>CM057385.1:121270662-122520662 GCA_030015415.1 Cynopterus sphinx | reverse complement strand
CTTCTTCATAGCCCCACTTCTAGTTCCTGTCTACATTGTCTGCCACCTCCCCTGCCCCTGCCATCTAAAAAAAATTTGCATTCTCTTTGCTGGTCTTGGCATTGATGAACCAATTCCCTGTGTATGACCCATGGTCCCCTGAATCCTCCTTTGTAAACCAGTAAAAGGCTGGCCTTGTTTGTTTCCAAGCGGGAATGATAAAACAATCTGCCAGACTTCTAACATACATGGTTCCATTTAAATCCTTCCAGCTCCTCTGTCAGAGGTAGAAGTGAGCCCCATTGTACACATAGGGACCCAGGGCTGACAGACCTGAGGTTATTAGCCCAAGGTCTGCTCCAAGTGGGGTGCAGTGACCCAGGTTTATAAGGAACTAGAGCATTTTGTTTCCATTATATCCACCCACCTCCCACCACCTCCCTGTGGTTGACTTTTGATATGCATGAGGAAAAAGGAAAAGAAATGATTTTTCATATCTCAAATGTGAAATGAAGCAGGCAAGCTTTTTCTCTAAGGAGAACCTGAACTTTTGTAGGGCCAATTTGTGTGATTTTTGACATAGAGTCACTCTTGAGCTCTAGCCGTGTTGAAATTTGCATTTTAATCTCCTGGTGATTTTTCAAGGATTAATTTAAAATGACTAAATTGCTGCATTGCAAATTGAAACAAGCAATAACCGTGGGGCTGTTAATACGATATAGTGTGCTGGAACAGAGAGAACATGCGTTCAGGAGACAGCCAGGCACCGGACTCCAGCACCCTGGGACCTTGAGCTGCTCGCTTCTGTTCTCCGAGCCTCCTCGTTCCTATCTAATAAAGAAAAATGGGAGGGACTAATGAAGTATTAAGGGAAAAGTTCCAAGTTCACTGTCCGGTGCAATAGAGAGGCTGCTTTCGATGGCCCTTTTCTCTCTCTCCCTTCTTCCCTCGGCTTTTCTAGAATTCTCGAGGTCTCAGTTGTGGCTGAGGACTCGGGAACATTACTACTTCTTAACAGCTTGTCTTGTCTGGGTTTTTGCTGACATGCTTGGCTGTGAAGACCTGTCCTTTTTTGTGTGTGTGCAGTATATATTTGCCCACACAATTCTCTTAGCAGGCGCCACTGACACCAGTATTTCAGAAGCTAGGAAACGGCAGAGGGAATGGAGTCCGGTGCTCCAGGGCCTGTAATATGGGAGGAGTTGTCTGCGAACTTGTATTGTTCATCTCCTCTAAGGGACATAATGAACTTGAGCGAATAAGCAAAGAAAAGGATTAAAAGACTTTAGGGTATGGAACTTGGTTCTGACATCAGATGATCATATACTTTTGGACAGCTTCAGAGAAGGGTTCATGTGAGAGAAGTGGGGGTGAGCACTCACTGTGGGTCCGGCCAGGCACCACTGGTGGCATCATGAGATCTTCGCAGCAGGCTTGCGGTGTGGCCATTATCCCTGGGGAGCACTGAGGAAGAAATGGAGCCCAGAGACGCAAGGTAGCTTGCTCCTAGTCCCCCAGGCAGTAAATGCTAAAACCAGGGTTCACAGTCAGGCCAGTCTGATCCCAGCACTGGGGTGCTGCTGGGTCCTGGGCCTCTGGCTCCAGGGCTCCATATACTCTCCTAAGAAAGCTCTCATCGTAAGGGTATTTAATTGTGTGGATATTTGTTTCATATTATCTCTCCTACTAAGGGCAGGGATCAGTATTTTTTTAATCACTGAATCTCCATAATTAGCACTGTACCTAGAATATTGTAGATGCTCAATAAATATTTATGGAATGAATGAATAAACAATGCACCCCCAGGAGAAGGAAAATAATCATTTTTTTTCACTTGGCTTTTGGGCCATTGTGTCTACAAGACATCGATGAAATACAAACGTAGAGAACTAATTTTTTCCAATTCCACATGCCTATTGAAGTTATTTTTCATTATTTCTACAATTTCTTTGTAAAGACATTTTCTTTTTACTGAAAAACTATCACAATGTAATTGCTCGTCAGCATTTTCTCTATCGAGATAACAGATGTAGGAGTGAATTTTATACATGCAATAATTAAATGGGCGTAAACCTTTATAAATTTTAAATAGTTGACCTGCATTAAAAAAAAAAAAGACACAGATTATGAAGAGATATGTAGTAATAATTACCTTGTAAACAGGCTGAGGGATTTTTTTTTTTTTTAGCAGCCAGGTTTTGAAGTTTACTTTTGATTAATGTATAAGCATATAGACTTCATTTGGAATATTAAACAAACCCGCCTTAATTATCTGGCCAGTGTCACACCAAGTGGTTAATGATGCAAGGAAAGCGTTTGGAATGGACAGTTACATATAACATTGCCCAGACTCCACTCTGTCAAAAGATGCACCATGATATAGAAGAGATTTATGAACTCATCGTGACTTTCCAAAATGAAGTTGAAGTGGTGGTCAAAGACCTATTATCAAGTACCAGAGATTGTGGAGAATTCCATTGTTGCTCTTAAGAGTTGTCAGGTAATTGTTTATTCTAATGGTTTTTCCATTCTCTCAAAGGGATAAAGGTTGACCTCGGGGTAAACCCTGCTTTCTTTCCTATAATACGCTTCTCTAATTTGATTGCTTATGTGAGTTTGTGGGATTCTTTCTCAGACAGATTATTTTAGAATCCAAATTTATAATTCCCTTTTAAGAATTTTATACAATTAAGGGAACCTAAATTCTTCTTTTAAAAAAAACGTCAATTGAGGGGTTTAAAGGTTTACCTTATGGTGGAATAATCTGAGCAGGAGTTAGTTCAGGAAATAAGACCCACTGACCAAACCAAGCCCCTTGCCTTGGAAGTTGCCCCCACCCCAGCCCAGATGCAGCGCAGTAAGTCCATACTGTGCATGAAGCCGAAGTCACAACGACTAATAAAACGACAGACCGTGGGGCGGACCAGCATCTGTTTCGAAGGCTCCAAGGAGTACCCAGCTTAGAGTCGGTTCTTTGGTGTGGGGATTATCTCCTGTCTCTAAGGTATTGAACCTAAGACGCTTTTCCTCTAAGCCCCACTGTATCGGCCCATTCTACCTCCCCATCACCACACCCTCCCCCACCTGCTTCCTAACTCTGGGGTGTGGATCACAGTGATCCTGAAGTCCCCAGCCACCTGGATTGGCACAGGAGCCAGCAGGAACAGCGAGCAGCAGCCATTATGGGGCTTCTCCTGGGGGAAATGGGGTCGTGTCAGGTGCCTTTTCTTTTCCTTTGTCTGGATTTAGAAGCACAGAGGGTTAGGGCTGGAAGGGACCTTCACCACTCCTTTGTAGAGATGAGAAATGAAACCCCGGAGAACCGAAGGAGCTGGTACTACTCATGCCTCTTCTGAAACCCAGTTTCTAGACTTCTGTGTCCCTGTTAAGCAGAGACCTTCCTTGGGCTTGAGCCCTTCCCAGCCTGGGTAGCAGTCAGCTTGGTATTCCTGCTCTCCGGCCCTCCAGAATGGGCCTGTAATAAATGCCAGGAGGATGGGAAGATGCTCAGAAGGGCATGCTTTATATGTAACTGAAATAATGCTTAAACTCCATGAATCGTCAACGAATGTCCATGAGCCTAACAACATACTGGCACTGAGAAAATGAGCGCTTTGGAGCATAGGTGCTGGGAAATAGTCCCTCGAAGCTGGGTTTTCCTTTCCTAGCAGGTGAGACACACAGAAGTGCTTGTCAGGAATAAAGGGGGTGGTTATTTAGGCTTGGCCACGATGGCGTTATAATCCAGAGCACTAGGCCAACACCATGCCTGACAGGATTGATGGTCCTTTGGAAGGCGGATGGATCCTTCATTAAACGAATGGACTCGCCCTTTAAAAAACTGTTTGGGCAGGTGGACAGATGGGCACGGTAACCTGGAAGTGTGGTGGTGGTTCAGGATCCTTTCTTCCCCTACTTTTCAGTCGAATTTATTGTCAAGTCCTGTGATTCCACTTTACAAAAATCTGTCACTTCCATACCCAAAGCTTTCATCTGAAAAGTTTGTTTTACTCATTCTTGCCCAGAATATGGCAGTAGCTGTGAACTGATCTCCCTGCCTCCTGCTTGCCTTCTCCCGCGCATCCTCCCCAGGACCTCCCAGATCATCTTTCTGAAGCACAAATGTGCTTGTGTCATGGTCCTTCGGCAGCTTCCTGTTGCCCATGGGTGAAGTCTAGGCTCCTGCAGCATCTGAGCATGGTTTCTCTGCGCTGTATTGTCCTTCCTGCCTTTGCCTCTGCCTGGAATACGCACCCCCTACCCCCTTCTGCAGAGGGAACGAGCTGCTGTAGGGAGGCCTGGACGCCACATATCTTCCCTGACAAGTCTTCCCCAGCCTCCCCCCGCCCCCCATGTCCAGCCAGCAGAGTTGACTCTGCCCTTCTCAGCCAGCCCTGGAAGGTGTGTAGCCTGGACCACACTGCTTTACGTATTGGGTTTCCAGGTCTAATGCCACTCCCACCCCCAGACTGAGCTCCTAGAAAACGGGGATCATGTTTTGTTCATCTCTAGGTCCAGCTTCCAGGAAGGTACTAAACACATGGGGGGAGTTAAATAACTGCTGATTGGCTCATTATAGGGACAGAAATTGGAGGTTGAAGACTCAGTGCCACTGAAGCAAAGTGCTAGGAGAGTGGCACGCCTGTATCTTTTATAAATGTCAGGTCATGATACGTTCTGGCTTCAGTGTCGACCCAAGACAACTTGTCACAGAGCCTTCTCTTCTTATTTCCCATTCTCTCCACTCTGATCTCACCCATCTGAGAAACGTGACTGACCTGGCTGTGAAATGAATACCTGCTTCTGTGTCGTCTCCCTCCACCCCTGATAACAAACTACCTATTTCTGGAAACTTAAAATATGTAGCACAGGTACCTTAAAGAGCCCTCCACCCACACCCCCAGCTATTTTATCTGACTCTGTGAGTCGCCAGCGTCAATACTTTTCCTGTTACTAAGTAATTGATCGCTTCAGACTCAGGCTTCCTGAAGTCATGTGCTATGTTCTTTACATACTACCTTGTCACTCTTCCAGTCCGGTGCGTTTCTTCTTGTGCCCAAACTAGGGAGCAGTAGTCTTCAGGCGGGTGCTTTCTCCACGCATTGATTCATTCTCTCATTGAACTGCTAGATGATGGGGTATGTCTTTTTACCCAATGGACCTCAGTCTAGTGGTAAAAACGTACCTGTATCTGAGTGATGATAAGGTAGAGACACACTGCCATGGAAGCCCAGAGGGAAGCTTGGCAAATGAGTTGAGGGAAGGCTTCAGCTGGGCCTTGAAAAGTAAGCGTGTGTCCTCAAGGAAGAGAAGAGCCTTCCAGGCTGAGGAAGCAGCAGAAGTGAAGGCCTGGGGTGTGAAAAGGCGCGGCAGGTCTGCGAGACTGAGGACTGGTGTGGCTTACGCCCCTGGATGCTTTGGACGCGGGAAAGGAAACCCCTCTCTCCAGGAGTTTTCTTCTGAGGTGAGGCCGGTCAGAGCTGCCTCCCTGGCCCCCTCTGCCCACAGCACTCCCGTGGCTGAGCAAGGCTCCTGGGGCTGTCACCACTCCCACCCACGCCCACCCGCCTAGGCAGCGGCTTCCCAGAAGGAAAGAGGCAGGGGAGGAAGCAGATAAGAAAGACAGCTTCTGTTTAGACACAAATATCTTGGTAATCAGCACAGATGGGATGAGAAATACCAAAAAAAGTACATGACAGTTTAGAGAGAATTTGACTAAATGTTACATATTTTTAACATACCTGTATAAAGTTTTTGGAACAAGCACCTGGATCTCTCAGAACATGACCGGGCCTGGGGGTTAGGCCTCAACCAAGGGGCGTTTTTATTTCAGAAATGTCCCCTTCCCCATCCACAAAAGTATCCTTCCGATTTTTTTTCCCTCCCACCAAAATAAGGCGCAGGATTTGTCTCTGACGCTGTGTCTCCTTATTTGGACGGCAAGCTGTGTAACATATTTCTACCCAGCGTGAAGCTTCTTGGCAGACTCTTGAGGCCACGTTTTGGTGGCTTCAGAGTTATCTTTGGATCTGTCAAAAGTGCTAATGGGCTTTCTGGCCTTCTTTAAGCTCCTCATTTCTATTTTCTTTTTACTTCCATCCTCTCCTAAAAGAAAAATTCATGTAATTCATCAGCAGTTAAGCATTTTACTGAAATGCTCAGCTGAGGGCCTTGTATTTTTATTTGCGAGAATAGCTCTGCCATGTCACTGTCTTCAGAACAAACCCACCCTGACATCATTAGCTCAGCACTCCTCGGTCCACTAGGCAAGAAAGGGATGCACTTGTTGACTAATTCAGGCTGTTTTTCTTGTTTGTTTGGTTTTGCATTTCAAGTTTGTTGAAGAGGCCAGTCGGTGTGGTCTTTAGAGCAAGAGTTTTAGATTCAGGAGACCCAGATTTGAAACTTGGCCCTTTCTAGCTGGCTGACCTTCAGAAGGCGTTAACCTTCCTGAGCCTCAGTTTCCCCATATAGAAAGTTGAGGTGGCAGTGCCTTTCTCATAGTTTTTGAGATTAGAGAGAACAGAGGTAAAGTGCCTTATTGTCCAGCACATAAAGGTTATTCAATAAATGGGCTGAAAATTTTTTTAACAGACACTTTCCCTTTCTTTAAGCATACTTTGATCCTTCTTTGTTCCTGTGCTGTGCTTTCTTTTTTTGAACATAACTTTACTATTTTTGGTGGTATAAAAGAAGAGCAGAGGTTTAGAGACAAACCCAAGACTGAATGATGCCTTCTTTACTTACTGTCTAACCTTGGTCAAATTACTTCACTTTCTCTGTGCCTCTGTTTTCTTATCTGCATACAGAGATGATGATACCTGTTCAAGGAGTGGTTTCAAGGTTAAGTGAAATAATATATGTAAAGGCTTGTACATTGTAGATGTTTAAAAGTACTTGAGTGGGACAATGTAATGTAAGGGAAAGTATATGGGCTGTGGGGTTGGATCTGAATGCAAATTCTGACTGTACCAGTTACGGGGTCTCTCCCAAACTTATTTCATGTATCTATTGGAAAGATTAATACTGAGTGGATTTTTGTGAAGATTGCAGAAGGTTTTATAGACATGGTACCTGGTACAGTGCCTGGTACTTTGTAGTCGGCACATGGAACTATTAATTCACTCTTTATTTATAAAGGGCGATGGTTAAACTGGTATTGCAATCAAGCAGTAATAAATTGTAAGATAAATGCCTGTTCTTATTCCCAATCCACAATATTGTCGAAAAGCACTTTATGCTATTTTGCATGTAAAATCCACCAGGTTTACTTGAATTTATGGGTTATAGATCTTTCATAATTATAAATTGCAACCCCTGGCAATAGCATTCTTTCCTTCCCCAGCCCCTTCATTTTCAGAGGATTATATTGTGTGGCATTGAAAAGCTGTAACATTGAAGAAATTAGCATATTCATGTGTATTATTAAAGTCAGGTGGGTATGAAAGGGTTGCGGAAATGAAACACATTACGTTTTTTTTCTGAAATCTGTAAAGTACCAATCTATAGTACTAATTAAAAGAATGAAGCGCAGTCTACAGACAAAAGCTAGTTAAAACACTGCTTTGTCACAACTTGCTGCTGCTTGTCTTTGATTTTTTTCTTCCTTTTGAGCGAAATACCTGGAAATTGTAAATCCTGGAAGTTGCTTTAATTCCAGCTGAGTCATTTCAGAGATTGTAAACTATGGAGGAAGGGGACACCAGCAGTGATGACCGGAGAGGAGCGCAGGGACCTTTGAGGGTGGGATCTGTTAGACAGGAACAGACTGAGCTGGAAGCACTTTGCTCCCTGAGTACTTTCTTCTGCTTAGACGTATGGTACAGTGCATTGAGAAAGTTCTAGGGTCTGGGGTCCGAAGATCTGAGATGAAGTCCTGTCTTCATTGCTTATTAGACTTTTCGAGCTTGGCGTATCTCTCTGAGCCTTGGTGACCTCATTCATAAGGCTGCAGACTTACATCCCACTACGGTTAGGAGCTCCTACAAAAAAGCAGCACAGCGCTGTGTGTGACCTCGTGTTGTAAACCGCAACAGAGGTGTAAGTGCTCAGACTGCTTCATCTCTAAGGTTTCTTCCAAATTTGCATTTCATGATTTTATGCATGAATGGGGTTTGGTCTCCCAGGTAGGAAGACGAGGACAGCAACAGAGGAGGGTATCCGTTCTGATTATTTTGTTTCTCATGCTCTTATTAGATACTGCTTGTAAAAGGAACCAACAAAATCAGCCACAAACCTCTCCTTCTCCTTTCTCCTAGAGAAATCTGACAGAATATTTCGTGGCCGTGGATGTAAACAACATGTTACATCTGTACGCCAGTATGCTCTACGAACGCCGGATTCTCATCATTTGCAGCAAACTCAGCACTGTGAGTAGACAGTCTTGAGACGGGCTTTTTCATTATGTTCTTTTGCTTGAAAGCTATATTGGGAAGATTTAAAGAAAATTTTAGAAAAAGAAATCAGCCACAGTCCCCTCAGATAGTGTTATGTCGTTTTCAGTAATTATTCATGCTCCTTTACAGTGCCAGTGCATATTCCATCTATTCCTGTAGTTTCACAATCAGTTACAAATAGTTCTCGATTTGATCCTGTGTTATGAACACTTCGCGTATCTCCACATAAGCCTCCATCATTGTCATTTTTTACACATCTGTATTATGTTTCATTATACGAATGCATTGTCATTTACTGTCTTTCTTCTCGTGACAGCCATTTAGATTGTTCGTAGTTTAACATCTTTTGACTGCTTTTGACCAATTCAGGTCATATTCTAAGGAGTGGGACCACCAGGTCAAAGGACTTGATAAGGAGTATGACTTATGGGCTGACAGATTGCCTCCCAGACAGGCTGCGCTTGCTTATCGTGAATGTTGCCAGCTGTATATGAGTGTACCATTTTCACCGCAGACTGGCCGGAGTTGTCTGTGTGTGTATGTGTGTGCACGCACACACCCACATATGTGTTTTAATTTTGTGGAAAAATAGGCATAAAATAGAATTGCAAGTTTGTTTTATTTATAATTTCTTTGGTTAGAGGTCACTGACCTCTAACCATAGATTTATTTTTTTGTTTGTATTTTGTTCATGTCTTTCCCCATTTATCTTATAAGGCTCTTGATTTTTTTAAAAAATAAATTGGAATGAGCTTTTTTTATTGTAATATTTTTTGCTATATGTATAATATAAACATTTTTCACATTCTTTTTACTTTAGTTTGTCTAACTTGCTAAATATAGGAGTTTATATTTTTTTTCAATATTCTACTATGAAAACTCAAACATGGAAAGTTGAAATCATTTTAGAGTGACGTTTTATCAAATATCTCAAGGAATAGATAATTTCAATTAGACAAACTCTAGGGAAAAAAAGCGAATACACTCTAAGTTCTTTTGTGACACTTGACATTCAACCACATAAGGAGACATCACAAGAAAATTTATCAGCCATTCTCACTCATTAACATAGCTATAAAAGTCTTAAAATAGTAACAAATGTATAAAAATATAATTCATAATAATTAAGTTGGGTTCATCCTAGAAATATTAATAATATAGAAAATCTAATAATATAACTTACCACATTAACATATTTAAAAGAAAAACTCATACGGTCACCAGTAGAGCTAAAACATGACCACGTTCATGAATAGGAACACTCGATATATTGAAGATGTCATTTTACTCCAAAATAATATGTAGATTGCACATAATTCCATTTAAAATCCCAATAGGATTTTACATTGTTCTTGGCAAACATATTCTATAATTAATACTGAAAAGCCAAATGTAGAGCCAATACAGACCTGAAGAAAAAGAATGGGTTACCAGATATCAATATTTTTTGTAGAATTGTAGTAATTAAGACACTAGAAATGGCACAGGAATATGTGAATAGACTGATGGAACAGAATAGAGTTTGTAGAAACAGACCACATGTGCATGGGGTCTCTGTATATACAATAGAGGTGATATTATAAAATTTGGGGAAATGAATGGTTTTTTCAATAATTGATTATCCACATGGGCAAGAAAAGGAAGATAATTTCTATCTGACATATGCAGACCTGAACTCCAAATGGACTAAGGACTTAAATGTGAAAGGCAAAACTTAAAAGACGAACTAGGCGGATAATCTCTTTGATCTTGGAGTAGAAAAGGATTTAATTAATCCACAATATATGTTGTAAAAGGGAAAAGATTGAAATTGTGAACTTTTGTTCGTTAAAATATAACATCCAGAGAATGAAAAGACAAGTCACAAGCCGAGGTGAGATATTTGCCATGTATACAACTGCCAGAGGATGAATATCTGAAATATGTAAAGAACTCCTACCGTTAAAAAGCAGAAGAGAAATCGATCATTAGCAAAAAGCATGACTAGGAGAAACACACACAGCTAATGAATATGTGGAAAGATGCTCAGCCTCAGTAGCAATCACAGAAAAGCAAATGAAAACTTCAGTGGTTAAAACACTAGGTTTGCAAAAATTAGATGTCCGATAAAGCCAAGTATTCTATTAGAGGTGCAGTGGGGAATTTTATTGTTTGCTCTTTGAAGAGCACATGACATAAACTATTTGCGTATGCCCGGCACTCAGCATTTCCACCTGTGGGCAGAGGGCACGTGTGTGTGCACATATACCTACACACTTGGTCCTGTGGAGTGGGATACATGTACAAGCCAGTACAGCACCATTTGCTTTTGTGCTTTAAACCTGGAAAGAGCTCCCAGGACCATTAACAGAGAACTGATAAATTGTATAGTTACACAGTGGAATACTGTATCAGTGAGGGTGAACTACACTATCAAACTGCAGAAGAACGTACAGTATGATTTCATTCATGTACAGTTCAAGTAAGAAAATCTAAGTAAGAAAATCAAGTAAGAAAATCTAGGGACACAGACTACAAAGGAAACAAAAAGAAATGATTAACACAAAATTTAGGTAACAGTTTCCTTGGAGTGAAAAAGTACAGCTGGCAAGGGGCATAAGGGGACATCAAAAGTATTGTTTTCTGTCTTGAGTTAGGTTACGGATCAGCACACTTCTGTAAAGGGTCTAATAATAAATATGGCTCCGTAGCTCACATGGCCTTCGCTGCACCTACTGGACTCCGACTTTGTAGGTTATAATCAGTAAACTAGTGTATGTGGCTGTGTTCCAACAAAGCGTAATTTACAAAAATAGGAATCAGGCCAGACTTGGCATTCGAGCAGTAGTTTGTCAACCACTGAGTTAGATGCTGAATTTGAGAGTCTTTAGGCTTTTTTCCCCTCCTTTAAAAGTTGCTTATATGATAATACATATTTTTGTATGTACGTATATTTCAGAATTTTTGAAAAGTTAAAGGTACCAGGCCCTTTTATCATGACATTTTACAGTACAGGGTTAAAGTAAAAGTAAGTCCTGTACAAAGGTGAAGAATCAAAATTGCACAAGGTTTTGCAAGTGGCCGTTTGAGAAACCAGAAGATGGTCGAACAGTGTCTTGAAATTCTAAGGGAAAACGATTTCTGACCTGAAACCCTATCTTTATCTGATGCAAGTGCTCAGAGAGTGGCAGTACGTCCCACACCCATCAGCCTCCTGGGTCTTTGCCTTTCCACTCCCCCTTCTCTGGTGTGGGGGAACCGTCTGTCCTCTCTAGGGCCAGCCACTCTGCTGTCCACCTGACTTCATTCAGCATGTGTTTTTCGTGGCACCGTCGTGGGCTCTAGGAAACCGCAGTGAACAAATTAGGCAAGCTTGTCCTCATTAAGCTTACATTCTAGTAGGGAAGACCTTGAATAAGCAAGGGAAGTTAAATACATGGTATTTAGAGTAGTATTTACAGTGGCCTGATGATAAGCACTAAGAGCAAACCAGAGGAGAGTGGACAGGGAGCGACAGGCGGCAGGGCTTGCCCTGCTGGACACACGGCCGAGGGATGCCTGGTTGAGAAGGTGCCCCTTCAGCTTCCTTCTTGCTACCTTAAGGAAAGCCTTCCAGCACTGAGCTCTCCTCTCCTGCATCAATTTCTTCTTTCTCTACTGGTACCTTCTCACAAGCTTACTAACATTAGGTGTGATAGCCCACAATCTTAACAAAGAAAAAGTTCCTCGAGCCACCTCTCCTTTATGCTATTTCTGTTTTCCCTTTTAGAAAGCAATTACTTGAGTTATTTTCAATTTACTGTTTTCTCTCTCATTCTCCCCTCCGTCCTCTGTGGATTTAGCCCCGCCTCTCCACTGTAACCACTTTCGTTTGGGTCATCGATGACCTCAGGTCGAATAAAATTAAAATGAGTTAATACTTGCAAAGCTCTTAAAACAGAGTCTGGCATGTAGTGTATGTATATGTTTATAGTAATAACTTCCATCACAGGAAGTCAAATATTAATGTTTAAAATTTGAAATCAAATATTTAGAAATAACATGATAAATGTTGTGATTACTGTAAATTTAGGGTAATCATGAGATGAACTGCTGTTTTTCACTATCAGCCCGATAGTACTTTTTGTTTTGTTTTTAAGGCTATAAATATGTATTACTTTGACTTAAAATAAAAAACAACTTCTTTTTGATAAACAGTTGATTCTTAACTGAGTTCTGGACTTCACTGACTGATGGTAGAAACCTCCTTAGGGCCAGGGGGTGGGCCAGGGGGGCTTTATATCTCACCTGCAATCAGCAGCAGTCCTGATCAGTTATGTGCATTTTCCACGGGGGCAGAGTAGCTGAGCAGTCAGTTTTATCCAAGACTTCAGACCGCACCAATTTCAGAATTTTTTAAAAAAGTTGTCTAATTGTTGCCTTCTGTTTCCTCAATAGTGGCTTGTTATTATCTTTTTGATTAGAGGCGGAATGCAAAGTCTCTTTTAGCCTGAAGTTTCTGATGACCCTCTCTTGACAAATTGAGATGTGGCCTGTCATACCATGACAAACAATGTTTTTTCTCAATTTTGTGTGATAAGATGTGGGCTTGAATGCTCCTCAGACCCATTAAGCATCTGAAGGATAAAAACCATCAAATACTTTAGAGTACCATCTTCTATAAAAACGACTGCATCAGTAGAGACAAACCCAGCCATATTTAATTCAGAGAGGTAATATTCATTTCAGGCTTTCTTGGTCAATAATGTGATAATTCTGTATACGAAAAATGTAAGTTCCTGTTTTCTTTGCTCAGTTAATGTCTATTGATTGTTTTCCTTTATAAGTGATAAATAGGGAAGGCTTAACTAAATCTTGTTCTCTCATGTAAACACTTCAGTGTGATTTCTTCTAGCACAAGGGCCTCATTTTTCTTCCAGATTTTCATATCCGGCATTTAATATGTATTGCTCTTTGGTAACTCTTATGGGTTATAGTTAGGTCTAAAATAAGACCTTTATAGAGATGATATCATGTAATTCCAACAGCAGTCCTAGAAGGTCAATATTATTCCCATTTTACAGAGTAGGCTATCAGGGAGACGGGATAACTTGCCCTGGGTCACATCCTAGATGAGAGAGAGGGGCGTGCAAAGAGGTCATCGTGAGCCAGTGTTAGGCGAAGGGAGGCCTTGGCTTCAGAAAAGGGAGAAACGTCCAGGAATTACACATGCAAAGGAATCTTAGCCCCTTCAAAGAGCTTGTCTTGGGGAGAGGTTATGTTTATTGGGTGCCGCCTCTCAAACTATTGTCAGAATCCTAGTGTGAGAGCTGTCAGGGGAGCCAGAGGCACATTGTTAAGAATATTCATCCCACCAAGGGAATTTGTGAATTCTCATAAAGAGCCCAAAAGATAGTCTGAGCCAAATCTTGGATAAGGCTGCTGGTGTAGCTAATAAACTGCCTTGAGTGAAATAAGTTCTGATTGGATATTAATTAGAGGAGCTTCATGTGTAACTTGTAAATAGCTCTCAGACTACCAAAGAGCTGTGATGACAGCATCCACAGACGAAGTGTGTAGAAGCCCCTCGTTTAAATTCCTGCTCTGTGTTTTATATGGGAGGCCCCCAGTCCTCCCCCACACCCTTTTGAAAGTCTTCAAAATTAAGCTTTCTGAGCCACCTACTCTGTGCCAGGCATGGCATGGTGCTAATCGCATATTTTTTTTTCATCCGTTCTTGCTGCACCCATAGGTGCTAGTTGGTTTTATTTTCCTTTTGCCGATTAGAGTATTGGCACTCTGAGGTGACCAGCAGAGATGGACTGAAACCTACTTACTTCCCTGGGCTCCAAGCTAACCCCCTTCTCAGTACCCCATACTGCCCCCTGGGCAGCCCCTCCTTTGTCATACGTTCCCTGTGACGCTTGACCCCAGAGAAACATTCTTGGTGTGATTCCGCTGACCCTGGATCTGAAATCACAGAAAGACCGTCAGCTCAGCCCTCGCCTATGAATGCCACTGACGCTTTCTACTTCAGATTCAGTGAGTGCTTTCGACGTGCGTGGCACCTGGGCATCTGTGTGAATCTCTAGCCAATGCACTTCATTAGCCAGAACCCGTTCCACAAGCGCTGTGCAGACGAGCCCACTCCGTCTCCCAGCCCCACGCATGCCGGTCCCCTGCGGGGAGCACAGCCGTGACATCTTCCCTAACTCGCTGTGGCTCGGGGGTTCATTACTGCAGTTCCTCCCAGCCCCTGTGTGCCTTGGTCCTCATTGCCCCTCCTATGATTTAGGGTACCGCAAGAAGTTCTGAACACTAAGACTCCGCAGTAAACAATGACAAAGGCATAGTTGCCTTCCAAAGGAACATGTATGTGTTGTATTCGGTGGAAGCTTTTCAAAACACATTCTTAGGAAGGAGGTACGGTTCAGTGGAAAGACCATTACCTGATTCACTGAGCCTCCACGTCTAATTATTTGTGTGATATCCATAACTCTGAAAGATTACGACTTTTCTGATAATGCGCCATTCAGGGAAGAAAAACTAAACTGGTATCTTCTTCCAGTCAGTTCCTTGCAAACTATGTATTAGTTCCAGAGAATCCGGGCCTCAGTTGGCCCTGGACACTGGTGGGCTGGAGAGTGGTGGGCAGTACTTATGTCTCCCCATTGGCACCCTTAGGTCTCGCCCTTAGGAGATGCTTCAGGGTTGGTAAGAAGGCATGGGTACCTTCCCAGCCTTGCCCAAATCCTGCTCCGCCCACTCCCACCAACAGCTTCCACTGCTGAGCACCACCTGGTCTTGTGACCTAAGAAGGGCCAGTTTGTGAACTTGGGAGTTTTTCTCATTTTGGCCTCATTTTCACTTCTTTTCCTGATGACCTCCACTGGGTTGTGACCAGGCCAGCCTGCGTAATGGTTTGGGTACCTGAATGATGTCCATAATGCTTTTCCTAGCTCTTCTGGACTAGAAATAACAAATCCTCTGCCTGTCTGCAGCCCTCGAAGCAGAGACGAGAGTGGCAGCTTAAGAAGCCTTGAAGCACTGGGCCCGAGCCAGGGCCTCTTTGCCCGCACACTCCACTCTGCATGTTCCAGCCGTAGGAACAAACTGCATTATTTTGTTTCAAACTGTGCTCGAGGGAAGCCAAGACCTTGTAACTGGAAACTTACCAAACAGAGAATTCTGAGCCTAAATTTAGTGTCCTATTTAAAAAATAAAATAAGTCGAACATTTTGTTTGTTCATCTTTTATATGTTCAAAAAGAGAGATTAACCGAGCTCACACTAACAACCTAAGAGTACTCAAAGAAGGGAGGAGAAAACTGATCCTTTTGGTGAAGGGGGAGAGTCTTAGCAAATATAATGAAGTGGCAGGAAATACAGACGCTGCAGCCAGACTTCCAAATAGCATAGCCTCTCTAATCTCCATCACATAAAATTTTACCGGGGCTCAGAGAATATTAAGGACTGTTAGACATCAACGCAAGGGACTTCCATTGGCAGGAAGTAGGAGGAAAGATTGCTATGTTTTATTTATGTGGGTTTTCTCTGGTTTTTAAGTGTAAATACAATTAACTGCTCTTGAACTATGGTCTTCATTTAATTATGTGCAAGTTGGTTTACTCTTGTTCGTGCTGAACTATAACAACAATGAAAAACCCTGAGATGTTATAGAGACAGTAATGCGTGGAGTATAAACAGTTTAATTGGTGATGCTTTAAAATTTGCTGTGACTTCAGCCCGCATGGGCTCCCTACTGGTTCTTACCTTCCTCTCCTGCCTCTTCTCCCATGGTTTCAACAAGCATTGAGCGCGTTTTGGACTAGACAGAGGATTCAAATTGCTCGTGGATCCCAAATGCTAATCCATGGGTTAGTTGTGTTAGAATCACCCAGAGAAGTTGTTGAAAATTCTGGTCTGGGACAGAACCACAGAATATCTATTTTTTTTAAGATTCCCCACATGATTGATGCATTCAGAAATAGTGAAGAGACAAAAGTAATATTTATTCTTTGATTTTTGTTATTTTGCATCATTAGACTCATTTTCATTTTGAGACTGCATAATGGAGGCAGCTTAAGTTTGTTTGGAAGACATGAGTACAGAATAACACTAAAAAGTTCTTTGTTCCATGTTTCTCTTTGGAAGGCTTTGATTTTGGTATTGGCTAGTGTAATCTGTTTCAGCTTTCAGTAATGTTGGGTCCTGATGCAGTCCACCTGTGCAATTCTGGGTACATGTGTATAAATAGGCTAGAGAGGTGATGTTTCTTTTTAGCCATTACACTGAGATCATGTCAGAGAATCTTATTATTTTAATAGCATAGTCAATTTCTGAAATAAATTATATATTCCTTAGGTTACAGGATGGATGTCTTATTTTTTATGAATCTTATTCATATGCATTCTTATGATCAAATCTCTACAAAAAAAACCCCAATGGGTACTAATAGGTAATATTCAAGTCACTGACTTAATATACTTGAAACAGACTAAATGGCCTCCACATTTGCAGACATCTATGTGAAATTTCATTAAAGATATTTGAGCACCTACTGCGTGCTAAAGCAGCAAGCATAGGAACTCATTTCCTCTAGTGTCTGTGGGCTAAAAGTGCAGTCACTTTGGCAGGCCAGGCAGTGTGATGTGAGAGGTCATACAGTCAGGGGTCTGTCAGTACAGGCCTTACGAAAATTCACATTTTTTTTCTTCTGCTACAATGATAGCTATACAGTCTACCAGCTAGATGATTCAGACAGCTCTGCAGGTACTATCTTTTCTCAAGAAAAGGGACAGCAAAGCTGGAGGAGTGAGCACCAGATCTCAAGTCAGGATGATTTTGTACAATTTCTACCTGTATACTCAGTCCCCCCTGTGTTATTCTTGTCCATATGGCCTTTGGTGGCTCACCTGACCTGAGTTTCTCTGTGCTCTTCTGTAAAAATGGCATAGGTAGTAATACCCACCTCGGGGTTGTTGAAAGGATTCGGTGTTCATGGACATGACAGCACGTAGCCCAGTCCTGGGCACACAGACCAATGGTTCAGTAGATGTTGGCTCTGAATGTCACCCCAGTTTAGCTTTCAGAAACAAGGAAGACAATAGAGACCCTGGAAAAGCTCTGCAGATTTAATTTAATAACTGGTGATGTGGATGGCGAATGAATCCAGGCAACGAAATAGTCATGGCAACTCGAATGAGGCTTTCCATATCCACCCACCTCTCATTAGTCACATCGTCGTTGACTAAATTGTCATTTCTTGTTCAAGTCTCCGCAGTCATCAGCTACATAGCCCTGGAATGGCCTTAAGTTGCGGTGTTCACTTGACGAGCATTACCACCTGACCAGCCCCCCAGGGAGGGGACCAGCAGCTTCTCTTTCCACCCTTCCAGGCTGGGCTCTGAAGCCCCGGCTCTCTGGGAAGCAGTCCTGATTCCTGCCCCAGGCAGAATGAATGATTCCTTCTTCATATGCAACACACTCGAACCTCTATTACAACACCTCTTTCTAATGATTTTGTGTTGACGTTGACTGTTCATATTTTGATCTTGGTCTGTTTTAAATTGCTCGAGGGCATGGCACGTACAGAGAGCAGGGTCCTCACTAACTGGCAGATGATGCAGGTCAGAGCACAGAGGCAGTTTCTTACCAGCTAAGAGCAGACTCTGGAGCTAGACTCCCTAGGTTCACATCCAAGGTCCGCCACTAGCTCTGTGACCTTGAACCAAGTACTGAACATCTAGGAACCTTGGTTTCCTCCTGTAAAATGGGGACAATGATACCTACCTTATAGGACCCTTGTGAAGATTAAATGAGTTACCTGTATGCGAAGTGCATGGAACACTGCTGGGCAGAGAGTAAATGCTGAGTTAAGTGCCATGGTGGGGGCTGCCTTATAGCTCTAACTTTCTGAGTTTACTGTCACTTTCTAAGGTTGGGTTTGCCTGGCATAACTCTTAAAGAGAAGACTTTTTCCTCTGTGCCTTCAAATCTAGCAATTCCTACCACCTGAAGTTTCCTCAGTTTCTTCTCTGTGTGTGTGTGTGTGGACAGGCAGGTAGGTACTCATGATCCCATGCTTACTTCTGCTTTCTCTCTTTTTTAAAAAATGTGATTTATTAAAGCAGTCGTGTAAATGAGCTAAACATAAATTATGACCTTAGAAATATTTTCAAAGAAACATAAAGAGCTCCTTACACCAGCCTTGAGTTGGCAAGTCGATTTCTTCCTGAGTGCCAGTTTAGACCCACTGAGTTGGTCCCATGTTCAGAGGGATCCTCGGGCTGTATCCTGACTCCACAGCCTGTTAGTGTTGTCTGTCATGGGTAGAGCATGGAGGAGGGGAGGCGCCTTGCTGTTCCTGTCTTTAAATGAATTATTATCAATTCCAGTGTAAGTTGGCTTTTTTCTTTTTCATCTTAAAAAAGAAAAAAAAAAAAAAGTCCTCCCTCACTCGTGGTGTTCCAGGCTCGTTTACGCGAGTTTGCCATCCCCTCATTTCTGCCTTCGCCTTGGTAGTTAAAGCTTTTCTATGGTAGTTCTAGTTGCTTTGATGTTTTGAAGTGTCAAATCTTGGCATGAAAGCATGTTGCCCTGGTTAATAACTTACTCTAATTACTCTAGCTATGAGGTAGCCTTGAAAAAGGAGGGGGGTGGGGTGGGGAGATGCGACCGAGAGTGCAGGTGATTGCCTGAGACACCTTCCTCTTGACGAGGTGATCTTGCTGTGAGTGGCAGGTACTGGCATCGACCCCGTGATGGCGTGTTGGGTTTTTGTGTGTACTTTTTCCTTTCCCTTTCCCCAGAGGATAGTGGAGAAGCAAGAGGTAGGATGAGTTCTACTCAACTAAAAGAAAAACTGCTGGAAGAAAGACTGTCCTCCGCCCTCACAAAGAAAGACAAAAGTGTTAAATTTTGACATTTCAACTAAGAAAAGCAGGACCGTCTTTGCTCTTTTCCATCTCTCTCCTCACACAGCAGCCTGTCTAGACTAGCTGCAGGTCTTTCGTTGCTGAGGCTTGCTGAGTTGCCTTTCTGCTAAAGCATCTTTGATGAGTTTCTTAAAAGCCAACTCTACCCTCACTAAATGTAGTAAACACAATTGGAACGTAGCCGAGCCATGTATAATTAAAGGTTTTCCTCATACTCTTAGAAGGGCTGAGTAGGTTAATTTTCAGAGTGCCCACAAATTTTACTTAAAAATCATTGCTGATCTTACAGTGGGTTTTACAGTTGAGAATAAGTAAAAATCAAAAATAAAGAAGCAAAAACCCCACAACACCACTTGAATCGTGGCACCATTTATTTCCTGATGACGGCAGAGATGCTGTATAATTAAGGAATCTAGTTCTCAAATTGAAAACGCTAACATCTACAAGACATTTTCTACAACTACTCTAAATAGATTGATTCTTGGTTGAAATGAGTGGACTCAAAAGTGACCCCTCTTTGAAGGTGGCAATCAGGTATTCTTTCTGTACTCTTTTGATCAGTGTCCTGATGTTTGGGTTCAGAGGAGAAGGCCCCACGCCTCTAACTCAGTGATGAAGCAGGCGTCAGTTTGATAGTTTAACGTTCTGAGCTCCAGAATGTGAAGAATGACCGCGACCATTTGATATTTTGCCCCGTCAGCTTTCAGAACTTGGACTCTCAATACCTTTTAAAGTGTACAGCTTCTAGTTGTGACCTCTTAAGCAACAGCAATCTGCTAAGTGTCGGGTAATCTTGCCTACTATTCCTCCTGGTGTTAAACTGGAGGCACTGTAACATTCCCCCCACACACACTCAGCACCTGCTCTGTGTCAAGCAGGTAGTAAGAGATAAGGAGAGGAACTGAATGTGAGCTCTGTCCTCGGGAGTTCGCATCTGTAGTCTCCTGTCCCTGGTCTCCTAGATCATCAACTTCTCACGTCTCACAGTGTCAGGGCCCAAGCTCAGAGGAAGGCTGTGCCCTTCACAGTCAGGCAGTGGAGCGGGGTGGCTGAAAGGGGATGGTTCCTAGATAGCACATGAATTCTAGGTGGCCCTTGTAGCAGCAGAGATGGGAAAGCAAGACCAGCTTTGAGATGGACCCTGTGTTATTTACTTATGCTTTGTCAGTATGGCTGAAGGCGAGCCGGGCAGAGGAGGCTCATTCTTCACATCAGGGGATGGCAGTTCCTCTAGGCCAGTAGCCCTTTTGGCACCAGGGACCGGTGCTCCTATGAGAATCCAGTGCCTGGTGATCTGAGGTGGAGCAGAGGCAGTGATGCTGGTGCTGAGGGGACACTACAGATGAAGCTTCGCTTGCTTCCTGGCTGCTCACCTCCTGCTGTGTGGCCCCATTCCTAACAGGCCACGAACCGGTACAGGTACTAATAATGGTCTGCAGCCCAGGGTTGTTGGACCTCTGCTTTAGGTCACAAGTTGTCAAAGCTGAAAGGGAGCACAGGGATCATGTAGTCCAGTGTCTCGTTTTCCATATTGGGGGAATTGAGACCCAGGACGGGAAGTGGCCTGCTCAGATCAAAATGAGAAGCAGTGGAAACTCCGTGCTAGTATGTGAAAGGGCACATGACGGAAAGCCAGACTTTCAGCTAAGTGTGCAAATTGGGGTGTAAGCCTTTCCTTTGACAGTTATTTCTTCATTGTCTGGAATTTCCTGTGCATTAAAGACACTAGGACACCTGAGCTAAATGTAACTAATCCCCAGGAAATGGCAGATCTGTGTTTGTTTTAAAATGATGATTTTCTGTTAATTGGTATTTTGCCCTGTATACTTATTCATCTAACAGCAAGGCAACTGCATTTCCACAGGATTTGGCCGTGCTGCCAGGGACGACATCTCCTCCAGTTCAGAACCCTCAGCACAGCGTGTGGGCACAGGGTGGGCACCACAACGTTGTTTAGCTAATTTCTACTACATTGTGGAAACACAGTGGCCTCTGTAGTCTGATGACCTGAATGTGAGTCTCAGTTCTGTCACGAGCTGTGTGGCCTTGGGCAAGGTATCTCACCTCTGAGGCTGTTTCCTCATCTGTAAAATGTGGTGATGAGTGTGTGTGTTTGTAAACACACACACCCCCGTATAAAATAATACTTTGCAAGATTTAAACCCCGCACCATGGTGCCTGGCGCATATACTGTTGGGATTTTTTTTTAAAGGGATATTCTTACTTTTAATCCTTATTAAATTATAGAGCGACCGATCATCAGGAATCAGCTGAGGCATTGGGATCTAAGAGTGTGACAGGCTGGGTATTTCCTCTGAGAAATACCTTAAATTTTAAAAAAATGTGTCTTTGTGGTTTTTTTTCAATTCTTTCACTCCTCATTCTTGTCCTACCCCACTGCCTTCTCCTTTTCTCTCCCTTTGCCTCAAAGAAAACTAATGAAGCCATATAGAAAGCTCCAAGATAGAAGTGACCTTGTGCACCTTTAATTGAGGACAGAATTTGCTAAAAGTGCGTCCAAAAACCTACCAGTGGTTTACTTTACAATCTGTATCCTGGCTAGACTGGCTGTTGGCTGTATAATTTGTCTAGTTTTGTCTGGAGTCTTAGACTATTCAGCTGCTTCAGGGCAAAATCTTTTGGGGTGTCATTAAGTGGGATTGATAATTGGCTTCTGATGAATATTCATTGTGACTAATGACTTTGGGCAAATTTTACACATACTATCCTTCTATTCTCCCACAGAGTGAGATTTTGATAGGATCATTTTCCTCAACTTGCACTTCAGTTAAATATCCACAATACTCCTTTGTTGACTACAATCCAAATTGTACACTTTCATTACTTTTAAATTTTGTGTTCTGTAAGAAATGTGCATAGGCCTTTAGGACACTTATTTTGAAAAATGCAGTTGGTTTTAGAGTTATTTTTAAAATAAGTGGCTAATGATCATTTACAGGACATAATATGTTATTTCTGATTAAGCATAGACCTATTGTAACACTTTTTCTTGTGGTCGACTTAGCTACTATTTCTGTTTGCACCATTTAGCATTTGGTAAAAGAGCCAAGCAATGCCCTTTTCTGTTTATTTTCATAATCAAATGGGTAAATGCAGTTTACTCTCATTTCGGAGACTTGCCCCTTAGAAAACCTCCCAATGAAAACGATGATCGAACACTTTAGAAGTTTGATTTTTACGAGGGGTAAGAAATTTTAAAATCTCGTCATTCACTTGGGTCGGGTTTTATTTTGAGGTTGAGGAGACATGAAAAGAACATTGTCTGAAGATAAAATCTCTGCCACTTTACCACGTGAAATAGGATTTCCATTCAAACCAATTTAAGCTAAAAAGAGGCAGGTAATCAAGTTCTGCTTCACCCAGGAACATTCTGTTGAACGACTTTTTCAAAGAGAATTACAAATGCATTCCTGCAGTGATGCTACGTTACATTTGTGTGGCATCTTACAGGTTTTAAAGTGCTTTTATTTATTTGATGTGTTGTAGATTTATAGAGTAGGCATATTATTGAATGAACGCATGAATTAATTCATCGACTTGATTTTCCAAAATGTGGCGTATTCGTGTGTCTAAACTTGCCATTATCGTTTTGGAATTTGAGTCAAACACTTCACTCTGAGACTCATGAAAATATTGATCTAGTACTGTTAAAAGTCAAGCCACTATCTTTACATTGTGACTACAGTCTAAGTTTGTTTTTTATTTATTCAAGAAACATCGCATTCGCTAGCACTTACATATATGCTCTCTCACTGAGAATATGGAGAAGAAAAGAGACAGGTCTTTCTGTACTTTGCAGTGAAAGGACAAACATAGGTTACATCCGCATTAGGAGTGGGGTGTATGCCTGGGAGTCATGCAAGGAGGGTAGCACACATGCAGCAACTAGAGGGAGGACAGAAATCTAGGCCAGCTGAGGGGACAGGTGAAAAGAGAGGAAGTGGGGAAGGACTACATGCCTCCTTCAAGATCTGAGAATGATCTACAAGGTCTGAGAATGATCTATTCCAGGGATAAACTTGGAGAAGGCAGAAGAGACTGGTTGCTCTGCAGGTAGCCTGGGAACTGGTGGGGACATGCCTGTTCCAGAGACTTCTGAGTGAAATGTTACATGGACCTGTACTTCAGTAAGAGCACTCTGGTAGCTGGTTCAAGGATGGGCAGAAAGAGCTGGGGCCCAAGGCCAGTGTCACCCTCCAGCCTGACTTCACCGTGGACTTGGAGTAAAGTTGGTTCATTTTGCACTCATTCAACCAGGAAAGATGTTTCATCTCTTTTAACCCTGAAGAGATCAGTCATGTGTGATATGACAGATTGCCTCCTACGCAAATGGGTCGAGAGGGTTGGAGCAGGCCTACAAGCCTTGGTGGAGCTGGCTCTGCAGAGCTTGCTGGCTCAGCTCCTCCTGTTCAAGACAAGTCCCTGATTTAAAGAATGGGTTGGAGGGAAAAGGCAGAGGGGGTGGGCGAGGGAGTGGCAGCCCTGGCTTTAATGCACAGTGCTCACAACTGTGAAACATCAGCAGCATATCCAATTTAAAGCTGTTCATGTTACACTAACCTCTGGGATTCTTTTAACTGGGCCTTGACACGTCAGTCTTTCGCCACGTAAATGTCCTTCTGTCAGCAAAGACCATTTAACAGCTTCCAAAAGAAGCAAAGTCCTCGTGGGAACAGGCTTCCCAGAAACCAAAGAAACAAGGCAGAAAGAAACATGTGTTGTTGGCTTTTGTCACTTCATAGCCATATATCCAAAGGTGTTAGGTTTTTCTTTTACTATATTGAATTTTGCAGCAATTTTATTTCATTATATCTTTGTTTCCTAAAATTTTAATTATATCAGATACTGAGTGTATGATGTGTCTAGCTCTTTAAAAAGAAAATGAAATAGAGGCATGTCAAAAGAACAGGGAGAGGAAGGATTAGTCAGTAAACAGTGCTGGGGCAATTGATTAACTATGTGGAAAAAATAAATTCTCACCTCCGTCCTTACACCTAAATTAATTCCAGATGGATTAAAGAGTTAAACGCTAGGGGAAAATTTGGAGGACTTCCTTAGTATAAAAGCAGTAGAAACCATCATGCAGGAAAACATTTGTCTATGTGTTATTTAAACCTCTTCACCTAAAAAATTTAAAGAAAATTAAATAAAGTATTTTCCAAAACATTGCAGAGGATTAGTGACCTAAAAAGAGGAACAGACCTCTTACCTAAGAAATATAGCCAAGAAGCATATGACCAGATGTTCAACCTCCACCATGATCAGAAGAATAAAAATAAAATCAAGATAGATTCAATTTTAAAGCTACTGACTTGACTACAGACCTTAGTGTTGGAGGTGAGGTGCAGGGGTGCATTCTAGCCCACGGCCGGGGAAGTGTAAAGAGCCTTCATCTTTCATCTATTTATTATATTAATACATTTATTATATTTATGTTATACTTATTAAGTGCCTTAAAATATTTATAACCTTTGTCTCTGAATTCTACATCTAGGAAACAGATATAAAAATTATGGACCTGTTCTGATTATATAACTTAGTGGTAGAAGAGTGGTTAAATATAATATGGGAAATTCATTGAGTGCCATTAAAAGATATGTTTTCCAGGAATATTTAAAGATGTGGGAAAATGCCAACAAATAATATTAACTTAAAAAAGGCAAATGAACACTGTAGTTACAGTAATTCTAATTTTATTAGAAAAGGAAATATAAGTGCATGTGTATGTAATATCCCAAAATGTTAAATTATTTTCAGATGGTGAAGACTTTACTTTTTATCCCTTTTTCCATTTTCTAACTTTTCTACTGTCATTGTGCATTAGCTTCATAATCAGATAATAAAATAGATTTTTTAAAAAGCAAGCTCTCATTAAATTTGAATTAGGGTGGTTGAGTTAACTCATTTTAAATATGTTCAGAATCATGTATTTAATATTATTGGTGAACTCAAATATGACTGTGTCCTCACTTTGATTTGCATCCCTGACTCTCTGATTGGCTTCTCTTCCAGCTGACTGCCTGCATCCACGGGTCTGCCGCCATGCTGTACCCCATGTTCTGGCAGCACGTGTACATCCCCGTGCTGCCCCCGCATCTGCTGGACTACTGCTGGTAAGGCCACAGCTTCCCCTGCCTTTTGTCTTCCCTCCTCCAGGACCTGTCCAGGAGTGTTAGGTCTATAATTCGTAATGCAGTCAGTGACTCTAAATTAAAAATACTAATCAAAATGATATGAATTCTAGACCACATGACTTCATGGCCCTTTCATTTCCAAGCAGCTTCTGTATATGTCACAGCATGCTTAAGGGTTCAAGTAGATAATACTCTTCCCATTTCTCAGTCTGGGAAAACCAAAGCACCAAGTCATTGGATGATTTTTCCCCCACTGAGAAAAATTGGAAACTGGTGACAAGAACAGTTGGGATCCCCCAGGTCTTCGAGTGTCTGCCCTGCCCTGGCCTGTTCTGTGACACTGGCTCTC
The DNA here is from genome assembly GCA_030015415.1 of Cynopterus sphinx. Lineage (NCBI taxonomy): Eukaryota > Metazoa > Chordata > Mammalia > Chiroptera > Pteropodidae > Cynopterus > Cynopterus sphinx. Next base: position 122,494,889 of record CM057385.1, on the reverse strand, counting down.
GACTACAGTTTGGGAGCATAAGCCAGACCCCCGTACCCTCTGAAGTTTTTCGATGGGAGTTTCACTGTTCAGTGAACTGTGTTTTAGTGGAAGGAAGGAAAGCAGGCTTTAGAGTCAGCCCTGTCTCCTTGGACAAGTCACTTGGCTGCAGATTTTGTTTCCTCACCTGCAAAATGAAGTTGTTGGTACATAAGATTATAGCAAGATGCAGTGGCATAGCAGAGGAAAGGACACCATGTAGGAAGCCAGCTCATGGTGGGTGCTCAGTAGACACTACTGCAAAGCCTTGTCAGCCTCACCACCTGTCTCCAGTAGATTGCCGAAAAGGCCCCGTGAGACTGATTTAGATCCATTTTTTTTCTAAATAATGTCTTTCTCCAGTGTGATATGGTTCAAGACATTGTCTCCAGACAACTCAGGTCAGCAGAAGCTGATCAGGGAGCACTGTGTGTGTGTAGGAGAAGGTGCCGCCTGCCACAGATTGAGAGCTGCAGGAGAAAGGGACCCATTCGAGGGGCTACAGTTCTGTCACTTTAAGAGCAGATGATGCAGGACATTCTCCATCGGTTCAAACTGAGAGAGTCCTAGTCAGCCATAATTTTTGCTGGGTTCTCCAGCCTCTTTTGCAATCCCACCAGTGAAAAGGTTCAGCGAGGTAGCCTAGGTGTCCTGGGAGCTTAAAGGTGTTCCAGAGTGCTCCTGATTTGAATGTGTTGGGCCACAGGTACAACAAAGATGTAGCTCAGGGCCGTCAAGTCAAAATCAGCGACCCTCTCCGGTACCTAGCACCAAGTGAACTGGCTCATTTCACTGTGTGTCTTTCTTGTCAGGATGGCTCTTTTTATCCATGCCTTCCTCCCCGTCATATGAGATTGAGAGGCTGTTCCTTTGCCTAGACTTGCTGCCCCTGAGCTTCTGAACCAGCTTTCTCGGTTTTTTTTTTTTTTTTTTTTTTTTTCTCACTGTCATGTATCTCAAAGGGAAGGCCCATGTTTGCTATCCAGGAGTGTTTGCTGTTTGAATGAAGGATTGGGGGGGTTGGACAGAAGCAGACACAGAGGAAGGAGGAGGCCAGAGGCGTGAGGGGAGAAGAAAGAACAACACATACCCAAGGAAGGAAGAGGGAAGACAGTAAGAGGAATAGACAGAAAAGGTAGAAAGGGAACATGTGTCCCCTAAAACTCACACAGTGATGCCCAGTCCCTTTTCTACCCACCCCCTGAGATACAACATCCTTAGAGGCACAGGGCCCCTATACCCACACCCATGTGTCAGCACATGTCTCAGCCCCCTCCCCCACCTCACCAAGTCATGTGCTTGAAGGGGAAACCTTAGAGTTCTCCCTGGAAGAGGTGAACCTGTGTGTCTCGATGCCATACTTCAGATAGGAGCACCAGTGGGCTCCTGTGTGCAGGGACTGGGGGAGTAGGGAGAGCCCTTGTAGTCCCTCTGCCTCCCAAATAGTACAGCTTTAGCTTTCTGTTATTTGGAAAGTTTTGGTTGCTAGGTTGTGAGCTTGTTTAATAGCAGCTGACATTTCCAGAACTGTGAGGGAGGAGCATGCTCGCTCAGTAGCATCAGTGAGCACAGGAGCTGCCAATGTCAAACGGCTCCTGTGCCCTAGCTACTTCTTCACATATGTGAACTCATTTAAATCTTCCAGCCGCCTGGTAAGGCAGATATTGCTAGATCCATTGCACAGACTGGTAAACGAAGGCCTCAAAAGGTTTAGTAACTTGCCCCAATATAGATATTCTGTACTGTGTGATTCCATTTTAATAAAAACAAACACAGGGGCAGGACTCTAGGAGGAAATATACCAAAATGTTTACAGTGATTTTTGATGAGAAGGGAGAGAAATTCTGTATGATTTTTATTTTATTTTCCATCTTTTCCAATATCTCTATAATGAAAAAATATGGCTTTTTTAATTAAAAAGTTTTACTTAAAAAAAAATTAGTGTTTATTCTAGTCAGTTATTCTCTTCAGCTGCCATCTCAAGTCTCAGCCCTCCTTTCTTGTTTGTATAGAGGATTTATTAGCTGTTTTACTCTTTCCTGTGGAAGTTAATCCATGATCCGCTCTTCAGCTTCTGACTCCAGCACTGTCAAGAACTGTGTCACCAGCCTGACCGAGAGCAATGATCCTGACAAGTCTCACTTAGCAGGGAAGACTGGGCAAGGAAGGCTGCTGAGCCCTTGTCACCCCAGACTTCCACTCCAAAAAATCTATAGTTGGCCCATGTTTTTCTGAGCCTGAGTGGGTTTTGTGATTGGGCTCCATGTTGGAAGTTGGCGTGATAGCGTTTCTCTCCTGCTCTCTTGTTTTCATAAAAGAACTTTTCGACGTTTGATTGACCAAACGATGATTATAGGATGGTGGGGATTGGTACCTGTTTATTAACTAGAAGATATAAGAATGATGGAATAAAGGACCCCCAGGAGACAAGAAAAAAAACCAGATCCTCCATTCAAGGCTTGATTTGATCACCTTCAGCCTGCTACCACTGCTTTGGTCAGAAACCACAAATGTCATGAAATTTGAGTCAATGCTAATAACTTTATTCTATTGTGCTCAGTGACTTTCTCCACGTTGAGTTTAATCTTTGGTGGTAAGAGCCAGCAGGGATAACTAGCATTTTAAGTAAAGTGCTAGGAGCCTGAAAGATGTAAATTTGAAGGAGGTTTGTTCCTCTGCAGATGATTTAAATGTTAAGTACGTCCCCATGCAGGGGATACACGAAATGGAATCTGAAAACTATTATCTCCTGTAGAAATGAACTCTCAATTTACTCACCGCACAGGAAGGGCAGATTCTAGTCATTTTCACTGCCAGCAGGTGCCCTTTCTATGCATAATAGACTTCACAAGTGTAATTAACACATGAGGACCACTGCTGCCAGTTTTTCTTCAGGTACATGCTGCTAGGAGTTTTCAGGACAACAGCGTAGCATAGGCTGTAAGAGCTTTTTACATTGTACTTGAAGATGAGGTGTTCGTTGGCTTCGGGACAAAGACACCTTACGAGGCTGAGCCCAGACCCTGCTGTTGGCATCACAGGTCATGGTCCTTGGACTCAGAGACCCCAAGAGCTGTCATGCAGCCTTTGGCAGAATGGAGGCCAGGAGAGCAAAGCTCTAGGATTCAGTGAATAAGTGGCAAGTATGATGCCGAAAACCCCACAATTATGTGGAAGGCTCTAATTGCACATTCACAAATACACCAACCAATTATCTGAGTTAACTTTAATTAGAGCTATAATCACAGATTTTAATTGTCTGAATAAATCAGTTTAGTACAAATAGTCTGCCCTAAATATTTCCTAACTTGACTTTTTTTCAAGTTCCTTCCCATTTTTGAAGAGAGTAGCAGGGAAAGCGCCTGGGCTTTGGGTTTAGGCAGACTTGGGTTTGAGTCTCAGTTTCATCCCCTACTAGCTGTGTGACCTTTAACAATCTATTTTGTCTCTCTGATCTCCAATTACCTTTTCTGTAAAATGAGTTTTATTTACTTACTTTGAAGAGTTGGCTTTAGGAATTAGAGATGTTGGTTGTCAGTAGCTCATAGGAGCCATTTAGTAAATGGTGGTTGCTCTTACTATGGTTATTAGAAACATGGGATGCAGGTTTTGGTTTCCAGGGTGTTTAACTCACATCAAACATTATTCTTGCTTCCATAGCCTGTGAGCTCAGGGAGAAACTTTATAATTCATCTTCTCTTTTTACCCCTCAGATTGTTTTTATTTTGATTTTTTTTTATTTAACTTGAGTTATTGTATGGTTGTTTTCATTTGCAGCTGTGGCATAAGAATGAAAAGAAAAGAAACAAAAGCAGATGGCAGAAAAAAAACGAAAGGAGTAAGACATTTCCAGCCCTTATGAATATTTAAAAACATGTGCTGCTGGTTCCTTTCTACTTTAGATCTGTGCCATTCTCTTGACTTTGAAAGTGAAAATGAGAATGTTCCCTACCTTGGCTGATGACAGCCCTGACCTTGGCCAGTGTTGGCAGAGGCTTCCCGTTTCTGGGACAAAAGGATTAACTTGTGGATGAGAATCAGCATCCCTTTCATTGTAATAATCACCACCTATTGAGTACAGTGTGTGTGTCAGCTCTTTATAAACATTATTGCATAATCTTCTGAATCAGGCTGGAAGGCAAATATTAGCTCTGTGGTATAGATTAGGACGTCGATGCTCAGAGGGGTTTAGTGACTTACCCACTGTCACACAGCTAGGAAATGGTAGAACCGGCACTTGAAATCCTAGGCCATCTGATATTAAAGCTTTCATTATCAGTATCCTCCCAAGTGTAAGAGAAAAAGCTGTACCCATCACCAGGATTTTATGAAGGAATTCTTTTATGTAGGCTTCTTGACGACTTGCTAATTGTAAACTTATGCTATCATTAATTAATTATTCATTTAGCAAATATTTATAGAGCACTTACTACGTACCAGGCGCTATGCTAATTAAACATTGCTAATAAAAGGTCCCAGTAGAAGCCATATGGTATTTCCCATGTAAATTCCCTTTTCTCCCTTATTATTTATTCAGAAGCAGTCCTAAATAAGGACCAAAGTCATCTTCCAAGTTGCATTGTAGGTACAAGTTATCTTGGACACTTTTTAACACACCTTTATGGTAGAATGTTTCCAGATCGGATCAGAACAGGTTCATGTGTCCCCTCCAGAGTCGCCAGGTCAGGAGCCAAGTTAGTAGCTACCTCCTGATGCTTTCTGAGGGCCGTGGTTGGACTGAAAGTTTAATCAGATGTGCACCGCTGAGGTTTGGGTCCTGCATTTGCCTCTGTAAAATACCTTGTATTTCCTGGCATTTGTTTCCAGGTGGCTCTAGAAGCCATTCTTCTGCTCAGAGTGGACACGCTGCGATTCTCTGCGAGAGATACCGACCGGTTCTAGCTTCTCTATCTACACTTCATGTAGGGTTCTGAACCACCACCCCATGCTGCATCATGTATACCAGCTGGGATTTTTAGCAAACAGTCAGAAATATGCCTAATATCAGGGTGCACCATCCACGTGGGTGACAGGGCAAAGCTCTGAAGTGACATCTAGGTGATGAGAGCTGGCTCCATTCTAGTCTTTCTCTTCATTGCTGCCATGCAGTTTTCCATCAGGGGAAAAACTGATGCTAATGTAAGTGGAGTTGTTGATATTCTTGGTGGCAGAAATAGGAATTGGTGAAGTGTGGCATGGTAGAAACAAGGAAACCTGGCCTTGCTTCTGGCTTCCCCATTCACTAGCGCTGAGCCTACTTTCTCTTCTGTCAAACGTGAATAGTAATTCCTACTAACACAAAATAGGTGCTCCGTAGACAGTGGGTGCTAATTTTACATTGTTAATGACTATTATGTACTTATAGACAATGTATATAATGTATATGTGTGTATATATAAATGATCCAGCAGAATGCAGTTGAAATTACAACACCGAGGTGGGATGGAAGTCTGTTAGGTAGACAGGTGTGGCTGAAATTTTCTTATCTCCACTGAACTCTGGGCTATATAGGTTTTGAATTCCAACAAATAAGCAAAATTGTGTCATTTCTATTTTGTAGCAAGCATTTATGAGTGCCTGCTATGTCCCTGGCATTGGGCATAGAAAGGTAGGCGCTTCTAGATGGTTCTGCTCTGAGAAAACTTCACAAAAGAACTCAGGTGTCCAGGCAAGAGAGGGAAAACAGGTGTTTTTCAGAGCTAGGAAACAGCAAGGGATCGTGACAGGGGTAGAACCACTGCAACAAGTTGCTCATCCAAGAGAGGCAGAGGGGAGATGAGGACCGGGATTTCATCTTCACATAGAAGCAGCAGCCAAGTTGTGTCTGTGGTGGGCCTGCTGGTTAGGAAGGGCACAACGTGTGTTGGTTGAACTAAGGGAAATGACAGATTTCTAGGTAAATATATTAGTAAGATTTGGCTGAACTTGACCCTGAGGTTTGAACAGAGCGGCTGATAGTAGAAGAGTTTGGGCTTGGCGGTCAAATTTCCGGGCCCAAATCCTGGCTCTGGTCCGACTGAATGTCTCCCGTGAGTCACAGAAGCTCTCTGAGCCCCCAGCTTCCTCACCCACAGGATCACAGCGGAAGGTGCAGTCTCCTTAAAGGGCCTGGCATCAAGCAGGATGCACCTTCATTTCCTTCAGCAGCACCCAGAACTGAAAAAGCCAAGGGCCTTTGCAGGACGTGTCGGACAGTTTCCGAGTAAACCATCTTCCTGGTGGAAAAATAGGAAAGAGAAGAGTCTAGGCTCTTTGTGGTTTTTGCATTATAGATTCTGCAGGAATCTGTATCTGTCTATATTACAGGTTCTATAAGAAAGCTGTCTTTTCAAGTTTTCCATTTGATTTTTAAAATTGAAATGGAATTCATATACCATGAAATTCACCTTTTTAAAAGTGTACAGTTCTGTGGTTAGTACATTCACAAGGTTAGACGACTGTCACCAGTATCCAGTTACCGATCCATTAGATTTTTAATATATTCTTTATCGCTGATATAGTCTTTATTGTTAAGAAGGTTAATTCATCCTTATTATAAAAAAAAAGCTTTTTAACCTTCCAAAATATATATAGCAAAAAAGCAAATGTTCTACAAAAATGAGTATTGCACGTAGTTGGTTGGCATCAGACCCTCGGTCTGGTCCCTCCTCAGTGCCCCTGGCACAGATGCTAGAAGGACAGCAGATAGGTCTCATCCCGCCTCAGCAGTGATATGCCCACGATGGCGCTGAGGCGTTTAGGATTAAAGAAGCCATTGGGTCATTTCCATAGGAACAACCTCCCCCCGCCCACCCAGTTTGGGAAGGTGGTTGTCGCTTACCCACCCTGACCACGGCCTCCACCTCCGCTGCTGCATCAGCACATCCAGACCTGCCCCGCCACCCTACCGGGCCCCTCCTGCTGCCTGATGTGGGAAGCAGGGATAGACAGCCCGCCTCCCCGGGCCGGGTTTCCGATTAGCCTCCATGGGACATAGCTGGCTCTGCCCTCTGTTGCTTGTACAACCAAGCCTGGGCCTGGTTTTTCATTCTGGTGGCACATTCTGTATGTAATTCCTCACTCTTCCCTCATCTGGAGCCTGTCTTAAACCCAACACTTAGAAAATTCTGGAACATCTAAGCATAGTGTCGTGGTCTTTCCAGCAAAGACATTCTAGATACCTTCCTGGTCCCCAGTAGGGCAGGAGCCACAGCCCATCATGGGTAATGCCATCATTACAGAAACTTCCGTGGTGGAGGAAGGTACCTCGTGTCTGGGTTTTTGTACTAAGTATCCCTGCCTCTCGGTCTGGGCACGAGGGCAGATGCTTGAAGCACCAGCACGGATGAAAGTGACCTCTCGACAACCGTGGGTTGGGGGTTGGTCCTCCCCAGAAACACTTGAAGGACTGAGAGTCTAGGCTAAGAAGGAAATCGGATGCTTTGCATCTTGGCGTGTGACATATTTTAGTCCTGGGAAAACAAGAGAAGATCTTTTCCTCTTATTACCCGTTGCATTTGTAACTTTTACATTCTTTTGTGTTTGTTTTGTTGCCTTCTCTTGATTTGTTTTTTCATAGACCCCTTTCTCTTTTTCTCTCATTTTCGTACCTCATTCCTTCCTGTGTTTCTGCGAGGGTCTCATGGGCCGCTGGTGGCTGACAACCCGAGACTTCCCTTTTGCAGCTGGCTCTAGCTGTTATGGTTCTCATTGAACCCTCTGGGGCCACAGAGAGCCCTGTCTTCTGACCTTTCCTCTGTGATTAACTTCCCCCGCCGCCCTGGCCTTAGCCACAGAGCCCTTCCTGATGTTTTCCAAGTCCGGCCCCTTCCGGTAGACCGAGGAGGTGCAAAAGGGCGGACTGCTCCAGGCTTTGATGTTGACCTTTCCAGGTTTTCTTCCAGGCATCATCTTTGTAACTCAAGTGTTCATTTGGTTGGGTTCAGTGGCTTGGAGCTCTAGAAGGCTCTCTCCCAACCCCCAGGGTTACTCCAGGAAGCCACAGGGCCACACTCTGAAGGGCATTGTCCTCCCTCTCCCCGCTCCTGCCATCAGCTCCAGTGACATACATGTGTCTCGAATTAGCAAACCATCTCCAGTGCCCATCTCCACACACGCTCGGCTCCACCGTGGTGAGCCCTGTTTAGGTTTAGGTCCCCAAACTGCAGATGGAAACTGGACAGGCTCTGCCTCCTCTCCCAACCTAGAACTGCCCCCAGATGCTCTCAGATCTTCGTCTTCCGCTATTGCTCATAAATCAGGGAGGGCTGGTTGGAAACCAGGCAAGAAGTGAAATGCCGTTTCCCCTAAGAAAACCTTGATTGACCCACGTCATTTGTACCCCTTCCACTTTTCAGGCCATGTTTTCTGTTTTTCACCAGCTGTGACCTTTGTCAAGTCACTTAACCTCTTTAAACCATAGATTCCTCAGTAAATTGTGGAGCTCAGCCTTTCGAGATTGCTACGAGAGTGAAATGGGGGTGATCTTGGGTCTGCCCACAGTAGCTTAAACACGTGCAGCGATGTGCTTCTGTAATGTCTGCTGGTGACTGTAAGCTCTGAATAGTCAGGGCCCGGGACTCTTTTTTCTCTCCTCTGTCCTCAGCCCAGCATGGTGCCTGACACAGAGTAACATTTGTTGATTGACTGACCAGCACGTGGAAAACACTGAGCACATAATAAATGCATCTGTAAGATGCAAATTTCTCTTTCCTCTGCCTGGTTGCCTTCTCAAAATCAAGCTCCCGTGTGATGATTTTGTTTTTCTCTCTGCACACCACGGATCACATTACGATCCCACTTCCCTCGTTGCACTGGCAGCTGGAGTGCTCAGAGACAAACCTGTGGCCGTCCCAGGAGGTGTGCAAAACCTCACAGCACACAGTCGAAGAACCGACTTCGCCCCAGCTTGCCTTTTTTTCTTTGCCCCTATTTCTTTTGCTACTTTTGCTGCGGTATTGAGCATAACCATATATACCGCCTTAAATCCTGTGTAGGACGAGAAGGGCTATCCATGTGTTTGAGCTAGTAAGGAAAATCGACTTTATTCCGGCTATGAAGTGCCCACTTACTGTTTATCTTTCAGCTGTAAATATCAAATAACCATTTTGCCATAAGTATAACATAACAGTTCAACGAAGTTAGTATTAAGAATAGCATAAAAGACTTGGAAGTAGAAGGACTTGGGTTGGAATCACCATTGACTGTGACCCTGGGCAAATTTCCTAGAATCTCTTTTTTAATCTGTGAAAGGGATGGTATCAATTGGATTATTTGAGGATTAAATGAGATAAGGCAACCCACGCCCACCCCCCACACAGCCCTCAGGGATTGGCCAGTGCTTGGCACAGGGCAGCTCTGCCGCCTTTGTTCTTCCCGCTCTGCACGTGGCAGCACCGTAGACTGTGACACAGGGAGCAGCTCCATCCCCCTGTGACCCAGGTCTGGAATAACTGTACAAATCAGCACGTGACTTATGCCAAATGGGCAACCCGACAGCAGCCTCTAGAAAGAAAGGCAGTGCTCAGTGGGCAGCTCGGGTTCAGCAGGACTTAAGGGAGGAGGGGGCCTGAGGCCCACTGAGCCCGAGGCGCATTTGGAGCAGGGGGTTCCTGTGGTGAACAGAGTGTGTTGGGACAGAAGGTGGAAGGGCCTGGGACGGGCACCCTGCTGGCTGGACCTCAGGGAGCAGATTCGAGAAAACCTAACCTTCCACGGATGTGCAGCTGCTGATCTGGGAAACAAAGCTTGGTTTGTCGTAGCACAGAGGACCTGAGTTCGAGTCTCCGTTCCACTGCTCACTGGCTGTGTGACCAGAAGGAGTCGTTTAGCTTCCCAACCTTCATTCCTTCATCTGTAAAATGGCAATAATATTAGTGCCCACCTCACACCATCGTCATGAGGATCCAATGAGAAAATGACAGTCGACCCCCTAGCCTAGGGCTGGCTCGTGGCAAACATTCAGTCAACGGTGGCTGCTCTTACTGGCTCCCTGTGCGACACTGGCCATTCTTTTAGCCTGGAGGCCATCTGTGTAGTCACTCTCAGGGAGACCGAAACTGTGGTCGTTTGTGTTCTCCAACACTGGGTCCTCTGGTCTTTGTTCCCATTCTTTTACCGTAGCCTCTCTAACAATGCCAGGCCTCAGTTACTTCACTGCAGAATTTAAAACTCTAGGACAAGCCATGTTTACACTTTTGTTTTTTAAAAAAGAAAAAAAATCTCAACGGAATGAGACCTCTTTCAGGGTTTTACTTTCTTTTAAAAATGGTGATCTGAGGAAAGACTTGTGGGATTTCCTTTGCCCATCAGGGTGTTTGGTTGAGGAGGTGCTGTGCCTCAGAAGGGTGTGAGGGGACTGTGATGTGTAAATTGTAAAGCTGACTGCATTTATATGGGGGGAAAAAAGGAAAGAAAAACAGTGGATCTCACAAATCCCTGGGCAGCTCTTAACTAGTGCCTTTCTCAGGTAAAAGAGGTGTAGCTCACCTGGGGCTTCGGACACCCTCCCTCCCCACTACTCCCTTACTCTCCCCTCCACAACTCCCCTCCTCACCCCTCCCCCTCTGTCTCAGGAAGCTGGATTTTATGTGTTCGAGCAGCCAGTGTTCTTTTATTTCACCTGACTCTTTTTCCAATTAGTAGCTGCTCACCTCAAGGGAACATAATTAAGAGGGCCCTAGTTATCTGGGGGAAAGGAATTAAACAAATTGTGAAAGTACAGTAATAATGAACGGGGAATACAGGGCCATTAATAAGTCTGCAGTATCCATATTCATGCCGCTCACTGCTAGGAATGAGCTCATGCTGTAGGACTCACCTGGAAGAGAAGTGATCCATCTGCATCTCAGGCCCAGAGCTGGGTGACTAGGCCCCTGGGTATGCCAGCTCCCTTTTCCCTCGGCTGAAGTTCTGGGCGTTGGCAGTGGGGCTGAAGGGACTCAGCATAAGCTTTTTCACCCAACAGCCCTGAATTTGAATCCAGCTTTCCTCTTTCCCAGCTGTGTGACCTCAGGCAAGTTACTTGACCTTTCTGAGCCGGTTTCCCATTCTGAAAATGCGGAAGATAGCACTACCTTGCAGAGTTGCCTTGAGCATTATGGATCCTAATGCATTGAAGCAGCTGGGGTATAGTAGCTCAATAAATATTAGCTGTTTTTCCCCCTCCAGGGGGTTCAAACTGAACGTAACTTTCAGGTAAAGGTCATTATATTGTCACTGCCTTGACACCAGCAACAGAACCCCTTTCCTTTTCAGGGGAAAAGGAAGAAAGGAGAGCTTTTACTCTTTCGGGATGGAATTGGTGAAGGCAGATAGTGCAGTAATTCCCAGAAAACAAGAGCCTAGGACAGATATACCCTGTTCTGCTGTTCAGAGGTCCACAGTGGCTCTCTGTCAGCCACGGGGCGGTTGGTCATAGCTGTTAGTATTACCACCACTTTGTGTGTGCTGCTGGTTCCGCACGTGATGTGTTTAATTGCCGTTCAAAATCTATTCAAAATTGCACCCAGATTCTGCATTGAAGTCGCTGTGAATGCTGAAAGGCAGCAGAGCAGAGAAGCCTGGTGTTTGCTATAAGTGAAACAGATATTTACGTTCACATTTTCTTGAAAAGGGACAAACAAGTTCTTTCTGGGACCCCATAAAGGAAGATAGCACCAAGTAGCTAAAGTTTCATTAAGTTTTGTTCCTGAGATACCCTTGGGAAAACATGGGCGTTGATGACTCTGAATCAAAAAATGGTTCAGGTAATGGGACTCTGAGTGTGCAGAACTTTTTCAGGAACCAGTTAATTTTCCTATATTTTCCTTTTACTGTATGTCCACGAATATTACGTGGTTTTTAAATTTTGTCATTCTACATGATAAGAAAGCAAGGAATCATAGTTTACTGGGTAGTTTTTTGCCTCCTTGATGGTACACAAAATCAGAAGTAGAGGTTTCCCACCAGAGAAAGTGAGGAGCAACCCTACCAGACTCAGTAAGTAGCCAGGTGTCAGGGGAGTGCTTGGAGTCAGAAACCCATGTGTAGAGATGACGCATGTCAGGCACCTCGCATCTATCCTGGAGTCTCAGCCTTTCTCACCAGAGTTTTCCAGGTATCCTTCAGAACCTGGACAGTGACAGGACACCATTTGGGGGCAATCACAGACTGGATCCAGAGGCACCAGCCCTTTCAGGGGCTCAGGGAGAACCCATTTGGACGTGATGGCAGTCACCTACTGAGCCTACCTGCCCTGTGCTGCCCCTGTACTAGGTGCTTTATGGATTATCCCCAATCCATCAGTAGTCCTGAAACATTTCCGCTGGGGCAGGTACTGCCCTTCTGGAACACACTTTGCCAGGATATAACAAAAGATGTACAAAACAGCCTGCCTTTTGACTTAGTACCCCGTGTTTGGGAATCATGCACGTGGAGTTTTTCGTTTTTATTATAGTGTTACAGTGAGAAGTTGGAAGTGACTTAATGTCTCACTCGAGGTATAGGGTTCGTGCATTATAGTTCATCTGCACTTGGTGGGATATTACACAGTTTTTAAAATGATCAGTCTGTAGTGAAAATAGGAAATGTTAACGTAACCAATGAGAAAACAATAAAGTGTAGTTTCCATATAAAATGTCTGTTAATGTGGGGCCAGTATTGGAGGAGAACAATTCAAAATAAAAGTAGTTCTGTTAAAACGACATGATCATGGATAAGTGGTTTTTCCCCCAGAAAAAATTTCTCTTTATAATGAAAAGGCAACTAAAAAAAAAAAAGAGGTTTTTGAAGAAAAAGGGTCAGTAGCAGCAGTGACTACTGAGGTTTAATGAAATTAGAAACCGTTTTCGGAAACGTATCTAGAATTGACATGCTAAGATGCTACACTGACATGTTAAGAGGACTCTGGGTTTCCTTTTCCCCCCCATTTCCTGCTTGGAATTTGTAATTAGTCTATATGCTGAGTGTAAGTGCTGTCTTTGAGGAAGTATCTGAGGCTGTGTAAGCAAATGATGGTAATGTACAAGGTATTTGTCTAAATTTGCATTTATATAAAACATGGAGCTGCTGTGATTTCAGAATAATGTGTTTTAAATATTTTCTAAATACAGAGCTGTTGCAGCCCTAACAATACTTGGCTAAGAAACTACATTTTGGTGGTAGGCCATAATTAACTCTTTGGAAAATAATTGAGCTTAAAAAAAATACCTACCAAAGGATACTGACTCGTGAGTCCCACTTTGTCCCTTGCATCTGTAGTCATTTCTGGGAGACCCCTTTTTCCTCTCTTTTAGGGTTTCATTGATTTTATCGCAGAACAAAAGGGCATGGCATTAAACCCTATATACTTAAAGTTCTAGAAAATATTTCTTTTTTAGGTGAGAGCCTGTGTTGAGTTATACAGAGTATTTTCACATTTTTTTCCTCGCAATTTTTGGAGTATCTTTTTCCGTGCATTAATTCATTTATTGGGATTTCAGTTCTGAAGTGCTAATTAAAACTCGGTCATCGGTCAATTGCATGATTGCACGTAGGAGCTGGAAAAGTTGATCAGATTTGGTTAAATGTTAGGGGTTTGAGTTTTTCTCCCTTCTATGCGTTAGGCTGTGCTTCTGAACACATTAACAAGTGACCATTTTTCTGGAATTTTGCACTCTTCCTGCTTCCTTTCATTACGTTAGGCGAGGTTCCACTAGATGAGACATTTGCAGTCTTAAGACTTCCTGCCAGGGTTCAGACTTTGTATTTTTGACATTGAAGCTGTCGTGTTCCTGAAGCTACTTAATTAGAAACACATCCATTTCAGTGTTCGCTGGAAAAAACTTGGACAGCAGGGCCAGGCACACTGGGAAGTGTGAGCGTTCGTGATGCTGGCAGCTAAACTAATGGTTTACAGTTTAAGGGGAAAAAAATATCGTAGGGCATTTCCTTGCCCCTAGAAGCGAGGAGAAGCCGAATGTGCACAGCAGATACCTTTTTTTAAAAAGAGAGAAGAAGAAAGAAAGAAAGACAACTCCACTTTCACTGCAGTTGTGTCTATAATTCTTTCTTTGGCTATTATCAGATACAAAAGTCTTCCAGAAGAATCGTTCCCAACGTGTGCTGCTAATATTCAAATCTGTTGCTGTAGGCTCCCAAGATGTATTACTGCTGAGATCTGTAGTAAGGAGGACGTTTTATATTCGGAGGAAGGATTTTCGCTTGAAGAATTCTGTTTGTCAAATGGTAGTGAGGGAATGGTGCCCCCTTCTTATTTTTAAGTGTCTGAGCAGTTTTAACATGCACATCTGATGCGAAAGAACTGCCTTTGCCTGTCCATTGGTTTTTCAGGATAAAAGCCTAAACTCCTTAGTATTCACTTGGAAGCAAATCTCTCCTTTCTCATTTCTAACCACTCCATGCTTCCCCAACCCTGTCCCCAAGAAAGCCACCCTGTAGGTCCACTCCCATGCCCCAGCTGTTCCAGAGGAGAGGTGCCTGGTCACCGCATACTGAGGCAGGTAGCTTTCCTCGAGGCTAGTCCCGCACCGTTTTGCACCTTTCGCAGGGCCTGTCGCATAGCAGAGAGACTTGTGGCAAGGTTGCCAGTCGCTCCCTTTCTCCCTAACTCCTTGACCTCCCTCCCCTCCCCCCAAGAAGAAGGTCACGTGGGAGGTGGGCCTGGGGATTTTGGGTTTGGTATTATGAATCTGTGTGGCACAGAGGAAGAAACTTCGGAGTCAAATCCTAGGTTTGCCCCTTGGTTTTGTCGCATCAGATAAACAACTTAAGCCCTCTGGCCCTATTTGTTTTTCTGGAAAATGGGGATAATATCTACCTTGTATGGTTATTGTGTGGATTAGGAAAAATGAATCTGAGGTTCCTCATATGATGCCAGCATGTTTCTCATTGGTAAGTAAATCTTAATGGTAACGAGTGTGTGCACGCGTACCCACAGGCACACAGACGCCTGAAACCAAAGGAAATCGATCCGTAAGGCCCGGGTTGTAGAACCTCTGGAGCCGGTTCTCATCCCCTGCCCCCTTGCTAACTTAGGGAGCCCATCGCCCTGTGAACAAAACAGTTCGAAGGGGCTCTGTGAGTTTTAGTGACATCGGATGGCATGTGTGCAGCCGTGGGGGCGTCGCTGGCTGGTAGCTCTCCACACACTTAATCGAATCAGATCGGACAGTTGGGTCACACCCCTTGATGGCAGAAGGAACCAGCAAATAAAAAAACCATTCTCCATTCAACCTTATTCCCTGTTTTTTTGTTTTTGTTTTTTTCTGTTGTAATTGTGATAATAGTAGTTCCACTTGTACCAGGAACTGTAGTAATCACTCGACACATATTTTCTGTCATTCCGGTAGCATGCTACCAGCTCGATTCCAGGATCCCATTTTAAAGATCAGGCAACTGAGGCTGCACAGTTGCATTTGCAGAGCTGCTCTCCGGGGACTGACGCCAGAGTTGGTTGTCTTCCCACCACCCGTGCTGCTTCCAGTACTGCCCGCATTTTGAAATTCTTCTGAAGTCTCTAGGCTTGGGAACAAAATGTCATATTAAGATTTTTGTTGTGAAAAGAAATGTAACTGTGCATACGTTTATTAAAACAGTTTTTCTCCAAATAGTGAACCATCTGTAATTTCTGTCGGAAGCAACAGACATTAAAGCAGCTGTGTGTCTCTGTTTCTCTTCACAGTGCTCCCATGCCCTACCTCATAGGAATCCATTTAAGTTTAATGGAGGTAAGTTGGCTCCTTTCCTCCCCAGATCGCTCTACTTGCCGTTCTGTTTTGCTGCGTGGCAGGGGGAAAGACACAGCCCGTGGGTTCACCAGTGTGCACGTGGGCGCGTGTGGGAGCAGCACCTCGTGTACCTCCCCTGCCCAGGTGCGCAGAGCCGAGCGCCCAACTCAGGCCTGGTCCATGGCTCGTTTCTGGTGTTTTTTCCCTTTTGCTTGGAGATTCTCAGTTTTCACTGATGAGGGAATAAAGTTCAAAGAAGCAGGAGGAAAAAGGTCTTCGAGGGTTTGAACGAGGCAAGGGAAATGATTTGCTTTTCAAAACGATGTCTGTTCTAAACCACTATAAGAGTATTGCATTTTTCATTGTAGAAAACGTGTAAAAGCTATGTGGAAGTATAAAGAGGAAAATTAAAATGATCCACAATGCCATTTCTCTAAGTTCAGCCACTGTTAGCATTTTACTGTTCTTCCTCCTAGTCTTTATTCTATAAATATGTATTTTGTATAAATGTACATAATTGATTTTTATATATAAAAGTTTATATTTTATATGTCACTTGATATTATGGCGTGGGGTTTTCTGTACGTTTTTGTTTACTCTCAGTAATAATTTTTATTTTGCTACTTGTCATTCTACTGTTTGGATATGTCACAACTTAACCATTTTCCTATTATTGTGGAAAACTGAGGTTGTTTATAATTTTTCACTATGATAAATAGCATTTCAGTGAACATCTTTATGTATAAGGTTTTCTCTGCATTTTGACTCAGTTCCTTAGCACAGAACCCTTGTGTAGAAATGCTTGGTCAAAACTACGAATCTGGTGCCAGATTGCTTTCTGCCTGGCTGTACCAATTAGATAGCATTTCTTTTCAAGGACTTATCTGTGCTTCTGTAAGTGCCGTTGGTTTGTAGATATGAACCCGAAGCCTTTTCCCTCCTCAGGAGAAAGCTTAAATTTGTACTAGAGCAAAATGGGGTGGGAGGTGGGGGGCTGGCCTGCTTTGCACGGGAGATAAGCTCTCAGAGGGAAAATCTAAAGCCATATCCGTCTGTGATGATGCTTTGCATGTCTTAAAGGAAGTGCTACTTCTCTTCTTCTGTTCCCTTCATTTCACGTCGACGAGGACCACCTGCTTCTCCGCTAACTGTTGCACGCTGTGCTATTGTGCTTACGAAAATGAAACAAGTTGGTTATCGAAAAACCTGTTTGTTTGACATTGAGAATCTTGATCAAAATAGACCACAGAAATCTGCTCAAATTTCTAATTTGACAGGACGGCCATGTGGCTCCTGCATTCTGTTAACAGTTCCTCCTTGTCGTCACCCAGCCCCGAGCACATGCAGCACAGTTTACGACTGTCTTGGGCGGTGTATGTAGATCAGATTGAAGAGATGGCTTCTGTGTTTTACCTTTGTTTGTCAGGTCTGGGGATGTATTCAAAGCTCCTGCGTGAAAAATGTAAATTGAATACTTTCTAATAGGCCTTCAGTGCCAATTACCGTAGAGTCTGAAACACTCGTCTGAAGACCATTTGTCTGCTGGAGTCCACAGCTCTTCCCTGCCTCTCCTCCTGCCCGCCAGACTGTTCCAGCACAGGCGTTTGCAGACTCCTTTTCATGTCCCTTTCCCCTCGGCGTTGTCCAGGCTGCTAGTCTTGCTAGTGTCAGCCTCCTTTTCTTCTCTGCGTGCCCTCCAGTCATCTCGTTTAAGGCTTTTTGTTTCAGCTACCAAGGTAGTGTCAGTGATGCTCAGCGGCGATTCTAACGGTAGGTAGCATGTCTCTCTCTGAACACAGGTCCAAAGTTTCAGGTGCCAGGTGAACTTCACCTGGATGTACGACAGATGTCTCAAATCCAGACACACACACACACACACACACACACACACACACACACGAGCGAGAGTAAGCTCTTTCACTCCCCTTCCGGCGTTTCCAGTCCCTGTACCACTGCCTGGAAAGGCACCCAAAATAGGACACACCGAGCGTGACTGAATGCTCCTCTTCTTCACTGTGTCGTTCTCAGTAGTCACCAAGACTCTGACATGTCTCTTGCCCTGTTCTTTCCTTGCTGCCTTCACTGACAGTTTGCTTTGCTTTCCTGGATTCTTACAAAGCCTCGTTCATTCATTTGCTAAGCAAAATGAAGGCCTCTTATGTTCCAGATATTTTGCTAGATCCTGGAGGTCTGAAGATGAATATAAAACTCAGTTCACAGTCCTGGCATTTAGTGGGTTGCCTTCTGCCGGGTTCCTGTACCTTTAGTGGCCAGCCTTCTGTCCTCTCGCTGTCCCTCCTTAGCCACGTGCTCTCAGATCTCTAACCACACCCACATTCCTGCAGGGCTAAGCTCTGCCCTTCTCCAGCTCTTCCAAGAAGTCCTCCCATTTTGTTATTGTCTTTGACTTACTGTACCGGCTGCTCTGGGGGATAGCTGTTTGCTTCCCTGTCTCTCGCCATCATCCCTTGGAGCATAAACGTCTTTGGGAATAAGGACTGCGCTTCATTTACTGTGGCGTCCCCAGCACGTAGCAGTGCACCCAGCAGGTGCTTTCTGAAAAGGAGGGTTGAGTGAGTACTCGGAAAGCTGGGATCCAGAACACGTCTAGAGCCCTCCAGCAGGCATCACCGCTTGCAGAGAACCCAGCACCAAGTTTTTACTTCAAGATGGAAGGAGCACATTTTCTACTTTTATGTGGTTGTCAGTAATTTAAAACGAGGCCTTTTGTTCGCAAAACATGCAATGTCAAACGTGCATAAATCTTGAAGCTAAAGCTTAAGACAGAGTTTTGCACTTAGGTAAATGGGTGCAAGTCCACTCTGCCCAGGCTTTGAAAGGCTTTAAGCAAGAAGGTTTGAGAAGCACTGGCCGAGCTCCATCTTAGCCCTGCTGATTGGCTCCAGTAGGGGAGGGGTTTGCCGTGCCGAGTTCCTGTGTGGTCAGCACTGAGAGAAAAAGGAAAAGTAGCTGCCCCACACTTGAAGCCGGCTAACATACTTTCTGAACGAAGTAGCATGTCCTGGGTGTGCTGGGCAGCCAGGAACTACAAAATTCTTGGACTTTAGTCTTTTAATCTCCTCCCATGGATTTCAACTCAGACTCGGAATGTTCTCGTCATGCTTCTGGATTGGGTTATTATGGTCCCGTCACACCCTTCGGATGAGAAGGATGCTGCCCGTGGGACTCCTGCCAGGAGCTGTGGGCTGTCGCGCTGGGGGAGGGGCTCGTACCTGGGCCGAAGGACAGACAGCTCTGTCAGGAGGGAGCCTGGGAGGCCCATCCCCTCTCCCGTACTAGTTTTCTTACTGGCAATTCAGCAAAAGGCTTATTTTTGACTGTCTTGTTATTTTTTCTTGAAAGCTATAGGCACCTTATTATGCCTTTGCATATGTGCCAGAATTTTTTAAACTTCAAATGAATGTGGCAGATGTTCATAAAAGTTTAGAAAAAGCTACCATAGGAAGACTTTTTAACCATTTTTATGACACTCAAATTTGTTGCACTAAAAGAAATATAAATTATAACCTAACATTCTCATTCAGGGAAAGGTTATTTTGAGGAAAGACCTAATTCTAGTGTTCATGCTCTTATGGGGTCCTTGCTATTTGTTCAGTTGTAACCGAGTCACCCTAAAGGGTCCACCTTTCTTCTAAAGTGACACATTTACAGCTCTTCGTCATTCTTATCCCCCCTCTGCCTTTTTATGTCTCTCATTTAAGCAAACATTAATGTGAGTCTGGTGGTAAGTTACCAGGATAGCCAAGGGTATTGGCATAGACCTACTTTCTTCTTGGAGAGAATGATCATGTTAGCTGGCAGCTAGGAAACACCGAAACGTGGCCAGATTACACAGTGACTGTTTCCTTTTATTCTCTCGACCTCAGTTTAGTTCAGGAGGTGTTTTTGCAGCTCCTCTTCTGTGCCATGTCTGCTAGCAGGTGCTTCCCCTGTTTGATAAATGAACACCTTCCTTTCTAAGCCTCGCAAACGTTGCTCTGTATGTAGGCCCTAGAGTAACAGGGCACTCTCTATCATTCCTGGTGGCAGAATGGTCGGGAAGGAGGAAGGAAGGTGGCAGCGATGACGCAGTTCCGGGCAGGGGCTCAGGTTTGCGTAAATGAAGCTCTGCCTAGACACAGAGGCAGTGAAGGAGAGTAGAGACTGTGGGCTCTGGATTCTGGCTCCCTACTTCCTCCTTGTGTGACCTTGGGCAAGGGAACTGATCTCTGAGCTTTTTCTCACCAGTAAAATGAAGGCAGTGGTTTGCCTCCCTTGTAGCACTGGTCCCCAACCTTTCAGCACCAGGGACCAGTGCTCCAAGAGAATCTAAAGCCTGATGATCTGAGGCGGAGCTGAGGCGGTGATGCTGGTGCTGGGGAGCGGCTGCAGATATAGATGAAGCTTCGCTTGTTCGCCCTCCTGCCGCTCACCTCCTGCTGTGCGGCCTGGTTCCTAACGGGCCACGGACCCCTCTGCCCTATAGGACTGTTCTGGGGGATCCAGTAAGAGAATGGTTATTGGGTGCCTAGCACAGTGCCTGGCACATAAAGAATTCAATAAAGGCCGACAACCATTGCTACTTTTATTTCCTCGGTGGCCTTAAAGCCATGGACACGGTTAAGTTAATGGCTTTAAAATTGTGTTTCAAGGACTTTTAGGTTCATCCTCATTTCCTAGAGAGGGTGTTTCAACAAAATTGGTTTGCGCCTGCCCTATTTTCTCCTGGCTTTCTGTGCTGGAGGAATGTTCCAGAATGGGCATGGCACTGGAGTAGGATTTGGTAGATGCACTTCAGCCCCATGTTGACCACTCCCCCACTGTAGTAACTTTGGGCGTGATACCTTGTCTCCCTGTATCTTAGTGTCTTCTTCTGTAATAGCCCATGGTACCCACCTCGTGGGATTGTGGTGAGGAGTCAGTGAGTGAGTCCTGTCTGTGTGCAGCACATCCCAGTGCCTGGCCAGCCAACGTCCCCTTCTACAGTAACGTTTTGAGAGCCTTCTGTGTATCAGGCACGGCCTCGTACTAGAAGTCTACGTAAAATAGTAACTGTGACATAATCCCTGCCTTTACAGGGTTTTGTCCAGCGCAGATTGAGACAAGTGGATTTGGGGTGCTGTAGGTGCTGGCAGGGGAGACACCGAGCCTAGCCTTGGGGGCTATGCTTCTGGGAGGGAATGCCGAAACTGAAACCTAACAGGTGAATAAGGATTCAGCCAGGGGACCAGGCATCTAAAGGACTTAACGTGTGGCCTGTGGAGTTTTCCAGGAAATGTGAGTGGTTCAGCGCCTGATAGAGGCAAGAAGCTGAAGGGGGAGAGGAGAGCTGGGGTAGGCGGGCAAGGGCCAGCCACCCCGGGCCTTGTAAGCCGTGTTAAAGAGTCTGAACTTTATGGGGCAATGGAGAGCCATTGAAGTGTGTAAATAGGGGAGGGACATGGTCAGGCCTTCTCCTCCTGGGCCATTAGAAACACAGTCCTTCCATATAAAATGCTTGGAAACTGCTTAACCATGTTAATAAAGTAAATTGATATTTGTAAAGATCAAGGTACTTCTTAAGTAAATTGCACACCACAACCATGTATATAAAATTCAGATGTGTTAGCGTCCCAACCCCAAGCTTCCGCATGGCTCCCTTGCTACGCAGCCGTGGCAGAAGTGTTCGTAGTGATGGCTTTCTCCGAGGCTTTAAGCACCACTTGGCTAGATTTTGTTGTTTCCTCTCCATTTCCAGGTACGTTTTATGAATTAGATATTCTTTCTACAGCCCAGTTTGAAGATATAAATTTAGGTTACACACTAAGTGATAGTTCCAGGAGGTAAGAACGGGGGAGTGAGACCCAGTTACCTAGTTCATGGGCCCTCACGACCTCTCCCCACCAGTGCAATTTCAGGCAGCCTGTGATGGGCGCACCAGGATGCAAGCCAGGCCCACAGCAGTCTGTCTGTCTCTGTCTGTCTCTCTGTCTCTCCCCTGCTCCCCTTCCCTTTCTTTCTCTCTTTCCTCCTCCTTCCCCCATCCCTCCCTACTTTCCTCTCTTCTTCTTTCCCTCTCTCTCACCATCCTGTATCTAGGAGGCCTTAGCCAGGGCTCCCAGAAGCCTCATTTTGGAGAGGCACTAAGTGCTTGGAGCAGCATTGAGCCCCATTCTGGGGACAGCATCCAGGTGCCAAGTCACAGCTCCTCTTGGTCTCTGGGATCCAGAGGCGGCATTGTCTGTGTCTGCAGTGGGGTTCCTGGTTTAACTGTGGGGCTTTTACACAAAATAACAGGATTTATGTATTTACAGGCAAGAAGAGTAACTTTTGTTTTCTCTTTGCTTCTCAAAGAACCTGAATTTCTGTCAAAAGTGTTGGCACCATTTTTACTAGATTTTTTTCTTTTCATTTTTCTCCTGGCTATAGACTATAGAAAGTCTTTAATCCTTTGTTCGTTTTTGAGGATATTTATTTTTAAACAGTTTCACAGTGAGTGCAGAAGAGTGTTGTTTACCACTGTGCCATTTGCTTCTTCCCAGGGCTCCACAGGTAGGCAGGAGGAAGGGGTAGTGCACAGTTATTAATGCTGCAGTTGATGCAAAACTCTGGGCCGTAATTATTTTCCATTAGAAGTGGTGACTTGTTTATGTGTCCTCACAAGAATTGAGAAGTTCCATGTGTGAGTTGTTAACTAATGCTAAGTAATCATATTCCTGCTTTATAAGAAGGTGATATTTGCATGAAAAATTCCACCTGGTGGTTTCCATCACAGGTTCCTGGGGAGAGCTTTAGCAAGAAAGCAAAGAAGGTCGGGAGGAAACTAACAACGTCTTCTGAGTCCTTGCCCAGTGACTAACACTGGGCCAGGTACTTCACCTGGTTTCATTTTTGAGCATTTCTCAGAATTTCTCTGCCAAGGAGGAGAGACCCAGATTTGCCAGTGAGGGTAACTGAGGCTCAGAGAGGTCAAATAATCTGCTCCCCATCGCTCAGCCCCCAGAGCCTCTGGTCTGTGCATCGGCCCACCAGGCCATGTGGGCTGTGCTGAGCCCTGCCCAGCCCTGGGCAGAGAGGCCCCCCCACCCCACCCCCACACCTTTGTCCGAGATTTCCCTTCTCAGGGCAGCCTCTGTGCCCTGCACTGGGGTTAGTGGGGAGGGGAAAGGAGAGCGAGGATCTGGCAGCCTCACATTTCTCCAGAGAAAAGGTCTGAGTGCACTCGTGACTGGGGCTGGGTTACCTAGCTCCCCCCCTCCCCCCACGACTCTTTCATCAGTAAAATCAAGATGACGTCATCTATATCACAGAGTTGTGAGAATTAACTGATAGTATGGATGTGAAGAGCTTTTCTAAAATACTATACAAAACATGGCTCTTCGTAGCTGGTAACATAAAAATAGGAGGCGAAGCTTAGATCAGTGAAACTGGTACTTGCTTTCTTATATAAAGAAAAAAGGAATTGGGCAGCCGTTTGGTTTTGCTGGAACTTCCTTAGCATGTTACTTGTTGTCATGTAAAATCATCACATGTGAGTCCCCGTCGCATCCAGGCGTTCGGAGTGAAAGCTCAGCAGTGTCTCAGCTTCAGGCCTGAAGAAGGTGGATTTCAGGATTTCGCCTGGTGGCTTTTCCCTGGAAGCTCTCTCCTTTTCGCAGTGGCATCTGCTTTTAAAATGATCCTCAAAGTGATTCTTAAACGCCACTTACCGTAATATTGGAATTAGTTAATATAAAACAATTTAAAGCTCCAGTAGTCATTTATGTAATCAGAGGGAACGAGTGCTTCTAGCCGATCTGAGTATCTCTCGCAGTCAGTACATTTTCAGTCTAATTCGTGGTGACTGAAATGTTCTCTTGTGAGGTGAGATAAACCTCTGTTATAGATGAGAAAAACCGAGTCACGTATGAGGGAGAATCCCAGTAGAAAATGTAAAATCATCATCGATGCTTTTGTTTTCCAATTTTCCTTTCATCGCTTAGCCAGTCATTCCATTTGTCAGTGTTAAAGGGGACTTTACTATACATTGTTACTAAGAGAAGCTTGAACTAATCAAATCCCTTTCAGATTAAGATAAGGAGCAGCATGCCGCAGCCGTGTGGCAGAGTAGAGGGGACGCCGAGGCTCCAGAGTTATGTGGACCTGGATTCAAAGTCCAGCCCCGCCACTGCTGGGGAGCTGTCCGCACGCACCTCTGTTTAAACACGATTTCAGTCTAGCAGGGGGTTAGAGGTATGGTTACTTTTATCACGGTTTGACCGCTTGGTACAAAACTATTATGTTATCCTCTTAAGAGAAGCCTGTTGGAAATAACTAATAGTAATGTCAACCATTGAGTGAGGGTCCACCCATGCGTATGGCCCTGGAGCCACATAATTTCTAATGATCACTTCTTTGAGGAAGGTGCAGGTTTTGCAGATATTAAGGTGCCTCTTTGAGCCTCAGACACCTTGCTTATGAAATGGGTAGATTCTCCACTTCATAAGCGTTTTTAATGAGGAGTAAATGAGCACATTTGGTGCCCAACATGTGTCAGGTACCAATAAATGGAAATTATTACAGAGCCCTCCCCCGTCCCCAAGGGATCCTTTCCAAGACCCCCAGTGGGTGCCTGAAACCACAGATAGTACTAAACCCTATATGTAGTGTTTTTTTTATATACATACATACCTATGATAAAGTTTAAATATTAGGCACAGTAAGAGAGTAACAATAACTAATATGAAAATAGAATAATTGTAATAAACTAATAAGAATTGAGAGTATTTTTTTTTTCTCTCTCTCTCTCAAAATATCTGGACTTTTCCATATAATATTTTCAGACTGTGGTTGACTGTCTGAAACCGTGGAAAGCAAAACAAAACCACAGATAAGGGGGAACTCCTCTACATGTATATCAGTATTAAATGCTGTAGAACTGATCATTTTTCTTTAAAATAGGCTAAAAGCCCTGAGATTGAATGTGCTGTCTTTTTCAGC
Organism: Cynopterus sphinx; assembly: GCA_030015415.1. Taxonomy (NCBI): domain Eukaryota; kingdom Metazoa; phylum Chordata; class Mammalia; order Chiroptera; family Pteropodidae; genus Cynopterus; species Cynopterus sphinx. The sequence goes on along the minus strand of CM057385.1, from coordinate 122,470,227 downwards.
CTCCTTTTGTATTTCTTAGGGAGCGACTTTTTCTAAATTGATCTCAGCCTAAAGGCACTTTTGACAGAGCACAGCCACATAGGACTGGTAACTTCATAAACTCCTTACAAGTGATTAGGGGCGGGGCCGTCGTGGGAGCTTGGAGACCAGCCTGGTGATGGAAGAGCGGTACCCTTGGCCTAGTCAAACCCCGCTTGGGATCTGGGCACATGTGGTTTTGTTTAACACTGTGCTCAGCAGACTCATGGTCCGGGTTTGCAGCCATCAGACATTTGTTGTTGATATGTGAGGTCCCCCCAGTAGGGGTGTTTGTCAACCAAATTAAACTTCCTCTAAATGACCTAAAATAATTGATTCAGAAGGTCTTTAAATGGGCCACGGCGATGTGTAGGCAAGCCGAAATACAATGTTTTCTACACAAATTATTGCATATTATTGTTTTGGGTTTTCTTGTTTGTTTTGGGTTTGCTTTTGTTGGGGAAAATGCGGATGGACCTTGGGTTTTTGAGGCGGGCAGTGAGTGTGAGTTTGGATCCCGGGCCCACCGTTTGTTTACATGTAACGTGGGCAAGTCACTGAGCTGCTGCGTGTGGGTCTTAACAGCCCCGTCTGCAAAATGGGGGTGCCTTCCTCATCATGACAGTTGGTAACAACATGACTGAAGCTTCATGCACAGTATAGACCCCCACTTAGCACTAGGTACCATTATTAATAAAGTATTTCCAGTAGGTGTCTCTGAAGAAGATAGCTTGATAATTCGTACAAAGTAGTCAAGGTCTGATGCAGTAACCATACCTTTTTTCTCCTGATAAACTGATTTCTCCATCAGCTAGCTACTCTCTGCACTAAACTTAGATATCTATAGAGAAAAGTATGGCTAAAACTGAAGTCTGTAAACCTCTCCTTACATATTGTTTTTGATTCTTGTCTGATTTAAAAAATAATTTAAAATTGAATATTTAAGATATATGCCACTTAGGCTACAGAAGGAGTGTTTTGTTGTTGTTGTTTGCTTATTTTTTGCCCATTGAATTTAGGCATTAACGATCTAAACTCAGGCCTTTGCAGGTAAAGAGTGGGCCCACCATATTTAATATATTTGTTTAGAATCAAAGACATTGGCTCGGCTGTTTCTAAGCATGATCTGCAGCGGCACTAAAGTTTTCTTTTGTGGTTGGAAGTTATCAGCATTCCACAGAGCGGTTTATGTGTCCTGCCTAAAATCCTTCCCTCCATAAACCCAGATATCTGACAAAAACGAAAAGCTTCAGACTGGGGCTGCCTACATGCCTGGTCACGTCCTTAACCAAACAGAATATGTTAAACCATGGCTTCAGTTGTTTTGAAAGATCCAGTGAAAATAAATTTATATCATTTTAGTGCAACTATTTTATACTGGCCGAATGGGTTAAATTATGAAGCTCGATAAGTACATATGCACATTACCCATCCTCAGCTCTAGAAGAAAAAAAATGAAGAAAAAGATAGCTATGATTTTGGAAGTCATCCCAATTTTTAAAAATAAGAGAATTTGGACATTTTGGCATATGGGCTTTTTTAAATGAAATTTCATGGAACTGAAAACAGTCAATTTTAGGTTTCCAAAAATTGTTTTGATTTTCATTGGTATAAATTTGCCGCACATGGTTTTAGGGAAGTTCTGAGATGCATTTGGGACTTCGAGGTTGATTTTTTTTTTTTTTTTGAGATTTGTGATTTATTTTTAAAAGGTATTTTTTTCCCCCCTAACTCAAAGTATAAATCGAAGGAGACAGAGTTCCATTTCTAGGACAGATTTTGGTAATGACGTTGTTAAGCATTGCCAAACAACTGGACTTGGGACTGAATTATTGAATGTCATTTTCTGGACGCTGCCCGCATTAGAATCCCGAGGCCAATGGCCGTCCCATTAGCAGCAGCTGCTGGTGATAAGCAGCATGAGAGTCACCTGTGTAGGGTCAGGCTTATTGCACATCAAGGTTCAGCAGTGTCGGAAGAGAGAGAAGATGCCCAGGAGGGGGCTCCAGGCCACCTGCTGTGTGAGGATCAAAGAGTTGAAAGGTCAGAGGGCGCAGCTCCCTTAACCATATCTGTCTGTGCAATAGCTATTTCAGATTGTAAATCTTGATGATTTCATTAAGTCCTCCTGGCCGCTACTGGGGCATTGAAATAATAAAATTTTATATCTGTTGCCTTTCCTGCCTCTGGCAGCCAGGCTGATACATTCTCTGCAAAATGGGGCGTCTTTATGAAAACCTTTCTTGGACTGGTGAGAGCTGCCCTAATGAAGCTTCAGATTGGGAAGTTGGGGTTCACAGCACCTCATCCTCTGGAGAATACACACACACACACACACACACACACACACACATATTTTTTTTTTTTAATAAAAAGAAGAGAAAAATCACTCAAGCCGTTTAGCAGCCTTTGGGATTCAGGTAGCGCCTCTTCTGAAAAACAGGTCACCAAATATGACCTATTGCTAACTAAATGCTTCATCTTAAGCACAGGAGGCGGGGTACACTTCCCAGAGCTGCCGCTTCTGAAACGGCCCCATCTCATGCTCCAGCGGCCTGCCTTTTGGGCCGGTCCAAGTTACTACACACATCACTTCCCACTCGGCAGACCTTTTGGGTGTTTTTAGAGACGTGTCCCCTCAATATGATTTTCCAAATATTTCCCCGCAATCTTAAAGTTGTTATGGACCTTTAGGGACCCTTGGCTCTTGGGCAAGACAAATCACAGTAATGGCTATTCCTTTACTGCCCATATGTTTCAGACCCCCTGTAGTTTGTTTGAAAAGTTAAGAGATTTTCACAGTGAAGGTGCCGTTTCTGAAATTTAAAGTGTTCCTTTTCACCAGGAGATAAGTTCACTCTGATTAAGTCCGTAATTCTCACTAAGCCATGTTTATGGGGGTAATAAACAATGTTTCAGTGTGCTTGTTAAATTGGGTTTCCAACCTCTCCACTCTTTAAAAATTGACATTTCAAATAAAAGGCAGGTGGAGATGGAAGTCCGGGATTTCTATGGTTAGCGATGAATGAATGATGGCCAGTGGCAGTTAGTTATGTGGGAGGAGTGAGGCCCTGTTTTATGAGAGGGTAACCCCAAACCATTTTGGAACTAGGGAATCAATACCCCAGTGAAACTCTTAAGTTTAGTCTCGTCGTTTCAAATTGGATGGTTCCTATTTTTGAAATACTGCCAGATGCATGGCATTCATTATTTAATTTTCACAAGTCTGTGCTCTAGGAGTGGTGGCCCAGTGGCACAGATGATGACATCTAGACACAGAGAGGTTAAGTGACTTGTCCAAAGTCACACAGCTCATAATTGGCAGGACTGGAATTCAAACCCAATTCTTTTGTTATGTAACGTGTACAGAAGAAAAGTATGCTACTGACCCTGCTTTCAGGGTGTGTTCACTCTTATGTGTCTAGTTTCTGATAATTCCGTCCATGGAGGTTCTAACAGAAATACGTGACACGGTCTGGGTCTTCAGTATTAGCCGAGCCAGGAGAGTAGAGGGGCTTACGCAGAGGGCCGAGGGGACCAGGCTCTGGGACCCGGCAGTCCCAAACTCAGCTCCTGGCTTTGTTCTTAACTCCAGGACCTGGGGCAAGAGCTTCCGTTTTCTATTCTGTAAAATGAGAATAATGATACCTATCCCATGAAGTCGCTTTGAGGAGCAGATGAGATAATACATTTAAAAATACAGTATTTAAATCCTCTGCAGTACTTTATAGATGACAGTGGTGTTATTGCAGTATATGTGAATACATAGTAAGATTAAAGGAATCATTTTAAGGGAAAAGTGACAAGTACACATGAAATAATTAGAAACATTACTAGCCAAGTTTTACGTGTATGTTGCCCACTGTACTTGGCTTAGGCCCAGAGGAGACAGCTCGCCATGGGAGCGGGACTAGTCAGGAAGGCTTTGTAAAAGAGCAGGGCCCTGTGGGATGGAGATAATTACGGTGCTTGATGCCTGGGCTATCTTCACATCTACCAAGTGCTCTGCCACCTCATCTCTCCTCTGGGCTGCAGCAGTGGTGAAAGGTGTCGACACCTTCCTTGTCCTCTTTCTACACTTGAGGAAACAGAGTCTCCAGCACTGGGGAGGACGCTTCAGGTTGAAGCGCACACCAGCAGAGTCAGAGGGGTCCGTGGGATCACGCCTCCATTCTGAGGGCGGGGAGGAGGCCGGGCTGGATGGAGGGGCTGCTCTGGGGTGAACGTGTAGGGAGTCGCCAGGAGAGCCGACAGAGCCACGCGCTTAGAAGGAGACAACCAGCTGGCCCTCACTGCACGTCTGCCTATTGCTGGCCCCACATCAAATGCAATTTCCATGCTAATCTCAACAGTCCTGAAGGTTAGGGTCATAACCCTCATCTCCCAGAGAAGGACACTGATGCCTAAAGCTACCCAGCTACTGAGTGAGTCAGGACACCAGCCTTGGGGGCTTCCCCACCTTGGACCCAAGACCATGCAGGGGAGGGACTCGGATGTGCCCCGTGTCAGTGGAGAGGTTCCACCAGAGTGAGGTCTGTTCTTCGTCTTACGGTGCTTTTTCTTCGGTTTACTGGTTAAAATTGAGCCCACCACGCCCTGTCCACACCCTCCCACAGGTAGGCAGGAGCCCCTGGAGTTCAGAGAGCCTGTTTCAGTCATCTCTGTGTCCTTAAGCCCTAGTGTAAAGATGAAAGGAAAATGACGAAATGAGTGAATGAATGAGTGAACGAAGCATGTCCAGTGGCAGGATGGTCAGGACGGAGAACCAGCCCGTTGAAGAAACAGTGTCTTTGACGACCCAGGTTGGAAGTCTCTGGACGTGTTCACAAGAGTCAGTGCCTATTACCGAGAGAGGAGCGGATTTGGCCTGACCCGCGAGGTGCCACAGCCCTTCCCTCCCCTGCCAGGCTTCTGTTTCTGTTTAAAGCGCCCTGGGACATTCCAGCGGTGTTTTCAGGGCTCCTCTGAACTGTCGGGCTGAGATTTTTAATTTTGCGGAGCAGGAAGGAGCAAATCAGTGACTCCTGGCTCCAAAGAAAAACCACGACGTTTATCAACCGCTTGGCAGCTCAGTGACCTTTGGGGCCTGAGGAAGAAGGGAAGGGAAATGTCACTCTTCCCTCTTTGGATATCCGAGCTTTCGGGAGGGAATAAAGGGTTTAGAGTCCCTGAATTCTTGCCTTTCCTCTTCCTGTCCTTTCCGCCTTCCCTCTCATTTCTCTTTCCTTTCCTCCTCAGAGGCCACCGGCTCCCCCACACTGTTCTTTGTTGCGTGCTCATGTGTGTGCGCGTGCGTTTGAGCACATTTTCTGTGTGCTGTCTAGTGGAGGAACCCAGATTCAGATCCTTCCTCTGACAAACACCAGTGTGAGAACATGGGTGTCCTGTGTGATCTCTTTAGCCTTAATTTTCTCATTCGTCAACTGGGTATGATATTCTATGGGAAAGCCTCTCCCCTGGGAATTTTAGTGGGGTGGCCCGGGCCAACCCCCAAGCCATCGAGGGCTCTATTCCTCTCTAGGTGCCTAACAGACATCCAGTAAGCTACCATTGCTCCCTAAGTCCATTGATTGAAACAATGTGTCAGAGCAATTAAGAAGGTGAAGTGGGTAGGACAGGAGCATTGGTGTTGGACGGGGTTCAGGGTTTAGCTCCACTAAACCAGAGGACTTTGGACACGTGATTTTACCTCTCTGACCCTTAGTTTCTTTGCCTCTCCACTCCTGTGAGGATTATGTTAAGTGGTCCATGTGCAGGGTCGGGCCATGGGAGGAACGCATCAGCCAGGAGCTCTCGTTTTGCTGTTGTGAGGGCCAGGGAGAGAGAGGGACGCTGCGGCTCGGTGCCGCACAGCTGGGAGTGGAGTTGGCCTTAGAGGTGACGGCGTGAAGCCCGGCAATAGTCGGTTAGGACCAAGTTTGGACGAACAAACTACTAAGCCGTAATTTTTGGTTTAGTTTTAACCACATAGCTACCTTTCAAAATTGGAAAAAAAGAAAAAAAGCTGCTGAGAAGTCAGACTCAAGGGAGACATAAAGTATAATGTCAGGAGCCATGTCCGTTGTCCCTCACAAAGAGGGAGGGACTGTGAGCCAAAGCCGAGCGCTTTGTGGGTGTGACAGTGCTCCGCTCCAAGAGGGTGCTGTGTCCTCCAGAGCAGGGTGTCCTTGCGGAAGTGTGTCTGGACCGTCCCCTTTGCTTCGTGGCCTAGTTGCTGGTCTCAGAGGTGCTGTCTCAGGTGCTGGCTTGGCCACAGGAGAGGACACTTTGCTTACAGGCCCCAGGGGTCACTCCAGCAGGGAGAAAGCCTGCGGTGGTCAAGGCCAGCACCCTGAGCAGATGGGAACATGGCCACACAGGTGCAAAAGAAATACCTCTGTGTTTTTTTCTTCTTAATCCTCTCACGATTCTATGTGGCATGTAGTTACAGCCCCATTTTATAGAGGAACAACTGGGATTCTGCTAGGTGTAAGTAACCTGCCCTGGGTCCTACGAGGGGGAATTGAAGCAGATAAAATCCAAAGCCCAGTCCATCCGATTCGTACCCTGCTCCTCTCCCCAGGCAAACCAAGCTGTGTGCAGACTCCACCGTCTCTCAGAAAAGTACCCAAGGGTGTCTCTGTGGTGCCCTTCCCTGGAGAGGGCACAGGACAGAGCGAAGGGGCCATGTGTGTTCTGGAGCCCTTACAAACTTTACCAACAAATTTTCTGACAGTGCAAAATAGTCTAGATCGAACCCTTTCAATCCACAGAATTACTGCTATATTGTTTTTTCATAGCAGTAGTTAAGACCCAGTGCTTGTTGTATACCAGCCATCATCCTAAGTATTATGCATACATTAACTCATCTAATCACCATAGCAATCTGGTGAAGTTCGTATTACTTCCGTAAACGTTTTACTGAACTATGAGATTTATAGGGAGAACTACACTCATCCTAAATGTATAGCAAGGTGAGATTTTACAGGGCGGACATGTAACCACCACCAGATCAAGAAACAGTATGGGTGCAAAAGATGAAGGGATTAAGAAGTACAAATTAGTGGGATGTGATGTGGAGTCCAGCATAGGGAATGTAGTCAAGAATATGGCAATGGCTGTGTGTAGTGCCAAGTGGATTCTAGAGGAATTGGGGGGATCGCTTTGTGATTTATATAAATGTCTAACATTGTGCTGTATGCTGAAACTAATATAAAATTAAATTAAATTTAAAAATATTACCAGCTCCCCAGAAGCCCCTTGTGCCCCCTCGTGGTTGCGCTTCCTCTGAGCGAAGGGCGACCCTTATCCTGGGTGTTAGCGCTATTTAATCTCATTATTCACATGAGGAAACCGAGGCACAGGCAAGTTAAAGGGTTTGCCAAAGGTGGCACAGTTGTAACTGGCAGAGTTGGGACTCAGACCAGCACTCTGGCCCCACAGAGTGGGTTCATGTCGCATCCCTGGGACACAGAAGAACGATGGGGCGGTGGTGGTTTAGAGTGACCTTTGGTCTGAACACCAGGTGTTTGGATTCTTAGTCTTGGACCTCTAATCCGTCTTACTGGTATAGCTTTGAAATTGCAAGGATGGAAGCTCACTTTTCATGGCTCCCCATTTATTGCTCGCTTTCTGCAAACAGGTACTGCATTCAGGTCTTTACACATGTTAGCTCACTTAAGCTCACAACGCATCTGTGGAGTACGGAGCATTTCTCCATTTTATGGGAAAGAAAGCTGAGACTCAGAAGTAAAGAACCTGCTGGAGGCTACACGGTAGCGGAGGCAAGGCTTGAACCTGGCTGTCTCGTTCCAGAACCCACGGTCATCGTAACCACCACGGTGACCCCTAGCTTCCGTCTGTGCCGACTGTGAATTAGTTCTGCACTGATTAATCATGACAACTTTACACAGTTGTTGTCATTGCCATCATCATTGTTATTCCCATCGCTCCTTCTTGAGCAAACTCCAGTTTGCTTGCGTCGGGCTCGAGTTGTCCGTTTGGGCCCACGCTGACACCTGCTGCCAGGCCTGCCTCCTGGTAGAGTAGCTCCAGCCTCAGTGTCTCTTTGATTCTCCGGTCAGTGAGCATTTGCTTGTGTCGGCCCTGGCGCTGGTCCCTGGAGGTGGAGGGGCAGATAAGGCTCAGCTCCGCCCTGACCATGGTCCTGGTGGAAGGACAGCAGAAGAGACTCGCTGCGTGCTGCCTCACTGGTGCCATGCATGCCCCTTCACCAGCCCACCACCTCCCTCCCAGAGCGGACCCCCAGCCCTCAGCCAAGGGGACAGAGGTGGTGCTGGGCCCCTGCCCCTCCAGGCCCGGGACCCGCTGCTTTTCTCCACCTCCAGCCCTCAGCTTCCTCACCTGGGGTGGGGGGCACCATGTGCTCCTGACCACTCCTCGGATCCCCTGATTAAGTGGCCAGTGAAAGCCTTGCTGTTCAGTGTGTGACTTGGTTTTAAGTCTTCCCTTTTGTCATTAGCTGCCCAATCCATTCCGTGGACAGGCAGGGTTACCCCCAACCTGGGTCGGGGGGCTGATGTAGTTTGAACAAGTACAGTTGATGTGTCAAGGGGGGAACCTTGTTTCCATACAACCAGCTTTAGAGAGTGAGGCTCTATAAAGCCTTCTTGGCTACAGTAGAGTGATTCTCAAGGGCACCCCATTTTGGTGCAGGGAAGTCTATCAGAATCTCTAGGGGCACTGGCTTTTTATGTTTATCCTCAGAGGGCATTAGTGGAAAACAAAGTGAAAAAATCCTGGGCTAGACAAAAAAAAAAAAAAAAAAAGGAGAAGGCAGGGAACCAAACACAGCTGCAAACCAAAATGTGCTTTGGGGTGACGGCCCAGGGAAAAAATTATCTTGTCATGCAGCGTGCATTCACCACCATTCATGCATTGTTAGTTTTTACTGTCCTTTGTAATTTTATTCTGTTTTCTGAACATAGGACTATTTTGTTTATCAGCTTCATTGGCGGTATAATTTATGTACAATAAGCCATCCACTTACAGTGATTCAGTTAACTTTGACGGTTTTAGATATTCAATAAATACTGCCACCCTAAAGATCCAGAATAGTCCCATCACCCTCAAACGATCATTCTTTTTTATTTACCAAATGCTTACCTTGAGCTGCTCTTGCGCCAGGTGCCAGTCTGAGTACTTTAAAAATGCTAACCCATTTAATCCACCAAACAAGCCTGTGAGGCAGGCACTGCTGCCATCCCCAGTAGAGGAGGAAACTGAGGCACAGAGAAATGAGTGAAATGCCCAAGTTTACACAGCTGGTGGGTGGGGTGGAGCTAGAACTCAGACTGCCTTCTGGATCCTGTGCCCTCCGCCTGCGGGCTGTACCATATCTCATTCATTCATTCATTCATTCGTTCATTCATTCAGGAATTGCCTGCTTTGGGGAATGAGCTGAGCATACAGAGATCTGGCTGGCGACCCCCAAGAAGCCCGCAGACTAGGAGAGGGTTTGAATACCTGTAGAAATAACTCCAGATTGACTTTTTATTCTGCTTACGGGACTAAGCCCAGGGTTGCTCAGGGAAAGACAAACTTCCTGCTACCTCAGGCCCCCTGGAGTGACCCTGGCCAGGCCCAACTGAGTCCTCAGGAACCTCTGGAGGAGAGGGGGACAGACAGGCCAGAGGGCCAGTGTGCTGGCCAAGCTCCTGCTACGGAGGCCCTGGCAATGCTGTGAACTCCTTGACACTCACTCACTCGTCCTCGCGACCCTGTGAGGTGGGTCCTGTCACGATGCCCACGTCACGCATGAAAACCAGCCTGGGGGCCCATAGGAGCAAGCCAGGCGGTCAGGGACAACCCAGAAGTGACACGTCAGAGCCCACGTCCTCTCGGCCGCGCCAACCACCTCTCATACTGTGATTTTCCCCTTCCTTGTCCTGAGAGGCAGGGGTCAGGCCGAGTGCCTCCATGACAAAGCATCCAGGGAAGAACGTTTTCGATGCACAGCATCTCTGGGAAGATGCCATTATTGTGTATTTCTCTGTGCGCGAATGCCATTTGGAAAGCCGGTGTGTGAGCGTGTCGGGTTTTTTCCTTCTTCTTCTTTTTTCTTTTTTTTCCTTCATTCTGAGAAAAAGACCGTAGAGTCTGGTGAGGGGCCGGTTTGCAGCTGGCAGGAGCTTCGGCATATGTTGTAACTAAAAAGGGAGAGAACGTGTCGGTGGGGCCGGCTACCGGCGAGCCGCCTCGGTGTGCCGCGGGACGAGGCAGCGCTTTAATTGGGCAGGGCTCCTGGAGGACTATTTTGACATCTGCTCATGCCTTTGCTGATTTTCCCTCACTCGGAGGAGGAAACACAAGCTGTGGATGAAATGGCTTTAAAGTAATTGGACGTAACGCTCTCTTTCTCAAAGTCGAAGCGGAGAGGAACACTTTCTGAAGCCGCGGGAAGTAAAACCCCCCTTCCAGGGATGCATCCCGAAGCGCAGGGCTCTCTGTGCCCACGGACTGCACGACGATGCTGCTTATAATCGTTTCCTAACCACTGGGAACAACGGCCAGCGAAAGGGGCCTGGTCGAGTTCGTTTCCACGAAGCTAGCCGTTTTGTGACAATTAGGAATACTCTTTCTCTTTACGAAGCCTTTAATGAAGCGGAGCGTGGCTTATATGGCAGTTAGAAAATCAGACACACGAAGAGTTGTTCTAACTGTGTTTTTAAAACCAGGGATGGGGCGGAGGGACGTCGAAGGAAGCGCCGAAATTTTATCTCCCAAAGGAGGGATGAGGGCAGCCATCGTGTTCTTCTTCGAATTTTCCTGTCTTTCCCACTTTTGCCTCGTCTCCTCGTCCTCACTGTGGAGAGGGTAGTTTCTCCCTCATAGCGAACACAGAGTGGAAGGACCTGGCACCCCGGAATGGCCCACCTTCCTTCTTCACCCACACCTCCCACCCCACCCCCAGTTTGAGGGGTTTTTTGGGTTCTGTTTTTGTTTTTGTCCCTTATTTCTTTGTGCCTTTCAGGGGTAAGGCACCATTCGGCCGAGCTGGCCTCCGATCCTTGCCTTGGGGACACTGAGCTTCAAGAAGGCCCCTGAGCCCATGCCAGCCCCTTTGGAAGAGGCCTTGCCAGCGGGGCGGGGATGAGAGGGGCGACATTGTCCCCTAAGAGGAAACCATGCCGACCCAGCTCCTGCCTGGAGCCTGGTGCTTGGGCATCTTGGTTACTAAGGGGACCCTGGCTTGCTAGGTCAGCAAAAAGGGCCAGGCTTTTTCCTCCCCTCCAGCCTGCCGCCATTGTTAAAAAAGTAAACACTCCACACAGCTTAAGCGGCAAGTCCTCCAGTCAGGAGTGGGAAGAAATCAAAAACCTGCCCCAGCTCAGCCGTGGAGGGCCCAGAGGGCGCGTATGTGTGGCCACGGCCCCACTGGGAACACAGAAGGAATGCCAGTTCTGGTCCAGAGCCAGCACCCCACTCTCTGGGCCCGCAGCCCCCCACTCCAGAAATCAGGGCCCCCTCCCCGCTTCTGCAGCTCTTCAGAAGGTCAGGTGCAGCAGGATAGGTGATTCTGGGGTGCGGCAGCCCTCAGCTCAGTCCTTGGGCCTCCCCCACTGCATTGCGGCTCAGCCACTCGGGGTCCCTTTGCTGATTCTGGGTCTGGGGCCGTGTCTTTGAAGTGAGAGCCCAGAGGTTGCCAGGGAGGGGACAGGGGTTTCGCCCTTAGGCCATTGCCTCTTGGACTGGCCGTGGCTGATGCGCATGTTATAAAGTAATAGCTGCTCCTTATTAGTAGCTGCCGTGTGCCCAGCACCGTGCTCGGGCCACCTCTGATTCTCACAGCAGCCCGGGGGAGAGCGGTAAGAGGGTGGTCACAGCCACGCTCTTGACCTTACAGATGAAGAAGCCACGGAGTAGCCACACAGCCTCGGGGAAACCAGTGCTCCTCTCCGAGCCTCAGTTTCTCGCCTCTGAAATGGGAATGATGATGCCTCACCTGTAGCCGCATTGCTGAAAACAAAAGCATCTGTGCACCAAATGTGCTGTGCGAGCTCCGAAGCGTGATATGAGTGACAAGGATTGCCGTTGAGGCTGTTTTTTAACTTGCTGCTGGCCCCTTGCTAGCACCCCGCTAGGTACTTAATCCGTGGGATTGCAAAGGGTGGCGGTTGAGGAGCCCTGGGCAGTTCACTCTCTGCACAGTGGGGACTGTGCTTTGGGAAACGCTAGTGACCTGTATGTGTTGTTATCGACACCATTTGCTGATAGCATTTTCCCCTGTGAGTAAGGCAGTCAGTCAACGATTGGGGTTTGGAGGGAGAATAAACTTCTGAGGACATCTTGCCTCTCCCGTGTGGGTCTCGGCCAGTAGAAAGCACTTAGTTCAAGTTTACAAATTGACCGTAGGTTTGTGGACTAGCCCCTGAGGGCTTGAAGAAGTCAGAGGCAGAAATTTGAGACTCCTGGGCTCCTAAGTGGGGGGGTTCCAGGATTCGGGCCTCTGGGAGTGTTATTTCAGCCCCAGCGGGGCTCCACCCTCCTGCCGGGAGGAATCTGGAAATGTTTACTCAGGGACCAAGTTGTGTCCTGGAGGCTGGGGTTTGAGACAACAAATGTTGACCAGTACTAATGAGCCCTTGCCAAATGCCATTCATTCTGTCTGTGCTGGTTATTACCCGGTGGTGAGCCAAACAGATGAGCTCCTAGGAAGGCAGGCCGGCAGGCACCCGGGTCCTGGGGTTCGGGGTGACAAGGGCTCGTGGAGCTCAGTCTCACTGAGGGTGTCTGATGACCAGGAGGCTGGTGTCGCTGTGCAGAGCACGGGCTGCTGAGGCGGCCAGCGTGCGTTGCCTCTGCCCCCCACCTCACCTCTCTGCACCTCATTTCCCGCAAGTGACACGAAATGAGGGGAATAACATGCGCTTCGCAGGCTTCGATAAGAACTAAATGAAGTAAAGTGAGTAAAGCATAGAACAAGCCCCAGTGGGCTTTTGGTACCTTGTAATAATTGCCCGTTTCCAGAGCACTCGCAGGCTTAGGCTTAGCAGCCATCGGATGCCCAGCTCCATCACTAGCCGGTACGATGCTCTCGGGCAAATTAGGAAAAGGCGTCCCCTCCCTCCTACCACCACACCTGCCGATGCCACTCAGCAGGCACATGGGCTGGCAGATTTCAGCCCCGGCCTGGCTGGCCGGGCATCCTTGGGCTGTCCTGTCCGTACAGGCTTGCACAGTCATATGCAGTAGCGCAGCGTGTGGCTGATAATGAAGTTGATCCCTTACGTATAGGGCGACCCCATGTCCCGTTTTATCCCTTCCACCTAGCATCTGTCCTCTCCCTTATCTCCCAAATGTCCCAGTCTGGACAAATTATATGGTCTTCCTACTTACACAGAACACAATTCAATAAAGCAATAGTGCCGAAGTCCTAGACTCTAAGGAAATGAGCTCAGATCTGTGACGGGGAAAGAGGATTGAATGGGCCTGGGAGTGGTGGGCAGGCAGGAGGGAAATGGAGGTGGATTGTAGCCGTGGGTAAACAGTGTGAGCAAAAATGGAAAACTCGGGCCGCGCAGTCTCGTACTCCTGCGGACGGTGGAGAGCACCTTCTAGATGGCGGCTCGTTCTCCCTTCCCCGCTCACCAAACACGAACACAGGGGGTGCGAGTCTCCCTTTCCCTGTACCAGCAGAATCAAGGCTTACGGCCACAGCTTCTGAGCCATGGTTCGCTGGCTGGATTTCTGTGGAAAATGGAACCAAATTTAATTTGTTAGGGAAGTGTTAACATGTTAACACCAGGCCACACACCGTCCTCCATACCCAAGCATCACGAGAGACAAGGGAGCTGGGCAGGTGGCCTGTAAATGAGAGCTGGGAGCGGATGCTGGTGTCGTAAGAGCCGAGCCGCACATCAGAGTCCTGGGCCAGAGCTTTGGGTCTCAGCTTCTACTTAAAATAAAAAGAGAGAAATGTGGGGGAAGTGACATTGGGGTATGAAGCTCTCACCCTAGCCATGTGACCACGGCATGCTAATGTCATGTCTGTGAAAACCTTTTTGCTCCTGCGCTTGGGGATGATGGTTCAAGCTCGTGGGGTTTTTAGACAGTTAAATGGCCTCACATTGGACCTGCCCCCGAGTAAGCCTTCGCCTAAAGGCACTTTTCCCCCTAGTCCTCTTCCCCAGAGCGGGCAGGGGGACATCTGTGTCTCATGGTGCTTCAGTGACTCTCTCTTCTGGAACTTTTACTTACAGAAAGTCAGAAACATGGCCCTGGATGACGTCGTGATCCTGAACGTGGACACCAACACCCTGGAAACCCCCTTCGACGACCTCCAGAGCCTCCCGAACGACGTGGTAGGTCAGGAGCCCTCGGGGTTCTGACTCCTGCAGTGATGTGAATGTGACATGCCCTGTGGGGACGGGCAAGGCTGGGGACGGCTGTGGCTTTCCCGTGGCTAGGAAGGACACTTGGTTTCTCTGTTCCCTCTGCAACCTTTGCCTCAGTGAAGAAAGTTGGGAGGCGCTTCGTTTTTCAGTCTTGTTTTGCTCCCATAACTTTCCTCTGAAAGGCTGCGAAGTGGCCCCAGGGCCTGGACGCCTCTTCTTCCATGGGGGCCTGAGGGTCTTGCCCTCCCTCTCCAGCTCACTCCATGTCCCGGGGTCAGGACAGTGTCCCCTGTGGTGGGCCCTAGGTCTTTCGGTGTGAGGAGTTTGGGGCACTTCACACCCACATTAAACAGCCATTTTCCCACGTCGCAGGGTATCTGCTGACAGTGGTCTGAAGGCGGCTCCGTGTTCCCTAAATCTCTCTCGGTGACCTCAGGTCTAGACAGAATGTGGGCTCTACTTAGCAAGAAGCTGCTGCCTGCCACGCTTGCCAGGCTAACACGTGATCTCACACCCATCTCGTGTTGCTTCTCAGAGTGGCCTCGTGGGCGGCTGGTTGGGTAGACCCAGTGTCCCCCAGGGTCCCCCATTGTCTGTATGAGGACTGGGGTTCCCTGGGAAGGACGGTTTTGGTGTTTCTGGTTTCAATTCCCTCCGCCTGCAGGATGGTCTGTGGAGTTACTCTGGCTTCCCATCCGAAAGGAGCGTGCGGCTGAGATGCGGCTGGGTTTGTGTCACTTGGGTTTGTGTCACGGCGGTGGGCACAGCTGCTCCATTATCGCCAGGAGTCCCGGTGGCACCACGGTGTTAGTTCTCTGGAGACATTGCCATTCACTGACGGATGGCTTGCAACAAGCTCTCATCCCCCTCTACTCTTAACTCTCTGTGAGATTTTGAGAGAGTCATTTGTGCTCTGTAAGGATGTTCCATTTGTAGCACAGTGAACAGCGGCCACCATTCATGGACGTCCTGCGTGTTGAGCATTGTACCGAGCACTTGTCATTGACCTCTCATTTCCTCTTCACACCACTCTAAGGAAGGTCTTTTTCTTATTCCCACTTTACCCACAGAGCTAGAGAGCGGGGGAGCCAGCAAGTGAACCCAACTCTGTCACTCCACAGAGCCACCAGCCCCACTGCCTCTCGCAGTGCCTTCCGCATTCAGAATCACAATCGGTTCGCATCGCAGCCTGTGGAGCAGGTGTTCTCTCCTTTCTGCAGGGAGAGAAGGACCTCAGGGAGCACACAGGGTGTGAGACCCAGGTCTGGACCACACCAGAGCCAGTGCTGCTGCTACTCAGTGTCCACCGCCCCACCCGCTCTGAGGCAGAGAGAGAGAGAGGTCAGAAGTAGGAAGAATCGAAGTAATAGACACTGTGAGGTTTGCTTTTCATCATGGCAGAACAGGGTGCGTGGTTGGCATCTCAGGGCCTCCTGACTGTAATCTGAGTTCTTTTGGTCCAAGGAATGCTACCCCGGTTCCTCATCAGTGGAAAAGCGCCCCCCTTTTGAGCCACAGGTGACTTAGGTATGGACCTTGCAACTGCTGAGTGAATATGGTGAGTGAGCCTGAGGTATATCAGGTGTAAGTAATGGCCAGGGGTCTGGGGCAGCCCAGGATGAGTGACTGGGGGCCCAGAAACCACGGAGGAGACTGTCTGGTCCCCTCTGCAGGGCTCTGACCCCCTGCTGGGTGTCGAGTGGCAGAAACGCAGCAGACCTAGGCCTCTCCTTTGAAGAGCATAGTCCATTAGCAGAAACAGGTGTGGAAATTACATACAATCACAGTGTACCAAACCACGGGCCACAGAGGAAGTAGAAATCAGGCGCAGAAGGGCCCAGGGGGCGACACAGTTTGGGAGAAGGTGATGGAGGCTTTCTGAAGGTGGCGCATTCCAAGGTGCCTTTTAAATGATCAGCGGAGTGGCCCCAGAGAACCGGAGTGACTTGGGTATGTTGCTTTGCCTCTCTCAGCTCAGTTTCCCATTAAGAAAAGAGGAGTGCCAGGCAGGCCTCGTTACGATTGCTGCGACAAAGGAGGTGGCAGCACTCGTCAGGTGCTCAGCGCAGTGCGCACAGGTGGTCATCGTGCAAGAAATAGCACCTGTGCCTGTTCTACGGGAAATTGTCGTTACCCTTGACAGCCTGGGTCAGAGAACAGCTCCCTCCCCGTCCTCAGCCTGCACGCGAGGGGTCTCCTGGCTTCCAGGCTGGTTTGTGGCAGGCTTGAGAACTTTCGATGGCAGCAGTTCCCAGCATGGCGCTCTAGACTCAGGAGGGACTCCAGAGATCACAGTGGGGAGGGAGTGTGGTCTGTGAGGTGCTCTCTGTGTTTCCAGGACACATGGCCTTGATCTGGAAGGTTGTGTCCTGGAGAGGAGAAACATCCCACCTGTCTTCGTGTCCCCAGCATTCAGTCCTTTCCGTGTGTCAGCACCGGCGCAGGTGGCCTCATAATCTTCCCTTCTGCCAGAGCTGCTTAGTTACTGCATCTGACAGATTTGCTCCTTACGCGATTCTCAGGTCCTCTCCTCCAGCCCTCCTAGATGCCGCCTCACCCAGGCTCTCATTTCTCTCCAGCACTGTTCCCCGCAGTCTCTGAACTGGCTCTTGACACCCCAGCCCTTCTTCCTCATGCACCAGAGTGACCTTTTTAAAACACAAATTTGACGAGATCTTTCCTACTTAAAAAAAAAAATAGTTTTTAAAAAATTTCTAAAGGAAAAAATCCTTCCATACCATCCCAGTGCCTATAGATGAGAGGCAAGTTCCTTTTCTGAGCTTTGGAGTCAGCCCTGTACTCCAATCCTGGCTTCTCCACTTAGTAGCCGTGTGACCTTGGGCAAAATTACTTCAGCCTTAGTTTCCTCATAAGGTAGATGTGCGGATTTAATGTCTACACTCTGTGTGATTCATGCCCTGTGAGTGCTATGAGTGTAGCTCATGGTGATGAATTACTGATGCAGATGATGACCAGCGTGGCATTCGGGGCCCTCCTTCATGGTGTGAAGCTCTTATTCTTTCCATAGCGTCAGCCCTCTCCCCTCACTGCTTCAAGCCCTGTATCCTAGGTGTCTAGAACGTTTGCATTTCTCCCAAGCTTGCATGTTGTTTTACAACCTCGTACTTTGCATGCAGAGTTCCTTGTGTCCCAAATATCCTGCCCCATCTGTCAATCTCTCGCTCATTCCTCGAGACTTAACTCTAAACGTTAGACTGTAAAAACCTTCCCTGACCTCTCCAGGTGGATTCGACTGTCTCTCCCTCTGTGCCCCCACAGCCCCTTGTATTGCTTATATAACTGTACTTACCATCCAGCAGGATAATTTATTGCACATTTCTGGCTTTCTCTTTTAATTGTGAGTTCTTTGAGGGCAGGAATCAAGTTTTATTCATCTTTGTTTCCCAGGGATCTAGCAGCCACTGAATAGATAGATGGAAGGATGGAGGGGACATATGGATTGGGTTATTTTGGTAGATGAAATCTTGCAAAACATGGCATCCGTGCTGGAAATTTTATTAAAAGAGGCCTTTGTTCTGCTTCTAGCCATGATGGAATAATTGGAACTAGATTCCCACCCTCACCCCCCTCCCCCACAATTAACAACTAAAACTCAGGACAAATATGAAAAGAACTGTTTTTCACGTATTGGACAACAGAGCGTGCAGGAGTATGACCCCTGCGAGAAAGGAAGCAGGGGGATGATGCCTACGATTCAGACCCTGGGCCAGGAGTGGGATCCCCAGCAAAGCACAACAGTCTTGCTGAGTTGAAGGGTTAGAGATCTGAGTTTGAGGGAGAGGTGGTTTACATTTGTGGGTCTGAGTTCCAGACAAGAGGGAGCTACTCAGCAAAACAGCTCCGGAAATCTAATAGGGTCCTCTTGGCTAATCTGCTGAAGACTGATCTGCCCACCTGTCGGGTGGAGCTCACACAGACCAGGAATCATTCAAGCTCTGACTAGCCAGAATGAGGAGGTCCTGTTGATCATTCAAGAAGATGATCAGAGTCCCCAGGAGGCCAGGTCTTCGGAGTAGTCTCAATTAGCTCCAGAGTACAGCTCATTTTAACCCTACACTAACAAAGCTCAAAATCAAGCCTTGAGGAGCATTAGAGAGGACTTCAGGGATGCTGCTAACATGATTTTTTTTTATTTATCTCAGTACTAGTTCAGTAGGTGAACACCAGTGATATTTGTACTTTTATGTATATGTGTTAAACTCCAGTAAAAAGTTTTTTTAAAAAAATATTTCTTTAAAGGAAATGAAAGCCTTGAAAGGATCAATCTGATATGCCAGAAATTCAACCTCCTGTCAAAATAAACTGCAACCCTCTTTAAAAGAAGACAACAAAATCCAACACTCAACAACATGGTATTCACAGTAACTAGCATCCTGTCAAAAACGTACTAGACGTTTTGAGATTCGGGAAAATGTAACCTGTAACCAAGATGAAAATTAGTCAATAGAAACAAATTTAGAAATGACAGATAGGATGGAATTAACAGATAAGGGCCTTACGGTAGGTATTATAAAGATTATAAATATACTCATGGATTTAAAGGAAGGCCTGAACTTAATGAGGACAGAAACAGAAAATATAAAAAGAATGAAAGAGAACATCTAGAGGTGAAATTGTAATAGCTGGAATAAGAACATTACTGATAGGATTAAAAGGATGTTAGACACCCCAGCTTAAAAGATCAATGAACTTGAAGACATACCGCTCAAAACTATCTGATATGAAGCAGAGAAAAGAAAAAAAAATAGAAAAGGTTAAGAGAAGCTTCAGGACCCAAAGCACAGTATCAAGAAGACTAATATGCATGGAATTCACGTCCCAGGAAAGCAAGGTGGGGAAAGACGGGAAAAAATATTTAAAGAGATTATAGCCATTTTTTTCAGTTTTAATGAGATTAACTCAGAGTTCCAAGAAGCTCAACTTGAAGCATAATGGACCCAAACAAAACCACACAAAGGGTACATCATGAAATTAATACCAGCGATAAAAAAGGAAAACTTAAAATTAGCTAGAGAAAAATAGATGTTATAAAAGAAAGAAGTAATGGCAGAAGACGTCTTGTAAGAAACTACACATTGGAACTACATATTGGAATGACATTTTTAAACTAATACAGGAAAACTTTGTCAGTGGAATTATTTCCAGTGGAAATATTCTTCACGAATGAAGGCAAAATTAAGACTTTTTCAGGAAAACGACAAGTGGAAGAAATCATTGTCACAGCAGCACTATGAGAAATGTTAAAGGCAGTTAGTTCTTCAGGTGGAAGAAAAATGATCCCATCGAGCAACCTGGACAAGGAAGAGTGAAGGAGTGAAGAGTGCCAAAAGTAGTTAATTTGCCAGTAAGTGTAAGAGACTTCTTTTCTCATTTTTTAATTTCTGTAAAAGGTAGCTGAGTATTTAAAGTAAAAATAATATAATGTATTATGTGTTATAACCTAGAAGTGAAACGTATGACAACAGTAACACAAAAGACAGGGCCTGGGTGAAGAACAGAGGTATACTGTTTTAAGGTTCTTAAATTATATGTAAGCTAGTAGTATTTGAAGGTGGACTATTAAGTTAAAGACGTATGTTATAAACCTTAGAGGAGCCACTAAGGAAAAAAAAAATAAGACAGAGATATGTAGTTAATAAGCCAATAATGAAGATCCAAAAGATTGTGGGAGAAAAGGATCAAGGAACCAAACACAGATGAAACAAATAGAAAAATTAGCAAGATGATAGATTAACCCAGCTATGTTGATTATTACATTAAATGTACATTGAGTACTCCAGTTAAAGGAGGTAAATTATATAAAAATCAAGACCTAATAGTGTGACTACATAAATGCTACTTTAAACATAGAGAGTCAGATATATGAGAAGTAAAAGGTTGGAAAAGCTAAACCATGCAAGCACTAACCAGAAGACAGTGGATTAGGGATAAGAGACAAGTCATCCTTTTAGAAAAATTCCAAATGATATCTGTGGATACTCTCCTCTCTAGGAGAAGGAGCTTAATTCCCCTATCCCCCAACATACACACACTTGAATGTGGGCTGGACTTAGTGACTCACATCCCAAAACTAGAATATATAAAGGGAAAAAGCAACTTTAGTGAAGAAATGGCAGACACTCCCTGAATTAAGTGATCACGCTTGACATCACAACGGTGTCATAAATTTCCCGTAACCCAGACATGATGCAATGAGAAGTATTTGCGGCCTCTCTGGTATTCTTTCCAAAACCTCATGCAAATCATGGCAAAAACTTCAGATAAACCCAAATTTAAGGGCATTTTTTAAAACACCTGACTAGTATTTCTCAAAACACAAGAGAGACTGAAGAAATGTCACAAACCAAAGGAGAATAAGATGACATGACAACTAAATGCTCTGTGGAATTCTGGGTAGAGTCCTGGGATTGAAAAAGGACATTAATTGAAAAACTGGTGAAATCTCAATGAAGTTTGGAGTTTTTAGTTAATAATAATGTACCAATGTTGGCTTCTTAGTTTTGGCAAATGTATTGTGTTAACATAAGATACATAAGGAGAAACAAACTGGGAGAGGAGTGTATGGGTCCTCTCTTGTATTATCTTTGCGACTTTTATGTAACTCTAAAAGCACTACAAAATAAAAATTATATTTTTTAAAATAAAGAGAAAAGAATGCAAAAAAAGGAAATAAGGGAATGTTATGAACAACTTTATTCCTATAATTTTGATAGATTAGATGATATCAACAAATATCTCAAAATACACAAATTATAGAAAGTGGCTCAAGAAGAAATAGAAAATAGAAAAATAGCACTGTTCCCATTAAAGAAATTTGAATTTGTAATTAAAACAACTTTCTCACAAAGAAAATTCCAGGCCCAGAGAGCTGCACCAATTCATTCTATCATACGTTTAAGGAAGAACTGATGCAATCTTACGCTAACTTTTTCAAAAAATAGAAGGAAAAGGAATACCTCCCAATTGATTTTGCGAGGTCAACATTACCCTGACATGAAAACCAAAGAAATAATTAAGAATTCGCAAGAAAAAAATACTGACAAATACGCCTCCTAAATTCAGATGTATATCTTTAACAAAATATTAGCAAATTAAATCTAGTAATATATAAAAAGGGTAATACATCATGAGCACATGAATATAGCTTGGCTAGATATTTGAAAACCAATGTGATTTATTATATCGACAGACAGACTATACAAAAGGAAAACTGTATCAAACCATATGCAAAAAAAAGCATTTTAGGAAAAACTCAACACCTGTTCACGATAACAGTTCTTAGCAAAACAGATATCCTCCTCGTGTTAAAGAGCGTCTGGGAAGAACCTACAGCTAGCATGGTGAAAGACCGAATGCTTTCTTTCGCCTGTGAATGAGAACAGAAAAGGATGTCAGCTCTTCCCATTCCTATCAGCATTGTACTGGAGGGTCTACAGTTCACTAAGACAAGAAGAAGAAATAAAAGCCCTAAAGATTAGAAAGAGGGGGGGAAATTGTCATAATTCAGGCAACATGATCATGTATACAAAAAAATCCTAAAGAATCTCATAAAGGAATTTAGCAAGGGTGCAGGATAAGGTCGGTGTACAGAAACCAAATGCATTTCTTTCTATATACTAGTAACGAGCAATTGAAAATGAAATATTTAAAGTACCATTTAAATAGCATACAAAACACGAAATACTTAGGAATAAATTTACCAAAATATGTGCACGATTTGTATACTGAAAGCTATAAAACATATCTGAGAAAAAAAATTTACAAGACCTAAACAAATGGAGAAATATTCCATGTTTTGGATTAGAAGACTCAATATTTTTAAGATGTTAATTTTTCCTAAATTAATCTATAAATTCAATATAATCTTAACCCAAATTCCAGATGGCTTTGGAAGGGAAAAAAAACTTGATGAGCTGATTCTAAAATATCTATGAATATGCGAAAGATCTAGAATAGCCAAAACAGTGTTGAAACAGAACAAAGTTGCAGGACTTATATCATCTACTTTCAAGACTTACTATAAAGTTATAGTAAATGTAGATAGTGTAGAGAGACATACAGTTCAATAGAGCAGAATAAATAGTTCAGAATTAGACCTACACATAGATGGTCAACCTGATTTTCAACAAATAGCCAAAGTAATTCAATAGAGAAAAGATAGTTGGTTTTTTTTTTTCTTGGTTGTTTTTTTTTTTTTTTCCCCTCAACAAATGCTACTGGAATAACTAGATCTCCATATGGGAAGAAAATGAATTTTAACTTTTACCTCATGCAAATATTGATTCCAAATGGATTGGAGACCTAAACATAGAAGCAAAAACTATAAAATGAATAGAAGAAAATATGAGAGAACATCTTCATGGGGTAAGAAAGAGTTCTAGTTAAGGCACAAAAGCACACACCATAAAAGAAAAAGTGAGAACTTGAACCTCATAAAAGGTGAAAAATTTATCCCATCCAAAGTCACTATTACAAAAATAGGGACAAGTCACGGACAAAGAAAAATATTGTAGTACTTATATCTCTGCAAAAGGACTTTTATCCAGAATATATAAAGAACCCTTAAACTCAATAATAAGACAGCCCAATTAAAATTGTGCAAAAGACCTGAAGAGAACCTCAACAATAAAAGATATCCAAATGGCCAATAAGCTCATGAAAAGATGCTCCATGAGGGTCCAAATTAATTACCACACTGAGGGTGCCACTATAGACCCACTGGAATGGCTAAAATAAAAAGACTATTAATAATTTCTTGTAAACGTATGTATTAAACATGCGTACTATATGATCCAGCAATCCCACTCCTAGGTGTTCGCTCAAGGAAATGAAAACCTGTAAACACGAACGCATGGATGCGAATGATTTTAACGGCTTTAACTGTAACCACCAAACACCAGAAATGATCCAAATGTCCTTCAACTGGTAAATGTATAAACAAATGGTTGTCTGCCCATGATGTGGAATACTACTTGTCAATGAAAAGAAACTAACTATTGCTCTGTCCTACAACACGGATGAATCTCACGTGATGTTAAGTGAAAGAGTCCATTTATATGATATTCTGGAATAGGCTAAACCATAGAGATAGAAATCAGATGAATGATTGTCAGCAGCTTAGGGTGATGGTTACATGGCTGTCCACGTCTTTCCAAATTCATGCAGCTCATCACTAAAAAAAAGCATTACATTGACTGTCTGAGAGTCATACCTCAGTAAATCTGATTTAAATTTTTTTTTTAAAGACTAACAATACCAAGTGTTGGCAAGGATGTGACACAACTGACCTGGAAGGAGCTCTCATCACCGCTTATGGGAGCCTAAAATGGTAAAAACCACTTCAGAAAACAGCTTGGCAGTTTTCTATGAAGTTAAACTTACACCTACCATATAACCCAGCAATCCCAGTCCTGGGTATTTATTCAAGAGAAGTGAAAAAATACATCCGGGTTTATATATAAATATTTGTAGCAGCTATATTCATAGTAAATACTGCCTAGAAACAGCCCTCATGTCCATCAGCTGGTAGACGAATACACAGTGTCATTTCCCTTATTTTTTTATCACTGAGTCAGTATTTCGTTGTAACATGCTTGTGATACACAAAACAATTTGTATATCCAGTGAATATATTACACAATGAGCAAAAGAAGCCAGTCACGTGAAATTAGACTATTTGATTTCCTTTATATAAAATTCTAGAAGAGAGAAAGCCAGTCAGACAGTGGATGAAAGCAGATCAATGGTTGCCCTGGGCTAGGACAGAGGAGGTAGGAACTGGCTGAGAAGGGCGCCAAGGAACATTTTGGGGAGAAGGAAATATTCTGTTTCCTGGTCGTGGTTACACAGATGTATACAGCAGTCAAAACTCACCACACTGTACTTTTTAAATGCATACATTCTATTGTATGTGAGTTATGAGTTAATGTAGTTAAGTTTAAAAAAGAAGAGTTCTTGGAAATTAATTTTAAAAGGAGGTTCTAATATTGAGTAGTTTTCAGAACAGCTCGGCTGATGTTCGCATGATTTGTGAACACAGGTAAAGAGGAATATTTGGAGGCAGGGTATTAGGCACCTAGACAATTTAGTCTTAAATTTCATAATCTTATCTCAGTTCGCTTTTTCTACCTTAAAAAAAAAGTGAGATTTGCAAGGTCAATGCTGTTGTACTTTGCTGGGTTCCGTAAAACTTGCAAATATACTGTTTTCTCTGACAGTATCATATTGCTCCTTAGCTGTGGGTTTTGAAGGAGAAATATGACAAGAATAGTTCATCTTTTATTGATCTGAAGGCCTGTTTACAGACTTTATCTCAAATCCATGTGGGTGCTGAGAACAGAAATACAGTCGCTCCTTCCTCCTTAGCCATTTGACCGAGCCCGCTTCATCTGCTTCCCTCCTAAAATTTAAAGAACATCAGTTTTTCTTCTAGAGTGTTAAGTGTAAGCCAATGGATAGTGTGTAGGGCTTTAAAACAGCTTCACCAAAGGGGGCTCAGACTCTTCCAGGCTTCCAGTGAAGTGGACGTGCCACACTTTATGGCTGGGGAACAAGATTTCTAATATTTTTTGGCCTACAGCTTGCAGGCTTTTGTGTATGCACATATAAATGGAAGCCTTTACCATCTGCTTACTCTTTCCTTTCTTTTTACTTCATGCTTTCTGTAACCTGACGAGTGTTCTTTTAAAACATGTTTCTTATATGATGATATATGTAATAGTACGTTAAAATGTATATTCCTTTTTGACCTAATAATTCTACTTTTAAAGTTTTTTTCCTGGCAAATACTTCTAAGTGAAGAAAGCCACCCAACCAAATAGCATTGTTTCTATTAACCAAAGTTGGAAGAAACCTTAACATCCAAAATCAGGGGGAGCGATTAAGATAATTCCACCACTCTTCAGGGGCGTGGACCCTACAGCCATTAAAAATGATGGTTATGAAGAATGTGGGCAACACAGGAAATGCTAAGGATGCAGTTTAGTGAAAGAAGTAGAATATTAAATGATGTATAATGAAGAAAAACAGCCAGATGCTCAGAAGTAAAAGATTTTGAAAAGAACTTCCCAGTTACCAACAGTGATAGTGTTGTATTCGGATGGTAAAATTGTGAGTTAACATTTTTTTTCTTTTATTTTCCAAACTTTCTCAGATATGATTTATTACTCATTTTATGGTGGAAAAAATCATCTCCTCTCCTCTGAAACATTTGAATGTATATTTTCAGGACCCTATCTCCTCTGTCTTCCTCATATTCTTTGCATGAAAAGATCACAAATAATTTCAAAATGCACTTAAAACTGCTTCACCTCGTTATTCTTCTTTGGCGGAATTTTTGAGGGATACCCAAGAGGTTTCTAAGCATGTGAAGGGACAGGGAAACCACACTGAGCACTGTTCTTTGAGCACTGAGAAAGGGGAGGGAGCAAGGGAAGAAAGCTACCGTCCACAGAGCACCCCCAGCGCCCCAGAGTCGGGGGCCTCCTAGTCCTTCTGCACGGCATCCATGCTTCTTCACAAGCTGCACACCGACAGCCACCTCTCAGGCTCCTCTGCCATCACTTCACTGCTCGCACCCCGTTTCTCAGCCACGTGGAGAACGACCCCATTTCCCGGTGCCTTGAGCTCTTTCATATCCCGTGCTTCTTCCATGCCGTTCCCTGTGGGGAAGGGACCCTTCTTTCTTCTCTGCCTGGCAAAAACCTGTTGGTTCTACAAGCCGCTCCTGGAATGTTGCTTTGACACTTTCTCTTTCAGGTTTCCATAACATTTTCCCCATACCATTTTTATACCACTTCCAGCATCCGACTGCTAGTTCACATTACTCTTTCCCCGCCTGAGCATCTGGGCTCCGCGTGGTTGAGAACACAGCCCTGGCACAGGGCATGGCTCACAGGCACATTCAGTGAATGGCTGTGCAGTGAGTGAATGAATGAATGAGCAAAGTGTGCGATCTGGTTTGAACACTAGACCCTGGGAAACTCATTTATTCATTCACTCATTTCTTTATTAAACATTTGTCTCTCTACTTTATACAAATGTCTGGAAAAGCAAATGTCTCTAAATATCAATGTTCCCTTTTTGAAGAGAGACAGGAGCAATTCAGTGTGTATTACAGCTACAATTTACCGAGTATTGCGTGCTAAGCATTTTGACTCTTGGGCCAAGATTACTAAATACACGATTACTTTGCAACTTAAAAATGGCTTGCTTTACATTGCAAGTAGTCACCCATTAGTGAAACCGTAAAAGTTTCGTGGGTCACAACAAGCATTTTTTTTAACGGAGTTGGAAAAAAATGAGTGCATCGTATGTACGATGGGTAAGGTTCAAGTTGTGAAACTTTTTAGGTAGCTATACACAATATATATGTACTATTTACAAAGTATAACACATTCATTACTCTGCATCAGAGTAAAAAAAATGGAAAATGATTGACGCATTGTTACCATTTTAATCATTAAAATTCATACCTGTTAATGTATGAACTACCATTCCACTGTATGAATACATACAATAATGTATGTGACCAGTCCTGTCCTGATAATTTCAAGTTTTGCATTATTTTAAGCAGCAGTGCAGTGGACATATTTGTAACTTAATCTCTGCATCATTTATTTGAATTCCATGAATTCTCACAAGTAGGATTTCTGAATCATGGGTATATAAAATTTAAAGGCTTTTGGTGCATACTTCTAAATACCACCACCTCCCCAAAAAGATCATACCAGTTTTCACTTTTATCAATGATATGAAAGCACCTACTTTTGAAAAATTATTTAAAATTCATACAATATTATTTAAAATTCATACAATATTAAAATTCATACAATATTGTATATATCCCAGTCTCTTGCATTCGGACCGGCCAGTCATTTGACCCTGTACTTCTCTCTCTGGCTGTGAAACTGGAAAGCTGTCGGTGGCTTCCTAATTGCATTCCATGCCTTCGGTCTCTTCTAACTCCAATCAGTTTGCTAGTCCTTCTAAAATCAAGTCTTTCTTGACCCTCCCTCGGTAGTTAATTGTTCCGTCCCTTGCATTCCCAAAGCACATGGCACATTCTATTCTTCCCTTACAGCACTAGTCATGCTATATGGAATTATTTGTGTCTGTGTTCTCTCTTTAAACCTAGGATAGGAACTAAACCATCTTCACGTTTGTATCTACGCCGGAGTTCAGTATATAGCACACACTCAATATTTACTGAATGAATGACAGTGACCTGTTTAATTGTGACCTTAGGACCGGTTCAAATTACATTAAAACTGGCAAAACTGGTTCAGAAGGGCCCAGATAAGCCCAGAATCTGCTTGCTGCCTCTCCTCTGAAGTCCTCGTAGGCCCAGAGATGCTGCTATGGGGCCCCCTGAGGGCTGGCATTCCATCCTACCTTGTGAATCAATACATCTGATTCCAGAAGCAAAGGACTAGATCTTCCAGAGCACATTTCACAGGCTGTCTGGTCTGAGAATCTGGCCTTCTGCAGAATGTCTAAACTAATAGTAAACTTTGCAGGAGGCAAAAAAAACCCTATTCTTAAAATCCCAATAGGAAGGAAAAATGCCGACTGGGGATCTGGGCAAGCTCTCATTATTCTAGCATCTTCCATAAATCTCTGCATGTCCAGGCTTTGTAGACTGAGTACTCCTTCTGCCACATGAAAGTGTGTGTTCTTACTATTCCCTGACAGAACGTTTGTCTGTTCAGCAGGCACTTCCTATGGGGAGATGTTGGCGAAAGGGCACAAACGGCAGTTATAACACGAATACATTCTGAGAATCTAATATACCACATGGTGACTGTGGTTACTAATACTCTATCGCATGTTTGGTATTTTCTGACAGAGTAGATCTTAACTGCTCTCATCGTACACATGGAAAAGATAATTGAGGTGATGGATGTTACTTAGATTAATGGTGATACTTATTTCATACATATATGTATGTCAAGTAATCACATTGAATACTTTAAATATATATAGTTTTGTCAATTATACCTCAGTAAACCAAAAACAAAAACAAAAAAAAAAGAACCTCAGGCATTTCCTGAGCACCTACTACGCACCATGCTTTGACATTGGGTATATTGGATGAGGACATGATGAAGACCTGGGCCTTATTCAGCAAGGCCACAGGCTGCTTGATAGAAGGCCTCATGGAAAGCTGGACTGTCAGCCTTGCTCCCACTCCTCCAATCCCAGACCGTGGTCCTTCTATAAAGGAAAGTATATTCTGGGACATGAATATCAGTCCTTAACTTAAAACTCTCTCACGGTTCCTCATTTTCTTCTGGATGAAATTCAAGCTCCAGACTACAGCCCTTCATAATCCAGTCTCTGCCAGCCTCTCCTGGCACATCTCTTGCTGCTCTCATACCCACGTACACTTCACACCAGCAGCTTCGCTTCCGTCCACAGGGGCCCCCAGACACTCGTGGTTCAGTGTCCCCAATGAGCAGGTCTGTAGTTGGTTCATGAATGGAGATTATTTATCCAGCCAAAGTCTTCCAGATGGGGGTTCAGTGCGTCAGGCCGCAGGAACATGGAGCCGTGTGGCAAACAGTCCCTGTGCCTGGGAAGGGAGAGAAGAGCACACTGGGAGGCGGGGATGGGATGAATGGAGGCTGGAGGCGTGGACAAAAGCGAATGCGTTTGAGCGGGGCTTAATAGTTGAGGCCAGCTGGAACACAGGGTGTGTGGTGGGGAGGGACAAAAGATGAGACCACAGAAGTAGATGGGAGGGATTAAATTGGGACTGGCCTTCTGTCATAAACACAAGTTTGGACTTCATGTTTTGGGCAGTGGGGAATCAACTATGGTAATTAAGCCAGGGAGTGCTGTGATGAGATCTGTACTACACAGAGTCCCAGATTGGGGGTGGGGTGGGGGACGGGCATTGGACCTAACCTCTTGATGCATCATCTCTGGTTCCTAGAATCTGGCCAAAGCTTCCTCTCAGCCCAAACTACTGATGTTGGACTTGGGGTCAGGGGACAGTTTACCGTAGAGAATTCTCACCAGTATCGCCTAACACCAGTATCCAGTCTCTCATCCATCCCCTTTAATTTTAAGGGATTGCCTGTAGGTCTCTGTTCTACCCTGGACCACTCTCCATGCTAGTGTCCACTCCATGACTTACTAGTTTCAGGCAGGAAGGAGAGGAGCATCGTGTCCAGTGGGCCTTGCCCCGAGTGTGTATGTGTATGATTTGTCAACAATCGAGTATTTTATGGGAGTTTACGGGACTTCATTAAAGACGCTGGAGCAGGAGCACTGTGGGACATCAGAAGAGACCTCAGCAATAAACCGCAGCTCCAAGCTTTGGAATGCAGTAAATGTTTAAGAGACTTCCTTCCTTTCATTACAGAATTTTACTTTACTTTTATACCAGTAAAGAGTTGTGTTTTATTGGTTGAAATTTCTTGATTCCGTTTTCCCCAGGTCTGTTTAAAAGCTACATTTTATCTTTGAGGATGTTTGGCTCGTGGTAGAGGAAGTGCTGCCAGCAAATTCAATTAACTGGCAGAGCTCACAGATATTGTACACGGATTTCTTTTTTTCTCCTTTTTCACAACTGCTACATAAACACAGCTGGGTTTAATATTTGTCGTAACAAAGATTTAGCTTGAATCATTTTACTCCGGGTAATTAATGCTTGGAATCTCAGCTACTTTTTCGCTGGTTTGTAACCCTCTGCATTTCTTTACTCTGGCTATCTAGATAATGAAGTATGTTCCTCTAGGTCTTTGCCCTGCCTTAAAACTGCTTAATATTTGGCCGTTCCCACTAGAGAGCAGATGCTTTTCTTTGAAGAATTGAATTTCTGTCAGCTCTTTTATGCATCATGTGTTTGGAACTGTAAGTGGATCAAGTTGTTCATCACAGCAGGGACACTGTGAAATACATCTATTATACACACGTCCCACCCCCCCTTCCTGTATTTTTCTCCCCTGAGGAGGTGGAGATGCCCGGATCCCCTCGGGAAATATCTCACTCCGTGTGGATGTGATCCACGGTGGATCTGGCCTGGCCGCATCCCTAAACATGGAAATCTATATCCATCCAGCCCAGATTGTTGCTGAGACAAATCCTGCTTTTTATCTTGGTAAACACCAAGCACTTCATTAACTCCCAAATACACACGGAGTTTGGGTCACTAAATAAAGCCACTAGGCTTAGCATAATGAGTGACATTTCCGTAATTGATGCCCTAGCAAATGTTAATTGTGAGCCCATTATTCTTTTTTATGCTAAAATAGTGGCTTGGGTAGTTTTGGCTTTGGAGTTGGGCTCATGTGGAAGACTAGTCACCGTCTACGAGGCTCCTACTGTGTGCCAGCCACTGTGCTTGTTGCTTCAGAAATCTTGACATTTAATCTATGTAACAATCCTGCAAAAGGGTTGGTGGGCATTACTTTACCTTTTTTTAACAGATGAAAGGTTAAATAACTTGCCTGAAGGCCTCCAGCTAATAGCAGCTGAGTCGGGATTTGAACTCAGGTCTGTCATAACCCAGAGTTCATCCACAGATCGCTTGTTCGGTGTAGTACCTCCATGCTCAGTGTTTGCGAGACATTCATTTCCTGGTTCATCAATCAACAGGCATTGATTTATTACACATTTATTGCATGCTGTCCTTGCTCCATTTGAGTTCTCCCATTCCATGGCCATCGGCTTTTACAAACAACTCCGTAGTCACCCTAAATCTGCACCGGTGGTGACCGGAGTCCTTTGTTTCATTTTGCTTTTCTCTATCAGAACTCAATGCAAGCGCAGTCCTTAAAGCAACTTACCATTTTCTTGCAGTTTTCACTTTGCATATTTCAATCTCTAGATTCAGCTTTGAACTGATGGCTAAAATTTCCAAATCTAAGTAGTTCTCTTTGTCAACACAGCTTTGAGAAACAGGAGTCTCGACGTTCCTGCTGTGATATGCTCATCTTGGGGGCCTCAGAGAGTGGTGCTGAGGGCAGAAGTGAATTATGGTGCATTTTTAATAGATAACATACATTCGATGTGCAGGCGTTTATTGTGGGACATTCACATGTCTGACTGAAATACCACTGATCTGTGGAATTAATTATAGTTAAATGGAAAGGTGGCTTTTGCTCACGAAGAAAGTCATTAGTCTCTTGATAAACATTTTTAGTCACGACTGAGTCTTCTTCCAAATACTTTTCATTAGACTCAGACATAGTGTCCTGGTTCATTAGAACCGAAGCTACTCTTTTATCTAGGATTTTTTGAGGTCCATTTCATTGTTGAAAGATTTGGGTACTTTTTAAAAAAAAAAAAATTGGTAGAGGACATATTGTAAAAAACACATGTAACTTTCCTTTTGCAAGTGCCTGTCTGTTTTTTCAAAGTAACTTATATTTTTATTTTGTGCATTGTGTTTGCAAGAGAATGGTTCTTGGCTTATTCATGTTGACAACTGAAAAGCCTTAGACCTAATTAAAAGAATTTCCACGAGCACCTTTACTGAACCATTTCATTACGCGGCACTGCACAGATTGCATTGTGAAGCATGGTGATAGTTTAAATCTGACCCTTAAACCTGAACTGCCAGAAGTATGGGGGAGAAAACCCTTCTTTGAAAAGACTCCCCGGATGCATTCACACGCATAGGCATACATGCATGCACATATTTGGTTAGAAACAGTCTTTGTATTGAATGACCATGTAATAATTTAAATACACATTTACTTTGAGCTCAGATCCTGTGGCCTCCTTTAGCTTGGGCAGGATTTTCAGCTGCATTAAGTGACAGTGAGTGCACATGCGTGTGTGTTGAAGCTAAATGGTTTTATAGGGAAAATAAAGAATTTCACTTCCTCCGGGCAAAAAAAAAAAAAAAAGTCTTTGGAGGAAGATGAGTTTTGCAAATAGGAAAATGAAAAAGTCTTTGCTACTGCGTGTTTCAGTTTAAAGTGCTGGGCACGGGTTACACTCATGGGGAGGGGCTGGAGGACACTCGAGTGTGCAAGACTCCTCCTGAGCTTTGTTTGGCGCGTATTGGAAATGGGCCTTTTTGTTTTTGTTTTTAAATTATACTTTTTCACTCAAAGAAAAATCATCTTAAGCACTTGGATAGTTCCTTCAAAGGATGTTCAGCGAAGCTATCATAGCAGATAGCGACGTAGCCTTCACCTAATGAAAATTGATCCTTTTGTCTGACAGAACGCCTCTTAGAATTGTAACGTTTGCCTCTAACTTTTTGACTTAATACTCAGCCCACAAGATGTGAGGAGAGATGAAGGGAGCAGAGGCCTGGGCCCCTAGGGGCAGAGCCGGTTCCAGCTCAGCCCTGCACAGTCTCCACTCCCCATGTGGAACCAGTATCTTTGAGGGGAAAATGGGATGCAGAAGAAGCAATGAAAGCCAGTGAGGTCAAGGTACAACCATGTTCTCAAGAAACAAAAGCAAAGAATGAGAGGAAGCAATAAGAGAAATATATTAAGTTAGGGGAAAAATAAACCAGTCCAGGATCATGGATAAACCTAAGTTGCTGGTCTAAGAAATCCTGGTGACAGTGGGAAATGATGGACTAGCACAGACTTTCAAGCAAGACAGACTTGGGCTTCGCTTTGGCCTCTGCCCCTTGCTGCACGAGCTGTGTGACATGGGCCAAAGCTCACTTTCTTCATCTGCACGGTGGGGATAACTGTGCCTGCCTAGCCCAGTCATTCTGAAATTTTGATACAGCGCTGAACATGAGAACACCTGCCATGGCATTTGGTACCTAGTAGGGTGCTTCATTGTCGTTCCTTTCTCCTGACACATTTCTGGTTTTCCCAGAAACTGTTCCTGGGAAAGTGAGTGGGATGAGGTTGACTTTGTATGCCAAGGCCTTTAGCTTCCAGTTTGAGGCAAGAACTAAGGCACAGGTAGGTGCACTGTGTCTATGCCAAGGTAGCAGAGGGAAGCAAGCCAACGTGCGTGTGCCCCTGGGAATGGGAAAACAAGGCAGGTCTCCCCTCTGTCCTCTCCACACTGAGACATTCTCCAGGAGATCTTACTCGTAGCAAAGCCTTGATGTCCAGTTTATTCAGGAAAGGAAGAGTCGGTTTACCCTTAAGGGGCATTTTTAAAGGGAGAAAAGAAATGTGATTCTCTCACTCTCTCCCAGCTACTGCTGGGTGTCTGATTTATCCCCTTCTCCCCCAAAATCTTTTAGCTACGGTCTGACACTGAGCAGATACTGTA
The DNA here is from genome assembly GCA_030015415.1 of Cynopterus sphinx. Taxonomy (NCBI): domain Eukaryota; kingdom Metazoa; phylum Chordata; class Mammalia; order Chiroptera; family Pteropodidae; genus Cynopterus; species Cynopterus sphinx. Next base: position 122,436,646 of record CM057385.1, on the reverse strand, counting down.
ACCCCAGGAAGAGCAGTGGGGCCCCAGGACAGGGTGGCTGGGGTCGGGCCCATAGAAGAACGGTGTCTACTGAGGTGTGCCAGCGCTGGGGACGGCCGTGGTCCCTGCCTTCCTAAAAGGTTCGGTGTAACGGAAGAGACAGACACATCCTAGATTATTGGAAAATGCGTCATTACACATTGCCGTGCGTCTCTGAAGGAAAGGTTCAGTGAGAATATAAAACAGAGGAACCTTGGTCTAGTCCGAGGGGGTCAGGCTGAGGACGTGATGTTTGAGCTGAGAACTGAAGGACGAGTAGTAGTTGATCTGGGACCCTGCGCTGTCCGGCATGGTAGCCGGAATTCACATGCGGCTATTTCAGCTGATTAAAATGAAACAAAATTCAGTTCCTCAGTCACACGAGCCACATCTCAAGTTCTCAGTTGCAGCTGCCACATCGGACAACACTGATGATAGATTATTTGAAGAAAGTCCTCTTAGACAGTGCTGAATTCTAGGCAAGGAGGTGATGGTGGCGAGAATACTGCAGACAGAGGAGCCAGCCCACCTGAGGCCTGGGCGTGTGAGGGAGGCCAGCACGCCGGAGCCTGGAAGGTGTAGCTGGAGCCATGCAGGGCACGTAGGAGCCTGGAGTCTGAAAGAGGCTGTGGCTGAGCAACTCAGAGCCTTGCAGGCCAGCCTGGGACTTTAGTCTTCAACCTCAGAGCAGGAGGGGGCCGCTGCTCTGAGGTTAAAGACTAAAGATCTTAAGGTGCCAGCACTGGTGGAAAGTGATGGACACGAGCGTCTTAGAGGTGGATGGGTGAACAGTACGCTAGCCTTATTCTTTCCTCCCCCGCAAGGTGCAACCAAGCGATAAAAAAATCCATATCTGTTGAGTGCCAGTATGAATTGCAAGGGGATTCTAGTGGGGAGGAAGAGACGTAAACTTCTGGTTATACGAAAGGCTAAATAATAGGACGATGATGTCTACAATATGAGAGTTTCCCTTTTGAAGCAGTACTGAGTTAACTTGTGGCTGGCCTGGGGAAGGTTGACTGCCAGCTGTCGGGAGCTGGGCCCTGGTCCTGTGCAGCTCTGTCCCCGGCACATCTGCACGACGGGGCCCGCAAAGTTCAGGCCCCAACCAAAGGCACAGGTTAGTGTGCCCTCATGACAGAGGGCACTGCAGAAAGTTGGAGGCTTTTTTTCAAATAGAAGGGTTTCGTTAGAAAGTGGGATAAAGAATGTCCCAGGCTTTGGGACGGTTCCGCGACCTCTGAAATTGAGTAGAAAACAACCTCGGCAGCGGAGCTTGAGCTGAGCCCACGGAAGGCCTTGAATGTTGTGCTAAGGAGTGTGGACTTTCTGTTAGTATGGAACTACTGCGGGTTTTAGAGGAAGGGAGCGATAAGATTCAACCTCTTGTTTTAGAAAGATCGTTCAATGCAAAGGATGGGTTTGACCGAGAAGGAAACAGAGGAAGGGCCACCGGCTGAAAGACTGTTGCAGCAGGCCAGGTCAAAGATGAAACCCAAACTCCTGACAAAAAGCTAGGCAGTCCACTGTACCCATTATCCATTTTGCGTTCATTCTATGTTAATCTTCACAATGTATGTTTGTTGCAGACACCTCATTTTATAGCAGAGGAAACTGAAGCTCGGAAAGGTCCAGAAAGTGGGGCAGCCAGGTTTCCAGTCTTAGGCTTACGTGATTCAAGCTTTGCTACCTGCGGAGTGCATGGGGACAGGGGAGCAGGTGAAGCCAAGAGACCTGCAAGGTGGAGCCTATAGTGACCAGGTGAAACGGGAACTGACCGCAGGATGGGACGGGGATCGGGAACACTGTGTTTGCAGCTGGGCACATCGCATTGGCAGCGTTGCATAAGGCTGGTTACCTGTCCACTTGCACTCATTCAGCATCCACAGGTCCGTTTTCCCTGCAGGTTTGGTCATCTCCCAACGATGGCCTTCAGCAGAAAGGAAGTGGAGGAGGATTAGTTTCTCCCCCCGTCTTTCACAACTGAGACCAGTTCCTTCACTGGAGATTGCGATCCTTGACTTTCTTTCCAACACAGAGGCGCAGCCACTGGGCGCGCCTTTCAAGATGTCAAAATACTCACTCATCTGTTCTTTCATTCAGCAGAAAGTGCTGAGTCACGACCCTGGGCCAAGAACCACTGGACCTGCTGGGGACTCTGAGACTCTCAGGAAAGGTGGTAGACACTGCGGCTCAGCGAAGAATCCCCTTCACGCTCCCAGGGGGCCCAGGCGGGGCCTCGTTAACCCCGTCTTTGGGGTTAGGGAAAACTTCACAGATGAGGGACCATCTGGATTCCCTCTTTGCCTTAACCCAAGGCAGTGTTTAATTTGACTATTAAAGAAAAATACCTCATTTAAATTCTTTATTATAAAAGTAACATATGCTTTTTTATAAAGGATAATCAAAACAATCAAAAGTTCATAAAATAGAAAGCATCTCTGCATGGTTAAAGCTTGATATATGGCATTTTAGATTTATACTACATACATGTACATATATAATTTTTAAATGATTCATGCTGTAATATCGCTCCGCGACTTGCATGCTCTCCACCATTTGGCAATATTTCGTGGACACCTTTTCGTGTCGGCACAAAGCACTGCCATGTCCTTGCTTAGTAGCTCCGCAGTAGTTCACTGTGAGGGTGTGGCATAATTTACGTAATCGGCGCCCAGTGGACCCCTGGATGGTCTTTTAAAGGTGAAGAGCAGGAAGGGACAAGGGACACTCTGGGTTGTCGGCATGTGCATGGGCTGGAAAGTCATGTGCTGCTTCTGGATGGCAATCCGGTGTCAGTCAAGTATAACTGTAAGTGGGGCTAGGAAAACGAGGCCAACTGAGGAAGGAGGAAGGCCTGGGGACTGCTCTAAGGCGTTGGGATGTTTTCTGAAGGTGCTGGCGGCCACGGGTGGGGCATCAAAGGGTTTCAAGGAAGGAATCGAAGTGGTCAGATTCATGTTTTCCCGAGGTGCCGAGGACAGCTCCGGGTGGATGGCGTTGAGAGGAGACTGAAGCCAGAAGGCCCGTCCAGGAACCTCCTCCACCAACCTGGACAGAGAGGGTGGGTGGAGGCGAACCGTGCGGGGCCAGGGTCATGGTCCCTGAGAGGAGGGGGCAGATGCAGGACGTCCGTGGGGTGGTGTGGATAAGACATGGTGTGGGAAGGGAAAGAGGGACGGAGTCCACATCCGAACCTGGCCTGTGAGGCTGCTCGGACGATGCTGCGGTAACGGAGATGGGCCGGGGGAGTGGGGGCTTTAGAGGAGCTGGTGGAGTCAATTCCGTACTCTCTTCCCTTTGTTTTCTGTCTGCCCCCTGTGATACCTGATTAAAGGAGGACGCCATCCTCATCGGCGTTTCCGTCACCCCCAACTCATGCCTGATGAGCCCTGATGCTAATGATCTGACCAGCACCCTCGGGGGTACTCGGGGCAAGTTCAGCTTTAGATGTGGGACTGCGGGTTACTTCAGCCTTAGATTTTCTTCCCTCCGTTTTATTTAAGGGACAGAATGCCATCCCCGGTTATCAGATGCGCCTGTACTTGAAGTTTCCAAGTTTGAAGTGCTGACAAAAGCTTTTCCGTGTGGCAGGGCGAGGAGAGGTCTTCAGAAGTCTTAGCCTCGGTGGTCACAGGGGCACCAAGAGCCCAGGACCACTTGGCTGGTTGCAGACCAGCTAGGCGGGCGGGAAGGCACAGACTCTCTATTTGCTCAGTTAAGATCGTGTCTACCTCTTTGTGTTAAATGGTAATGAGGCCATTAGGAGAGGCTCACCTGAAGCGCAGCTTGTGAATCCAAGGTAATTAAACACCTCCCGAATGAACGGGAAAGGCCAGGGAAGGTTAAGTGAGGAATAATCTGCAGCACAGGTGGCCCAAGGCCTGTGAGGAGCCAGGAGAAGTCCGACAGTGGCGTGCGCCGTTTCAAAGGGTAGAAATGTCACCCTAGTCCCCGGGAGGGGCGGGATTTTTGTTATTTGGAGGGTGGGGAGTCGGCAGAATTTTTAACGTCTTAATAAAGCACATGTGTCTCTTTTTCGCGTCGCTGTTTCAGGTTGAAAGCAGAGTCGGCCTGGGCGCCACGTGGCCTGCGTGCTCCTCATGGGCGCCCACCACTGTAGTGCGGGGGCTCGTGTGTCCCAGACTAGGGGAGGTCACAGTAAACCAGCTCTCTGCACCTGGTATTGAGAGAGCATCCAAACTGCTTCCGAAGGAACACCTTTTCTTGGCCTACCTCCAGACAGAGGGGGCAACCACCCCTCCACACATGTTCCCATCACTTCTGACTTACCAGAGAAGGACGCCAGCCTCCCTTCACTCAGTCGACACACATGCAGCCCTGTGGCAGCAGAACAAGATTGTCTTGACCCCCCCACATTCAGTAAACGCTTATTGATGGCCTACTATGTGCTAAGCACCATGTTTCATGTGTCCTTCTAGCTTCCGCATGAATGCTCATAGCAGCATTATTTATGGTTGCCAAAAAGTGGAAGCAGCCCAGATGCCCATCAACTGATGCTAAATAAATGTGGTATATCCCCACGATGGAACGCTAGTCAGCTACGAAAGAGAGGGAAGAATCACTAAGTGCGACGACACGGAGGAACCATTCATAATGAGCATTATGCCGAGTGAAAGAAGCCAGTCACAGAAGAGCATACGCTGTATGATTGTATTTATGTGAACTTTCCAGAATAGGTAGATCCATAGCGAGGGAGTGGATTAATGGTTACCTAGGTCTGGGGTGAGGGGAAGGAGAGGGCTGGTAGGGAGTGAGAAGTGACAACAGTTAAGGTGAGTTTTCTTTCTGGGAGTGACGAAGCTGTTCTGGAATCGGATAATAGTGATAGTTGCACGAGCTTGTCACTAAAGACACCCCCGAACTACATACTGTAAATGAGTGAATTTTATGGTATGTCAAGTGTATCCTAATAGACTATTTAAAAATCCCTTATCAGAAGCTTAGTAGTAAGAAATAACATTCATGGAGAATTTATCTAGTATGCGTAGGCCATCCCGGATCTTAGTGATCCTTAGTATTTTTTAGGTTCTCTGGCACCTTTTAGATTCTGAGAAACGCTGTGGGGCCTGTGGTCAAAAAAACTGATCATCCGTCATTCATGTTAAAAATCTGTGGATGATTCATAGACCACCTGAGTTTAATTTTCTCTTTTATCCTAAATGTTATCCTTAAATAACGTCACGCCACTAGATAGTCCTTTAAACCTCTTACAGATTCCTGAGACATGCCCTCGATGTGTCATCTGCATGTTTAAATCAGTCATCAGCTTTACATTTCTCTCAAGATGAAGGGAAAAATTCGTCAATGCACTCACAAGCTCTCCTGACCCCTCCCTTTCTCTCACCCCATTTTAAGCCATAGTCCCCCTCATTCTCTCCAGGCCTTGCTGTTCTCTGGACTCCCCTCACCACAGGGGCTTTGCAGATGCTGTTCCCCATGCTCGGGACACTGTTCCCTCCCCCTTTGCTGAGGTGACCCCTCAACTCATCCACCAGCTCTCGGTGCAAGCCCGTTTGCCTCCAGGAAGCCTCCCGTGACCCCCTTGGTGAGCTCTATCCCAGGCTTGTCACAGTAGCAACGTCACAGCATTGGTGACAGTACTTCCCCCCTAGAGTGTAAGCTTAATGAGGGCAGGGCCTATGTCCGGTTTGGTTTACCCTTGTATCCTCCACACCTAACGTGTCCCGGGCACTCAAGAGATAAGGAATGTTCGTTTGAGTACATGAAGAACTCGAGGCCCCACACTGCACAGTTCCAGGCGCACCCTTCCCGTGGGACGGACAGGGCGTGCACGGTGTGCCCAGGAGTCGCGCGGTGTGGCATCCCGAGGTGAGTGAGGGCATGTCAGAGACAGCCAGGGGGCTTGGCGTCTCTGATGCCGAGGGCGACAGCCACCACGTCATAGTCATTCCTACACTGGGGACTCGGGAGAAACCTCGTTCGGTCCTCACTTGCGGGAACATCTGTGTTCAGTCGTGCAGCTGGTTTGCTTGCGATGCGTGGACCCAGGGAATCTCACAACCCACGTGTCCCTTTTTGCTTTGACCGCTAGGAGGCTCTTAAGTCAAATTGACACTTCGTTTCTAGACGTTGTGGCTTATCTTTATGTACTAAATCTGTTCCCGGCTACTTTTCCTGTTGCCAGGGCTTTCTCGCCTATTTTCTGTTAACTGTGAGTGCTTGTCTGTAAGCCGCTGCTGTTCCTCTGGAGTGGAGGCGCGGGCTACATAATGCATATTTATTAATGATATATGATGCACATTAGGCATCACAAATAGGTCGTTTATTTGTAATGCTTATAAGCAATTTGAAGAGGAAACGGAAGTGGAACTAAAAATCTTTGTGTCGTTTTGGGTCAGATTGCAGGACTTCGATTCAGGCTCCAACTTGGCCACTCCCTAGGTTCACCCCTAGGGGTGTCGCCTAACCCCTCTGTGGCCTTTGTCTCACCCTTGTAGGATCGGGATGCTAATCCCTTCCTTGCAAGGTTGTCGAAAGAATTAAATTTGAAATATTCCATGTAGCACTTACCTGTCACGTTGTAACTGCTTAGAAAACGGTTTTGTCTCTGTTTTTATTAAATATGCTCTAATAGAAGCAACATTCTTTTAAATTTCCAAACCCTGCCCTCAGACTGAAAGCGTCCTTGCTCTGTCGGCAACTGAGGTAGCAAATCCCCTGCCAGGGAGTTTTCTAGAGCTCTCGGCCAGCCAGCCACCCTCCTCCGACCCTGCCCTCAACCTGTGCCTCCTTTCTCTCGGTCCCCAGATCTCCGCACTGAAGAACCGGCTGAAGAAGGTCTCCACGACCACGGGCGACGGTGTGGCCAGAGCCTTCCTCAAGGCCCAGGCCGCCTTCTTCGGCAGTTACCGCAACGCCCTGAAAATTGAGCCGGTGAGTAGCTCCTCGGCGCGTTGTAAACCCGCATCTGGGCAGATGTGCCTCGGGGCCTGTGAGAAACCCGCAGTTGGCCTGGTCGTGGAGTTCACAAGAAGAGGTGCGTGTCTGTAGGGTGGGGGGACCAAGGGGGAGTGTCACAAGGCAGCCGTGACACGTGTGAAGCCCTGAGTGCACCTGTGAACGTGGAGAACCCACACCTCCCGACTAGAAGCCCTGATTGTGTTAACTCAGCGCCAGGCCTCCCCTGGGGGGACAGCCAGCCCAGGTAGCCGCAGTCATCCCCCTGCACTTAGCAGGGTGGGGGAGCCCGAGGGTGCCAAAGCCTGTGGGTTCCCACTGGGCCCCGCTGTCCTCTCCTGTGGGGAGGCCGCTTCCCCACATGGAGAAAGCTCGTCACCCTGGGGATTCACTTCTAGAGTCCCCCACAGTGGCCTTGGTGTACGTGACTATAAAGTCCGCTGAGGACTGGGAAATAGGGTGACCCGCCTCCCTACGTGACCCTTCAGCCTTTCTGGGCCCCATGGCCTCGTTCTTATCCCCTGCCTGCCCCATGGGGTGCGTAGTTAGTGTTGGGATAGGAAGGCATCAGGTCAGCCCTAAAACCAGTGAAAGAACCAACTCTCCCAGCTTCAGTAAGAAGTTTGCTTCAGATACCCCTCGACTCAGCCTACTCTTGGCTCTTGGTCAAGGAGAATGGAGAGCTGGCCCGGGGATCACTTTGTGCGTCACTCTGTGTGGGAGAGAACATTGGAGGGGGACCTTGCTGACGTCCCTTGCCGCCCAGGAACACAGAGCTCCCTCCATCCCGAGCAGGTGGGTGGTGACAGCCACACCTGGCCTAGTTGGGTTGGGTGTGAGGGACCCGCACAGGGTGCACTGCCTGTCGGGTAAGGATTTTATTATTATTATTATTATTATTTTATTGCTATGAATCATGTGTCTAAGTGAAACACAGAGTGGTAGTGAACACCTTGTTCTCCCTTCACCCAGGCCATACACTCCAAGAAGTGGCCTGGCAGCGGGTGCTCAGGGAGCAGCAGCCTAATGCCACCATCCTCCTTGCTCCTGTCCTCGGCTCCAGGCAGCATCATGGTCACATAACAGAAGAGATGCACTTTTTTGTTTCCTAAGAAATACTCACCCCCCTTAGTTCCTCTAAAGCCCCTCGGTTTCAGGCAAGCTCCCCACGTCCTGCTTGTCTCTGGGTGAGGCGGCTCTAATGCTTTGTCCTGACCTTGGGCCCGGATGAACCGGGCAGATTCGACGTTGCTTTGAGGGGGGTAGAATTGTATTTCCATCTCTAAAACGAGAAGGGGACAGCTGGCTCAGTCCTCAGTGCTGAGACCTGAGGGACACGATCCCATGGTTGTCATGTATCTGTCTAGAATCCAGAGGCTGTTGAATCTTGGTACATGTTGCTGGGCACGTGATCACGGCACAAGTTGCTCCTTCAGAAAAGTTTTTGGTTGTAGTTGCACTTGGCTCTGAAAGGTTTGGATTTAAGGGGGAAGCCCTGGAGTTTAGAGCCCATCTCGGTACTTATAAGCTGTATATGACCTTGAGCAGGCCACTTAATCCCTTTAGAGTTCAGTTTCTTCACCTGTGAAATGACAGGAATACCTGTCGTCCTACATCTCCAGAGGGTTATAAGGATCACATGAGCCCTAAACATTTCACAGGAAAAATGAAACTTGGCCCGAGCCTGCTGGGTGAGGTTTGGGAAAGGGAAGACAGAATCTCTTCCTGTGGTGTCTGCGTGGGGTTCACTGAGTGAGCAAAGGCTTGGAGGCAGGACCCCTCGTGGCCACTTTGTCTGGAATCATGCATTTAGGTGGGAAGATGGGGCTGCAGGGGTGACCGGAGCCAAATCTGACAGAGCCTTGGATGCTAGGCCAGGAGTATGAACGTCACCCGGCAAGGAGTGTAGCTTTTTGAGCAGAGATGTCAGGTGACTGAAGTCACGTCTGAACAGTGTAATACAGTGATGGGCGGAAGGAACCTGTGAGCTGTTAGGGGAGCTCAGAAGAGACCCCTCTGGCGGTTACCCCAGGAGAAGGCACCACGAAGAAGAAATGACCAGACGAGGATAGTAATAGATAAAATATGGAGATGAGGGGCAAGAAATGTCAAATTGTCTCCCAAGGCCTGGACCTGGGAGAGAATGGTGATGTCCATAGTAGAAGAAGGGAAAGCTTACTGCAAAGGCGTCGCCAGTAGCAATGCCTATATATGGTGGTGAAAACGTGGAACAGGCTAAATGTCCATATAACAAATAAATTAATTGAAATAAAGTATGTGCCTATGACAAATGCTATAAAGCTATTAAAAGTAGTATTTTGAGACTAGGATGATGGGTTTGGTCGTAAACATGGTACATTTCATTGCGTCTAAGCTGCTGCTCAGTCTTAGGAGGTACCTTATTTCATGTACTGTTAAGAAAGGGAAAAGAGGGCTGCCGATTATAATCGAAGGATGCCGTCAACTGTGCGACACCCAGGTTTTAGAGGTGTTACAATGTGAAGAAATTTGCATCTTAGAGTCACTGAAATACGGCAGATTTGCGGATGCTTTCAGTCCTATTCATCTGCACCAGAATGTTTTAGGGTGTTTTTTTGTTGTTTTTGTTTTTGTTTTTTTCTGTAAGGCCAAGAGGGAAGCCAGAGGGCCTGAAATTTTCTGACCGAGAATCATCATGATGTAACTTAGATGGTTTTTAAACCATAGATTTAATTTTAGCCAATTCCCCTAATCTGAAAAATGGGATAACCACATTTCCCATGCAGAATCATTCAGGGGATTAATTAAAATAATGACTACAAAGCACATGTGAACCCAAGAAGGGATGAAGGGTCGGGGGCACTGGCCACAGGGGTGCAGTGGGGAACGGTGCCTTGGTGAGTCCCTGGGGCGGCAGGCAGCACCGTGCCGAGGGAAGAGGCTGGCCTCCTTGCCCGTCTTTTTGCTGTTTCTCTGGTTATAAAAAGAGCACCTGCTCTTGGTAAAAAGATGTTTGAAGTAACAGAGGACTAGGAATGAGAAAGCACCCATAATCCTATCATCTTGAGTTAACATGCTCGCATGTTTCTACCCAGGTTCAAGGGTTATTTGGGGTTAATTTTTGTTTCTGTGTTTTGGTTTTTTACTTTTAGACAGTTGAGATGTTACTGGCAAAGCAATCCAGTTCCCAGTTCTTGGGTTTTGTATTTTAGTGTGTTTTAAGCACTTATTCACACCCTGCAAAACTCATCTTAAACATCATTTATGACGGCTCCACATAGTTCATCAGGTGATCACATGCCCGTGTCGGCTCCTGGCGGCGTCTGTCTTCAGAGCCAGGGGAGTGATTTCACAGGGCTCTCCCGAGGGTCAGAAGGTGAGGCGCTGAGGGTGTCCAGCTGCCGCCACATGTCCTACCTGCTCAGCGGCCTCCCCCAAGGTCAGAGCTCAGTTATTTCTCAGCTGCTTCATCCGTGGTCTCAGCGATTCCCCACGACTGCCCCTCACTGTCCATCTTGCAGACGGGAGATAGAGGCTCAGGTTGCTGGTGACATCCTGGTAAGTCGCAGAGCCAGGAGGCAGATGCAGGTCAGCCTGACTCCCAAATCCAGGTTTTTTCCGTCACACTCCCTTATCTCTTTGTTCTGGCTTCCACACGGCCCACATGTTCTCTGTCTCTCTGCCTTCCCAGCCCCGGGCATGGGTCATGCCTAGTGTAGGCATCAGTGAGCACGTTTTGAAACAGTGGATGGAAGGATGGGTGAAGGAAATACGGGGACAGTGACGTGTGTGAGGCTGGGGGCTGGCCCTCGGCCTGCTCATGTGCACACATCGCATCCTGTCCTGTCTTCAGGCTTCGGAGGTTGCCGCTGCCTGGCAGAGTGGAGAATGGCTGCAAATCGCTAGGGCACGTGGCCCATTTTTCAATCACCCGGAGAATATCAGGTGCAAAGCCCAAGATATTTAACAATATCGGCCAAGCCAACTTGTTCTGCGCTTAAATGACAGAACCGCAAGCAGCCAGGCAGCTCCATTCGGAAAAACCCCCTTTATCCATGTCAAGCGGCAGCCTGGGCTCCAGCTCATTTATTTAGGCCTTTCTTGCTCTCTGACACGCCTCCCAGCAGTTGCCAGGCAACTCAGGGAGTAGCAGTGGGTGTTAGGGATTAACTAGTTAGGGCTGGGGTCCTTTTTGGCAAGAAGGGGATAAAAGACAAATGATTTTAATTGCTAGGCCAGGGATCCTTTCTCTGCTTGGTGGGAGATTGCCACTTTGGGAGGATGTGTATAGCGGCCCAGTTCTTGCATGCTCCCCTTTCTCCCACCTATGGAGAATGAATGAATAATAAAAAGAACCTTACTTTTGCTTTACTCCCTTGTTTGAAATTATATCATCATGAAATCCAAGTAAGGCTACCCCTCCACCCTATCTTTGAAAGACATTTATCTCATGGCACAGTAGCCTCAGTTTTCAAGAACTTTCAAAAATAGACTTGTGTCTTTTAATTTCATTCTCGTTTCTGTTCAGAGTTTCTTATTTCCTAGCTCCTGCTACAAGGAGTCGTGTTAAGACGGTGTGTGCGAATGGGCCCGTTCCCATGTCTGTCCACTACAGGTCCTTGGTGAATGTTAGATCACAAAGCAAAGCCGATGGACGTTGGTGCTTTAAGACGCACCCTGTTCTGTGCCAGTATCATTGCAAAGGCCAGTGTCGATGGAGCGCCATGAGAGCTGCTTGTTCAACAGGCTTGTGGGGCTCTCCCTGGGCCAGCCTGCTGGCTGGGCTTCCCCAGGATGGATGGAGCGCAGCCCCTGCCCTCAGGGAGTGGGTGCCGGGCTGGGGGCAGTCAACAAGATGGTCATGATTTCTGTGACAGGCCGTGCAGGCAGCAGCCCGCTCCACCGGTCCCTCCCGAGAGGCTTCCAGATTCAGCTGTGGGCACACTGGCCTCATCCACCTTCTAGCCCCTGATTCTGCTCATGATTCTGCTGAGTCACATTTATCCACCTAAAACCCCTTGAAGACAGAGAAGTTCAGATGAAAGCAGACTGAGAGCCTGGCTTTCAAGCCTGAACGGACAAGGCTGTGTAGGAGAAGGTCGGAGATCACTGCGTGTGTCTGTCTCTGGTTGAGTAACACCGTTGATCTCTTGGTTCTAAAACAACAACAACAACAACAACAACAACAACCGCATCTATGTGTGTTTCTAGCATAACAGACAGTAGAAAAAAATTTAAAAACTAGAAAAATTAAAACATCATAGTCCCACTGAACTAACAACTACCTCAGCTACTTTTTGCACATTCTTTGTCTTTCATCATGCCAAGTGTTTACGTAGCTGCTATCCAGTCTAAGCTAAAAGTTTGTTTCTCCCTATTTAACATGACGTCGTTTGCATTTTTACGTAGCTGCAGAATGTTCTCCCCGGTCCAGCTACCGTAATTCCTGTGACCACTGTCCCCCGTTGGGCACGGAGGTCGTTTCCATCCTTTCGTATCATAGCTACTACTCCACTAAATCAGCGTCTTTGCGAATAAAGCATTTGAGATGCCAGATTCCAGAGCCTTCCGAGTGGAGAAACACAAGTCTGCGTGCAGGAGCCTGACCGTGGGCGCCAACTTGTTACGACGTGGTAAGGAAGCAGATTTCCTTTGACTCAGCCTCAGAGCAGCTCGAAGTGGAAAGAGTTGAGAACCCTTCGTGGGGTGCGCCCCCTGCCCTCACATAGAGAAGCGAAGGATACCCGGAACATACAAGGGATGTTACGCATTTGTCTGTGCCTCCATCTGGTGCTCAAAAAAGGTTCAGGGAATCTAAAAACAGTATGTGCCGTACAGCAAGACGAGAGAGGGGGCAGTGAGGAAGCCAGGGGCAGGGGGCTTGGGTGGAGCTGGAAGGGGCTGGCGCGTGGGCCTCTGTGTCGCGCCGACGCTCCCCACCCAGCTTGGAGTGGCAGAGCCGGGAGCCCAGTTTCTCCTCACACAGCCCAGGCTTTTTTTGTTTCATTGTAGCAAAATATCTCCATACCTCATAAAATTCGCCACTTTCACCGTTGTCAAGTATTTGATTCGGTGGCATTAATTGCATTCACAGTGTCGCACAACCACTATCACGGTTTTCAAAATTTTTCATCGCCCCAGACAGAAACTCTGTAGCCATCAAGCAGTAACTCCCCGTCCCCTTCCCCCAGCCTCCAGGAACCCGCTAACCTACTCTCTATGTCTGTGATCGCCTGTGTTAGATATTTTTCATCTACGTGGCATTGTACCATATTTGTCCTTTTGTGTCTGGCGTATTTCGCTTCACACAATGTTTTCAAGGTTCATACACGTGGCAGCATGTCAGAACTCCCTCCCTTTGTAAGGCTGAATAATATCCTACTGTGTGCATACACCACGTTTTGCTTATTCATCAGCTGATGGACACTCGGGTCATTCCCACCTTTTGGCTGTTGTGGATCACGCTGCTGCGACCATTCCTGTACAAGCATGTGTTTGAGTGCCTGTTTTCACTTCTTTGGGGGATATCCTTTGGAATGGAAACTGCTAGGTCACGTAGGAATTCTATGTTTAACGCTTTGAGTTAAACGCTGTTTTCCACACAGAGCCCATGCATTCTGAAGGGGACAGCGGTGTGTTTGAGAAGCATGGATGTGTGCCTGTGATTATTCCGCAGGAAAAATTTGTGAAAGCTTTTCTTAGTTTCCCGTTTATTTTAGGTAAGCAGATAGGGAGGTAGAGCCAAAACCTGCCTGAGCTTGTAAGATGCGGGAGTCTACGGTGGACGAGACATGGGGCTGGTGACTTACTGGCTACCATTTTGGCCTCGTTTTAATGATCATCCCAAGTCAGGATCATGTCCTGGGAATAGAGCCGAGATAAGGGGAGGCGCTTCCACCGCCAGGACTCCGGGACCCGTAGCTCTGTGGCTGGAAAGGGCTAAGTGGGCCACCAAGTGCGAGGGGAAGAGCATGGCCTTTGGAGTCACCTAGGTTTTAATCCCGGCTCTGTCATCTGCCGGGAGATGACCGTGAAAGTCCCTCTCTGAGCCTCAGTGTTTTCATCCGTAAAACAGAAATAATGCCTATCTTGTAGGACCGTTGAGAAAAATAGCAATAATGTATGCAAAACTAAGCAGCGTTTTTGTTGATTGGTCGATACCAACTAAACCATAGCGACGGTTCCTGGATGACAAGACGGTAACAGAGGAAGAGGAGCAGAATGAGACTGCCACAGTCGAGGGTAGCGGCGGCAAGTGTCAGACCAGCAAAGTCATTCAGAAAACAGGGTCTGGCCTGTTTATTCCTCTCTTTTAAAGTAACCGTGAAAATCTGGCTTTTAATCTCAAATGATACACAAAGGATTTGTAAGAAATCGTATATTTAATTATCCCCTTCAATCTTTATTTGATATTCACTCATGTTATATTTCTCACCAGCACCTATGGGCTAAAAGAGGTGCAGGTACCAAGGGTTGGGATTAAGAGATGCATTGGAGTCAACGTGAGAGATGCGTAAGAGGAAATATTATTGAGAATCTTTTTTTGAGAATCTTTTTTTTCTATTCCATCAAAACATCTTTGCCTATTAGGGTAAGATGACCGTTGTTCAGTACTGGCACCAAATCCTCACCGTCCACTTTCCAGGGACGTGGATGTTGCTCAGGAACACAGTCTGGGAGTCCTGGCACCGTGGAGCCCCACAGTGAAGGCTCACTGAACTGAGACCCAGTGTTCTGGAGGCAGACTCCCCAAGCGAAAAGTGGGCCCTTAAAATGAGAGATGAAAACTGGCGGGAAACCCACTTAAACCTGATGATCAAGCTTAATCGAGTGATTTCAAAAGAGCATCAGTGTATGTGATCACAGTGAAATTCTCATCTGTTCTAAAATACTGGACAAATAAAACAGCGTGCCTGTCCAGGAGGAATTCTAGGAATTCTGATCTCACTTCGTAACCTGTTTCATTTCTTACTTTGTTCCCTTGGGAGGGGGACCGTCTTTTGTACTCCTGGGTGTCCCTCACGTGGTCCGATACCCAGTAGGTGCTCATTAAATACGTGTTGAGTGAGTGGATGAACAAACGAATGAATGATGCCTGTTTCCCCGTGCTGTGCATTAGAGAGACTGGTGGGCACGTTTCAGGGTTGCACAATATAGACGCTTGGTCTTTAGAAGAATCATCCGCAGCTTCATCTTAGAGCATGAGAAGAATTATCTGACGGAGACGCCACACTGTGAATGTCCAAGTGTCAAGCGAAGGCGGCACCACCAGCGACTGCGTGGCAGCCAACCACAGGCAGGGAAATCTGGAGAGGCTCGCCCTCTGCGGAAGCATCTCGTGCAGGCAGTCCTCAGTTCCAGTGGGGAAAACGCGGAAGGGGAATGTGTTAATGGAGTAAGCCGAGTCCGTCGCGGTGGTTCCGATCCTGTGTCTTTGTGGAAGCCCTGGCAGGGAGAGAGAGTTGCTGCTACCGGTGTAATAAGTCCAGTGATCCGGCTTTAAGTCAGGTCTTTTCCGTTTTCAGTGTGACTCTGAACAGGAAATCTTTCTGATCTGTTTTCAAGCTGTGATAACATTTGACAGTTTAGGCCCTAAAACAGTGACGTACGCCTCCACGCCCATAGACTCCATGTACTAGGCTACGAGCTTCTTCAGAACAGGATTTTGGCTTATTCTTTCTTAGACCCCAGCACATGGTAGAGGCTCGGTAACATGAGATGCAGTGATGGTGGGTTTGTTCCGCGTAAGGCCTTATGGAATTTATGCTGATGACAGGATGCAATTGTAGGTTTCCTTTCCCCTCCCCCCCCCACCTTGGACACGCATCCACATCGGTTTTCTACGGGGAGCGGATACTTTCTCAGAGACATACGGCTACATCCCATTCAGTCTTTTGCTACCTTCTCACGAAGAACTGGAAGGCTGCTCCGGACGGCGGCGGAAGAGGGCTGCGGTTACTCACGCGTCCCTGGCACGGAGCCTGACACGGAGAAGGTGGGCCGTAGTTATCTGTGGAGTAAACGGAATCACGGCAGTCCTGAGTCGTCATGTCCTCCGTTGTTTGGGACCCGAAACACTGTTGTGTAAGTAAGTCGTTGACTTGAGGCCCGAAGGAAAAGAAAATAATGTGAAGCATTTATCACACCTCAGGCCCTTTGCATGTGCCCCCTGGTTTGACGTGTACAGCCCCCTATAGAGAGCGTGGTGTCGCCCCATTTCGCGGATGAAAAACCAAGGCTAGGAATGGTCATGTCGCTTTTCAAGAAGTGCTAGAGCTCTGATTCGAACCCCCGTCTGCCCAGTTCTGGCAACCACACCCTTTGCTCTGACCTCTTACCACGATGGTGATCACCGCATGGTCCGCGCTACCGACAATTTGAGGGCATTTCAGAGGAAAACTGGGCCGGTTTCCTCTCACGAGTCAGTCTCTCTCTGTGCAAATGTTTCTTGCCTTGAGGAATGCAGGTTAAACCAACACCACTTACAAACTGTCTGCGAAGGAACATGTCAACATTTTAAATATCTTTAAAAAAAAAAAAACATCTCTTTAAGAGATCATTTTAATTGCTTCGTATTTTGTTTAAATTTCGGATCTTCCTGATGATAATTGGATGAAAAAGTCCAACGCTGGCCAGGGCAGCCCTCGTCCTCTTCTCCTGGGCTGACACCTAGCGGCCAACTGCCTCCTGGCAGCGTCAGCACAGGTGCCCAACTCTCTCGATGGTAGTCATCTTTCAGTGGATTTGAGGACTTTCGAAAATCAGTTCTTTTCATCATCACAAAAGTAGCTACAGTAACATCAGGTTAATTTATCAGGGATCGTCATCACAAGGGAGCTTTGATTTGATGGACGTGAATTTTAAGTCGATCATAATCAAGCTCTGAGAGCAGGAAGTGATACAAACGTTTGAAATCTTGGGGTACTTCTTACCCCCATGAACCCGGCCGGGTGACCACCCCGCCCCTTGGCTTGCACACGCTGACACGAGGACTCAGACGGGAAGTAAGAGGAGAGATGCCCTGAGGTGTGGTAGCTGCTGTCGTGTGGGAGGTGGGAGGCGTCCTCCGGGGCGGGGGGGCTGAGGGGCAGCTTCCCTGGGGAGGATGCACTTGGGGTGGCGCTTTACAGGAGGGGCAGCAGTTCCCCAGGAGCCAGGCTGGCAAGTAGCTCATGGCAAAGACAAGGGGCTCTGAAACCACACGGCGCCGTCGGGTACCACGAGCAGTCGTGCGGCCGGGGCCTAGACAAGAACCAGGAGTGTGTGCGGGGATGAAGTGGAGAAGGGGCAGCTCCAGTCTGCGAAAGACCTAGAAGGCCACCAAGGGGTTCGAGCACCGAGGCCATACGCCAGCATTTCTAGAACGGTCTTGCTTGAACTCTTAGATTCACCAAGTATCGATGTGCTTTCTGATCGTGTAGAATTTGGGATTGTCGCATGTCGCGTACTCTAACTCTTTTGTCGTTTGGATTTTTAAATGCACATTAAGAAATCTGGTTCACACTTCATTTAACTCGGCATTTTGCAAAAGCCTTTTCCCCCAAGAGCTACCTGCTAACATCCATGCGTCGGCTGCTCCTCGCCGCAGTTTGGGAAACGCTGCTGTAGCTAATGAGTGACGATGAACTTTCTTGCTCTCAGGCCAGGGAACTAGACCAACTGTGTTCGTTTTACCTCGGTCTCGTGAACCTCAGAGAGAGAAAAGCATGTGTCTGTTCCAAAAGCATCTCTCGTCCGGCCAGATGGAGGTTTGTGGCCAACAGGTGGTCTGGAGACGTGGAGCCCAGCCATCAGCTGGCTTTCTCCACTCAGGACCACAGGCTGCTGCTTGGGCCCCTCTGTCCGGCAACTCGATCAGCGTCTCAATCAGGATCCAACCAGGACGACAGAAACCCCTCTGGGTGTTTCCAGGAGGGACCATAATTCAAGAAAACGGTGACTCAGCTGATAGAGGAGCTGAGACGCAGCGAGGGCAGAGAGGTGATCCAGAGTTTAGCCATGGCAGAGGTCGTGTTCCTGTGTCCTGGGTCTGGGGTCACCTGACTAAAGGTGGAACTCGTGGTCGGTGCCGTGGGCACTTGAGTCAGAAAGGAAGCAAACCAGTGCTGGACGAGCCACCCAAGCGGAGAGAGAGGATGAGCACTCAGCTCCCCCCTTCCATCCTCCTCCTCGTCCCTCACCATGGACCTCACATGTGCCAAACCGCGCAGGAAGCCAGCTGACCTGGGGGCCCAGGGGACTCACTCGGCCTCCCTTCTACAGAATAGAGCGGAGGAGCAGAGAGTGGGTCTGAGGTCAGACAGGCTCAGAACTGCCAGATCCCGGGTATTAAGGCTATTTAGTGACGCCCCACCCGACGCAAGTAATAAAATCATGGTGGAGTTAAAGACCCCTAATTTATCGTCAGACCTGGAGCTAACCTGGACCCTGCCTCTTCTCAACCCTGGGACTCTGGGCAGGTCCCTGTAGCTTTCTGAACCTCAGCTCCTCAACTGTGGAATAGGAAGGACAATCTCTACCTCAATGATACCTTCACAGGGAATCCCCGACCTCTGCCCGACTGGTCCTTGTTTTATCACGAAACAGGAACAAGGTGTTTAAAACTCTGGGGGCTTAGCCTGGAGCTGACAGGAGTGTTGGAAAGCCACAGATGTCGATCGTTCCGTGAGTTGGCCGAAGTTTTATTAGCTAGCAGTTACCTGGGAGATGTCTAATTTCTTAATATAGTCACTTCTTGGGACCCTTGGAGTCGGGGGAGACTGTAAAATGTGCAGTGGAGTCCTCGGGGCCTGGAGAGTCCTCTGCCTGGGTTGCGGTTATCCATTCAGTTCAGGCTCGAGAAAATTGAGATTCCAGGAGAGCCGCCACTTAAGAGATGTGAGGCCTTGGGACTCACTTCTTCCCTGAGCCCCGGGCTTTTCGTTTGCTCTGTGGGGAGGAAAATGCCCCCCTCATGAAGTTATTTTCAAAATTCAGTGATTTGGCAGATGTAAAGGACGTATTCTCTGGGAGGCAGCCTCCCCCTTGGTCCAGTGAATGCCCAATTCCCCAGCAGCCACATTCCATGGAGGTGTGGCAGGACTTTTGTAAAGCCTCGAACCGGAGGTGGCTTGTGTTTGGTTTGCTGGCCCCTGCTCGGGATGTGACCTGGCAGGTCTCCACTCACCCTGTTCTCGTCAGTCACAGTCGCTGGCGTTATTCATAAGCCATTTGCCTAAGACTTGGCTTTGCCCAGATCCCCCGTGTTCCTACCGTGATACGTTTTTTTACTCTCATCTTCACAACATTAAAAATGGTCTGGAGCTGTAGAGAGGCAGTGGCCAACCTAAAAGGTCCTTATTCTTCTTTGAAGGGGAACTTTTATCCCGAGTTAGTTAATTGATGAGTGTTACGCTAAAGAGAGATGGAAGGGGGAAACCCCAGACGTCTATTGAATCCTCGCTTTTTGCCCTTTGTTTGTATGTTCTTGGTTAAATGTACCTGGTATTTTTTTCTAGTTTGATAGATGAGGAACTTGAAGTTCAGACAGTTGAAATGAATTTAAATCAACAACTTTAGACAAACATTTACCAAGACCCTACCATGCCAGGCACAGTTCTAAGAGCTCAGAGACGCCCTCAAATCTCTTATATTCTGGGCAGACACAGTTAAGAAACGTAGACGAAAGTCAGTATGTAATGTGTCAGGCGACAAGTGTTGTGCAATCAAACACAGCTGAGGGAGGGGAGAGAGAGAGAACCATCCTGGGCGCGAGGCAGGTGCTGGTGAGAGCTGGAGCCAGGGTTGGGAGCCAGGTCCGTCCGCGTCGACAACTCGTGCCTTTCCCACTGGTCCCATGCCGCTTCTGACCCTTGGGGATGGTTTCCGGCATCGGGTGAAAAAACGTGAACTCTCCAGCATCTCCCTTCTTAGTCCGGAGTTGGTAATTCAGTGTGTCGGGGTGGTGACTTCGCGTTCCTAGGGTACAGAAAACATTTTCGCTGCACGCCCTGCTGTCAGCAGCACGTAGCTGCTGCTTTCATCTCTCAGGTTTCCCAAACACATTTAATCTTCATGCAGCAAGCATCTCGCCAGGTTGGACTCGAGCCCTACTGCCAAGAAGACGGTTCTCTCCTAGAGAAGGGTCTCTGACTGCTGGGCTCCGAGGAATTCTTTTCTTCTTTTCTCTCTACTGCCAGGAGGTGGTGTTCCAGGTAGTAGCTCATGTAATTCTAATCCGTTTCCTGATCTTTAGTTTTCGGTAAATGCGTTTAATTCCATACGTAGGTACTGGGCCCCGTGACAGGGATCGAATGTGGAACCTGCCCACAGGAGGAGGCAGGTAGAACTGGATTCTGCTTTTCTATGTATATAATTTCGAGCAAGTTAATTAGTTCCTCTGAGCTTCAGTTTCCTCATCTGTAAAAGGGGGACAGCGAGTATAATCTGCCTCATAGGATTGTTGCAAGGATGAAATGCAGCATGGTGCCTGGAACCTGGAAGGCACTTAGGCGGAAGGATACTAGATGGATTTTTTAAAAATAAACTTTATATTTTAGAGCAGTTTTAGGTTCGTAGCAAACTTCAGTGAGATACAGAGATTTCCCGTACACCTCCTGCCCCCCCCCATGCATGGCCTTCCCCATTATCAACAATATTAGTTTTTAAATATATAAAAATAACTTTAAAGCTGAGCTTTTTCTACATTTGGTCCTATAAGGAAATAGTAAGGTAGATGTGGAGTTTTCTTTTTCAGCGTAAAGACAATACGCATATCTTATTTAAAAAATATGGTAAGAACTATCATCACGATGACACTGTTTACAAAGAAATGTTCCCATTCATTCTTTATAGTATTTCCCACTAGATAGGTGTCATGTACGTTTTAAAAATTTTTATAAAATAAATTGTGAAACAGGTGACGAAAACTGCTTCAGTCAAATGAATGGCTTAACAAATTGCTTTAAGACCAACCTTGCCTAGGATAGGAAGTAAAGCTATGCGACCCGCCCCAGAAACCCCCGCCCCCCATCAAAACTCTTCCTCCTGCCAAAAGTGACCACTATCCTGGCTTTCATAATTTTTTTAGATTGTTTTATTCCCCAAATGTTTATCTCTAGATGCCATACTTTAGTCTTTCCATTTTAAAAACAATGATATGGCTTTTAATTCACTTTTATTCCTTCCTCCTCACCCCTTTCATTTCATTACCATTTATTTGTCAAAGAAACCAAACCTGTGGAGTTTTCCTCAGTGTGGGTTTGGCAGAGTGCCCAGTCGTGGTGCCCTTCACCATGTTCCTCTGTCCTCTGTATTTCCCATTAATTGGCTACTGCTCCTGAGACTGGGTAGACTCGGATTCAGTGGTGACTGCGGGCGACATTTTACAAGGCTGCAGGAGGCACCGCCAGTCTGGTTGTGTCTCTTTTAGTGATTTTTAGCCAAGGGTGCTTACTGCCTGTAACTGTTTATGGGGAGTTACAAAATGGTGATGTTCTCAGTTTATCCTTCATTAATTGGTTGGAATATTTTCATAAAGAAATATTTTCCCTCTTTTACTATCTTGTTACTAGCGTTACAGTTCTTATAGCGAAAGCAAGGTAAGCACTTCGTTCTTTCCCTTTACTTACCAGTTTGCAATATAATGAATCAGTTCGTTATATGTCACCCTCCCAGTGTGACAGTTCACACACACACGTCTATGTATGTATGTGTTATTATTATTTAAACGTATTTGATGTGTTTGGGTTCATTGCCATTGTTGTTATTAAAACTCAGACTGCCCCATCTTCGGCCAGTGAGAACTTCTTCAGGTTGGCACCTTAAGTACGTGTGTTTTACGTGACCGTGGCCTTTCACAGTTCGCTTGCTACCTGGTATTACAGGATGTCCCAGGATCATCTCGTACGTGTCCTGTCCCCAAACCTAGAGCCAGACATTTCTTCAGATACACTGGTTTCTCTTGGCGAGAAGTGTCTCAAGACCAAAACCTGGATGCTGAGGATACTCGCTGCATCAGAGCTGGCCGCTGTTTTGGGGCCTTTGTAGTGGACAGAGCTAGGAAACATAACACTCCCCCCACACACACACACACACACATATGTACAGCGATACTTCACACTCAAGACTGCAGATCTGTGACTGAATCTCTTTTCTGTTACATTTGTGTTTCCTTTCTTCTGTCCTTCGAATTCTGGTTCTCCAAGGCACGGAGGATAATAGAATTTAAATGCCCCATAATTACTAATTTATTTTCATGCACAACAGCCTCAGTAAACAACACAAACACTGCCACCAGCACGATCACAGAAAAGCGTTTAACTTCTTTCTGCATATTCTCTTCCTGTTCTCCCCCCAGATTTTGGCTAATTGAACTATAATTGCATTGCTAGAACATACAGCCAGTGCACACTGGACGCTGTCCCTCTCAGCCCGCTTAGCCTTCCTGTAACTGTAACCGGCTCTAAGGGTGACATCTCGTCAGCTGTTTTTGGTTGTCTGAGGCCCTGCCTCACGGATTCCTCAGGAAAGCTTAAGGAAACAATATTCCCTCTGTTGTTAAATGTCGATAATAGTTTGCCTGTGCCCTTTCGACATGAAAGTCAGTTTTGCTAGATATAAGAGCTTTGCCTCGTACTTTCTCTCCTTGAATATCTTAAATGTGTTACTCTGTTTTCTTCTGCCAAAAGGCATTGCTGTCAAAGTCTGATGATAATCTTAATTTTCTTAATAAGTCACTTTTTTTTTTAATAGATGCCCAGGAATTTTTTTTTTTCTCTTCCTTTAAAGTCTAATAATTTTACTAGACTGTCTTGGATGGTCATTCTGGGTCTGTAGGCATATAATGTGGTCTTTCAACATATTCGAAACGTACAGGTTCATGTCTTTTTTTCCCGCCTCGTATGATAGGTTTAATATCAGTTCTGTTTTTTCGCTTGATTTTTCTTCTTTGGGACTCAAGTTAATCAATCTTCTTTGCCTATCTTCCATACTGTTTACTTTCTTTAAAATCTTTTTTTCTTTATTTTTTTCTTATTTTATCATTGAGATAGAATTCTTTATTTTTCATTTTTAAAGTTTATCTTTTTTTCTTTTGTTTTTCTTAAAGCATTATCTATTGAATTGATTTGCTCTTATATTCCTTCTAGTTTAGTCTTCAGTTCTGAAGAGTCTCTGCTGTTTCTCATCCTTGCCTGAGTTCTATTCCATCATGTTTAAGTTTTCATAATTTAGATAGGTGTCGTTCTTTCATGCCTTTTATAATTTTAATGTCTTTATCTCATTTTGGCACAGTAGAATGCAATTTTAATCTGTTTTTTGGACATATCTTTCAGTCATGCTTTCCTTATTTTTAGAGATGTTATTCTCCCCTTTTTTTTTCTTATAATCACTTTGTATGGGGTTTGTTTTCAATGCTTTTACAGTATTTGTTTGTATATGAAATTCGTTTTCCTGACTAGAATGAGACAGAGTTCAAGAAAGCTTTCCTAACTTCTCTCTTTTTGGGTAGCGTTCAGAAATTTGGCCAGCTGCTTTCTGAGCTTCTCTGGCTGTGTTCCCTTCTCCCACTTTGATCTAGGCCTTTTTTTCCTTCCTCTCTCATCTCCGTCCTGCTCAAAGTCGATTCCACTCCAAGCAGCTTCTCCCCAGTTTGAGTTCCTGGTCTGGAAGGGAGTCCTGACACTTTCTCCCGAGAGTTCACAGAGCTCTTAGGGGTTCCGCCACTCCAGCCCCTTCAGTCCTTCATACCGTAGGTTCCTTGCACTCACTGCTGTTGCAGAGGTTAAGCACCCCCAGTTTCACCTGCTGTTCTTAACTAGGCCCGCTGAGTTTTCTGCATGGCCCTGTTGGCTGTTTTGCAGTTCACTTGTTCTCAGGCCTGTCAGAACACAGATGCGGACACCAAGCAAGTCTTTTGGTGGTTGCAGGGGTCCCAACCCCTGGGCCGCTTAGGAACCAGGCCACACAGCAGGAGGTGAGCGGCGGGTGAGCAAACAAAGCTTCATCTGTATGTACAGCCACTCCCCAGGGCTAGCATCACTGCCTCTGCTCCACCTCAGATCATCAGGCATTAGATTCTCGTAGGAGCACCTGTCCCTGATAACAAAAAGGTTGGGGACCGCTGGCCAGGGTTGATTGTTCGTACTCACATGCTTACATTTGGGGGATGATTGTTCACCTAGTTTTGTTAAAAATGTAGCACTTGTGTTTGAGGTTGTTTTGTTTTTTTTTTTTAATCTAGTTGTTCTGCCTTTTTTATGTGGAGATTTAAAGATACTGAAAAAACTATACCACTACTGCTACTACTGCCACCAGATGCCCAGAATCTTCCTTAATTGTTTTCCATTGCTTCCTGAGAAACCCAGGAAGAGGTAAAATATCTTCCACAGCTGTAGTAAGTGGCCTCGTGGAACTTACATCTTACTGGAGGAAGACAGATAATGGAATGAGATTTCAGGTAGTGATGAGCACTGTGGAAAAAAAAATGTAGTAAGGGGTAGCAGTAACAGGTTAGAGGGCAAAAGGAAAGTGCTGTATGATTTTTTTGGTACTCTTCTCCAGGGAGCCAAAATCTGATAAATGAGGAGTAACAGGTATACAGACATCCAGGATAATAGCGTTTCAGGTAGAACAGACAGCAAGGAGAGAGACTGAAGTAGGAATTTGTCTGGCATTTTTGAGGGGCAGAAAGCAAGGCAGCTGAAGCAGAGGGAACCCCAGGGGAGAGTCTTAAGAGGTGAAGTCAGAGAGGGAGGCAGGGGCCGGGTCATGAAGGACCTTGCGGGCCCGGAAGGCGTATAGATTTTGATTTAGACACAGCGGAAACCATTGGAAGGCCTTGAAGCAGGAGAGTGGCATGATCCGGGTCAAGTTTTAAGAAGCTCGTTGTGGCTGCTGTGTCGAGGAGGAGCTGTAAGAGCCCCAGAGTGGAAGTCAGGGAGCAGCCGGGGGGCTGGCAAGAGGCCGCTGTGACCAAGTGGAGATGGGAGAGCAGTGGTCAGACTGGGCATAATTTGCCAATGGGACTTGCTAATGTGTTGGGTGAGGGAGAGAAGAGTAAAGGATGTCCCCTAGCTTCTTGGTCTACCTCCACTTTTGTGTACTTTTGAATCTTATTTCTCAGAGGAGGTCAGCTAGAACTTTGTTCCCAAACGAATAAATAGATACTATAAAAGCAAGTTAAAAAAAAAAAAAGCCACAGAATGAAGGATGATATTGGCAACTTTAGTAACAGACTCTTGGTTTCTAGATTATATGAAGAATTTCCGCAAATTAATAAAAGTTAAAATGAGGAAAATAATGAACACATTTTACAGGGAAGTTCACATGAATGGTTCAGAAACTTACCTATTCTTTAGAACCTTCCTTTTCTAAATCTCAGAATGCCAAAGGTTGGTGGAATGGTCTAGTAGCTTCCTTAGTCATGGTTTTGGCGTGCTAAGGTGAGGGAGTGAATGAGTGAATAAAGGGATTTGCGCTACTTTTCTTTTTAGTCAAGATAAGAATCCCGTTGAGAACAAAAGCCCACCACTAAAATGAGTAAAAGCATTTTCACAATGTTTTTAAAAACGGGTATCAGGCACCTGCACAGAGCTCCGCACCCTGCAACCACATGGCATGCGAGTGGTAGAACTGAGATTCAGATGTGGGGCTTGGCTCTGTGGAAAATGTAGTGTGGGTTTTTTTTTTTTTTTAATTTTTTGGGTGTGGGGGGTTGGGGTTGTTTGTTGTTGTTGTTGTTGTGCAGGAGAAACAGGGGAAGCAAAAATGAGATAATTTATGCAAATATTAACTCATAACCCTGCAATTTCTACATAAAATTTCCTAGGTGTGCCTGTGTGTGAGAGAATGCCATTTGTGGTGCCAACTCTAGGTAAAGCAGTGACAGCCACCATCTGCATTACGTACCTACCCGTGAGATGTGGCACCTTTGATTCATGCTCTGCCCTGAGCTGGTTCTTTTTTTGTTGTCGTTGATTAATACACGTGAAAACTCTTGCCATTCGTAGAAGATACAGTAAAATATGGGAGAAAGAGTAAGATTTGGAATAAGACAGGAGTTCACATCCTAGCTTGGCTTCCTTATCTGTAAAGTTGGAACATTAACTCCAACTTCAGAAAGCGTTACGGGGATTAAATGCGTATTACAATAAGGTGTGTAATTACCACATTGTCGATGCTCAGAAAATTTTCGTCCCCAGTCATCCTCCTCCAGTCACAATAGTCTTCCTAAAATATTAATCTGAATGTCAGACTTCTAAAAATGACTGTGCAGTGAGTGACATGCACTTCCTATACTTTGGGGTATGATAAGCCAATTACTTTCGGTGGCAGATAGGTTTTTATATGTCTTTTAGTTTTTAATTCCCTTAAAAGAAGGTGCTTTCATTTTCAGGGCCGTTCGGTAACTGCCATTTTCTAGGTTTCCCAATGCAGATTGCACTTGATTTTTCAAAGGGAACTAGGATAAAAGACACAGACCCTACCTCCGCACTCAAATCACATTCGGGAAGATTCCAGGCATTAATAGTGCTTTCGCCACCAGTAATAGATTGAGGCAAGAGTAGAGGGTTTGACCTGAATGGAGGAACATTCTACAAAATCGCTGGCCCGTACTCTTCAAAAATATCAGCGCCTTACAGCAGAGACCCAAGAACTATTCTAGATTAAAGGAGACCGAGAGACAGGACAACGGCATGCGCGTAAGGTCCAGGATTTTCTTTTGCTATGAAAAGACATTGTTGGGACAGTGGTGAATCCTGAATAAAGTCTGTAAGTTAGATGTTTATTGTCTCAGTGTCAATTTCCTAATTATGATCATTATACTGGGGTTATGTGAGAGAATGTTCTTGATCCTAGGAAATAGAGTCAGTTTGCGGTAATGCTTGTTTTACCACCACAAGATTGTTATAATGCAATTGCTGTGTGAGGGAACAGTTTGCGTGTAATGTGAATTTCATGTTTGATTATGCATGATATCATCTGTGAGCAATGCCAGGTGAATGCAGAAAACCGCACCCAGAGAACCAAGGTGTGTGGGAATGCACAGCGCACATGCACACGCCTCACACCTGCCACCTCAGTTCATCGCATGCGTCGTGAGCCACACTCAGCCTGATCACTAGTTTTATAATTTCGCATCCTCCTTCCACCACTTCACAATCTGCCCGTAGACTGCAGTCCATCTGACGCCCGCTTCAGGACTTTTTCAAGGTAAAATGACATTTATTGTAGTATTTATATATTTCTTATCCACTGAGCAGGTATAAAATGGTGCTGTCGTTATTATTAGGTTTCTATTTTTTTTTCAAACATGTCACTGATGAAGTTTTGAGCCTTGTGCCCCTAAGCTTGATAAATTTTAGGAACATATACGTCACATTATTGCAGAACTGACAATACTTAGGTATTTGGGGGCGAAGGAACATTATGCCTTAAAATTATTCTCAAATGGTTCAGAAAAATGTTTTATACAGATAAAAAATATATATATAATGATATAATAATACATGTGTGGGCGTGCACATATGTGTCTAAGGAGGAAGGAAGGAAAAGATAAGGCCATTATGGTAAAATGTCAACATTTGGGGAATCTAAGTAGAGGGTAAATAGGAATTTTTTGCACAATTCTTGCAACTTTTCTGTAAATCTGAAATATGTCAAAATAAAAAGAGGGTAAAAAGAGTAGAGATTTGGGGAAGATAAAAAACACGTTAAAGCTCAAATGTGAAAAATAAAGGAAGTAGGAAGGAAAAACAACTCCGCTGGGAAAAGGACCAAAGAAGAGGGAAAAAGAGAATCCCAAACAGACCTTCTACGGAGTAGATTAAAACACGGTCTTAGTTTGAGGCAAGCTATTTGTAAAATATTTTAGGAGGATTACAACTACAAAATGGAAAAGGGAGACATTTTGCTTTTCCGGGAAGATTTTTTGGGAGGCTAGCCCAGAATACTAAAAAACAGCACAAACCTACATATGTAGAAATCACATAAATTAACAGTTCTAAATTATTTAGTGTCTTTATTCTCTTCCTAAAGAGTACAGGCTTTTAGTATAGTTTTTCATTGGACACCGCCATATACAGATCTTATCGTTATTAGAATATTAACTTCACATTCAAAAAAAGTGAACAATAAAATAAAGACTGTAGTTAGTTTTACAGTTAGTTTATCAACATCTGCGTTCACCGTTGCTTGCCTGTGGTTCACTTTCTTCTTGCTGCGTTGTATCTTAAAATTTCTTTCAGTGATGATGTGCAAACCCCTTTTGCCTTTGTATATCTGAAAACATCTTTATTTTGCTTTAGTATCCTTCAAGAGGAGGATAGTTCATCTAGGTATGAAACTGCATTGACAGTTTTCCTCCTGCCGTTTGAAGATTTGTCCTTTTCATCTGTTATCATTTCAATTGTCATTCTTTTGTAAAAATTCACCTTTTCTCTCTAGAAACTTCTTTCTGTAATTTCACTATATTCTGCAATTTTACTATTGCATATTTAGAGATTAGTTTATTTTTCTTTATCCTGCTTGGTACTCAGTGCCTTTTCAATCCGAGGGCTCATGTCTTTCCTCAATTCTAGAATATTCTCAGCCATTATCTCTTTAAGTATTACTTCTTTGCCAAACCTAGGGCTTCTTTTGTTTGTTCAGTTTTGTTTCTGTTTTTTTGTTCTGTAAACTCCTATATAAATACATTGGAGCTTCCTGATCTATTATCCATGCTCTCTCAACTGCTCTTTCCTCTTCTTTTGCTCTTGGCTTCTCTCTGCTTTGTCCTGCTGAATTCTTCAGTGTTATCTTTCAGGATAGGTGATATTCTCCTAATTTTATGGGTTTGGGGCAGGGGAAATGAGATTGGATTTTGCCTTAGGTAAAATCGCTGCTAAGAACTAGAGCCTGCATTTGAACCCAGACGGGCCTAACTTCTGACCTGGATTCTATCGTTTTTGAGTTAATGAGTTTATCCCTAAAGTTAAAACTCCCAGAACTGTGAAGTAGCTTCAGCTCACTGCCTTACCCTGTCATGTGGGTGGATGTAATTGGGAGGATGAATGTAACTTCATCCCAAGACTGTGCAGGATGCCAGGTGCTAGAAAACCTGAGAAGTGTCAAGAGTTATATTTAGCCTCTTTTCAATTTTCAACCTAAGTTGTTTCTAAGAAAGAGAACTTTTGTTTCTTTGTTTCTTTTTCTCTTTTATGGTGCACATAATTTTCATATCTTTCCCATTCTTTTAGCTGTCTAAATAGAGTGTTTACCAAGGTTTGTTTGTATATCACGTGTTTCTTCTCAGTAGCAGAGTTTTGGTTTTGTTTTATTCGGCAGATGTTGTTAAACTTGGAATTTTTCAGCCACCGGGAAGTGATGAAATGTTTACAGTGTTATTCTATAAATATAAAAAAGCCTATTGTTGTTGTTATTCAACATTTGCTAAGCGTCCACAGGGTGCTGGGTATTGCGTATCGCTATAGTGGGGGGAAGAAGGGTTCAAGCTCACACAGATTTTTTTCCCTCGTCATATCTTTGTAATACTGTATCTGTTGTTTATCTCAAGTAGTTCGGTAACATTTTGTGGGCGCTCACACCACTCGGCTTGAGCATTACACCCAAAGATGAAGGTGACACATACGTTATTTTGTCACTCATCCTTTCATTTAAAAAGAATAGTATATTAACCAGCTGTTATTTGACAAGGGAACTTACAGGCCAATAAGGAAAACCATCATGGAAAACAGTTGCAATGCAGCATAATGAGGGAGGGTGCTCGGTAAGTGTGACCTAAAAGATGTGATTCACTCTGCCAGCATGGGTTAAGGGTGGCCCCCCAGAGGAGGAGCTGCTCACTGGAAATGGGTCTTAAAGGAGTTCTCCAGGAAGCAGAAGACTGCTTTAAACAGCGGGAACAGCAAGAGCACCCCTTTTTAAAACATCTCGAGTTGCTCTGCATGGCTAGAGTAGAGGGTATGTCTTTGAAAGATGACACTGAGAGGTAGGGTCCAGTTTGGGGAATTCTTTGAATGCTTCCCAGGAGGTTTGGATGTCCTTCTGTAGTCAGTGGAGTCACTTTAGGGTTTTAAGCTGGGGACATTTGCATTTCTTGAGGCATCAAGGAAATTGATTGGAAGGAGACGAGACCAAGGCAGAGGCCAGTGAGAAGACTGTTGCCATAGTTCTGGGAAGAAAAACTGACCTCGGAACTCTATATAACAGTGGAAATAGAGCAAAGAGAACAAATCTGAGAGAGATTCCAAAGACGAAATCTATCAGAAATGTGAGGCTGCAGGGAAAGGCAGTGGTCTCAGGTGACTTCTAGGATTCTGGCGTGGGGAGGTTTCTTTTCCACACCATCAGGCTCTCGCAAAAAATGCGGCAAATATTTCTCATCTCCATTTCTGCCAAGCAACCCCCAGTCCTGGAAGGAATCGACAATATTGGTTTTCTGCAAGAAAAGTGTCCTAGAGAAGCTGCCCAAGAAAACATGGCTTCACTTTCTCAGCAGCTTGCTGGGAAAGTAATGAGAATAACCTGTGGAAACTTAGTTCTTCTAATTTAATGTCTTTGGAGCAATCCTCTCCTTTACGCAGAAGAGC
Organism: Cynopterus sphinx; assembly: GCA_030015415.1. Lineage (NCBI taxonomy): Eukaryota > Metazoa > Chordata > Mammalia > Chiroptera > Pteropodidae > Cynopterus > Cynopterus sphinx. The sequence goes on along the minus strand of CM057385.1, from coordinate 122,406,137 downwards.
TTTGATACTGAGTTCACGACTCCCGCCTTTAGCTTTCTTTCATCATTGCAGATAGAGTGCTGGTCATGTGCCTTACTAGCCAGCTCTGTTCTCATGCACCTCAAAATGTCCTTTTTGAATAATTAGACTTCTTCACTTAGTTTTAGAAAACATTCCTGACGACTCTTGTGCACCCTGCCTGGTGGCAGGTGCTTTCACATGTCCTCTCATTGAAAACTCACAGCAACCTGAGAGAGAGGTGGTAATGTCCGTTTTGTGGATGGGGAACTGAGATTCCAAGACATTAAACAACCAATCCAAAGTCACAAAGCAAGTCAGTTTCAGAATCAGGGTGGGAAGCTAATTCGTACAGCATCCTAAGGCTGACCATTCTTATAGCATGAACTTTCAGAAAAATGCATCTTTGAGATTTCTGTTCGTTTATCCATTCATTATTTTAACCACAAATAATCTCTCTTATGTGTCAGTAATCAGATTAGGCACGGACTTGGCAACAGGGAATGAGAAAGACCAATGGAGAGAATGACAAGCAAATAGGCAACTATAATACTGTTTAAGGAGCACCCCAGAGGGGAAGTAGAGGATGAAGTGGGAGACCCCAGGAGGGGCACCCAACCAGGAATTGCCACTCAGTGAAGGTGCCCCCAGAGGAAGTGATATCCAAGCTGAGATGTGAGGAGGGCAGCATCCTCCAGGCAGAGGGAGTGACAGACACTGGCACAAGGGAGAGCGTGGCAGGAGATGAAACTTAAAGGTATGTTTGGGCCAGATTGGGGAGGACCTTATAAGCCATGTCAGGAAGTTTAAAATGAATCCTGATGTCAGTGGGCGCAGTTATGGAAGTTTTTAAAGCAAAGAAGTTACATGAATGTGCAGGTATTTTTAGAGGGCAGCTACGATAGCAGTATCAGAAGAGAAACGATTAATAGGAAGGCGGCTTGGAGACAGACCACCTGGGGTGCTGTTCCCATAATCTAGGAAAAGATGATGGTGACCTGAACCAGGGAGGTGGCTGAGGGATGGAGAGAAGTAGATGGGCTAGAGAAATGTGAAGGGCTAGAATCCACAGGTCTCCATAATCAAAAGTAAAGCAAGGCTGACCCAGGCGACTGGGTAGTGCCACTCATTCACTGGGATGAAGGAAGAAGAACCAGTTTGAGAAGGAACGTGCGTTCACTTTTATTCATGTTGAGTTTGGCATGTCAATGGACATCCATCCAAGAAATGTCTAATTAGGCAGCTTTGAATGTGAATTCATGAAGTCAAGAGACAACAGGGCTGGGATGGAGAGAGAGATTTGAGAGATGTCAGCATTTGGATGGTAAACAATTAACCAGGGAAAGTAGATAAATTTAGAAGTAAAGAGGGTGCAAGATAGAGAAAATCTTTATTCCAGGGACCGCCAAAGAAAGGGGAGGAGCAAAGGAGCCAGAGGGAGGTCCATCCAGAGAGATGGGAATAAAACTAGGATAACGCACCACAGCCAGGGGACGAGGCTGCCTAATGACGCACCCAGCCACTGAAGAGAGCTTAGCTGGGCCAGGACAGAGAATCCCCTGTGGGCTTCAGCCACCCGAAAGTTGGGAATCTTGGCTGAGATGAGAAAACTCCTCTGGGCAGTTTGGCTGGTTAGAGGTGGAGAGAGAGACCAATGATAGCCAGATGCTTTCTGTAGGGATGAGAGAAATTCTAGGGCCATTTAGTGTTTCTTGTTTTAACACTGGGGGAAAACCTGAGTACAGTGAAATGCTGATGAAAAAGAACCAGGGAATATAAGAGTCTCTGACAGAAAGCAGGACCCTGGGAAGGAAGAGAGTTGGCAAAGCAGGGTCAGGAAATTGGCCTTGGAGCAGAGAACAGGCCCTCTGTCCCTTTCCTGAGTATCAAGGGGAAGAAAGCCTGAAGGGGCTGAGGATCCAGGTAAAGGGATGTGGCGGGGGCGGCGGGGCTCCCTCTGATGCTTGAAGGCAGTGGTTATGGACAAAGAAAGACAGGTGGGTCAGTAGGCGGGGAGAGTGGAGGAGGTTTGAACAGAATGGTGGAGAGCACTAGCTGCATGAGCCTGGGAAGTTTATGGTTTTCCTTTGACCTAATGCTGGGGGATTTACCCATTTGTCACTTTCTGTGGCCTTATTTGGCCCTGTGTTTGTTCTGAAATCGTTTTCCCTCGTGGCTCCTATAGAGAAGGGTCATAATGGTGGCTGATTATTGTCCAGTGAGTTATCAATCAGAGAAAGAAGGATCTGGGTAAAGCAGTCCTCTCTCTGCCCGCTGGCTTGTGGCAACCTCTCAAACAGCCCTCCTTCTTGGAGTTCAGATGGTTAGCAGATATTCCAGGGGCGCCTTCAAAAACGGAGGCTGTGATGCTTGCCCATCTCCTTCCTGCTCCCCGACAGGGGTAAGCGTAACCTGACAGGCCAGGCCCTGAGGATCAGGGAGAGGCCCTTTCTTTCCAGAACACTCTGAAGAGAGCCGCTCCGCAGGTCTGGGTTTCTGCACCAACCTCCCTGCAGCCTCTCTGCAGAAATGGGAAGTACGCTTTGAAGGAAGGCTCGCCTGGTTTCAGATCCTGGTTCTGCTGCTCACAGTGTGACTTTGAACCTGTCTCCCCGCTTTCCTGAACCTCAGTATTACTATCTGTAAAATGGAGTGATCATATCCACTTTCCAGAGTGGTTCAGAGAAGTTAGTGAACCAACGGGTGTGACGTGCCTAGCAAGGGAGATGCAGGGCCTGTCTGTTCCCAGGGGTTGTCCCATTTCCAGGTGATAAATGAAGAGAAATTTCTGGCTTTCCCGGGGTGGAACAGAGTGAGTTAAAGTCCATCTGTCTTCTGCAAGTAGCCACGTTGGAGATAAGCATTGGGTTGTGCTCCTCAGTGTCTGTGATGGGAGCACGCGCCACCCTCTGCTCATCTGAGCACCACGGAACACAGATGCAAACGTCCGGCTGCCAGGCCCTCCAGGCCCCTCTGTGAAGACACAGCCCTCAACCATTCCTGCCTGGCCCCATCCATGCCCATTCTGAGGCACTATTTGCGGAGGGGGTTTTGATGGGAAGACAGATGCAGCCCCTCTCTCTCTCAGAGGTCAAAATTGGCCGCCTGTGGGCCACACTCAGCAAACCTAGCCCTTTAATGTGTTGGTTTGTCAAGTGGCGTTTCAACCTTTTTTTCTTAATTGGTGCCTCCAAATATTTGGAGACAGGACATGCTTACGGTGTGTGCCGTCACTCGCTGCTGTCTTACACCTGCTCCTGTCACTTACTGTCCTGTCATTTATAGTCCTTGTGGAACAGTGAAGGCATTTGAGTTTGCAGCCTTTATTTTTAGGTCTACCTGGGGTTTTAGTTCTGAAGTAAGCCCCCAGATATCATTGGGAGTTTTCTGAATCCTCATCGTTTTTGCTGAAGCGTATTGTTGAGGATGTTAACTTATTTATTTAAAGACTGTTAAGTGCCTACTATTGCCAAGTATTATATGTACCCAGTTCTCAATATCTCTGGGCCTGCTGTCAGAAGCCCCTCATAAATAGCTTCTTTTAGATAAGAAAGGATCGATGTTTCCCCTTGGGTAATGAATGATATAAAATGCATCCTTCATCGTCAAGTCGCCTCCCCAATTTGCATTTATTCTTTTATCCCCAAGATGCCACCAAATCTTTCATTCTTTTTCTCTCAGACTACACACTCAGAGCACCCTGTTACCATGCTGTGTTTACAGGCACAGGAAGCAATTTTATTGTTTCCTTGGTTTTTAAGGGAGTTCCAGGCCCCCTGCTGTTATCGCCGCCTAGCAACTCTAGCTCATGGCCCAATAGTGTTCTAATGGTTATCAACTGTGAGGCAGACCGGTTAGTTTCTGCTTGTGGCCCATACACTGAAATACTTCTGGGTACATTTATTCTAACCTCTGACCCTGGAATCAGTGTCCTTCCCACATCAAAGTCTGCAGAGGAACAGGGCCCTTCGCTGTGAGCCACCAGCACCTCTGGCTATGAGAGTTATTCAGCGAGGTCGTTAGTTGCCACTCTCTTAAGTTCTCACTCGTTCTCCTTTTCATTAGAAGTAGGTTAATTTTACAGTGTGAGGTATCTTTCAGTTTTAACTCTAAAATTCCAAGAACAAGCCGTGAACTTTCCAATTAGTGACCTATCCATCTAATCTATTCAGCATACCAGATAAACACCACTGATGTTCAGGTCAGGATGACTCGGGTTCAGGTCTCTAACTCTAACTTATTAGCTGTAGGACCCTCAGAGGAGTCACACAATTTGAGTTTTGGGTATACATCTCATTGTGCGTGGGGAGTAAGAATTAATGCTTCCCTCTCATGGGGGTGGGGGTGAGGGGAGACGGGGGCTGCACCGGATGAGGAGCACGAGGAGCCAAGCAGAGCCTGGGGCCTGCCGTTGGGGGTTAGCCTACCATCGCTCACACGTAAGGGAGTTGTAATGTTGTCCATGTGTAACCCAGCTAACAGACCTAGCCCATCACCTGCTAGGAGACAGTGCTGTCTAGATGTTCCACTGTCCCCACACGCCCCTCCGGAAATCTAGTTGTTTTGTTGTTGTTTTATTCTGTTTTGTTTTGGGTTTTGGTCAAGAAAACTACTGAACGTGGTCTCCTAAGTCCCATGTGTTAGCCATTAGATGTGGCCTGTTAGTGCTTCCCCGTGCCCCCACACACACGCGAGACTGTGAGCTGTGTGAAGGAGAGGGATTTCTTACTCAGCTCTCTCTATCCCCAGCACAGAGCAGGTGTCCACTGAGATGGCTCAGGTGCCGCCCTTCTCATATGCAGATCTGTCTGTGGCTCCGTCTCACTAGACTTCAAGTTCCTTGCAGGCAGGGCGTGTCCAGGACATCTCATGTCCCCAGTGCAGGTATATAGTTTGTGCTCAGTGAATGCCGGATGCTGGAGCTAGTAAGTGACGTTTTCATCTACCCAGGACATAGTAGGAGCTCATTAAAAGGTAGCCGCTGTTATTATCATTAACACCAAAATAAAAAGGAAGAACAGAAAAACATGAACATGGGCATCTAGTCACCCCCTTTGGCACGAAGTGCGGACATTGATTGGAAGGTATAATGGCCAAAGAAAATGGCCCTTTATTCATTTTGGGGAGGGGAGGAGGGCTAACAAGAGAGAGTCTTTTTCAAGTGTTTGCTCCATCTTGCTGCCACTTTACTATGTGTGGCTGCTGTTGCTATGGCAATTCTTTAAGCAATTGAATAGAACAGCACTGAGTTGTTGCAAACCTGCTCTAATTGCTCCCATGCACCAGGCCTGCCCACACGACCACTCTCTGCACAGCGTTCCCTTTTTCAGATGCGTATTTTCATAAATCTCCGGGCATTGTGCAGCTCCCTGGCTCTTGTGACATTGCCATCCTCGGGCAGAGGGCACAAGAAGCGACTCTGAGTAGGGAAGAGGGGTCTGCCAATTTTCCCTGTGTGAGTGAGCAGTACAGACCCCCACGTTCAAGGGGGTAGCGGGATGCGGGCACAGCAGGGCCGTAAAACCAAATAAAACATTTGTGGGATAGGTTTATTATATGTATTTCCATTGTTGGGCAATTTAGTCATCTTTTTAAAGCCAACTGTACCGTTTCCACGCCCTCCTGCCAGGAGGGCCCAGCTCATTGTGTTGTGGGAACTCCTGGTTTTAACCTGCATGTGATGGGAAGAGCTGATATTGAAAGAAATGGAAGGGAGTCCGTGTGTACTGCATCCCTCCTGTGTGCCCGGCACTGGGCTGGACAGTTTCCACGTGCTCTGTCACTCAGCCCACAGATGCATCGGGCAGGGGCTGGGGCCAGCACGATCCCTGTTCCAGATTCAGTGTCAAAGCTAAGGTCACAGCCAGTGAGGGCATGGGTGGGATTAGACCCCAGTTCTGACTGAGTCTAAGGCCTGTGCTCTTGTCCCTGGGCCACACTGTCTCCCAGGAAGGAGGTCAGCCTTTGGTGACACTGGGAAGCCAAATCTCGGTTGACTTGTGGCACGTGGCATTTAGCAAACGCCTGTGCCCTTCATTCAGCATGTAAGGCACTTCTTTAAGGAATCATGAAACGTAAGGATTGTCGTAGGAACAAATTCATCATTGAGCATTGACAGTATGCCAGCTGCAAGCTAAGTGCCACACGGACACCACACTTAGTCTTACCCCCCAAAAACAAAAATCTGTGAATTAGGTATTATTTCCATTTTATAGATGAGGAAGTTGAAGCTCAGAGAAGGTAAGCGACTTGCCCTAAATCACAACAACTAGGGGTGACAGAGCCAGGGTTGAAATCTGGGTCTGACTCCAAAACCTCTTCACCTCTAGGCTGCCTCCCATGGGGCTTATTTGGAAATGGATGCTCAGTACATGTTTAAAACTTTGCCTGTGAATAAGCCAGGCAGCTTATTCACGTCCTGAGATATTTGTAAAATTAATTTAACCTAACGATGCGCTAGGACCTAAAGGTGCCACAGAACTCTGAGTGCACTACTCAGTTAGGATGGTCAGATCACGTTTACAATTTCTCTTTCTCTTTGTTTTTCTTTTAATGTAGTTTGTGTAATAAAAAAGGAGGGAGAAACAAAGACTGAACACCTTTCTCATGGAAATGGTATGAATCCTACACTAATAGCAAGGCTTTTTTCTTACTACTTGACAGTGAACACGGATTCGTTCATTCAGACCAGCTTTATTGAGTGCCTATTGTGCGGCGGACGCTACACTAGGTGTGACCAAAGAGACAGAATAGTGTACCGGAAGCTTTCCGCTGCAGGTGACAGAAATCTGGCAGGAATAATATAGACTTTATGAGTGAGCATGGCAAGGTCAGAGGTAGATCGCTCAGTGATTGGCTAATTGAGCAGTTAACTCGCTGATGATATCAAGAACCCCATCTTTTTCATTCTCGCGTCTGCCCACCTCAGCTGCTAGTCACGCTACCGGGCAGGCTTCCCGCATGGTCTCAAGAGAACTGTGTCACTGTCACAGCCTTAAAGCAGTCTCCAAAGGCAGCAAAGGAACCTTCTCTTCCTGGTGTCTCTAAGATTCAGAAAAACTTTCCCAGACGCTCTCCTGGTGACTCTGTCTCTTGTGTCATTGACTAGAATTTAGTCATGTGCCCAAGGCCTCACCAGTTAATTACTGACAGGGAAATGACACCACTGGGATGGACGTAGACCTGCCAGAGGAGGATGGGGGTGCGAGGGGCATGAACAAAAGGGGGGTCTGTTAGGAAAGAGGAACGGGGGAATGAATGTTAGGTAGGCAGCCAGGATCTAGAAAGAAATGATCCCCTGTGCCCTGAGCTTACATTCAGTGAAATAGACAGTAAAAAGGAGACGGACAGGCAGATGTACCACCTAAAATGTTCCGTCTGAGCTGTGGCTTGCCTCTGCCTCAGAGGAAGTGGTTAAGGAAGTCTTCTCAGAGCTGACATTCCACCAGAGAGGTGATGGGAGAGAATCACCCAACCAGGTCGAGCGGGGGGAGAAACGTTCCAGGCGGAGGGAAGGCGGTCACGTGGCCCCGTGGGGGGAACCGAAGGGAACTGGGGAACCCAGGATGTAGCAAGCGAGGAGGCGAGCGGCAGGAGTCAAAGTTAGAGATTTTAGAGATTTAGGCAGAGCTGGATCATGCAGGATCCTGCAGGCCACGAAAAGAAGTTTTATTCTAAGTTGGTGGAAGGGTTTTTAAGACCCTTTCATCGTGTGACACAATCAGTTTTATGTTTGTTTGTTTGTTTGTTTGTTTGTTGTTAAAGCATGCTGCCTGTTGTTGGGATAGGGGCCTTCATGGAAGCACAGAGGGCAATTAGAAGGTCAGTCTGAACCCCAGACAGGCGATGAGGTGGCTTGAACTCACATGGTAACTGTAGAAAGGGAAGGGAAATGGGCTCGTTTGGAGATGGGACCACTAGGACCTGCCAGGCTCTGTGCCGGGGACTTTCCCGTGGCCCCTTTTGTCCAGTCTTCTGTGTACCCCAATCCAGTAATTTTTTTTGTAAAGTAGATTAACATGCCCACTTTACGAACAAGAAAGTTCCGAGAAGTGGTCTGTACCGGGTCATAGCATGCAGACCGAGCCAGAGCAGGGAGGAGGAGAAGGGGAGCTGGTTTCTGGGCGCGGCAGACAGGACCAGCTCCATTAGCATTGCGCTGGGATTGTTTTCCGACATGAAGCTTTTGTTTTTGAGGGTGATATTTTGAGAACTGCTGTCTCCGTGGGAATATCTCAGTTGCGTGCGGCAGAGCCATCTCCGCATCTACATTTTCTTGTTTAACACATGGCTGTCTTCATAATGAGTGCCTTCTGTATATGGGGTTACCGGAGTAACTCTGAATCTATTTTACAACTCAATTAATGATATCCAGGAAACATTTATTTGGCTCCTTTTCTATTTATAATATTGTTACCAACTAATTGCCTTTGAATGTTCCTACTTGTAGGGTCCTTTGTGCTAGTTAAAATCCGTCCCACATAGGTGGGTCCCCAGTGTCACTCAGGGCTATCCAGTCACTTGTGACGTTTCTCTTCTTGTAGTAACGATCACAAAAATTTACACCAAGGCAAAGGTTGAGACAACATCTAAAAAAATAATAATGTGTATTGTTTTTCTCTGATTATAAAAGTAGCATATTTTCATTGCAGAAAAGCAGACAGAAGAGCATAAGGAAGCCAGGTTACTCACTTCCCCACCACGCCGAGGCAGCCAGCACTGAATTTGGGCGCATCTCTTTCCAAATGTGTTTATGCCTCTCCACATAACTGAGCTCATAGTCAATACAGTTTTTTTTTCCTTCTCCTTTTATGTGATCTTCATCACTCAGGAGTCCTTCACACCCTGAGATACTGTCTTTGTAGGTGGCTGTAGAATTCCTCTGCTTCAATGTGCCACGAGTTACTACTCAACTGTGCCCCTCAAGGGAAGTTTACATTTTTGTTGTTGTTTTGATGTGAACAGTTTTACGCATGGAGATGCATTGACATTTGAGTTTTTCCTTAAACTAAATTTCCAGTAATTCTAATGCTAGATTCAAGGATACGCCTGTCTGGAAAGGTTTTAACACACGTGCCAAATCACTTTTCGTGGATGTGTTACTGTTGTTCATTTTTACGAACCTTCTAGGCTACATTAGGAGTCTTTATTTTTTTATCTTGGTAAGTTTAATTCTGTTTTAAAACTGGATTGTGTTGTGGTTTCCGGTTCTTTGATTACTGGTGACATTCCACTTCTTTTCATGTTTATGAACCTAGTGTTTATTTTTCTGTTATGAACCCTGCCTTTTGCCCATTTATCTGCTGGGCTCTCAGTGTTTTCCATTTTTGTTGACATGGGCTCTTTTTATATTTTGGATATTGACCTTCTTACAAATTTGTAGCAAGTAACTTTTCTTGAATTTGGGACTTTATTTTATTTTTACTTTTTATAATGAGATTTTCAAATACACACAAAAGTACAGAGTAAAGATCCCCCATCTATCCATCATGCGGCTTCAGCAACCGTCAACAGTTTTGTCATATCTGTTTCATTTATTTCTTATCCTTCTAGACTTACCTTTTTTTTTTTTTTTTTTGCTGAAGGCTTTTAAGGCAAATCTATTTCACCCATAGCATATTAATAAGTTCTTCTAAAAGTAAAAATCTGACATTTTCTTTTTTCTTCGAATTTACATTTAAAAAAGTTTAACCTATGGAAAAGTTAAAAGGCTCGTACGGCGAACACCCACTTACCCTTCACCTAAGTTCACTGATAATTGTTTTACACGTTTGCATTGTTTTTCACAATATGTCTACACCCTGCACCTTTTATTTTATTTTTGTTTTATTTTTTTTTTTTGCTGAACCATTTGAAAGTAAGCTGCAGATATCATGACACTTTGTTCCCAAATATGTCAGCCTAGGTCTCCTAAGAACCAGAACACTTTATTATAACCACAGAGCTGTTAGTTACCCATCGATACAATGATATTTTCAAATTTGTAATCTATATTCAATTTGCACATTTGGCTCCAAAATCTATAATTGTCTCTCTCTCTTTTTTTTTAATATACCTGAGTTTAAATTAAGCATGGCACATTGCCTTTGGTTATTATGTCTCTCTATTGTCCTTTATTCTAGAACAGCCCTCTCGCTCTTCATTCGATTCTGGTCTTCTCGACTGATGTTTTCGAAGAGGCCAGGCCAGTTATCTCGTAGAATGCCCCTCAGTCTGGATTGTCTGATTGTTAACTCATGACTGTATTCCAGCACGACAAGTTGCCTCAGGTCTTCACCTCGGACGTCTCCTGTCCCAGATATGGAATCGGACCTTTCGTCCATAAGCCCTGGTCCCCTTCTGAACACTAGAGGAGGTCGTCACCACTTCTCTGTCATGACTGCCGGAGCTTTTCAACGGTCAGGGTCAAGGCATATATATATATATATTTTTTTTTTTTTCTTTTTTTAGAAAAATAAAAGTTCATACTGGTATTTTCTTTTCAAATTTAAAATTTCAGAAGTCTTGCCAAACTTTTTTGCTTTTATTTTGTACCTTTCTACTGTCTTAAAAATGTTGGTTCTCAAAATTTAATACAAGATAATTATTTGTTTCATCATGCGATATATCCATAATGATTTTAAAACTAAAAATACTTTTATTGGTATCAGTAAATCTTAAATGAATTTTATGATTATTTTGAGCTTATGGTCCTTAAAGAACACCCCTGAGGAGCTACAGTTAGAATACTGTGTGGTCTGCCAGTGGCTGTCTCCCAGTGGCTATGTCACCAGTGAAATACATAGTTCGATTCATTATTTCAGTGTCTTTTCAATTTTGAGGAATTCTTTAAAATTTAGTTGTTGTTGTTGTTGTTGTTGTTTTTGATCACGTGAACTCTTTACATGATTTAAGATCTATAATAAGGTTTACTCAGAGAAACCAGGCTTTTATCCTAATTCCTTCTACCCTGATTTTTCTCTCCCCCATAACCCCCTTTCATTACTAAAAGTGACTGCTGCCTATGTTGTTCTCTGCACCTTACCTTTTTCACTTTGTTATATCCTGAAAATCAGTCCGTAATAGTGTTTAAAGATCTTAATCACTCTTTTCCGCAACTGCCTAGTGCTCCACACTGTGGACATGTCACGGCGCCACGTTGATGTCCTTTAGGCTTTGCTATTACGAGTAATGTCATAACAAATAACCTTGTGTATATGTATATAATACTTTGAGTTTTTCTGAGTGCATTTTTGACACAGGTCCTAGAAATGAGATTGTTGGTCAGATGGTAATTGCTTTCATAATGTTCCTAGATATCACCAAATTCCTCTCCATGGGGATTGCATCGTTTTCCATTTCTGTCTTGTTTTCCCACGTACCTATTCACTAATAGAGTATGTCACTAAACCTGCGGATATTTCCAGTCTGATGGGTAAGAAGTGATGTCTCAGAGAAATTTTATTTACATCATCATTATTGTGAGTGAGATTGAATACCTTTTCTTACATTTAAGGGTGATTTTGTTTATTTTTCTGCAAACGGTACAACTCATTTGTCCATTTTTCTATTGGGCAATTAATCTTTTTCTTGATTTTTAGAAACTCTTCATATATTATGTTAATAAGCCTTTTGTTTATGAAATAAGTTACACATTTTTTTTCAGGCTGGGAATTCTTAAAATGGCCATTCACATTTACTTTCTTGAATATCGTGTACACAGCAGCTGTTCCATCTTGCCTCTTTTATCCTAGAGAATAGAGGCTTCAGGGACAGGTGTTGGGCCAGGTTGCAGCAAGGAGACGAGGAACATTTTGAGTTTTTATCTAAGATGTATCTCGATGAGTAGACATCCTAGTGGGCAGTGAAGGAAATCATCAACAGGGGTGTGTCCCCCTCTCCTAGTCATCGGCCGTCCAGACAGCAGTGAGCCCCACAGTACTGACCAACCCGTCCTACCTATGAGGCAGACAGCCAGCACCTTCTTACAGTGGTCAAGGGCAGGGCTCTGTATGTTGGCTTTGGTGCCAGATCAGGGCATCACCAACCCAAAGCAGTATTTTCAGTTCCTTGTGTAACCCTTCCGGGACTCAGTTTCTCCAACAGTAAAAAGAAAAGACGAACAGGATTCGATCCAGAGACTCTTCCAGCTCTGACGTCCTCAGGCTCTGGGCCTCCGTTGGCCTTCCTAGCAACCAGGAAAAGAGATGGTTTCGACTGAGAAAATTTCCTGGGGTAGCACTGGGTCTGTAGAGAAGCTTCCAGTTGCAGCAGTTTTGCTGGCTGTCACCTGACAATAGGGACCCACCCTAAAAAAATGCATTTCCTACGTGAAATTTCCAGTCACACGGGCATACAATGTGTATAGAGAACTTAGAAACTGACCTACCACAGCGAGTCAGTGGTAGATTTGGCCTTCCAACCTGAGTCTCTGACCCCAAAGCCTGAGCTCCCTCCCCTGTGTGTGCCAGGCTGATTCTCGTTGTGGGTGTGGAGTGAATGACGGGGCCTGAGGACCAGAGTCGGCAGAGAAGCTCGCCCAGAGTCCAGGTCGGGGATGCTCACAGGGCGCCAGAGAAGAAAGGCGAAAAGAGGAACAGTCCTCAGAATGACACTTCAATAGTCATAAACTTAGATGATCTCCATCCTCTAGCTCATTCAGAGAAGAGCCACAAGTTATACAGCTCATTCTCTAGTTCCCGGAACGCCAGAAATGTTTTAAAACATGGCAGCATGTCCTCTTCAGATTGCTTGAATTGCGCAACTGAGAGGCAGACACGCTTCCAGGCATCTTCACGTCTCACTTGGATTGATCCTCACAGCAGTCGTTAAGGCTGTAAGGTCTGTGTTGTTATCCATCCCCATTTTTCAGCTTAGGAAACCGAGACTCGGAGAGATGGGGTAGTTTGGCCAGGAACCATTTCATGGCAAAGCTCGTGTTAGGAGAATCAGCCTCTGTTGGCACCGAATCCCCACTCCTTCCACTGCTCCGAGCTGCCTGCAGCTTTCGGTTGTTGCCAGCCAAGCCTCACATCCACCCTCGCTGGGGCCACCCCACGGACTTGGGTCTTCCTGTTGCATCACTTCCCTTACGTGTCTGCCTCCCGCTCTGTTGAGATGTGCGACGCGCCATCGTCTGTGCTGCGGCCGCCGGAGCAGCCGGTGGGCCGTGCGGCTCGGAAGGAATGCCGAACAGAGAAGTGGAGGAACTCGAGTCCCCATGACGCTGAGGACACTCACCTTTCCTCCTTTGAATCTCTAAGTCCACATCCCAGGACGCTATTCTTGCCCCAGATGCGCGTCTGCAGAGGCCTCGGAGCTTTCAAGTGAAGTGAGCCAAGTGCCGGCCCATTCACTCGCACCCCACTCCCGTGGCCAGGGGCCACGCTCCCCCTCGAAGCCGGCACAAGGCGAGGTCCTCATGGGGCCGGGCCCTCTGCGTTCACAGAGGGAAAATGAAAGTTGCTTTATTCCCCGGCCTCTTCACAGCTCCCATTATGACGAGAGGGCTCCGCAGTCAGGAGCCAGGGCTGTGATATTTCTGCTTCAGCCTGAGAGATTCATATGTTTGACTAATCAATTCTTTGGCGCTGACTTCCCGGCCTGCAGTTTGTTCTCTTGCTTTTGATCGTCTGTTTGCCTCTTCGCCATTCTGCTGGTTCTTGTTTGGAGCTTTTATTTTCCGGGGACGCTTTGACCTGCTCGATCCTCTATATTCTTCTTCCTCTCCCTTTGTCATTTTCCTCTCTGATTTGGATTTCCCACGTGTGTGGCCGCACACAGCGTCCACGTACAAGCAAAGTGGAAACCCTCAAGTCACGAGGCCCTGGTCACTGGCGGGTTTTGTTTTCAGAGCCAAGGGACCCTGCACTGTAGCCAGCCCCCAGCCCCACAGGCCCCCGGCCAAACTGGGCTGAGTCATCTGTCTCCTGTCCTACCCCTGACCCACCCTGCCACGCGCAGTCCCTGGTGTAGTTAACAGTCTCTGCCGCTCGCAGCAAACTGCGGGAAGGAGGTGCAGATGCTAACGTCGGTCACATTTCTCAATTGAAGGAACTGGGGATTGGACACAGGAGGTGACTTGCCCAGCGTTCAGGGCTGGTAAATGGGCTGCCCTGGAGCCGGGCCTCCTGCTGCTGCGCTGCCGCCACAGTCGTCAGTCGATGGCTGGCTCCTTCCACTCCGGCAGGGCGGCTGCTCTGTCATCTGCATGATCTTGTCCAGTGGAGTGGGCGTCTGCATTGCAGACTGTGGCAGCTGCCACTGCCTGAGCACTTCCTCTGTGACAGGTCCTCGTGGTAGTGGCTTTCCTGAGGCCAGGACCACGGCCAGGTCTGATGCCTCTGACGTCTGGCCTCTTACCAGGAAAGTCACATACACAGGGGCCTGGCAGCATGACAAGGGAGTCACCGTGTGAAGGGCCCTGGGAAGGCGTCCCCGGGGGCAGGGACATTTGACTGGGGCCCTCGGAATGAGTAGTGGTTTGGCAACCAGAGGAGGTGGAGGGAGCAGCTTGCGTCCTGACCTGCTCTGAGCTCACGTGTGTCCCTAATCAGTGTCTTGCATCTGAGACTCTCAATGCTGGAAAGACTTCGTGGCCTTATCACCTGTTCCATGCTCGACTCTCCAGACACACACACACACGCACACACACAGTGAGGCCTTCTAGCCGCTGCTTGCACACCTCTGGTGCCAAGGTGCTTTCCTCATTCCAAAGCAACTGTTCCATCTTTAAGAAGCTCCTGCTATTAGGAATCTTTTCTTATTTTCATGAGAAGCTCCCCTTTGTATCCCCCCGGTGTGCTAGGGAATGCCTCAGGGCCACAACACTTGTTCTTGGAAGCATTCAATGCCAGTGGCCGGAATGTGGGCAGGGACCGAGGTGTGGGCATTTGTGGTGGCTGAGGGTGGTGTGGTGTGGTGTGGTGTGGTGTGGTGTGGTGTGGTGTGGTGTGGTGTGGTGTGGTGTGGTGTGTTGTGGTGTGGTGTGTGGTGGGGAGGCCAACGGTGTGGCGTCCAGAGGCCTGGGTCACTCTCCTCCTAGCTCCCTCACCCGTAGACCAGGAATGACCCCCCACTCCCCCACCTCATGCGGCCACTGGTCACCAAAGTGACAGGCACACACGTGCTTACTACAGTGGACAGTGCCATGCAAACAGCACCGTCCGTGTTCCATTGAGATGGTGCACGTGCAGGGTCCTCCTGAGAGCTCACTCTCGGGTTCTTCCGTCTGCTATTTGGCTCTTTCAGTTTACTCTGTGTTTACGTGTATGTGTGACGTGTGCAAAGTTGTGAGCAACAAGTTCAGCCCGCTTTCCCGGGCATCCGCTAGGAGCCTGATCTGAGGCAGATGCAGGGAGCATGAGCGTCAACAAGACCAGCTCGGCCTTTAAGGAGCTCAGTGGTGGGAGAGAGGAGAGCGAGGCCGGGCCTGGCTGCACGTCCAGAGTTAGGAAGGTGAGATGCACAGGCCTCGCCTCGCAGGGCTGGAGGGGCTCTGGGGACAGGGACAGCAGTTAGGACATTTGTCCGGACTTCTGAGTTAATGAGTCTTTGAAGAGGTGGGCGAGGAGGAACGAGAAGGCAAGGCTAGCTGTAGGTACTTGGTAGGTAGTTCCTTCCCGAGTAGGTGGCTTCTCGGGAGATGGAGGGTCTGGAGGTGACCCTGCGCGTGTAACTGGACACGTAAATGAGTGGAGATCTCCTCGGCTGACGTCTGGAATGCAGCCTCTGGGTGGTGAGCAAAACAAAGAATTCACAACAGGAGAGTCACCTTTGAGGAACACGTGGGTCATTCTCGTGGCGGCATCCAGTGTTCAGCTGGAAAAACAGGCCTTGGCGTTTGGGCGGAAAGCCTGGCCCGGAGCTGGAGAATTGGCAGGCTGGTACCTCTCGTCAGTTTATCTGAAATTGTACAGGCTCGTTTGGTGCCACCCAAGGAGCAGGAAAGGTGCGAGTCATTGTGTGTGTGTTGGGGGCGTGCCATCCATCTGCAGCCGGGGGAGAAGGCCACAAATCCCAAGGTCGTGAAGATGGGACAGTCACATGAGCGCCTCCCGTGTGTAAGACGCTGTGCTACAGCATCTCTAATCCTCCCAGCAGCCCTTTCCAGCGAGGATTTATACCCCCACTTTACAGATGGGGACACTGAGGTTCAGAAGGGTTTATTTGGCCAGCTGGTTGGTGCCGGTTTAGAAGACAGACCTTCTGATTCCCAGCTCCGTCTACCATCCAGGTACCATCTCGTACTCCCTCTGGCAGTGAACCCCTTCAGCTCACTGAAGCTTCCTGACATACATGCGCCTCGCTTCTTTGCCCTCAGAGCCAGAGCTCATCCATGGTTGCGTGTGCACACTCGTTGTCCATCAGGCACCTCACTTTTGCAGATTACCCACATGCACTGGTGCGCGTGCGAGTGTGATGATTGTCAGGTGAGCCACCCCCCCACTCGCCTGTGAAACAGTATCCCTATCACCCAGTCAGACAGACCCGGAGGGGCCCCCCTCACCCCTCCCCTTCACTCTTCGTGTCACGTTTTGTCCCTTCGCTGCGCCTTTTGGAGGCTGGTGGCACACGGTGACGTAAATGTGCGCTTTATAAGTCTAATTTTACTTTGTGTTTAAATAAACAGCGTGCACACAGTGTGAGATGTATGCAGGACACAGCCGGGGGTACTCCGCTCTCAGTTTCTCTGGCTTCAGTGTTTTTTTCAAGTTTGAAAATGTGTTAGGAAGAAGACAACATTATGATAATTGGAGGTTCAGTATATCTGTCTTCTTCCTCTATTCTTTCATATTTTTTTAGATACAATTAACACTTTACAATTCACCTGGTCCCTCCTCGGTTACCTTTGACACTTCCCTGATATTTATTTAGATGTTCATGACACCTTTGCTTTGAACTCTGTTTAGGAGAATCAATAACTTTTAAAATAAGCATTTTTCCCACTGAAGATGTGCAATTAGTGAATTACATACACATGGATGTCCACTTATCCCTTTTTATGTGTCAAAAAATCTTGGCACAATCATGTGAAAATAGTAAAGAAAGCTGATTTACCATCAAATCAAAATACCTGCTGTGAATTCGCGGAAACAGCTCGTTTCATTACATTTTCCGGAACAGAGCATTTCACAGAAAATAGGGAAACGTAGAGAGGACTCGGGTGTCATCTTGGAACATACAAACCGTGAATGATGCCTTTAACTTGAAATGGCTATGCCTTCTGCGAGCATGTGTGAATGCAGATTTCAAAGGCACGCTAGAATTTGGGTCTTTCCTACCAGGTGCATATAACGTGGCCTCGTTGTCATCACCAAAAATGAAAGTAAAAAAAATGTGCCTTTTGCCAGAACTTCTGCTACTTTCCCAGTATCCTTTTAGGAGCCTTGTCCGGTGTGACACTGGCGCTGGGCTTGCCAAGTCTAGCTGAGGCGGTATTCTCTCGGTGAGTTCTCTCTCTCTCCGCCTGTGTTATTTGGGAGCTGTCAGGCAGTGTCATCATTAACTCATTGCCGACGTGCTTGAAAAAGGATCCTGCAACTCTAGATGGATTTTGATGCTAGAACTTGAAAGTTGTTTTGTGAGTGGATGCGTTTTTAAGGGGAACTGAAGAAAGCCCAATGAAATCCCGCAGTGGAAATGGAAACTGTCTTTTGACTCTCCGAACACTAGTTATTTTAAGACCAAAAAAAAAATAAGATAGTTTTTCTCTATTAATATTCTCCGGCTTTAATGCAATTGGGGGAAAGAAGTCATAATTTCGCATGATCGACTTGAATGGCTCGTAGCCTGAAATTTTGCACAAAAACGCATCCTGAGTGAATTTAATGAACTGATAACCATTGTCATCCTCAGTCGTAGTAAAGATGCTGATTTTTTTTTTTTTTTTTGAGAGTGCGTGGAAATTTCGAGCCATCTCTCGGTTCTGAATCTTGAATGTGTTTATTCTGTTTGTCCGAAAAGCTCTTGGTGGAAAGAGCCCCAAACCTAAAGACGAGCCAGTGTCGAAATGGCTGTGTAACCCTCCACAAATGACTCCCCCCCCTGCAAGCGTGTTTCCAGCCATACATACCCTCCCCTCGGCGAGTTGTCGTGAGGACGGCTGTGGAAATACCTAACAGTGGACTCAATAATTGCGCTTCCTTTGTGCCAGGCACTCTTCAGAGCACTTGACACGCAGTAACTCGTTTATCCTCACAGCCACCCTGCCAGGTGAATACTCTTACTTTTCCTATCGCACAGATGAGTGTACTGAAGCACAGAAAGGTTAAGTGATCTGCCCAAAGCCAGCTAGGCCAGGAAGTGTCAGGTCGCGGCCTTGCTCTTGATCACCAGGCTGTGTTGCCTCTCGGAGCCTGGCACATAGTAGGTGTCTGATATTCTTGTCCTATCTGAAACCTTCCAGCTCAGGTACAGGAAGGGGACGTACCCATGCACGCTGAGGAGCGGTGGCCCAGTGGGTGGCGTTCCTAGCCTACTCTTCTCAGTCGCAGGGCACTCGTCTAAAGGAAGCCACGTTGCTGCAGAGAAGAAATAGCACCTCTGACCCTAGGTCCTCTTGGGACCATCGTGTCACTGGGGAATCTTTAAATATTCTATTTCTAAGTTTCAAGCTAGTTTGGGCTATATTTACAGCATTTAGCGTATGAAAAACCATTGGGAAAGTGGGCTTTTAAGTGGAACGATTGTGTAATGGAATATTTCATTTCACGTTCCGGTTCAGCCATAAAGCTCAGGGCTGATAAACAAAGCATCTGAAGCCAAATGGCTCCTTGTCTGACCCCAATTAAAATAAAGATTTCATTCCATTCTGTCCTGACAGAGAGGAACATATTGTTGCCTTTAAGGGAGTTTGGTTTAGTTAATGAAAGAATTTTATTTCATTTTTCCCCCCAAATACAATATCTAATTAAATAAGATTCAATTTGTTAGGACTTCTGGTCGGGATATGTTAACTCTTGTAAAGCTGTGTTGCTTGTATGCCGCAAGATGTAGAGGGTACTCGTAAATCCCACTGCACACTCCATCCTTTAAAGAAGTAAGCCCAAGTCTTTCTAAAGCCAAACCTTATCTTCTCCGAGGTGATCTGTTTACACATCCGTTACCCCAGCCTGTGTCTGCAGGTAGCCTGGATTCTGTATAAAATATCACATATTTATATAAAACCACGTTTCCTAGAAGCATTTGTACTTGTACATATTGTAATTTACCAGTCACCGTAGATCTGCCCATATAGAACATCTCATGCAGGGAGTCGTAGCTGCGAAAATATGTTAGGTAACATAAGTTGGATATCGATGCCAAATTATCACGGAGTTCCTTCAGAGTTATCTTGAAGAAATATGTGACACTAAAGAATGCATCGTGTAACATTAAGAGGGAACACTAGCCAACGCTTGGGTGCGGGGGCTTTTCTTGTGCCATACTGTCGCTGCTTTTTTGTAGCCACAACCCATGATGACCGCCGAGTCCACAGTGAACAAGCAGAACTATTTTGGTGTCATTGGGGAGAAGTTCTTTTCAGTTCCCTAGGCATGAGGAGGCAGTTGGATTGCTAGACCCTGCTTGGTCACCTCTGTCCCCCTAGGGAATGGCCGGCGTAGACCACGGAGCTGCAAGAGAGAAGGGCTAGCCTGGGCATCGGGAGAGCTGCCCCCGGGCAAGCCCCTCCCTTCCCTGGGCTTCAGTTTCTTCATCTTTCAAATGACAGAGCAGGGTCAGCAGATCTCTGAAGGCCCCTTGGCTCTGCCTCTCTCAGATTCTGTATTCAGTAGAGCAGAAAGTACATGATGCTTTTAAATCCACTAAGAATTTTATAGTCAGATGCTAAGGATTTATGTTCCGAGAAATAGAAAGTCTTTAAGTCTATAAAACCTAAGGCATTTAAGCCATATTTAAAAAAAAAAAAAAATGTTATTGCTATGCATGCAGCGGCTTCTTAGCATTTACGAAGCATAGTTGAGCACCTATTCTGTGCAGACCTAGTGCCCAGTGTACAAAGACATCGTTCACGGCCCTGCCTTCTGGCAGCGTATCTGCCACGGTGGGGGTGGGGGGAAGCAAAAAGTAAGCCAAGTGGAGCTTGGGATGGGGAGTCCCACTAGAGAGCCAGAGTCATCGGGAATACAAGAGTCCATCCCCGTTTGAGAAGGATCGCTCTGGCCTGGAGGAGGAACTGGAGCTGGGGAGGATGTCATCAGTATCAGGAGAGCAGTTAGACACGAAATTACACTTGGAGTTGTTCAAGGAGGACCCCCTCTGAATGTAATCTGCTCCCTCTTCACACTGAAATGTGAACCGTACACGAGTCCCACAAGTAGAGAGCGGGCCAGATGCCGATAGTTAAAGTCATCTGCCTGGCAGCCTCCCAAGGGCTCATAGAGAACGTCGGTGACTGATACAGGACTGAGCTTGGTGTTTGGAGGCCAGAGTCAGAAGATGAAGACCGATGCCAAGGTTCCTATGGCTCCCTGAAGCTGTTTGTTGAGGGCCTACTATGTGCCACAGGCTGTGCTCGGTCCTTCTACATACACGCCCAGCTATTCCTTGAAACCATCTAGTAGGTAATTGCCCTCATTCCACTTGGATGAGTAAAGGGCTCAAACCCAGCTGACTCCTAAGTCCATGATCTTGACACTGAGCTGTACTACCTGCCCCCGATAGCCTCCATTTAAAAGCTCTGACCATCTGCCAGGCACAGTGCAAAGCACCTTACATGCATGAATTTACTGTCCCCAGCAGCCCTATAAGGTAAGTGCTATTATCCCTGCTCAATCGATGAGCAACCTCAGGCTTCGTTAAGTAGCCAAGGTCACAGCTAGACGTTGCAAAGCCAGGAATTGGACTTCAGTCTGTCTGCTCACTACTCCCCCTAAACAATTCTGAGGGGGTTGTTCAAGAAATTGTTCAGAAATGTTGCTCCGTGGTCGTCTTAGAACATGCATGTGCTTTATTTTTTGTATAACGTGCCGGCTCTGGGCTAAGTGGGGCCTAGTGGTTAGATCCTGGCTTTGATGCTGGAGATGAGAAACCCTGGTTTGAGTGAAGAAGTCTTTGCATTAAATTCGGCGTGTGTTATCAAGTCCCTACTCTAGTCCTGCCACTGAGCCTATTAGAGCTGGAGACTCAGGCATCACGTCGTCTTTGCCCTCGCTGTCCAGAGAACTCTCAGCGCAGCGTGGTCAATGCAGTCATAGAAGCCTGATCAGAAGAGAGAGATCGAATCTCTCTGAGGGATTAGGGCAGGCTTCGCAGGGCTTGTGCTACAGTGGGTTTTAAAGGATAAATAGGAGTTTGCCAGACAGTGCAGGGGGAAAATGTATGAACTTATTTTTCTCTTTCAAATCGAATGTTGATGATCCACTTTAAAAAAATAGCAGAATTTAGATAGAACTTGACATTGGTGCCCTTGTTGCTTTGATTCACTTTTAAGAAAAAGCTAATCCCACCCTGTCTGCCAGTTGGACTTGATTGGAACCCTGAGGCGTGGGGCCCTTGGAGACCTTTTGCGTCTGTCTGCTCTGGGGGCGTTCACAAATGCTTGTTCACTTAGAGACCGTGTTCTGTTCTAAGTGATCTGCTTTGTTTAAAATCATTCCAGTAATGGGATCTGGGGTGAATTAGCACCATCGCCATCGACCTGTGAGCAGGAGGAAGTGGTGGATAAGCATGTGCACTGCAGAGGCAGAGCGCAGGGTCCAGACAGACGCCCCCTCCACGTATCCTTGGCGAGTCCTTAATTTTTTATTGTCTCATCTGTAAAATGAGAATCCTGACAGTCTCTACCTCTTGGGGTTGCAGTGAGCATTAACTGAGTCATTATCTGTAAAGCGATTAGAATACTGCGTCTGCGTACCGAGGGCTAGAAAAATAGTGAACGGTTGTTGCCGTGTACCAGGCACCATGTATCCCCGTAATTCAGGTGAGGAAACCGAGCGTTGAACATGACTGGATGATCTGCCCAAAACCAAGCATCTAGTAAATGCCTGAACCCGGGATTGAGTGACAGCCAGGTGGGCCCCGAAGCCTGGCCCCCTGCATTACATCTCTGCTCACATCTGTGTACCTTCTTCCACACCCCTGGATGTTTTAAATAGCATTTTTGCTTCCATGGTAGTTAAACCTCTTTATACGAGAGAAAAGGTGTTGACCTTTGGTAAGACGTGGTATGGAGAGAGAGGATGGACAAGAGAGACCTGGATTCAAATTCCAGCTCTGCCCCTGACCCGTGCACTGGTGACCTCATACCGGGTACCCTCCCTCCCTGAGCCTCCTCAGTAAGGTGGGTCTGGCAGTTCCTGCCTCACAGGCATGGTCCTGGAGACGAAACAAGATGTGTTTAGTCTGTGCTGGTAGGTGCCAAGTGCGCATAGTAGGGACTCTGCTCGGGTGGTTTTGCTTGTAAAATCAGAGTCCCATTTCCCAAGGTTTGGGACTTAACCTGAGGAGTGGAGTTGTTGTTTTTAGGTGGAAAGGAGAAGGATCTATGGAAATAAAACTAGAAACAGCTAGCATTTATATGGTTCACCATAGAAGATAGATGCGACACATTTAGTTTTTACCCTTGGGATAACGCCAGTGAGGCACTCTGCTGCGGAGAGGAGTGGAAATTCTCATCAGGAGCCTTAAAAAGGTCTGTGCCCTGTCGGATTCAGCCAGCTTCTCTTGGGTCGCTGTGCGTGC
Organism: Cynopterus sphinx; assembly: GCA_030015415.1. Classification (NCBI taxonomy): domain Eukaryota; kingdom Metazoa; phylum Chordata; class Mammalia; order Chiroptera; family Pteropodidae; genus Cynopterus; species Cynopterus sphinx. The sequence continues at coordinate 122,383,478 of CM057385.1, read as the reverse complement.
AGGGCCCTGTGTCGGGCAGTCATCTCCAAGCGCTAGCTGTGCACGCTCAGGTGAGGGAAGTCAGCCGTGGGAACAGACACTTGTGGCACAGCATCGGTAGGTGCCGTGGTAGAGGCAGGTTTGGGGCCGTGGAGCCCCACAGGACGTGTGCCAGACCCGGCCGAGAAAGGGATGCCAGGCTCGACATGGAAGGTCTTTCTCTGTAAGGACAGTGTGTGGAGGGACCCATGGCGGGGGCAAGCAGCACCGGCAGCTGTGTGGCAGGACACACCAGGGGAGGCAGGGCAGTGGTGGGAGGCTGCGATGGGGAACAGGCCGGGTCCAGGTCCTGGGAAGCTCAGAAGTGCTTATTCTGTCCTCAGCCCACAGTGAGTGTGCTCTCCACGCACTGCAAGCAGCCCCTCCAAGACGGCCCCCAGCAAGGCACCGGCGTGTTTGTGCTGCGGGGTTATCTCCACGTGCTCCGGCACATCAATAGCCGTGGCCTCATAGCAGCTTCTGATTACATTTTATCACAGTCCTGAATGCGCCAGTCTCCCGAGTGGTCTGATTCCGAGGACGTTTGTGCAGCTCTGCAGACTTGAAGAGGTGCTTATTCTCATTTTTGCCTTCTCAGCCCCACAGAAGTTCTCAGGTGTGTAAGGCAGCTTTTTTGGTAATTAACGAAGTGTGTTCTGTGAAGTGAAGCAAGAAAACTCAGGACTGGGCCGTCTCGCTCTGTGTATGCATGTGCTTCGTGGTAAATACCAGAGAAATCCTTCACATGAAGGCCCGTTTGTGTTAGAAACAAAACTGAACCCCCGCCGAACATGTCTTGTTCAAAAACCACTTGATGAAGCTTACTTTTTTTTGAACTCTGACTAGTACTTAATTTTTGCGACTTTTTTGTTGTTAAAAGTGCCAGGGGAAGCTGCGAGGCTTTCAGATCTCCCAGTTTCCGTTTTTGGGAGAGACGACGGTGCTCCTCTAAAGTTTGCTTCTTACCTTTCCACCTTTGAACAATTGGTTTTGATTAGAGACATTACACCCGGCGTTTACTTTGACATCCCTGAGTACAAACAGTCATTTTAATGGTTTTTTTTAAGAACAGAATCATGACAGGGATATCAATCCTTTGCCCGGTGTATGAAAGCCTGGTATATTAATTGGCTGTCAGATCCTGAAGAAATAATGGATTAATGTGCTTGATCGTAACGCTCTGTTCGGAGACTGAAGTTTGATCCTGATGTCCCCAGTCTCTCTGCTTAATGCAATTACAGATATGCATTCCGGACATTTGAGCGGATTGCATTTCATTAATATGATGTGAGCGGACAACATTAGGCTGCTGTCGGGTCCTGTCTGACAGCTAATTACTAGAATGAAGTGTGTAGACCGCTCAGGAACAATGGTGCCCTTGCTGGGGCCATTGAAACAATAGAAAAATCACGCTCTGAAACGCTCGGAGAGTTGCTTTCCATGCTCGTCGTGGGCCGTGAAGGTAGCTCAGAGGGGGAAGTTAGGAGGAAAGAGCCGGACAAGAACTGGAGGAGTCTCAAGTCGCAGGACTCCTGCTTGTCCCCGAAGGAATCAAAAGTCTAACCTCTTTTCCTTCTGAAGTAATTGGGCCATCCCTAATATGATCCGGGGGTTCTTCTGGGGTGTGGAAGTGCCATGATCTCTCACCACGCAGACCTGATACAGTGTCCCTCCCCTGTTTTCTCCCCATCCCCCCCAAGATGTCTTTCTCACTGGACAAAGTGGCAATTTGGAACACCCGCAGTTTATTAAATTTTCCCTTTGAAGAGAAAAGGAGACTTTCGAGAAGCATTCATTTGACTCCGGGTGTGTGTCCAGCGCTGCTGGCTGCCGGTAATGAAAAGATGAATAAGGCATAGACCCTCATCCCGGGGCTCAAGTCCTGTGAGGGAGGTAGACATCTGAAAAATATCTGAGTGGGACAGTGATTGCTTTGGATAGATGGATATAGAAGGACCCAAAAGGGAAGCCTGAAGGCCTCTCAGAAGAGAAGGTAACAGGAGGCGGGTCTTAGAGGATGCATAGATGAAGGGGAGTTGGCTGAATAGCTGGGAGGCGAGGCGGGGCTTTCAGAAGTCAGGCAGCTGTGCGAGGCTGGGAAATGGGGCTGTCAGCCGTGTGTCCCCCGTGGGAAGCATCTGCCTTGATCGTCTGAGGACCAAACCGAAAGCGTATTCTTAGCCGCAAGCTCCGAATGTGTGTCCGCAGCCTCGAGCCACCTCTGGCCAAAGCTCCCCAGAGGCCGTGGGAAAGCGTTGACCTCAGTACTAGGAGTCCTGGGTTCTAGCCCTAGAGCTGTGCCCTGAAAGCTGTGTGAATCCCCCAAAATCATTTGGCCTCAGTTTTTCTCATCTGAAATCAAGATACCACCAACCCTGCCAGCCTCGTGGACGGATGGAGTTTGATCAGAGAAGGCACAGTGGGATGCCCAGACTCCCCCTGGGAGCTGGCCAGTGGCAGAAGCAGGTGTCAACCTCAGATTAGGCCAAGCCCAGGGCCCGGAGAGGCTACGCTGCTCCAAGTTCCTGTGGAAAACCAGCACCGAAAGTTGGTCTTCTTAGCTAAGTAGGAAGCAGGGGCGTCCTCGTGCTTGGAGTCTCTTCCAGCCCTCCAAAGTGAGTGAAAATTCCTGGCACGTGAAGCAGCGTCAGTTGAGAGACCCGCAGCCCTGGCCGCTCGGTAGTGTGTGCTGTGCCAGCCACTAGGAACTGCGAGAGCCCCTGGCTGGCTGCCCCCCCGGATCCCGGTTTCCCTGGGGTACAGCACCCCTGGTGGACGGGATTTCTCCAGAAACCCTCGTGGAACGTCTTTAGAGTCCTAGAGACAGATCGCCCCAGCTTCCCCCTAACATGCCTGTTTTCCCTGCCAACTTCTACCAAGGTCGCGGCCCAGCAGCTGTTGGTGAAGTGATGGTGGAACCAGCAGCTGCACTCTGGTCCCCCAGCCTCCCCTCTCTCCCCTCCAAACCGTTCTCCACGCCCCGTCCGCCTCCCCACGGTAACTGGAACAGCTCCTCATCGCCCAGCCGTGCTTCCCAGACACCCCTACAGCAGAGCGTCCAACCTTGGCCCTCGGAAATCAGCTCCCACCCAGGCTGAGTTCCTCGGGTGCGCACACCCCTGTTGGGGGCGCCAGACCGACTGCATGGCTCAGGGCAGAGGCTTGACTCATTCGCCTCTGATCTCCTGCTCCTGGCTGTCCAGGGCACGTCATGCGTCTTCTAGATGAATGAGTGTCTGGAGCCTAAGAGAATCAGGGACGGGAGAGGTGGCGCCGCTGTCTGGGCGACCCCCACTTGCCATCATGGCAGTTCCCAGTCATCATTCTGACCAGTGAGTCGCCTCCCCTCCTTCATGCTCTTGGTGTTCTGAGCGATCACTATGACAAGAGGACCCTGGCACTAAGCCAGTGAGCAGGGGACAGATGCAGAAGCAAACCGAGTCCCTCCCTCCCCTGTCTAGTGTGGAATGGGATGGACGAGACCTGTCCCACCTCCCTTGAGGCTGGGCTGCCCCCACGTCAGGCAGTGTGAGCTTCACGGAGAGAGGCAGTGCCAGTCCCCCCTGAGGGAGAGTCACCACACCCCCCCCTCACACATAACCCGGTGCCTGGGGCTGTGGTTCAGGGCCGAAGGGCCAGCTCTTGCGAGGGGCCTGGCGATCACAGCCTTGCCTGGGAGGGATGCTTCTGCTCACCTGAAGCCTGTCACAGGATGCCGGGCGAGTCTGCCACTCCATCAGGGGTTCCTCAGGTGGCAGCCACGTGTGCCATTATTCCCCAAGAGCCTCATTGGGTAAGCACAGAAGCCCCTGCTTTCTTCTCTGAATTTTATTTGCTAATTTCTCCATGGCTAACACAGCCCTGCCAAGGCCCGTTTCCCTCCCATTACCTGGCCAGCAGTTTTCTAATGGCTCCCTTCCTAATGATCCTCAAACAAAGAGGCGACGGCGAAAGGTAATGCATCGCGCCTGCCTCTCACTCCCTGGTCAGCCCTGCTAACAGGCGTAGCCGTGCTTCACAGTCATTATCACATGTCGCACTGTCTTTGGGATGCAGAGATGATTTGCCAGCTCCATAATGCTTCATTTTTGCTAAAATGAAGGCAGAAGGGGGAAAAAAACAACTTGCATTAAAAAGGAAAAAGTACACTAACTCCTGACCACTCTCATCCTCAGACTCTTCTGTGTCCCCCAGTTTCGACCGAATAGTGTCTCAGCTCCCGGGCCTGGCATCCACGGCCTCGGAGATCTGGCCGGTGACCTCCTCTTTTCACTTCACATTCTCCTCCATCACCCCAAGTCCCCTGTGAAGAGACTTGTTTCCTGAGCACCCCAGGCTGTTCCTTGCGCTCTCTGCCCTCCAGCGTCTGCCTGACCAGGCCTCCAAGGCTCAGCACGAGCATCACCCCCCTGTTCCACGGTGATGCTTTTCCGGGCAGCCCAGGTGGGGTCGACTCCTTTCAGACCGCCTTTCTACGCCCGCAGGCCTCCTTCCTAACACCCAAGCCCTTCTTCACTTTAATTTGTGTACCTGTCTCTCCTGGGAGGCTGCAAGCACCTTGGTGACAGAAGCCCCATCGGAGTCCTTAGTGGCCCCCAGTGGCCAGCACCGAGCCTGACACGCAGAGAGGCCTTCCCCAGCTCCCCCAGGTGGGGTTCCTCTCTGTGCCTTCCTCTGCCACCCCACGGAGCCCCAATTTTCAGCCAATTTCCTTTATGTTAGTTGCACGTACCTCTCCCTTAGGGTGTGAGATCCAACACCCAGGCCAGAGACAGAGCCAGCTGGCTCGTAGTGAACTCACCAAATCGGGGTCACAGAGGAAAGGTGGGGGGTGAGGGTAGGAAACAAGGAGTTGGGTTTGGGACGTGTTGATGTTGAGGTGTCCGTGGCTCATTCAGGTACAGATGACCAGTGGCTAGTGAGACATCCAAACAGGGCCCTGGGCTTCCCAGGGTCTTAGACGGGCTGGAGGCCCTTCCAGCTGAAGTCCATAAGGGCCCCTGGAGGTGCTTTTTTTTTTTTTTTGAGATGGCGGGAGGAGCACTCACACAGAGTCTTTAAGTAGGGAGGGTCTCAGAGTCCCTGCTCGTAGTTCTTTCTGTTCACAACGGTCAGCTGACAGCCACCAGGCTGATACCGTTAGGCTAGGAACGCGCACCGCAGACCTCGCCAGTGAGCTCGCAGGCAGGGACTGTGTGTGACAACCATTAGTGCACCGGCCACCTGCGAGGACAGGCCCGAACAAACCTGTCACCCCCCAGGAAGACCTCGCGAAGCAGCAGGCATCTTTAGATGGGTGTGTCTGCTTTGCTGGCTGGACAGCCAGACACTTTCCTCCACGGTCACACTCGTGTCTCCAAGCCTTGACTCTCAAAGAGTCGGTAGGGACCTTAGAGAACACCCGTCATCCCACTAAAGCATTTCTCCTCCTTTGCCTTCTGCTTAGACACCCCTGATGTCAGGGAAACTCTTAAAGGGCCCAGATCTTACCACAGTTTTCATCCAGGAGTCCTCCCTCTGTGCCCCGCAGCCGCGGGCCACCAGCCCTGCTCCTGCCCTTTCTATCAATGCTAGCACGTCCCGGCCTTTTGCTCCGAGCCTTCTCACTCCAGCCCTTCAGCTAGTCTTTGAAGGGCCTCAGTTTGCCATGGTCCCTCCTCACATTCCTAAAATACCACCAGCTGTTCCAGCTGTGTGGTGAGAGCAGGGTTTGGTGGGCCTGTTCCCGCCCTCACTCCAGCCGCGTGACGTCCCACACAGTCGCCACTGGCTGCCTGAGCCTTGCGGCCTGGCTGGTCCGGGTGAAGATGTGCTGCGAGGGTGAAACAGGCACCGGACGTCTCAGACCGTGAGTCAGTAAAAGAATGCAGAGGCACGAGTCTCTAAGACATGTCGAGTAGAGGCTGAAATTACGATTTTCGTAAACCTCGGGTACAGTGTAGCACATGATTAGAATTTCCGCTGCTGCTTTTTACCTCTCAGATGTGCTAGTGGAAGATTTAACATCATCTGCGCACCTCACGCTGTGTGTCTGTCGGGCTCCACTGCTCGTGAGTGTAGCCTGAGACTTCCCCCGTCTGTGGACGTGCGCGTTGGCATTCTTCTGCTTTTTGAACCGTATCACACTGTCCATCGTCGCTGAACAGACGCCTCTCTGCCACCTCCCGTATAAGTGGCTTTTTAAAACGGGTCAGCCTGAGCTCGTATTTCTGGCATTGATGTTTTTTTTTTTTTTAACCTAAGTGTAGGAATTTACATTCGTCCCCAATACATCTCAACTTGTTAGTTTCAGCCCATTGTCCCGTCTCCTGAGGAGGATTTTAAATCCTTGCCGTCGCCATCCCCTTTACGGATTTGATCAGCACTGTCTGTGTTTCTGTCTAAGTCGCTGCTAACGATGATGGTTCAGATCTGAACAGAGCAGCGAGTCCAGCTGCACACAGAGCACGTGGCCAACAGTGTTGACAACAGCTACAAACCCACCTTTCAGCTCGTTCGGTCCACCACGTTTTTTCACGTTGCCCCACACGGAGACTGAGTTTTTCTAGACGTTTCACGAAAACCAGCTTGCGCTGTATCCAAAGGAGCCTCCTCCCCTCCCACCCCAGCCCTACCCCCAAGCCGCCTCATCCCCTATCAGAAAAAGCAACAAAGTCTGGTGTGACCTGTCCTGGTTATAGACACCAAATGGACTGACTGATTTTTACTAAAGTGTTAACAACTGATAAAGGCTCAACTGGGCCTTTGTCTTTAAATAAAAGAAAACATAAAAGATTTAACTGGGACCTTCAGCACCACGGGCAGGCAGCACTTCATTTGGAGCTTATGCCACTGAGACAGTCAACCGGGAAGAAGTGCGGGGACCTAGGTGAGGAGGGAAGTTCAGTGTCCCCCAAGTCTTTCCTCGTTGGCCGTCCCTGAAGAACGGCCCGTCCCAGAGGTGGTGATGAAGACCCAGGCACCTGGTCATTACCATCCAGCGAGTTCTGGGAGTCGCGGGGAGAGCATTTCCCTAGTGTGGCCGCCGCCGTGCTCGGCAGTTCACACGGGGCGCCTCAGTCCACACCGGCTCTCTTAATCCCCTTAATCCTCGTCAGGTTTAGAAGCAGGAATTGAACTGCTCACGTCACATCACGTGCTTTTGGCGTGACCTTCGTCTTTGGTTGCAAACCCCACTCCCCTCCTTTCTAGCTAGGTGTGTGGTTCCGGTTCTTTCTTGCAGCTGTGCCCGTGCAGGCGTGTGTGCGCGTGTGTGTGTGCGTGTGTGTGCACGTGTGTGTGCATGTGTGTGCGTGTGTGTGCATGCATGCATGTGGGGGGGGCCAGTAGGAACAAAGATATCCTCTCAGCCGACACAGCGCCGAGGGGGGATCTTTTCTCCCCCTTCCCGCCTTTGAAACCTTCCCTGTAGGAAACGTGTCGTGTGTGGGAAGCCAGAGGGGAGGGTTTGCAGACCTCCCGCCTGGCCAGATTGTGAGCATTAGCTGCCTTTCCTGGGGGGCTCCGCAGGCCCTTTCTCCCTTTCTTTGGGGATGGCAAGTAAAGGCAGACACTGCAGGAAGGGGCCTGTTTTCAAGTGCACTGCATGAGAGACGCTCCCTCCGTTCATGGTTCATGGAGCGTTTTCCCCGCCGGGGGTCAGAGTTTACTTTGTGTAGCGTCAACATCTTGCTGCGACACTGTTTCTCTAAGGGAACTACATCCTTTGCTTCACAGATTTTGAGGTTCCTGTCCAGAGGGTGCCTAGTCCAGTGCCGTCAGGTAGCGAGGCCTCTCAGGGGCCACAGGGAGGGCCTCTGAAACTGAGGTGGGGTGGCCGAGGATCCTTAGGCCGCACAATGAGTCCAGGATGGCGAGCCTTCTGGATTTCTTGCCCGTCAGGAAGAGAATACTTTCCTGAGTCGGACCACACTTCTGGTCCACTCTTCCAGTTGTCTGCTGCCAACCAGACTCCTTTGTTGGGCTCTGTCTCCGAGGGTGTGGTGTCTTTTGCATCTGGAATTAGCTGGATGTGATGAATTCTGGGTTTTACACGTTTGTTCACCATTGTCCATGCTCCCTCCGGTCGTGTAACCACTTCTCTTCCCCAGCCTGACTCCCTCCAGGGAGAACGAGAGGGAGGCCTGGAGGAGCTCTCAGTCAGGGAGACAGCGGGGGGAGGGGTGGCTAGAATGTAGGGATGAATGAGAAACGGTCTCTGCCTCCGGGTCTCTTCGGAGGGTAGAGGCCCTCCTGGAACCCACAGAGGACACGTTGTGGTGACCGCCAGACAGAGCTGTGGGCATTGCGGAAGGCTTCAGGTCACGTGGGAGACAACACATAAGCTGCGCCTTGAAGGGGAAGGAGTAGGCACTTGCCAAGGTGGGATGGAGAGCAGCTTACGTAAGCATCTGAGCCTCAGTTTCTTCATCTGTAAAATGGGGATCGTACATAAGACGTGAGGGCTCCAGGCACCTCGGCATTCCCTCTCAGATTGCTTTGTTCTGCTTGGTGAGAGCAGGCCTTGGTTCCCCTATCTCCCCCCCGCCACCCCCGCCACCTTTTTAAAAATTATTTTAAAGCTATTGATTTCATAGGACATTGTGTATGTTCGTATTTTTGTGATCGTGGTGCTGTTGTTCAGACTAAGAAAATGGTGGGAATCATCCTAAGGGATCTTGGGGAAAAAAAAACATTAAGAAACAAACAAGAGTTTTTATAAGGAGGACGTGGGAGCTAGAAAGTGCCCACAACTGTGTCCAGGAGAGTCGTCTGGGGGCCCCAGGCAGAGGTCTGGGAGCAGCCTCGGGTCCTGGCCTGCCTCTGCTCGGCTGGGTCAAGAACTAGGACTTTGGCTCATAACAAGACAGGAGGGGGAGCAATGAGCTCAGAGAATTTGTCCTAACAAAATTCTCGTTAGGACAGTAGCAAAATAGTATTGAGGGGCGGGGGGAACAAACCCCGCAGGCTGACTGACATGGCCTAAGGCTTGGGGACACCTTGGCTTGGATTCCCTTGGCTGTGCGTGGTGGAAGCCCAACGTAAACCGACTTGGGCAAAAGAGGCAGGAGACACATTTCTTGGCTCAGGAAACGAGAAGTCCGAGGCCTCCCTTGCTACAGGCGTGGCTGGACGCAGAGGCTCAGATGATGTCGTCTGGTCTCTCGTCTGGACTCGGCTTGGCCTCCCTTGGCCTGGTTTATTTTCCAGCTTTCTCTTGCCTTGCTTTAGAGGCATAAAGGCCTGAGTGGTCCTTGGAGCTTGAAGTGAGGTTCTTCCCCGTCAACCCAACCCCGGGTCCGTGCATCGGCTCTCAGAGGAAGCTGCTTGGCCACGTCTGGGCCACCTTGAACCAATCACTGTGCCCAGAGGATGAGGTCCTCCAGTTGTCCAGACCGGGGTCACATGCCCACCCTTGGCTGGATGGGATTGGCAGGATCGGAGGTGGAGGGTGCCCGGAAGATGGAGGGGGAGGGGAGCTGACTTTCTGGGAGCTCCCGCTGGACATGGCTGAAGGGGCGGCTCTGTGGGCTGGATCCCGGGGGGGGAGGCGAGGAGCCAGGCTGCTTCCTTCCCTGCTTCCCAGGAGTCTCCAAGAGCTCGTCGCTGAGACAGAAACCCTCCTGGGGCGGCAGCCGCAGGACCCAAAGTCGTGTGAGCGAGCTCTGAGCAGTGCCACACACGCCAGTGCCAGCGCCCAGGTTCCACGTGCAAACCCCCTTCTCCGACGGCCATGCCCGGGGTGCCCTGCCCTTGGTAACTCAAGCCCAGTGTGAGACTTCATCGGAATTGCTTTTCCATCGCCCTGAATTTTTTTGCTGAATTTTCACTCTTCTTTTACTAAAATTTCAATCACAGGATAATTATAAATGAACTACTTTTACAAATGGTTTATGCTTTTGATCGTCTTAGGATCATCTTATGCTCCTTTTACAGATAAGGAACTTGGAGCTTGGTTATGCCTTGACCAAAGCCTCAGAGCTGAGAAAAGTGGCAGTGCCACAATCTGTCCATCTGTCCTCTTCCCACCACCCATCCTGCTCGCATCCGGTGTCCCAGTGACACATTGGGATGCCGGCCACTCCGGATCCCAGGAGGAATCAGCCCCCCGTCCGTGGGTCAGTGAGCTCATAGGCCAGGGAGGAGATGGACCCAGAAAGATCAGCCTGCTCCATGCTGGCTAAACGTTAGTGGTGCCGAGAAAATCTGGAGCCGTAGTCACGAGAGCTTCCTCTTCCACACGTGGAGGCCAAGGAGGATATCCTTTGATCCATCCCTCATATCCAGGAAAGCTCGTTGTAAAACCCAGCGCACAGCTTCTCAGCACATGCTCCTCAGAGGAGAGTGAACGCGAAGGGAAAAGCGTCTCCTTGGATGATCTGGCTGCTTGCCCTGGAAGCTGACCCCATGCCGCGTGTGTGTGCGTGCGCGCGCGTCCGCGTGGCATCCCCTGGCGGAGCGTGGCAGGGGGAGAGGTAAGGCCTCGCAGCCTCTCCAAAGCCCGTGGCCAGGTACTCAGGTGCGGGAGCCCTGCTCGCAGCCCCGGCGCCTGATCTGCTTGTGTTCAGTGCAGGAGATTACAGAGCTTAATGATTAGCTCCTCCAAGCTGCAGCTGATGCCAGCCTCTACCCCCTTTACACCTAATTAGTCTCATTAATGAGCTCCTCTGCTCTCCACAGAGAGACTTTCCTCTTCGGAATAAGAGGCAAAAATACCTTGCCCAGGTAGATTGCTGAAGCCTTTAATTATTGCCCACACCTGCTAAGCCTTGTGACTCACTGGTGATAGTGCTGAGCTGAAGTGGGCTTGTTGATGAGCACGAGCGGATTTTAACTCTTTCAACACCAGAAAGCCTTTTCTGTGACATACGGAGACACGTTTTCCCAAGACTTCACACTTGCGCATCGCATGGGGCTCCGCCCCTCACACGGGGCACCCCGAGATGGCAGAGGCATGGCTCCTGCCCTCAGCAAGCCCACAGGCGAGTGAGGGTGACAGGCAGGCGATGACGTAGCCAGCGGTAATGGCTCCTGTTTATCACATGCCCACCAGGTCTCCTGTGATCTCCAAAATAACACTTCGAGGCAGACGCTACTACTGCCTCCGTGTTACAGAAGAGGTGATTCGGGGTGGGCAGATAGGGGGTATTACCTGTCCCCGGTGCCACAGGTGGAAGGGTATGGAGCTGAGTGGAGACAGGCCTGCTGGCCTCTGTGGCCCGGGTACTCCCCAGTGTCTCCCTTTCATGTCATGCTGTGCACCGGGGGCCACAGAGGAGGTGAGCTCACGCTGTGAGGCCGGGAGGGGACAAGAGTCACAATCAGGCAGGTAGAGGACATGAGCAAGGCCCATCCAAGCAGAAGGAACCTGAGCAAAGGCTCAGGGGAGAGCATGCCGTGAGCATTCACGGACCGGCAGCTCTTAGATGAGGGTGGAGGCGAGGGGCGCTGAGGCAGGGACCAGAGTGGGGGTCCCCCAAATGCAGGGTGAAGACTCTGGACTTCCTGTCCACTGCACCCTCCCCTGCACCTGGCGTGGCTCTCAGTGCGTAGCAGGTTCTCAGTCGGCCACCCTGAAGGCCAGACAACCACCTAAAGGTTTAGGGCAGGAGAGGGACAGTGTCGGAGGGAGGGCCACAGGAATGCCTGAGTGGGGCTCTGCGTGTGCTCTGAGGGCTCGGACACTGGGGTTCAGGGGGCAAGTCCTCACCACGGTCCTCGGCCTCCACGTGGGGATTTGCTCCAGTCGCTTAGCGTGGGGGTCGGATTCAAACCCAGACCCACCTGCCTGCAGAGACCAAGCCCTTTCCCTTCGCCGTGTGGCCTTCTAGACCGAGGCTGACTGAATGGCTGGGAACACGGACGGTTTCCTGGTGTGGGCTCCTTGGGGTCTGAGTGAGAAGCTTCTAGGACAGGCATGTAGGCTTCCCAGAGGCCAGAGCAGCCAACTCGCCGGAACCCCGTCTCTCTGACCAGACTCAGACGTATTTTAAAATAGATAAAGGTAACACTGAATAGCTGTGCTGGGTGACCGTGATCACTAGGAGACACTAACCAGCGCGCCATACGGTCAGTCCTAGGAGACTGAGAATGATTTTTTTTTTAAACAAAGCCTGTAATAACGGCTACCAACCACCGAGCCTGACACGGGTCCGGCCCTGTGCCACTTTATGTGCGACCTGGCTGCTCCGCGTGACCACAGACAGGCTGGGGGGCCAGAACCTTCCCCGCGGTCACGTGGATAGCGAGCAGCAGAGCTGGGATTCCCCGACTGGCTCCCTCAGAAGCCATCCAGGATGTGACATCAGTCAACACGGGACACTTCCTTCACGACAGGTCGGGCACCAAGGCAGGCAGACACTGGGAGACACTGAGTGAGCAAGCACCTGCTCGGCCGAGAGCTGGGCACCCGGCAGAGCCCCGGGCCCGGGCCGGGAACCCTCCGCCTTCCAGAACTGATGGTCTGGGCACAGAGGCCAGCAGGCCGGGCCCTGGCCTCACTCCTCTGGGAGCCTGCTTGCTGCCTGAGTTCTGGGCGGTTGCCATGGGGGGGTCTTTGGGCAGCTGGTGCAAGAGCTGAGCAGCCCCTCATCCATCCGTTCCCTGGCATCTCTGGAGCACCTCTCCATGCCAGGCCCTGCTCTAGGGGCTGGGGTTCAGCCGTGAAAGAAGCGTAGTCCCCGCACAGGACCTCTGCCAGCCTCTCAGGAAGGAGGGGGCCCTGCGGAACCCCAGCTGCCCCACCCGCCTCTCCGGTGCGCTCGGCCTGGTCAGCCTGCCAGGGCCAGGTTGCGGCAGTTCACGTCAGCTCTTGCCTTCCTGCCTTTCGTTCCTGCCCCCTGCAGCTTCCATCATCTCTCACCCGGACCCCCGGTGGCTGCTTTGGTCGGCAGCCCGCTTGCACTGTGCCGCCCGGGCAGAACACTGGCCTCACGGAGGCCAACGACCCTTCTAAAGGGCGAACATCCACCCCCACGCTCTGGCTTCTGCTTTAGCTTAGGGCCACTCAGCCTGAGAGGCCTGCGTGCGCTCTGCCCAGCCCTCCCCTCCCCTCCGGCCTGGACTCTCTGCTGCAGCCACTCTGGCCTTCTCTGAGTTCCCTTTGCGCCCTCGCATCCCCTCCCCGGGGCCTAGGGGGCTCCTGCTTACCTTCCCCTCAGCTCACATCACTTCCCCAGAACGTTTTCCGCTGCCTCCAGACCAGACTGGGTCTTGGCACCCTGTTGTGTGCTCTGGAGACAGCAAGAACCTCTCCTTCAAAGCCATCGTCCCACGTGGTAGTTACACATCATGAGGCCGCTTGACTGCCCTTGGGTAGCTGACCATGGTGGCCCAGTGGCCAGTCCCCAAGAGGCTCTCGGCAACTTCTGGCTGAATTAACGAATGACAGGCAAGGATCACCCTTGCTTGCAGATTTGGGAAAGGCTTCTGGAAGGCAGGCCTGTGAGTTGGGTCCTACAGGATGAGCACACCAGGCCAAGGGGATGATTGACATGTGTACTGTCTGCGTTAGGAAAAAAGAAGTTCACACTGAGTTCCTGTCACGTGCCTGTGAGGTTGGCACCATCAGCTCCATCCTGGGCGCACGCTGGCCCAGGATCACCTGGCCCACGGGTGTGAGAGGCAGGACGCAGAGTGCCTGCCACGAGGATGGGCACCTCCCAGACTCGGGGGACGGGGGTCTGCTCCAGAGGCTTTGCTGCGGTCACACCCACTTTCCTAAAAGCTGAGAACTCTTTTTCTGAGCAGGCACAGGAGAAACGTAAATAGATTCAGCTCACGTGTTTCGCCCTCCAGGGACCCGTGCCCGAGCACCGCGCCTCTGGTCAATAGAGGGGACCACGAGGCTAAAGCAAACCTTTTCTTAGTCGCTAACTGGTGGCGGGGTGGCTGGGTGACCCTGAACCCACCCTAATCCCTCCGAACCTCAGTCTCTTCACCTTTAAAATAGGAATCATGATAGCGAGTGGGCAAGGCTGAACGAGGAAGGCCACCTTGCTCAGACCTGGCTCAGTACCTGGCACAGGTAGGCCGTCGGTGGTATGCGCCTCCTTCCTGTTGCTTCGACTCCCACCATTTCGTTTTCCCGTCCCTTCGCCCCGTTTCCACGTCCTTCTGTGCATCCTCACTGCTCCGTTAGGTTTCCAGGCAGTTGCCGTCCTACGTCTCCGCCGACTAATAGCCGCTGTTTAGCTCAGCCGTGCATATTTTAGCCTCATAATTTTCCCTCCTGAATCAGCCTCTGCAGATTCTAATCACCTCGCTTTCTCTCCTCTGAATTTCCTCCAATTTGGAGATTCAAAAGAGGCGCTTCTCTGCATGAACATGCTGTGATTCAGTTTGAAAATAAATTTCTCCTGGCAGCAGCCTTCCCTCGGAAAAGTGACATTTAAGACTGACAGTGGACAAGATTGTAAACAGGTTTCCAATAAGAAAAAGAAGCCAGCGCTAAGTGCATTCTACGCCTTTTTTTAAACAATGTGTGCGTGTACGTGTGTGCACGCGTGTCTATAATTGCAGCCTTGCTGTGATGCCGTCTGCTGCAGGAAGAATTCTGGGAGAGTGTGGGTCTGTTTTGAACTATCTTGGTATTCCTTTACTTCCCAGAAAGCAGCTTCATTCCGTGGGACTCACTCCCATACCGGATCGTAGACAGGTCGTTCGTTCGTTCGTTCATTCATTCATTCATTCATTCATTCACTCACTCATTCAGCACACAGGTATTCAGTGCCACTTGTGTGCCAGGCTGTGTGCTCGGTAAGAGCACTGTGGACCGTAAGACAGTTCATTCCCTACCTGTAAAGAGCTCACTCCTTAAGAGGGAGGCGGGGGACTGTATGTAAATATGAGAGAAGGAGGCTTGGGTCCCGTGGGAAACCAGAGGAATGCCCAGAGGAGGGTGGCTCTGGGGACAGGGACAGCTTCCCGGAGGTCATGACACCCGAGCTTGGCCTCATGAGATGACTAGGAGTTGGCCTGATGAAGAAGGGAGGAAAGGACGTTCCGGGCAAAGGGAGAAGCGGGGAGGTCTGAAACAGTGAGGTGTGTGAGGAGCTACAGGCAGTTTTCAATGACTGAGCCTTCTGGGTTGCAGGGGGAAGTGTCAGGAGGTTCGGCCGGAGGGGCCTTGCGGGGCTCACATGCAACTAAGAGCCCTGAAGCCCTCACAATGGCGCAGCCCAGGTGGCCTGAGTGGCACCTGAGGAAGGTCCCTCAGGGGTGGCCCAGCAACAGCATTGGGAGGAGAGGGCTGGGCTGGGGAGGAGATAAGGAGGCCTGGGGACCCCCCAGGACCACCTCCCGGGGCCACAGGGAGGGCTCCGGGAATAAGAGTATTTAGAAGGTAAAGAAGGTAGCCCTGCAGCGGAATAACCTTTATCTTGTGTTTCTCTTAAAACTTTGTCCATAATTACCTCAGATTACCAGCTCTTGGGGGGTGAGGGGGTGTCTATCCTGACTCCCGGGAATATGTTGCTAGTAAAGTGAGCTGACGGTGGCCTTCTCCATCTGTCATTACTATTGCAAATAAAAACTCTTTCCGGGGTTTCTCAGAATGGTCTTTTTAACACACCCCCTGGCTGGAACCGCAGATACTTGTCTGCAGTTACCTCTAAAGGAAGCAAGAGGCTCCTGACATAGCACCAGAGCACGTCAGGGAATCCTCCGGCCCCTGGAGAGGAGGATATGGGCGAAAGGGCAGACAGGCCAAGTGGGCAGTGAAGGGCCCGGAGCCGTCCAGTCAAAACTCTGGCATCCAAATGCTGTCTTGGGGCATCTTCTTTTTTCTTTTTGCCAAACTTTTCAGCCCCCACTAGCCCAGGGGCCGAGGGAAGTGGAGGGATGCGCAGACAACCCGTCACTGGGCCAGTGGGGTGCTGACTAGAGGAATTCGAGTTATCTATCTTTCAGGGACTTGCGGGGTTAAATGAGGTAAAGACCGGGAGGCCCTCTTGGAAGGCGACAGTTTTCTCAAGGGAAAAGAATTAAAACCGTTGGTTGCAGGTGTACCGGGGACTTGGTCTGATGAGGGGCAGGGTTCTGATGGGAATGACTAGAATGGAACTGGAAATGATCTTGGGGTGTCAGTTTTCCACGTCGCCCCTCTCGTCCAGAGCGCATGAGATTTGATGATGTTAGTGACCTTTCGGAAGGCGGCAGGTGACAGACGAAAGAGCCCAGACTTCAGACGCAGACATACCCAGGTGCGAACCGCCACACACCGTTTCCTTGGTACATGGTCGTGGGCGAGTCGCTTGACCTTTCTGAGCTTTATTTCCAGATGTGTAGAAAGAGGGTAGGCGCCTTCGCTCAGGTGTCGCATAACGTCTTCTTCACGTGTGTGACCTCCCAGCACCGTCAGGGGGAGAGATCCCGACCGATTTTGTCGTTTCCATCCCAGTGTTCCAACAGCGAGCGCCAGGCGCATAGCAGATGTACAGTAAATTGTGTTTTTTGTTTTTTGTTTTTTATAACTCACTTTTAACACCTCCCTGTTACTAGATCCGCAGTAAATTGGATCACACACTGTCACGTTTGGTGTCCCCCCAAGACTCGTTGGTCATAGAATAACACATCCGGCCACCCCACTTGCCCCCTCGGAAATCCAGGATATCATCATCATGTCCCCTTGTGGATTTTTCCTCAACATTTTGTTACCGAATTTTTCAAACAGAACAGGAGAGTCGAAAGAATTTTCCAGCGAACGCCGGCACACCTAGCGTCTCGACCGAGCTGTTCACGTTTTAGGAGCTTCATCACGTAGCTCCCCCCCCGTCACTGCATCCCATGCTTTGATGCGTTTCAGAGGACCTTGCAGGTATCAGAGGGCTTCCTTCCGAACAGTTCGGCGTGTGTGGCACCAACTGGGGTAGAGACCCGTGTGTGAAGGGCGGGCCCTGAATGAGTGGCAGTGGCGGATGCTGTCGTTAGGAAGGAGAGGACAGTCGTGGTGATCCGATATTCCCAAACACGAGACACCCGCTCGCCACAGCGCTGGGAAGCATTTCTTGGGAACCAGATGGCGTTTATTTTCTGGACTGGCCTCAGGCAGGCAGTGGCTGGAAGTGCCAGCCCCGGCGGCGCCCCCAGGCTGAGACTATCCCCTCGACAACCTCCAACAGCTTGGAAGACTCGAGGACGTGCAAGGGCCGAGGTGGAGATTCTCACAGGGGATTTCCGCAGAGCAAGGCCAGGTCGGGTTCGGTTACCTGGGCCCAGTTCGTCCCAAGTCCTGCTGGGTCACGCGCAGCCCCACCCTCCTCGCTCGGCGTTTTCTGTCACAGAAAGGACTCGGGAGGCGCAGGGATTAGGAACTAAAAGGCCTTGATTCCAGGCTCTAGGAAGTCGGGATCTGGGGCCCTGACCAGTGGCACTTTGGGCTCACGTTGTCCACATGTCCCAGTGAAAGAGCCCCCCGGGAACCTCTTCTCGAAGCTCACTAGCTCAGGAGCACCGGGGACAGTCCATCAGAAGGATTTGGAAAGCAGTCTCATTTATAAGGGGGTCTCCTGTCCACCGAATCCTTACATCCACCTCGTGGAGCAGGAATTTGCTGTCACATCCCACTAGGCTGTCGCTGGAGATAAAGGAGTGAGGCAAGTTGACCCCAAATCCCGGTCCCACCACTCTCAGTTGAAATGGCCTTAAGCTGCTTAATGCCCTCAGTTTCTTCATCTGAAAACGAGGGTGTGAGCTCAGCTTCCTTGGGGTCTTGTGAGATGTAGTCCATGTAAAGGTGCCTAATCGCTCAAGGAACATATCTACTACCTATTCCAGAAAGTTCTGTCCTGGGCACTGGGGCAACAGTGATGAAGAGACGCACAGCCACAGCCCTCTCGGCACTTACGGTCAGGGTCAGGCATCAACTGAGCAAGACCCCCTGGGTGAATCCTGCCATGGGAACCTACAGGGTTACCTCACATGTTTGTGCCTCGGTTTCCCCGTTGTAAAATGGAGACAGCCATGCTACCTATCTCGTGGGGTTGTTATGAGGAGTAAATGAAAGGGTGCACGTAGGACACTGAGAAGGGCCCCTGGCACTCGGTAAGCTCGTCTGTTAGTCTGGTTACTCCTGTGATTCCACCACCACCACCCTCCCACCCACCCCAGGTTCCCAAGTGCAGTAGGACCCCCCTGCGCTGCTTGGTAAAGGTCCAAACCCTGGCCCAGGAATCTGCATTAAAAAGGACTTTCTGGATGCGTCTCTCTCTGAGACTAGATGTAGCAACCGCTGATCAAAATGACCAATAAATGGCTTTCCACACAGGAAACTGAGACCGGAGAGGGAGGGGGCACGCCCCAGGGGACACAGCTAGGAAGTGCTAGAACCAGAAGAACTCCGCCCAAGGCTGGCGACCCCCCATCCGGGCTCTCGAATAGACACTTGCCCGAAATCAGCCGGCCAGCATGCGGGGCCTTGCACCACTTCTGTGTTCTGTGACAAGTTTTCGTGGTAAAGGCAGAATCAGCTGTCGGTTACAGGGAAGACCGTCTCTCAAATAAGGAAGCCCCTACACCTCACACAGAAAGACACTTCCAAACTATTTTAACCAAGAACCCCCGAATATTTGGAGTCCACCGGCCATTCAATAACCTAACCCAGGTGGAGGCCCAGAAGAAACTGTCTCTTCGCCTACTTAGGGAGAAGCAGGAGTGTTTGTGCCACTCCAGCACGCCATCCGGGTAACTCCTGTAATTAATATTTACTTAAAACAATCATTAGTCTCTGCTGGGCGACATCAAACCCACGTTAGCAGTATTTTTAGCTGGGCCTTCCCCACACCTGCGGTGGCAGGCGAGCGTGCGGCAGCGGGAACCCTGCCGTGCTTTATGAGTGAGCCTCCCGCACCTGGCCCAGCCTGCCACTCAGGCCGTGGGCCGGGGGGGTGGCCAGGGCCACGGCTGGCCTCGTGGGCGTCGGGGCAGCGCGCACCTCCGGTGGGGTCCTCACTTCGCCTCCCAGACCTCAAAAATGAAACTCGCGTCTCTTGAGACAGGGTGGCATCTGCAGCCCAGGCTAGACCCACATCAAAGTGTAATTTGTCCCCAAGGGGTCGAGGATCTCTTGTCAGGAGGATCGTAATGACAGCCGTTGATTGGACACTGACTGCTTTATGTCCACTGTTTCCCTTAAACCACGCAACATGGCAAGTTCGGTCCTCGTCCCCTTTCTCCAGGAGAAACGGGGGCTCAGAAAGGGTGAGCACTTCCCGAAGGCCACCCAGCCAGCACGTGGGACCCCAGCCCGCTCTCGCTGAACCCATGCTGTTCAGCCCTCCTCGGCCTCAGCCCTGGTGGCTCAGTTATACGATCAGAGAGACGGGAGATGGGGCTAACGTGTACTGAGTGCTTACCATGTGCTAGGGCGTCCTGTCCAGTCAATTCTCATAATCAGAATGAGCTCATAGGTAGGTAAGAAGGATTGCTCCCATTTTATAGATGAAGAAACTAAGGCTCTAGAGAGTCTCCTTACTCGAGATCACACTGCCAGCCAGCATCAGAGCCAGAATCCCACCCCGACTCGATTCTCCAACATAGACGTTCCCTCTCCTCACCAGAGACCCTAACGAGACCATACCTGCAGGCACAGTGTCGTTTCGTACAGAATCCGAGCTTTCGTCCTTTTCCTGCTGCTCAGCTGACGAGAGCTCCCTGCCTAAAATGGTTGAGGTTTATAAAGAACCTTCATCCCAGTAAAAAATGTATACGGGGTTTTATAATTTCCAGGATTCTTCTGTAATTCTTATTTAATCCACTGTGAAGGTGTAGGGGGGCAGAAAGCCCATTTTACAGAGAAGTAAACTGAGCTTCAAGAGACTGAGCGCACGTCCAGGTCCAGTGCTCAGCTGAGTGGGAGCTCAGCCGCCACAGCCGGTGTCCTCTCCGCACAGGACAGCATTGCTCCCGAGCCCGGATCCGTCCAGTGGGGCCGAACCAGTGAGGATGCAGACACCTTTAGGGGAGGGGGAGGTGGCGGGGCGGAGCCCTGCAGCGCTGGAGCCCAGCCTCGAGGACCTCTGAGGGCCTCTTCGCTAAAGGTGGCGACATGTCGTCACCCCCAGGAGCAGGCCGGAAGTCGTGATGGTCGGGGGACTACCGAAATAGCAGCTTTCACACCGATTCCTCCCCGGGAGGAGCTGGTGGTTCCAGGGCAGACAAGAATGACTTTACAAGATGAAAATGATCAGTGAGGGCACGCAGGTCTGGAGGGGAGCGGAGTTGGCATTTTTTGGCCCTGCAAATAGCTGCCCATCTGCTCTCTGTCAGAATATGTTAGGAGTGCATCTGGCTTGCTGCCCCGGCGTCTCAGCTCCAGGCTGGTCATGTGGTTGTCTCCACGACAACTCCAGGAGCCGCGGAAACTGCTGCGCTTGGAGCCAGATGCTGCTCTGCACATGTGGTCTAATTAGATGGCGCTCGGGCCTCTCGCCTCCTTCCCCTGCCCCTCCCAGCACTCCCGCCACCTTCTCCCTCTCCCCCTCCCACTGAGCCGCGTCCTCACCTCCCCAGTCAGTCTGTCTTGCTTCCACCCTGTTGGCCTCTTTCTCAGAAGTCTTCCCGTTGCCTTATCCGCAGCGAGTAATTCATCCAACAAGCCTCAGAGCGCCCGCCCCGACCCAGGCACTGCGCTTAGGAACTGGAGGGATGCAGGCGAATGAGCCGCTCCCCATCCGCGGGGTGTCCGCCACTCAGTGAGGGAACCCACGGCAGCCAGACCGGGCGGTGCGTGGCAGCGCAGAAGTGGGGGCGACACAGGGGCTGTGGAACCCAGCGCAGGGCCACCTGACCCAGCCCAAGGCAGGGAAAAGGCAAGGGGGAGCGTCCCAGGGCAGCTGTCCTTGGTTTCATTCTTGACAGACAAGAGGGGACTCTCCGGGCTGGGAAAGCAGGGATGGATGGGAAGAGTCCCAGGCAGAGGGCACAGCTCATACAGACCCCTCTGGAGAACCATGATGAGCTCCAAGTTACGGAAACACAGCGTCTGGGGAAGCGAGGCGCTGTGGCTGGCGAGGCGCACGGGGTCACGCCGTGGGGGGCTTCTCTCCAAGTGCACAGTCCAGGGGAAGGGACGCGGTGACACTGGGGGGAGGGTTCGAGGGCGAGGCTCTGCGCGCGTGCAGCCCCTCCGGCGAGTTCCCCTGTGAATAAAGTCCGCAGCTCAGACATGGGGCGCCCTGTCCGGGCCTGGGTGGGTGGCTCAGGGACCAGGCACCAGCACGTGCGGAGTATTTTTTCCATCTCTCTCAGCAGTTCTGTGTTCTAAGGGTCCAGCGTCCACTTTTCAGACCTCTGGCTCTCCTTCCCCCAAATAAGGAAGGAGAGGATCAGCATCTCACCCTATCCATGATGTGCCCCTCGAACCCCAGGGACATCTGCTTCCACTGCACCCCGCCAGCCGGGCCTTGCCCCGGCCCCACGCCTCTGCTCTCCCAGCTAGCGAGTGCCTGCTCTCCCTAGAGCCTGGTTTTCACATCACCCTGTCCCCATACGGACTTCCTTGGGGCCCACCTCACCCCGACAGAATCACCTTGGCTGTACTCTCCCAGCACCCTTGTCACAGGTGTTTGTTGAGTGACAGGTGCAGAACGTCCCACACAAGACGCCACACCCCGCTCTCCAGGTGCATCTGAAAGAGCTGTCGGGACAGTCACCTCCACAGAGCACCTGCCGTGTCCTGCTCAGTACTGGCACCTCGACAAACGTGGTGTCGTTTCTAACCTCTCAATGTGAAGTGGGCAATATCCCCAATTTACAGATGAGGAAACTGAGGCTCACAGAGACTCACTTCTCCATTCACGGAGCTCTGGGTGGCAGGGAGCCTCTGTGGAGTCCCCGGATAATACACGATCCCCATCCAAAGACTGGACTCCTCGGGCTGGGGCTGCATCGGTATGTGGAAAAGGACATTTTTGAGGGAAATCGTCTGCTCTTTCTTGAATTCCCTAGGAACCCAGAGATAAATGTGTTCAGGCGACTGAGCATGCTCAGACGGCCCCGCCTGGGCTGTGGGGTCAGACGGAACCGACTTCAGGTGCAGCTCTGTGGCCTCGGACCAGTCACGGCCCCTCCCTCTGTAGGACGAGGCTGAAGAGCCTCTCCGTGGGGTCATTTCGCAGGTCCAGCCTCCAGCTGGAGTTGTCACGCGCCTGCCGCATCCCGGCCTGGCGGGGACTTCGTTAGCGGCAGCTTTCATGGTGGCCCCTTTTCTCTTTCCTGTGAGTCATGGTTTTGACTGCCCTGATCCAGCCCGCATCCTGGTCAGGTAGTACGTGCCAAACGCCCTGAAATGGCTGCTTTGGACAGAAGACTGCCACCATTTGGGGTAGAAAACCGACAGTTTTTAGCCTAATAGGAGTCAGGTGCTGAGCTAAGTACTCTACGTGAATCACCTGCTGATCCCCACCCAGCCCTGTGAGGCAGGAGGTCTCTCCCCCATGTTACGAATGCGAAGATGGTTAGAGGGCCCAGGGCCTTCTCCCAGGTTCCAGGCCTGGTAAGAGGCGGAGCTGTCACTCCCGCTCGAGTGCATTCTCCGTCCCCGACTCTGCGCCGAGGGCTGTGCATCGGGACACGTTTCTCTGGCACGAGCCGGAGACCCTATAGAGAAAGGCCCTCTCTGTGCCCGGAGCAATGCGTGTCAGCATTCGGAAGCACCTGGAAGATTTCCCAGCTCAGCACCTTCCCCTGTGACAGATGAAGAAACTGAGGCCCGGACAAGGAAGAGGAGTCGAGGCCAAGTCGGGGGTTTCGACTCTGCTTCTTGTGCTCTTTCCCTTTCACGACGCTGGCGTTTGTTCGTCCCCAGAATCTTGCTGCTGAAGCCTCCGGGGCCACCACGCCCCACCCAGGCCCTGGAGATCGGCCCTGAGTAGGTGGCGTTCGGGAGAGGGATGATCACGAGCCAGCGAACCAGTAAGCGAGCTTGAGAAGTCGTGTGTGGACAGCGCCGTGGGGGACCCCCTGAGGGCGTTGGCACCAAGCACTGGGGGGCAGCGTGTCTTCGGTGCGGTCCATCTCACGTGACGCAGGGGGCTGGGATGTGTCCTCTCTGCTGACTAGGTTGTGCTTCCAGTCTTATCTGCGTGTCCTTCAGCCATAGGGTCCCTAGGTCCCATATTCCTGTTGCCAGTGTTGGTTCTCCCGCCAGTCACTCTTCAGGTTGATTCTTGCTTCTCCCAGGGGTCCACCAGGCCCTCAAAACCCACTCTATCTCCCACACACAGTCTTGAACTGTCTTTTCCCCCTCAGGAGGCTGAAATCCTCACCTCTAGTCAGTTGGCCACTTCCTTTCCTTAGGGCTTTGACATGCAAGAGTCATTACGTTAAAACCAGAATCTGGCTCTCGGTGACAGGTGACAGGGGCGGCCGAGGTGGCTTATCCGGGAGGTGATCGATACTGAGAGCTCCGCGTGTCTGTGTGGTTTCCATGCTGGGGCGAGAGCTGTCGCTCTGCCGCGGCACGGGACGGTCACCGTCTCACCCGTGTCAGCCGCTGCGCCTGGGCCAAGCTCGCGTCACAGTACTGAATGCAGGAGCGTGAGGTAGGGGTCACTGTCTCCGGCGTATCCATCAGCGAGAAAACTGAGGCTCCCAGAGATGGGGTGGCTTCTGCAGGCCCGAGGCGCAGCCCAAACGCACACGCGTTTCTCCAGAGCCCACCGTCCTTGTCACCGCCGTACGATCCATCACTCTGAATGCCTAGAGCAGCCCTGGCGACGGCTGAAATGTCAGCTACGCTCTCGGGATCGTTTCTTTTCGTCACAGAGCAAGAGCGTCGTGCGGCCTGAGCCGCAGGGCCGCTTGGGTTGCTGCAGACGAGCTCTGTCGCTGAGCAGCCCTGCAACCTTAGGCAGGTGCCCTCACCTTTCTGAGCCTCGGTCTCCTTGTCTGCAAAACGGGGACCCTGACCCCACCTGCCTCGCCGGTGGCCGTGAAGGACGAGTGCGACGATGCACGTAAAACCACCCCGCGCAGGCTCGGGCGGTGCGCGGTGCGCGGTTGCAGTTTCTTAATCCCGCACCTGCGTTCCCCACACAGCCGACCCCCATCTGCATTTCTTAGGGAGAGAAAATCTTGAGCTAGTATGCACGAAGGCCCGCCTCACTGTGTCCCCTCCACGTCCTCAGGCCTCCCGGCTCGTCTGCCAGCCCCGCGCTAATCAGAATTTCCTGACTTCTCCCTGCTCGGCTCGGTTAATGCGGGGGGAAGGAGCCGGGGGCGCAGAGGGGCCGAGGCGTGGGCCCGCGCGCCTGTGATTTGAATGTCTTTACTGTAATCTAGCGAGTGTGAGTGGGGGGCTTCTGTCGATACCGGAGCGGCGGGTCACGATGGGCAAATACGGGTAGCCCGGCCGTCCCTGCCCCTGCAAATCATCGCGGTAGCTTTTGTCGGGGCCCCGCGTTCCCCCTGACTTAAATCATCCGAGCAGTGAGTGAGCCAGCCTCACGACAACACATTGATTCTTCGTTTAGGGCTTGTTCTAGTGACAGGGACTCAGACTGGGAGCCTGTCCCCAGCCTGCCTGGGCCACCACATCATGGTTCAGAGGGCTATCTTGGTCCAGTCACCCCAAAACCTGGCTTGGCTCAGTCGAGCCAGAGCCATCTGACTGTGACCGGCAGCGACCACCTTCCTAAGTCCACGCTGGTGTCCCTTGAGCACGTACCACATTGTGCCTCTGAGGGTCGGGGGAGAGCGTGTTTGGACTTAAGGGTCATTCAGACCCACCAGCTCCGGGACCTCAGGCAAAGCGCTTCACCTGGATGGGACTCCTTCCCTCATCTGTAAAATGGGGGACATACGTGAACGTGGAGTTCGGCCGAGGACTCGGTGAGCACAGGGTACACTTTGGTCTGGAGCAAGGGCTCAGCTGTCATTGGCTCCCTCTTCCCTAAACTCCCGCTGCCCCTGGCTAACCTGAAGTTTCTGAAGCCTAACCCTCCCTCCCTGCCTTCCAGGAAGGGTACGGCATCCTCCAGGCCAGACACCACCTAAGCCTCTGCTGTGTCGGCTGGAATTCAGCCTGGCTCCTCGGCAGCGGACACAGCCGACACCGTGAGGGCCAGGCCTTGGTCACCGCTCCAGGGAGGCGCTGAGGCTCGAGCCCGGGGCTCAGTGTGAGATGTACACGGGGCCTGTGAGGCAGTATCGGCTGCTGCCGGGGGGAGGCTATGGGAGCGCCCTTCACGCTTATGTGCAGGGTCCTTAGCGGTGCTGCACTTGGGCCAGTCAACGACTTGAATGTTGTTTTAGGAATTTGGAGATTTTGAAACGAAATGCACCCAGGTGGGGGACCGCTGGTAATAAATGGGGCCAAATTCCCCAGCTTCTTTATTCTTAAATTTTAAGAAAATGAATGTTGATTGGTCTAGAGCAGCGGTCCCCAACCTTTCTGGCACCAGGGACCGGTGCTCCTATGCAAATCTAATGCCTGGTGAGCTGAGGTGGAGCCGAGGCGGTGATGCTGGCGCTGGGGGGCTGGGCAGCGGCTGCAAGTAGATGATGCTTTGCTCCCTCGCCTGCCACTCACCTCCTGCTCTGCAGCCAGGTTGTTAGCCCACAAACTGGTACCGGTCCACAGCCCAGGGGTCGGGGACCCCTGGCGTCTAGGTGCTGTGCGAGGCACTCCCACCTGCACCAGTGGTTCTCAGACTTGGCTGCACTGGAGTAACCTGGGGAATTTTAGAAACCACCTGGCACTGGGGACTCGGTCGAGTTCACGTCCAACGTTGAGTACGCTGCTAACCACGCTGTCGAATTCATTCCTGCCGAACCCCCCAGCAGCCCTCTGAGGCAGGTAGTTCTCCCCGTGTTACAGGTCCTGAGAGTAAGGATCCGAGAGGTGCGGCCACGTGCTTACACGGACACAGCTGGGACTAGAACCCAGCTCTGTGTGTCCCACTCCCCGCCCCCCGCCATCTGCCTCTTCCCGAAGTGGCTCAGCTGACGCCTACTGTTGGCCAGCCATTGGGAGTAGACAGAGCCTGCCCACGGGGAGCCAGCGGTTGACTCGGCACAGGTGGTAGTGGTTATAGGGACAGTTCTCAAGGAGGAACTGGGGCCCCCTTCACCTGGAGGCCTCAGGTAAGGTTCTCACGAAGAAGCAACATGGGGAGCGAAGCCAGAGGAGTGAGAGTGTGTGAAGAGGTTGGGGAGCGGAGGATAGTCCAGAAGCTCTGAAACGGGATGTCTGGGTGGACGAGACGGATGGGATGCTCTAAGCAAGAAAGGTCATCTGGGGAAGGTCACACACAGCCCTTGCGTTGTGCTCAAGAATTCAGAAGCCCCCCGCTTCATCGACCCACAAACTTGCCTGGAGCCGTTGTATGCTGCTGAGTCTGATGCCAACAGTGAGGCGCCAGAGCCCCTACCCAGTCTTTCCCCCATGAAGGGAGAGGGGAGAAGAGACGTGTTCGGCCGCACATGGCACCCTGCGCTCACCTTGATGCCCTGCAGTCACCATCCTGGAATCGTTAACAGTTTTACCTTTAAACCCGCATTTGGCAAGGCCTGACAGGATGGGAGCACGTGCAGAGAAGATTCGCACAAATCAGCACCCACTGCAGCCTCGCCATCCCCCGAGCGAAGGTAGCTTCTCGGTGCCCCTGGCACAGAGTTCCAGGGCACCCACAGCGAGTGGGAGGTCAGCAAGACCAGCTGGCTTGCCAGGGAAACGCCTTGATGTCCACGACCGAGTAAGTGGGGCCCTGACCACCCCAAGGGGCACCATTTGCTGGTAGAACCCGAACTCACTTCTGGGGTGTTCTAAGCAACACGAATGAGCACAGAGAGCTGGCAGAATTCCTGTTCGTGTCACCTCCTCGTATCAGCCACCCGTCTATTGTGAAGATGGTGACGTAGAAGAAGAAAAGACGGAGCAGCCACCGTTCTTAGGGCAAAGGTAGAAAATGTGAGCAGAGGGCGCGTTGGTCGAGACCTGAAACGAACACGGTCGGGTCCGCTCCGTGCAGCATTTCCACTGTCTGGTGAGAACAGGACACAAACATATACGCGCGTCACCAAATACGGCTCCACATACGTTAGCATTTAAAACTGGCATTGCACAGCACAAAGGCGAACCGCGAAATCCGCGCTAATAATTTTAAAGTTTTACTTTGCTTTACGTGGGGTGACATTAAACAGGCAATTTTAAAAACACCGTGCGGAGTCTAGAAGGAGACCGTGAGAGAAAGGAAAACGCTTTCGTGTCGTAGGAGGACACTTTTTCACTTAACAACACCTCTTTCCCGCGTAGTCATTTCGTACTGGGTCCCCCAAATCGTGTCGCCAGCCCTGGTGACACCCAGTCTCTGCCCTCAAAAAACAAAACAAAACAAAACAAACAAACAAAATAGCTATTTGTAGAAGGTCCGTGTGGAATACCTATTAGTTGTCATCTATTTTACTCTCCCAAGCAATCCTATGAGCTGGGCCAGCACCGAGGAGTTGTCACAGACGAGGACAGCAAGTCACCTGAGATCCCATAGCTATGTGGCCGTATGCGGTCAGAATCAAGGTTCACGTCCCGGGCTTTCTGACCCCGAGACATGTCCTCTCTCCACCATGTTATGTTACATTAAGTGGATCTAACTTTTAATTTTTTAAATATATTTTTGGATTCCAGATTACAAATTTTTAGGACAAGAAAATAAAATCATTTTTCCAACCAAAAAAAAAAAATTTTTTTTTTTAAAGATGCCTTTACTAAAAACGCCAAAACCAGCCAGCCCTCTGCTGTGCCCCTTGTCACGTCGTCACTGCCGTTATTTGTTCCCTGCGCTAGACAGGATTCCTTGATAACAGAAGCTTTTCTTTTTGACCTTTGCTATAGAAAATTTCAAATTCTTACAACATAAATGAGCTCCCGCGTACCCATTGCCCAGCTTCCGCAGTCGTAAACCTTCTGTCATTCTTTTTCTTTTTGGAGGTTTAAGAAAAAAGTTTTAATTATGGCAGCTATCACCACCGCCCCATCCCAGAGCATTTTTCATCTTGCAGAACCAGAACTCTATCCCCTTCAGACATCTTCTCATTCTCCCTCCCTCCAGCCGCCGGCAACCACCGTTCTACTTTCTGTCTCTGTGAACCTGACTGCTCTAGACACAGAGGAATCAGACAGATTTTGTCCTTTTCTTACTGGTTTATTTCACTCAGCATGCTGTCCTCAGGGTTCGTCGGCGTTGTAACTTGGGCCAGAAATTCCTGCCTTTTTGAGGCTGAATAATATTTCGTTGTCCGTGTATTTTGTTCATCCACTCATCCCTAGGCGCTTGGGTTGCTGCCACCTCTCGGCTGTTGGGAATAATGCTGCTCTAAACATCGCATCCTGCACCCTTGTGCCTTCTATGCCTCCATCCGTTCCCCATCCCTCACTGGATTTTTGGCGTTAATCTTATTTATCTTTGTATTTTCCTAACCCAAAGCCAGGCACATCGTAGGAGTTTTTTAAAATGCGTTATGGATGGATGAATCTTCCAAAATTATTGTCTTTTTCTTTTTCATTTTAAGCACGGCCCAGAAAGAGAGAACATCTCCTTTTGTTTCTTAGACTCATAAAGTAAATGTAAAATTTTGCTAAAAATTACATTCACGAATGAGAATAAGAATTCAGTACTTTAAGTATGGGTCAGCAGAACAAGGGACGTTGCTGAAGAATCTGATGATAATAGTTTTTTTTTTATACCAGTACCCACACGGCCGTGGGTAGAAACCGTTTACGTGGGGAAGTATTGAAAACCTTTGGAGTCACCAGCTTAACATTTTAACAAAGATCGACTCATTCATAATGAAATTTTTCCGTTGATTCCGTACATCAAGAAAATAATGTAAGGGTGAAACTTATCTTTTTGTGACCGAGTCCTTGACAGGGCTAAGCAGCTTTGTTACACTGTCCTCAGGTCATAGACGGAAAAGTCTGCTAATGGGATCTAAGCTTGAAAGCTCACGGCCTGAGTTCCCCGCATTAATGTCCCTATCAGCCAGTAGCCCCAGCGCCTAGAGTGTAGACAAAAGGCTTAATCAGCCGAACGGGAGCACGAAATCGGCACTTCTTACGAAGGAGGGCATTAACGAGACACCTTGCTTAGTCCTCTCCACTGCAGGGAGTGGAGTGGGGGGCGACCATTCCAACCGCAGGAAGGCGGGGGACAAGGCTTGGCCTCCTGGAGTGGGGCCTGTGACGGAAAGAGCCTTCTCGAAGGGCCTGCCCACTTGTCTCCGAGGGGCTGGTGCTTTGCGTGTCCGGCAGGAGAACTGAGCGGTTCCACCTTTAAAGGGAACCCTCTTGCGCCCCAGCAGGTTCTGCGGGGCAGACAGGTAGAATGGCGTCCTCAGAAAAAAACCCCGAGTCCAGAGTGGATCACGTGCGTGACGATGGTGGCAGCCGGGCCTTGGAGGCCGTGGGGCACAGATCCCCAGGGCTGCCCCTTATGGGTCCTAGGACTTTGGGCAAGTTACTTTGCCCCTTTTATTCTGTAAAGATGAGGTGAGATGATGTTGTTGCTGTTGCTCCCTTGGGAGGTGAGTCGCTTCAGGGGAATGAGCCCTATGCACCTGTTGCCATTCAGACCTTTATGCAGGACTCCTGGGGACAGTGTCGCTGCCTTCCGGGATTAGGACAGAACAGATCCCCTAAATGGGTGCATTTCGTTCACCTAACTTCTATTCACTGCTCTAGGCTCCGCTGTCCTGTGGCCTGGATCAGCCTTTTTCTCTTCTGACTCCTGTGGGCATTTTGCGGCCCGCCCCACCCCAGCAGCACTGAACTGTGTGGTCGTATCCATTTCAATGTCTAAGTGACACTGCCGATGTTGTTCTTCCACCTCTTTGCAGAAAAAGCCCCGTGAATCTGTCCCATCCGTATCCATTTCCTTGTTTTCCATTTCTGTTTTCATGGGGCAGACATCTGACCCAGAGGGATGTCACCTCCAGTGAGTAGGCAACAGGCCCAAAATGTTCACGTCTCCTCCCCAAAGATGAGATTCCTTCTGCTCTCCTGCAGCTACATCCTGCCTCAGGCTACCCTCACATACAGATCTGGTTGCAGACTCTCTCGAATTTCCTGGTCCTTCAGCAGACTCTCCTTCCTGGCAGTGCTGGGCCAGAACGCCAGCCGTGGCTGTTAACAACTCAGTGAGCATTTCCTCTGAGCAGCTCTAAACTCCCCGGACACAAGTGTCACTCACCTGGCATTGTGCCCTGAGACCTCTTTACCCGTCAGGAGAGCCGTGTCTCAGCCACCCTGAGACCACAGGGCTCCTGTGACGGGAACCAGAGTCAAGGTCACTCGGTGGTTCTTTAACCAACGTCCCTGAGCTTCTAAGTCGGGTTTAGGCTCTGTGCTGTCCCCAGAGATTGTGCCCTCTCGAGAACCTGGTTATGGGGGACACCGGTGGAGATTACCTAGCACCCAAGGGTGCATGAGGTACTGTGGGAGCATCAAGCAGGGGTAAATGACTGCAGCCAAAGAGACCCGTGCTTAAGAGGAAGATCGTCCACATGGAAGGAATAGAACTGGCAAAAGCAAGGATGAGAGTGGGGCAGGGCATGGCATGTGATTAGGAGCATAAGGTATGTGGGGCAGCAGAATAAAGGGACACGAAAGGGCCCTGGAAAAGAAAGCTTAGGAAGGGTTTGTTTGCCCAGCTAAGGAGCTAAGACTTTTTCTTTCCTTCATCACCCAGGACCCATGCATGTGTCATACGTGCTGCTGGGCGTACAACGCTAAGCAAAACAGGCACCATTCCTGCTCACGTGGAGCATAGAGTCTAGCGGGAGAAACAGACATTGATCAAATGATCACTCAAATGTAACGTCTCTGCAGTCGAAGTTCTCGAGCAGGACAGTGGCACGATACAACCTGCGTCTGAGAAATTACTCTGCCCAGAAGAACTGGAGTAACTGGGGGCAGTGACACAGGAGGGGGACACAGAGTTAAACCCCCACCACCATAGTCAGGCCTGTGCCAGAGTAGGGGGCGGGCGAGCAGGGACCCACGTGGGGCGTTGCACTGGTAAAATGGGAGAGACTTAGGAGGTCTGATAGGACTACTGTGGGTAGTAGCTATGGATAATGATCATGGAAAGAAAGAAGAGAAGGAGGGAGGGAAGGAAAAGATTCGGGGTACAGCCCAAATGGGGTAATAATTAGGGCTTTGGGCCATTTTGAGTCTGAAGTGCTAGTAGGCCATCTAGGCGGGGATGGTGCCACGGGTTTGGAGCTCACAAAGGACGTCCGAGCTGACGATGCGTGTTAGGAGTCAGTTGGTGTGTGGGTCCCACTGTGCTCACAGAGGAGACCCCCCGGGAGAGAACGAATTGTGGCGTTCTGGGTGGGCTTCGCACGGCCACTAGCCGATCTCTCAGCTGGTCGGCAAGGAAGGCGTGAATCCGGTCAAAGTAATGAATGGCAGGAAGGTTCTTTTTCCCACCCGGGGAGCTGGTATGCGTTTTTTCTCACGTTGGAAAGCTTGCATTGTTTCCCTTCTCGCTTCAGCAGCCAGGAAGCTCTGAGCTAATTTGATAACTCACTTTTAGAAATCATACAAAACCTGCATATCCAGATACTCTTTGCTGATATAGGGATATTTTATATATTTATGTCTTTTCCACTTCTGATTTTTTTCTTCGTTGAAGGGTTCCGCGTAAGCTGCCTCAGACCCTTTGTAAGATGAGGCAGGAGGGTAACTGTATAAAAATAAGCATTGCCCTCACCCTGACTTTTTTGGGTCACGCTCGCGGCCCTTGTGCGGTAAGTCTGCCCAGGCACTGAGCTAATATTGGCTCGGTTTCAGCAGGAGGAACTTTTGGAATTTACAGCAGCGAGACGGTACATTTAACACTCACGTAATTCATTAAAACGGGATAAAAGTGGAGCTTCAGACATCTCTGTGTTTGCCACCAGGCCTGTTCAGGGCGGGTACCTTCACTTCAGTTCAGGATGGGAAAGTCTGATCTCTCAAAATTGAGAACACACCACCCGAGCTAAAGACCCGTCTGGGTAGACGACCACTCCAGGGGCCTTCGAAGAAGGATTGAGGTGTCGACGACAAGATGGGATGTTTTTTTAAACTTAGGGTGTCATTTTCTTGACTCAGAAAATATAGTTTGGTCAAAGGAAACTTCCTTATCAAACGACACATACCCAAAATCCGGCTCTGTGACTTTGGGGGCTAACTTCCTCCCTGACACCGCTCCCTCCTCCAGAGGACAGGGTGCCCTCAGTGATAACAGCCACTTCACCCGGGAAAGGACGGTCTCGCTCGTCTAATCGGCAGATGCAGTCGCCCCTCCGCACCCAGTTAAGACCGGCCACCCTCACTCCATCCCTCTGTCCATCCTCTCCGCTCTCTGTTTGCCAGGAGGAGCCGATCACCTTCTGTGAGGAGGCCTTCGTGTCCCACTACCGCTCCGGAGCCATGAGGCAGTTCCTGCAGAATGCCATCCAGCTGCAGCTCTTCAAGCAGGTGCGTGGGCCGCCTCTGGGGTCCAGAGTCGGGGGGCCTTCTGCGCTGTGGTCACTGGGCACCAGGGCCTCAGCCTGAAGCAGCCCAGGGTCTGGGGAGGCGGACTGGGTGAGGAGGGAGGTCAGCAACCACGCAGACCCTTGCACACATGCCACGCGGTTCGACGCGTTGTCACAGACACGCAGCCGGTTTCCAGAAACTCACCTTTTTGAACCTCCCAATTCCAAAGGCCCTTTCCTGCCATGGGAAGCCTGGTGGTTCTATGCACATTCGCCAGGGTGCCCAGAGAACAGCATTTCTCCTGGTTTCTGTGTGGACATGGCTATGCTTTTATTCTTTCTCTCTGTAGTTTATTGATGGAAGACTAGACCTTCTCAATTCCGGTGAAGGTTTCAGCGACGTTTTCGAAGAAGAGATCAACATGGGCGAGTATGCTGGTAAGCAGCATTTAGTTTATTTATTATCTATTTATTTATTTTTCCTGTGCTGTGGGCTGGTAGGCGGGATTAGGGTGGCTCTGGCAGGGAGTGGCAGTGACTTCTTTTTTCCTTCATTGGGGAGAAACTGATTTCAACCTTGGCCTTGAAATGTTTGAAGAATTCCCCTTTATATTCTGACGAGATGTACATTGTCCCACCTGCAGTCCTCTGTGCTGGGGTCAGTTACTTCATGGGGGGGCGGGAAGCAAAGTCTAGTGGAACGTAGTGGCCAGCATGGTACGGTGGAAAGCACAGGAGGTGACCTGGGTTCAGATCGGGACACTGCCTCCTTACTAGCGGGGAGAGCTTGGTCTCGTCATTTCACCTCTTTCGGCCGAAGTGTTCCTGTCTAGGCCCTGAGAGTAACTGCCTGCCTCCCAGGAGTCCCGCTGCAATGAAGTCAGCGTCCACGAGGAAAGGGTTAGGCGGTCACCCGGGACAGACCCCAGCACAGGACCGCTGCTCAGGAAATGTCTCTCAGACGTGAAAATCACTGCCGAGTGAGCGTGTCGTCTCCACACGCCTTTAGATCCGGAGGGATCGTCCCCTCCTTTTTCAGAGGATGCAGCTGAGGCCCAGAGAGGCGTTAGTGTCCGACTCTGCCTCCTGAATCCCCATCGGCCTCCTCTCCAAGTCCCAAAGCCTCAGTCTTTGGCAGCTGAGTGAAAACTAAATGAAAAACAATAAGGATCATGCTGCCGGCCCCTCTTATTGCCAAGCACGTGTCTTGTCTGGACTAAGCTGACACTCCAACGGGCGGTTCGTACACTCGCAGCCAGGCAGAATCTCACCTACAAAACCCTTTACGGGCCCGACCAGGCCGCACTGCATAGAGAGCACGATGGCTCCATGAGACCAGCGTGTGCATCTGTGCACAGTGACAGTGGACCATTGGCAGGCCTTTCCTAAGCACCTGCAGTGGCCAGAGCCTGGGGGAGGAAGAAATGGGGGACCTGGTTCTGCTCTCAGGGGGCTTTGGACTGGCAGGAGAGAGAGATGCACAGGTCACGACAAATGCATGTGAAACCCATGAGGGAGAAGGAGTAGGAAAGGTTTTTGTGCAGTTGGGACAGGCCTCCAAGAATTCTCACGGGTACAAGGGGAGCTTCACGAAGGGGTCAGGCCGGCCGAGCGGACTCCAGCAGCGGACTGTTCGTCCTGAGGAGACGGGCTGTGTGTGTTGCTAGGTCAGGTCACTCGGAGCATCTAGAAAAGCTGTTTACTGATTAGACCTTCTTATCCCACCACTTACAATGAACATGTTCCCCAGCAGCGCCTCCTCCCTCTTTCCCTGTCACTACTCGGGCCGAGTGTGTGTCCACTGGTGTGTGTGCGCTGGAACACGCGGCCCCATGTTTCCTGCCCTGGGGTGGCACCCAGGATTTCAGGGGCTAGGGACCTATGATCGAGTGCTCCTTACGTCAGAGCACCACTCAGAGGAGGACTAGGAGGGGTTGTCAGAGGAAGTGACCTGTGAGCTGGCCATTGCATGCTCAGCAGGGAGAGTAGGGAGCAGTGGCCAGGCCAGGGGAACAGCATTTGTGAGGGAGCGGAGGCCTGCGGGGTGCATGGTCAGGGAGCCCGAGGTAGGTCCTCAAGGTCAGAGCCTCAGTGGCCCAGGATGGAGAGGCAGAGGGTGGGCAGTGCTGGAATGAGACAGGGGAAGAGAAGCAGGACTGCCTGGGGGTCTGCCCTCTGTCCAGTAGGCAACGAGAAGGGTGTAGTTGTGTGCTCAGGGCACTGGTAGGACCAGCTCCCTGTCTGAGAAAGAAGGCCTGTGGGGGCAGCTGGCTGCCACTTCCTTCAGGGGGTGGGGCGTGGGAGCCTCCGCGGGCTTTGCCAAGTCCTCCTGCTGGAAGCAATCGGAGGAACTCCCGAGGGCACGTAACTTCTTTAAATGACAGCTTCTGCGACTCCTCTTTCCCCAGGCAGCGATAAACTGTACCATCAGTGGCTCTCCACAGTCCGGGTAAGTGTGCACCCCCACCCAGAGCCACCCGGGCCCCTCCTTAGCCTCCCGGCAGCCCTCCGCTCCCCCTGCCACCCACAAGGCTGTCATCCGGCCTGGGGCACTTTGTTCTCTCAGCTGAAGATGCTTTTGTCTGTGAAGCCAGGTGGGGGCTAGCAGGACGAGACTGTCCAAACCGTGCCTGGTGAGGGCGAGAGCCAGGAGGAGCTTCCTCACCTCGGGAAGCTGGCCAAGGCCTGTCAGATGGATGTTGTCATCGTAAAGCATTTCTGGGTGTCTCCTTTTAGGGCCAGTGCAATTGGGACACCTTCCTGGGAAAGCCAGACACGTGTCCCTTGCTGCTCTGCGGTTTTTTCACAGCCAAGGCTCCTGGGAAGATGGAGAGAACATGTCGCTGGGAGTTGTGCATCCCCTCACCGTTGTGAACAGTTTTCTGTCGTATCGAAGCTAACTAAGCGTTTAGGGCTTCAGATTCCTGCCTTTCTCTTGCACGGGTTTATCAGTGAGCACGTACGGAAGGCCTGGGCGCCGGGCGCCGGGCTGGGGACTGGGGGACCAGTGGGGAGCAGACACGGGCCCTGCGCCGGGGAGCTCCCCGTCTTGTTGGGAAGGCAGGCACGTAAACAGGCAACTCCAGCATAATGTGATAAGTGTTCTCTCCCGCTTGCGGGCCAAGTGCGCTGCTGCCAAGGCGGGTCCCTTGGAAGTGGCTGCAGTTGGCCGAGAGTAAGCAGCTCCTCGGTGAAAGACTTCTTTTGTTCTTCTTGGATGACCAAACATGGCACTTGGCAAATCGTAGACAAGCAATAAGGACTTGTTGATTGATTGATAAAGAGAGTTTTACTACTCCAAAGGACCATTGAAATAGAATCCTGCGTAATTTTGGAAAGCGGTGTGGAATAAATGAGTAGGTGAGAATTTCATATTGTCCCACAACACAGAGTGCTTTCTAGGTCACGTTGTAATGTTTTTAATTAAAGCTCAAATTTTTCTAATATGGGCAGTTAAAAAAAATTGTGCTAAAAGTGAATCCCAATAACTACAATACGACATCTCATTCTTTTATGTACCCACTGGATCCAGTCTCTGTTCAAACCAGTCGGAACTAGCTTTGTACACCACTACGCATCCGATTACGTGGTGCATTTCATTAAATCCCTCCGGAGTGTAGACTCCTTCGCCTGGCCCTTCATGAGCTGACCCCATCTGGCCTCTCAGCCCGGCTCGTCATTCCTCCCATGGTACACTGGCCACTTGTTAACTCACAGACACGCCGTGGCTTTTCAGCTCGTGCACTTCTTACATGCTATTTCCTATCCCTAGGATGTTCTCACCCTTTTTATCCACCATCCTCCCCGCTAACGAACTCCTACTCATCCTTCACGGACCAGGCCAGATGGTTCATCCTCTAAAGCCTCCTCTGACCTTCCCAATGACAAGCTACCTCCACACTAGCGCACCCAGCTGGTGCAGCTTTCATCACCTTAGGCGGTAGCTGTGGACCCTAGGGCACCACGGGGACTGGAGGTCCGTAAAGGCAGAGAGCGGCCCTCCTGTGGCTCGGTACCTTCAGAGCCTAACATGGGGCACCTACTCTGTGAGCCCCCGCAAAGCATCTGGGCTTATGCACTTCACATGCATGCATTGCCTCCTCTGTGGCCTGGGAAAGCCTGGTCCACTTCTCTTCTTCTTTCCCTCCTGCTCTCCTAAAGACACCGGGCCAAGAAATCGGAATGTGGGATTTATGCTAAAGCCATGATTAACACTTATGGCTGTTCATTCTTCCCTTTCCTCAAGATACAGAAGTTCAGGAAGGCAGCCTCCCCGACTGATTTTAAAAACAACCCAGAAAATCAGGGTAAGGGAAGGAAGGCGCCTGGCTGAGGGGAGCGTATTTCCAGAGCAGCCAGCTAGTCCTGGCTGGTCAGTCCCCCAAGTGTCTACCCCGGCTTGGTATTAGCGAGAGTCCATTCCTATGCAACTTACCTTGGTGCTCTCCGAGGTGACTAGAAGCCGGAGATTATTGCGAAGAAAACCTCGCCTCAGAGAGGGCCTTTTCTTGCAGGCGGTGGACAGGTGCCAAGCAAAATACCGAGCCTAGAGTCCCCCACTCAGCTGGTTATCAGCATCCTTGTCCCCAACAGCACCCCCACACCCACCCATGGTGATTCTGCCGTGGCCGTAACTAATTGCCCGAGACCAGTTACCATCGAGGCCTGTTCCTCTAATTAAGTTACACACACTCTCGAAGTGTTGCTTAACTTGATTAAAGAGAAGCGGCCTTTGTTGGTGTTGGCCTTCTATACCTTCAGTCCAAATTGCTAATTGACATTTTTATTATAGAAAGGAAGTGGAGCAATTCTGAATACTGTGAAAACGAAAGCAAACCCGGCCATGAAGACCGTCTATAAGTTTGTAAGTACTGGCCTTGGTCTCGGGACCCGCACAGGTCTGTTCCTTAGCGTGACGAGACTCTTAAACATACCTGGTCCTATACGCAGAGATGACTCAGAGGCTGCTATGCTGTTTCCCAAAACTCTCAGTGCTCTTAGGATCATTTAGCGTTGATATTTTATGACCAGGTCAGTGACATTTTTGAAGTGTTTCTGCCTACAGTTGCTATGGGGGAAATGGGAGGCTACTGGTTTCTGCTTTTTAAATGTAGACTGGGTGGGCAGAATTCTGCTGCTCCGTGTCTGTGGCCCTAAGACCTGGGGGTGGGGGGTTATGTTCTCTCGGGAGTTCTGACAAACGTTACCTGTGTGGATCCCCGTTATTATGTCCAAATAAAGCAGCTCCTTGCAGGTTACCAAAGCATGTTCATGGTGGGACACACCCCTAAGATTTGTCCCAGATTCATCATCTCTCTCCTCACTGCCCTATAGGAAATGCATTGTTTGTGAAACTCGTGCCCACGGCAGAGTAGAAATAGGAGAACGCGTCAGTTCCCGATGCTCCATCTTTTACGAGCCTCAAGTATTTTTTTTTTCTCCCCTCATGATTTCTCTTGCTTGCTAATGTGACTCCGAGCCACTTAACTGGGGCGGTTTTGTTTCATTTCCATTGTTAATTTTGTTAGTCCTTTCCGTGCCTCAATTGTAGTTATTTTGATGGGGTGGGTGGCTGCCCGCAGAACCACACAGGTCCGAAAGGACGAAATAAAAGCCAGGGTGTCTGCCCAAATGAGGCTTGGGAGGTGGCACTGGAGAAGCCCAGAGACGTGTCTGTCCGGGCCATTCAGCCTGGGCAGAAAACTGGTCCCGAGGCCCTGCCCTCGCAAAATGTAATAGGTAGGTATTCCGAATCCTGCAGCCAGCAAGGCCTCCGCTCTAGCCTTCCTGGAGGCTGTCACCAGGCTGCTGAGATAAATAATTATAGAGAGCAGGAGAAGGGCTTCGGAAAGGAGGGGGGAAAAATCTGTGCCATCAAAAATGCAGAAAATAAAATCTCTGTAGCCTCTTTAAGGGATTTTTTTTTTAACCTTTTGACATTGTATTTGTTTTCATAGCCATTGTGTTTTCAACTTGATGATCCCATTTTCCCTTCCTTTTTCTAGTCATCAGAGAAGGTGATTGGCGACGGACTGAAATCAAGCATAGTCCCTGCTGGAAACAGAAAGGGAATCTTAACTTAAATTAATTTTTCATGCAGGCAAAAGATCATGCAAAAATGGGAATAAAAGAGGTGAAAAACCGCTTGAAGCAAAAGGTACTTGAAGTTCTTATTCAAAATGTATAAGCACCGTGTATGAAATGCGTGGCCACAGAAAGTCTGATGTGATCAATAGAGGACCGTTTGATACGGTGTTGTTAGCACACTTCAAAATGCATTACCAGCTGTCCGGGAGTTTTCACACTGTTATAAATATTCACAGACGAAAAAAAAAAAAAAACCGTCTTCAAATAACATTAAGACTCTGGCTTAAACCCACAAAGGCAAGCAGGTTCAGTTACCATTGTCCGCCTGTCCCTTGCCCTCCCACCACCCCGGGCACAGGGGCCACAGGCTCTGGCCCGGCCTCCCCGTCTGAACACCACTCCCCCTCCGCCCCGGTCCTCTGGCCTGGGGCTGGTCGAAACCAAAACCAAGAAGCATCTCCAGGGAGATGACTACCACGGTCCTGGCGAGCACGAGGCCGCCGTGTGCACACAGGGCTCCGAGGGTGGGTTTAAGGAGGACACTGTGGGCCGTCCTCGTGGCGGTGGTTTTGACCGAGAGGAGCCCAGCAATGCGTGTTGAGACGCTCGAGGGGCAGGAAGAGGCTCTGACTGTCTTCTTGGGCCACCAGTAAAGTCGTAGGAAATCCCCCAGGCTACATCCGGGCCAAGAGCCCCCTGCCTGCTCCTTGATACTTGCATGTAGTGGGGGTTGGGGGGAGATCTATGGAACAGAGGGGCATTTTTCACACTGTCGGGAATGTCCCCTTTGTCGTTTTTGTTCCCACCCTTCATTAGGGGTGGTCCAGGCTATAGGAGCTTTGCCTTTAGTTCTTAGAACCACCCTGGGGGCGGTCGTTCCCATTCTTGTGTGTGGTTCACAGGCAAAGGCAAAGTCATTTGGCCGCGGGTTGGATTCCAGACCCATCTACTCCCAGCGTCTGTGCTCCTACCTGCCTCTGCGGTGTTTCGTGCTGCCTTCCTGAAACAGGTGTTTTGTTGGGGATCACTTCCTTCCTCACCCCACACCCCGAAGGTGCCCCTCTGACAAGAGCCTTTGTCTATCGCGCCAGTTTTTAAAAGCAGTCATAATCTCACGAAGTCAGAAAGGACCTTTAATTAACTCGAAGTGGTCAAAGGAGTTGATTTCTTTCTTTTAATTGTAGAATCATTTGCTCTGACTAAGCATTTCAATTATTAGTTTCAGCTGAAGGTGAATTTTTAACAGCTGAGATTCAGGTCCTACGATAAAAATCCTGTGACGTAAACGCACGTGGACCTTAACTGGTCTGCTGCGCCCTGCCAGAGACCAGCAGGTGGGATGCTTTGCCTGGATGCTGTTTACGTCCCTAAATGTACCTTTCTGTCCCCTCTCCCAGTCCCATGTAACGGAACTGGATCGCTGATGTTAAATGGAGTGGGAGGGAGGGAGGAATTCTCTCCCCAGTTTTTCCCTCCTCGATGGCTAGATCCGAGGCTCTGGCTGGC
This sequence comes from Cynopterus sphinx, assembly GCA_030015415.1. Classification (NCBI taxonomy): domain Eukaryota; kingdom Metazoa; phylum Chordata; class Mammalia; order Chiroptera; family Pteropodidae; genus Cynopterus; species Cynopterus sphinx. The sequence continues at coordinate 122,343,428 of CM057385.1, read as the reverse complement.
ATTAGAATGTTCTTGAGATAAGCAGAGAAAGGGGCCCCTCCACACGCCCTGCCTCCCGCCGCCTGCGCGCACCGTTACCAAAATCCCCTTTTCGTGACACGCTAACATTCCTGCAAATTACCCGTTAAGCTCAGGTGTTTTGTCGATGCCGTTCAAAGGTTCCCTGAAACGATCTAGATCGCTCCCCTTCCACGCCTTCTCCCTTAGTGTCTGAAGCTGAGTTCCTCCACCCCGGGTCCCCGTCCCCCTGCCCGTCGTGTGCAAGAACAGCTTCTGCAGAGGGTGTCAGTGCATTTCAGGTGATGCGAATGGTGAAGGCATTTTATAGAAAGGTGGCTTGTCACCGTCGGATTGTTGACAGATCCATTAGTGCACCCTGTTCAATTTTCACTTTCCCCCCTTCGGTCGTACAGATCTCGCCAGACCTGATACTGTGCAGTGGTTCTTGGGGGAAGCTCCTTTGTGCTTGCAAGTCCAGCCGTGGTGGGCGTGGGTGGGACTTGGCCTCCCGCCGTGCCCCGCAGCGCCCCGTTCTTGAGCTCATTTTAGGACCTGGCTTCATCCAACCTCTCTCACTGTGGTAGAAAATATTTCCGTGGCTTTTTTATTCCCCTCCTCTCTACATGGCAATATGTGTCTATGTGGCTCCCCAGATATACATGTAATAGACACCTCCAGTTGGGTTTCTGCTATGAAATGGAGGCAATTCCCAACAAAGACCCAATTTTCAAATGTCCTGGGTTGCCACCTGGCCTCCTCTCGCTCTGCATAGCAATGGTGACCTCGCAGATATAATCAAGAACCCCATCTTGCCCTCTGTGCTCACGCCTTGGGTTTGAATTGCAAATAGAGAATGTGGGGCCGACCTGTGGCGAGGTCACCACGGTGAGTGGAGGGTCCGTCTCTAATATGACTGAGCAGGGCCCCTTCTCCAGCCCTTGTTCGTTTGTGCTGCAGATTTTCAAAGCATCTGAAACGGGAGCTTTCAGGGTGTCCGTGTGACCGTCGGCAAATAATTGTCATAGATGCTGCGGTGTGGCTTTATTCCACACCTGTTCTGCCTCAGCCCAACAACAACAAAAAAGGGACAGATCACATTTCCCTGGATAAACGGGGCAAGGTGGTCAAGTTCGTCCGTAGCTCGGCCTCCTTTGAAGCCTGACTTGCTCAAAATTAGAAAGCAGAGAAATGGCAAAGATGCTGCCCGGGCGTCTCTTTCTGAAGGGAGAATGGAGTGTTTTCCTCCAGAGCATCTCCTGCCCGACCTGGCCTGCAAAAGAAGGCCGCCTGGCTGGGCTCGCGACTGTCGACTGTCGCGAGAGCATCATGCTCGGGGCCAGCCTCGGGATGCCCCGTCTCTAAAGCGGCGGCTGCACACCCGTTCCTCTTCATCTTCAACATTAAGATATTCACATAAGGATGTCTGTCTTTCTTTCTTTCCTTTATTTCTTTCTTTACTTTTTATTGATTGATTGATTGATTGATTGATTGCGTATTGGGGAACCCCTGGAAAAGTCCCTTTTTTTCTTCAGCATCAAAATGATTTTATCCAATCGGCCCATTTCAGAGCTCCTTTTAAAGTTTCTGCATCTTTGATCTTTGACCGTTTAATCGAGCTTGTTGATTTAGTTTCTGTGAAAGGGGTCGAATTCACAGTCGGGTTAGCGAAGGGAGTCAGGAAGCGGGCGTGGGACCGGGAGACCGAGGTAGACCCCTGCAGAACAGACATTGTCACACCTTGGCACCTCCCCGTCTCAGACAGGCCGCAGCCTCAATCAGGGAAATCCCAGCTCTGGACACTGTTTTGGGACCTGTGTTTGTATTCTAACTTGCCGTGGTACGAAGCGGACTGAAAATAGAGACCAGCAGTCCGAGCTGGAGACGGTCAGGCCCCCACCTCACAGCAACGCCATGGCCGGGTCCTGGGGCTTCTGAGGCAGACGAGCTGGATTCAGTGCTGGCTGTGTGAGGGGTCAACTGTGTGGCCTCGAGTAAGTTACTTGACCTCTCTGAACCCAGTTTTTCTCTTCTACAAAGGACGAGAAATTGGAGATTTTGACTGGCTTATTCTAAGGATGAGATTTAGAGATTTTTACCGGATTGATCGAAGGCTTAGAAGAGGCAATGGGTTTAACAGCAGCGCTTAGTGGCCACTCAGGGGATTAGAATTCGCGCCCTGGCCCACTCCTCAGACCCCACATCCGGAGCAGCCGGTCTGCCCACCCCCACGTGCACCTCCCAGCTTGGGAAAACCTTTTGGTCATCCACACAGCAGTGTTCCTGCAGCACGGCTCGGACCCAGTCAGGCCCCTGGTTCAGACCTTCCAGACCTTCCAGACCTTCCGCCTCTTTGGCCAGGAGGCTCTTGGATGCCCCAGCTGCTGGACCACTTAACCAGGCTGTGCTTTCTAGCGCCCCGGGGCTGGGAATGCCCTGCTCCCATCTCTGCCTCATGAAGCCATATCCTCAGCTCCTTCGCCGTCCAGCCCCCACCCAGGGACACCGAGAGCCCCCTGCCCCTCCGGGTGCCTGCCTCCTGGCTTCTCATGGGTACCCTCTCCAAGGACTTCCCGTGGGCTGTCCTTGCCTCCTCCACAAACAGGCGGAGATGCGATCTGTCACGATTTTGGCTCTTAGCAGATGCCTAGGGAAGGGATAGGAATTGAACTACTCTCTGGCCCCTTTGCTTTACCAGCCGATGGAAGCTCGTAAGACCCCCGTGCCCTGAGCCGAGCCACGGGGCTCCTGGGAAGAGATCTGCCACCCTGTGGTGGCCTCTGACTGCAGCTCTGTCTAGTGTCTTCCTTCTGTGTGGTTTCGGGAACAGATTTACCCCTCCTGTCGGCTTCTTGGGTTTGCTTTTTTTAAATGACACTTCAGTGGTCAGGGTTTGTCGTCGTCGTCGTTTGTTTACAAACAAACAAAAAAAAAACATGTTTCTTGAAGAAGATTCAACAAATCAGAGGAGCAAAAAGAAAACGATCTCATTTTGTAGCTTGAATTTTCGCTTACTGTATCCTAAACATTCCCCAGGCCCCTGACTGTTTCCTCCACGTGTCATTGTTTTAAATGGCTACATAAGATTTTATCCGATGGACACATATAGACATTATTTAATCAGCCCCATTGTTAGATGCTTACGTTAGTTCCAGGTTTTTTCTAGGCAAATGTCCTCATACATAAAGCCTCCCAGGGATTCTTAATTATTTCTTTAGGATACATTTCTAGAAATGAAATTAATGGGCCAAAGGGCATGCACCTCTTTGGGGTGTTGACATAAGTTGCCAATTTGTGTTCCCACCAGAAGGAAATGGGAATCCGTTTTCCCCACGTCTTTTTCCCAGCACCTTCTCAGCAAGCTCATAGGCCACAGTTTCTTTAATCACGGGAGCAAGACTGGCTGTCACTGGGTCCCTTCTGTGCGTAACATCCCTGCCGGTAGATGCGGTGGAGGACGTGAACCGGCCCCATCTCTTTCTTGGCTGGGGCTCCTCCCTCACTCTACTCCCCAGGAGAGGAAGCAGTTGTCCTTCCCCAGGCGGAAGAAATCACGCAGAGCGAATACGCTGGTGGACAAGGCCCGAGACTTTGTGCGAAGTCTTTTGCACCTTTGGGTCTCCTAGCTAAAAAATAAAAAATTAATGTGCTGCACTGCTTCTTGACACACAAGCACATTGGCGTGTTGGACACATTAGCCTGCCACGTGCGAAGCTCAGCTGCGCAAAGATTGGTCGAGAGCATTTACTGCATTCGAGGCTCTGGAGCAGAGAACTCACACCCCAAAGAGTTCACAGTCTGTAGGGATGAGAAGATAAGGAGGCGCCCAGGTATCGTAAGGCGTGGCGGCATAGGATCACGTAAGAAAGGGGGTTTCTAAGAAGGCGGTCGCAGCTGCTGACTTGTTAAGCATGTTCTCAGCTCATTGCCTTCCCTTGTGCTCCTGTGAAGGGTGAGAAGGTGTAGGTGCCTGAAATCTCACGGTTCTTTGTTCCTCCACTTTCTGGCTCTGTGGCCTTGGGGAAGTCGCTGAGAAATGAAGAGCCCCACGTTTCCTCACCTGCAGAAGTGATGCTCCTCCTCTTCACCTCCTGGTCGCTGTGCCAAGTGGGATAGGGAAGGGCCGGGGTCTCGGAAAGTGCCTGCCAGTAGGAGGCACTCGCCCCAGGGCGGGTTTCTTTCGAGATGGTGCTCCTGGTGCTCCTCCCGTTTTGCGGGATGAGGATCTAACATTCCATTGGCACGGCTCTGTCACGTTCTTCTCAAAGCTTCCTCACATCTCATTTCATTTAACTCATTGTCCCAGTGGCTTTGAAGTTTGTCAAGCAGGTGGTGGTCTCCCCATTGTAAAAATAAAGAGAGGGTGAGTGAGTTGGAAAGATCAGACAGCTAGTTAGTGGGAGAAACAAAACTAGAAGCCGGTGTTTCTACGCGTCAGCTTAACTAGGACACTTTCCCAAAACTACCACGGACATTTCCTAAATAGCTATCATTTTACAGTTTTCATCACTACCGATTTTTTTACCGTGTTACCTTACTGCTCCATTTTTTTTTCTTTCTTTCAGCCAATCGCTCATATGCACGTGCAGTATTCTTCCTAAACAAAAAGTGAACTTTTTTTACTCTTTGGCTTTGCTCAACCTTTTGTGGCTGTCCTCTCAGTAACCCCTCCACATCCAAAATGCCCCTTATGCCCTTTGCTGCTTTCTGGCAAAGAAGGAGTCCCCCCACCCAAGCCCCCCACCCCTGACCCTTTGTTCCACTTGACCTGAGCACCTCAGGGCAGCCCTCTTTCCAAAAGAGCCCTTTCTAATTGGCCGTCGGCAACCTCTCTCATCACTGAGCCTCAGCCAGGCCAAGGCTTCAGGCCACTTGATGCAGGCCCGGCCGGCAACAAACAAAAAGCCCTCCTCCCCTGTGTCCTTACCAAGCAGGACAGAGGCATTAGCTAGGTGTGTGGAGTTGACTTTACACACACGCGCGTGCACACACACATGTGCGTGCACACAGATTCCTCGTTTTTGAACACCTTATCAACAGGTACTCGATTATCACTGAGTACATATATCAGTAATGTCCTAGACACTTTCACGTGGCATTCTCTCCTTTACTCCTCATAGTTGCCACATCCCCATTTCACAGGGGAGACTGAGGCTCACAGACGTACCATCTGTTTCATCTTTAATGCGTTATTGCTTAATAAGGGACCACTTCCCACCATGGGCCACCGTTCTCTTTGGCTGGGAAAGTAAGAGCGACCAACGATCAAGTTTTTATGTGTAGAATTTAATGAGCGCTAAGGGTGTGTGTATTCTTGACCCAAATGTGTATTTTTTTTTTTTTGCAATCAGAATAGTTGGAAATGTATTATTTCCGTGAGTTATTTTTATTTGAATAGTGAATTAAACATATTTTATTTGTGCATTTCTTCTCTAACTTGCTCCAGTGGCGATTTAAGCAACTTGCCTGACTTGAATAAAGGATGAGGTCCTCATTGCACAAGTGGGCACCACCCATCCCCCCAAGAACCATGCGCATAGTCAGCTGCCAGCGTTAGCCAGACGAGCCACTACCTGCCTTTTTCACATTGGGGCTTTTCCTTTCCTTATAGTGTGACTTTATGAGTATAAATTGAATGTAAACTCTGAATTTAAAAAACACTATTGTGGCTCCCTCCATTTTCTCCAAGTCATAGAATCCGAACTCAGATTTCAGTCTCTTCCAGAAAGACAGACAGCAGCAGCATCACAACTGTGGAAGAAATGTCCACACCCTCAAATAATCAAAGTAATGCAAATTAAAAACAATGAGATCTAATTTTTCACCTCTTAAATTAGCGATACATTTTTAAAACGATAAGGCTAACGAGTACTGTGAAACTGATAACACATCCTTTGCTGGTAGCGGTGTAAATTGGAAAGCAATTTGGTAGAATGAATAAAAAGCCTTAAAAATGCTCGTGTCTTTTGACCTAGTGATTTTATTCCTAGGGATTCCCATAAAAGAAATAATCCAAAAGGAGGAAAAACTGCAGTGTTTATTACTGTGGTGTTTAGAAGGAAGAAAATAACAGCTTACGTTCTTGATAGGACTAGAACGGTTTGTTAAGTTATTCTGTATCTGCTCGGTGAAATATTATGCATCCATTAAAATTATTATAATGACTGTACAACAACACCGCGGAGATGCTTATCATATAGTAGGGAACAAATCGAATGTAAAATTATGCATGAGCTGTGATGGCAAGTAATTTTTAAATGTCTGCATGTGTTCAAAGTGAATGTGTAAAAATGAAGATAGCCGTGTTAGGGAGTAGGATGAACGGTCCCCACCCCTCCAACCCCCAGTCCCCAGTATGGTGAATTATTATATTGTCTTTATAATTTAATGGGTATGATTTTGGTTTCCCTCATCCTTAAAAGTCAAAGAGCCAAGTTAGCCTTCCGTTTCCTTGTCCTCCGGCAGAAGGACAGGCTCTGAATGTCCCAGGGGAGTTCCATGGCAGGCCACTTAGCCGCCGGGGTTGGAGGGAGCCCCTGTGCTCACTGTTAAGTGCCGAGACCCCGACGTCAACCTCGACTGGCTTCTTCTCCCTGCAGGACATCGCGGAGAATGGCTGCGCCCCCACCATGGAAGAGCAGTTGCCCAGGGCCGCACCGTCCCCACTGGTGGAGGCCAAGGACCCCAAGCTCCGAGAAGACCGAAGGCCAATCACGGTCCACTTCGGCCAGGTATGTACCCTCGCCTTCCGATTGGATGGGTTTTGTTGGTTTCTTAGCAGAAGGTGTAGCACGTGCAGCGGGCAGTTTATCATTTCGACTCCCTTTGGCAAAACGACGCCGTGGAGCACGTACACCTTCGAGCGTTCCTTTGGTGCAAACATTTGGACGGTGAATCTTCAAAATTTTTGAGGAGGCGGCGTGGCTCTGGTCGTAAACTAGCCGAGAACTCTTGAATGAAGTCATTAAATGCGGCTGCCGCCTCCCCCACTTCGAGGCCCTCGGTTGAAGGTGCCTCTGTTAGCTAAGCATCTCGTTAGAACACTTTAGCATCCCAGGCCCTTCTCTGCACCTTCCAATAAAAGGCAGCCAGCGAAGTCTTTAAAAAAAAAAAATCAATTAGGAGTTCTTTATGAATGTACTTCCTGAAAATCAATATCGGGAGTCGTGCTTCGCGGAGTAAACAGCCACACCGTGGTTCTAGAGACTCCACTCTTGAACCAACCGTCTTCGGCAACCCGAGCGTGTGAACCTTGTCTGTCTGTTTTCTCATCTCTTAAGTCAAGCGCCGTGCTCTGTGTAGAAACTGAAAAATCGTTTGCATCCATTTCCGACCAGTGGTTATGTTTCTGCTTGAAAAGGATTGTCTACCCTGCCCTGCTTCTCGCGAGTTGATTCTCTTGGTTGGCAAGTCATGGTTTTTTGATTCAGGAGAACTGGCTCTGTTAGCAAGGTAGGCCGGTCACAGGAATCTGCAAGGTTCTTGCAATATTCGGGAATCGCCTGGTTCTTGAGACGTGTATTAGGTGCGGCATGACTGAAACGGCCTGTGATTTTATCTGAAATGTGATGGCCTTTTGAGAACATAAAGGAGCTAGGCGCACACATTTAAGATGTTCCTGTTTTTTACCGGGCATTTATCGAGTGTCTACTGTGTACCAGGTATCGAGCCATTTAGAAATGAAGGGAACTAATGACACTGTTACTGTGGGCTATTACTGTAGGGGCGAGTTTGTTAAAACCGAAGACTCTTTCTCTGGGATCGCTATTTTCAGTTAATATATTCGTACATCTTAATCTTAGGGAGGTTCACCCCTCTTTTCAGATTTTACACTTGAAAGAGATGTTATAAAAATTGAAATGTAGCACGAGGATAAGCATCCATGGGGCAGTGCTCATCTGGTTATCTTCCCGCTGCGCTGGCTCCTGCACCCCAGGAGAGCCATCCCCCCCCATCCCTGTCCCCGCACGGGCTCAGGCCCTGCTGGGGGAACCTGCCCTGTCTCCCCGGCTGGGTTTGCTGAAAGCCCAGCCCCCCAGTCGTCGCCAGCGTGCGTTCCAGAGCCAGCTTCCTGCCTGCCTTTGTCCTCATTCCTGCACACGCCAACCTTCCCATGAAAAGAGCCCCTCGCTGGAGTTTGGAGCCCATTACAGAGAAAGAGGGGGCGGGGGGGAGGGATTTCATGGTGTTAAACATTCCATTTCGAAGCACAAAAAAAAGGAGGCCCTATTTGAAATGGAGAAAGACCTTCTTTCCATTTCAGCGAGAAGGAGAGATGCTTTAATGTCATTCCCAGCTAAATGCAGAATAAGAGAGTGTGTGTGTGCACGCGGGTGGGGGATAAACAATTAAAAAAAGCCACCCCAAACTCTGTTGAAATAAGAGCTGTCTGTGCCTTCACAGGTCTGTAAACTGGAGAGGATGAAAGTGGCTTTTTTTTCCCCGTTTGTCACTTCCCTCACGTGGCTGCCAGCATTATGCAAGTGTACAGGAAGGCAGGGTTTTTTTTTTTTTAATGCATGCATGCGGATTAAGGTCAAGCCCCGAGTATCAGCCATGCAGCGGGCTCTCCCTTACAGCTGCAGCCGCTGAGCCTACCCACAGCCGCGAGATGCCTTAATTGAGACGTGCTGTCAAAGTGACAAACACATTTGCATACCGTCTACACTCTATTTATTTTCTCTGGAAAGGTCTACAGTCTGCTGTTGGTTGAACATTCTTAATCAGTTTGCTGTAAGTGAACTGCCAGCTAAGCTCACTTGTGCCGGCCGCTTCTTCATTAGGTGACAGATTAGCTGCTGGGGGATGGGCCAGGGAAACCGCAGGCCCTTGCTTTTAACTCTTTCCGGCTTTGCCCCCATGCTCGGCTGTCCTTCAGTCCTCCCCCGGGCTCCCGGTTTGATGGGCCGTGGACCGGGACAAGCAGCATTTCAAGAGCACCTACTGCTGGCGGGCATGAGTTTCAGGAACTGCACGTTCTTCTCAAAGCACAGTCTTTTGAGTTCCATTTCAAAAATTTTGCCACACTCTCCCTATCATTTTTACAATTTTCTTGATATTTTCCTTTAAATAGACTCACACCTGACCTCTGTACCAACTTCAGCCTCATCTTAAGCGATGATGGTGAAACGTAGGCTCGATGCACTGGTCAGGTTTTTTCTAAGCCATATCAAAAAAATAATTTTTTTAAGTGTCCATCCAAGTGTCACCTGAGCCACTAGAAAACGTGTCGTTTCCGCCGCAGCTCTGAGGAAGGGGTTATTAGCCACATTTTGTGAAGGGACCTGCCCAAGGCCGCGTCACCAGCCCAGAATCGCAGAACAGCCCAGCCACAGCTGCCTCGCCAGGCAGAGACCTCAGCTCTCTGGTGTTTCTGCTAAAGCTCCTGTGTCCCTCCAGAATCGTTGGGACCAGCCAGACAGGGCACGCTGACCTCAGAAAGACCCCTGCCTCGAGTCTGTATTTCTGTGGGTGTCATTCTTTAAGGAAACTTAGGGACGGCGTCTGTTACATCACTGCATCAGTCCCTCCGCCTCACAGGGCCAGTGCCCATGTAGCCAGCTGGGGTGCCCCAGGGAGACATTCAGCAGGACCCCAGGGAGCCCGTGGTGGCCTTGCAGAGCCCTCGGGCAGCAGCTGGGGGTGGGGGCGGCAGCAAGAGGGAGCCAGGGGAGAGCAGGTGCTCTCTGGCCTCGCTCTGCCTCACTAGAGCTTCCTCCTTCGAGGCTGTGACATTTCATCCTTTAATTATGCATCTATTCTTCCGTGTATTGAGACCTATTGTGTGCTAATAATAATAATTAATAATATAATAATAATAATAATAAAGTTATTGTGGGGAAGAAAAGGGAGAGACACCAGCAAATGGACAGAGGTGACCTCTTTACCCCCACGACCCAGGTCCCCAGTTGGACCCTGCACTGAAAAGGTATTTTGTCAACAGACCGGACTCACTAACAGTTCGGCGGTTTTCTAAAGCAGACACGCCGTGCCACTCAGAGCTGGTGATGAGCCACGCTGACGGCTCCAGACGAGAGCAGAAGAGGTGGATTTGTTAGTCAGGCTGTGATCCTCATCGTGTCTGGTTTCTTTAAAGGGTTCAAAACCCTCAAACAACTCGAGAATGCCTGTTCCCACCTTGGAACGGGATGTCGGTTTAGCGAGGGTTTGAATAACTCTTTCCAGCTCCCAAGTTCAGCATCGTGAAATAAGGCCCGGGAGACAGTCAGATGAGATGAAGATGCCGGCTTGTTTATTGATTGGCTGAAAGGAGGATGCTGCTTTAGACTCGAGGCCAAGCAGGCTTGCTAACACTTCAGCACAGAATTAAAAAGACTGAGTTAGGCCAGCGGGATAAGTGGACAGTGCCCAGCTGGGCCTGCGGCCTGGCTGCTCTGCTTGAGGGAGTGAGAAGGGAGCCTCTCTGGTTCACGAACTGGACCCGTACGTGGGGCAGAGGGGGCAAGGAGAGACCGGAGAAAGAGGCAGGCCGCCCCAGGTGGTCGGTGGCGGGGTCCGCAAGTAAGGGAACTCACCTACAAGGCTTGTCTTGGGCGACCGCTGGCCCGGCCCGGGGGATCTCTGCCAGCATCGTAGAAGTTTGTGTCGAGGCTTCGGCGGGTCTGGTCGTGTATACCATCCGGAGGGTCTCAACAACTCGTTGCTCCCTTGAAGCCGCGCCCTTGAAAATGACGCCCACTGTGGGAACGGTGGGGAGCGTGCATGTCCCAAGGACAGGAGGCGTGAGGAGCCTCCGCTGGCCCAGGTCCAGTTCTCAGGTCGCCTGGCAGTCACATCCTCCAGGCGGGGAGCGTGGAGCATGCTCAGTCCCTTCTCCCAAGCCCTTCCTTCACCTCTGGGTAGGACTAAGAGGGCACAGAGAGAAGCTCAGGACCCCCCATGCAGTCTTCCACGGGGATGGGGAGCAGACATTCCCTCAATGCTGTGGCTGTGGAAAGGACAACGAAGCAGTGTCCTCCCCAGCAGGGCCTGCGCTGCTCTCTACTGTGCGCAGCTCTCCCCGCCTGGCGCGGGGAACCGGGCTGGCTGTGGGCGCCCGGTGGCTGGATCCTAGCCCTGGACGCATGCTTCCCCAGGTGTGGTGCTCGGCCAGGGTTTGGGAGGTCGGGGCTCCCCGGGGAGCATCATGGTGGAGCCACCCCAGGGCCCCCTTGGTTGTGTTTCCCCCAACTGATTGATCCTGCAAGCATCAGTTAATCGATGCCTCTAATCTTCTGATCTGATAAGTGCCAAGGACCGTGCATGGAAGGTACCTCAGTTTTCTAAGTTTCTCTGGTGTAAAAGCCATTAGACAGCCAAGCCTAAAGCGAGCCCTCCCAGAACCCCGGGACCCTGGCTTGAATACACCCCTGGGAGCGGCTCTGGGGACGTGGTGTCCTGCGGTCTGTGTGCCTGGGGAGTTCTGGCTTTTCACGCACCAGCCAGTTTCGAGTTGGGCTGGAAAAGCTGGCCAGCCAGCGAATGGCTTCTCAGTGCCCTCGGCTCCGAGAGCCCTGAGAAGTCCCTTCTGCCCTGTCGAGCTTGGAAGTCACACGGGATTCCCTCCAATGTAGCCACCGCCTCCCCCACACCTGGGACACCCCTAACCACAGGCCTCGGTCGCTCCCCCACACTCAGAGCCTCTCCCTGTCGCCCCCAGAGACTGCTCAGGCCCGTTCCTCCCCATCACCTCTGTCACAGCCTCGCTTCAGGCTGCGTCGTCACTCACCTGGACTGTTTCTCAGTCTAAGTGGCCTCCCGGCCGCCAGGCTCCCCCACTGCCTTCTCCAGGTGGCCTTGCAGGGTCCACCTGCTGCATACACGGGTGGCCATGTCCCCTCGCTCCTCCTCGCCTCCCTGGAGGTTCCATCTTCACCCTCGGCCCGGCCCGTGAGGCCCTTTGGGGTCTGCCTGTCGCCCGCAGAGCAGGTCCTGTTTGTAAACACTCCTGACTCCCTTGCAGGGACTAGTTTGCTGCTGTCCCTGTGCTGCCCCAGGACGTGGCACACGACCTCGTCATTATTCCTCTAAAGCTTGTCGTCTCCCATGGGAACATGGGCCTCTCGGAAGTTCACCGCAGAGCCGAGCGGTAACCCGCTTGGGGTTTTGTTGTTGACGTGGAATTTTAGATTGATTAATGATTGATCGCTGTTGTTTAGGTATTCGCCGTGCATGCACCAAGTTTCTTAGTTTTGCTTCAGTTGCTATGCTCATAGTTCTGTTCATCTGAAGAAGCATGAATATTCCATTAATGGCCCAAAACGACTTCCAAATCACTCTGCACAAATAAGGATTCTGTTCCAATGGAGACAGCTTTGCATCATAGGAGTTTAGGTCCCTTCTCATTTTATTTTGTGTTTATGAGCTCCTGCGGTCCAGTCATAGACACCCCAGGAAAGGAGGGGAGGGCAGGGACGCTGCCACGCTCCCAGGATGATGGGTCACTAGGGAGGAGAGGAGCCAGGGAGAAAGCAGTCGAGGGACAGAAAGGCCTGGCGTCCCTTGAATTACATCAAGTAAAGCAAAGGTTTCAACTCTAAACGGAACAGAACTACATAACCAAATGCAAAGTGTGAACTTAATTTGGATTTGTTAAAAAAAAAAAAAGTTTTGGAAACATTCTTGGAAGAGTCGGAAGGTTTGAAGACGGACTGGGATGTTCGTGGCCGCAATAGAAGTGTCAGCATCGAGGTTTCTGTTCCCCGGAGGTGCGCGTTTTAGGGGTGACGCGCCATGACGTGTGAAGCTCGTTTTCAGGTGCAGTGGCCAAAGGGACACGCACGCACAGGTTCTTCACGGAGGGAAGCACGCACAGCCCCCCAGGTATTTACCTGCTGAGACGCAGAGGCTGATCAGTTGCTGGAGGCCGTGTGCTACGGAGGACGGAGCACAGATTTTAGAATCAGGCAGCTCTGTGCTGGCATTTCCGCTGTCGCTCGCTCGCCAGTGACCTTCAGGAACTTACTGAACCTCGGGGAGTTTACGTCGGGATGATGCTGCCCTCCCACGCCGTGGGTCCGTATACGAAGTGAGTGACAGAGAGATACCGTGCATCTCAGTGCCGGCACGTGGGCCCTCAGTAAATGTCAGTCTCTTCTCCAGTGGGGAGAAGTGGAGCCAGCTGTCACGCGCTGATGTAGCCTGCCAGCTCTCAGACGTACCCCGCCCTCACTGGCAGCCCTCCCGCGTGTGCACCTCGTCACTGACCTGCATCCCTACAGCCCTGGGTGGGAAAGCCGACACCCAGACCCACTGGGCTAGCATCATCGGGCAGAGGGGAAGAGGTGCTGGCACCGCGGCCAGGGATGGTCCTGGAAAGAGCAGGTGACGGTGCCCAAGTCTGACTCGGACAGTGAGCAGAAGGGGCCAAGGCGCAGGTTGGGGCAGCAGGTCCGGGTGAGCAGGTGAGCCTCGTGGTCTGCCCTCCACGGCCTTGTTCTTGGCCTGGCTGACAGGCCCGGCTCCCGCAGTCAGAGGCAGAGTTCTCCGCACGCTGCTCCTTCAAACCGTCTTTCCACATTTTAGTGCCCCTTTTCTATGGCCCCTTTTGCTGCTCCTTCTGTCGTACCTTCATGTGAGAACGTGGGCACTACCGTGGTGGCTCCCCTGCCTCATCCCCTCCAGCTCCTCCTGCTTGCATCCAGCTCCTCCTGCTTGCATCCAGCCCCGGCGCCAGCCACCGGGTGGCCATGAGACAGCTCTGCCTTCGGTCCCGGCCCGTGACTGGCCAGAGCCGCATTCACTGCCATTTCCCAACGCAGCGTGGTCCCTTCCTGGCCCTGCGTTTGTCAGGTGTGTCTGACGAGGGCGGCTGGCCGGGCCTGTCTTTCCTGGTGGCCTCACCTTGTCCTGGCACAGTCTGGCCCAGAGACAGCTTCGTGGTGGGAGGTCAGCACAGCCAGAGCCTGCTCCTCTGAGCAGGCGTGTCCAGTTGCAGGAGGAAAACCTGGCCAATCAATAAGGCGACATCGGATCCTGGGAATTCATAAGGATTGAGTTAAAGTCCCAAATTTCCAGTTAAGTGTCGTGTTGCCTTCCCAGATAGCACAGTGGTCCCCGCGCCCACGTCGGCGGTTTCAGTGACCTGCAGCCAGTCGTAGTCCAAAAATATTCAATGGAAAATTCCAGAAAAAAAAAAAAGTAAATTTCATTTCGCACGCCGTTCTTAGTTGTGTGATGACACCGCCCACCTCCCGGCCCGAACGCGACTCGTCCGTCTGTCCAGCCGAGCCAGGTCACCCTCGTTTGACTTAATAGCGGCCCCAACGTCTCTCACGTGGCTGTTACAGTAGATTGTCCTAAATTCTCCTTTATTCTGTTATCGTCGTTCATCTCTTGTGTGCCTCATCTATAAATTCCACTTCGTCATAGGTGGGTTTGTACACAGCGGGGGAACACCGCGTGTGTGGGGTTTCGTGCTGTGCGGTTTCAGGCACCTTCTGGGGGTCCTGGAATGGGTGGCCCGCAGACAAGGGGGGACAGCTGTGCCCCTCACACACAGGAAGCTCGGCACCGAGGGTAGACCTCCCGACGTGCCATGAAAGGCTGAGAAGTGTCAGCGGCCAAATGAAAATCCGGGTGCAAAGTAGCCACTTGCTGTCTAAGCTGCCGGAACTGACCTCCACTCTGCACAGGTTAAGGACGACCGTAGAAGGGCCGGGAGCCAAGGTCGGCCCCTCCTCCACCTGGGTGGGTCTTGGGCATCTCAATGACAGTTTGAGCACCACTGTGTGCTAGCATCGGGATGGTGTAAGAGCGGGGAGGGAGGGAGGGGGCACGAGGACGAATTGCTCGCCGTGTGCCAGGCGTCGTGCCCAGACCTGGAGAAACGGGTCCGTGTTCCAACTCCAGGTGCCACGCTAGGCGAGTCCCACAGCTTGGCTTCTTAATCCTTTCACCCACCCGACTGGGTCTCGGGTATTATCTCCTCTTGCGGAGGAGACAGGCTCAGAGAGGATGGGGACTCAGCCAGGGTGTAGAGCTCAGAAGCAGCCGTCGGGACTCAAAGCCGTGTTCCAGTTCGTGCCCCAGCTCTGTGCCGAGAGCGTGGCAGTTTCCTGCTGGGTTTGCAGTGCCGGGGCCAGGGCAGCAGCCTGGGCGGGTGGCCCCGGATCCCGGGATGTTCTGGACCACAGGTACGGCCTCGTTCCTGGTCTCCTTCCAGGTCTCAGGCCTTCCTGAGTGTCTGGGCCTCAGTTGGCACCAAGACAAGTGACCTGGTCCCCTGCCCCTGGCGTAGACTGTGCAGCTAACCCGCCATCGGACACCAGAGGCACGCTGGGTGCTCTCCCAGTGCATGTGACGGAGTAGACTGTGCGATAAAAGCTGGGCGTATGTAGGAGCTGGTACTGTGGGTGTCAGGAGCTAGTCCAGCTCCAGAGGCCAGAAGCCGGGCCTGTACTGGGGATCTGTGTCAGTTAGGGTATTTGGGGTTACAAGAGACATAAAACCCAAAAGACAGACGGTTGGACGTCGTGGGCTCATGCTGGCGTCGTGTGTGGCTGGATCCAGGTGTGAAGTCATGGCGATCGGACCCAGGGTTTTGCTGCATTTCTCAGCTTTGCCTCCTCTGCCGGTGTCATCCCCGGGCAGACTTTCCCCTCCTGGTGGCAGGATGACTGCGGCAGCCTCAGACCGCCTCCTTCCAGGTGTAGGCTCAGCAGGAAAGCAAGTGTGTCGTTTGCTGGTGATGTCCACACAGGCGTGGGATTCACTCGTCGAACCAGCTTTGATCGTCCACGTACCTCGGCCGGTCGTTGTGGCCATGGGCGGGGCTCTGCCTGCAACACAGACCCGAGAGGCGCAGGAGAGGTGCCTCCTGGAAAGGAAATCGGGGCTCTTCTCAGAAGAAGGGCCGACAGGTCAAATCGACAAATGTGCACGGAAGCCAGGCAGACTGCATCGTCCCTGCCCCTCGTCTGTGTTTTTTGTCTCGTAGCAGAGAGAAGTTCACGTGCAGAGCTGTGGGGATCTTAACGCCAAGAGAGTTTGCATGTCTGAGGGTCAAGGTCAGAGGGCACCCAGGGCACCAGATAGAGAGAGGACAGAAGAGCGACGACAGGTCAGTGCATGGCAGGGAGGTCAAGGCCTATGGGCACCGTTGTCTGTGGTGGCACCTGGAAACGGGGTGTGGCAGGTCGGCTGTAATCCAGCGCCCAGGCGTGGAGAAAAAGCCAAGAGACGAGGTCACTTCCTTGTCCACCCGGTGCCATGCTCTGAAAACAAGGGTGACAAATGACACAGTCCCCGCCCCCAGGGAGCCCACCGTGGGTGATTTAACTCTCCCCCGATGGATGGAATTCATCTGGTGGGTGTGAAAGGCCCGGATCGGTGCCGTGTGATCGTGCCTGGGGGCGTCTCAGAGTCCCCTTCTCATTTTAAACTCCAACCAGTGTGGTCCTCGGAGTGATTGCCCTGCCAGCGTGCTCAGGAGGTGCCCGTCACCTCGTCACTGCTGCCTTGCTGGAGATCCCTGCAGAAGAAATGCAACGTTTAATTACCAGCCTTGCTCTTCCCCAGCTTCAAGGACGAGGCGGAGAGCTCATTTCCCTGGGGTGGTGGGAGCGGCCTTCTTCGGGCTGTCTCAGGTAGCGGGCGAAGGTTCTGAACCTGACAGGCCGGACACCCCCAGGTTCTAGCCCGCTCTAGGAGAGGCGGCAGCTGACTTGCTGTCGAGGCCCCGGAGTCGTCTGCGCCTGCCCTCGCAGCCCCGCTGCTTCCTCCGGCTGGTTGCTGTAGAGCATTCTTACCTTTCAGGTCACTCTGTTGGCCCCAGATACATTCTTCAGGAGTTTCACAAGCTTCCCTCACTGCCATGTCTTCTTCGTCGTCCGTCCTTGGCCTTCCCCAAACCTGCCCCACCCAGTTCCACCAGCACATCAGCCCCGCTGCACCCGCAGGTCCCTTATGTCCTGGGCCGTCTGTCCCTCTCCCCTGGTCCGCGAGGCACGGAGGGCATCAGAAGCACCAGCAAGTACTGAGCTAGGTGGGCCCTCCGTTGTCCAGACTGTGAGTCCCTTGCCAGGATCCCCCACCGCACCCGCGGTCCCAGACCCACCTGATGGTCAGAAGAACTTACCCAGCCTTCAAGGCCTGCCAGAAGTCACCCCCACCCAAGCCCCCTGTGGGCCTTCTGGGCGGGAGGTACCTACCGCCCTCCACTTGCACCAGTTCCTCTCACTCTGCGTGACTCTGCTGAGCGCCCCCACCCTGGGCAGAGTCCCTCCTCTTCTCTAGTCCCCCGCACACGGCTCCACCGCTCTTCACGGGCCATGCTGGGTGCTGGTGGGTCCCAGAGATGGACCACTGTGTCCACAGCCGGGGATGGCCTCGCTCTTCTGTCCCACCAAAGAATTCCATCACTTTCTCAGGCCCAACTCAAGCACCCTTCCTCCCCCAAGCCCTCCCTGACTGGGACCCCAAGCAGAGCCATTCCCACCCTGCTCTGGGCCAGCACCGTCCCTTTGTCCGGCCCACTGTCCCTGGACTCCTCTCTGTAACCCTAGCACCCTCACGGGGCCGGGCACAGACGAGCTGCCCAGTGAGAATCCAGGGGGTGGCCGAGTGGTGAGCGAAATCACGGAGGGGCCAGGGACCGTGGTGCCATGCCTGTGCCCTAGAGCAGCGTCGGTTCTGCAGAGCCAGAACCCCACAGAGTGGGGTGCCCATGTTCACTCTGGGACCCACGTGCGGCACCGCGCATGAGTGACAGGCCTCCTGCATCCCCCAGGGTGCAGCCGTGTGACAGTGGGGTCGCTTTGCCCCAGGGCTGACCAGAGCCTAAAAGCAGCCTTTCTCTTAAGGTCTGTGCTGGAGCCGGGGCGGCTGGGAGTCCAGCTCCCTGCCAGGCAGCTCGCCCAGCAGGACGAGAGCGGGAAATCTGATTCTGCAGAGCCGAGGAGGCCGTTTCCCAGATTAGAATTCTCCGTGCCAAAGGCGGGGAGTTTACCACTGTAGGGAAGGGGAAATAGTGAAGATAAATCACATCCCACAAGCAGGATCCTCCAGGAGAGTCAGCTCAGTGTCTGTGGCTGTGCAGGGCGTCCTCGCCTCGTGGCCGCAGGACCGCTGTGCCCGGAGCTGCCTGCCACATGGCGCACATCCGTCCCTGAGCCCCCCTGGGGACTAGGTAAATTATCCGCCTGGCTGTGCCCAGAGGAAGGGATGACAAGGCCTGAGAGATGGCAGGGGAGCGAGGGGTCGGATGGATTGGGTTGGTGCACCTACCGTGTGTGAGCCAGGCCCCTGCACAAGCCTCGTCTCGCTTAATCGTCTCAACAGCGCCACGTGAGGGATGCACTTGTTATCGTGCCCAGAAGGCGATGCTCAGAGAGGTTAAGCACCTTGCCCGAGGTCACGCAGTGAGTGGTAGAGCGAGAATTCCACGCCAGGCCCATCAGACACGGGAGCCCGGGCCCTCCCCTCGCTTGACCCCTCTCCTCAGGCCCCTTCATCAGCGACCCCTGGGTCCTGGGGCGCATGGCTGTGGAGGGTCAGGTCCCTGCTCTGCTTCTCCCTCACTCCTGGCTAAGGCTCGTGGCTGCTGCCTGGATTTGGGACCTTGCCCTCCCCCAAGAATAAATCTGAGACCCCCAGATGCGGGACCACGGGGATGAGAGCAACAGCGACGCTGCCCTTTGGAATGCATGCCGGGTGCGGGCCCCTTTCGGCAAAGTCAGGGGCCTCCCCCTTCTGCCCTGGCTGGCAGGACGGATGCAGAGTCAAAGCCCCGGCTCCTGCCGTAAGCCCAGCCAGGCCCGGGGACAGCTGGGTGGTGGACGGCGGCTCACTGGCAGCCAAGGCCACGTGCCAGCCTCCAGCAGACGCGTCTGAGACGGCACAGACCACGTCCCTGCCGTAGATCATGGTTTTAGCAGGCGAGCTTTACGGTCCGTCCACTTAGTTCCGTGTCTTCTGGAATAGCGTGTCCCATTTTGCGTATGCTGCGAAGGAGTTTTAGGTGTGACAAGAGTAACAAAAGAGAACATATAAAAAGGGGTCCCCCCGAGGGACGGCTGATTACATCTCACCCAGAACGCGGAGGGCGACGGGGGGTAACGTGGCCTGCAAGCGGTCTAAGCTGTTCCTGAGACCCTGCTGCCCATCAGCCACGTGGTTCCATGGTTACAGCCACCGCTGGGCCCCAGTCACAAGCCCCTTCTGCATCGACCCCTGTTTGCTCTTCCTGGAGAGGGTGACACTGAATATTTCCAAAGGGATAGCAGGCCCAGCCTTGGCGAGGTGATGCCGTAAGAGGCCACGTGGAATGTAGCGGTCAGCAGAAGGCCAGGGGACAGTGACTCCTCGGGTGTGCCGACCAGGGGACTGCTCTCCACAGCTACGGGGAGGGAGAAAGGGAAGCTTTGGGCCCAGGACCGTCTGCCAAACACCTTCCAATGACCGAACCTGAGACGAGCTAAGAATCCCTCTTCCCCTGCTGCCCTCCTAGCTCTGCGATTAAAATCCTGAGGTCTTGGAGCTTTAAGCCAGGAAGAGCTCTGAGTCATTTCTCACGCCCTCATTGATTCCTTTCTGTACTTATTCGGCACGTGAGAGGCACGTCGGATGCCAAGCCCGGTCCAAGGCCCCAGGGTCACAGAGGAGTGAGATGTGGTCCTGTTTTCATGGCCACGTGGCCACTCATCACCTGGGGGAGACAGTTATCAAACCGTATAGAAGGAGGAGGGCCAATAGACATATGGAGAGGGGCCCTAAGGGTGTCTGGGGGGACCAGGGAAGGCTTCTCAGAGGAGGCGACATTTCTGCTAGACCAGGAAAGATGAGCTGTTTATCAGGAGCTGAGGGAGGAGAGCATTTCAGGGGAAGAGAATGACACGTAAAAGAGAGGGAAGTCGTGGGGAAGCGAGAGGCCGGGAGGCAGCAGGTGGGGGCCAGGAGCTAAACTGCAAAGCTGGGCAGTGGCCAGGCCTCGGAGGAGCTTGATACCTATCTCGTGGGTGTCAAGGAGCCAGTGGAAGATGAGTTTTGAGAGAATGGCATCTGGGAGCACTCACTCTGGGGCCACCACAGGGAGGGGTGGAAGCAGGTGAGGCTGGAAGACCACGAACGACGCTGCTGATGGTCAGGCAAGCGCCAGTGGGAGCCTGGCCTAGGACGCTGCTCGTGGGGGTGAAGCTGGGGGCGAGGTTGGAGAGAGATCTCGGAGACCAGACGGGCAGCGCTTGGTGATCCGCCCGCCGTATGCCCTCTGTGGGGGCGACCCCACTCACAGGGCCGGACAGAGGCTGCGTTGCTCTTCCTCCAGCCCACGTGTTCTAACGAGATGTGAGGCACAGCCCGCGACGAAGGGGAGGTCTGCTGGGCATGCAGGGCCAGCAGAGGCCTCCTTCTGCAGCCCAGAGTGACAGGCTCTGCTGGGGGACAGGATGGCCAGCCTGGAGGACTTCCGAGACAGCCCCAGGGCTGTCTACCAGCCGCCTTCCTGTCTACACTCTCTCTGCATCCTATAACCACCCCTCGCCCCCATCCCAGGGTGTGGAATGTTATAGCTCCTGGTCTCTGGGCTGCCAGGCTCTGCAGCATGTCAGGGTGCTGTACGGGATTCGGCTAAACCAAGTTCACGGGCAGCCCCTTCAGACGCAAGGCCCTGCCCATGGTGGATGGAGGACGTCCCGTTGTTCAGCCAGCCACTTTCGGATTGTTGCAGACCTGCGAGAGCCACACACGGCCGTCGCCGGGCCCGTTATGCCGACGGCCCCACGAATGAGGAGCAGAGTGTGTCTTGGCGCGTCAGGGCTGGAGGATGGAAATAGAGGCCCTGTGTAAATAATACGTCTTTACAAAAGAAACGCAGCAGCACGTTAGCCACGTCACCTCGCGTGACAACCGGGACAGGCTCCGAGGACCTGCCAGGGGCCGGCATCCATCGGTGTGCATCAGCGTGAGAAATGACGGCCGAAGGGAGGGGGTCCTGCTGCCCGCTGACCCTGAGGCCTTCGAGCGAGGCACGCGGTGAGGCTGCAGGTGGGCACCCTGACACTCGGCTTGGCTGCCAAGGTGTGAAACCTAGCGAGGCCGCGTGTTCCTACAGATGTCTTAGGTCTGCCGCCGAGCAGGAGGCAGATTAGCACCGAGGCGCAGGACGTGATGGGCTGCACCCACCGGGAAGATGGCTGGCTTGGGGGAGAGGGGCACGGGGGGGTGTCCTGATTATGCAGATGTGCTTTGGCTTCCGAAGGGAACCAGCAGGCGAGTCCCTTTCCAAGTGACCCTTACCGTAGCCCCGTAACTTTCAGCCTTTCTCCCCGAAGGTGGGGCCGGGTCTTCAGAAAGTCGCTTCCCGGTCTCTGGTGCCCCCTTTTTGAGCTCCGAACCCCACCGGGCATCTGGCTGTAACACCTGGAGCTCGGAAGAGGCCGCCGAACAGAATGGCCGCTGCAGTGGGTGCCCCTCCTCTCGGTGGAAATGGCACAATGCTGGATTTCAGTATTTTTAAATGAAAAATATATGCAGTTAGCTGTGCGCTGACAGTGTCCTTGAGGATTTGACAGTGAGATTTTCCAGCAGTTGGTCTTCGTTAGGATCCTGGCGGTGTTTAATAAGGCAGTCGAACTGCCGGCACCTTGGGTTCCTGTTTGTTCTCCGAGGGCTCCGGGGCTGCTGTGGTAAGCACATCGACCAGAGCTGATCATTACAAGGGCGTACGCCACCATGAATAAAAATGTCACACGTTTTCCCATCTCACAGCGGTACAAAATGTCAGGCCTGTCAAACACACATTGCAGGGAGCTGTGTGCAGTCCGTACAAATTGGAGAGCTGCATATTCCCCCAGCCTTCTGATATTCTTCATTTGAAGCTGAAGAAAAACAGTTGTTAACCTATTAGCTAGGATTTTTAAACTCTGCGGAGGCGGTGGAGGGCAGACTTTGACACAGACAGAAATGTATTCCAGGGTCCAGGAATTTTTTTTTAAAAAAAAAAAAAAAACCAGGTTCTCCATCCATTTTGTTCCGAGGGAAGGAAAAGGGAAAAGAAAAAAAAAAGCCTCTGTCTCGTGAACCTGAGTGTCTGTCTTTAACAGACACACGGGGGGAATCGGGATGTTTCACATCTAAGCTTCCTATCGCTTCCCGCTTTTGCATTCCTCTCAGAACGTGTCTTGCTTTTGGGGGATGGCTCTGGGGCTCACCCTGGTAGGCCAGAACGCTTCTAGGCTGGGGGTTCTCCCTGATCGAAGCACCCCGGAAGTGTCGCCAGCCTGGTGGAAGGTGGAAGGAACAGCCCGAGTGACGAGGACAGTGACCCGTCGGTCTGGATTACTCAAATGCTGGGTGATGATGGCCTTACCGGTAATTGGATGCTAGTTCCACCGTCGTGGGCAAGCATTTGCTTTGCACTTAGCATGCGTGGGCCTTGTGTCCAGAAGCTGGGGTCTCGGGGGCACGGTGCCACCCTCGAGGAGCCCATTGTCATTTGGGGACGGACAGAAGAAAGTATCCCAGCTCTGTCAAGCCGGAAAGAGAGGGTCAGCTTCCAGGGACGGGACAGAGGCTTGAGGGATGAGCGGGGTCCACCAGGCAGGCAAGTGCAGGAAGGACACACGTGATGAGCATGCGGGTCGTGAAGGTCAGTGGCACTTGATGGACGGGACAAGGCAAGGTCTTTGTAGGGCTGGACAGAAGGTTGCGGTGGGGCGGGACATGGGTGGTGGCAGCAGAGGCTGGGTCTTCGATGGCCTGCCTGCCAAATACTGTCTACAGAGACGTGACCAGCCCCTCAGGCTGCAGGTGGACCCTGGGACACCGGTGGCAGGGAGAGCAATGGGAACACAACCCCCAGCCTCCCTTTCCAGAGGATTCTGTGCGATCCTATCTGCACGGCCGAAAACTCAGGGGCAGATTTTTCCTTTAATTTCCTAGCGGTGCACTGTTTGGGGTGGACCTCATCCCAGAGATGATAAATGAGCCTTGGTTTTGCTGAGCTGGCCCTGGCCCTCATGTGCACCGAGCAAACGCTCACCGAGTCTGGCCCCGGGCCGGGGAAATAAACGCCGGTGGCTGCAGAGCCAAACCTCTCCGTGGCCAGGATGGACTAGCAAGGCAGAAAGTGTGGAGGAGAACAGGCAAGAGGGGAGCACCCTCAGTTTGGAGGGGATAAGTTCTAGCACCTTCCCTCTGCCGTTTGTGTGTCGGGTCGGATGGAAGGAGTGTGGGCTTCTTTAGGATCAGATATACCTGGGCTTGGATCCTGGCATGGCCACCTGAGGGCCGTGAGGTCCGGTCTGGGCACGGCGCTGAGCCATGCAGCCTCAGTTTTTCATCTGACAAATGGGGCTTTTCCTGTGGGGTCGTCGAGCTCGTCGCATGTAGTGCGCTAGCCTGGGGCCTGGTACATACACAGCAAGTGCCAGAGAACAGCAGCCCCTGTTGGTATCAGAGGGGTCTGATCTCTCTCTCCCAACATCTGGAAGCTTCTCCCCGTATCCCCCACCTTCTGGGGATGTCACCCAGGCACTCTGGATGGCATCCCAGATGGCTGCCCTGGCGTAGGTAGCCCCGATGCACACCCTCCTCCCGCTTCTGTCTGGGCAGAGAATGGCACGCGTCAGCAAAGCTCCCTGCCCCTGCTCGCCGCCACCGGCTGCATCTGGTGCCCGACCTCGGGCCACCAATGGGATGCCACCTATTCAGACCGAGCAGCTGCACCTGACGAAAAACAAAAGGCTCCCCTCCCCCAGCCCACTGCCGGCCCTCCTCCTTCCCCCTGCTCTGTCCCCCGAGTGCCAGGGTCACCCAGCCCCCGCGCAGCCTTCCCGCGCAGCTGCCTCGCGGCTTTTGTTCAGCATGTGAACTTTCCCGTCAGCGCGGCTCCTTGCACGGGAAGTAATCAGGGATCTTGACAAGGCTTCAAACCACAAATGCCACTACAAATTAACCAGCACCACTACAAAATACTACTGCTGTCAACATCGGGAAGAATGCGCTGCTCTTCGGGACCGGACCGCGCGGCCTTCAGCTCGGCGCTCGCCGCGCAGAAAGCGCCCAGGCCTGGCCTGCGAGGGCGGCCCCGCCAGGTGACTTGTTGGGTCAACTGAATCCTAAGCACACCCTCTGCAGAGACGCTGGCTGGCAGGCCCGTCGGCAGGTGCAGCAGCTTTTCTTCGAGGCCCACCTTCAGTCCTGGACCCCTCCTCTCCCCTCCCCACCACAGATGGTGCCTCTGGATGGCAAGGTGCAGGGCGCATCGGCACCGGCCACCCACCGGAGACAAAGGCCACCCCACCTGGCTTCAGTTCCCCAGCCCGAGAGTGGGGATCTGTTAGAGCCTCTCGCCAGAGTTTTAGGACCGATGGGGATGTTCCGAGTGACACCTGCCCCGTCGAGGGCGCCCTGAGAGGAGGGCCCCTTCCAGCCTCCCCTCCCCGTGGAGAAGCAGCACGGCCGCCTCATCCTGCATGGGCGGGACGGCACCATCTAACGAGGCCAGGACGATGCACAAGTGTCGCAAGAAGCGCCCCTCCTGGGAACAGCCTGGAGCTTCGAGGTGCCTCTGCAGGTGTGTCAGGGCCGCTCGGTCCCAGCTTCCCCGCCGGGGGCCCGGGGCCCTGCCCAGCGCTGCTGATGCAGAGTGGGAGCTGTGGACCGCGGGCACCCGCTCTTCCCCAGCCATCCTCGCCGAGGCTCTGAAGCAGAGGGGAGCATTTGATCCTCCCCAACAAGCAGGACGGGCTCTGTCGAGGCCGGACGGAGAGGACTGGAGATAATGACGGGAGTTGGGGGACAGGCGAGAGCTGCGCCCGAGAGAGCTAGCTGGGCACTTCAAAGGAGGCACTCCACGCAGATGCGGCTTCAATGCTCTCCTTTTCGGAGGCCGTTCAAAAGCAGCCCTCTTTTATTTCCATACCTTGCATAATAGCGGCTTCCCAGTCCCGAGGAGTTAGGGGAGCCTTGCTCTCGGCCCAGAGGCCCTTTGTGAAGCAGCAGAAAGCTTTGTCTTCCTCTCCCGACCGGGGCGTTTCATGCGCAGGTCAGAGCACTGATCTGGCTGCGAGCCAGGAAAATTAACCAGGTGAACTCTGTCTGCGTTCAACAGTGACACGGATTAATTGTGAATCTTCCCCCAGACCGTCTCCATCCCTGGTGGCGTTTCTGGTTGGGGCACGTCCCTGGGACAGAGATGTCATCAGCATCTGTCCGGCTTCCCCCATCAGGGTCGCCACGGCCGTCCTCCACGTGGCCTAGACGGGAGTGGGCCAGGAGAGGGACGATGCAGAACACCATTCAGACACAAAGGATTCGAGACCCCCTTGGGGGCCGGCCTCCGAGGCCAGCCCTGTCATGCTGCCAGCCTCCATCGGGCACGCCCTGCCTTCTCCAGCCCTCCTAAAGGGGCGCTTCGGGGTCCTGGCTGCCTCCCCACAGCCCTCGGTCTCTCAGTGGAACTGGTCGGTCCCTGTGGCCTCAGGCGTCTGTGCTCTTCTGCCTCCTGCCCCACCCCACAGTCCCTGGTTGGGATTGGGCCTGTCTCACCACTGACTTGGCCATTTCTCCTGTGTGGCCTTAGGAAGCTCCGCGGCCCCCTGCCCTGAGTCTGCTTAGTGACGTGGAGTCGCTAAAGGAACAGTCCAAGGTGTGGCCTCCCTAACCCAAATCCTCGTGCTGGCTCCTAAGCAGGACCCACGTGCGTCACAGGACCCCTGCCCCAGCCTGCAGGGTCTTGGGGACCCTCTTCCGAAGGCCTGGCCTCTGCTGCTCTGTGTGACCCTGGGCAGGTCTTCACGTCCCCTCATCCCGGCGTGGGGATCCCTGGGCCGCTTCGGCACCAGGAACTCGGCGGGCAGGAAGGGCTGTGGCTCTGTCACTGAGTAGGCGGCCCTCATCTCTCGCCCACCCCACCCCTGCACACAGCAGAGCGTTGGCACCCTGCAGCCCGCACGGGGCGCTCCGCCACGCCGCCCCGGTAATTGAGTTGATATTCCAGCTCAGCTGCCCCTCCTGACCTTTTGGAAACAGTGTATTTTGCCGCAACAACAAATGAACTGCAAATCCGATGCCGTCCTGATAAATGTGCGTTTCGTGCCCAATGAGCATCCTCACCTGGCCCGCACGGCTGACAGACAGGAACGCGGAGGGCCGGGCAGAGGCCATCGAGTCCCCGTCTCCTGCGGGACATCCACGCCAGTCACACGCTCAGGCTTAGCCTTCTCGGCTCCCGGCAGTCACGTGGGCGAGGGTGGCGCATTGACAACACGGAGGCAGGCACCTGTGTCTGGAAGGGTGTGTCCTTAGGAACCCACCCATCCGTCTTCTGCACCAAGGACACCAAGGTCTCCTCGGATGTGCCCCTTCCCACCTGAGAACATCCACCCTTCTTAGCCGGACATTCAAGGCCCAATATTATGTGACCTCCACCAGCTCCCCTAAGGCCTTGGCCTGTCCCATCATAGTCACCCTCACTCTCGTCTCGTTGGACCGCTGTGGTTCCCCTGGACTGGGCACCTGAACTCCCATCTGACAGAAGAGCCCCCCCCCCGTACCTCCGTAGGCCTCGGCACCCCTCTGCAGGGCGGTTCACGGATGTGCCCGTGCAGAGCATCCCTCACTGGTCATGAAATGAACGAACAAATGCATCCCGTGCCTCTGAAAGCCCCAGAAAGATGCTCAGCTGAGGAAGGGGAGACGTCAGCCATCTCCTCTCTGCCAGCCTCTTCCCCGAGGCGCAGATCTCTAACAACAGATTCTAACTTTCGAAGGGACGAGGATTAGAAAAACCCTTTTCAGAAAAGATTCCGGACGACTTTGGAAATTTGGATTGACAATGCCTGCTTGTTTTAGTTCCTGCTCCTGGCTGTGTGACCTCAGACTAGTCCCTTAACCTCTCTGGGCCTCCCGTTTCCCATCTCTATCGGAAGGAAATAATCCTTCTCTAACTCGCCTCACCAGGGGACGTGAGGCTCAAAGGGAAGAGGAGAAGTAGACATGCTTTGAAAGGGAATAGAAGAGATCACGATTAAAACCCAGTCTCCTTCCCCAGTGCCTGGCTGACAGCTCACTCGCAGCATCCACCAGATTTTTCTGGGAAGACGTCTGGGTCCAAGGGGAGGACAGAGGATCAGACGGTCCCCGTTCCTCATCAGGATGCCGGGCCAGAGTCTCACACCGCTGAATCGCGCTCCCGTAGCATCCTCACACCAGGGCTTGTGACTCAAGAGTTATTTCTGTTTCGCAGGAGAGTTAACTGAGACCTGGGTCAAACTACTCGTCCGGGCGGTAGAGCCAACGCTGAACTCAGCTGGACGATGACAGAGCCAAGACGTGAACCTGAGTGTTTCTAACCCAATGAGGGTTTCTTGGGTTTTAGCCCAAATCCTCCGTGTACCCTTAAGAAAGCTATTTTTCTGCGATGTGGGTCAGATCCCATTAGACCGTGCATCCCTTAAGGACAAAGGCTGTGCCGCCTGATTCCCGGGCCCTGGCCCCGAGTAGTTGTTCCTTAAATTTACACGGGAGAATCCTTCCATCTGCTTCCCCAGCTAGACGTGACCTTCAAGAGGACAGCCGCTTGTGTTGATGGTGGAAACCCCCAGCCCCGCCACGGCTCAGCTCAGGAAGGGCCAGATGAATGGTGGAACGGGGCTCTTATTAGGAAAAGATTGCCGAGGGCCCAGCCTTCTTGCGTGCACGTAAGAAACCGCCATCAGTGGAGCGTGATTCAGTCCTGCAGGGAAATTGGGGGCCACGTGTTCTGGGATTTCTGTACAAAGCTGCCTGGACCTCTCCGTTCTCTGCTTCTGCTTCTGGTTTAGCCACTGCCTTCTCCGGCGGTGGGGTAAGCACCGGGTTCACAGTCAGGAGGCCCTGAGTCCCGCTCCCAGTTCTCCCCTTTACCAAGTGGGGGTCTTGAGCAGGGCTACTGCTTTGTCCATGGAAAGGCACGCTTCTTGTCACCAGGACTGTGGGACGAGACGAACAAGCTCGTGCCAGCCCTGGGCTGTGGGCTGGGGTGCAGAGGAGAACGGCAGCGGGTCTCTGCCCCGGGGGGCGCACGTGGGGGGGTGCTTCTAGTCACCGAAATGGCGTTCACCGAGTCCTGGCCAGCTCTGCAGTCTTCTCAGATCCTCCCCCCTTACACTGTCATGGTCCCCACAGTCAGTCAATCCCAGATTTGCCTTCCCAAACCCCTGGGGGCTGCATTCTGGAAAGTGGTGTGTTGGGTCAGTTCTTCCCTGGCTTCTCTCTTCACCCCCTCTTCCCACCCAGATCACCACTGCGCACCCCTGTGCTTGCTCATTGTCCTCAGCGTGCTCAGCTCTCCCCAACCTGTGTCCTCAGTGGTCATCCTGCCCCAGCATGTTTGGGAAACACGGGAAATACAGCCCAGTGGCCCCACTGTTTTCCCTCCAGGAGGCAGAAGCCTCCTCGCAGCAGCGTGTCCACCTCGGCCTCGGCCCGGGCCCGGGAGCAGTGCCGTCACATCCCCCACTTCCCTGCAGCGGGGCCCTCGTGGGCACACGAAGGTCGTTTGTACCATGTGACCCTTTCTTGGTATCTGTCAGTCCCCCCGGTTAACTGCTGGCTTCTAGGTTGGCTGCGGTCGAGGGGCTGCTCCCTTCCCACCATTTATAAATCCAGTCGCTCAAGGACCAACACTTCCTGACGATAATCAACGGAAAATAAGTTCATTACGGAACCCGGAGACCTAACATTTGTTGAGTTTCTACGTGTGCCAGGAAGTTTCAGCCAAAAAAAAAAAATAATAATAATAATTTGCTGTGCACCTATGATGTTCCTAGTACTGTGCTAGATAGACCCCAGGAGAAATGGAGAAATGAGACAAGTGAGCGAATCGTTAACAGCCCGCGGGCCCTGAATGCGCACAGGGGCTGAGGGGACACCTGACCCACGCTGCTTAGGGCATGGGGGAGGCGCTCGAGGCTGCAAAGGGTGAATAAGGGGCACCGAGGGTGAGCCTAACAGAAGGGTGTTTCAGGCATGGGGGCAGCCTGGGTGCACAGATGCGTGAGGCATTCAGGGAGAGCAGGAGGGTGATCGGGGCTGGGCGGGAGCCACGCCGAGGGTGCGGGTGCGCCAGAGGTGAAATTGCAGAGGTCCATGGGAGGTTCCAGAATCTGCAGGGCTTCGAGCACCCCAGGGGGATGTTAATGGGTCATGTATAGTGTAAGTGCGTCTGTACACAAATAAATTGGGGGGATCGGACCTTGAAGGAAAAGAGTTGGTAGGATTTGGCCTCTTCAGGGTGGATGTTTCTATCGCAGAGGCTGCCTTTGCCGTGCTAACAGGCCTGTGGACCTCCGAACGGAGGAAAACAGCAGACGGCATTTCCCAGATTGCCTGGCCGGGGAACCCCCCTTTCTCCCTTCATCCAGTGCCTCTCCCAGGATGGCGATTCTCAGAAGATACCCTGGGAGATGCCGGCTTTCCACTGAGATGGTTTAAGCTGGCGAGCGACAGGGCCGGGCACGTGTTTTGTTTGAGTCCGCTCTGGACCGCGCGCAGAAGGCGGATCGGGAGGGGGAGAAGCTGGAGGCAGGCGAACCTGCTCCTGGTGACAGCTGCGGATGTCTCCGGGCAGCACTGTGGGGACATCCTCGTGAACATCATCCCACTGAGTCTTCCCAATGGCCCCCTGGGTGTGGACAGCCGTTACCTGTGTGTCCAGATGGGGGAATTAAGGCTCAGATGGCTTAATCGTGGGCCCTGAGGAACCCAGAGGGTGAGTGGGTTCGGTCTGGCCCCCCAGAGGCCACTTCCTGAGCACTCTGTCACTCTGCCACACCTGCCAGCAAGAAGGGAAATGGCCAGGTCAGAGGTGACAAGCAGTGAGGGCCATGGAGCCGGAGAAGCTGGTCACCCAGAAGTAGAGTGGCCACGCACAGGGGAGAAGGGGTGTCCGGATGGGGGCAGCTGCCTGTGCCTCCGCGGAGGGCTGTCCCCTCCCCTTCTCCTCGTACTTTCCTCCTGAGGAGCAGTGCCGGTTAGGGGGCTGTGTTCCCCTTGGCCCCACACGTATCCTATAAGCCACGGAGGAGGAGAAGCAAGGCTCAGTGGGCAGCCAGTCTTGTCTGGGTGGGTGGCATCCTCAGGCCCCGGGGCCTCTGATCGGAGGAGGCCCACTGAGCACGGGTCGGCCCACACGCCCCACCGATGGCACAGGATCTGGGGAGCCGACGTGCACATCCATCTAGACGAGCTCTCAGTGTGCAGTGAGGACCCCACTTCTCCACCAGGTCCCTTGACTAACTTTCCCCTCAGGACACCCTGACAGGGCCTCTAGGGGGATCCAGGGACACCTGAGCTAGCCCCTGCCCTCCAGGAATCGAGTTCGGAGAACGAGTCGTAAGGCAGGTTTGCCCTCCGAAGGATCCCTCCATCCTGCGGAAGCTCTAAAGCTCTGTCTAAGGGAAGTGTCGTGAGAGCCACACGTGGGGGTCACACATGGATTTCTAATACATTTAACCCACATATCCCAAATATTTTTATTTCAACATAATCAATATTAAAAATCGATGAAATATTTGACGTTCTTTTGTCAAACTAAGCCCCCGAAGTCCACTGTGTGTCTTATACTTACAGAATGTCTTAATTTGGACTCAACACGTGTGGCCGTTGGCTCCCGGGTGGTGCAGGCCTAGACTTTGCTGGTAACGATGTACCTTCGTGCCCCGCGCGGTTGGATGGGCAGGAACCAACGCGAAGCCTCCCAGGGTTTGCCGAGGGTCTGAGGTCGCAGGCTAGTGTGGCCTTTCACTCTCCCTGCCCCGCCCACCCGTCTCCGGCACTTTCCAGGGTATCTGGATGGGTAGGCCATTGAAAGGACAAAGATTGACTTTTGAGGTAAAGGATTTGAGAGCAGAGCCCAGAGGTGTGTGCTCTGTTGTTTTCTAGTCACACCCCGATTTCAGAAGCCACGCATTTTGTACAAATTTTGTTTGTTCATCAGATATTCATTGAGCGTGTATTTTCTCCCAAGGCCTAGAGATGAGCTCCCTCAAGGAAATGAACATTTGCAAGATAATGGGGAGCGGGGGATGGGGCAGATGCTTTGTGCTGGAGGTTAAGTCCCCTGTAGCGGGGAGCACGGAAAGGCAGCATCTGACCTGGGCACAGCCTTAAAGGGCAGGTAAACATTCGCCAGGCAGGTCAGGATGGGGTAGGTCACCCCACGCAGAGGGCAGGCAGGAAACGAGAGAGGCCAGGGCCATTTGCGGGTCTGCCAGGGTGAGCACGAGTGAAGGTGGGGAAGGATCTGTGTGGGACACGGCAGAACCCAGGTCTCGGAGAACTCGGGATGCCAGCCCAGGCCCGTGTCGCGCCTTCATCCCAGGACTGGAGCGGGGGCTGCAACCGAGGTCTCAAAGCTGGGGCGCAGCACGGCCACGTCGCCCTTTGGAGGAGCCCTGTGTGGAGGGTGGTGGGTGGAGATCCAGGCAGGGGCACCTGTTGGCAGGTGACTACAGCGATCCGGCCCAGAGGCGAGGCCAGGACGAAAGACTTAGCCGAGGGGAGGGCTTCAGAAGTGGGAAGCTCGGGCCCCCTGAGCAGCCAGTGTGGGGGCGGGGAACAGGCGCGTGCGTCGCGGACGGCCCGCTGGCTCTGACTGGGGTGTCCTGGATGCCCGCCCTCCAGCCGTGTGTGCACGTGCATCATCACACCGTCTCCGCTGTACTGATGTTTTAAGTTTCGCTTTAATGCAGCCGCAAAGACTCCGTCCCACGCGCCCGCCGCCTCCCAAGATCCAGCGCTCGAGGCCCGTGAGTAGCCGCTGGTCCTGCCCGCCCCGTCTAACACCGCCTGGGCCGCTGTCCCCGCCTGACTAAACCTCGGGGGTTTGAACTCAGCTGCCTTGCAAAGACACCCTGGGAGTGGGGTCTCCAGCTTCCCTCTCTGCGTGGCATGAAGCGGAACTTGCATTTTTCTGGGCTTCTCTGTCCTTTTGTGTTGTGACTCGGTTCAGGGACTTGCAGGCCCGAGCTAGCTGTAGGTCGCCGGGGGGTGCTGTGTGGTTGGTGTGTTTGCCGTGTGTGCAGCCTGGGCGTGGATCTCCCAGGTGTCTGGCCGGTGCGCACTAAAGCCTTGCCCTAACTGCCCCTTCTCACCAAGGCCGCGGAAGCCTGGCCGCCAGGCGCTCGTTCCCACCGGAACGGGGTTTGCAAGTGCATGTGATGTTCCTCCCGAGGACAGAGGCTGCGCCCGAGAGTTTGGCCTCAGTCCAGGTGGTGACAGGTGCTCCTCCTAGCAGGCCTCACGTGGCGCTCACCTTCCCATGTGACTCTGCGCAAGGTGGAGCCGCAGGGGGACGTGATCAGCCCACCAACACCTGAGAAGGGTCGGGTGAGAGAAAAGGAGGGAGACCCAGCCGTGTTGTTACTTTTTTAAAGAGAAGAGCTGTGGGAAAACACGGACGCGGGTCCCGTTTTCGGCCTCCGTGAGGTCATTTTCCTCCTAAGCACAGACCAAGGGGTCAGAGCCCCACCCACCTGCCATCAGGATTCCCCAAAAAAGGGCATCCCAACCCCCTCCCGTCCTCTCCAGTGCACACATCCAGCTCCATCTTGGAAAGGTGTGGCAGCCAGGGCTGCAAGCGGCCAGGCCGAATGCGTCTGCTTATAACCCTCGGCGTGCACACCCAGCGTGGCTGCCCTCTGCATAGAGTCGGAAAGTTCCAGGGTACTGTGTCCCTTCCCTTCCCCACCGTGTGTGGGAGTGAGCGAGCCAGGGTGAGGGTTGGGGACATTTAGATGACTTTCGCCCGTGGCCGTGTGTGGCAGGCAGATCTGTCCCCTTACCCAGTCCCACAGTGGTCAGCACAGCTGTCGGGGGGACGGGGTGTTTCTGCTTTCTGCTCACTGTCACTAGAAGGGAGACTCAGGCTGCACAAAGAAAGCACTTTGGGGGACAGGCAGCCCCTTCGGGGTCAGACCCCGTGTCATTCAGCGGGAGTTCCAGTTCTCATCAGCAACA
This sequence comes from Cynopterus sphinx, assembly GCA_030015415.1. Taxonomy (NCBI): domain Eukaryota; kingdom Metazoa; phylum Chordata; class Mammalia; order Chiroptera; family Pteropodidae; genus Cynopterus; species Cynopterus sphinx. Next base: position 122,310,491 of record CM057385.1, on the reverse strand, counting down.
CGGATTTGGGGCGTAGACGTCGCTGGGCTCGCATGCCAAAGCGGTGCGACTCCGGACAAGGGCCGAAGCTCTCTGAGCTCACGTCTCTCTCTGTAATGAAGCCTCATGCCCTGAGGGTTTTGTGAGAATGAACATAGATGATGACGTTTGTGCGGTGCCTGGCAGCACAGGAGCGGTCCTTACCAGGATTCTAAATCTTACAGCTTCTAAGGAATGACACGGTTTCTTACTGACCGTCACTTGCCCGGGCCGTTTCTGGTCAGCAAACCATTCTCGGGCACGTGATCCGGTCGGGCCTCACCGTCCCTCTGTGAAGTCGGCACTGTCTCCACCCTTTTCAGAGACGAGAAAACAGATGCCCGGCAACCTCAGGCAGAGGTCACCAGGCCCTGGCACCTGCGGCCTCCCCAGCAGGCAGACTCCCTGGGCCCTCCGCCTCCATTTCCCTGGAGTCCATCTCAGTATAAAGTCCTGGGGCAAAGCCTTCCGTCGAGGGAAAAATAATCATCACCCGGCGAGCTTCCTGTCGAAGCTCTAGGGTGGAGTTCGGGCCGCAGGGGTGAGGAGGATTCGCGTTGACTAAGCATTTCCTCTGTGCCCGGGACCGTGCTGGGCTCTCGTATAATTACCGTCTCACTCGTCCGTGCAGCAGGGAGGCACAGATGCTGTTTCCTCGACTTGCAGCCGAGGCTAAAGCGACCGATAAGAGGCCACGCTGGCCGTCGAGCACAGGCTGCCTCTGCACCCCCGCGCTGCTCACCAAGCAGCCGCTCCTTGGGGCAGAGTCCCCCAGTGGGTAGCGCTCCGAATTCCCCGTAGCGACCTGGGACCCAGGGCAGGCAGGGACTCCCTTAGAGCACGGTACAGGTCAGCGTCTCTGCCCTTGGGAAGACTCTAGTGTTGGAGACGGCTGCCGTCGGCTCTGCGCTGTCTCACCAGTGTAGGGACTCGTGCAGGGAGAGGGGGGGAGGTGGCCATATCACCTGGCAGCTGAAGACTTGAGCATGGACATCTGGTCCCAGGAGGGGTCTGCCTCTGCTCCCGTGCACGAGGTGACTACCTGGCGCTGACGAGGCAGGTGCCGGCAGAACCAGTTCTAGGTTTGGACGTCCAGGAGGCCTGCCCCGGGCTGAGTCGCAGCTTGGCCACCTCCTGGCTGTGTGACTTGGGCAAGATGCTCACCTTCTCTGAGCCTCAGTTTCACCATCTGTAACATGGGTTCAGCAACGCCTGCCTGGGGAGGGTAGCGAGGCCAGTATGTGTAGTACCTGGCACCATCCCTGGCGTAACGCGTGCACCTACACCCACTTCTGCCAAGCAGAGTCCCTGGGGGACTGATTTGGGAATCTAGGAAGGTTTGTGCTTTCTGGGCGCTGTGGGCGGCCCAGTGCTTTGTCCCTCTGATGCACTCATGCAAACACGTTGGGTGGGCACCATTGCACACTAAGGGAGACCTCGTGAGACGTGGGGTGTGGACCCCCTCCGGGGCCTCAACGAGGACAGTCGGATGAGCTCCCATGTCAGGAGCCGCGGGCCCCATCAGGGCTCTGCCAGCTCACCTAGCCGCGGACATTCTGGACAGAAGTGCGGCTGTTGTTGGCCCAGGATGGTGGTAGCGTCAGGGGCCGGCCACTCCGCCCTTCTGGAAGGCGCTCTAGAGCCTGGCACCTGTGGCTGGAGTCCAGATGCTACCAGAGGATTTAGATTTTATTTTTAAAAAAGAAGAAAGAGGACAGAGCAGAAGGAAGCATTGCCAGTGTCTGGTGGGCCGAGGAGAGTGGGCCGGGGCGTGCAGGGCAGAGCCGGGCCGTGCTTGGCTGCATGCGAAGCCCTTTATAAGCTCAGTATTTATCATTCCTCGCTCACCATTAAAATCAAATGTACTCGGTGCTTTTGTATTCAATACACATTTAACCCTGCCGACTTAGATTTCTCAGGTTTTAAATCCGGTGGGGAATTGGCTGGTTTCCCAACTTTCCCCTCAAGTCCCCATGAACAGAGCTCAAAATCCCTGTTTAGCATTTTCTCCCCCGGCGCTGCTGGGGTCCTGACGCCGGTGGGGCCGTAGCTGCTGTGCGTGCATGTGGTTTCTTCCCTCATCCCCCAGCCTCCCCCCCCCAGCACCCTAGAAAGACGAACGTGGTCGCTGAAATATGACGGGCCAGTTGTCTGCATCGTCTTGTGATTCGGGCTTAATTAGACCGTTTTGTCTCTACGTGTCCCTGCCTGGTTGCGGCTGTAACTGGAGGTCTGCGGCCGTGTGTGCGTGTGTGTGTGTGTGTGTGTGGTTTGTGCATGTGTCTTCACCTCGTGTGTGTGTGTGTGTCGCCTCCATGCGTGTTTGTGAGACTGTGTGTCTGCCGGCGTCTCGAGGCCTCTGTGTGTCTCTGGATGGTTGTCTGTCTGTGCGTGTGACTTTGTGTCTGGCTTTGTCCGCACCAATCAGGTGTGTGCGGCTCTGGGAGTGCCTGCCCCGGCGGGGGTGACCGACTGTCCCCAGGTCCGCTGTGCCTTTCTCTCCCTCCCCTGCCTCCCCGCTCCCCTGCCCACCCCTCCCTCGCCGGCTCTGTCTGTTTTATCATCCCTAATGAAGCAGTCTTCTCCATCGATCCTGCTGATTGCCAGCCCATTCCTTTTGTTTGTTGGCGCTGAGCCATTCAATGGCACTCTGACAGCTCAGCTCGTCTAATTAGCTCTGTTGTTCTTTTTCCCCATGTTTCACCACGTTGCAAGTTCAGTTGAAGTTGCCACAAACTTAATCCCCCCCGTTTCAGCCACAAGTTCACATTCCTCACCCGCCTTTATTGTAGCAAAGAGCAGCCATGTGCAAGGACAGGCTGACAGGCCTTAATGTCTGCCCTTTCCTGAACCCCCCCCTCCGCCCGCCGCAGGACCTCGGGGACAGGGCAGAGATGCTCCAGCGTCCCGACCGCACACCGCCTCTGTGGCGAAACGTCTGGGGGAGCAATCCCAGCCAGGCGAGCCTGCTTACCAGCTGCCTCTGGCTCTGGTCCGGGAAAAGTCCGGGAAACCACTTCACAGGTGGAATGGACGGGGGTGTATCCATTCGCGCATCCAGCAAATGGTGACTGTCCTCATAACGATGGTAATAATAGCGACAGTGTGGAGCTTTTCTGAGATTCCAAGCAGCGACGCTCGCTTGTTTCTAAAAATTTCGCTTGAATGACCGGCCGCTCGGGTTCCAGGCCCCGCACGGGATGCTAGGCGAGGGGAAGCCCCTCGCAGACGGCATGTTCTGGTTCAGAGACACCCCTCCCCAGGCTTCCTTTGGTTATTGACGGGCTCATGGAGGAGCAAGGTGGGCATTTGTGGAGCCGTCCCATGTGCCAGAGCCCAGGCCGGCACCTACCTTCCCTGTGGATCCTCACAGGAGCCCCATAGAAGACAGCGAGTCTGGGGGGCTGCATTTGGCTTTTTGGTTTTTGTTGCTGTTGTTTTCCCACATCTCTGAGTTGCCAGACGAGGCCGAGCTCAGACTGGCCACTCCACAGGAAGAACTGGTTAGGTCGGACGTGCAGAGACCTGAGGACTTGGTCCGACTCCATAAAGACTTGTCTGTTATGCAGCCAGCTTCTGTAGCCTGAGTTCCCAAGCCGGTGTACCGTGTCACCTACAAATTGCTGTCGGGGGGCGGGGGTCAGGGAATAGGGCCGGCAAGAAGTGGAGCACGTGTGCCCCCCTTCCTGTCCTGTCCAGGACCTGAGCCATTGCGGCGTTTCCCACTCGGTCCCTCGTCTGCAGGGAGAGGGCAGGCCCCTCTTGCGCTGGGTGCTCAGGCATTTTCATTGGCAACGAAACTCACAGGGGGACCGTCTTAGCTTCGTCCTCCGTCACTGGGAATGGTTGGGGATGATGGTGCCCGATTTAAAGCCACGTAACGTTGATTGGACTGAATGAGTATCCTTGCTAGGGGCTCCCTGGAGATTCTCAGCCTGATTCCCATCACAGCCTCTGCTGGAGAAGGGGTGTCGTCTGCTCCAGTGGGCCCTAGTCTTGGCTTTCGGTGGCAGCAGATCAGAGGAAAAAAACAAAAAACTGCAGCCTGGCTGCGGGTTCGGAAGCCGCATGCTCCACTGTCACGTACACCCACCCCAACCTTCAGGCTGGGTCCACATCGAGCATGTAGCAGCCGCCAGGGCTGTGTGGCATCCGGGCTGAGCCCTGCTCAGGGGCACTGCGCAGGGGTGCCCCGGGGAGCAGAAGGTGATTTTTCTGGCACTCTCCGATGCTGTTATTTGCTTCCCACCCACTCCTTCCAGTAAGAGAGGAAAACAAGTATCTAGTAATTCAGTTGTAAAAAGAACAAAGATAGGCCCGTGTGCCCTACAAACAAAGTCTTGAGTGAAAGCTTTTTGTTTACCAGACGGGTTTCTGGGATCTTGAACAAGGTGAGGGGGCACTTAGCATTACCAAGGGCCTCTTTGTTCCTGGTCCCATGTAGACAATATGTCATCAGACCCTCATAGCAGCCCTGCGAAGAGGCAGGGTCCTGTCCCCTGCTTGCAGACGAGGAAACCAAACTCTTCAGAAGACCCCTTCCCGTCTGAGTAGGCCACAGACCTCCAGTCCACGTGTCTGCTGTGCCTTCAAAGGCAACATTCTCATGATCAGAGCCTTTGCAGCCCGTGCCGTGACAAATCCCTCAGCGTTTATTTGGGGTCACTTATCCGAATCTTCCCACTGTTCCGTGTGACTTCACCTCACTCCTCCTTGGGGGGTCTTCCCCTGTGCCCTTTCCAGGTGCGCCCTCCCCGCCCACATGTCGTTAAGAGACCAAAGAGCAACGTCGCAGTGGAAGCCCGGAGGACATCCGTCTCCAGCCCTGAGCAGTGAGTACCCGTCACTCCCCTCCCCTCTGTCTGCCGGAACCCGGGGGGCTAGCGCTCTGCGAGGTCCACGTCGCAGCCCCGGCCTTCGAAAGGCCTCCCTGCAGCCCAGGCGGGTGTTTCACCAAGAGGTCCCCTGGGAGCAGGGCTGGATCCGCAGTGGCACCTTCTGCTCGCGGTTGTCACACCAGTGGGAGGCGCCAGAGGCCACAGAGCTGGGCACTAGGGCTGGATTAGGGCTGGACGGGCCCAGAGGGAGGTTCCAGGCCTTTCCTTGTGTTGTGGGGTCAGCAGGGGAGTTGGGAACCGGGTCAAGAAGGTGACCTCCTTAATGAGGGCCTCCACCTTCCTGGACATGGGTGCTCGAGGTCTCGAGAGGCCAGATTTATACACAGGGCTGTCCTGCCCACTGCCCCACCCCACCCGGCTCACCTGCGCCGCAGCACCTGCACTGTATGGCTTTGCTTTTCTACCTCCCCTCGGGCCCAGAGGTCCTCGGGGCAGGCACTGGGGTTTATACCTAGCATCGGACCCCCCTCCCCCACTTCAAGTCACCTGCTGGGTGGATGTGGGGTGGATATTGGACAGATGAGGTAAGTGACAAGGCGGGTGTACAAGCAGTGGCCAAGCAGTCAAGAGGCTTAGCGTAGCATACCTCCCAACTGGAGAGGGAAGAAGACAAGTGTGGGGCGCGCATTTGGCTTTTTTTTTTTTTTTTTTTTTGCACGGATCCATCTCGGTCTAGGGTTGTTTAGGGAACCAAAACCATTGCCCCCAGGGATGCTAAAGTCTCCTGGGTGAAGCGAGGAGTACTCGTCATGTCTGCTCTACTTACAGAAGAGTTCTCGGGGAGCGGGGCTGTGAGAGATGGCGGGCCCCAGGCCAAACGACTCTGAAATGTGGAGCTGTGGCCTAGCCTAGGTTGCGATGCACTCCAGCTCTCCCAGGGTTCTCTGGTTTACAATTCGGCGTCGCTTGGGACAGCTGTGTCGTTACAGAACCAGCCTACCCAGGCAGCCCTCACACCTTACCCCGAAAGCTGTGGGAGACATAGGATGTGTGTGTGTGTGCGTGTGCATGTGCGTTCATCCACCCACCAACCCATCCATCCACCCACTCATCCATCCACCCACCCACCCATCCATCCACCCACCCACCCATCCATCCATCCACCCATCCACCCATCCACCATCCGTCCGTCCATCCATCCGTCTGTCCGTCCGTCCATCCACCCACCCACCCATCCATCCACCCACCCACCCATCCACCCACCCACCCATCCATCCATCCACCCATCCATCCGTCCGTCCGTCCGTCAGTCTGCCTTGAGAGATGCTTGACTGTGCACAGTTTGGAAGAGAGGACTCCTGATGGTGGGAAAAGTGTAACTTTCGCCCTGACAACAGGACGGTGGGGATCCTGGGGAGCTGGTCTCTGGCCAGGACTGGCGTGGATGATGCCTGCCCCCTTGTGGACAAAGTGCTGAATGGCTTCATGCTCCCCAGACCCTGAAGGTTTCTCCCTTGGGTGGGGGGCTGGAGGGGGGGGCAGGATGAAATGAGTCATTTTTCTTTAAAGCCGGCTCTTTAAAACTGGGCTAAATCTCTTAGCCACTGCACAGAATGCAGGCTCGTGGGCCCGTAGGTACTGAAATGCGAACCTGGAATTTGCCTGCCCTGCACAAAACCACCCCGACCCACGCCGCCTCCTTCCCCAGACGAGCATCTCCCGTTTGTGGCCAGGTCCCTAGGGGAGAGGGGGCCTCCCGATCCCATCTGTGTAGTCTGCTTCCCCCGTCGCGCCTCCAGTCTCTGGTGTGGGCCAGAGAGCCCGTGTCTGGTAACCCCGTCCTCCTGGTTGTGACCAGAACCGTGTCGCTGTCCTTGTTTCATTTCTTTTTGCAATGTGCCTTGTTTTATTTAGATTTCAGTTCAGGAAACGTGTGGGGTTAAAGTGAACCATTTGGGGGGGGGGTGGGGGCTCGTTTCATGGGTTGGCAAACTGGCAGTCACAGAAAACAAATGACGGGTCCTCTGTGACCATGCATCACGGTGGCTCCCGCTCCACCAGGAGATAAAGAGGTACATCTTGGGACATCACTCCCAGAGTTTCTGTTTACGTTTTCTAATGACAGGGGTGGGGGTGGGTAGGGGCTGTTCTCCCACAGTGTCCGGCAGGGACATTCCCCGTGCAGCCCTGGTGGTGGCTTCCCGCGTCTCTTGCCATGCCGCCCCCCCTCCCCGCCCCCCTGTGCGCTCCTGCTCTTCCAAATGCCATGTCGCAACGGCGCTCGGATGTGTTTTTCTCAACTGTCATCAGCTCCAGCTGGCAAGACCAAGTTCTCGAAACACAGGAAGCATCCAGCGGAAAATATTTTAATAAAACAGACTCCTCATAAAATATTGTTCTGGAGAGGAAAGAAAGCAGGCCCACCAGTCTGTCAGCGTGGTGCCAGGAGACCCGGGAAGACACGCCGGCAGGCCGGAGCCAGGCCCTGGCGGGCCTTCGTCGCGGATGGGTCCGTGTCGGGCTCCCAGATGGGTGCCTGGCCCTTGAATCTGGCCTGGATTGTCCTGAATCACGGCTCTTCCACTCAACGGGAACTGTCAAAGCGCGTCAGAAGCATAGGGGACTCAGGGGGCAGAAAGAGATACGGGATCTTTCAAACAACGGAGGGAGGGATTCAGTCCTCCCGACTTCTCCCCCCAACTCTCTCTTTCGAATAGCACGTTAGATGGTCAAGTTCATGGTCAGCAAGATGGCACTGGCGAGGACTAAGACGATCTCCACATCCTCCTGCAGAAGAGGCTCAGCATCTGGAATCCATCGAGGCCCAGGCGCATCTGCCACCAGCTCCCCGGCCCATCCACCCGCTGACGTCCATTTCTTCCATCCCGGATGATGTGCATCTGTCCCTCCGTGCACCCACTCATTCGGCAGATATCTTTGAAAACCTCCTAAGTGCGAACTACTTAGGGTTGTGAGAAGAAGGCCTTGGAAGAGCCTCTCCACGCTGACTCTGCTGTTGACTTGCATTTACCCCGAATGAAATTTCTTCCTGTGTCCAGTCTCCTTCCTGAACCAGTGGGTCCTAGCCCCTGAAAACCATTTGGTGGCAATTGGAAGAACTCATCGGAAAGATTTCCGGGAAAGGCACGCCCTCTGTTTTTCAGTTAACATTAGCTAATTAATATTCAGTGACTATTTCTCCCGGAGAAATATGAGCTACTCCCGTTATTATTCGGGTCAGGGCCGGTGGGATGCCCTGAGCACTCCCCAGGGGAAGAGTTAGGGTCAGGAGGGACCAGGCAGCAGGTCCAGGTGTCGAGCCAGTCAGCAGCTGGTGGAGTCGAGCACCTCGCGTGTACTAGGCCCCGCTCGGCGGCGTTCACGTCTCCTCCCACAGAATGGGAACCCGGGCTCAGAAAGTGCTTTTGACCAGTGTTTCAGGGTCACCCAGTTCGACAGTGGCAGGCCCAGGACTCCAGGTGCTGTTTGATTTTGTTCTCTCAATCACACTCTGCTGCCCATGGGGTCCATTGTCGGTTTGGCTTTGCCTAGAGACAGCTCCATGTCCTAAGGTGACCTGTCCCCGCATGCCACTCTTCCTCTCTGGTCCCCTGGAGTTGGGAACCAGAGCTGTTCGGTCCTTTTCCTGCCAGAGAAGCCGTGTCCACTGGCACCTGAGTGTGTCCACCTGGGGAAGGGAAGAGAAGCATTTACTGAACGTCTCTTAGCACTGGGACGGATAAGTGGTGGCTTTTGCATTTAACAGATAAAGAAGCAGAAGCTCGGCCATTGCAGTAACTCGCCCAAGGTCTCAGTGCTAGAAGGTGGTGGGGTCAGCCGATGGCAGAGGCCTTGCCCTTTCTCCTGGGCCATCCAGGCTTTCTGTGATGAAGCTGATTATGACTGCGCTACTCTGAGTGGCGAGGACGATGGTGGCCCCGGTGGGCACAGGGAGGTTCCCAGCTCCCCGGCTGTTGAGGTGGCCCGTGGGTGTTTGGGCTGCAGCATGCATGGCTGCCAGGCCCCGCTTCTTTTCCTTGTGGCTCGTCAGGGCTGGGGGAACTCCCGTGATGCTGGGAAGGGGCTGATAACACGCGCGGAGGCCAAGGGCAGGGAGTGACCTGCCGGTCACCAGGCTGGCGTTTGTTCCCTGTGGTGGGGGTCAAGGGTTGGAGTGTCCACAGTGTCACTGGGGTCACAGAAGGTGCTAGTTAGTTACATGGCAGCCCCAGCACATTTTACCTTCACAGCAACCCAGAAGGGTCAGGCTGTCTTCTGAGTCTGAATGGGTGAGGGGCTGGCGGTCAGCGTGGCCGAGACACCCCCAGTCCTGACCAGCTGTGGAGCCTGCTCACCTCTGTTCCCCGTCTGATGGGTGAGACACAGCACTCCCCAGTTACACGCATCTTGACTGGCCAGTTATTTGAAGTTTCATCGTATTAAGTGAGAATGGTCCAGATTCAGCCCTGCTCTGGCCTGATCCCTGCAAAATCTGTTTTTTTTAAACCATTTTGTTTGCAAAAATCAACCAATAGCCTTATAGACAACCTGGAAATTAGAGAAAAGACAAGTTCAATGTGAAACCCACTACGTCACCTGCTAATTAGCCTTTCTGCAGCCTCCTTATAACATCCCACCCTACAGACTGTCCCCGTGTCCTTGGGACCCCAGATGGTGACTCCAGAAGATCCCATCCTGGATGTGTGCATGCCCTGCCTCACCCTCATGTTGGATCTGTAGATTGTTCCAGGTTTTCACTCATGTCAGAAGTGCCAGAGCAAATGTCCTTGTTCCCCAAGCACCGTCTTATTCTATATCATAAGAAATGGGATGAAGAACCAACCACTGCCGTTAACTGAGAACGTTAACGTGCTGCGCACTCTGCATCCACGTTTCGTTTAATCCTCACGAGAGGTTGGGGTGGGGGCGTAGGTGTCATCCGCTCAGAAGTAGCTGAGACCCTGAGAGGTGGTTACTGCCCTAGTTAGTGGCAGCCTCCGCTGCAAATATGTCTCTAACTCCAGAGCCCTCACCCTAAACCAGTAATCAAGGCAGGTTTCTGCTCCATGTTGCTGAATAACTTTATTTAAAAAAAAAAAAACTACCACTTTACACTCCCCCAAAGCTGCAGACTCCCTGGGAGTCTGGGCCTGGGGGACCCGGAGGAGCGTGGGGCTGGCATTAGAAATCCTCGTGGCCGAGGGGGAATCCTGCAGATCGTGCTGCTGGGCAGACGGTCTGTACGCCAGAGGGCCGGCCCCCGCTGCTTAGGAATTGGGAGTCTGATCATCTGAACTGCACTGTGTGACCCCAGCACCCAAAGCCCCAGGAAATTAAAATAAGATCAGAAGAAGCTGCCAGAAGCATGTGGGGAGAGTTCTGCCCAAAGACCCGGTCTCAGAACACTTTGTAATTATACCTCTTCAAGCCACTTGCTCCCACGCTCTGGCCAAAGTGGCGTGATGTGCTGCTCTGGTCTCCCCAAGGCCTGGGCTCGACTCGGCCTTGGTGACGGCTCACGACGGGCAGAGCCACCCAGTGTGCCACCAGTGAGCTCTGTGGGGTGGCAGCCTGGTGCCCGGGCAGGGCTGTGGCATCCGGCGGACCCGGGCCAGACCCCGTTTTCCCTCTTTTTTAAAACTCAGTGCCTGTAAACTTTCCAGGGGACGTGACTTGGGAACCTGCTCGTAGCCACGCTAGCTCCCGAAGTTAGCCAGTCTCCCCTCTGCCGTCCCCTGCAGCAGCTGCTGCCACCCTGGCCCTCCCCGGCCGCCTCCTCCTTCCCACGCCTGCGAGTCCCCTGAGGTGGCACTGACCTACCGTGTTGTAGGCTCCACGTCACACACAGGCGTGCACACACAGCATGCGTGCCAGGAGTCTGCGAGCTCCAGGGCAGAGCCGTGTGTACGTAACTGCCAGGCCGGAGCCCAGCCCGGGCCTCTGCTCGGGGACATGTACGGAATGAATGATCAAAGCAATCACTGAAGACAGATTGAAGCTGCCAGCCCAGCACCCTGGAGAGGGGGGGTAGGGAGGAGCGATCAGTAACAACTACAAAGTGTAAAGAGTACCTACTATGCGCCAAGTGTGATTAGGACGTGACTGTGAAGCTACCAGCACCTCCCCTGTCCCTCTAGTTGCCGGAAACTGCGATCAGCCCCAGGAACAAGTCTCCACGATGCCAGCCGGGCCCTGGGCCGCAGGGGGTAGGGGCAGCTGTCTGGGTACCACTCCCTGGCAGGCTGCCAGGGCCCACTCCCTGAGCAGCTGGGAGTCCAAACACCCGAGCAGAAGGCCACAGACCCAATTAGCAAGACGGGAGGCTCCTGACCTAACTCAGGCCCCCTCCCCTCTCTCACTGTGGGTTCTGGGCCCTGGGGACAGAGCCAAGCCAGAAGCCAGATGCAGAGCCTGAGCCCAGAATGGAAGAGCAGGGACCACCAAGGAGCCCCCAGGGATGTGCAGCCGCCCAGGAAACCTCAGACCCCGCCCCCCTCAGTCTCCAAGCACGTCTGCCTGCCACTCGGGGAGGGACCTTTCCCAGAGCTTCACAAGGGGGGCACAGTCAGGGCACAATTTAGTTGAAGTACCAAGCCTTTAGGGTGCCCAGGAAAGGTGCTCCGGCCTCGAGACATTACCGACCTCAGATTTCCGTCACCTCTGAAGGCTGTGCTGTCACAACCGAGCCCCCTCCCTGTCACAGATGCCCGGTCACCGTTTCTCACGTGCCTGTTTCAGGCCCTGCACTTCCACACGTGCCATCCGTTAGCCTCTCCCCCTCCCCACCCCAGAAGCCTTCACAGACGCTGTCAGCCCGTTCAGCCAGGAGGGGCCCAAGCTCTGACACCGGGCGGAGTGACCCAGGTCTGCTGGGTCCCACTTCCACGCCCACTGCTTTCTCCCAGACACCCCACCACACCCCCACCTCTGCTGCCATGGTCCTCAGCAAAGACAGGCTCCTAACAAGCAGAGGCCGTCTGCAGGTGAGGGACAGTGCCGCCAGGGTGTCCCCACCCCATCTTCTCGCCATCAGGGTCTGAGACATGCAAAGTGGAGCAAAGCCTGTGGCCTGTCCTGGGCCTCTCCGCCCGTGAGGGTACCCGTCAGGCCTAGGAAGGACTGACGCGCAGGGCATCTGGGACACGGGTGTGATGTGTGAAACTGACACTAGCAGCTTTCGTTGACAGCAGGAATGAGTGAAGGCACATCCAGGTTGATGAATAGTTTAAGAGATGGATGAACGAAGGCAGGAAAGGCAAAGGGCACAGCCAACCCAAGAGAGAGGCGATCGGGGCCAGGCCAGGAAGACGCCCCTGCTGCCTGCCCAGGCCTCACGTCCATCACCCCTCACCTTGCACATGACCGTCCACCCTCGTGTGGGTTCAAGAGCTTCCACCACCTGGTCCCTGCCAGCCCCAAGCCCCTGTGCCCCCTCCTCCACAGACACCCCTTCTGCCATGCTCAGGACTAAAACTCCAGCCCCATGTCCCCTCCCGAGGGAGCCAGGTGCTCCCCCTCCACTGCACTCTGGCTGGGTGGGAAGGACCTGGTCTCACACTTAGACCAGCTCTCCTGACGGGAAGACACCCCCCTCCCCCTGGTGATCGTGACTCGCTGCAGCGGTGATTCTCGTGGCTGTTTCTAAGTGGATCTTCACACAACAGCTGAGCGCAAAGATCCTACATCCCGCATGTCCGTCTCCAGGTCTTCCTCCCTGAGAACAGCCCTCCCAGGCCCTTAGCCCGGGTCACGTAAGGACCAGCTGTGGGTCCTGCACCGGGCTTTTCCCCCCAGAGACCCCTCGGCCCTGCTTCCGAGCCGCCTGCTGCTGTTTTTCTCACCTGTGCGCGTGCCAAGGTGTGGTCTGAAGTGTCGGCCCCACATCATGGTGATGGAGGGAAAGCGAGGAGGCCGAGTCTCCAGGTGGGGCCTCTCAGGTGCGTCTGCTGTGCTAACATGCCCAGCTGGAGCCGGCAGCATGAGCCGGGAAGGTCTGTGAAGGCAGGGACTGCCCTCCTCGTCCTTGAACACGCAGGGGACACGCTGCCCAGGATGAAAGCGCCACATCGTGTGCAGGCGAGTGCAGCGTGTGGATGGTAACCGAATGTTCGCTGTGCACTAGGTGCCGTGCAAAGCCCTTGGCGAGGATTTTCACGCCACTTGCATCAGACCATCAGGAAGGCTGCAGAATTCCCATTTTACAGGCAGGAAATGGAGGTTCGGGGAGGTGAAATGACTCGCCCGAGGTCATCTGGAAAGTAGGGATGGTAGGGAATGGCTGGACAGGCTGGCACCCTCCGGGGAGGCGGGACCTGGCCTCGCGCTGGGCCCTTTTCTGCTCATCGGCCCCACAGGAGCCACGAAATCGGGACACCAGCGCGACCGACACCTTGACCAAGTAAAGATCTTCTGTGCCGGAATGAAACGATCCCTTTAGAAATGATCCCCCCGCTTCACTCATTACCTCCGGAGACCAAGTCCTCGCTGATTTTTTTCTGTGTTTCCCCTTCTTGATCTCAAGTACATTTAAATGTCAATTAAATTTGAAATATCTACATTTGTCAGCATTTCCTTTCGGGCCAGCGTGACGTGCCGCTGATTTGTCCACGCGATGTGACACATGAAAAAAAAAAAAAGAAAGGAAAAAAAAACTCTCGAGATGCAGATCTTCCTCATTAAAAAAAAATCAGCCCATGCGATCCCGGCGCGGCAGAGAGCCACAGAGCACGTCCCCGCTTCCTGACGCCGCGTCTCTGACATGGTCTTTAAAAAGGAACAGCCGCGCCTGTCACCACTGTCACACGCGCGCGCTCACCGGCGACACGTTACACCAGACATTAGAAAGGGCTCGGGGAGTCATCTGCCTGGGAACTCCGTGCCGAGGCGAGGTGGAGGCCGCCGTGGGACGCGACGGGGTCTGATGGACGGCGGGCCAGCAGCCCTCCCCGGGTAGCCACGTTCACCGTGACCTGCCTCCCCACAGACAGCTCTTTGTGTGTGATGAAAACCCGGGCACGTGGTGGGTGGCAGACCGCAGGGGAGTCGCTGAATTGGGTTAATGAGGGAAGAGGGACACGCTTTCGTGTTGGTTTTTTATCATATTCCGCCTTAAGCTAATAAAAAATTGAAACCCGGGCATTTTCGACGGTTCATCCTTCATCTCTTGACGAATGTCTGACTCTGCGGTGCGCGGGAGAACCCGTAGGAGCCGCCGGATTGAAGGGAAGTTCTGAAATCGCACCTTTTCTCAAGATGGGGAGGGGGAGACGCAGAGACCCCTCGTTTCGGTGTTGTGGAGCCACAAAAGCGAGGAGGCGGGATCGCAAAGGGGTTTAGAGTCAGGGAAAGGAGGATGTCTGCCTCTCCCTCTGGCTGCTGTGTGACACCGGGCAGGTGACCCCCCGTCTCTGAGCCTCGGCTTCTTTTTCTGAAAAACGAGGATGTGACAAGGACTTGATGAGAAGCTGCACAGACAGCCTTTAGCCCGACGCTTGTAAGTTCTGCGAGCGTCGTCATTATCGCCCCCGTGGCCCGACGCCTGGGCCTGAAAGTGCTCTGGTCTGGCCAAACCACGTGGCCGAGTTCTCATGCGGGTGCCCTGTCACTCTCAAGAGACTGACAGGGTGTCCCAGAGACACCCAGGGCCTCTTACTGAAGCCAGTGCCAAGCAGCCAGGCCTGGCCAGGATTGCCCGCTGGAGGGAGAGCCCGACACTGAGGCCCCCTCTCCTCCCTCTCCCCCCCACCCCCAGCCCTGCTCCATGGTCACACCAGTTGGGGACGGGGAGAGGGACGGGCCTTTGACAGTGACGGAGCCGAGGTCCAGCCCGGCACAAAGGCTCTTTGCTCTCACGAGAATGCAGACGTTGCTGGCCGGTTCCGTGCCGTTCGGCTCACGTGCCAGGCTGTGATCTCTGCTTTCTCGTCGAAGCCAGGGCCGGGGGCCGTGCTTGGGTGGATGCTGGAAAAGCATTCAAGACGGATCGGATTTGAGGGCCACCCAAGAGCCGCATTTGGCTTGACCCAAGCAGAGGGGTGCGTCCCCTCGTGTACATCTGCCAGCAGCCTGGCTGGCACACAAGTGAGGATCCCGGGCTGGCATCCCTGCTCACCGCTTCCTAGCCAGGTCACTGGGTCCCATTTCTCTCCTTCGCCAGTGACTCCCAGGGCTCAGCCAGTCAGTCCTGCGTCTGCTCACGACAGGCACTCAGGAGGGGCCTCTTGGTGGGATGTGTAGATGGACAGGTGGACGGATGGACTAATGACAGCCGCATCCTTTATGAAGTCGGTACAGAGACGCCTTCCTGCTAGGCTGTTGGGAGGGATAATAAGGTAAAGACCCTGGCACGGTGCCTCTGTGCGCGTAGGATCTTAAACATTTTTCTGAGACTCCCACCTTCCCCTGAATCCCCTCACCCCCAAACGTGGTCCCATTCTACAGATCTCGGCGTCTCTGAGGACAGATGAGGGACGCAGAGAGGAGACACTGTTGTGCCGTGGCCACAGGCTGTGTCGGGGCTCCAGGAAGATGGGTGAAATGGGGCGCGGGGGGCGCCCTGTCTCCACAGCACGCCTCCTTCCATTCATTCGACCAGCAAACTTCCATCACACTGGTGCAACACTATGCCCAGGTGGGCGAGAAGAGAAGCACGAGCCAGGCCGCTGCACTCCAGGAGCCCAACTCAGAAAGGGAACTGCAGAGGTTAAATGGTACTGAGGAAGCGCTACAACACACAGCGCAGGAAGCTGACCGTCGAGAGAAGGCCCCAGCTGGGAGCTCCAGGAAGACTTTCTAGGGGTGTCGTGTGGGCTGAGTCTCCCATGACTGATGAGCAGTCAGTGCACGAGGCAAAGACAACAGGCGGGCGGCGTGTTGGAGGAAGCGGGAGGAGGCCGCACCGGGGCACAGGGCCAGGGTTGCAGCTCGGCGTCTGCCCCGCTTGCAGCTCGGACGTGGCACGGCCACTCCGCAGCCTTCACCCCCGCCCACTGAGTAAGTCATGATGCGATCTGAATGTGCTTCCTGTCGCCTCACTCAGAGGATTTACTCGCCACGCAACCAGCTGCTGCGGAATCTCAACTGGAGGTTTGCAGGAGTTCAGTAGGAGTGACAGGGTCGGGGTTGACTCAGAACTGGGGTCCAGCAGCTGGGTGGAGACTGGCCCTTCCGCCTCGTTTAATGTCCTGGTGGATGTGGAGGACCCGGGCAGCCTTGTCCCGAGGGTTGGCAGGGCACATTTCTGCCAGCGAAGTCTTCCTGCCCTCGCGACTCCAGAGGAAAATGCTCCACCTGGGGTGACGCTGTCCCTGGGACCCCCCACCTTTCTGTACAAGCATGAGGACAGAGCTCTGCCTGGCTAAGTTCCAGGGAGGACGCGAGGACACGAGGAAAAAGGGCCGGGAGCCCCGCGGCCCCGGGAGCCAGCTCTGGTTCTGCTTTTGAAAGAGCAGCGGGTTCCTGGGTGACCCCTGGCTTAGCACCAGTGATGGTGGATCATAGCAGAGGCCGGTCACAGTCCACTCTCCCAGTCCCCCAGGGACAGCAGCTGTCCCTCCAGGCGTGGTTCCCGTGCGCTGCTTTTGGACATGTTGCTTTTTCCTGGACTAAAAGCTGAAAGGAATGGCATCCTGTAAAGCAGAGAAAGGAGACTGCTCTGGCTGGGGGTGGCGGGAGAGGAGATGATGGCCCCCACCAGGCACCCCAGTGTCTCCTACTCACCCTGTCCCCAAACATCACCATTGTCCCCAGGGACCCTTGGCATGTGCCCAGATTGCTGTACAAGGCAGAGGCCTGGACCGCCCGCCCCCCACCATGTGCCTGATCGGCGGCCGCAGGGCCAGGATTTGAACCCGGGTCTGCCTGGTCCAGCTCCCCTCTGCAAGCACGGGCCTCCCCGGGGCCCTGGTCGGTGGATAATTCATAGGAGCACGTGGAGTTTTCTGGGCTGTGTGTGTGTTTGTGTTTACAGAGGTAGAGCTCACAGGTGGCTGACAGGGGAGATGCATTTTTTATAACGATGAATATTTAATTTCCACATCACGGATGAAAAAGATTCTCTGACTAGGCATCTGAGGGAGACGCCGGAGAGCGGCCTCTCATCAGAAAGGGGCCTTGCACCAGGGCTCTTCCATGTGGCTCTCTTTCTTCCCTTATTTTTTATCCTTTCCCGATTACTGGGAAATGGATATGCACCTTGTCGAAAACATAGAAAAGTCAGAAAAATGAAAAGAGGCAAGGTGGGGAATCACCCACACTCACACGAGCGAGCACTGACATTTAAGCATAGACTTTTCCAGTCTTTTTTCTACGCCCTTTTCCGTTAAGTAGATGAGAGAGGAGGCGACACAATTGCAACCTGCATCGCGATTTTCGATTTTCCTTTATAAACGTTACAGCTAATGGGAGGATGCTGAACTATAAGTTACTCCGCCGGCTTCCTGTTGCTGGAAATTCAGGTCGTTTCCTATTTTAATGTCATCAACTCAGCAGCGACGAACACCTCCGGGCGTAGTTCTTCGCTGCGTTTAGGGTTATCTCAATGGCAGCGGAGTCCCCGGGTCACAGATGACCAGGTCTGGTGTCAAAGGCCCTTGCCGCATGTGGCAAAACCCACGGTGTCTCTGGTTTGGGACCAGCTTCTGCCCCCGGGGCCGGCCGGCCTTCCTCAGGGCGCCTCCTAACTGTTGTCTTCTCTCTTGTCTTCCTCTGCCCCAGCCTGGTAAAGCCCTTGCGACACTATGCGGTCTTCCTCTCCGAAGACTCCTCTGACGATGAATGCCAGCGGGAAGCGGGCCCGAGCTCTGGCTTCACCGAAAGCCTTTTCTTCTCCGCTCCCTTTGAATGGTCGCTCCTTCCTTCCTCCATTTCTCTAAGCTGGGCTTGGTGACTCTCTGGGGCCACTTGGGGGAAGGGGGTGGCCAGGGCCGCTTGCCCTTGTGTAGGGGGGTGGGGCAGGGTGTCCGGAGATGCCGCCTTCCAGTGCCACCTTGCAGGGTGAACATCACCTCTTGGTGCCTCTTGTCAGGAGGTTCATCCTGCCAGCCCCCCAGAGGCTATGAAAGTGGAGTGAGGGGACGAGGGTGACACGGCTGTAAAGGTGTGAGAGGGGAGCACGTTTCGGGGAAAATGAACCCGATTGTCAATGGAACCAATGGCTGCAATTCGCCCGCCCGGCGATGCCCTAGTCCTTTGTCTCAGCACATCTTAGAAAGCCGTGGAGTTGGAGGGTCAGGTGTTAGGTTTTTTAAAAAAAAGAAAACGTTATCGCTGTGCAACGTGTCTGTTAACGCCGGCACATCCGAACGTTTCACCGACCTGCCCGACTTTAAAGTAATTTTTATCGTTATGTATAACCTCGGCCTCGTGCAAATTACAGATTGGAATTTAAAAAGTTCACCAGAGTCCAGCCAGCCACCCCACCCCCCAGAATTAAACTTTTCTGGTTCCCCTTTTTTTGCCATTTCTTGCCATTCCACCCACAAGTTTTTCAGAGCCGGGATTGAGCAAAGGGACAAGGTTTGTCTGTCTATGTGTTAGGAGGTTGTAATGTTTTCCATGGGAGCTTTTAAAGGAAGGGACCGGCCCTTTGCTGAACACTCAGGGGCCCACGACACTCCCCCCACCCCGGGAGTGAACTCGCAGTGTTCACAGGAGAGGGGCCTCTCCCCCTCCATCTCCCTGTTCCCAGCCCCTCCTCCTGGTCTGGGCCGCAGCTTCCTCGGGGCACCTGGTAAACCCACAGCTCAGCTCCTGCCACTGTCCCCACGGGGTAGGAGGGTTCTGGCTCTTTCTGCTACCAGCTGCTCACCCGTGGCCAGGGGCAAGTCGATCCCCTCACTTAGGTGATGGCCGGAGTCAGCGTTGCCCAAGCTTCACAGTCCACCTTTCCTGTAGGTTAAATCTTCTTCTTTAGAATTTTTCTTTTAAAACCTTTAAAAATTAGCCTCATCCTAAGCAATAATATCCATGGCGGTGCAGTCTTAATGTAGCCGTCATTATTTCAACCCTGATTAAAGTAAAGATCGATTCGCTG
Organism: Cynopterus sphinx; assembly: GCA_030015415.1. Taxonomy (NCBI): domain Eukaryota; kingdom Metazoa; phylum Chordata; class Mammalia; order Chiroptera; family Pteropodidae; genus Cynopterus; species Cynopterus sphinx. Next base: position 122,291,603 of record CM057385.1, on the reverse strand, counting down.
AAATAAGAACTATTCAACTTAAAGCCACGTAGAAGGTCAAGGCCCTCGAGGTGACGTCCACAGACTCCTTCACCACAGAGTCCAGCAGGTCACAGTCTGTTTCTATCCGTTGGTTCCTTAAGTATTGAAGTAAAGGATAGTGCTCGCTCCTTGAGCCACGACCTATGAAAAGTGTAGGCTTTTGCGTGTGTTTATGAAGGAAGGGCCCATCTGAACTCCAAAACGGGTTCTTTTTAATGAGGACTATTTCATTAGGTGTAAGAAGGCCACTGGCTTTTCTCAGTCTCCTCGAAACGTGGTTAAAGGGGCTTTAATTCCTCGTACAGAAGGCTCAGGCAGCGAGTGGGGGGCTTCTGGAGTCGCTCCTGCTTGGCTTCCAGCCCCACCTCTTGCCAGGCGCTGTGTGACACAGGGCGATTACATAGCCTCTCTGAGCTCCAGCCCCCTCCTCTATAAAGTAGGGGTGCGAGTCCACTTCTCCGTTGCTTGCGTTGCCTTCAGCGAGGTGTCACCGGTTGGCGGAGTCCTTGCCAGGAGTCCAGACTGGTCCTGAGCCCTCTCTACCCTCCTGCCAGGTTCCTGCAAGTGAGCCTTTGGGACAGCAGGTGGCAGCCGTCCCCCACTCCACCAGAGCCCTGGGTCCTCTCTGTCTGACCCGGGGACCCAGCCAGCCCCGGCCTTGGGGTTAGAGGAGAGGGATGCTGCTCGGGCCCAGACCCCACTAGGGGTCAGGCTTTATCCAGCACCGTTCATTCTCCACGTGCACAGAGGTGCTGAGGCTCAGGCGTGTGAGGAGGGAGCGCTTTGTCACCCGCGCCCGGTGGGCTGTGAGGTTGTGGTTTGTGGATGCTTTTAGCCTCTGCGTGCCCCCGGTGCACAGTGACCCCCTCCACTGGCAAGGGACGTGTACTCTGGAAGGGGGGAGCAGCTGAGGCTCCGAGAGGTTAAGTGACTTGTCCAGGGTCCCACAGCAGGAGGTGGCGTGGCCAGAGCTGGAACCAAGGTCGGCATAGGTTGAGGCCCAGACGGTTCCCCCCAGGATTCCGGGGTGTGCTGGGCAGCTGCCCCGGGGAGCTTCCCGTGAGCCCTTCCCGGGACCTGACTGCCACAGGGGCTGGGAGTGCAGGCGGCGGGCTTAGAAATGAGTGTGCCCGTCTGCCTTTGCAGTCGTGTCCCATTCCTCAGCCGTGACTGAGTGGCTCGTGAGCCCACTAGCCAGTTACCTGATGGGCCAGATGGTTTTGGGGGAACTCAGTGGGACCCCCAGTGCGAGACAGAGGCAAAGTGACTTGCCCAGGGTCCCACCAGTGAGCAGCAGAACCCAAAATCAGCCCCAAGCCTATCATAGTGCCACTGCCAGACTCCTGCACTTGGGGACCCCAGGACACTCTCCTGTCCCCCAGGATCCTCGAGGGTGGGGCGGCCCACTCCTCCCTAGGAGGCTCTGGGTGGGAGAATCCAGCCTGCTCTGCCTCCTCCCAGGCCGCAGCCATATCGGACACTCAAGGAGTCAGACAGCGCGGAAGGCGACGAGGCAGAGAGCCCAGAGCAGCGAGCCCGGGAGCCCGCGGGCCCCGCTCCGGCCCCGCCCGACCGGGCTGCCAGCATCGACCTCCTGGAAGACGTCTTCGGCAACCTGGACGTGGAGGTCCCGCTGCAGCCGCTGGGCCAGGCCAAGAGCTTGGAGGACCTTCGGACGCCCAAAGACCTGAGGGAGCAGCCTGGGACCTTTGACTATCAGGTATGGGGTGGGGTGGGGGTGCAGTGGGGGCAGGTGGACACCTGCTGGGGCGGGGGTTTTCCACACGAGGCAGGTCCCCCCATGTGACAGTGAAAGAGACCGAGGGACTTTTCCAAGGTCTTCCACCACCGTTGACCAGGTCAGTCCGACTACAAACCCTGCCAGGCAGGCCAGCGGCCAAACCTCTCAGTGATGCCTGGAGGCGATGCTACACCTGTGGGAAGCCGCCCCCACACCCATTTTGGCATCAGAGACAGGCGGACTGGTGCTCCAGGCTGCTCTCCCCACGACCCAGCCCAGCCCCCCGGGCAGGGCTTTGACCCCTGGAGGAACCGGGATTGCCCCATCCCCACCAAGGAGGGCTCCTTGGAGAGCCTGGAGCAGCATTCCGCGACGCTAGATTCTGTGTGTAACCCCTGATCTCGTACTGTGGCCGCCAGTCTCCCATGTCCCCTCTGTCTGCCTGTTTCTTCACTTGGAGGTGGGGCCGCTGACTGTGGGTGCTGGGTCACACTGTGGAACTCGCAAAGCTCCTGCTGCCCCCCCACACCCTACCCAGGCCAAGAGAAGGGGGTGAGGCCCAGATGGTGGGCCTTGGGCTTGGCAGAGCGGGGACTGGAGCCCAGTCCTGTCTCCCCCGCCGTCAGTGTGCCTCCACCCAGGCTCTGAGCCTCACTTGCCTCTCGGGCTCGCAGGTGATGGAAAATGCCCACGTGCTATGGAAAGTAAAAAGGGCCCAGCCAACGGATGGTCAGTAAACAGAGTCGTTTTCCTACAATTACTGGGCACCACTGGCCTAGGACAGGGGCTTTCTCTGGCATCCCTTTCTGTCACAGTGAGAACACCCCGGGTTTGGAGTCCAGACGGACCCGGGCTCTGCTGGTGACCTGGGCTGAGCCCCCAACTGCTCTGAGTCCCTGGGCGCTTATCAGCCCCCGGCCTGGGACCCAGGAGGGGAGTGGGGATGGGGATGTGCTGCCTCCCAGTCCATCCTGGTCACTCAGTGGTCATGGTCTCCCTTGTACCTTTCAACAGAGGCTGGACCTGGGCAGGAGTGAGCGGAGCCGAGGGATGCCGGCGGCCTTGAAGCTTGCCCACCCGTACAACAAGCTCTGGAGCCTGGGCCAGGATGACATGGCCATCTGCAGCAAGCCCCTGGCCACCTCTCCCGAGAAGCCCTCCGCCCTGCTCGGGAACTCCCTGGCCTTGCCCCGCAGGCCTCAGAACCGGGACAGCATCCTAAACTCCGGCGACAAGGAGGTGGCGCCCACCCTTGCTCTGGGCAGCATCACCATTCCCCGGCCCCAGGGCAGGAAGACCCCAGAGCTGGGCATCGTGCCCCCACCCCCCACTGCCCGCCCGGCCAAGCTTCCGGCTGCCAGTGCCGCCCTTGGCGACTTCTCATCAGACTGGCTGCAGGCCACACAGGAAAGGCACACAGCCCCGGGGTTCCCCAGCGCTGCCCCCCAAGGCCCCACCGAACTGCTCCAGCCACTCGGCCTGACCTCGGGGACTGCGGCCACTGACAATGACGCCCTGCTGGCCCTGCTGGACCCACTAAACACAGCCTGGTCGGGCAACACCCTCCCACCGGGCCCTAGAGCCCCAAATGTGGCCACCCCATTCACCCCCCAGTTCAGCTTCCCCCCTGCAGGGACACCCAGCCCATTTCCACAGCCGTCACTCAACCCCTTTGTCCCCTCTATGCCTGCGGCCCTGCCTGCCATGTCCCTGGTCTCTGCAGCAGCCGGGCCTTTTGGGGCCCCTCCTGCCTCCCTGGGGCCAGCTCTCGCCCCCAGCTTCCTGCTGTCCGGTTCTGGCTTCTGTGCCCCACACAGAGCTCAGCCCAGCCTGTCCGCCCTCTCCATGCCCAACCTCTTTGGCCAGATGCCCATGGGGGCCCACACCAGCCCCCTGCAGCCGCTGGGTCCCACGACAGTCGCCCCTTCGAGGATCCGAACGTTGCCTCTGGTTCGTTCAAGTGCCAGGGCTGCTGAGGCCAAACAGGGGCTGTCCCTGAGGCCTGGAGACCCCCAGCTCCATCCTCCCAAAGCCCCCCAAGGCCTGGAGCCCTCTGCCACTCAAGAGGCCAGAGACCCCTTTGAGGATTTGCTACGGAAAACGAAGCAAGACGTGAGCCCGGCCCCGGCCCCGGGCTCCGTGGAGCAGCTCAGGAAGCAGTGGGAGACCTTCGAGTGAGCCAGGCACTGAGGGCCGGGGTGGCCGAGGCCCCGGCACGTGGCTGCACACGCCGTGGCTCCCAGGCGGCCGGCCCTGCTCTGTTTCCGCCCAGGCTCTGCTGGTGGGAAGCGGCGGGACCCTCTCTTGCCGTCCCTCCTTCCCTCCACTCTGCCCACCTCAGAGGTCTGGCCACTGGAGAAGGGCACCAGTTCTGGTCTGGGAATCGACTCAGCTCCTGGGCGCCCATCCCACCCACCGCCACCCTCCCCAGCTGCTCTGTTGGGTTTTGCACTAAAGAGGTAGGTCAGCTGGGCCAGTGACTGCCCCCAACCAGTCCTACCTGCCTTCCCTCTGAAGCCTCCTCAAGGCCTCTCCTCCAGAGCCCTGTTCTCCTGGGCTGTCTGTGGCCCGGCCCTGGACACCCCGCCTCGATGGGCACAGGTGTCAGTGGTACCCTCAGCGTGAGCACGAGACACATACCATTTAGAGTCTGAAGTTAGGAACCCCCTCCCAGACTGGAGGATCCACCTGCCGGGGCATGTCCCACCCTTTCAAGCAATACCCACTCTTGTTCTTGTGAGTCTTCACCCCGACCCCAAACTTCAGCTGTTTCTGGTTTGGTGGGGATTTAGGGACTGAGGGGTCCTTGAGATCCCTCCCTCGTGAGAGCCAAATCCAGGCCCGGCCAGCCCTGCATGGCGGCTAGAGCAGCAGCAACTCTGATTTATAGGAAAACTAGCGACAGGTGAATCTGAGGGTGTCAGAAGCTGGAGTCTTGTCTGGCCCTCTCCCTTGATCCTGGTCTTTCATGTGTTTTTCAAATGGGACTCAGCCTCACGTCGCATGGGACTGCTCGGGCAGAGCTGAGCAGCAGACAGACACCCAGGTTCCAACGGGAAAGGGCCCGGCTTCATGCCACAGGCTGACGCAGGAGACCCAGCCACCTGGGCTCCCGGGGTCAGGAAGGAGCAGGGCGCTGAGCCCCTTCTCCAGGCCCCGGGGGAGTGGCCAAGCTTGGCCACTTGCAGCCTGGAGGCAAAGGCCTGCGAGGAGCCACCCCCTCCCAGCTCGTCTCATGATCTCCCCAGCAAAGAAATTCCTGAGGCCAGCGTCGCCAGCGTCACCAACGCTAAATTGAAATGTTATTGTTTCTTTTATCTTTCTTTTCCTCTTTATTGATTTGATGAATCTTCAAATTGACTAGTTTCAATAAACCGAGTTGAAATAGGGCCCAACCATTTAAGAAAACAACCATCCGAGACATGCAGGAAATTGTGAGCATTTTGACCTGATTTCTCATTTCCTATTTGTGAATGGTCAGACACAGTCTCAGCGGTGTCTGACGGGGCAAGGGGGTCCCTGGAGGTCCCAGAAGCCCAGGGAGCTTTGGCAGATTCTGAGGAGCTGGGAGGCCACCCCCTCCCATGGGTCAGTGAGGCCTGGAGGAATGGGCTCCGGGAATCCAGGTTTGCCCTGACATGGGGTGTAAAGAGGTGCTGGCCCAGCCCAGCACACAGGCTCTTCCTGAGCCTGTCATGGCCCCTCAGGCAAGTCTTTTTCTCTAAACCGCAGGAGTGTTCTCTAGCTCGCTTCCTGGGGAGAGGGGCCGGGAAGGCGTGTCATTACTGGGCCACGTGGGTACCTCCGGGACACTCAGGTGTTTCCATACAGATTCCAGTCCTACCCATTCCGGCACACCCCTGAACCCCGTGGGGGATGGGGCAGCCCAGCTGGTGGGCAGGGTATGTGTCAAGGGGCACTGGGTGGCCGCAGGTAGGTGGGCCCACCCCATGGCCCGCCCTGGCTGGGCCCGGGGCAGCGCTCCTTGTTCACGTGAGCGCTGTTCTCTCTTCACTTGCAGGAATGGATTTGCAAACCCAAGGATGAGTTTTGTGTGTGCATTCAATAAAATCATCTTGGGGAGAAGGCTGTTATGGCTGTGTCCTTGAGGAAGCTTCACGAGGGGGGAGGCCTCAGCCATCTTCAGCGACCCCTTCTGTAGAGTACGAGGCTCCAAGCAGTCAGGGGCGGATCTGACCCCCGGCCCACACCCAAGCAAGGCCTGAGGGTGGGCTGGTCACAGGCCCGCTGTATCCATTGGAGCAGGGCTGCCGGTCGCCGATGGTGTTTAGGGTGCCCAGGCTCAAGGAAGTTCAAGGGGGCATCTGGACGTTCACCCCACAGATCGCTCGTTAGCAAGGGCGGGACCTCGGAACCTGCGCCTCTGTTGATGTCTGTGTCGGGAGGGCAGCTCTGGACCAAGCCCCCAGAGTGGGCGTTCAAGTACAGCCACCATCTGGCCATGTCCCCCCTTCCGGGGCTGCCCTTGAAAATGACAGGTGCCTTAGGAGCTGGAGCGAAGGAGAACAAGGGGCTCCCCTAAAAAGCATGGCCCAGCTTTTATAAGTTGGGGTCCCACATAAACACAGAGTCTGCAAGGACAAAGGTCAGCCCACACGGGACTTAAACTAACCACGCACAGGCTGTGGCGGAGTTGTTGGTACCAGAAGGGGCCTCCCCCTCATTCCCAGGAGTCACGGAGAAAGCTGGGGGGAAGGTGGTCCCACCTCCTGCAGGGTAAGGACCAAGCCAGCCCCTTACCCTGGTGTTCAGGGCCCTTCCTAACAGACTGCTCACCCGCCAGTCTCAGCCCCATCCTCTCTCCCCCATCACCACAGGCTCCACCTCAAATATGACCCCAGGAGCTGGGGAAAGTCAGCCTCCAGTCTGAAAGTGCAAAGGGGCTTCCCGACCTTGGCAAATTGGCACAGGAGGCACTGACTGGCCTGGGAAACAGGAAGGACGAAAGGCTACATCTCCAGGTCAGGGACAGTGGGACCGTGTGTGGCTCTAAGGAGGCCAGGCCCTCAGGCAGGTGCCCCGCTGGGATCAGAGACCCCGGTGTGATGGGACCACCAGGGGAGAGACTGGAGGCAAAGCAGCCAGTTCTTCCTGCATCTGTCCGTCCGCAGGACCAGCCCCAACACAGGCGGCCCCGCGTTCCCAGCTCACAACTCAGTCCTCCCCAGGAGTCCTCCCAACAGCCATTTAGGGAGGTGACTGATCCGCAGGTGAAGGAGCAGGCAGCTTCGAGATGACAGCCGGGAGGTGTTGGGGAGGACTGACGGGGGTGAGGGAAGGTTTGCTTCTTCCTCATCACCCCCAGGGAGGACCCCTGCCCCACACATTCCCTCAGCTCAGGCCAGGGGAGACAGCCCTTCCTGATGCCTTAGGAAGACACAGACGGCCCTTCACAGCAGACCTGAATTTAACAACTTCTCGTTCTTTCCAGATTGTCGTCCCCACCCACCGCCCCCGATCCTCACAACAGCCCTGTGAGGTAGGCAGGGCCTGCTTTCCTCATCCTCCAGATGACCAGCCCTGAGGTGGGGGCTGCACAGAGCCCAGACACCCCCGGACAGCCCATCCTCTGCTCCTCAGGTCTGCCCTGGCCATGGCCTGTGTTTCCAAGTGGGCCTGGCTCCGGCGCAAGGCAGAGACAGATCTGCCCATTGCAGCATTTGTCCTGGGGCCAGGAGCCCACCTGCCCTCTGGCTACGGCCTGCCCCTGATTTCCCAGCTGCCTCCAAGGCAAGGGACAGCCATGGGAGAAGATTCTAGTGTTGGGGCTTTGGTCCCTGGGCAAGCCTCAGCCTGGCCTCCTGGATAATGTGCAGCCTTGGGTTGCCCTGCCCCAGGGCTGTGACAGTTGTCCCCACAGTCCGGCCTCCCCCTCCGTGGGATGGCCTGCACCGACTACAGTCACGTGTACACGCAGCAAAGGTGGACGGGCCATGGGCCCCATCCAGCACATTCGCAGTAGTATGTGCAGAACGACAGTCCCCAGGCACACACACAGACCTCGCACACACACACCTTGTACACCCACACACACTCAACACACTCACGTGCGCCCCTGCGCTGCACGGCCACACACCTGCCGAGGCAGAACCCAGCAGTTACGATGGAGGTGTCCACCGCCTCGCCAGGCCCCTCTGCTGCCCTGAGTGCTCCCCTTTTCCTCAGTCCACAATGGGGCAGAGGCAGGGACTGCCAGCAAAGGGGACAGTTCCCCAGCGGGTGTCCTGTGCCCGCAGCAGCTCCCCAAGGCCCGGGAGGGATGGGCCACTTCGCCACAGGCTCCCGGAAAGCGGCCTCCTTGGGTCTCCAGGCAGAAATCATTCATGACCTCGTGGGTTTTGGAGCCAGCAGCCAGGCTGGCCTAAATGAGTCTCTCCTCAGGAGGCACCTTGAGGACGCTGTCCATCTCCAGCCGGGCCCCGGCCACCTCCTGCTGGCTCGGGCTGTAGGTGCCCTCCGACTGGCGGCGCTTCCTGGCCGCCAGGATCCCTGAGAGGAGGCCCAGGAGGAGGAGGAGGAGGCAGGCGCAGGCCGCGGGCACCACCACCTCCAGCAGTGGGAAGGGCAGCGGCAGTGGCAGGCCCTTCTGCAAGAGAGTGACAGGGAGGCCTCAGACTGGGGAGGAGGGGGAGTGAGGAGAAAGGGGGCTAGTAACAGGCCTCCCTGGGAGACCTGGGCCAGGGGACCTGCAAGCAGGTGTCACAAGCCACTGTCAGGACCACTGCAGGGTGATTCCTATGTGACAGGGGGGGTCCGGCGAAGAGAGAAAACACACTTATTGAACACCTAGTGTAAGCTAAGCGCTGTGCCCGGGGTTTTTCATAAACTTGACAATGATGTGTGAAGCAGGAACGAGGCCATCCCTCCCTTCCAGAAGCACAGGAGTCGGGTTTGTTTCCTTCGCTGCCATTCCCCAGAGTGCCCAGAGCAGTGCCTGCACGTTAGGCACTGGATAAGCAGTACGTGAGAAAACAGGCTTTGCTCAGGTTCCCCAGACACGTGACCAGTTGGTGGCAAACCAGGCCTGGCACTTCTCCGTCTGCCCCCAACACCATCCCACCATTCTTTCACTTCAAATTCCAGTCGGAGGCCCTTCTGTCGCAGGCCGAGGTGAGTCTCAGTGCCCAGCCTTGCCATTTGGCCTCCTCCTCCCCACAGTAAACTCATTCAGGCTGAAGCAGCAGGGGACTTGATCCCTCCCCATGCTGAAGGGTGACCTGGTGTTTTAAAGTGTCTGTGGAGACCATGCTGAACCCCAAGGTGGGAGGCATCTCAGGCAGCAAGCAGCCAGAGGGGCTGAGCTGGCTGCTGAGGAGCTCAGAACCCAGCAGGGCCTGCATCCCTGCAAGGAGGTTCAGACCAGGCTTTGTTGGGCATTTCCTCTCTGTCTCCTCACACTCCCAGGATGTCCCCATCAAAAATTCGACAAGTTTGGAATTCTGAAGTCCCGGAATCACAGAATTCCAGGATTCCAGAGCCACAAGTCTCCCTCTGTCCTTTGAGGCCTCTCGGCCCACTGTGACCTGGGTCCCAAGCCCCAGCACCCAGCCTGGAGAAGGGTCCCCAGGCTGTAGAGAAAAGTTGGTCCCAGCCCTGAGTGGACTGTCACCAGCCTCCACCCCGGGGCACTTCTGGGTGAGCTGTAAAGCCATTTCCTCCCTGGGCCTGGGAGGAGGATGGGTGGGCTGTAAAAGTTCAACTTGAAAGGAAACATTCCCCAGAAGCAGAGGGGATTTGCAGGTTTATGACCCGAGCTGCCAGAGGCCTGTGGAGATCAAGGCTGCTGCCCAGGCTTCGCTGCCTGCATTCCCCTCCTGCCAGCGCCCACTGTGGGCTGCTGCCCTCTGGGCCTGCAGCAAGGCCTGGTCCACCCCAGGTGGGGAGGGAGGGGGCCGGTGGGAGGTTCAAGCTCAAGCTGCCTGGGGGCCCCTCCTCGGCTGAGCCCCCTGGGGTCAGGAGCTGCCTTCACAGCGGCCAGGCTCGGAATCCTGGCTTCTCAAATCTTCCTACATGAGATTCCAGTGGCTCAGAAACCACTGGAGATTATACAGGCTCTTGTGTTCCAACCTAAATCCCAAAATTCCAAGATCCTGTGGGCCCTGAATCCTGTCCCAGATCAGACTTGGCTGAACCTCCACTGTTTCACTGCCAGTCCCCAGAGGGATAGGGCAGGGGGGCCAGGCTCTCCCTAGAGCGAAAATGCCTCTTGTATAGGGAACATGGAAGGGACTGAGTCTCCCTCCCCTGTGCTGCCCACCCCATGACAGGACTGGGTCAGAAACACCTCCATAGATGCTGTACACACTCCTCCCCCAACATCTTCTAATAAAGTCCAATACAGGGCACCCCACCCCCTGGCACAACTCACCGCCACTTCACAGAATTGGCCGGAGAACCTCGTGCTGCAGATGCATTCGTACACCCCACCGGCTGCCCGGCAGGTGCCCCCATTCAAGCAGGGGTTGGCGTCACAGGAGATCTGACACCTGGGAGGCAGAGACGAGGGTGGGGTGGAGAAAGCTGGTCCCTCCCATACTTGTTCCCCAAGCTGCTTTATGTAGCTCCTCAAACCCCCCTTCCTCATCCATTGTCCCCATGTACTACCCCTGCCTAGCTGGGCCCTACCAGGTGATAGGAGCCCTGCTTCGCTCGGGCATTCATGACTGAGCATGACTCAATCAACCAGAAGCACGGGGGAGCCTGTGTAAAGGCCCATGGGTGCTGAACCCCTGTCTGGGGCAGGCCTAGGACCTGCTCCTGTACAGTCACCCCAGGGGGTCCTGATGCAGATGGGCTGCCCGAAGGGCTCTAAGAAACACCACCAGGCAACCGCTTCCTTGCAGGTACCTGCATAGCAGAGGATGGGCCTGGAAGCCCCAGAAGGAAAGAGCTCAAGTGACAGACATGGACTATCTGACACTGTGGCAGCAGTGAGGGGTCAGAAGGTGAGCACCCCACTTCACTCGTCATGCACAGCTCTCTACACTCACCGGCTCCCCTCCCAGACCTCAGTCCCCAAACCCACCTCTCATCAGCAGAGCCCTCTTGGCAGCTGCAGTTGGCACCCTGAGGCCCACCGTCACATGGGATGCCATTGAGGCAGGTGCGGTTCAGGCTGCATTCCTCAGGCAGGACAGGCAACCTGGGGAGAGAGCAGGAAGGCTGGATTGGGGTGGCATGCCTGGGCCTGGCCCCCTCCCCTAGCCCTTGTGACCACAGGCCACCTGAGCCTCTGTGTTGTCATCTGTATGATTCAGAGCCCGCCTCACATAGATAGACCCTGGTATCAGTCATGGAAGTGGTGTCCCAGGTGGAAAGGATGGGACTTAGGGCTGTCACTAAGCTGCTCCAGCCCCACCCCTCGAGGTGTACGACCTCCAGACCCAGGCTGGGCCTCGTTCCCACCACTGAGGCCTTTGGAGACTCAGACAAAATGGAAAGACTCTCCATGGAACAAAAGCACGCCCCTGAGCATTAAACTTGGGCCTGATGTTCCTTGCAGGGCAGACCTGGAAGGCAGGACAGCCCTCCATAACCTTAGCTCCAAAGGGAATAGGCATCCAAGACAGAATAGGGGACCATCTCACTCTGCCCGCGACCATGGGGGCGAACACCAACAGTGGGAGGCTGGGCACGAAAACCTCAGAGTCAGGATTTTCTAAGACCCGCTCTGGGTTCCCCACCCTCCACCCCCACCCAGCCAAGGGCCCTGTTTATCTGAAATTCCCATCGATCTGGGTGTCCTGTATTCTAGCTGGCAAGTCTAGAGGTCAGAGGTCGGCTTTCACAGATGAGGAGGCCACGGAGGCTCAGAGGAGAGGCGGCCGGCCTGTGGCCTACAGACCCGGCGCGCACCTGCAGCCGCACCTGCAGCCGCACCTGCAGCCGCACCTGCAGCCGCACCTGCAGCCGCACCTGCAGCGGGCTCTGGGCTTCTCTGCCCCACCCGTCGCCCGAGGGGGTGGTCCTCCCCCCTCCCCTCCCTCGAGCCCACCCCCCACCCCACACCGGGTCCCCGATGCCCCTCCCCGCACCTGCAGCGCGGGCCGCCGAAGCCCGGCGGGCAGCGGCAGTCGAAGCGGCCGTCGGGGCGCGGGTGACAGCGGCCCTGGGCGCAGGGCGCCGAGCGGCACGGGTCGGCGCGGGCCTCGCAGCGCGGCCCCTCCCAGCCGGGGCCGCAGGTGCAGGCGAAGGCGTCGAAGAGGTCGCGGCAGGTGGCGCCGTGCAGGCAGGGCGAGGGCGCGCACACGGGCTCCCCGGCGCAGCCGAGGCGCGCGGCCGGCGGGCCGGGCCGGGCCGGGAAGGGCTCCGGGGGCCCGGGGGCGCCGCCGGGCCGGGGCCGCGGCCGCGCCAGGGCCAGCGGGAGGCCGCCGAGCGCCACGCGGCCCAGGCAGCCCGTGAAGTTCTCGGCCAGCAGGATGCGCGCGGCGCCCGGCGCCCGCAGGAAGGCCAGGTCCCCGGCCAGGCCGCGCAGCGCCAGGGGCGCGGCCGCGCCGTCCAGCCACAGCAGCCAGCGCGACGCGGCCGCGCTGGGGCGCTCCATGGCCAGGCGCACGCGGTGCCACGCGCCGTCGGCCACGCGGGGCCCCGGCGCGGGCAGCACGGCCCCCGGCCGGCCGCGGCCGCTGCGCACGCCGGCCGCCAGCGAGCCGTTGCGCACGGACAGCCAGACCGCGGCCGGGGCCGGGGCGCCCGCCGCCGCCGCCGCCGCCACCGCGCGCAACAGCCCCGCCTCGGGGTCGCGCGTGCGGAAGGCGAGGGACAGGCCGCTCAGGGCCGGCCCCGAGGTCGCGTTGTGCCCGCCGAAGGCCAGCGGGGGGCCCTCCCGGAACGTGGCTTCGGCCACACCTGCGGGGGTGGGTGGAGGAGAGAGAGGGCGCGCGTCGGGGAGGATGGCCCGCCAGCACCCATGCCGCCACCCCAGCCCCAGCCCCAGCCTGCGGGTGACACCCCTTGCCGGCCTCACTGCCGTGGCTTTTGACCCCTCACCTCTAGACCGTGCCCACCCTACCCTACTGGGCCATAGTGACCCCTCGAAACATCTGCCCCTTCTCTTCATGGTAAGTGGCCTTGTGCCATCCCCTGAGGCGTCCCCTTCATGGCACTGAGTCATCTTTTTTAAATGCAGATTTTTTTAAGAGGTGGATCATGCATTTTAATGAAATGCGGTCAGCTCTTTATTTAAAATGCAAATCACGTCCTCCAGCTTAAAACCCTCCCTCCCTCCTGCCCTTGGGGAGAAGTCCTGAGCTACATGGCCTGGCATTTAAGGCAACCTCGCTGCCCCAAATACCTGCACTTGTGTTTCAGTTGTTCTTATAAACCTCAGGGCCTTTGCACATGCTATTGCCCTTCCCTGAAATGTCCTCCCTAAGCTGGGTCAGAGTCTTATCTACCCTTGAAAACATAGCAAAAGCTTTCTTTCTCCAGAAAGCCTGTTCCTCATGCAGTGGCCCAACCACAGTGGGATAGAACTGGTGGCATCTTAGTCTACTATGAGCCTTGAGGGTAGGGATAGGATCTAACCCAGCTGGGGTGTCCAGTACCCAGCACATGGGCTGTCCAGGGCACACACTCACAGACAAAGCCATCAGGGACCTCCTCGCAGGTGGCGGGTGGGAGGCAGGGCTGGCCAGGACACCACAGCTGCTGGGAACACGTGGGCCCCGTGAAGTTGGTAGGGCAGGTGCAATGGAAGTCATTCCAAGTGGCCAGGCAAGTCCCACCATTGAGGCAAGGGTCAGGCTGCAGGAGAATCAGGACAGGGATTGGCTCAGGCCTGGTAGCATCGCCTACCAGAACCGTCACTGCGGTGGTCCATCATGGAGCACCTGCTACAGACACATTACCTCCTCACAGACAACTGAAGAGAAAGTCAATATCATCTCCACTTTACAGAAGAGGAAACTGAGGCCCAAAGAGGAGAAGCCACTTGCCTGAGTCTCCCGGCCAGAAAATAGAAGAGCCAGAGTTCACACCCGGGCTATCCAGTTCCCGGGCTGGTGCTTTGCTTTGTGAGCAAAGGGGGTCCCTGTCCCCCAAAAAATACCTGCATAAAGGCTCAGACAGCCCTTGCCTGGGTCAGGGTGTCTCTCAGACAAGGACTGAGAGGAAGAATGGGGACCACCAGAGGGCAAAAGCAGCTGAGGCCAGAGATGCACTGTCACAGTCACTCCCTAACAGTGGGACTTTGGGCACTAGTACCCAGACATGCTAACGCTGGAGATGCGAGGTACAAAAGGGACCCACCCGTTTTCCAGAGCACTCACACTGCACACGTCCTCAGAGACGCAGCCCATGGTGAGGTTCCAGGACTGCCTGCTGCTCAGCTCGCTGGGCTGGCTTGCGTTCCCCAGCGGAGGTGGAAAGAAGGGGAGGTGGAGGCCATTGAGTCGCAGGTCCTGGAGGCAGCCTCGGAAAGGCCCACCCCAGGGCTGTGCATCCGCAGGGAGGAGCCTCCCACCCACGTGCACCTGCTGCCCCAAGCCCTGCAGCTGGTCAGGCCCAAAGCTGAGTGTCACCAGGTGGCGCAGCCCATCATCCCGGCGCCCGGGAAGCACCAGAACAGGACCGCTCAGGACCTCGGCCCAGATCTGGCCGTCTCTCAGGTACATTGTCAGGCCAGCTGCCGAGTCGTTGGCAAGCTGGAGCAACAGGCCAGCAGGTTCCCGTGTGCGGAGGAGGAAGGACACGGTGAGGTTGGGGCCTGGCAGCTGCTGGAGCAGGAAGGAGGCAGAGCTCAGGGTGCCCCCCAAGCCAAAGGTGGCAGCAGGAACCTCTGCAGGGAGAGACGGTGCCAGGTGTGAGGCCTGGGGCCCGGGGAAGGGATGAGGGGGGAAGACACGGTCCCTACCCTGGGGCCCACCTGGCTCGCTCCTCACCATAAGCACATGTGGGACCACTGTAGGGCCGGGGGCATTCACAACGGAAGTGAGTCCACAGGTCCACGCAGGCCCCGCTGTGGGCACAGGGTGGAGGCTGACACTGCTCGTGGCGCTCACAGCCCAGGAGGACGTTCTCTCCAAGATCCTCGGGCAGCAAGAGGTGCCCATCCACGTGCACGTCCTGGAGGCAGCCCGCAAAAGCTCCGCCACCCAGCTGGATGGAGCAGAACCCAGCAGGTGTCGGGACCGTGGAAGCTGTAGGAGCTGGGGCCACAGGACTGGAGGCCACGCAGGACCAGGCAGGGCAGTCCTCATGCCAGAGCCGCAGCTCCAGGACCCCTGGGCGGAGCATCACCTCCACTCGGTGCCAGTGCCCATCGTTGAGGGCCAGGTCTGGCAGCCTCAGGACAAGCACAGCGTTGCCGGGGCTCCAGAATGTGGCCTGAAGCGTGGCCTCCACCAGCACCAGCTCCAAGCTGCCTCGGGTATCAGAGCGAGTAGCCAAGATGCCAGCAGGGAGCGTGGTGCGAAATCTCAGTGCCAGACCCAAGGGGCCACCAGCTGGCACTGACGCCTGCACAGGGTTCCCAGGCACCACGGAGAAGGTGGTGTTCTGGCCACAGAAAGATCCGTGCGTGCCAGGTGGGCAGCGGCAGACGTAACTGTGGACCCCAGACTCGAAGGTGGGGACACAGGCAGCCGCCAGTGGGCAAGTGTGGCCCTGGCAGCCGGTGAGCTGCACAGAACAGTCATGCCCACCCCAGGCCTCCGGGCACCGACAGATGTAGCCCGCCACGGTGTCGTCGCAGGTCCCACCGTGGAGGCAGGGCTCCGACAGGCATTCGTCCACGTCTTCCTGACATGTCAGGCCTTTGGGAGAGACCAGGTCAAAGGCTCAGCACCCAAGGCCCGAACCACAGTCTCGACTCACAGCTTGCATGCCTCCTGGGACCAGGAACTTGGTACTTGCCAACCAAACCAGTTCCCAATTCCCAAAGGATTTCTCATGGTCCCCTGAGGTTCCCGGAGGCTGGAATCCAAGGTAGCCCTTTCTCTGCCATGTCTGGTGAGTCTCCATGCCCTGTGGATGCTACTCCCTAAATACTCTCCAATCTCCTTTTCTCCCACCCCACCCCTCCTGCCTCGCCAACTCTTTGGGCCACAGTCTAGCATCCTCCAGTTTGCCTGACTTCAGAACCCCTCACTACCATTCATCTCCATAAGCAGCCAGAAATCTATTTCTAAAGGGTCACCTGGCCAGGTTTCGAGATCCCCCAAAGGCTGGGCCCTGCCAGGCACTCAGATCTCAGCCCTGCACCCTACAAACCTTGAAAGCCTGTTCCTCCAAGCCAGAACCGTGTACTGAAAGTATTTGTTTACTCAGCTGAGATCTCAAGGAGCCTGAGTAGGTCACTGGTACCCATCAAAGGGCCTGGCATTGCTTTTGTGGACAGTGACGACATGGAGGAGTGAGTGTAAGTGGAGGTGTGCATCTGTGGCACTCCAAGTAGCCCCAGGCTCTAATCCCCCAGTCCCCCTGCCCTAGAGTGCCCACACAGGCTGTGAAGGGGCCACCTCACCCACCCCTTCAGAGGCTCCCACAGCAGGTGCTCTGGCCCCAGCTTGGGTCAAGAGGCCATGGCTCAACCCCAGCTTGGCCAGAGCTTCCACAAAACAACCAAGGCCAGCCTTGCCCCCGTAACCCAGCTGGAGGAACCAAGGCCCAAAGACGCCATCGAGATGTGAATGCTGGCCCCAGCCAGCCCACAAACAGACGAGTCTCCTTCTAAGGAGAGCTAGCTCCACCTGCCCCTGCCCAGGCCACAGTGCCCCATACCTGCCAGGAGCCACAGGCCCCACAGGAAGGTCCGCAGAGCACACAGCCCCATTGCATTCCCCCAGACAGGCTGAGAGTGGAGGGCCGGCCCAGGGCTGGGGAGCAGAGCTTCTGCCTGGCTGCCTCTCTCAGAGCCAGCTCAGGAATGCCAGGCGCTGGCCTCCCCCATGCCCAGCACGACCCAAAGGGAGGACGGGGGTGGACGGTGGCAAGGAGCCCAGCCCCTCAGCCGGGGTTCTCCCTCCTGATCCCTGACCGTGGAGATCTGAACTCCCTGTTAGCCATCAGCTGGGCTCAGTTCCTGCCGCCACTAGGGAACCTGAGGGAATGATACCCCCTCTCTAAAGCCTCCATTGCCTCATCTGTAAGATGGGAATTTAAACCTCTACCTCAGGGGGCTGCGGTGATGGGGTCATGAAATAGGGGGCCGCAGACGGGCTTTCAGGGCCCCCAGCATTGTCAGCCACCAGAGGGTGGGTGAGGGTGGAAGTGACTGATGATCGCTACCTCTTTCCCCTGGGAGGGAGAGCCTGTGCCCAGGAACCCTGCCAGGGAGAGGAGGCAGTGTGCCTGAGCAGGAATGCGGGCAGTGAGGGGGAAGTGTCGCAGGCATTCCAGAGGGGGCGGGGACACTCAGTGAGAGTGTGAGAAGTTCCTTGGGTTCACCCGCACCCGTGTGGGAGGGTGTCTGTGTGTCTGTGCATCTGCTGTGCACGAGGCAGGGAGAGGTTTTCTGCACCCCCAACTACTGCCCAGCGGGCCCCAGTTCCCCAAAGTTCAAGCTCACCCTTCTCCAGACACTGCCTCCAGCCATCCATAATGCCCCTGGCCAAACTGCCTCTGCCCCCCCTGCAGGCCCCTCAGCCTCTGCCCAGCCTTCTGAGGTCAGGTGTCTAGGTCTCTCTTTACCCGTCACTCCACACATCCTCCTGGACAACCTCAGCTACCTGTGGCCCCAGCTGCCAGGATGACACTCCTGGCTCCCAGGCTCTGACTCCAGCCCAGGCCCCTCTCCTGGGCCTGACCCCAGTTTACCTGCCCCCATCCAGGCTCCCTCCTAGAGGTAATCTACACACTTGGACTCAGTGTGGAGAAGACTGAACTCATTATCCTCTACCCAGCATCACCTGGGACAAACTCGCTGGCATCCCTGACACTTCCCACTCACCCAGATAACCCTCAGGACCTGCAGAGTGTCCCTCCGAAATATTTCTCAACCTTATTAGTTCCCATCTCCAAAGCCCAGGCTGTCCCTCCTAGCTGTCAACTGGGCCATGCATTGTACCCACCTCCTCCCGAATTTCCTTGTCTCCCTTCAATACAGCCTCCATACATCGGCCAGAGGAAACTTCTCACCCCAGGCCCACCAACTCTGACCTTGTCCTGCCCCAGCGCCCACCCCACCCCCAAGCACCTGTGTAGCCATTTGGACAGTGACACTGAAAGCCATTGGGCAGGTCCTGGCAGCGGCCCCCACTGAGGCAGGGCCCTGAGGCGCACTCATCGACGTCCACGCTGCAGTCGGCTCCTGCAAGAGGCCCAGCGGTGGTTCCCACCTGTGCCCTCAGAGCCAGACTGGACCTGGAAGGGCCCATTGGACAGCTAGGGAGGCTGAGGCCCGAAGAGAGGCGCTTGAACCCAGCCCGGCATCCCTCCCGGTGCATTCGGACACTGGGCGGACCTGCTGCCCTGGAAGGGGGTAGGGAGCTCACCCTCAAAGCCAGGCAGGCAACGGCACAGGAAGCCAGCAGCGTGGCGGAAGCTGAAGGTGCCCGGGAAGGCGGGCTGGTCGCCCCCATAGAGGGAGGGGTCGGAGCGCTGCAGGCACTGGCCCCCGTGCTGGCAGGGCCCTGCCGCACACTCGTCCTCGTCCACCTCGCACTGCTCGCCGCTGTAGCCTGGGGGTGCGGGGGCACACACACATGTGGGCATCAGGTCAGCCCAGGGCCAGGCTCAGAATAGGGTCACGCATATGTCTGTGAGGGAGGGACCCAGGGGGAGCATGATAGAAATGACCAGGACAGCCTTCCCCATCAGCATCCTCTCAGCATCACGACTAGGATGGGAGCCACCGCTTCGAAACGTGCCAAGCTGCGCACCCAGACTTCGTGAGCATTAACACCTTCGACTCTCCCCTCCACACCCTGGTGGCAGGCACACGAGGAGCCTAGGTGGGAGCTCGGGAGACACGCTGGGCCACATTGTGGGCACACTCCGTGGGGCGCGCCGAGGGTGCGTGCCCAGCGACCTGCCGGCCTTTGCACGCGCACACACACATGCACATGCACGTGCACATACGTGCACACACGTGCACACACACATGCACACACACCTGGCCAGCAGAGGCAGCGGAAGCTCCCCAGGCCCTCCAGGCAAGTCGCGTTGTGCGCGCAGGGCGCCGACGCGCACTCCAGCACCTCCCGCTCGCAGCGCGCGCCCTCGTAGCCCGTGTCCGCGCAGTCGCAGCGGAACCTGCAACGAGGCGATCAGCTGCAGCGCCCCACCCCACCCACCCCACCACCCACCCCACCCCACCCTCCCCTGCCTTGCACCGCGTCGCCCGACCCCCCAGCAGCATCCCCGAGGGCCTTCGGGCGGCCGCTGCCCGCTCACCTGTTGACCAGGTCGTGGCACACGCCCCCGTGCGCGCACGGCTGGCTCTGGCATTCGTCCAGGTCCAGCTGACAGCTGGCGCCCCCGTAGCCCGGCGCGCACACGCAGCGGTAGGAGCCCACGCCGTCCAGGCACGAGCCCCCGTGCAGGCAGGGCGCCGAAGCACACTCGTCCACCTCCGCCTCGCAGGTCACTCCTGGGCGGGGCCCGAAACAGGCAGAGAGAGGGTCAGTCATCCAGGGAGCAGGCCCAGCCAGGCTCCCGTTACAGAGAGTGGAAGGTGAGGATCCTCGGGGAGAACCAGTAGGTCCATGCACCCCGAGCAGGTGTTTCTCACACCAGCAATGGCAGTGGGGTAGGAAGAAGACAGACGTCCTTGCCTCCTTGAGCTCAGAGCCATCTAGTCCGGGAGACAGGCATTAGGTCCATGGCACCTAAAGGAGGACTGACTTTTAATTTTGATAAGCTCAACGATGAGGAGGTCCCGGATTTTGTGCAAGCAAGAGCCAGGATCTTGGCCCAGGGAAGGCTTCTTGGAAGAAGAGCCTTTTGAAGGGCAAGGATCTTTCACTAGAATGGGATAGGGGACTGTGGGAGCAGTTGGATTCAAGAGGGACTGTTGGTCAAGACCTGTCTGGGCAAGCCAGATGCCCGTGGGCAGGGCACAGGGAGCCGGGGAGCTAAGGGGCGTGGAGGAGGTGAGGCAGGGGTGTGGGGAGTCGGGGCTTGGGGGCCAGGTAATACAACGTGGGCTTATCCTAAAAAGTTTAAAGCAGCTGAGTACATGTGGCTGTCTGCATTTTAGAAGACTCGCTGACTGCTGGCTTTGAAGAAGGTGCAAGGACAGAGCCCAGAGAGGGACATACCCTGGCAGGAGATGCTGGAATAGGGTAAGTAACTTTTTCAGGTTTTCCCTGCCTCGTCTTGCTTTTCAAACTAAAAATCCAAGTCCTAGGAACCCCGTCAGTCCTGGGCAACACCCAGATGGTTAGGTGGCCCTTGGTGGTGGGGACCGTGGAGATGAAGGGAGATGAGAATCTCAGTGTGGCCATGTACTGCTGAGTTCGTCCTGGAGCCCACATGTAATTAATTTTTGACTCCAGTGGCCCTTCTCTTGCCCCCAAAGTGGGGTTGGTCATTGGGGGCCAGAGGCCCAGCCAGCTCCAGCTGGAACCTTACGTCCTTCCCGGCTCAGTGAGCATGAAACATGGCCCTTCCTTCCTGGGACACTCCTCCCAACCCAGCCCCACTCCCCCCATCTGTGCCAGGGGGAGCCAGGCCCAGGCTGCCTGGAATCCCAGCCTCCCCCGCCTGGCTGGGAACAGAAAGAAGGAGGAGGAGAGAAATGAGTCACGGCAGCCGCTGCCCCCACTCACCCAGAAAGCGTTCCCCACAGCGTCGCAGCGCCACACATCCGGGCGCGCACACACCTGCTGGCACTCACACACATATGTTTAGCCCAGATGTGTTCATTGAGCCCAGACACCCACACATACGGGCGCTTTACGTGGCCTCGCTCGCACACACGCAACCAACAAACACGTCCAGACACCAAGACTCTTGAACGATGCGAAAGACACCGTAACCCGTGTCCAGAGTCCATTCCCATCTGTGTGCCGAGATCCATCTCGTCACTGTAAGTTCCCACCCCTAGGACCCAGGCCCCCACCCCAGTCTGTATGCTCTGCTCGGGAGTGACCGCAGACCATGCTTTGTTCTCAGAGAGTTTGTCTGGATTCGGGGCTGAAGTCAAACCCAGAGTGTCTGTCTCACCACACCTCCTCCCAGACCTGTCCCCAGCTGCCCGCTCCTTCCAGCGTCTAGGCAGTCGCCCCAATGCCCTCACCTTGGAGCATGGGCAGGATGGAGATAGGACCACACTCTGGAGGGAACTAGCATGTCCTCAGTGCCCCTACTGCCCCCCCCCACTTCCCACTGGAGAAGCAGGGGCCCCTGGGGGTACACCTACATCACAGTGTGAACGAGGCCACCAGGGTCTCTGTGCTGGAGCTTTGAGGGCTACACAGAGGGGAGGGGACCCACATTACAACCTGAACCAGGGTTGTTCATACTCTAGAACTATCAGATGAACAAACAGTGCCTACAGTGCAGCCTGACACAAGTCGAGTTGAGTAGATGCTAGAAATACTGTCTAGATGTGTCTTCGTGAAAGCCAGACAGAGCATATCTGCACTGCGGTCCCACCAGAGATGCCCAAGGACTCTCGACCCCTGGCACCAAACGGAACTTAGGAGGGACTTGTCTGGTGCCTGTTATGTGCCAGGCACCAAGCCAGTGCTTGCGCGTTCATAACCTCATCCAGAGCTGCCAAGTAGCATCAACTCAGAAACAAGACCCAGAGTGGCTGTGCCCTAGAGGTGCCAGGATGTCCAGGGGGAGGGGCTGTCTACACTCAAGTCAAAGCTGGAATCATGATTTCACACTGAGGCTCTCGTGGGACCGACATGACAGCCCTCCTCCAGGGATAAGCCGGGGGCCATTACCTGCATAGCCAAGGGGGCAGTGGCACTCGTAGCGATCGGCCAGGTTGCGGCAGGTGGCCCCGTGGTGGCAGGGCCGGGACGCACACTCATCGATGTCCAGCTCACAGTGCGGGCCTTGGAACCCGGGCACGCAATAGCAGCGGAAGTCACCGGGCCCTGGACCCTGGGGCACACATAGAGCACCATGGTGGCAGGGCTGGGTGGCACAGCCGTGGGGCTCTATGGGCCCACAGGTATAGCCGCCGCTCTCCGTGGCCTGGCATTTGGTCCCTGGAGCACACGGGTCTGAGGCACAGGCACTTGTCTCCACAGGCACGGTTCCTGTAGAGAGAGGAAACTGGCTGAGCAGGGTAGACAGGGGACATAGAGACACTCCCCTCCCCACATTCACCCACCCCAGACCTTGGAGTCAGAAAGCAGCAAGGGTCTGTCTAACTCAGGAGGAGGGAGGGAGGGCCGGGGGCTCTACAAGCCGGGTCCCAACAGGCTGCACACATCCGCACCCAGAATGGGGACCGGTTTCAGGACTCCTCCAGGCAGAGAAATAGGGCCCGGGATGCCTAGCTCTGGCCCAGGACTATTGAGCAGACACCCTGTGAGCTCTACACGTCTCGCAGCACCCCTGCAGTGCCACTTTGCAGCAGCTTTTGTCATGCTCATTTTACAAGAGGGTAGATCTCAGGCTTGGGACCGAAAGCGAGCACTTTCCTGAGGCCACACAGCAAGTTAGTGCTGAGACTGTCTTTCGGCTCCTTCCCAGAAGGCCCAGGATGGAGGCTCCTCCCCTGCCCCCTCCTCCGCTCCTGCTGGGGGTCTGGTAACTCCATCCATGCATGAAATCAGAGATGGAGGACTTCAAAGGTCCCTCTTCCCCCAACCCGCCCCCGCCCCTCCTCCCTGCCCCGCCTGGCTGGCCTGGGAACTTCTCACAGAATCCCTGGCCCTCACTGTGCCCCCATCAGCAAATGCCTGAGCAGCCGGTCTGGCCAAGGTCACAGGGTACAGGACAGGTACTGAGACCTGCTGCCCAAACACCTGGCTCTGGCTGCTGTGCTGCCTGCACGGAGCTGCGATCCCTCTATTAGAGGGTCACCTCCTGATCTGGAAGCCAAGCTATAGAGAGAGCCAGGCTCCCTCCCTCCAGCCTGTCTGTGTCATGTTGGGGTAAGAACTCGGGGCTTTGGAGTAAAACAGCCCTCGGCTCGGATCCCGGCTCAGTTACTAGCTCTGAGGCCTTGGGAAGATCATTTCTGCTGAGCTCCATTTCCCAGTCTGAAAAGGGGATGCTAATAGTCCTCACCTCTTAGGATGTGTTAGGATTCAAAGCCTCACTCAGGTAGTGTTGTCAAGTGCCCTCTTGTAGGCACTCAGGAAGGGATGTGGGATAGGGAGCTGCCCACGAGCAGGAGGCACCCTCCACCTGCGGCTCTGAGAGGGGCCCCCTCCCCCTCAGGTTGTCATCCAGACACTAACCAGGCCCTACACCTCCCCTTCCCCCTCCTGGTGAAGACCCCCAGATAAGGCTCTGCAGCCTCTCAGGCGTCATCCACATTCCACCAAACAGGGCTGTCCACTGGCCGACCCCCACGCTTCCCAGCCAGGGCCAAGCAGGATAGCGGACAGGGAGATGGAGATACTGACCAGTGGGCCCAGGGGAGAGCACCTGGTACAGCTCAACGCAGGCTCACTCACTCCCTGACAGGGCCCCTCGTGCCCACCCAGGGTCAGGCATGAGACTGAAACACTGTCAGGCCAAGATGACCTTCTAGGGCTCTGGGGTCCACAGACCTTCTCTCTCCGGCCTTCCCCTCCCACGCTCAGCACATTTCTCTCCAGCCCCTCCCCCACCACTGGTCATAGGGCAGGGAGCATCTGGGCCTCTCCGAGGGGCTTATGATGGCCCATCTTCTTTTTCCCACTCCAAGCCTCTGTGGCTGATCAGCTTAGAGCTGGGCCACCCAGGGCTAGATGCTCTGATGAGGGTGGGAAGATGGTCTGATGGGGATGGGAGTGGACCGAGCTTTCTCGAGAAAGAACACGGGTTTGGGCATCACACACACCCAATTTGTATCTGGGGTATAAATGGTGCCCACCTCATAGGGTGTTGTAAGGAGCCACCAAGGTGACATGAGTGAAGCCCTGGCACCCAGTGGGCCCTCAAGACTCTGGCCGTTACGATCAGGGTCCCTCCACCCAGCCTGGCTTGTGAGAGGGAACATGGTCATCATAGCTCTCATAGCCCTGGCTGCTGGGTCCTGTGCCAACCCTCATCTGTGTGCCCAAGATGCCCTGCCCCAGTCTGGAGCTTTGCCCCCTGTCAGAGCCCTCCATTTCAGAGCAGCCGGCACCAGGCTGAGGAGACAGTGCCTGGGGGGAGCAGGGAAGGTGCTTCATCGCCTTAGGAGCAGGTGGGCCTCGACCCCAGATGATGGCATCCAGGAGACAGAGTCCAGCCCCCCAGGAGGAAGAGTTCCTCCAGTCAGAGCCAGGGGTAGAGGGAGGGAGCTGCCCGTCCTGGGAGGCATGCAACAGTACCAGAAGCCTGCACGTGAGGGACAGTCACCTCTCCTGTGCCACCTCGTTAACATTCATAGGTGGATACTACTCTTATGCCTGTTTTACCGTTGAGGAAAGAAGGCTGGGAGATGAAGCACAGCCCATGAGGGCTGGAATTCAGGCCCCGGCCTCACTGCTGCAGAGACACCCAGGGGCCTGTATTTAAGAACACCCATCCCTGGGCCCTGGCCAGACCCAGAGATTCAGAACCGCTGGGCCTGGGGCCAGAGAATCTGCATCACGACATGCTCCTCGGGGACTCCTTTGCACGTTAAGGCTTGGGAACTGCTGACCTTGGGTGGGTTCTCTCTCCCAGGAGCAAGCCCAGGAGGAGGCCCTGGCGGTCCAGGGCTGAGTGAGTGGAGGTGAGGGTGGCCGGCAGAGGAGGGGCTGATCCCAGGGCCAGGCTGCAGGGGCGCGGCCTGTTGCCAGGGTGACGAGGGGCCTGTGCTTATCTTTACAAATCCCTCCTGACCTCTCGGGCTGCCCGGGAAGACCTGGCAGGGGAGGGATTAACTGACATCCGCCCCTCCCCTCCGACCCCACGCCCTAGGAAGGCTCAGGACCCGGGGAAGGGAAATCTCTCCCAGGAGGACCGACTACAAGAACAGCGGCCGTTACCGGGCGTGCTACACACCTCGCAGACCTTAGAACATTATTGTATTATTGATTCAGACCGAAAGAGGTGGGTGCCGTTAGGAAAACTGTTTCTAACTCGGCCATAAACATGCCCAGGGGCATCCCACAAAAAAGAGAGAAAGAGAGAGACAGAGAGAGAGAGAAAGGAAAGGAAAGGAAAGGAAAGGAAAGGAAAGGAAAGGAAGGAAGGAAGGAAGGAAGGAAGGAAGGAAGGAAGGAAGGAAGGAAGGAAAAGAGAAGGAAGGAAGGAAGGAAAGAAAAAGGAAAAGGGAAGGGAAGGGAAGGGAAGGAAGGAAAAGAAAAGAAAAAAAAGAAGAAAAAGCGGGTCCACACCTCCCAGCGCCTGTGAAACTCCCACTCGGCAAACTCCGAATCGCCACCCACACGCTGTCATTGCAGTGCGGTGCAGCCCAGCCTCTCCCAGGCACTGGAAAGGGCCCCTCAGGGTCTGGGCCTGCCCAGGAGGAACAGAGCTTCCAGGGGCCACCTGGGCAGAGCGCACACTCTTCCTCGTCTACCCAGGAGCTGTCACCAGCTTTCCCCTGGGGCCTCGGGCCTCGCTCGGTGCTTAGTAGCTCCTACTTGCAAGCACTTCTACCGGGCCGAGGGATAACGCTGACAACTGATGGGATGTGTGCACCGAGGGTGGATTTTGAGAAGCTTCTTAAGGCAAAAGAGAGAGTATGTCTAAGAAGCAACTCCGGATCTCGGAAGATGTGGGGGCTCCGAATAAGGGGAAAACACTGTTCACCTAAAATAGGCCAGACCTGCCCCCCACCCCGCAAAGGCAGGACTGAGTAGCGCGGGACAACACGGTCGCTGACGTTCAGAGCCGTCAACGTCAGCAAAGACTAAACTACTCTGACAAGGCAGGAAAGTTTGAAATCCTTGCAAAAGTGTACCCCATGAGGTCGAAAGGCGTAACTTCGATAGCTAATCACTCCAGTAGGCGTCCAGGATTCACCGGGACCCTGTGCCTGGCACT
Organism: Cynopterus sphinx; assembly: GCA_030015415.1. NCBI lineage: Eukaryota > Metazoa > Chordata > Mammalia > Chiroptera > Pteropodidae > Cynopterus > Cynopterus sphinx. The sequence goes on along the minus strand of CM057385.1, from coordinate 122,265,802 downwards.
GGCGCATCCCAGTGTTTTCAAACCGACTCTGGGGCCAGGGAGGCCCTTCCCGGGGTGAGGGGAGAAGGGGGTGGGTGGGGCCCCGCCTGCCATGCACACAGGCCACTTTGAACTGTTTTCTTTTTAACTATTAGTGGGCTTCTAGCTCTGTGTAAAATTTGAGACAGGATTTCCCACCGCTGCATTTTCCCGCTGAGTTCTTGTAACGGCCCTTGGAGTTCGCTGGTTTGTCTCCTTTAGACAGAGGCACAGAGAAGTGTGACTATGATACAGGCCAGTGCCCTAGGCCACTGTGACATCCTAATGCTGCCCCCGCTACGAGCTCTGTGACTCTTGGCGAGTTACTGACCCCTCTCTAGGCCTCATTTTCCTCCTCTGTAAACTGGGGATATCAGAGCCAGCCTCAGAGGAGAACTAAATTCGATCATGTTAGTCCAGCTACATGGCGGCTGATGGAATCACTTCTTCATCCCTCAACAAATCTTTACATGGGGCAGACACTGCCTATCCGGCAAATCCTGACGTTGGGTCATGTGTGTGTGTGCCTCTGTCCTGCAGGCCCCCACCTAGCCCTGCTTGAAGGAGGGGCCAGACTTGGGGACTGGACTGCTGCCCCTTTGTCAGCCAGGCTCCCTGGGTATTCTGGGAGCAGGGAGGGGTATGAGAGCCCAACGGTGCCCCATTGTACTTCAAGATGCTTGGTCTTCTCCTAGCAACCAGCAGGGCCTTTGTGGCAGAGAATGTTCAGGATGGAGGGGCCCAGCTCAGGGCCCGGTGGGGGTGGGCAGCAGAGCCAGGGGCACAGGGCCTCCAGAACCTCCGGCCCCTATGGGATGGAAATCACTTTTCACGTAACACAATCCCTGGCCCCTCCCCTCCTGGCAGCCCTGCCTGGGGAACTGGCATCCAGAAATGCTCATGGCTGCAGTGGCCCCACCCCAGATTGGGGGTCCCCCATAGAGGGGGCTCCTTATATGGCAATCATAGGGGAAAGGCTGCCCCCCCCCCGGGACTCCAGCATGGTTGTGTGGGGGTGAATGTGTATATCAGAGTCCATTCTCTTTCATGGCATCAATCTACTTTGTGTTTGTTCTGCCTCAAGGTTCATATGAATTTGCTTTTGAGTGTGAAGGGCCACCTGACACATGTGTGTTGGTGGGTGCAGGCGCACCTAGGGGTGTACGTGTAAGTGCACATGTGATGGGTCTACATGCGCCTGCGGACACCTGCTCATGTGGGGATGTGTGTGCCCTTGTGCATGCCACACCAGTGTGCAGACTGGGCGTGCGCTGTGTGCATGTATGCACAGGTGTGATTTGTGTGTGTGCACGTGTGTATGTGTGTGCAGGTGCAGGTGGGCATTTATGTTCGTGCACATGCATGTGTGTTTGTGTGCGCTGTAGGGCAGGGGACAGACACCCAGTCCACAGACGTGGAGTTAGTGCCCCTCGGTGCAGAGAGCAGGCCCCAGCTCCTCTCATGAGCCCCAGCTTTGCCTGGGAGGCCCATCTATAAGCCCCCACCCCTCCCTGAGCTTTGGTTTCCTCCACTGCAAAACGAGGTCCTCATCTTCCCCAAGGGCCATGCGGAGAAGAGGAGACAGAGACTTTGTGAACTGGGCCCCAGGAGAGGTGGGAGAAAGGGGGAAAGCCCCAGGTAGGGGCCTAGGAGAGCTTGACCCCACCCCAGGGGAGCCTGGGGAGGTAGGTGGGGCCTCCCAGAGCCTCAGCAGAGCCCAGGCCACCCACCTGCTGGGTTCCCTCCTCCAGCAGTAATGGCGGGGGCGGGGAACTTCCCAGGCCTGGCCCCGTAGCTATAGTGACCAAGACAAAGCGTCTCCCAGACCCCCTAGGAGGGAGTCCAGGCCCAAGTACACGTGAATCCACTTGTACAAAAGCAAAACCTGCTTGGCCAATGGGGTCTGGCTTCGGGAAGCCCTTTCAACTTGGTCTGGGGAGGCGGGGGAGGGGGCAGCAGTGGATACCATGTTCCCAAGGGCCTAGCCACCCCCAGGACCCCAGAGCACCTGCAGCCTCCCCACCACCACCCCAGTGCAGGCAGAGTTAAAGCATAAATGAAGGGGTGTGGGCAGACACCGGCTCCCTGGGTCTCTTTCCCCTTCTCCAACCTAGTCCTCTAGGCTGGTGTCTGCTGCCCCACCCCATGCCCCCCGGGACACCGTTCAATCCACTTGTTGACTTCCACTCCATGACTAAAGCCGCCGGGACACAGCCCGCCGCACCCAGAAAGCCTCAGACGCAAGGCAGGCTCACGCGGTACAGCTCGTCCTGGCTCACAACTTCATTACACTGCCACCTGCACCCCACAACCCAGCACGCGACTCACAGCAGCACTCACAACCCTGAACCTCACTGCACCCCAACCCCTCCCAAGACACTCAGCCCACCCCGTCACCCAGATCACAGCACACTCTCAAGTCCCCTCACAAAGGCCCTGAGGTCCAGACCCACTGGCTGCCACACGAGCTCCGGTGGCCAGCCACAGCAGCACACTCCTCTGCACCCCACAACTCAGGCCTGTGCCCCAGCCCCCAGGTAGGGCCAGCACCCAAAGGGTCAGCACCCATGGGGACAGCCCCAGGGCCTGGGGTGTCTGCTATGAGAGACAGACCACGCCACAGGCCGCCCCAGGGCTTGTGCCCCAACTTACCGGCCAGGAGGGGGAGGGCAGGGGCCCAGAGCAGGAGCAGGAGCAGCAGGAAAGGGCCTGGGACACTAGGGTCCGGGATCCCAGGCCCGGGCAGCGCCATGGCAGCACGCTCTGCTTGGCGGCTATGGGAACAGGCGGCCGGCTGGTCCCGCACCCCCTCTCCCTCCAACCAGCACTAATGCCGTGGACAGAGGCCCAGCCCTCCCGCCCGCCTCCCCCGCCTCCTCCTCCAGCCCTCCCAGGCTGCTCCACCTCCAGGGTTTTAGAGGAGGGGTCTGACTCACCCAGTCTCCCCAAGGCCCAGGGCTCCAGACAGGCATCCAGGGGCCCTGTGGGTCTGACCTCGTCTCAGTGCCTACCGTGCTCTCCCTCCAGACGCCCCCGACACCCCCCACCCCCTTCTCTCCGGCCTCTCAGGTCGTGCTGCCTCAGCCTCCTCCTAGAAAAGTCTGTCCTGCGGGGCGGTTCTCACCAGATGATGCTGGCCACTCCCAAGTCCTGTTATCTCACCCCGCTGGACCATCCCCGTCTCCTCTCAGCCTGGGCCTCCCCTCCCCAGCCCTGGCCTCCTCCCACTCATCTTGTTCCTTCCCAACTCCCCGACCTGAGCAAGGGATCCCCCCACCCCAGCCCTCCGCCACCTCCCCCGACACATTCAGTCAGCCACCAGCTCCCGGCAACTCTTCCCTCCCAGTGTCTCTTGTTCCCACCCTTCGTCTTTACTTCCTAGGTCCCACCCTGCTCCACACAGCCCCGTCTCCCTGCACCCTCACCAGCCAGACTGAATCTCTTCCATTTCCCACCTTTGGCCTAGATCTTCAGCTCCGCTGTTTGCAATTCCAGAAACCTCGCCGTCCCAAGGCAGCCCCTGCTACTAAATAGCAGCTCTGACTAAGCGAGCAGTCCTGCTGGGAAGTCCCTCTTGTTGTCTGACCTCACAGTCTCCTGCTGCATTTGATGTCTGCCTGCTCCAGACTGAGAAGGCAAAGTTGTTTGGGAGGAGGGGAGGGCTTCTTCTGGGGACCTGGACCCAGGGGTCCAGGGCATCCCAGAAGACTACGACATCCCCAAACAGCCCATTCTTCCTCTGCCTTCAGCAGCAGGAAAGAGTGAATCCCCTTGGTAAAGGGACTTTCTGAACCAAGCCACCGGCCCCTGCTAGTGCACCTGCGTTTGACCCAGTCCAGTAACTGTGGACTCAGGCCACCTGAGTCCCTGTCATCCAGAGGGCACAGTCTGGAGGGACAGACCTGGGCAGCGGTGGAAGGTGCTCTAGGTCACAGGTAAGGAATCGTCCCTGGAAGCCCTGTGGGCATCACACAGGGAGAGCATCAGTGCTGGGCCACACTGGTCCTTGAACCTGGGCTAAGTGCTCAGAAGGGGGACCACAGGCGCGGGGGGGCCCCTCATCCACATCCCTGCCCCATCTCCACCTCTGAGTCTCGTTCCCTCTGGGGTGAGGTTGTTCCTCTTCCCAAAACCTTTAATTCCCTGCCTCTCGCTTACACTGGGAGCTCCCCACCACACACATGCATGCACACACGCACGCACGCACACATGCACACATGGAAGTCCCTCTTCATTCTGTGGGGGAGGCACAGGCCCGCCCCACCCCCCAGCTAAGTAGGTCCAGGTCTGAGCCACACTCCACCACGGATTACGGAGTGACCTCCGGACAGGACTGCCTTCTCCAGGCCTCAGTCTCCTCATCTGTAAGACGGAGCGATAACAGCTCCCTCCACGGAAGGGTCTACGGTCGTCCTCCCTAAACGTGCTTTTCTTTTCTGCAGCTTCAGATAGCTGTGGTCATCCGCAGTCTGGAGATGTTAAATGGAAAATTCAAGAAATAAACGATCTATAAGTATTCAGTTGCATGCCGTTCTGAGGACTTCACTGCATCTCATCACTTCACCTTTCATCATCACAAGAAGGGTGAGTCCGAGAAGATATTTTGAAAGAGAGAACTACATTTACATAACTTTTATTACAGTATAATGTTATCATTGTTCCGTTTTCTTAGTTATTGTTATTAATCGCTTACTGGGCCTAATTTACAAATTAGATGTTATTGTAGGTATATCCATATAGGAAAAATCAGTACATCCAGGGTTCGGTACAATCCTCAGTTTCAAGCACCCACTGGGGGTCTTGGGCCGTATGTCCCTTAGATAACGAGGGACCCCTGTAGTGGCCTCAAGTAGCAGAGCGAGTTCTCTTTATTTGCTCCTCAAAGAGTCCCAAGAGACCCATGCAGCCCCCTGGGGGATGGATGGGGAACAGGAGGGTGGCAAGGCTCCCACGGCCCCATGCGTCTTTGGAGATGCAGACATGCACGCACCTGAGCTTCTACCATGAGCCCCAGGGCAGAAGGGCACGAGGTCCAAGCCCCTCGGAGCCCAGCCCGGCTTGCAGCGCCGTGCGCCACCTTATGGCCGAATGTAGCTCAACGTGGGACCTCCTTCAGCCCTGACCTCATGGAGCATCTGAGGCCTACCCCATTGTCACCCACTCCCTCCCGGCTTCTGTCCCCTGGCATCTCTCCTGCCTTCCTGGCTGTTCTTTGCTCTCTTTCCTCCCAAAATGTTGGGGTGTGTTGAGGTCCACTCCCAGCCCCCTGCCCTTCTTATTCGTCCCTCCTTGGGTGAGCACGTTCATACCCCCTCACCAGCTCTAAACCATTTCACCGTCCCCTTGGTAACAGATATCTTGTATCACCCTCTGTTAGCCTGACATGAGATGACATACATAGATGTGCATATAATCCCCAAAAGAAAACCATCCCAAAGCTCGAACTGAAGTCTCAGAGCCATCGGGGTGGTGAAGTATACAGACACCGGGTCAAGTCCTGGCTTCTGCACGTCTCAGCTGTGTGACCTTGGGTGAGTCGCTTAACCTCTCTGCGCACCAGTTAGCTCCCCAGTGAAAAAGGGATTTTTTTTTCTATGCAGCACTGTAGCACGGAGAGTTGCTTTGAGGATTGAACGAGTTATTGTTCATGAAGCTTTAGAACGGTGACTGGCACACTTTCAGCGCTAAGTGAGTTTAGGCTACAGTAATAAAGTAATTTGAGATGATAGATATTTCGAGTAGTGACTACTTTTCTTGACTCCACCAGAAGACGTGAGAAAATAATGAGAAGCTCGTGCCTATCCAAAGAACCCTCTTGAATGCAACAGCCGTAATGTAGCCTGATAAAGAGAATGTCAGTTCGGCAATTCAAGTACCACGCATCGTGTTGACATTAAGGACATAATTTTCCAGTGTGGTGACAACTCTGGGTAAGGTTCTGAACAAGATGAAGAGCAATCTCCCTTCGATTTCCATGGAAGTTGCGTTTCCAGCAAATTCAGCGTGTGTTAAAACGCAGAGCATTCGTGCAAAGACGCTCTGTGTTGGTGTGCAAGGCTTGGGCTCGGCTCAGACACTTACAGACAGGTCTTTTTTCCCTCTACACGAACGTCTGGCAGGGTGGCACGTGGGACATTCTTCTTGGTGTGGACTGTCCGGCACCTTGCAGGGCGTCCAGCATCCCGGGCCCCACCTCTAAACGCCAGTGGCACCCCTGACAGTCACTAGGAAAATGAAAGCACCTTCACAACCCCCCAAAACAGCAGCCTGGGTCCTATACCGACTGCCAGAGGGACTTTTCCAGATCCCAAATTATGTTTCCTGCCTGTCTACTCCCAGTTACCCTCAGGCCAAGTCCAAATTCCTGAGCCTGATGCCCAAAGTACTCCTAATCCGGCCCCCTGCTTCCTCCCCCCCAGGACGGATCCACACCGTCTCCCCACCCTCTCCCCTACCCGCTGCACACTCAGGCAGAGCAGATGATTAATAAACATGAGGACCACTCAGCCCCCGCCTTTGGGCTGCTCTCAGCTGGTGGAAAGACAGACACAGGGGCAATGCTGGGAGGAGCTTGCTCAGAGCCTGGTGGGAGCACCAAGGACAGAAAGGCCAGCTGCCAGATGGCAGTTTCCCAGAGGAGATAGGGCCTTGGAGCATGAATAGGAGTTTTCCAGGTAGAGAAGAGACAGAGGCAGACCTGCCAGAGACTCAGTGTGGGCAAAGGCCAGGCATGAGAGAGGGCATCGTGCCTTCAGGGACTACAGAAAGGGAGCATCACTCAAGGTCAGGATGTGGAGGGAATGGGATCAGGTAAGGCTGGTGCGGCAGAAGAGGACAGACAGCTCAAGTGGGGTGTGTACGGTGCCGAGGAGATTGGGCTTTGTCCTGGGGCCACTGGGAAGCCACGAAAGGGGCTAAATCAGGGGGAGGACACAACCAGGTTTACATGTGGCGGAGTTCCCTCTGGGAGGAGTGTGCAGGGCAAGAGCAGAAATATCCCAGGGAAAGATCACGAGGTCTGGATTGGGCAGGGGCGAGGGAGGAGAGCAGGCGTGGGCATTTGTGGGGCAGGAACAACAGAACTTGGAGTCTGCTGGGGCCGAGAAAGAGGGAGAAAGCCAGACTGTAGCTTGGCATCCCAGCTCGGTGAAGCCCCAGTGTCAAGGGTGGAGACAGGAGCTGGAGAAATGGCTTTGGCCCAGACAAACCAGTCCTCCCCTGCCAAAAGGACAGGCTGCAGGCCCCTCTGAATACACGAGAGGGAGCTCCAGGATAGGCTAGGCTCCCCTCTTCCCCCAGCAGCCAGCCTCCACCCCCTCCCAGAGGGGGAGAGGATCCACCCCACCACTCAGATGTCGGCTCTGGGGCTTCTGCCAGGGCCAGGGCCAAGTGCAATGGCTCACGGTCTCAGGCCACCTCATCCTCTAGCCACCAAATTTGTGGGGCGTGGAGCGGGGAGTCATTTCTTGAGCTAGGAGTAAGTGGAGGCAGAGGCTGGGGACTGTGCAAGAAGTACTGACAGGGTCCTGTGTCACCCCGCCCCTCTTTCCATGGAGAGAGAAGGAGTACCCGACCCGGAGTCACACCACTGTCACTGGCAACACCAATCCCAGCCAGAACCGCTGCCCCTAGTCAGGGATAGAAATGGAGCAGAGCTCCCCAAGTCGGAGCAGCTAGCAAACTAGGGGAGCATAAGCGACCTTTCCACACACCCCCGGACCTATAAAAACTGGAAGTCGGGAGGAGGTTCCTGCAAGCTACCTGGGGGTTGGGGTGCAGATAGCATGCCAGGCCGAAGGGGCGTCCGCGGGCAAAGGCAGGGAGAGACTGGCAGGTTCCATAAGAGTCAGGGGCAGTGTGGACAGAGTGCGGGGGGCATGGTGGCCTGAGGTGGGGGGAACGGGGGCACCATTAGGGAGCGGGATGCCGCCAGACAGCAGAAGGGAGCATTGGCAGGCTCGCCACAGAGCCAGGGCCAGGACAGCTCGGCACTTGCAAAGGAGGGCTCCAGCTGCAGACAGGGGAGGGGCAGAATTACAGTTTTGGGAAAAGCATTTGGCTTCACGACTCGAGTCTAAATGGCACAATCTTTTAAATTTTTATGAAAACAAAGAGAAAAATGAATAACAAATGGAGACACCGAAACAGGAAATCCATTTCCTTTTAAATCTGATGGAAAGAGCCAATCCCAGCCCAAAATAAGGCCAGCAAGATTTTAATGCCCTGTGACGAAACGGGCCCACCACAGCATCGGTGCTCACTTCAAGCTGCCTCCTTGCTTGAGCCTGAATCTGAGGCCCATGCGAACAGAGTCATCATTGCCCACGTGGGGAAACTGAGGCTTCAATAAGGATAGGCTCACCCAAGGTCACATGGCAAGGACGGAACTGGAGCAGACTCCTGAGAAGCTTGGGCTTCTCTCTGTCCACTCCTGCTTGTCTACACGCATTGTACACCAGATGCACACACCACACCCTACACACACATACGCACCCCACACTGCATGTGTCACACACACGCACCACAAACACACACTACACAGCACACAGGAAATGCCCTCCAAACTCAGGTACACCAATCCCTGTATCCAGACAAGATTCCAGACTCGCAGCAGTCCTGAGAAGGAGGCAGACACGTGGCAGTATGCAGACACGCGCTCGGCACCCCCCAGGGCACCCACACACACACGCAGGCGTGTTCGCATATTCACAGGTGCTCGCACACAGGAAAGTCTGATCTCTCCAAATCTAAATACTCAGATGAATCCAGGCACGGACACTGGACACACACACACGTGCACATTCCTGTAGATGTCCACGAGATTTAAAAATACCCCTTTATGCATGTGACAAACACACCAGTCACACACCAACAGACACACAGACGTACACACACGTGTAACACGCCTCACAGTGCTGCGAGGCCCACAGGCCGACGCTCTGGGTTAAACAGCCACATCCTGTCGCTCGCAGCCAGGCCATGCTGGCACCAAGGTCAGTGTGAATGTCCCAGAGACCCTGCCATGCCCCCTGCAAGGCCTGGAAATCTGGGACAGGCAAAGTGCCACGTCCTTCGGGAGGTCAAGGACACCGAACTCTATCGAAAGAGCCAGGGTTGATTCCTGGCAAGTGCCCAGGCAGCTCAGAGGAGCCGGGAGCCCAGCCCCCACACTCTCCTCACACCGGCGGGAGTGGGTGAGGGGCACATTCCAGTGTGTGTCTTAAGTGGGGTGGGCAGGGGTGATGTAAAGGAAGGCGACAGTTCGTCTACTGTATGGGTTAGGGTCCTTCCTTCCTCCCTCCCTCCCTCCCTTCCTTCCTCTGATATTAAATAAGGAACTTTGTGAATCAGGCAGAACAAAGTCACAGCCTCTGGTCCCCAGCAGCACAGTCTGCGGGTGAGCGGGCACGCCAGGAGCCGAGCCATTATATTACACGTCGTGACAGCAGCTACGTACGAGGCCTCGGAGAAACCTGGGTTCCACTGGGGCTGTGGGACATTGAGCAATTCATGTCCTTCTCAATCTCAGTTTCCTCATCTGAGAAAAAGGGATCATGAGCCCCCTGATCACCTGTTGGGTTTGTTATTCGAACCAAATTCAATAACGGATGTGGAGTGATAGGGAGAGGTTTAGTAAAATAAGAATCAGGTGTTTATCAGGTGCCAACTATGTGCTAGACCCACGATTTGGAAAACACAGGCCCTGGGGTTAGACAGGCCTGGCTGGGTTCAAATCCCTGCTTCGCCAGGACTAGCTGTGTGAGCCCGAGCAGGTTACCTACCCTCTCTGAACGTCTACTTTCTCGTCTGTAATACAGGTGTAATAATACCCACTTTACGTGGGTGCTATGGGGTAGTGATGTCGAGTTCCTGGCACAAGGCCTGTCACAAAGCACATGCTCAATTAAGTTAGTTCCTGCTATTATTTATAAGCTTTCATTTATTCATTCAACAAACACTCACTGAACACCCACTGTGAGCCCGGCATGATTCTCAGAACTCTCCACATTGACTCACTTAATCCTTCTATCAACTCTATGATCATCCCTGTTTTACGCCTGAGGAAACCGAGGCACAGAGGTGTCCCATCGTTTATTCGAGGTCGCAGAACTGGTAGGAGGCAGAGCTGGACTTCAAACCCAGGTCCATGAGCAGGACATTTACTTTCCTCTTATGGTTCAAAGTCCTCCTCCCCTCTCCCCAGCACCAGCCCCTCTTAAATAAATCATCCAGTAACGGTTTCTAATTCCCAGACTTGGTTGCGAATGAATTATTCACATTGTAAGGCCTGCAAACCGCTGGCTGGGCCTCATGACCCGAGACGGGCCACCCGCCCACAAGATGCCACTCCCTCCTCTGAGCATGGGTCCTGGTGGGCTGGCCAGAGGCAGCCGGAGTTGGCAGGCGCTGAGCTCTGCCACGGGAACCGAGAGGAGGGGTTTTCCTCCTCCCGTGGCCCGCCTGTGCTTTCCAATAAGCCTGGTGTTGTCAAGGGGATAGACATTCTGGACTCAGCCAGTCCTGGGTTCCAGTCCCGGCTCTGCCCGGAACAGCTCCATGGCCTCAGGCAGCCTACCCTCTCTGGGGAAGGCTGACTGGCCGGCCCACACGGTCACACTCCTTCCATTTGTGGGATGAGGCTTGTGCTACCCAGCCAGGCCCTGTGCTGGGGACAAAGACCCTGTCCTGTGGGGACGCCCTGTCTCTGTGTCTCATCTCCTCCCGGGATCCAGCTGAGATCCTGGGGCCGGTTGTAGGGAGTACTGGGTGCTCCAGAGTCCCTCCTCAGGGTCAGTTACCCATCCTATGGATAGCTCACTGGGTTATGCCTCTGCCAGGGGCAGCCATTGGCTAGCACACGACTGATATAGAGTTACAAAGGCCCATGGGGCTTCCTTGCCTCAACTGGGACAACTCTGAAGGGTCATCACAGCTCCAGACGTCCCCACAGGCACCTCTGTTACAACCTCATTGCGGGTCAGCTTCTCCCTCTGCCTGTTCCCGCCTTCCTACTTACTGGCAGGTGTATCTTCCAAGGGTACACCCCAGTAAACCTGCGCGTGATCCTCCAGCTCAGCGTCTCTTTCCAGGAATCCAGTCTGAGGTATTTATCACAGACAGAGGCCAATCTCAGCCTTAATTGAGACCCAGTCCAGGTCACCAGTATTCAGGACTGCTTGTAGGATGAGCCCTGACTCTAAGCATAGACCAGTCCCCAGTCTTGTTCTCATACTGAGCCCTGATCCTGGTTCCAGACTGAGCCCAAGTATCCCATGGACAGCGGAGTACCACTTAAGACAGAACTAAGGGATAATAAGTGGGAGGCAGTAGGGGATTGGTGTCCGGCTTAGACTGAGAATAGGATCTCACCAGAGAAGACTGCCAACCCAGTCCCCCTTCACAGAGAGGTCTTTTTCAAAAACAACTAAACAGGATCTTCTCTATGAGGAACGAGCTATTCAAACCCTGGGCCATTCTGTGCTTCTATGGGGTCCAGGCTCAAGCAGAGGCTGTTCTCCCAAAGAGAGCCTCCTACGTGGCTTCTAGGCCCCATGGTTCACCTTTGTGGCTTCTAGGCCCCATGGTTCACCTTCACTAGCTGTCAGTGTCATGAGGAGTGATGGGTGGTCCATGGGTCTGCGTGCCTGTGACCCTGCCCCACCTCAGGCAGCCCACTGTTCCTCTCAGGGCTGTGCAGTCCATAGTATTTGACTCACATGGCCATTTGTTTGAGGCAGGCTCCATTATTACAGGCATGACACGGAGGACAAAACCGAGGCCCAGAGAGGGGGTACTGCTTGACCAGGCTTCCAAAGCTGGGACTCACCCAAGACTTCCCGATACTCGGTTTCCTATCCGCCGTTCATGTCTGGAAGAACGAAGGCCACTGCTAACAGACTTAATGTTTGCGTTCCCTCTGGATTCGTATGTTGAGAGCTGACCTTCAGTGTGAGGGTATTTGGAGGCAGGGCGTTTGGGAGGTCATTAGGTCATATGTGAATGGAGCCCTCGTGAATGGCATCAGTGCCCCAGAGAGATTCTGGGCCCCTTCCACCATGCGTGTGTGATTGTAGCAAAAAAAGGTGGCTGTCTGTGAACCAGGATGCAGACACCGAATCGGCCAGCACCTTGCTCTTGGACTTCCCAGCCTCCAGAACTATGGGAGGTAAACTTCTGTTGCTTATGAGCCATCCAGTCCATCATCTTTGGTATGACAGCCTCAACAGAATGAGGCAGCCACTCTCCTCATCTGCTTCACACTGTCGATCCCGCCTTTGTTCCACCCATCTGTTCGTCCACCCGTCCATCCATCCTTCTGTCGATCCACACACCCATGCCTCCATCCATCCGTCCACAGCTGTGCTGTGAGCATCCTCTATTACCAGGTCTGGGCTGGGTGCTGGAGAGAGAGCGGGCAGAGCCTGCCGTTGTGGCATGTACAGGCTGGCAGAGGAGCCACATGTTAAACAAACACACCCACAAAACCCGAATACATCACCGCTATGCTGAGTGCTGGGAAGAAGCAGCCCAGGATGTGAGTGGGCGTAGCAAGGACAGTCTCTCTTGAGAGAGTTCTCTGGGCCCCAGGGAGCTAGTGGGCAGGAAACCTGCTGAGCCGGCCCCCAGAACTTGGCCTCAGGTGACAGAAGCTGTGAGAAAAGCATGAATAATGCCCCAGCTGAGCCAGCCCCCTCCAGCAAGTGGGGTCCTGAGGGCTTGCCTGCAGCAGGAGGTAAGTAAGAGGTAAATGGGGCAGGGGATCTTTTGCAAATCGCCCAGATTCACTTTGTGAGCCCCCCCAGCTGGGGCCTAAAGCCTCCAAGAACTGTGGCAGAGCTTCAGGAGACACAAGAAAGGTTGTTTCAGGAGGAGGGAGCAGCATGAGCATACGTGGAGAGGTGGGAAACAGCAGGCAGGTGCAGCAAGGTGCAGCAAGGAGGAAAATGGAAGGAGAAACTGGGTCCTGGCCCTCAGCAATGCCACAGCGCCCTGCGGGGATCAACAACCACTGCACACCAGTAACAGTGGTTATTGCCATGGGCGAAAGCTGACTGCCCAACGGGGGTCACGCGAGATCTCATTCCAGCCCCACTAGATCCGGTAAGGGCACCGCTGCTGGAAATAAGACCTACGGACAGGAAAACTGACGTCAGGAGAGGCGAAGCCCATCACCTGGGAACACAGAGGTAGCGAGTAAGGGAGCAGGATACGACCCCAGCCCGAGTTCCTAACATTCTCCTACTGTGCCCAGGAAACAAGGGGAGGACAGAGATCGGGACCCATGACAGGCAAGGCCCACATGACTGCAGCTGTGGTCTTCTCTGTCCCTCCCACTAAACAGAGAGTCTATCGATGTCTGTCCTCACACGACACTGGGCACAGAATAGGTGCTTAGAGAAGATCGTGAACAAACAATCGTCTCAAGAGCAGACGCTCAGAGTGCTGACCATGTGCCATGTCACCAACACCCTGCGAGGTGGGTACTATTATCACCCCCATTTCACAGGTGGGGGAACTGGGACACCGATAGTAAGTGGGGAAGCCGCCATTCACCAGGCAGCAGGTCAATCAATTCACAAACTAATTAATGAGTAAATGAGCATGAGTAATGATGAATGGGAGAAAAGGTGAGTCAGTAAGTGAGGGACAGAAGGGAGCGAAGGTGAGGTGTAGGTCTTGGTGCAGTGAAGCGGTGGAGGCTGTTCCTACTCGTTCCACCTCCGGCTTCCAGGAACAGGCTCCTTTTCTCTCTTCCCAAAGAGGCTTGAGTTCCTTGCCAGGCTGTTGCCTAGCAACAGTGCCCCGCATCCCCGGCCCCACCCCACTTCAGTGGGCCAGGGCTGAGGTGTGCAGCCAGCCTCCCACCCCTGGGCCTAGCCCAGATAGGCAGGGAACTGAGGCCCCTGGGCTCTCAGGCTGGGGGGAGGAAGGTCAGAGGCCAGGCCTGCGTGGGCTCCAAGTCCAGGAAGAGAGGCCTGAGACCTGTTTGGACCCGCCATTGATGCCGAAGGCACCCTGCCTGTAGAGAAGTGGGGGTGCTCACAACTGCTCACCGCAGTGACCATGGGGCCTTGGGTCCTAAGGCCCCATGCAGGAGATCTTGGATGAGTCAGTTGCCTTCCAGAATCTGCTTTCTCACCTGTAGAATGGGGACCTGGTGCAACCCCGCCTCGAGATTGGGACCATGGGAGGGCTTGGTACCGGGAGGAGGAGAGCTATTTTTATAAGCAAGGAGTGTGTGTGCTGTCTCTAGAGGGGAAAGACTGTCAGGGCAAAGAGTCCCCTCCAGGAATGGATGGAAGGCCCCGCATGGAGCACAGGCCAGGAGAACTCCCTGAGGAGGTGGCCCCTGCAGGAGGACTTCTCTCAGTGGAGCGGGAAGAGGAGGAGGAGGAGGAAGAGGAGGAGGAGGAGGGGGAGAAAAACCCTGGCAGAGACGACAGCCCATGCAAAGGCCCGGAGGCAGCAGACCAGAACCTACTCCATGACAGCTCCTATTTATTCACAGTCGGGCACGTTCACATTTAACCTGCATAGCAGCTCCATTAGGTCGGAAGTCGTGCTCCCGTGTCACAGGACATGTTGGCTCAGAAAGGTCGAGGAGCTTGTCATGGTCATGCAGCTGGTGAGTGGCCTGGCTCCCTTTCCCCACCTCAGATGGGTGGAAAAAAGAAGACCAGTGGCAAGAAGTGCCACAGTGGAGCATGCCAGGTCCTCCTGAACTTTGGGGAAGGAGTCTGGACTGTGCAGAGGGCAGTGAGTGCCACTGAAGGTTTTATGAGGGGGGAGAGAAGTGACCCAGGCTGGGTGGTCAGGGCCCTAGGTGCTATCCTGGGCCATCTGTCTCCGCCTCCTACATCTCCCACCGTCTGCATCCATCCACCCCCACCGTTTCTCAACCACACCGAGAAACCATGTGTGACGGAGGAGAATGTAAAAATATATATGTAACCGAAAAACAACAACAGGCTGACAGAACACAGCTATAAATACTCTGCCGGGTGCAGATTCGTTCCTCCGATCCTGCTTCCTGATCCTGCTTCCTGATGCCTGAGGAGTGACGGGCACAGTGTGGACGGGCGGGCTGGGAAAGGGGACAGCCATGTGTGGCCCTACTTTGCGACATGCACTTTACAAACAGTATGTCTCTGGGTCTTCGCAGAAACCCTCTCAGAGAATCACTACTGCCATCCCCAGTTCACAGACAAGGAAAGTGAAGCACAGAGAGGTAGGCCATCTGGCCCAGGTCACCCAGCAGTGAGGTGGTGAAGCTGGGATTCCAGAAACTTCTGCTGTAGGCCATCTTTCCAAAGAAAAGAGAGCCAGTTTCAGGCTCCACCTCCCTCAGTCCTTGGCTGGGGCCGGAGAGAGCGTCAGGCTGTGAAGTACTCCTCTGCTTACCCGCCTTCCGTGGCTCCCCAGTGCCCTCCAGATAAAGGCCAAACTCAGTGAGGCCTTCAAGGTCTTGAGATCTGGCCTCTGCCCATCTCCCACCATGACCCCGGGTCTCTGGGCCACACCACGCGGACCTTCTGCCAGGACCTCTCCAGAGCCAAGTGCCCTTGGCCTCTGCACCTCCTGTTCCCTTTGCCAGTCAGGCTGTTCCCTGCGAGGCACATCTACGCACCCTGGGGCCTCAGCTCCACCTCTCTGGCCTCCTCCACTGCCCTGGTCATCCTGTGCTTTCCCCGTGAGGCCTGAAGTTCAGTTGTAATCACATGGTTGTTACATGTGGCGGGCACCGCTGGTGAGGATGGACCAGGAATGGCTGCAGGCAGGGTGGCCCCAGCATGGCACTCCCAAGTGCTCAGCTGCTCAGAAGGGCCCGTGAGGGATAGAACCAGCCTGTCGTGCCATCATGTAAATAAATACTCCTCTCTAGAGGTGGTGGCTTGAAATGGCACTGGAAGGTGGAGCCGGCCTCAGAAGGAAAGAAAATAGAGAAGAAAAGTGAAAGTGACTCCCCCATCTCTGCATGGTGGGGAGGGGCAGGGCTGGGTGGTGACTGAGAAGAACCGGAAATAAGTTGGCCCCATCTCTTGGACCCTCACTGTGTCCCAGATCAGCTTTCAGGGAGCAGTCTGAGCCTTTTTGCACCTCTGGTCAGTGTGAAGCATGGAGAGAAGGCTGCCATGGGGGTTATTTGTTCGTTTTCAGATCTTTCCTGTAGACAGACCAGCGCTGCCCACTAGAAATAAAACAGGAACCACTTGTGCCGTTTTTAATTTTGATTTGCTAGCAGCCACTTTTTAAAAATTAAGCAGCTGAAGTTAATTTTAATGTTTTATTTAACCCAGTATACCCCAAATATTACTTCTACATGTAATCAAGGTAAACAATGAGATTTTAAAAAACTTTTTTCGAACTAAGTGTTCAAAATCCAGGGTGTCTTTTACATTTCAGTTGGGACTAGTCACATTTCTGGGGCTGAACAGCCACATGTAGCTACTGCACTGGACAACACAGCTGTGGCCTATAAACTTAAGAGGAATCAGTACTGTGGTTGTGCCCACCCTTATTATCTCCAGGGTCTGGCACATAATAGGTACTCAGGAAATGTTTGTTGAATGACTGACTGACTGACCGGCTTGATGGATAGATGAATGAATGAGTGAATAAATGAGTGAGTGAACAAATGGTTTAAAGCCTTGTTAGGCCAAAAGCCAGATTCCCAGTGTGGGCTATGGAGAGAGCCTAGAAATAAATTCTAGTCCCCCCTTTGCATCCAGTTCTCTGCATGACCCCTCTCTGGGCCTCAGTTTCCCCATCTATAATGGGTTGGACTACGTGATTTGTTTTCCTGGGCTCTCACTAGAATTTCTCTAGGTTCTCACTAGAGTTTCTCAAGGAGAGCCCAGCCTCCTCTCTGCAGCATCTGTGCCCCGAGTCAGGCCCGCAGAGAAGAAAAACGAAAGCTGAGGGATATGCCAAGGCCAGGCTGACATCACACAGTGAGCAGGGCAGAGCTGGGCCTCTGTTTTTCTCACCTGAAAAATGGTCCAGAACCCACCTTTATCCTATCCAGGTTCAGTACCCCAAATCCCTGTGATCTTGGGCAAGACGCTTTGCCTCGACATTCTTATTTGTGACTAGGGAGGATGATAATACCAACCTCAGAGGGTCATTCCCATGAAATATGTGTGCGTAATGAAAGCACTTCAAAGTGTGCCTGGCACACATTTAGTGCCATACAAGTGATAGATATCATCAGCCTTCATGGTAGAGCTGTTCTGCAGTTCAAATGAGACAAGGAGCGTGACCAGGGTCTGCAAACTGTAAAGTCCTCTCTGGAGAGGCGAGCGTTTTTTGACTGCAAAGGACGTTGCAAACTGTAAAATGCATTATGACTTACAAAGCATTTTGTAAGTGTTGCCGCATTAAGGAGGCCAGCGTAGATTAGCTTCCTATAATCCGACAAGCACTTCAGAATCATGAATCACTTTGGAGACGGTAGAGGTCTTTGTAAGGGCTTTCTAGACTGTTGAGTGCCTTTCCAAGACGTGAGCAAGAAGCAGGGTGGAGTGGGTAGAGAAAGAAACTAGAACCAAGGGCTTGAACTGCAGCCCGTTTCCCCTCGTTCTTGTCGCTGCCTGTGCCAGCCGGTGCAGAGAAATTCCAGCATATCTGCAGATTCCTGCGATTCTCTCTGAGGCCAGGGAGGCCTTGCTGCATTGCTGACTCAGCCAAACGGGATGCCATAAGCAGGAATTGGCCCCATCTTCCTTGCATTCATGCCTTGTCTTTTTTTTTTTTCTACCACAATGGCCATGAACCTGACACCATTTAAAGATTTCCCTGTGGGTGGCCTCTGGGGTCAGGGAAGGTAGCTAGCTGGCTCCTGGGCTGCCGGATGACCTTGCTCTGAGGCTCACTTGAGCCAGCTCTGGAAACCCAGCCCAAAGTACCTGCTATCCCCATGTCAACAGAGTAGCAGAGGTTCAAGGGCTGAGGTCAGGTGGTGGCCACTGCCGTCCAACAGCTGTGGGGGTAGTGCAAAGGCACAGGGCTCAGAAGTTCCTGTGTTCCAATCCTGGATCTGCTGCTTTCTCATCTATGACCTTGGGCAGGTTCCCTTACTTCTCTGAGCCAGAGTTCCCCAGAGGTAACATGGACCGATCATGCTCATTTGTGTGTATGTCATTGGGTGGCCTGACGTGCAAAGCAAATTCTGTCCCTTCTCTTATCCCCAGGCCTATGGCCCTTCTAATAAGGAAGAAATAGAAGGAGCATGGGATTTTGAGTGAACAAGACCTAGATCCATATCCTGGCTCAGCAGCATGAAGCTGTGTGTCTTCAGTCAAGTCACATTACCTCCCGGAGCCTCTATGTCCCTTGGCTGTAAAATGGGCACAATAGTTGCTGCTTCGTAAAAGGTTAGTGAGGATCTGAAGATGCGATGTGTATGGCATGCTTGTCATCTAGTCTGGCACATAAGAAAGAACTCCACCAACAGTGACTGTGATCCCCCTGTCCCCGAACTATTTGGGAGTCCCGTTGTGCTCCATAATGCCATGCACTTCTCCTTCGTGTGCCTCTTCACAGCTGGACTTTTTTTTGTAGCCCCCCCACTCCTTCTTGTCCCTGGATAGGAGAGTCTACAGATGCAGTGCAGGCTCCCTGCCCTCTGAGCTCGTCCCAGGCTCTCTCCATCTTGCTGTTGTCTGGCTCACTTCCTCCTGGCCTGCCTCCTTCTCTTCCCATCCTTCCTTTTCAGTAGCAAGACATCGACATTTTTTTCCTCCTGCAATATAACTCATTTTTCTGGACAAATTCAGGAACTAGTGAACGCAAGTTTTCTTCATCTAGTTGCACCCACTGGGCCACATGCTACTTCAGGGCCTGTACTGTGTCCCTGGTTCATGGCTGTATCCCCAGCACCTGGCCTACTATTTGGTCCCCAGTAGGCAGCTCATAACCAACTGTGCAATGAGAAACGAATAAATGAGCGGACAAGAGCTACTGAGGCTGGGAGAGAAGAGAAGTTGCCTGCCACGGTTGTCCAGTGCCCTCAGCTCTTGGAGATTCCCTCTGTGGCAAGTGGACTGATTCAGGAAGAGGCTGAAGCTGATGGTGTCCATTTCAGTCCCCAGAAACAACCTCATACCAACACATTCTTGGCTTCTTTGAGGGCTATTGTGAACGTTAGCACTTGGGGGTCTTTCTTTAGGGTCTGATACTTCCCCTGACGTCAGCAACTGACTCTTCTAAGGTGTCCAAGGGTGTTAAAGAAACAGGACAGTGGCTGCACATCAGAACCCCCCAGAAAGCTTTTAAATAACAGAGCCTTTTGGGCCTCAGTCTACCCCCCATCCCCCGCTCCCGGGATTCTAATTCAAATGACCTGATGTGGGGCCTGATGGTTGATTTTTTAAAAATCTTAATTGATTCAAATACATACCACTGAGACAGAGAAAGGGGCTGGGTTTTTGAAACAGATGGATCTAAGAACGCAGGTGGGGTTTCCACAGCAAGGCCCCATGGATCAGGCAGCCTACAGGCTGGTCATCCAGGTGAGGGCCTGGCCAGGTGGCAGAGAGGAAGGCATGTGGGCTTTAGACTCATTGAGGCCTGGGTTTGAATCCCACATCCCAGCTCAGTGGCCTTGGGCAAGTCATTTCACCTGTGTGAGCATTCGTTTCCTCATCTGTTCACTGGCCATCAGAACAGTCAGAAAGAGAAGTTCAGAGCTAATTACCTGGCTCAGGGCCCAGCCTGGCGTCGGTGCCCCGTAGAGCGTGTTTCTGTTGTCTCCTGGGCAGGCTTCATGGTGGGAGGGGAGGGAAAGTGTGGTCTCAGCGCTGGCCTGTGCACCCGACAGGAGGAACAGTGCACTGGGAGAAAGAAGGTGTGGGCCTGTCCCAGTTCTGTCCATCATAGGGTGTGACTTCGGCCAAGTCACTCCCAGCTCTCAGCCTCAGAGACGCCATTCAGCTCAACCCCGAGAGGCAGTTAAGGGCTGAGCTGGGGAGGCAGGTCTACCTCCCATTCTCCAGCCAATTCTCTGAGGCAAGTCACTCAACCTCTCTGACCCTCAGTTTCCTCATTTATAAATAGAGATCCAGGGGTGTGTCCATCTCATCGCAGAACCTGGTCCAGTGAAGTCCCATTGGTAGCTTGAAATCGGCTGCTGTGGGAGTATTTACACCAAGGAGGATGGCGGGCATTGCAAATCAGGAGTCCCCTGGCCCACCCCAGGCCCCCATAAAAGTCAGTTTATTAGCACGGTGCTGTGACTCAGTACCTTTCACCATGGTTGTTGGGATAGTCAGCGAGCTGTTGCCTATTAAGCACTTAGCACGGCGCCCGGGGAACTAATACGCTAATTAAGTGACATAACATTCATCAGCCGTCAGTTTGACTCTGGCCTGGTATAAGGAGATCACGCCTAGCTTAAACAACTTCAGGAAATTTCTAGAGGAGGAAATTCAGGCTCTGGCAGGCTTGCTGACTTCAAATGCAATTAAATCTTGCAAGCCTACTATGTGCAACGTTTATTCTTATACATCCATCTCATTTCAGCCTCACAAACCCCCCCTTTTTTTTTCATTTCAGGTGAGGACTCCAAGGCCCAGAATGGGCAAGGGACCCACCTAAGGTCACAGCTTGAGCCCAAGGTTTTGCTTTTGATCTCGAAACTGCACGTGTCGGTCTCCACTTCTCCTGAGCTTCCTCCTACTACGTCCAGCTGCATTTCCTTCTGGATGAGGGCAAGCTTTTGCTGATTTGATCTCTCCGGCCCTTTCCAGCTCTGACATCCTCAGTATTTAAATCAGCACATGAATATTTTACAAGCATCCCGGGCGAAAATAACCCCCTGCCTGGTTATGTCAGGCTGCAGCCCCAGTCGCCAGGCCCAGGCGCTTCTGCTATTTGCGAGACATGCAATTCTGCGAGGCCTCCCAGCAGCAGCAGCCGAGGAATCGATAGCCTTTAAATAAGTAATTAGAGGAGCTGAAGACGTCGGCACAGCCAGGAGTGAGCAGGGGAATATAAACGCATACTCTCCCAGGCTTACCGTGAAGGGCCCGGTTCTGTTTTTCGGTCGAGAAATGTGACAGGGCCTGGGGCAGGATGAGAGATGGGGGAAGCACAGGGAAGAAGAAGATGAAAATAATAATTATTGGTATTTATTGAGCACTTCCTGTGTGTCAGGCTTTGTCTCATTATTGCCATAGCCAATGTTTTCCTAAAAGCATTGAGACCAGAGAGGGAGAGTTAGTTGTCCAGGGCCACACAGCTGGAACGTGGCAGAGGTCGCAGGCCTATATGACTTCAGAGCAGGGTTTCTCAACTTTGGTGCTATTGATGTTTTGGGTGGATAATTCTCCCTAGGGGGAAGGGGAGAGGGAGACTGTCCTGTGAATTGTATAATGTTTAGCAGGCCTGGTCTCTACCTTCCACATAGCACATCCTCCTCACTTGTGACAACCAAAAATGTCTTCAGACATTGCCTAATGACCTCGGGAGGACAAAATCACTCCCAGTGGAGAGTCACTTCATTAGAGTCTGGATTCATTTTGCTCCTTTTTTCTTCTGTTCCTGGCGGCTTTGGAATAAGGCTCAAAATCTTTCTCCCAGCCTAGAGAGGCAGCTCTGGAGCCGAAGCTGGCTCGGTGAGAGCGCCAACTTGCCTACTCACTGGCTGTGTGACTTTGGGCAAGTTCTCAACCTCTCTGTTCCTCCATTTCTCTATTTGCAAAGTGCATTCCTCACCCCCAAAAATGGTTATTAAGATTTAAATGAGTTAGTGCATGCAAAGTATTTAGAGCAGTGCCTGGTGCATAATAAGTGTGAGCCATTGTTACAATCCACAGGCCCATGTGAGCAAGTCCCAGCCCAAGACTGCGGCCTCACAGGTACTACTCTCCCCATAGGAGTGGGGAGACGGGAGACCCTCTCAGGACCTGGGGGAGAAATCATCCTCAGTAACTTCTGTCCTTCTTCTCTTCCTGCTGCACTCCCTCTGCTGCTGTCCCTGGAGGAGTAGGAGAAAACCTCAAGGATGACCAATGGATGGCCATTTAGTCCCACAGGAGCACAAGGTAATAAGAGCCAACGCTGCCACTTCCTCTCTCCCTGCAGGACTGTCTGTGCGTGGCAAGGAGTACAGAGGCGCTGCTCACCGCTTTGCAAAAGCATCCAATTAGGATGCAGTTCCTTTTATTACCCAGGAAGCTATAAAAATACATAGAAACAAACACATTTTATCCCTGGAGTTGGTCGCCACATTTTATAGGTCTGTTGCATGTGTTTTTGTTACACTGACGTTTGGGAGAAACAAGATTCTGGAATGTTGTCCTCATTTGGGTGCCTAGGAGAAACAGTCTCCAGAGAGGCATTCCAGGGCCTGTCCTTACAGTGCAGGAGTGTGTGTGTGTGTGTGTGTGTGTGTGTGTGTGTATGTGTGTGTACACACGCGTGCACCTGAGTGCATGCAGCTAAATTCCTCCCTTTCCGCAGAAGGAAGGACCCCTTGAGGTGACCTGGTCCAACCTTCTCATACAGTTGAGGAGTCTGAGGCCTAGGAAAGGGCAGTGCTTTGTCCAGCATCATAGCACAACTTGGTTCAGCAACCGTTTTCTGAGTGCACGAGTGAGCTCTCGCTGCTGTAATAGGGAAGCCCCCAGTCTCAGTGGCACAGTGGAGTTGTCCTTCTTGCCCTCATGGCAGGTGTTCCTGGCTGGTGGATGGCTCTTCCACGTGGTGATTCAGGGACTCAGGCTCCCTCCTCTTTGTGGTTACAGCCTCCTCTAGAGTATCAGATTCACCTGCTTGCAGCTGGATAGGGGAGAAATTCAGAGGATTGCAGATTTTTATGCAGGTTTTTTAGATCAGGTCCGGAAGTGGCTCATGTCACTTCTGTCCATATTTTATCAGCTCATCTTAAGTCAAATTCTATACTTAACTGCAGGGGAGGTTGGGAACTGTAGCCTGGCTGTGTGCCCAAGAGGAAAAAGAGACAGGTTAGTGAATAGCTGGCAGTGTCTTGGTGCCTAGCCCTAGGCCAGAAACTGCATGGGCAGAGATGACAGATGGGAGACCTGCGCCCATGAAGCTCAGTCTAGTAGAGAAAGACACAGGTAGCTAAAGTCCCCAACCAGGGGGTTTGGCCCCTCTCCCACTGATTCCTGAAAGTACATTTACTTCTCTCTAGAGGGACCTCGCCCCATGATAAGTCTAAGACTCCTGACGCCCTTGCTCAGTCCAAAAGGAGTCAACAATCCTTGCTTCTAAAAGGTCTCAGAGAAGAAACGAGAAGGCCTGGTTTGTTTCCTGCAAGGCCCTCTGCCTCAGGCTCAGCAGCATTTCCTTTTGTGGGGAGCCACTCACCCCAGGGGTGTGTATGTGTCACTTTACACCGCCACAGGCCTGGCTCTCCAGGCACTGGGTGGATGATCTAGCCTCCCAGTTCACTTGCACACTCTCACACACACACCCCCAGAATCAGCCATAGCAGACATTTGCTGCTTTGGTTAACCAGTAACTATTTAGGGGATCCCTACGTGGTGAAAGGACCCTGACCTCCCTCCACAGAAGCTGGCCAGGCAGATATTCTGTACCCCCAGCTGCTAGCATATGGACATGGGGCCTAAAGGGTGGCCAGTTGGAGACACCCTCCAGTATTCTGAATCTTAAGAGTGACACAGAGGCACGGGGTCAGTCGGCAGCAGAGTGGCATCTAGTGATGTGTGAGGCACCACCTCCATGGCAGAGGTGCCAACAGGGGCCACTGGGACCAGCCAGCAGGTGTAGCCTCTGACGTGGCGCCTTGCCTGGGCTTTAACCTGTCAAGCCTGTTTCTCTGGTCTTCCTGTCAGTCATATGTGCCACCTGATGCTTTGCCAGACAACTTCTTTGGGTTAATCAGAGTCAGTCTTTGCTAATGGCAGCCAAGAGCCCCGCCTCATGCATCCTTGGTGCTGTGCCCGAGTTACCAACCCGCTCCCTCCATGGTTTGCTTTGCTGTCAGCTCCACCCTGGGCCACCTGAGACCTCAGGCAGCTGTAACCACCTCCATCCACCCTCAAGGGAGAGGCGTCTTTTTCCTCCAGGAGATTTCTGAGCCAATCTCCAATTAACCTGTCTTTCCATACTCTTTCAACATTCAAAGTCCTCAGGAGGGCTGTGGACAGACCCAACAAAATTGTATCTTTTTGTAATCCTTGGTATTTTATGCATTTAAAACCGTTATTCTGAGATGAGGTCCATGGAATTCATTCTATGTCAAAGGGATCCCGGGCATCAAAAAGGTGACAATCTCTCCGGACTGTCACCTCCAGACAACAGGTACCAAGACTCCTTCCTCTATGACGTGGGCTCCTTTGCCTTGAGACCCCACTGATTGGAGGACCAACACGTCTTCCTCACGCCGTTCCTTCTGGAAGGAGTTCTCTATTTCTTTTTGGGGCCGGCTCCTCTCCCCATCCTGTGGAGGTACGTGGTTGTCACATGACCTCCTCACTCTCCAGCTTCAACTATTGGTTAAGGAAGGATGGGCTCCTGAGCCACGCTAGACCCACCAGTTGCTTTTCTAAGCTGGAATCGTGAGTGGGGGACCAGTTATACTCTCCCTGGTGGAAACTCTGGAGCTAAGAGCAGTCACGTTTTTCACAAAGGAGGGGAAGCCAACCTGAGGAGGAGGAGAGGTTAGCCAACGAGAGATAGAGAGAGACAGAGACAGAGAGACAATGAGACAGGAGAAGAGAGGGAGAGAAAAGAGGAGAGAGGAGGAGAGGGGAGGGAGCTGGCTGCATCCTACCTAGCCCAAGGTGCAGCTGTGACCCTGGCCCCTGGCAGTTTGGTTAGTCATTGCCTCCTTGAGTTTCCCCCTTTTGGCCTCAGCTAGTCAGAGTTTGTCACTGTCTGTCCCATTCCCACCTAATCCACAGGGTCTGCACAGAGCCTGGCTCATAGTAGGTGTACAGTCAACATCTGTGAGTGAGTGAATGAATGAATGAATGAATGAATAAACACATGCAAAAGAAGAATGCACAAGGTACACAGAGAGAGATTAACTCCACGTGGGGAGATGTCAGAAACTGCCTGGGGTAGGAGGCGATATCCCCAGTGGGATCTGAGGGGTGAAGAGGAGTTTCCTGGATGACAGTTATGGGGAAAGAGGCTAGAGAAGTCAGCAGGGACTAGAGTGAAAAACACTTAACTATCAGACTGATAATTAGATCTTTCTAGGTCTAAGTCCTAGAGCCTCATCCTGGGTGTCATCCATGTAAGCTAATGTGTAGGTGTCCCAAAGTTCACCTCATGTTCTTGCTTTTAGAGATGCTACGAATAGGAAAATGTTCTCCTCCCTCTCCACCCAATGACTGTCCTGAAACTGCCCTCTCGGGGGTCCCTGATGAGCCCCTGTGGCTACACCAGCAGACAGACCCTCTTCAGTCCTGATCCTCCCTGACCTCTGGGCAGCTTTCCGCCTTCTGACCTTGACCCACACTGTTCCTCCCTGGGTAGCACCTTCCCTGTCCCTTTCATGGTCTTGCCTTCTTGGGCCCATTGCTGTTCCATAAATGTCAGTGGCCTCCTAGAGCCTGTGCTGGGTCTTCCTCTCCATCCACACTCACCCTAGAAAGTCTCATCCGCTCCTGTGGCTTCCTGGACCACTCAGAGTGGTCCCAAATCTCCACCCCTCATCAGCTCTAGACACCATTTGCCAGAGGCTGGTCCTTCTCCAGGCTACAGCGTGGGCCCCATAGACTCCAACACTTCCCCAGTCAGACCCATCGTATTCCCACTCCTCCTGCAGCTTGTATCCTCACTCTGATTGACACCACACTTTTCCATTCCACCAGCCTGTCCGGAGCAGATTCCCAGCCCCATGGTGGAGAGAAGGAAACAGGCCTGGGAAGGGCAGGACGGGGTACAGAGGCCAGTCAGCCAGACTTGGGGCACGCTGCTGGAGTAGGACTCCGGATGCGGCAGCATTTCTCACCTCTGACCCCTAGGCCCCCAGGGGCCGGGGCAGTAAATGTTGACCAGATCGATTTCCACCATGCTTGGAAGTCAGCGGTCAGCTGCTGACCACACTGTCAATTATTCAGGCTCCTTGGGATTCCACCAAGAGCGACTGTTTAACTAAAACACGGCTCTGTTGTCCTCACACCCCCAACTTTCCCTTGGAAGCCTGGACAGGAGTGGCCAGCCTGCCCAGGGCACCTCTCCAGGCCCATGTGTGCCCCAACCCCTCACTCCCACTCTCCAATCCCTTCATCATCGGCCAGGACTGCTAGCTTCTTTGTCCTCAGATCTCTGAACAGTGTTCCTGGGCCAACGAGGCCTGAGGCCTTGAGGGCAGAACTGGGACCCGAGGCATGCTTCAGTTCCATTTCATGGGACACAGGATTTTTTTTATAACCAGAGATAGACAGGCAGGGAGCCACCAGTCCCAGTAGGCGTGTGCTGGCTTGTAGCCAACTGTCATAGGAGAGAAAGCTGTCCAGGGAGAGAAACAGCTAACATTTTACGTGAGCTTTCAAATTTGCAGAGCTCTCAAGACATCCGTGGTTGTGTGACCTCAAATCTTTTTAGAGCCAGGTGGTATGTAAATAAAAATCCGTTCATTTGATAATCGTTTGTTGAACGGGCCAGGCTCTTTGCTCGGTGGTACAGGGTGACATCAGAATATCAGTTCAACCCCGCCCTCGAGTAACGGCATCACTAAATGCAACGGTAGGGACTAAGATGCGTCAGGGAGGTTCTGGATCCTTGCTGTGCTTCCAAGCACACTTCCCTCACGATGACCCATGAGGCACAGACAGGTGCACGGGTGCACAGTCACACGGCCTGTGTGAAGGGTGGAGCTGGAATCTGAGCCTCTGATCAAAGTCGAGCGGGGACTTCGGTCGAGGTTAGGTAGATGATGGCATAAGTAATGATCTAATGACAGAGCTGTGGAGGAGAGATCAGAGCGAGTCCAACAGGAAGAACTGATCTGACTAGGTTAGGGGGAAGGGCTGACGAGTCAGAGAAGGCTTTCTAGAAGTCCTTCCAGAACAGGGTTTTGAGGGGGACGAGAGTCCAGGGGAGGAGGGACATTCCGAGCAGGGAGCACAGCCAGAGTGAAGACAACGTGGCTGAAGCACCCCAGCCAGGACTCGTAGGGGGCCGCCGGCCCCAAGGGGAGCAGGCAGCGCATCAGCCACCGCCTGGCGGTGCCCACTTCCTCTTCGTCGGCTGTATTTTTAGATCTCTTACTTTCCGATGACACTGATGTGTTAGCAGGGCCTTCCTGGGTCAGGGTTTCTAGTCTCCCACCATGGTGTCTCACAGTGCCTCCTCCCCTTGGAGACCTGACTGCAGGATGATCGAGGGCCTGGCCTTTTTCTGATGCAGTGACTGACTCTTCCACCTGGAGCCCACAGGCTCACAGCCAAGTGCCCGTGGATACGGGTCTCTCTCTACTTTTTACCCTTCCATCTGCTTTCTTTCTCACCACCAGTTTAGTTCCACTCTACTCCAAGACCCCTGTCTGGGCCAGAAAAACCTAAAACTGACACAGGCACCTTCAGCATCTTATGTGCTGGAGTCAGGGGAGCGTATGAGATTCACGGTGCAAACTGGAGCATGTATGTAAATGAAAGAGATGCTATTAATAATTATGCCGAGACCACAGTGTACACCTGGGCAAACTAAGGTACGAGGTCACCCATTTAAACAGAAGGATGGAAAAATGGAGAGAGACTGGCCAGATGGGGGACAGATAGAAGGGAGTTTCGGCTGGGGCGACAGCATGTGCAAGGACGTGGCAAGTCTGAAGATGAGCTTATGGTGGCGATAACCTGCTATGTGGACCATGGAGAAGGGATGGAAGGAGAGGCCAGGGTGGACTCCAGGTAGGAAAAAGTGGACAGCGTGGTACAGCTAGAACGGGGTGGCAAAAACCTTGCAGTGCGGCCACCCCTGTGCCCATGGCAGGCATCACTAATTAATCACAGAACTCTCCTTCCCACCGATTCACCTTCACAGCCCTTGACACAGTGCTGGGTCCTCCCTACCAATTGTCACACTAGGCACTAGATGAAACATATTTGCCATGAGGGCTAAGGGGTGAGTACAAGTGTGTGCATAGCTGGATTGAGGCCGGAGTCCGAACTTAGGATGCAGGAGTAAGGAGTTGGCATATTCTCCAGGAATCAGGGAGCCATCAGAAGGGGTTAGGGGAGGGGTGCAGCTAAGACTAACATTTAGGAGTTTAAGGACGGTCGCGGTCATCGGTGGCTGGGAAACTAGTGAGGGCAGTGCCGATGTCCAAGAGGATGGGCCCCCATGGGGCTGGGAGCAGAGAAGTGGGTCTGATGACTGAGGATGATATGGGGGGACAGGGAACAAGAGGAAGGTGGCTGGGATGCCTCTGGGATTTGGGGTTCCTGGCCTGGAGTCTGGGAAGATGCTCTTGGCCAGGCTGGTACAATAGCACAGTGGTCCTGGTAGGAATCTTTGTTTCAGAAGTCACCAAACAGGGCAGGGTCACCAGGGAAGGGACAAACTGAGATTCTGTGCCTCCAGAAGAGAGAGAGGCCATTTAGTTTTTTTTTGTTGTTGTTTGTTTGTTTGTTTGTTTGTTTGTAGGGGGGAGGTTATAGTAGAGAGCCTGGAGAAAACTCATAAAAATGCCTTTCCCACCCTTCGGGCCCCTGCTGATGGGGGGTGGGGTGTGGTGGTTCCCGCCCCAGAGCTGAGAAATTGGAGCCCAAGAGGAATGTATGTAAAGTTTGGGGGTGACTGCAAGAAGGGGAAACTCAACTCAGCATTTCCTGATTGGATGTCTGCTTAGCCACGGGCTGCCACCGGCACCAGGGCCACCAGAGTGGGACACGGGGGTACAGTCCCAGGGGAAGGCCCTTTGAGTTCTGGTGCTTGGAGGAGAGGCATGAAGTCAGGAGGAGGAGAGGCTGTAGGGGCAGGAGGGGGTGGAGACTGCAGGCTCGCTGGCACCCTCGGCGCTGGAAGGACATGGCTGAGAAGCCAGCTGATGGGTAACCGAAAGGTGTAGGATTGTCTGGGGAGGGACTACCAGTGCCTGGAGGACCCTCAGGGCCCCCACCTACTCCCACTAGGCCTTGAGCTCAGTCTACCACAACATGACTCACAAAAGGGGAACTGCGGCCTGGCCAGGTGTTACCAGAGGGACAGCTGTTTCCCTTTCTTCTTCCCTAACCCCAGCCCTAGGAGTGAACCCAGAGAAGGGTGTGTGTGTGTGTGTGTGTATGTGTGTATGTGTGACAGAAGGATCACCCTGTCTTCCCTGACACTCCCCCAAACACGCACGCACACACACACACGCACGCACACAGATACACACACACCCAGGCTCTAGATTGCCCCGCTTAGCTAACCTTGTGGCAGAGAAGACAGTTTAGAGTCAGATCTGAGCCTGAAGTTTTGAAGTGACCAGATCTTAACCAGAATGAAACCGCTTTTGTAACCAAAGGTGTCTGAAATGTAGAAACTGGACCGCGGTACTGGCAGAGGTGCCTGACTCCAAACTGGTGGAGGGCTTCACGGAACAGCTGGTCGCCGTTATTCGAAAAAACAAAACTGCGCCATAACTGCAGTCCAAGGAGCTGAGTTTACAAAGGGAACACTGAAAGGGGATGGGATCGGAAGGGGAAAGATGGTTAGAATAAGATGGAACAAGGCCGCGTTGAATGTACTGGGCAGAGGGACCCAGGAAGCTCTGACACCTGTCGCTCCACTCACGCCTGTCTGCAGGGTCTGGGGGAGCCACATCTGCTGGAAGTGAACGGTCACTGTGTTGTTGGTTGGGCTTGTGGCCCCCACCCCCATGCCCTCTCTAGGTCAATTTGAGGCCCAAGGAGGCCTCTCCCTCCACAAACCCAAATCTCAGGATCCCATCAGCAAGCCAAGTGGGACGGGCGTGAAACAGCGAGGTCACACAAATGACCCTCCAGGGAAGGAGTCGGCAGAGTACCCTTCCGACCCTTGCTCAGCTGCAGGGGCGGGTGGGAAGGTACACGAGTGAGAGCATCCACATGAGATGTGGACACACGGCAGGGGTGGGATCAGATTCCTCCCACTCCTCACCCACTGGCAGATGTGGCTCCATCAGGGGAACCTGAGCCCCAAGGCCTAGCCCTCTCCTGAACAGGGCATAAGGAAAGGAACGGCGAAGAAAGGAGACGCCATGCCTAGGAAGGACTGCAGAGAGAGGAGTCGAGATCGGGGCCTCTGAATTTGAGGCGGGGTGCCTCAGGAAATGGAAATCTGGGAGTCATCGGGGTAGAGGTGGTGCTGCAAGCAGAGCGGTTGAGAGATGGCAGCCAGGAGAAGGGAGCCTTGGGGAAGCCAACATTTAGGAGAGGGAGGAAAAGCTGCAAGAATCCACCAAGAGCCCCGCAGCTACCCGATCCTGGCCATCCTCCGACTGACAAGATGCATCTCTCAGCTGCCCTGGGAGGCCTCGTGGCCTTGAGTCTGTCTGCCTAGGTGGGCCGCAGGACTAGTTGACCTCCCTGCTTCCTGCTTTGGCTGCTTCTCAGGGCAGCTTCGGAAGCAATGCCCCCAGGCCAGCGCCACCCTCCCACTCCAGGCCCAGTGTTCCAGACTTTCTCCTCATCAGAGTTTACCAGCCTGGTCTCATTCCTTCTCCCGAGCCGCTGGCCAAGTTCTACCTGGCTCTCTGCCCTCTCTTCTCCTCTCCTTACAGCAGGAGCCAGTTGGGGCCCGTCTGCAGACATAGCCACAGGCCAGGCCCTGAGACCCTCCCCACCTAAGGCAGCAAAGCCAGCCCACTCCCCCTTAGAAGTTCATTTGTCCTCCTGCCCAGTTCTGACAAGAGGGTCTATTATCCGAGTCAGAGACTGAGACCCAAGGATTCCAAGCCCCTCCCCAGTCTCTTTCTCATATATATCATCAGTCTACCCCATGCCAAACACAAACTAGAGTCTTGATCCTTAAACCCCAACCCAAAGCTGGGAGGATGGGGATGCAGGAGAGCCCAGATTCTCAGGGTTTGGGGCCTTTCTGAGCCTCAGTTTGCCATCTGTATGTAACCCATTTGTGAGCTGCGGCCTCTCGTCCCTATGATTCCAAAAATATCAGTTCATATTCCACACCCTGTGGAAATGCAGAGTTATGCCCACTGCTTTGCAGTGTTCTGGAATGGTTTGCATTTTCACACTCCTCTTTGCATCAGAGCTGCTGCTTCTGCTAAAATCATTTAGCGTCTGGATGGGATGGCTGACCTAGGCCTCCTGTTCTGTTTTTACACCGCTCTGTCTGAAATGTGGCATGCAGCCGGCACCTTCCGCTATTTCCACCAGAAACCCACTGCAGAAGGTATTTGTGGGTAAGGCAAATGGGGGTGGCGGTGGGGGTGGGAGGAGATTTAGGGAAGTCAGAGTGAGGCTTTCAAGTGCTACGATTAAACCAAAGTCCAGAGGACACTGGACAATCCTGATCTTAAAAGTCCTTTGGTTCGCCCACCTCTGGAAAGTTTTCACGTAGCTCCCCAATCTCAACCTGGATCTTTTTTTTTTTTTCCTTTTTGCAGTTCTCTTCCTTACGAGGCAAAACCGTGCAGTAGTTAAGGGCAAGAGTTCTCCCAGATGGCCTGGCTCTGTGGGCCTGGCTCTGTATCTGACTGGCTGTGTGATCTTAGGAGAGTTACGTAACCTCTCTGAGCCTACATTTCGTCTGTAAATGAGGATAATAAAAGTTGAAGATAGTTGGACTAGTAGTGAGGATTTCATAAAGCAATCCCTGGGAAGCACTTAGCAGAGTGTTAATGACGTTAGCTGTTACCATCATCATCACCGTCGGCATCTACCCCTCCAAATTCTTCTTACTGCCCGAAGAAGGACGATTCATCCTACTCAGGCGCTAGCCCAAACCCTGCCCATCTTTGCATATGGAAGCCCAGTAAGGGCTCAGGCACAGAAAGGAGCATTCTTTAAACAGGACCAGCCCTCCTAGAAGGTGGTCAGTGGAGGTCGCTTCATTGCCCGTGAATAGGCCTAACAGTGACCCCACACTGGTAGACACCAAAGAAGTGTTCTGGCTTCCTCACTCATTCTTTCACCCTCCCACTGCCATCGGGCTGAAAGTTAACAGGTGTGACCAGCAGTAGCCAACTCTGGGCCTGATGAGAATCGTACCCAACTTTACTGAGCTTTTGGGGAGGAGGAGCTGTCTTTCAGGGGCTTCTCTACAATCTGGAGTTGCTGGGGGCCATCTTTTCTACTTCATGGAAAATCTACCTAAGAACGAAGTCGACACAAAGAAAAAAGACAGCTTCTTGGTGATGACATTTGAGATCCTCAGCCCCACCGTCCCTGGATTTGCCCCTCGAGTTTTCCAATTATTTGAACCCAGACAGCTCCCTTTTCTTATTTGAGCTTCTGTCATGTAAAATTGAAAGAATTTTGACTAACAGAGAATTTCAACTAAAAGGGGAGTATATTATAAAAGAAAGGGGGATGTCGTGGAATCCACTGCAGGAAGAATAACCAGAAATCTCTGGAATGTAAAGGCTGCAATTCTGACTCCAATTCTCTCTGTTTTTCTGTCGCTCTCTCTCTCTCAGGCCACATAATCTTCCCTTTTTGCTTTTTCTCTGCATAGCTGCTGCTTTTTCCTTCCCTCTACAGATCAGTATTCCTGCTGCCTCGCTGGCTCATCTAGAAATGGTCCCAGGGCTGATTCTCACTGGCCCAGATGGGGTCACGTGACTACCCTGACTGGTTTACTGTAGTTGGCCAAACAGTAGACCGTTACCTCTGAATCCAAGGGTTGGGGTCAGGCCCACTTAAACCAAATAGACCAAGAGAGGGTGAAGAGCAGTTTACAAAACAAAAACAAACAAACAGAAAAACCAGAATGCTGTTTTCAGAACAAGGGGAATGCATGCCAGATATGCAAAACAAACAAATACACAAAGCCCTCTAACATGGAGTTAAGTGAATTTTGTTTTGCAAACCAGCTGAGCCCTGTTTGTAAGCTCAGGGCCAGCCCTTTGTCCCAGAGGAACAGCGCTAATGGCAACTTTCACCTGCGACAACAGCTTCTGGAGAGCTGGGTTTGCTTAGGCTTGCTTTAATCCCTCTTCAAATCACACCACGTGCCAGAAGGAACTGATTCTGACTCTAGCCCCAGCACGGGCCCTTTTATGCCTTTCATGGCATCTTTTGAGCTTAAATGCCCCATTACATGGAACCATTATGGGGTGGTGGGAGAGTTCCAAGGAGAGAAGCCAGGGAGTAAGGAAGGAATCATGGAAGAGGTGGTCTTTGAGCTGGGCCCTTCAAGGATGCGCAGTAACTTCTCGGGGCTGTAATCGGGAAGACAAATAATGACAAGTGCTGGCGAAGATGTGGAAAACTCAGAGGCTTCGTGCGTTGCTGATGGGAATGTAAAATGCTGCAGCTGCTTTGGAAACAGTCTAGCAAGAACTCAAACAGTCGAACATAGAGCTGCTACAGGCATCCCTTGGAGAGACTGTGGGTTCTGTTTCAGACCACTGCAATAAAGCGAGCATTATTACAATAAAGCGGGTTATCATCTTTTTGCTGGTGGAGGGTCTTGCCTTCCATTTGTCAAAGACATCTATGCAACATTCTTGAAGTGCAATAAAGCAAAGTGCAATAAAACGAGGTATGGCTGTATGTGACCCAGCAATTCCACTCCTAGCTGTATCCTCAAGAGAAGTGAAGACATACGTCCACTCAAAAACTTGTAAATGACTTTTCGTAACACCATTATTCATAATTGCCAGAAAGTAGAAATGAGCCCAACATTCATCAACTGAAGAATAGATAAAGTGGGGTGTATCCATATAATGGAATACCATTCCTCTGTAAGAGGGAATAAAGTATTGATACCTGCTACAAGGTAGGTAGATGCACCTTGAAAATCAAAAGTGATGGAAGCCAGTCCCAGAAGACTGTTTATATAAAATGTCCAGCATAGGCAAATGGAGACAGAAAGTAGATTAGGGATCACTGATACCTGGGGGTGGGAGAGGAAAGCACTAATGGAGCTTTGGGTGGATTTCGAAAATTGAATGTGGTGATGTTTCCATCACTGTGAATACACTAAAGCACATTGGCTTGTACATGTGAAATGGCTGAATTGTGTGGCTTATGAATTACATCTCGTTCAAGTCACTACCAAGAAAGCAAAGAAAAAATAATATATGAGGAGGTAGGAGAAGGTGCTGTTTTTTGAGGTCCTGAGGTGGGCAAAAAACATCACATTGAAGACTAGTGTTAGGGTGACTGGATGCCAGCCGGAGTCACTGGCTCAGGTGTTGGGGTGAGATTTGGTGACACAGTGCAGCATTCTGACATGTGCCAGTTTCCTTGGAGTAAAGGATCTGCGGTCAGCACCATTAGTGGTGTCTGCCTGTCTCCCTAGGATCCTCTCCACCCTGGCCCACTCCCTGTGTACAGAAGTAGGCTCCTGGCAGTCATGTTTGTGCATTGTGGCCCTCAGCTATAGCCGATTGTCCCAGTATGAACCTCTGACCCACGCTGAGTCAGTCTCGGTCCCTTCTCTGGAACTGGGATCTTGACAGAGGAAGAGACCTTCCCTCCAAAGGGCTGGATAATGTGAGCTGGGGGGCTGAGGACAGCCACACTCCCCTTCCCCCAACTCTCTGTGGACAGGGCCGAAAATAAGAGGAAGCTGGTTCCTCAGCCCTGTGGAATGTTCTGAGCTCCCCCTGGAAGAAGTAGCTTAAAAGTGAAAGCACCTGGGAACCCTTAGGGACCCTAAAGAAGACGTGTGAGCCTTTGGGGAGAGCCCTGAGCCACCAGAGCAGCAGAGGTGAAGCAGGTAAGCAGGTACAGAGATATCTAGACGAAGCAGAAAAGCAGGTACGGAGGTTTCTAGATGAAGCAGCACTAATCCAGAAAGCGGTGGGGAGGCTGGGTGTCCCAGCAACTTCTTCGGAGAGGGTTTGGGAATCAAAGACCAAGGCTGTTGGGAACTCCCGCCCTCGGCCAACAAGCGCTGGGGAAGCAAAACTTCCACAAATAGCGACATAATGGCCTTGTTAATGTTATCAATAATTAATATTTCGTGCCAGCACAGCCCATTATGCTTTTCAAAGCATGCCCACCTCCACAATCTCATTCGATTTGCTCCTTCCCCATCTGTATCGGAGAAAGATATGTGATGCTGTGAGAGCTGCCATGCCCACAGCCCCTTCTAGAATAAAGGTACCCTGTGACCCACCCCTTGCACACTGGATTAAGGTGTGCACCTGGCACAAAGGCAGCCACCCTGCAGGTGGCCCGGCAGCTTCAGAGGCAGCGCTGCAGGGCATTAGTATCCAGCACAGATAACTGACCAACTGAGCCGGCACGGCACAGCCTCTCTCTTGGGGTTTGAGTGAGCCTCTGGAGAGAGCCCGAGCTCTGTTGTTGCAAGGGCAGATGCCAAGAGACACAGAGAGAAGACAGTGAGCAGAAGCCAAGAATAAGAAGTGGCAAAGGCAGCCAGGAGGTGGGGGGAAGGTAGGAGAGAGACGTTAGTGAGCAGTGAAGGAGCAGGAGGGTCCAGATGAAGGAGCCAGCGGAGGGGCCCCAGGACAGAGAACAGCTTTGGCAGGTGGCACTCCCTAGCCTGGACACTAGACCGGCACTGGACCCTGAGGGGGTTTTCTTTGCCTCACACACCATCCCTCTCGCCACAGTGTGTGGTCAGGTGGCTTAGATTCCTGTCTTCCTTACTGTCACAGGTATCCTCAATAGGAACCACCTGAGTCGTCTCTCACTCCTTAATTCAGCCACACAACCCCCAGCCCCCCATTTCCAGGCGGACCTCATTGTACTGTGCCTCGCCTTCTTGGGCTTCACAGATCTGAGTTTTCTTTTACAAATTGAGGTCAAGATTTTCCACCAGCAAAAAAGATTGTGACTCACTTTGCTGTGATACTTGCTTTATTGCGGTGGTCTGCAACCAAAACTAGTCAACATCATCTCTGAGGTGTCAGTAATTCCTGACCCGGCAGGAAGAGAGGCTTCCTGGTCCATGTCAGCATATCTCAGCAGGGCCCTTCTTCCCGTCTGGCCCTGAACCCTCTCCTCCCCAGAGGGGTCCTTGGCGTTAGGTTATCACCTTCCTTCAGCCTGGACAGTTCAGGGATATGTCTCAGGAAAGGTGACCAACAAACACCTCGGTGAGTAGATTACCAAATTAAATCTATGATAAAGGAATTCTTCCTCCTTTCCTCCCATTGCCCTTCCCTCCCTCCCTCCCATTGTCCCTTCTTCTCTCCCTTCCTTTGTTTCCTTAAGCAAACTTGACTCTCAGATGTGTCATTTGCTGACTCAAGCACTCGGCAGAGTCTGACTGGTGTCTCTGTCCCAATTCTACATCCAATCTCATTGGCCCAGGGTGGGTCCAGTGACCATCTCTGATCCAATCAACTGTGGCCAAGGAAACAGTGTTCTGTGGTGTTAATATATGGCCACGGTGTGTGGCTCAGCCCTGGTGCTGCGGCTTCTCCGCGGAAAGGGGAACACGATGTAGACTCACCCCTGGCACGTGTGTAAGACACAGAGAAAGTCGGGGGGACCGAAATTACCTTGTGCTTTTTTGATTGCCATATCTTGAGTGCTCTAGAAACGGTACATAGATTTTCTTATTTATTTCGATTCCAACAACAGCTCTGTGAGATTAGCGTTAATAACCTCCTTTTGCAAATGAGGGAAATTACACTTGGGAAATTAAGACATTGGGACTCGGAAGGGGTGCAGCTGGATGTAAATCCAGGATGAGCTAACTCCAGGACTATGCTCTTTCTTTTACGACTCTTCCTGGCTTGACCTTGAAGGGATGTCTCTGCCCTTGCTTTGCTCGTCTCACGACTCCACCAACTCAGCCTCACTGATAGGCCTTTGAAGCTTTCTAGCTCACATTCGTCAACATGTAGATGAGGACGAGGGTTAGTGACTAGCCTATAATCACACAGGGGTTCCAAGGCAGAAAGGGGACAAGCAGCCAGCTCTCTTCTGTCCCAGGCTGGAGCTCTCTCTTGAATAGCGTGCCGCCTTGTGGGTGTCCCAAGAGCCTGTTTCATGGCTTCTTTTCTCCCTGCAGAGCTGCCCCATGCTGCTTCCTGTCCTCTGACTTTGCTTCCTTTTCCTCTGCTCATCCTCTAAATGCAATATGGGTGCCCCCAGTCTTTGAGCACTGACAATGTGTCAGCAAGTGAGCCGAGCACCTGCTTGAGCGCATTACCAGGCCTTGGGGACAGGGCTGATCTGTTGGTGAGTCTGAGCCTGTGTCAATCCTACCTACCAGGGGAATGAGCAGCCCTGACATAGGAGGCTATCTGAAGAAAAGTCAGAGAGGGGATCAGAAAGTGTGTCCATCTGTGGCTACCTGATGTCGGGCACTCAAGAGCAGGGAGCCTGGACCTCCTCACCACATAACCCTCTGTATCCCACAGGAAACCTCGAAGACTTTAAGCCAGAGAATGACATAACTAATTGGTGGAAAACGGATTGGGTAGAGGCAGAAGGAGAACCAGACGCATAAACAGGAGACTGGGGCCATCATCTAGAAGTGAGGTGAGTGAGAGAGCTTACACTCCAGTAGGGAAGATGGGCAATGTATTACGGTTCTCCTGAAAACAGAGCCAAGAGGATATATTTCTGTGCCTAGAGATACAGAATAAGGAACTGGCTTATGCCATGATGGAGGCTAAGAAAGTTCTAAGATCTGCATTTGGGAAGCTGGAGACCCAGGAAGGCCAATGATATAGTTCCAGTCTGTGTCCAAAGGCCTAAAAACGAGGAGCCAAGGATTTAAGTTCTAGTCTAAGGACAGGAGAAAAAAAAAAACCAATGTCCCAGCTTAATCAGTCAGGAAGGCAAAGTTCTCTCTTCCTTAGTGTTTTAGTTCTATTCAGCTCTTAGACTGATTAGATGAGGGCCACCCACGTTAGGGAGAGCAATCTGCTTTATCCATTCATCGATTCAAACGTTAATCTCATCCAGAAGCAGTCTCACAGACACACCCAGAATTATATTTGACCAAATGGGTCTCGTCCCTCCTGAGGCCCATTCAAATCGGCACAAAAGATTAATCATCACAGGCAATAAGCAAGTAAATAAATACACTTATACGTTTGGGAAACAATAAGACAGTTTGAAAAAATGAAGCAGGGTGAGGGACTGGAGAATAGCGGGGATAGAAAGACAGGCAAAGAGAGTGTCTAAATATTTGTGCAATGAATGGCTGAATTCTTGCAGTTCTATAAATACTTCTTTTTCCTTTATGTCCCAAATTACTTTGCCTTATGTTAGGTTTTAACTGTAGCGAATGCTATTGTTTCTGGGAACTAAGGTACGTGTGTGTGTGTGTGTGTGTGTGTGAGTGTGTGTGTGTGTGTGTGAGAGAGAGAGAGAGAAATAAAAGAATCAGCTTGAAAGAAACCGTGTTCACACATTCTTCAGAAATGTCCCATTTGCTATGGCCACTGGACACGCTTGACTCCTTTATTTATGATTTCTGGCGCTTTTCCTTTGAGGCCGCTCAGAATAGCTTCTGATCCTGCTCCCTCCCAGAAACGGTGAAATCAAATCTTCCTGCACTAACCCTGATCATCAGCAACTTTGCTTATGTAAGCTCTCCCGTCCTCGGCGCGTAACAGGATGGTTAGAGCAGAGCCCTGTACGGATTTCAGCCGTGGCTCGCTCTACATAAACATCCTTGGCTTGCACACTGTTCTTCTGGTAAAGTGCATTTGTTTCCAGAAATCTCGTTGCAATCAATAAAAGTTGTGTGCTCACGACTGCAGGCTAAGTTTCAGCCTTTTGCTCTTCACTAACCTCTTTATACCCCTTTAAATGTTTTCAGTCTATCCCTCGGTAATATTCAAATCAATGTTCTGACTTATTCATTCTTTGGAAGTCTCATTTATCTCTCTCAGCATCATGCCACTTTTGTTTGATTGCTTTTGCTGAACTTCTGCACTCTGGGCAAAGCAGCGGGCTCAAAGAAGTATTTGTTGTGTGGGTGCTGATGTGTGTATGTGTGAATGAATTGGCCTGGGCGTGAATGTGTGTAGCCAAATATAGTTGAAAAACCTCTGAATCTGAAATCAAACAGATCTAGGTCAGAGGGACAGTTCTGCCACATTCTAACTGGTAACCTAAGAAAATCACCCTGTGGGGCCTCAGTTTCCTTATCTGTAAAAGAGAAATATAGGTATCGACCCAGGAGAGATGAAAATGTGTGTCGACGTAAAAGCTTGTACACAATTGTTTATAGCAGCATTTTTTATCATAACAAATGAAACCCAAACGTCCCTCAACTGATGAATGCATAAATGAAATATGATCTACCTATACAATAGAATGCGTATAATAGAATATTATTTGGTCATAAAAAGGAATGAGGATTTATCTGGTCCATGCTCCAGCATGGATGAACCCTGGAAACCTGCTGCTAAGAGAAAGAAGCCAATCACAAAAGATGATGTGTACTAGTTTGCCACCATGGCAGAGTACCACAAACTGGGAGGCTCGAACAGCAGAAATGTATGGTCTCACGTCTGAAAGCAAAGTGTTGGCAAGGTCAGTTCCTTCTGGCAGGGGCGGGAGGGTGGTGTTTCAGTTGTCTTGCCCAGCTTTGGATGGTTTGCTGGCAACCTTTGGTGTTCCTTGGCGTGTAGACGCAGCACCTCAATCTCTGCCTTCGTCTTCGTATGGCTTTCTCCTCGCGTCCAAATTTCTTCTTTGTATAAGGACACCGGTCATATTGAATTAGGTCCTCCCCGCTCCACCAAATGATGTCATCTTAACTATTACATCTGCAAGGCTATTTCCGAGTCAGGTCACATGCTAAGGTACTGGCGCTTAGGCCTTCGACATATAAATTTGGATGGGATAGAATTCAACCCATAACACCACATATTGTATAATTCCATTTATACGAAATGTCTAAAATAGGTAAATCCATAGAGACAGAAAGTAGACGAGTGGTTGCCAGGGCCTGGGAAGAGAAGGAATTTGGAATGAGTGCTAATGGGTGTAGGGCTTATTTTTGAAAAAGCTCTGAAATTAGTGATGATGGTTGCACAACTCTGAATATACGAACCGCCGATGACTTGTGCACTTTAAGTGGGTGAGCTGTATGGCATGTGAGATATCTCCAGAAAGTGCTTTTAAAAAGTAAAAAAAATAAAAATATTCAATATACTGTATGTATTCTTGAAAGTAATAATAAAATGCTTTCAAAAAGGCTAATCTTGGCCACTCTTTTGCCATATCAGGGTTACGCAGGTCATGTGACATATGGAAGTGATCGTATTTGGAAAACTGAAGACAACAGTGTAACCTAGCTCTTTAGTTTTTAAATACCTTCAGTGTTTGTTATGTGTGTGCCGTGCTAACTATGTGGTGAATTCCATATTAATTCCGAACCTTTCCAATAAGGAAAATCTGAGCTCTCCTTCCTAGCTAACTTCACCAGTCACAGCAAGCTCACTCTCACATTGCTCAGACAAAACATTTTTCCCAAACCTGCCCTGTGATTCCCATCACCTGGTCATCCTTTCTAAAGGAACATCTCTCTTTTACCACTGAATTTATCTCAGTGCAATCTCCGGAAAGCACCTTCAAGCCTTCGCGTTTGAAGAGACAAGTTATTTTTTTCCCCCTGCATCTGTGCTTTTGCCCTGTTGGATCACAGCTAATGCTTTCCCCAGAGGCCAAATAAAAGTTCGTGAAACAGTCAGGATTTCAGTGGATAATAACAAAGTCTTATCTCTTGTCCTCTGAGAGGCCTCTGGGCATCTCTGCCCATCCCTTATCCCCTGCAGGAGCTGCACAGAGCCTTTACGTGCCTTAAGCATCATCCTTAGGGGCTGCTATGTTTGTGGCCAGTCTGTTCAGCTGCCTCTGGCTGCAGGAGCAATGGGTGTCTTCTTCTTACTCATGATCTTGGCTGGGTGCCTCACGCCTGCCTCAGGTAGCCTGTCTCCTGTTCCGTGGCATGTGGGATCCCTGGGTAGGGACTACACAAGAGCAATAGATCAAGTTCAGTTGCTGAATCCAACTTGACAATCCCTCCAGTGGCCTCTTCTACGTACCTACCAGCTGGAATGTATGCTTTGGGGCCTGATCAGACTGGGTCCCCATCCTGGCTCTCCAGTTGTGTCTTTGCTGTGTGTCTTTGGCTGAGTTGCTCAACCTCTCTGGGCCTCAGTTTCTTTTACTCTGAAGGAGGATAATGTCCCTTTTCTCATGAGGCTGTGATGAGGATGGAATGAGATTTGTCTGGTACCTATTGAGAACCCGACTTAATGTTGGCTTTCTCTCTCCCCTACTCTCCCCCAGCCCTCAATGAATCTGAACTGATCTCATTTTAAATGAGAACTAAGAGACAGTGGAAAGAGCACTGCACCTGGGCTCAGATGCACCAGCTGGAATCCCAGCTCTGATGGTGTCCTTGGGTAGACTCATCTAACCCATACCTTCCCATGTCAAGTTTGGGGCAAGGTAAGGAACACACGGGATCATGGACAAGAAATAGCTTAGAAACCTGTGGGGGGCTGTGTGTCTGGGAGTCTGTCTTCTTGATTGCCCTCCTGGCAATCATGTGACCTGACGCCCTTCGCACCCCTGATACCCAAGCTGCTCCTCACAGGGCCCCATGCTCGGCTCCTCTAAAACTCTGCATCTGAGACCTGGTCAGGTTCCTGGCTTTCAGGGGGCAGGCCCCAGGCCCTGCTCTGTGGCTTCGTTTGTTTTCCTTTCTCCCCATCCTCCCAGCAGACCTTTTCCCTACTTGAGGTGGCTTCAAGGAGCCCTGGGCCAGCTGACAGTCATCCCGCCTCCCCTTGCTCCTTAGGGACTTGGC
This sequence comes from Cynopterus sphinx, assembly GCA_030015415.1. Taxonomy (NCBI): domain Eukaryota; kingdom Metazoa; phylum Chordata; class Mammalia; order Chiroptera; family Pteropodidae; genus Cynopterus; species Cynopterus sphinx. Next base: position 122,223,934 of record CM057385.1, on the reverse strand, counting down.
GGGGTCCTCTCAATCATTCCTCCCACAGCCACTTAGAGCTGTGGGACCTCAGGCCGATCCCTCAAGTCCTCTGTGCTTCAGATGCCTCCTCTGTAAGTTGGGAATCACAGTAGCATCCCCATAAGTGGCTGTGGAGATTGAATAAGTCATCACGCTTAAAGAATTTAGATCAGAGTCTGGCGCACAGTAAGCATTCAATAAATATTTGATATTATTGTTGCTTATTCATTCATTTATTCTCTCACTGGACACCTTCTCCCTGCTGGGTGCTAGGGACACAGATGAGCCAGATGGAGACCTTCACGGAGCTCCCAGCCCAGAGAGGCAGGCAGACAAGGCCCCAGGTCATTACTGTGTGTGGTGATACTGGGGTGGCCGCTGTGGGAACTACTATATCAAGTGATAAGAGAGGGTGGATGCTGTGGGGGCAGCAGGTGGAAAGAGGCACCGTCTCCTCCTGGTGGGTCAGGAGAAGCCTCGCAGAGAGACACCATTTGGTTGGGCCATGAAGGGGGCGTAGGTGGGAAAGAGGGCAGTCAGGGATGGGAACAGCACTAGCAAAGGCATGGAGGCTGGGAGAATAGGGCCCACATTTGGAAATGAGACTGAGCAGTTGAGCAGCTCCTATTGCTGCCCGCCCCGCCCCCTCCTCAGTGGGAACCTGCCCGTGGCTCCTGCTGCGAGGAGCTATGACTCCCAGACTGCGGGCCTCCCCTCAGCCCAGCCAGGAGCAGGCCTCAGGTACCCTGGGAGATGTCCTCAACCAAAACCAGTGGGAGGTGGCAGGGAAATATGCCAGTGTCTTTGTCCCTTGTAGTAGAACAATTCTCAGTGGTGTTTCACCCCTCTTCCCAGAAGTTCCCAGCAAAACAGAGGCCCAGTTGCTTGGAATGGCACCTGCCCACATTAGTGCCTCCCAAATGTGCCAGTTAGACCTCAATCCTTTCTTAGAGTCTTCTTCCTGGGGAGCCCAGCCTATGACAGCAAGCTTTGTAAGAGCTGACCAGACAGGCTACTTTTCCCGAATCCTCTGTAATCCACTGTGCTGGGCACTTGATTAGTTCTAGCAATTACCGAACCTCCGAACCAACGCCAGCACTGGGCTAGCCACTGAGGGAGATTCAAAGGAGTGGAGAAAATAGTCCCTCGAAGAAGTATTTGAGGAAGCGAGACATATCTGTGGAAAAGAGTGAAAGCAAACACTGGAAAGGCAAAGTTCACTTAGGGAAGAGCAAGAAGTTGGGTCGGTGCCTTCGATCCCAGGTGGGTGCCCCGGAGAGGGGTGGGAATGCAGGCAGAGTGGATGTGGAGGGCTAGAATGCCTGGTCTGGATGCTTCTCTGAACCCGAGGCAGTGGGGGGCCCTGGAAGGATTCTGAGCAGTGGAGGGTGAGTGTTTGAAGGATCCTTGGGGCTTGAATGGAGGAAGACACAAAGCGGGCGAGGCCGGAGTCAGGGAGGCCAGGAGGAGGCAGGTGGAGTGGTCTAGGCTGGACCCAGCTGTGCTTCAGACTCCAGCTCAGTCCTGTCTCAGTCGGCCCAGGCTCTCCCAGGACCTCCCCCAAACTGGGGAGGGCCATCTTTTCATAAAAGCTCGGAAGGCTTCCTGCCTTCCCACCCTTCCTTTCAGCCCTGTTTCCTGCTTGGCCTCCAAACCTGTTTCCATTCCTCCTACCTTCTCCCATTATCTCTGACTCCAGAATGTTTGCTTTGGCTCCCACCATCTCCTGCCCGCTCTCCCCTGCAGCTAGTGGGGGATACTCAGCAAAATCGGCCCCTCCTGCAAGCCGCCCAGACTCACCGGGGCAGGGATTGTCTCCTCTCTACTTTAAGTAAACAGAATTGGAGCAACCTTGGCCTTGGGAGACAGACTTTGTCTTCTAACGACTTTCCTTCAAAACCACAAATGCATTTTGTCTGGATTTGAGGTGGTGCTCACCTCTCAATTCAGCAACCTCAGGGTGAGTGTGAAGCGGCATCTGGCAGCCTTAAGATTTCACAGCGGATGCTGTGCTTTTGTGAGAAGTCGGTTTCTCTGCAAACCAGCAGAGAGGGCAAAGACAGCCCAGTTCTCTGTCCATTCAGTAAATGCTTATGAGCCAGGCCTTGGGCTGCAAGTCAGTAGGTAAGACATCTGCTCCCCAGACCCCCGAGGCCTGGTGGGGGAGATAGACAGTGAGACTGGTCACATGAAAAGGTGGTACCAAGTACCGTGGGGACTCAGAGGATGCACGTGTGGTCCACATTGACCTTGCGCGCACATAGCACCTTTGCTCTGCAACCTCGGCCAAGTTATTGAACCTCCCTGTGCCTCAGTTACCTCTTCTACAAAATAGAGATAATGCGAGTTCTTCCCTTTAGGGTTGTCACGGGGATTAAATGAGGGAATACGTAGGAGTTCAGCACAGAGCTTGGAGGATTAAGCACTAAGTCAATGCTAGCTTTTCTTTTTTTATTTTCATACCATGAGGTTCTCCCTTGTAAAGTGTATAATTTTAGTATATTCACAAGGTTGTGCACTCATCACCGCTATTTCCTGAACTTTTTCGTCACCTCAAAAGATACCTTGTACCCATTAGTGACTTCCCCTGCCCCAGGCAATGACTAATCTACTCTCTGTCTATGGATTTGCCTCCTCTGGATAGTTCGCATAAATGGAACCACACATATAGGTGGCATACTGTTTTCAGGGTTCATCCATGTACTTGATTCTTTTTTTATGGCTGAATGATATTCCACTATGGTAAGGAGGTTTTGTTTATTCATTCATCGGCCGATGGACGTTTGGGTTCTTTCCACTGTGGGGCTATGTGAACGATGCTGCTGTGAACATGCGTGCACATACGTTTCTATAGACATGTACCTCCGCTTCTGTTGGGTGTTCACCTAGGAGTGCAGTAGCTGGCTCACATGGTGACGCTATGTTTAGCTTTTTGGAGGAACCGCTAGACTTTTCCAGAGCGGCTGCACCAGCTATTCTCGACTCTGGTTCTCAAAACACTTTCCCACATGCCATCACGCCACAGCCCCGAAGGGAGCTGTTACAGCACCAGGAGGTAAAGCAATATGCCTGAAGTCCCAGGGAACAGAGCCAGGACCGGAGCCCAAAACTTTGGGGTCCAGATTCATCATGTCACCTAGGCACCTAGGCCTGACCAACTGGATTTTATTCAAGAGAGGAGAGGTGGTAGGAGGCACTGCTCCTGCTCATGGCCGCTCGCTTTCTATCAGGTGAACTGTGACAGCCCTGGCTTATCTGAGCCTCCCAGACACCAGAAGGCCCTGAGCCCCCCACCTCCATTCCTCTCAGGAGACATAGCACTACCTGGTCCCTGAGCCCAAGGCCAAGAAGAACGGTGGCAGGTGTAAGGTAGCAGTGGCTGTGCTGTACCAGACAGGTAGGTGTGTTTCTGGGGTGGAAGGGAGTTCTGGAAAGTTTCCCTACCCAGCTTCCATTTTTCCTGCCAGGATGGGAGCCCAGCCCTAGATCTCTGGCTTCCTGGTGGGGACCCTAGCCCCATTCCTCACTCACACCAGACTCTTCTCTTTTGTGACCCTCCTATGCATCCAGTGGCTCACCCAGACCAGCATCTGCCCATGGCTGAGCTCCCAGGCCCCTCTGATGTTCTGCTGAAATGCCCTTGAACCATGCCGTAACCTTGCTGAAACTTGGTTTTCTCATGTGTCACACCTATCCCATAGGGTGGTCTAGAAACAGCCTCAGGTACCAGTTAAGAGGATGAGGTTGGTCCTCAGACAAGGATTGGTTTGAGAGGAGGCACCACCCCTTCCTTACTAGCTCTGTGACCTTGGGTAACTCACCTTACCCCTCTGAGCCTCTCTTTCATACTTTGGAGAATGGAGAAGAGATGAGTAAAAAAAAAACTCAGTAAAGGATGGCTGTGGTTATTATTATGCAGATAAAAGGGGATTGGCATGTGAAGCACCTAGCAGAGTGTCTAGCACATAACAGATGTTTCCTAGATGACAACCTAATCATCCCTGACTTTGTGCAGATGATTGGTGAGGGGCTTGAAGACCAGATGGAAGATGGCTTTGCTTATTACCCAGATACAAATACAAACAGAAGGTGGACTCCAGGGCACAGTGGTCAAGGCTTGGTGAGCCCACAGGATGCTGGGAGCTTTGGGACAGACCCCAGGGATTAGTGAGCTGAGCATGGAGTACTGAGTGAGACTGGTTGAGTGGAGTCTCCCATGAAAGCCAGAGGCAGGGGCTTTGAAGGCTGCTGGGCTAGTAGGCACCCAAATACTTGCTGTGTAAGTCTCCAGACAATTTAAAGGATCAGGGACTGAGTTGCCCCTTTGGGGATGTCTTATGCTTCCTGGGCTAATAAGCAGCGTCCCAGCATGCTTTGGCAGCATTACATGACACAGTGACAGAAAGCTGAGTGTGAGCTAGGGAGCCCAGAAGCCAGGAGAGATCACGGCAGGCTTCCTGGAGGAGCTGGCCTTACAGAATAAGCAGGGTTTGTGGGGCGTGGAGAGGGCAGAGATCTGGGAGGGAAGAAGGCACAAAGGCAGGACCACAAAAGTTGCTTCTGGGGGAAGAGCAAGGAGTTAAATCTCCTTTTAAAAAATGTGATACAATTTTGTTTTATTCAAAGAGATGAACTTTCATTGTAAGACATTTAGCAGGGGGTGGGATTGTGAAAATACAATTAAGTAAAGGAGGCAATGAAAATACCTTCAGTAGTCTCGCTCTCCAGAGGAACTAGTACAAACATTTTGGTGTGCTTTCTTCCACCTTTTTCTATGCATTTATATATATTAAATACATTATTTTTTAAGCAAAAATGAACTCATATAATACATACTGTTTGTGACCTACTTTTAAAAACGCATCATGAACTGTGTTTCCTGTCATTAAATATTCTTCTTCACCACTATTTAATGCCTTTGGTGTACTCTCTCATATGAATGGAACATAATTTATTTAAGTAATTTTCTATTTTTGGATATTTAAGTGGTTTCCAATTTTTCAATATCATAAGCATCTTCTAAATGAACATGTTTGTGACTGAAACTCTGTGCACGTCCTTAATTATGTCCTTGGGATACATTTCTAGAAAAGAAATTGCTAGGATAAAGGGATGCAGATTTTAAAGAACTGTAATATGCATTGTCAAATCACTCCCCAGAAGCCTTGTACCAATTTACCCTCCTACTAGCACAGAATAGAGTGCTCATTTTCTAGTATTTCCACCAATATTAGTTATGAATTTTTTTCTTTGTCAGTTGTGTAAGCCCAAAACCAGGATCCAAGTTTCCTGAAATATAAATTGGAGCTGATAATAATGATATCTATCATGGGTTAATTGTGACAATCAAAACACATAGTGGGTATGATATGCATAAAAAGACAATGCAGTTTTGCAGTCGTTGGTAATTATTCTAATTCAGTTATCCCTGGAATGAGGAAACCCTGTGAGTCAAGGTTGGAAAGATCACTGGAAGCCACCTTGGCAAAGAGCTTTATCTTCCCTTTCCCTGTAAAACTGATATATCCTTGTAAAAATGGAAACAACCCACAGCTTTGATTGTAAAAATTCTCTCCCTCACATTTCTCCCCCCTTCACAATTCTCTCCCCAGAGATTAGGTGTGTATCTTGCTAGATCTTTTTTCAGACCTTTATAAAATCTCTGTGTGTGCACATCTATGTATAATTTGTTGTTTTGCAAAATGTAATCCTACATAGGATTGCATTGTCATCTCACAGCAGCAGATCTACCTTATACTTTGCAACATTTGCTTGATTTTACAGCTAGATAAAGCATAATTTGCTTATTCTTTCCCCAAAATGCAATTACAGCTCGTCCTCATGCACATACCCTCATACACTCGAGCTGGTATTTCTATAGTTTGGGTTCTTAGAAGTGGGATGCAAGGTCAAAGTGGTTGGACGCTGTCATACTGTCAAATGGCTCTCTGAAGACATTGTATCAATTAATTTGTTCTCCCACCATCACTGCAGGAGCATGTGGAGGGCTGGGAACGCCAGACACGGGGGAATTAGGGCAGTCCCTTTGGTTGCCTGGTCTGGGTCAGAAACAACACCTGTCTCCCCTACCCTGTTAACTCTAAATGTTCTCAAAGAAATCTGAAGCGAAGCCGAAATCTGTTTCCAGCCTGGCTTCTTGCTGTCTTCTGCTGTGAAGCAAACCACAGAGGAATCTTTTTCTTGTTAATTAACTGGGGTTTTATTAAACACCTTAGCAGCTAGCCAACTGCTCTGACCTAGCTGTTCCTGGGAGACATTTTGATGAGAAGCGTTGCGTTTTAACTTATATGTCTTCAATGACAGCTTTTGTGTCAAAGCGTGTGCTCAATTATCCAAGAGACACAGCTCTCGAACAACAAGCATGTATGAAGCTCTTCCTCTCTGCCAGGCACTAGTCGCTGGTCCGGGTGCTGGGGAGGTGGGTGTGAGTTCTTGGTGCTAAAGATGCAGAGTAGTGGAGGAGTTAGGAACTCATGCAGTGACAAAGAGGTGTGAACATGGTGTTATGAGGGCACAGGGATGGGACCAAAGCTCTTTTTCTTTAGAGGATTGGGAAAATGGACATTAAGCTGGGCCTCAAGGGCTTCGGAGGCCTTTCCCAAGTGAAGAAGGGAGAAGAGACTCCAGACACAGAGAACAGTCTGGGTAAATACCCTACATTTGAATGGAAAACAGCAAGCAGAAGTCTGGGGTTTATTACTCTGATATATGAAAGCAAAAAAGTGGGAAGACCTTAATGTCTAAATTTAGGCAATCATTAAGTAATTTATGGTACAACTACATATTACACATATTAAAACCTGTTTTTAAAACAATACCTAATAGCATAGGAAAATTACTTCTCTAATCAACAATACATTTTAAAACAGTATAAAAAGCTATATAGAATATGATCCTGTTTCGTTTTTTTAAATATGTGATTTGTTTCTAACCTTCTCTATTTGGGAAAAAAAATCCACAATATTGTTAACTGTGAGTTTCTGACTAAATTTTATTCTTTACATTTATTATTTTCTAAATTTTCTGCAATGAGGATGTAGTGTTCTAATAATTACAAAAGCAATGAAATTATTTTTTACATTAAAAAAAGGGCAGAAGAAATCCACGAAAGTAGAAATGATATACATGTCTAACAAACATGAAAAATATTTGACCTTGCTAATTATTAAAAATGCAAATTTAAAGCAGCATTATGATACTGTGTTTTACCTGAGCAACTTTAGAAGTCTACTTGGGTACAATACATATTGGCAACAATATGGTTCAGAAAACAATTGTATACTGCAAATTTGAATATAATTCAGTTCAGCCTTTCCGAAGAGCCATTTGGTGATACATGTCAAAATCTTTAAAATGTGTAATTTCTCAACAACGTCGATTTTAAAGATTTATAATTGTATTCCTTGGATATATTGAGGAAATAATTAAGGGACTGTGTACAGGTGTATGAGCAAGAAAGCCTATCACAGCACTTTTTTTTAATACAATAGTAATGAGTTGTTCAAAATAATGTTCTAGAGCTATATGGACATGGAAACATGTGTATAATATATTGTTAAATTTTAAAATATAGACAAAAACCTGTACTTGGTGTGACCTCTTAAATATATGTATATATATTTAGGCATAGAAAGGGTCTGGAAAAATATACACCTGTTAAACAAAAAAAATTAACTTTTATGGCTAAAAGTTCTTTTTAAAAGAATTTATTAGGCCATTGCTAACAAGAGAAAAGACCGGTCTTGGGACATGGAGTTGAAAACACCAATGGCATGGCCAGGTAGGAAAGAGAACATGTCCCTCATCCAGGAAATTTGCAAGCATTTTTATACATCATATAGTGGGGAGAAAGATTCAAGCCATTCTGAAAGGATTTACATTAGCTATGGACAAAGAGGGTAGGAAAAGGTGAGGTGGGGCTAGTTCTGGGATAGGCGCAGAGTCCAAGGAGGAAGTGTCCACCCCTGCGGATTAGCTGTGGACAGCAGACTGGAAAGTTCACGTGTAAATAAGAAGCAGAGGCTCCCTGGGTTCAATGGCACCTGGCTATTCTCTCTTTTGGATAATCGTGGAAATAGCCACCTGGAACTTGATCCCAAATTCCAAAAGAGGTAAAGGGATTGTGAGAAGTCTTTTGCCAGAGCAGGCCCACAGCTATTAACAGGCTAACTGTTCCATCTCTCACTCTCTGGCCACTGTAATTTTAATTTAGAACATCTCAGAATTCTTTTCTTGTCACAGCTAAATGCTGATATGGGTCATATCTGGGTAGGTGGGATTATTGCTATTTTTAACTACCTTCAAAAAATAATTTTAAAACCTATTTTTAAAATCTTTACAGGTTTTAAAATAATAGATTAAAAAAATTAAAACCCACCGGTTAACAGGCGGGCTGAGTGGCCCACAGCTTCTGCAGGGTTATCCTCTAGAAATGGTCTACAGCAGCCTCCCTGTGTGAGGGAGAGCCCTGCTCTCTTGGTCGATGGAAAAAAAACGCTTGCTTCTATTTGCTTTCATCCTGGGGACCAGTCTGATCTGTAGCAGGATGGTGAGGTTGGGAGAGGCCTAGACAGCAAGAATGCCCAGGGCAGGCTCACAGTAATCTGACCCCTTGGAACCACTTCCACACTTCCACCCCCTTTTCTCTGCTCCCACCCTTCAAGTCCCAATCCTGCACTCCAGCAGTTCAGAGCTTCTTTCAGTTTCTCAGCTGAAATTTGCTTTTTACTTTCCATAGCTGAAAGGACTCCTTCTCCCTGAAATATTCTTCCCTTCTCACTCCCCCATGACCTGACAACTTCTGCTTCACATTTCAACTTAAAAGTCACTACTTACTTTTGGAGGTGATAGTTATGATTATTATCTTGATTGTGGTGATGGTTTATGGGTGTAATATACACCAAAATGGATCAAACTGCACACGTTCAATATATGTGCATTTTAATGCATATTAATTACGCTTCAACCAAGTTTAAAAAAAAAAAGTCACTTCCCCAGTGAGACTGGTCTTGAACTCACCCTGTCCCTACCTCCAGCCTCCCAAACTGTATTAGTGTTCTCTAGTATGTACCATCAGTATGAGTAAATCATTCATGTTTTGCATGGTGATGAATGAATGAGTGAGAGCAAAGGAGGTTCAGCAGAGTCTCCAGGAGTGAGGAGGGGGCTAGCCAGCAGGGAATCTAGAGATGGCATCAGAAAAAGTCTAGAGAGGTACTCAGAAGTTGGAGATCGAGCCAGAATCTAGGTGTCTCATCATTTGAAGGGGGCAGGTACTCTGCCTCAGTTCCCCCAGTCTGAAAATTGAGGATAATAATAATAATATTAATAGCTCTTGTATTGTTGGGGATCATTTTTCTGGAGGATTAAATGAGCTAATCCATGTACAGGGCTTAGAACAGTGCCTGACCTATTGGAGGTGCTAAGTGTTCATATCGAATAGCCCTGGTGATCAATAAGTCTGGGAGCTCCTGGCACAAGCCTTTGGTTAATCTGGATTCAGGTTGACAGTAGGTGGCCTCACGGGTTGTCTCTTCCCCCTGAAAAGACCAGTCCTCTCCCCTGTCCTCTTTCACTCAGGTGCTGGACAGCAGCCATGCCTTCAACCTTCTCTGCCCTGCTTGGAACCCCTGCCAGCTTCCCTACATCATTTTGCAAAGCTGTCTTTCTAAAGCCTCCTGTCCCTGAACGACAGGGAGGCACATATGTCACAGCTTATGCTTCTATTTAGAGTTAGGAATTTGAAAAGAGAGTGTGTATACACGCAGATAAGCATTTGTGTACATGCTCCTGTGGGCTTAGGGTTGTGAACATGTGTGTGCCTGGCTGCAGGTATGTATTTGCACGAACCCTCAAGGTTGTGCATTTCCACAGTTCATGGGCACGCGAGCTTCTGTATGACTGCATGAGCATGTAGATGAGTATGCGTTTGAATGACATTGTACATACATGGCCATGACCGTGTGTGTTTGTGTGTGTCTGATGTGGTTTTTCATGTGCATCTAGGTTTGTGTGCATATTTTCAGATGATGCTTTTGCGTATCTTGTGCATATGCTATGAGTTTGCCTCTCCTCACACCCCAGGAGGCACCAAAGCAAGTGCAAACTACAAGGAACAAAGGAATAATCTGCATAATTTAGCCTTTGATCTCTGCCACCCCAGAAACATCCCTTGCTCTCACTCCAGCTGCCAAGCTGTTTCTCCATCCCTGTGGACTCAGTCTTTGAGCTTTGTTTTCCAGAAGCCTCAGCCTCTCTTTGCCACCCCAAGAGGGGAACAGGGCTAGAGAAGAATAATGAGCATTTATTGAGCACCTGTGGTCACCGGGTACCTGGACCAGATGCTTTACATACATTCTCAAATATTCACAGCAATCCCACAAAGTATAACCATTGTTCCCACTTGACATTTGAGGAAGCTGAGGATCAGGAGAATTAAGCCACTTGTCTAAGTGATGGAGCTAGAAATCAAACTCAGGACCCCAAAGCCAACACTCTCTCCACTCCACCAAGTTGTCTTCCTAGAGCATACATAGCATCTAGGTACTGAGAAGTGAAAGCTGCAGCCAGAATTCCAGGGGAGCTGTCCTGGGAGACACAGTCTGCTGCTGTAGGATGGGGGGAGGGGGCATGAGCAGGGAATTAGTCAGGTCCCCAAAGGATAGCACTTACTCAGTTTTTATAAGGAGGACAGGATGGAGAAATCCCAGGTGTTAGAGTGGTCCAGGGATGGAGTGGGGAGAGCAAGGGATAGACCAATAACAGAAGCAGCAAAGATGAAATAAAAAGCATCATTTTTGCCACCCCTATCTTTTGGACCCTAGACAGGTGACATCAAATCTCTCAGTGTTCTCATCTGTTCAATGTGTGGGGGAGATGGGTTTTAGAGGGTTTTTGCAAGCTCTTGTTAAAACTAGCATTTGTTGCCCTCTCACTGTGCCAACTCATGCACCCTCACAATCATTCTATAAGATATTTACTATTATTGTCATCCTTTTACAGATAAGGAAGGACACTGGGGCTCAGAGAGGTTACATTGCTTGCCTAAATGGCAGAGCAGAACACAAACCTGGGAGGTGTCTGACCCCCAAGCCCCTTTTAGGCTTGTAGTAAAATTTCAAACGAATAGTATATAACATATGAGAAACAGTAGGCACTCAACAAATGGTAGTAAATGATGATGATGAATGATGGCTACAATGATGATGAAATTGTGCTTTTCTGAGTGTTGAAATGGCATTAACTTCTTCAAGTGTCAAAAATTCTGGAAAATCCCACACCATTAGTGATTGTTTTTAGAACAAAGATTGCTTTCCTTAGGTTGAGTAGTGATGTCTGTTCCTGTGACAGCCAGACCAGACTCAAAGCCCAGGCACCACTTCTTAGCTGTGTGGCTCTGAGCAACCTAACCTCTCTGGGCATCATTTTCTTAACCATAACATAAGGGTAATAATAGTCTACCCCATTCCTCGAAAGGTTAGACACAGAGTTACTATATGAACCATTAATTCCACTCTTAGGTGTTTACCCAAGAGAAATAAAAACGGATGTCCACAAACACACAAAAAACTTGTACACAAATTTTCATAGTAGCATTATTTATAACAGCTGTAAAGTGGAAACAGCCCAAAATCTCCATCAGCTGATGAATGGATAAACAAAATACAATGAACTTTTATACTGCAACAAAAGAGAGTATAGTACTGATATGTGCTACGACATGGGTGACCCTTGAAAACACTATGCAGAATGAAAGAAGCCAGTCATTGTATGATTCCATTTTCAGAATAGGCAAATCCATAGGCAAATGCCACTCCAGAATAGGCAAATTCACAGAAAGTAGATTAGTGGTTGCCTGAAGAAAGAATAGAGAATGGCTGCCAGTGGATATTGGATTTCTTTAGGGGGGATGAAGATGTTCTGGAATCAGACAGTGGTCATGGGCACACAACCTTATGAATACACTAAAAAACACTGACTCGTACACTTGTGAAAAGAATGAATGTTATGGCATATGAATTATATCAATAAAAAACAGCTTGATCTTGTAGGGCTGTGAAGTTTAAATGAAGTATTTATGTAAATCTCCTAGCACAGAGCCGGCCTTGTAGTAGGCACTCATTAAATGTTAAACAATTCAAATAAATGCTAGCTACTATTACTATTATCATCATTATTCTTCTAGCTAGTGATTTTAGTTCCTAACCTCCCAGAGCTTCAGACCCCTGATCTGTAAGTAGGAATAATGGTACGTCAGTTAGTTAGGGTTTCTTAGTCCCAGGCAACAGACACCCACTCTGGCTCATGAATGAAAAGGGAATTTATTAGAAGGCTGCATTGCAGACGACTGACTTAGAGGGAAGGACAGAGATCCAGGCTCAGAAAGAAAAGGTCCAGGGGACAGAACCTAGGGAAGACTGTAATTGAGAAGCTATGCAGTTACTGGTGACGTGTGTGAACACGGAGTTGGGCCGACTGAGTTTAGCTCTCACTCTGCTCACAAAGGCTGTATGGCCTTGTGCTGTTGCCTCAGATTGTTCATCTGCCAGATAGAGAAGGTAGGGAGTGTATTAGGGCCTACTTTATAGGATTGTTGCAAGAATTAAATGAATTAATATCTGTACAACCCTTACCGCAGTGCCTTGCAGTCTAAACTCTCATTGAATGTTGTTATTATTGATAGGGCCTTGTCTCTGGGAGGATGATTCAATTCTACCCAATTTTTCTGACTGTGTCTGGCTCTGTTCAAAGTTTGTATCCCTAGGGAGTGTGATGGGCCTAGCTAGGGTCACTCACCTACTCCTTGGCCAGGGGAGGGTGGGGCATCTTGATTGACAGCCTAACCAAGACTTCAAGCTATAGGACCAAGGTGATACCCAAAGAAGGATCAAGAAGAAAGAAGAGAGAACTAAATAGTAAAACCGACTCACATCCCTTGCAAATATCCTCACACAGGTTTTTAGGAGGCTCAGAGATAATATGTGTGAAGTGCTTGGCACATAGTGGGCCCTCAATTATTGGGATCTTCTTAGCTGACGACTGTTGTTTACCTGGGGCTCTGAATTTTTCATTACTATTGCAATGTAGGTTTGGGACGGATTGTGAAAGGCATTGAACACTATGTTAAGTATCAGCACTTTATTCTGAGGAATAAGCAGGGAGGACCATCTCTTGACAATCCCACAGCATGCTCAGAGTCCCTGTGGACTGTAGTCACATGCCCCAAGCCTCCCTGTTGGGTGACTATGGGCAACTGACTTAATATCTCCAGCCCTTGGCTTCCCTGCGCATAAAAGATGGTCTCATTTCAGGCTGGTGGGGCTTAAATGAGATAGTATTTGCAATGTATTTAGAACAGTGTCTGGCCCAAGGTAAATGCTCAATAAATCATAGTAGTCATTATACTTTAAGTGAAGTTAAAGAGCTCCACCTCACTAGGTTGATGGGAGGATCAATGGGGATCCAAGAGGCTATGGCACTTTGCACACACACAGAGCTCTCTCCGGGAAGGATGTTTTCTTGCTTGTGATCACCAGTGACAGTAAGACACACTTTTAATCTAATTATTGTTCTTTTATTTTTCATGAAATAAAATAACATTAAATGAACTCATTTAATAATAATATAATGGGGCCTGATTTCAGAAACATTTAAATAGGAGAAGAGTGTGTCTTAGAATTGCGGAAATAAAGTATTGATAGTTTCAGATAACTAAAGAATGTTCTCATAGAGTCTATTACCAATTTCCCAAAACTTAGAACATAATATTGCTTACTTAATGCAAAAAGGGCACTGAGTATAATTTAATCTTTCCTTGAAGCTTTTGAATTTCCTTGAAGGCAAGATCAGCAATTTTAAAATACACTTTTAGATCCTCTGGCTCAATGGTTCTCAACACTGACCACACATTAGCATCCCCCCTGGGAGCTTTTCAAAAATACCGTTGCCTGGGTCCCATTTCAGACCAATTAAATTCTGAGTCTTCGGGAGGAGCTGAAGCACTGGAATTTTTTCAAAGTTCCCCAAGTAATTCTGATGCACAGAGAGTCTGAGAACTGCTCTTCCCAGCAGGGACCTATGCCACAGAGGGATCATCTGCATGTGGCTGAAGAGGTCTGTGCAGGCTGGATCATGGAGGGTTGCACATACTGCAACATGGAGGCTCGACGTCATCCTGGAAGATGGGGAGCTGCTGAAGACTTTTAACAAAACTGTTAATCCAGTGTGAGTTCAAGTTAGACTGACCACTCTGGTGACCTGTGGAGTGGAGCTGGAGGAAGGGAAGCTAGAGTGGAAGCCCCTGCAGCCATCCAGACGGTATCAGTGATCTGTTACTACATAACAAAACAGCCCCCACGTCTTGTGGCTTAAAGCAATGATTTATTTCCCTTGATTCTTGCCTATGTTCCTTCATGCAGCTGCATTCAGTTGGAGGGCTGGCTGGGGGCTAAGCTAGCTGGAACAGCTGGACCTCTCTCCGCATGGTCTTACATCCTCGAATTCTTCTCAGCATGAGAAGAATTCTTCTCTGCAAGAGAGTGGTGGTAGAAACTGCAAGGTCCCTTAAGGCTTAGCCTTGGAAGTCATATAATGTTACTTCTGCCCCATTCCATTGGCCAAAGCAATTCACAAGGCCAGCACAGATTCAAGGGGTGGGGAAATGAGGCTCCATCTCCTGACAGGTGGCATGGCAAAGTCCCATTGCAAGGGAATATGCATCTGATAGGAGGAATTTGTAGCCATATTTTGCAGTCTGCCACACAGATGGAAGACCCTGAAGCCTGGCGTAAGGCAGGGGCACTAGAGAGAAGTGAACTCATCCATTCAGTCAGGGAGATAGCCATTTATTCAATAATTTATTGAACACTTCCTGTATACCAGGCACTTTTCTAGGCACTGGGGATAAAGCCGTAACTGACAATGGCAGAGTAGTACCAGAGCAGTACTGCTTTTGTGGAGCTTACAATCCAGGGGGTAGGGAGGTGTACAGTAAAAAGCAAATCAACATACCATATAATGTGAAATTCAAAAGTGCTATGAGGAAACATAAAGTGGGATAAGGGATTAGAGAGGGCTATTTTAGGCCCCTTTGAATAAATAAAGGCCGAATGAAGTGAGGAAGCGAACCATGCAAATGTTTGGAGGGTGAAAATAGCAGGTGCAAAGGCCCTCTGGCAGAAGACTACTTCATCTGTTTGAGAAGCAGCAGGGCGTCTAGTGTGACTGAGGCAGAGTGAGTGAGAGAGAGAGTGAAAGATGATGATGAAGAAGTGGCAGGCAGGGATCAGAGTGTGTGGGACTTTGTAGAGCAGGATAAAGACTGGGGATTTTATTTCAAGTGTAAAGGGAGAAGCCATTGGCAGATTGTGTGCAAGACTGAGCATGATCCTTTGTTTCACAAGACTCATTCTAGCTACTAGGTTGAAAAAGATTGAAAGACCAAAGATTGGAGACCAATTAAGAGGTCATTGTTTCAACAATGGTTGTAGGGAGAAAGTGGTGAACAAATGTCAGATTCTAGGTATATTTTGAAGGCAAAGCAATAGAATTTACTGAAATATTGCATATGGGTATGGGAGGACAGATTAAGAAGAAGTCCAAAGCTGTGGCCTGTGCTTTTTACTGAGATATGGGGGACACTGAGAAAGAAATAGATGAGTTGAAGGGAATCACAAGTTTGGTTTTGAATATGAGATGCCTTTTTGATCTTCAAGTGAAGATGCTGGGTAGGTAGTCAGCCACTGAGTCTGGAGTCCAGGTTGGGGTTGCAGACAAAAATCTGGGTGGTTTCTTTCTTTTTCTTTTCTTTTTTTTAATCAAGGACTACATCAAACCTTAACACTGGATGGATCACTTCAGGAGTGAGTTTGATAGTGAGATCTGAGGACTGAGCCCCGGGGCACTTCCAACATTGAGAGGTAGGTTGAGGGTGAGGATCCAGCCCAAGGAGATTGATGAGTGACCAGTGAGGCAGAAAGACGAGGAAGGGGTGTGGAATCCTGGAAGCCAAAGAAGAAAGGGTTTCCAGAAGGATGGGATGGCTGGTTTTGAACGGTGCCGAGCAGTCAGTAAGTCAAGGCAGAGAAAGAACTGATTGTTTGGGTTGGCATTGCAGAAGTCACTGGTGATTTTAGGATTAAATGGAGCAGAGTGGAGTGGATTGAGGAGAGAATAGGATAATAGCAGAGAAATGAGGCTCTGTGTGTGTATGTGTTTTGAGAAAAAGTACAGAGTACTTGTATGTTGGTGGAAATAATTTACTAGAAAGGGAAAATAATCACCAGTACAGGAGAAAGAGGGACAATTGCAGGAACAAAGGGCATGTGAACTGGCAGACACAGGGAACACCTGGCCTTGGGTAGTGGGGAGGACAGTTTTTCCATTGTATCTGGGGGAAGGCAGAGCATATGGGCTCAGACGCAGGTAGATTGAAAGATTTGGCATTAGGACAGTGTGGAAAGAATCAGGAGGCACCTGGAAAGTAGAAGAGGAGAATGAAAGGATTTAAAGCTCTCTCAGTGACACCATCTCTTATCAACAACCTCTGCCAACATCCCATCTGTGCCAGGCACAGGGGCTCACAGATGATTCACGCAGTGTCCCAGCTGATGAGAAGTTCATGGTCTAAGGAGGGACACAGACCTGTAAACTGACAGCTTTAACACGATGTGCTAATAATAAAGATGTGCACAATGTGTTCTGAAAACAAAGAGGGTGTGAGGAACTCTGCCTGAAGGGGTCAGAGAAGGCTTTGGGGAGGTGAAATTTAAATTAGGCTTCAAGGAGGACAAGAACATTATCAGGCAGGCTAGAGGAGGGACATTCAAGATGGAGAGAATGGCATGTGAAAGCCACAGAGATGAGAAAGATCCTTTTATTGCTTTTCTCCCGGCTCCACCTTTTTTCTTACCCCTCCCCATTCCCAAGCTTCAAGAGGAAATTTTTCTTTTTGGAAAGTTTAATAAACTTCTGTGCAGCCTGTACTGAGTCATGACAAAGGTGTGTTTCACACTTAAACAAACATCTCAGATGTTATTTTTTGCACTTGAAGAACAAGCTATTTTTAAAGAAATCCAAACTCGCTGGGACTCAGCAAGGACGATTTCTGTGACCTCTTTTTATGAAGTGAGCTTTGGAAAGGAACATAGTGACCAGCGGTGGCAGAATCAGAGGACCTGGCAATTCTTTCCTTTAAATGTTTCAGCGAGTCAGTGAGTAGTCTCACCTTACTAAGTTGCACATTTTATCTTGGCTCTCTGGTCTTCTGGAAAACTCTCAGGGCGCATGCGACAATTATCTGATAACAGAATGAGGGGAGCTGAGGCCGACACTCTCTCAGAGGTAGACTAAGATAATAGTGGAAGGGATGGAAAGAAGGGGATGAATTTGAGTGGGGTTTAAATGATGCTGTGAACAGAGGAAAAGCCATGTCCCCATGCTTCAGAAGTGTCACTGTACCCATCTACATAGATTTTCTCCTCCCTGTATGGACTGTCAGTTCCTTTTCTCCCTGAACATGCACAGCATTCCTCCATGGGGCCTATATCTCCACCCCCTTGAATCTGTCTGGCCTGTGTCTACTTTGACCAGTTGAATGCAAGGAAAATGATGCAGGCCAGTCCTTAGATTGGTCTTTAAGAGTCTTTAAAAGCTATTGCTATGAGAAGCCTATAACTTGTGAAGATGCTACATATATGTAACCTCGCTGACATTTCAACTGAGCTCCCCAGCCAACAACTGGCACGAGTGCACCATCTTGGATATTTAGCCCACTGGGCCTTCAGATGAATCCAGCCCCAGCTATCGTCTGACTGCAACTGCATGAGATACCCAAGTGACAAGAACCCAGTTAAGCCCCTTCAACCTGCAGGATCATGAGAAATAATAATAAATTGTTTTAAGCCAGCAAGTTTTAAGGTGGTTTTGTTACACAGCAATTACCAGAATGTCATCTATTTCCATCGATCTTTGCTAAGACCAGGCACTCAGCTAGGTACTTTTCATTTTAATGCTCATGCCGACTTGAAGATTAATAGTGTTCTTTTCCTTTTGGAAGATGAAACAACGTCGAGGGGTGATCCAGAACTGACCACAGACCGCTCCAGCATATGTCCCATAGGTGCTACAGCTGGACACGTTGATATTATACAACTCATTTAATTTCTCCCAACCTTACCCCTCCTCTTGAGCATGCTAGCTCAGGGGGTGGTGCTATGCCACCCAGGCTTGTAGCCTGAAACACCTGGCACTGCCTTTGTCTGTCTACTTTGTGGAAATGAAAGCAGCCTCGATCCTGAGTCAGGAGGCCTACAGTTGGGTCTCAGCTCTGCCACTCAGTTGCTGTCTAACTTTAGGCAACTTATTTCCCCTCTGTTGGCTTTAGTTTTACTTTTCTGAGAATAAGGGAATTGGGCTAGACCACTGTTTCTCAAACCTGAATAATATATTAATTCCTCCATTTAAAAATCTTTTTTAATGTAATTTCCAAACATACCCAATCATGGAGAGTATAGTGGAACTTCATGTACCCTTCATCTAGTTTCAACCATCATTTCCATTTTGCCGTACTTTAATTTATGGCCCTCCCCCCCTTTTATTCTTCCTGAATATGAATCTGGATTACCAGATTCAGCAAATGAAAATACAGGACACTAAGTTAAATTTAATAACTATAAATAATTTTTAGTATAAGTATGTCCCATGCAACACTGTATTTTATCATGCAACCCCACTCTAAATACTTCAGTGTGCAGCTTTAAAAAAGAAACTTCTATCACATAACTACAAGGCCATTGTGACACCTAATATCATCCTAATTCCTTCCTAGCATCTACCATGTAGTACATATCCCAATTTCCATGATTGTCCAAAAAATGTCTTTTTACTAGTAGTTCGTTCAAATGGAGATATAAGGATGTCAATTATTTAGCTCTTAAAGCTCTTAAAGTTACTTTTAATCTAGAATAGTCCTTTCTTCTCCTCTCAACTCTACTTTTCTCTTTCATGCTTTTTACTGATCAAAGTAGCTGGGTCAGTTGTCCTGTAGAAGATTCCACATTCTGAATTGGGCTGATTGCTTCCTTTAGGTATCACTTTTACTGGTACCTCTAGCCCCTATACTTCCTGTAGATGATAATTTCTATTTAAAGGCTTTATTGGATTCAGGTTAAACCTTTTTGTTCAGGATAGAGGTGCTGTGTACTTTAGAATGTGTCTCATCAGGAGGCATAGAAGGTCTGTTCATTTCACTTTTAGTTACACTAACAGTTATGAAAGAATTTAGGTGGTGACACCCTTATTTCTTCATTGAAAGGTTTCTGATCAGCCCTTTGCTCAAAGGTTTTACTGTCTATTGATAATTGTTGCCTTAATCAGGTATATTATTAGGGTCTGCAAAATGGTGGTGATCTAAGTTTAGTATTCTTTCTGATTTATTAGCTGAAATTCTTCTGTGTAACTTTTCCTTATCCTCTAGAGATAGTTGGTTCCCCTGAAATATAGATCCTAATGGAAGGTAGAATAAATGCTTAATATTTCTTTAAGAAAACCCTACAGTTTTTTGAAATTTCCAAGAGGGAATTGAATAGCAATGTTGATAGTTCTAAATTCAAATTTGAGATTATAAGCTTTTTACTCAAATTTTTTGATATTACATTTGTATCTCTTTTGTCTTGAAAATCTTGGGTCCTAACAACATTGATGTAATTTCTAAAACATTTTGTCTCATGGTAGACATTTTTTCATATGGCAGTAGTACTATCATTACTAATAGGACTATTGAGAGAAGTTTAAGATGTCTTTGTTTCTTTTTTCCTTTATCCTTAAAATATATTTCATTGAAGATATGTGGTCAAAATACTTTAAAATCAATTGGAATAATTATTTTTTCCTGTGTGGTCATGTTACCAACCTCACATAAAGTTATGTTCCTATTTTGGCTTGTTTTTTCCTAAATTTATTTAGGATTATTTAAAATTAACACGATTTACTGATTTAAATATTTACATGAATCATTTACAAGATTTCTAAGTTGAAGCTATCTAACAAAGCTTCTTTCAAGAGGCCTCACTTCCAATCCTTTCTCCTCTACTCTGTTCTCTTTTCCCACATAGAAATGCTGTTAAAGTGTGGTTTCTCAACCCCAGCACTATTGGCATTTTGGGCCAGATGATCCCTTGTTATGAGAAGGAGGAGTGTCTTGTATATTGGAGGATGTTTAGCAGCATCCCTGGTCCCTACCCACTAGATGCTAGTTACAACTAAAAACGTCTCCAGATATCACTGAATGTCCTGGGGTGGAGGATGGCAAAAATTACCTGTAGTTGACAGAGCATTTTAAGGGAGACAATCTCTTGCTGGCTTGAAACTTTGACCCCCAGTCTTAGCACGTGCATTTAAGTCACGCTTGTCACTTTAGGCAATCACTTTGCACCAACATGAGCACTACACTTGGGTTGCCAGGAATCATTTACAAGGTGGCTGTCCCAGTGATCCAGAATATGCTTATGTTATTATTACTTGTAGATTGTAACTGAAACCAAGACACAAATTTAGAAACTTGCAGATCCAGAGATCCAGACACCTCATGACTTTCCCTGCTTTGCAGAATACTAGGGCTGGGTGATTTCTTAGAGCCCTCCTGCTATCTGAAGGCTTTCTTGTTTAAAAAGTCTAGAAGCTGGATTTTCAAACTGGGGTGGATAGCACAGTGATTGCAAGCACTGAGTTGGGTCCCGGTTCTTCAGCTTAACAGCTCTGTGATGTAGTGCAAGTTACTTACCTTCTTAAAGCCTTAGTAACCTTGCCTATAAATTAAGATGAAACTTGTATAGACTTCATGGGATAGTTTCGATGATTAAAGACATAATGCATGTTAAGGGCATAATATACTGCATGGCATACAATAAGTGCTCAGTATACACTGGCTGTTAGTACAGTTACCACCGGAGCTCATTAGTGGTATGCTAGGAAATACTCGGAGTCCCAGGATAAGGACATCTTCCTAGAGTGTGAATTTCTACTAAAAGAGTTAGAAAAACAGGCTTTGAATTTTTCTCCTAAAGGGAAATCATTAAAAACATTATTTTCTTGTTAAAACAAATATGGGAATAAACGGCAAAGTTTGCATGGAATTTAAAGATAAAATGTGAGACTTCAAAGAGATTTTATGCGTGAAGAATATGGATGAATTTGGGCCTCAGCCCCAGGCCTCCAGGGAGGCTGTCTCAGTCTCCTCTGCCTGAGAGAACTTTGGTGGGACAGTTCTAGAAGTAGCTCTGGATTGTTTTGTACCTTGGACGATAGAAGTATCAGGATATTAGAAGAAATTCTGTAAGAACTGGGGACTTCCTGACCAGGAACCCCTGTTCTTGTCAATTCCTTTCCTTCCACATTGCATTGGGTTACCTGAGAAAGGAGAATGGGAAAATCTGCTGGGTATTCATTCACTAAATATTTATTAAGTGACTCATATGTCTGGCACCATATTAAAGAATACAAAGAAAACAAAACAAACAACATCTTCCCACATGAGACCTTCAGTCTACTGAGCATTCAATATTTGTAGCTATCACAGCCTCAATAAGAGAACTGAAATGAGAAACATTTGGAGAAATGGGTTTGGGGTTTAGAGGAAAGATCTGGCAGTTAATAGGCAGTTGAGTAGCATGTGAAACATCCAAACAGAAATCCTGAGTAGGCCGTTGAATGAGAGTCTAGGGCCATAGTTTTCTCTTGGGGCTTTTGGACATTTGTGGAGTTTGGGTAGTCATAATGGCATTTATTGGGGGTAAGCCACAAATGCCAGATGTCACACTGCGCATTTATGTAGGTGAAAGTCCTGTATGCAATTATCTGAGCCTAACAACTAAGTCCATTTTTCATATAAAAACAAAGTACATTCTAGCATGATTTTAATATTCTAGGGAGGCAAATACTATGCAAAGTGATTGAAGATTGTATCTTGTGTTAAGACGCTACCAAGAGATTTTCCCCCATTTCAGAATATCATGTCAGCAACAGCAATTCTGTTACGGTATCTGAGTCTCCAGTTGGCTTCTGTAGCTGTTGATTTTAGGTCAGTGCTTCTCAAACTGTACCGTACATGTGATCACCTGGGTATCTTGTTTCTTCCTTCCCTCCCCCCCCCCTTTTTCTTTCTGTCCTTTCTTTTCTTTCCTTTCTTGAATGGAAGACTGGGTAATAATAGAAAGGGAAGGAGAGGCTGACCATAACAGAGAAGGGGCAGATTAAGGAGTGAAGTTACTTAGATGGTAGAAAAGGAGGGCATCCAGGAACCAGGCCTTTGTTGAGAGGAGCTGGTTTTTGTAAAAGGAGGGGAGGAGGAGAGAATCGCTAGAGATGTAGGTACATTTAGAAACATGATGGCAGGACATTGAGAGATGTCACATCCCTTATGTCGTATTCCTCTCCCACAGCAAGGCTAGCTACCTTTATGTCTTTAGCTTCTTTCTATAAAGCTGGCTTTCTATAAAGCTGGTTGGGGAGGGGTGGAGAAATGAAGGGGGACCATATCAACCTCTCTACCTCCCAGGGAAAGTGCTTTGAAAAATAATGCAATAAGGTATTACTACTATGACTACTCTTATTATTATGTTCCTCTAGGTCAGCACTGGCCAAAAGGACTATCTGTAACAATGTTTTATATCAGAGCCATTCGATATAATAGCTACTAGCCACACGTAGCTATGGAACACTTAAAACATGCCTAATGCAACTGAGAAACTGAATTTAAAATTTTATTTAATTTTAATTAATTTAAATTTATATAGCTACATGTGGCTAGTGTGTATTGCACTGTATATCGCAGCTCTACATGTTTTCTGCCTGTCTCAATGTCGTTCTTCAAAGATGAGCACCCTTTAAAAAGGGCAGTGTCATTCGGGACCAAGAGCGCTGGACTCGGAGTCAGGCAAGAGTCCAGTTTCAGCAGTGCCCTTTCCCGATCTGGTAACTGGGCAATTCACTTCCTTTTCTGTGCTTCAATATTCTTTGTTTCCTTCTCTCCAGTGGGGAGGTGAGAAGGTCAAAAGAGCTAAGCATATGAAGGCACCCAGAACTGTGAAAGGCTGCACACCATCATGCAGGAGAGCCAGTCCACGTCCCTTTACTGGGTACCTTTTATAAGAATGGCACAGTGCTGTGGCAAGGATATGCTCCAAAGATGCCTCCTCAAAGAGCCTTTAAGGACCCTACCTTCCTGCCTCCATTGGCTACTCTGTTCTCTGTAGGCCATTCAAGGTTATTCTATGATTAATGTACGTCTCTCTCACTGGCCTCTAGCCCCACAAGAGTAGGGCTGTGTAGTTGTTTGCTTGCATTTGTATCCCTAGGGACCAGCACATAGTAGGCTCTCAGTAAATATTTGTGCAATAAAAGGATGGAACGGGAACTACTGGTATTTGAATTGAAGTGTGATTTCAAAGCTCACTGAGCTCTATTCTAGAACTTTACAGCATCCATTTATCCCTATTTATAATGGTGGAAATACTAGAAAAGACCCAAATACCCAACATAGGGGCTTGGTTTAATTAAATGATTCTTAAGATACAACATTATGCAAAAGAATATTCAGTGACACCAAAAGAGGTAAATTTAGTTTATATTATTAAATGAAAGAAAGAAAAACAAAATCTTACTTTGTGAAAGTTATTTATTATATACATGGGGAAAGTTGAAACAATAGATACAAATATTAACAGTGATTACTTTCTCTGGGTGGGATTAGGATGATACTGTTATTCTTTTTTTTCTAAAACATCTATTTGAAGGGGGAAGGTAGATGGATTAAAAGGGGTCAAATGTGTGGTGACAGAAATCTAACTATGGGAGGTGAACACAATATAAATATATATATGTCTTACTGTTAAAATGTACAGCTGAAACTTATCAGATTTTATTAACAAATGTCACCATAAAAAATAAAATAATTAAAAAGCCCATCTACTTTTTTAGAAAATGTATTTAACATGTCCAGAAAAAGAAAACATATAGAGACAGTAGATTAGTGGTTGCCTGTGGCTGGGGATAGGAAAAGGGATTGACAGTAAATGAGTATGAGAGATTTTATGGAGAATCTGTAGAATGTTCTAAAACTGATTTATATTGATGTTGCACTACTGGGTGAAGTTACTAAAAATCCTTGACTTGTACACATGAAATGCATGTATTTTATGATATGTAAATGTACCTCAATAAAAATTTGAAAAATGTATTATATATATATGTATTCTTTAAAAAATTAGAGCAATGCAGAAATATTTAGTCCCCCATCCTACACCCAATTCTACTTTCCAGGCAGAATCCCTTTCTGACCATTTTTTATGCAGAATCCAGGTATTACATATACATTATAGATATGCAATTTTCTGCAACTTTCTTCTTTCTCTGGACATACATTGTAAGACATGAAAAGCTTAACACTAGCTGCCCTGGAAGGTGGGATTAAGGGTAGAGGGTATTGAGTGTGGGGTGGGGGTTGGGCAGCAAAGGAGAGGCACACAAAAGAAATTTTTACTTTCTTTACTTTGTATCATTTGCATGTTTTTGTCAGAAATGTTTAGAGTTATAAACACAATAAAGATATTGGAATAAGAGGTACCATTGAATGCTTAATGCCGTGCAGTCTTCCTGTTTAAAAAACTTTTTTAATTTTACCAAGTGCCAGGCATCATACTGAGGGCCTGAGATACATTGTCTCATTGAATCCTTATAGCAAGTCTACAAAGTATGCAATATTATAGTCTCACTTGACAGGAGTAAACTAAGAGCTGTAGGGAGACTGACTTTCCCAGGTCCCACAGCTAGTCTGCACTGAACCCAAATCTTGAGGCTATGGCAACTCTTCTCCCTCTAACAGATTCACGTTCTCCCTGTAAAGCTCATCTATAATGATCTCATCAAGTGCATGTGTAGTTCCCACCACTTACCCACTCAGGTAGGAAGATGACCCTGTTCTCAAGAAGCTTATAGTCCAGAGAGGAGACAGACAGCTAAACAATTACAATGTAGTGCCATAAGTACATAGGTTTAAGGGGCTATATGTAATGCAGAGGGAGTTTAGACAATGTATCAAAGGTAGCCACCAAGCTCCTGAGATAACAGGTCCTCAGCTGACTGATAAGAACCACAAGGAGTTTTTCAGGAAGGTTAAAGAAAGGTGTGGGTGGTTGGAGTTGGGGAGAGGGTGTAGAAAGGGATTTGGGGTTCAGCGTTTGGCTCAGGAGGCTCAGGAGTGTTACAGACTTGGGCATACTCTGGAAACAACAGTGAAGTTCAGTGTGGCTGCGGGGTCAAGTTGGCCTGAAAGAGGGGCAGAGGGAAAGGCGTGTACCTTGCAAATTAAGGCCAGTACATCAAAGCTTTTTAATTTGAGTTAGTGTTTATACTTTGCCCCGTGAATGAAGCAGAGCTGTTAAAATATCTGGGTCTGGCATGTTAGAAAGATGGGCATGTTAGAAAGGGGCCTGGAGGGAGCTGCTGTTGGAGATCCCTCCTGGAGCCCCAGCTCTCCCAACCCTAGGTGGTCAGGTTGTTTCTGCCCCAGATGGGGAATTCCTTTAGAGAAAGGACTTGTCTCATTCACTTGTGCATCCTAGCACAGCACCGGGCATGCAGCAGGTACTCAGTAAAGGCCACACTCTTTATTGGCAGAATGTTGTGTGCCAAGAAGGTGCTGGCTAGTGACTCTGTAAAATAAAAAGCGAACTTTCATGTATCTTCCCAGGCACCACTCAGGTGGGTGTTCAGCCAAAGTCTGACCCAACTAGAAGGAGGGGTGGGAGAGGCCTGGCCCCAAACTCAATCGCAGGGAGGTCCGTCAGGGGTGGGAGAAGAGGCGGTTTACTAAGGCGCAGCTTCTGTTCAGGGCCTCCTGTGGGCTAGGACTCACACGCATTGTCTTGCCCCATCTGGCCGACAGCTCTTACACCGGAGTTATTGTCCCAGTTTCCTCGACCGGGAACCCGAGGATCAGAGTGGTTCTGTGACTGGTCACGGTCACACAGCTGTGAAGTCCAGTGGGCAGAGGCTGCGATCCGACCCGTGGAACAAGTCTAAAACCCCACTGCCCACCCCCTACCTCCACCTGCACCTGGGGAGAGGCCCGGCGGCACTTACTCCGTTTGCGTGGCCGCTGGGGTCGCAGGGAACCCCGCTCTGGGGCGTGGGGCCGACGAGGCCGGCTCGCGGAGGAGGAGGAGGAGGCGGAGGCGGCCGCGGGGGGAGCCGCTCCCAGCTTCGGAAGTTACGAAGTTTCCGTGCGTGCCGCCGGCTTCCCCGCTCCGCAGCCGTGACGCCACCGGCGCGGCGGGGCTCAGGTGCTGCCGGCGGGGCGGGCCGCGGAGAACCGGGAGGGGTGGGCCTGGCGCCCGCACGGAGGGCGGGGACGCAGGGGACGTGAGCGTCCGTTCGCAGGTGCATGCACGGCGGCTCGCGCTGCCTGCGCGCCGCCAGGTGCGCCGTGGGCGCGGGCCGGCGCCCTCAGGTGCGGCCGCTCGCGCGTGGCGGGGGCCGCGCGGCGGGCGACCAGGGGGCGGGCCTTCCGTGCCCCGGCCGCCGCGGGCCCCGCCCCCCGCGGCGCGGCCAATCGGCGCGCGCGGCGGCGTCACGTGCCCGCCGAGGCCGCCGCCGAGGCCGCCGCCGCCGCCGCCGCCGAAGCGCAGCGCGGAGCCGCGAGCGCCACCAGGGCAGCAGCAGCCGCCGCCGCAGCCGCAGCAGCAGCAGCAGCAGTGGCCGCCGCAGCCGCGGCGCCGGAGGAGACGCGGGGCGGGCGGACGACGAGGCGGCGGCGGCGGCGGAGCGGGGAGCGGGCGCGGGCCGAGCGCGGCGGTGCGGGTAGGCTGCGGCGGCGGCGGCGGCGCCTGCGCGGCGGCCCGTCCCGGGCGGGCGGGCGCTGAGGCGGCGGTTGAGGCGGCGGTTGAGGCGGTTGGCGGAGCCGGCCCGGGCCCCGCATTGTTTGTCGTGCGTCCTTAGCAGCGGCGGCGGCGGCGGCGGCAGCCCGGGGCGGAGGGCGATTGCGGGGCCCCGGGCCGCTGCGGGCAAGGGCAGCCGCTGCTCACCTTCGAGGAGACGGGGTCCGGCCCCGAGCGAGCGCGAGCAGGGAGGGCGTGGACAGCGCGGGGGGCGGGGGGCTCTGGCAGGTGTTGGAGGACATGGGGGGGCGGCAGGGGGCTGTGGGGAGAGGCTTCGGGGTGTGTGTGTGTGTGGGGGGCCAGGCAGGCGGAGGGCGTGGACAGATTCGGGGGGAGAACGAAGGGGGCAGGGATCCGGCCCCGGGGAGGGGCGAGGGCGAGAGGGACGGAGGACATTCGGGAGGGTGTGTGTGTATGTACGTTGGGGGTCGTCTGTGGGGGGTTCTGGAGGAGGTGAGGGAGGTTGGGGCGGGGGGAGAGCAGGGGCGAGGGTGGTGGGCTTGGAAGAAGGTTGGGGAGCCGCGGAAAGGAGCAGGATGTCCCGGTTGGGGCTGTGTGCGGGGGGCGGGGAGGGAGTTGGAGGTGGGGGCAGGTGTAAGAAGGCCCGTGGACGGATGTGAGCAGAAATGTAGGGGGAAATGTGGCAGGGTGTGCATGAAAAGGGAGAGAAGGGAGGAGGAGGGAGGGTGCCTAGGGGTCTCTCCAGTGGCCGTGAGGGAAATGGAGGGTGTGTTAGGGCAAGGAGGTGTGTGTGAGGGTAGGCCCAGAGGCTTCAGGAGACCTGTGAGCGATGTGAGGGCCAGGAGGTGTGGAGGGGAGACGGGAGGGAGGCAGCGGGGTGTCGAGGCGGGACATATGGGACATGCAGGGAATGACATGTGAGGGGAGAAGGCAGGTTTCTCTCTGGGGGTGGTGCCCTGGGGAGATGAGTATAAGGCGGAAGGGGCAAAGGAAGGTGGTTGGAGCAGAGAGCCTGAGTTTGAGGAGTTTGGGAGGGAAGTGGGGACAGTGGAGTTGGGTGATGGGGATGGGGAGGAAGATGTCTGGGCAGGAGGTATGTGGGGCGTTTAGCATGTAACAGGAGAAGTGAGTGAAATGGAGGGTGTTCTTGCTGGACGTACGGATGAAGTGGGGGTTGGGGGGTGGGGAGAAGGAAGGAGGGAACTTTGGGTAGAGTGGAGTGTGTGTTGAGATGGAGGGCCAGAGGTGTAGGGGGTGAAGGAAGTGGGGGCAGATGGAAGGAAACATTTCTAAGCAGCAAGTGTGGAGGGAAGTTGGGGAGAAGGAAGGAGAGGAGGGTGGTGTGTCTGTGAAGGGAAATCGGTTGAAGGAGGTGGTGGTGAGGGATAGGTTGTTCAGGGAGGTATACAGGTCTGGAGTACCACATATGGAAGGAGGGAAGCACAGTTTTGGGGCACTAGATTTTGTCCAGTAGAGAGAATGGGGTAGGCAGGAAAAAGAGGGAAAGAAGGGGGGAAGACAGGATATTTTTGGGGAGAGGATGTTGAAGAATACTTAGTTCCTATAATGATCAGGGTGGGGGATGTGTGTGGGGTGCACCTGTGACTAGAAAGGGATAGGTGTATATTGGATTAGGGTAGTCGGGGGAGAAGGATGCCCTTAGGTCAGGAATTGACTATTCAGGTGGAGAAAGTTAGGAAAAAGGTTGCTTAAAAGCCTTGAAGGATCAGGGTTGCCGAAAGAGATTGGAAAACTGAGTCTTGAGAGATTAAAGGGGCCAAAATTTTTAGGTCACTGAAAGCATAGGAAGGGCAGAGTGCCGAAGTTGGAAAAAAATACTAAAGGAAGGGGATTAAATTCCAGATTTAGAGGAACTGAAGAGTGTGTGGGGGAGTGCGTGCGGATCGCGGAATGATGTTAATGGAAAATGGAGGACATTAAGCTCTGTACTGTATCTGAAAGTTCATGCTTCTAGGATCAGAGAGACCGTGAAGCTTGATTTTAGTTCCAGAACCCAGTGAATGGGAAAGGGGTAAGGGAGGGCTGAGTACACACTCCTAAGTTTGGAGGAGGCATGTGATGGGGTGTCGGCCTAGCACAGTGGTCTAACGAGTGGGCAGATAGAAGGGTCATACACGGTCATGAAGAGTGCACCAAGAGTGAGTAGAAAGAAGATTGCAGCAGGTGCAGGGCAGATGTCTTGATGAAGATACTGTAAGAGAGCAGGGCTCTGCGTCAGTATAGCCTTGAAGGGGGCTGTGTTAGGGTGGAAGGGATACCTTGGTGCAGTGTCTAAGATACCCTGGTGCTTTCTGGGTAATGGGGCAGTTTTCAGACATTGAGTGATGTAATATCTGAGTCCTGTGCTAGAGGCAGACAGAGGTAATGTATATCCAGCACCTAAAAGTGACAGGAATGGAGCTCTTCGACTCTCTCACGGTGTAAAAACTGATCCTGGAATGTTGGCTTTTTCTCTCGGATAGTTCAAGTAAAATTTAGTTCAAGGCTTGTGGATTTTCTGGTATTTTGATTTGAGTCGGAGTGTAATGTTAGCTTTATTGAGGAAAGATTTCTGGGGTTGTATGGACATATGGCCATCAGCTTGCCAGACACATAGGAAATAACCTTTAGCGGTCTGAGTACGGATATTTTTCAGTGCAGGTTTCAGTCAGTGTTCTGTAGCTTGTGTTAGATCCTTTGAGGCTTGAAAGGATTAAGAAAACTGCTTTTGAGACTGCCTCAGTATGCAGGGTTTTCTAAAATCTTGGAAAACATTTTCTCTTTCGATTGTTGAAAATTTAGTCTTGCAAAAAATATTTCACCATGTTGCAGAAATAACTTCAATTGTTGCTTTGTGGGCTTCATGTAGTTTATAATGTGGTACCTAGTATTTCAAGTAAAAGGTTCACTTCGGTACCTTGGGAAGCTTTCTGGGTTGATTAGTTTTCTTCTGTCAATTTGAGAAGTATCTTAATGTAGCAATTGTAAGTTCAAATAATAAGTTTGAGTGGAAGTGGGAATCTTGCGTAAACATAATAAAGGCTGAGCAGAATACCACATTTTAAGTGATCTGAATCTGTAAATATAAATATTCAAAAATAAACTGGAAGCAAATAATTTTAAAATCCAAATTTGAAGTCACGAAGGTAACAAAATAATGCTCTGAAGGTGTGCTATAAGGTTTTGTTTTTGGAAGGAAAGGTTTTTAAAGTATAATATGCCTTTGATTGAAACTCTTAGCAGCATTTTGAGATTTAATTTATGTAAAGAAAACAATTATAAGGCTAGTGTCTGCCCCTCAGGCTCCCTGGCAGAGAGTTTGAGCAGTAGGGTATCAGATGAATAGAGTGACCTTCGAAAAACTCTCCAATATGGCCATTGTTTCCTCTTGCATTTTTGAAGTCTGTTGTGTTAGTTCATTTTATTGATTTGGGGCAAGCAGTATTTACTTGCTCAGAATACTCAATTTTGACATAGTGTCCTGATCATATGTATTGTTCTGTGAAGTTCTATGGTTTGAGATAATTTGTAGGCCCTTGAAAATATTATCCTAAGTTTATGAACCAAGGAAAGAAGGTGATTTAGATTTTGTAGGCTAAATAATTGGGTCTGGTTTTATTTTCACTGGGGCTTGCTGGACAAGAAACTTAATCCCTTTGTGCTTGTTTCTTCTCCAGAAACCTGACTCTTTATCTACCTCCCAAGAGAATTGAGATGGTTTATATAAAACAAGTTTAAGTCTTTCAGGAAGATTAGGCCTATGTAAATATGGGGAATGTTATTTCTCTAGTTCCTTTTTCCATTTGTCCTAGTCAGATAATAATTAGTACTTCAGATTTGGGCATTAAGAGGGTTAATTTGTAGTGAGAAACATGGATAGATATGAAACTTCTGTGACTATCAGAGATGTCTGCAAATTGAAGTTTGTTCATTCTTTGCTCCAGTGTCTGCTTCTGTTTCTTGTTTCATTTCTGCAGCTGAGTGTTGGTGTCTTTTTGAATTCTTGAGTGGAACAGAAGCATGTGAGAAATATTCTGAGTTCTAGCTATTGCCCAAGATTGTTTCTAAGCCTGAATTTCTAGAACAGGGTACTTCTGTCACTCAGTGAACTCAGTTCTTAAATCGGGAATAATAAACATAATATATTTTAATATGTATTTTGCAAAAAATTGAATTTAATATATTTTTTTGCAGACTAATTCTAAGTGACTTAAACATAAAAATAGAGCTACCCCTTTCTTGAAAAAGGAAAATTTATTCTTTTTCAAATTTATTAAATACTTTTTCTTTTTTTCACTTAATTCCCCATCCATTTGACATTTCCAAGCCCATTGACAAATTATGCTCTATTTAAGGGGGAAAGATTTTTAAATGTTTTTAAATATTGTGTTTGGTTTATTAGTTGTAAAAAGCCTCCAGATGCTGGTTATGATTGATATTGCAAAAATGTAAATAGCAAGTTGTTTTATTTGACATTAATTTGCTTGAGCTTGGTAATACCCAGCCGTGATAGTAGTCTTTCTGTGCTAGCTGATCTACTCTTAATAGTTTACGCTCTTATATAATGTGCTTGTATGCCATCACTCTTCTTACTGCTCTTCTGTTTTTAATTCCCTTTATTGGAAAATTGGTTGTTTTAAAAAAATTTGTTTACCTGTAGAAAAACTGTTTCTGACAGGTAATTATGAGAGGCTTCATAATCCAGTCTAATTTTAGAAAACTGTTTACTGAGAGATGTAAGTTAAATTTCTATGTCAGTCAAAATAGAAAGGAATAAGGTATGAGGCCAGATTAATGGTGATAAAAATATTAAAATATTTGAGCCTGGAAGATCTACAAATCTTTAACTTTTAGGTCTTGCATTGAATAGTGAGGCACTAAATGACTTATTATTTTCATATCTAATTTGAGTTATTTCTTGTCGTAAGAGTCCTTTAAGTTTATTATTTTTGAGAAGGATGGTTTCTGTCACACAAAAGACATTCCACATATATGTGCTCTTGATTAATGAATCAATCTTAAAGTTTAGTTATTTCATATTCACATTCTCTTAACTTCTGTCATAGCTAACACTATGTAGAATGTCTGCTTTCTTTAGTTAACTTTAGCACAATTCAGAAAGGTACAGTTGATTATGTCAATAATAAAATCATAGTGTTGCATTGTGTGACTTCACGGTTGATTTCCATTTGAAAAGCGAGAATTCTGCAGCAGGTTGTGTAATAAATTCGGAGGCATTTCTGGGTCATGGATAAGATATAGTTTCTTACTGCACCTGCAGAATTTCCTGTTCTTTGCAGTTTTCCAGGTGCCAGGGCATTTCACAATATCCTATTGAGCAGATCAGCATTTTGTTTGTGAATTGAAGTTCACTGTATTAATACTATTGACATAAAGTAAATAGTTATTGTTCTAAAAGACTGTCTAGATTTTTTTAAGTATGCCTTTTGACCTGTTTACCAGTTTAATTCAGCAAACATGCATTGTCTTTAGGTTTAAAGGCATGTTTTGTGCTGGACCTAAGATATCATAGTTGGTGCTAAATAATATTTTTTTGAGTAAAGAATAGATTATTCTCCAAATAGATTTATCAGCCCTTAAGGTGAAAATGGAGTCTATAACTTTGGTTACCTGTGTTCAGTCAGCCTCACTGAAAATCAATACACTTTAAGACAGCTAGGCAGCGACCTGATAAAGAAGTGGTTTGTTTTTAAGGTAAGATGGAGGCGGTTCATTCTTATGATGTTTTTAATTCCAAGTAAATCTGAAACTTCTCAAACATTGCACCTAATCACAGACTTTTGTACAACTTAGACAGCCTACATTTTAATCTAATGAAGTATTGGGTACTGGGTAGCTCTTGACTTAAGTAGCTCTGGACAACTCAGTTTTAGTTAGCAAAGCTAGTGAACTAGAGGGGAAGGGCATTGCAATTTTGATGTAGGTTAGCAGCTGGAGAGAATAAACATCTGGAGCCTGTAGTATGCATATTTTCAGTTGTTTTTGAAGTAAGCTTTAAATAAGCTTCTAATGTCAAGGTTAGCATGAAAGAACAGATATCAAACATTAGTGATGAGGCTTTTAAAAATATGATATCTTAAAAATAAGTATTAGCTGTGATGCTTCTGATATGCTAGCTCTGTGGTAAATGTGGGACTGTACAAAATTGGCTTTTGAAGTTGGTCAGTATTATTGTTTAGTAGTGTCCTTTATTTCTAGAGCTCAGGGTTCACATGCTTGGACTTTGGTTCCTATGATAGCTATGCAATGTAGGTGAATAACAGTCTTACATTTGGAGAAGCGGAAGCACCAAGAGTTGACTCTAG
This sequence comes from Cynopterus sphinx, assembly GCA_030015415.1. Taxonomy (NCBI): domain Eukaryota; kingdom Metazoa; phylum Chordata; class Mammalia; order Chiroptera; family Pteropodidae; genus Cynopterus; species Cynopterus sphinx. The sequence goes on along the minus strand of CM057385.1, from coordinate 122,190,696 downwards.
AACAGAGATAGGTACCCTTTCAGATGCTGTATCTCAAGTTGCTGTTAGTCCCGGATTTGGCAAGGAAGCTGATGGCTGGGCAAATTTAAAACCTGCCTCTTTTAGTCCAGCCCTTCAGTACAAGTCTTTTCAAGGGCTGCCTGGAATAATGCTTGTCCTTCCTAGGAAGCTCAGTCCTAGGATTATGTAACAGTAATGAGTCTGAGGAAAAGATCTAGCCCTTGGTGGAGTCTCCTCATAGGTATGCCCAGGATGACTCTGTATACTCCCTCGGTTGCTGTACTGGGTACTAGAATCACGTTTTCGACACTGGAAGACTTGGTTTGGACATCCGATCCTCGTGTAAAATTCAAATAAAACCCCTAATTTACAGAACAGAGTTACAGTGAAGATTACGGAAGATAAGAAAATTATAAGCTTTGAAGAATATAACATTATTTTGAAGGGAGGATTGAGCAGAAATTAAGGGTAGGCTTTGGAGTAATAAGAAAATTCGACTGGGAAGGACCTGAATTTTTATTTTTTATCATGGCACTTTAAACATCTATAAAAGAAAAGTACCGTGAACTTTCACATACCCGTCAACCAGCTTCAACAATTTCCAGCATTTGCTGCTCTTGTTTTATCTATCCCTCACTCACAATGACTTTTTGTTGTTGGTCTTGCTGGTGTATTTACAGCAAATCTTGAGCACCATATACTTTCATACAAAAAGCACTTCAATATGTATTTCTAACAGATAAGAACTAAAGGAAATATAACCACAAAACTTGTAATTCCCTAAAGTAACAGTTTCTTATTTCATACGCCGAAGGAGCTACATTGAAACATAGCTGTACCACTCACCAGCTTGTTGCATTAATCAACTTACTAGCTCTCTCTGAGCTTCTGGTTCCTTATCTGTAACAAAGATAATACTTTATGAAGTTATTTTGAGCTTAAATGAAATAATATATAAAATGCCTAACACAAAAGTTTTCAGTAAATGACCCAGCCTCTCTTCTGAGCTTCCTGTGGCATGTGAATTAGAATTTTGGGTTGTCATCCACCCTTCTTTAGTATTACAAAGAGTAACAGTACTCTGGAATTATTGCCTACTATCCTGGTGAAATTTCTCTTCATTGGACTATTTGACTCCTCTAGTGAAATTCTATAGCAGTTGAAGTCATATTCATTCTCCCCCTCACTCTTGCAGCATCATTTTTCTCCTGTCTGCTGGCTCATTTGTCAGCATCCATCTTTATTTTTAAAATAATCCTTTATTGACCACATTTTCTCTTCCAGCTACAATCCAATTTCTCAGCTTCTTCAAAAAGTTGCTTCTACTTCTCTCTAGTTCTCCTGTTCTCTCCTGAACCTACTCTAACGAGTCTTTCAGCCCCATCACTCTACTGACACTGCTTTTGTCAAAACCACCAAGTTTAATTCTTACTTAACGTATTAGCAGCATTTGGTGCAGTGGATGCAGCCTTCCTTGAAATACTTTCTGTGCTGGTTTCTAGGATATTACACTCTGCTGTTTTTCATTCTACCTCCTTGGCTTCTTCTCAATCTCCTTTGTTGCTTCTTCCTCATTACTCTTAGGTCTTAATACTAGACTACCCCATGGGACACCTCTGCTCTTTATTCTCATTTTCTTGGTGATCCTATCTAATCTCATGATTTCAATACCATGTATGTGTGGAGTCCTAAATTTTTTAAAAATTAAAATTATTGGATGACATTGATTAATAAAACAAAATAAGTTTTAAGTGTTCAACACTACATCATATGTATATTGCATTCTGTGTTCACCATCCAAAGTTAAATTTCCTTCTGTCACTAAATAGTTGACTCTCTTTACCCCTATCTACCTCTTCCTTCCCCCCTTCCCTCTGGTAACCACTAATTCCACTGTCTGTGTCCATGAGTCTCTGTTTATTTGTCATGTTTGTTGCTTTCAGTTTTATATCCCACATATGAGTGAAATCGTATGGTTCTCATGATTCCTAATTTTTTATCTCTAAAACTCCAGGTTCTTGTATCCTATTGTCTACTTTGACACTTGAAATTTTATTGGCATCTCAAATTGAACTTGTTCCAAACCAGACTCCTGAGCTTTATTTTATCCTTTCTCATCTTCTCTTTGCGTCCTTGTTGTCTTCATGTCATAATAAATAACATCTTCCTCCATCTTTTACTCAGGCCAAAACTTAGACTCATCTTTGACTTTTTCTCCCACATACCACATCTGACCCAACAGGAAATCTTGCAAGTTCTGTCTTCAAAATATATCCAGGCTCTACTTTTCATCATCTTTACTGATTAAAGTCTGCATCAGCTCTTCTGAATTATTGTAGTAGCCCTTTTTTTGTTGTTGATGTTCTTGCCCCCCCACCCGCCTTTAGTCTGTTCTCAGTACTGTAGCAGGAATGATCCTTTCAAAAAGATAAGTCAAATTTTGTATCCTTCTGGTCAGAACCCTCCAGTGATACCCCATCTTGCTTATAGTAAAAGGCCAAGTCCTATCAAAGGCTTTATGTGCTTGGATCCCTTCTTTTTTCCTCTCTGACCTCATTTCTTTTTTTTTTCCCGCTTACTCCATTCTGGCCACAATAGCCTTCTTGCTGTTTCTTTAACATGCCAGGCACATTTCCTGTCTCAGGTCTTTTACATTTGATGTTGCCCAGCTTAAGAATGCTGTTTCTCAGATATATATGGCTGCATCTTTTCCAGGTCTTATGCATCTCTGCCCTTTCCAGTGAGACTATCCCTTACCACCCTTTGAAATGGCAGCTCCTCTGTTTCTGGCTGTCCCTGTGCTCCCTTTTCTACCCTCTTGTTCATATTACTTAAACCATTTAGCTTATATATATTTTGCTATTTTATTTTGTTTATTGCCTTTTCCCCTTCTTAAGCTCCATTAAGACAATGATTAATGTTGGTTCTGTATTTTGTAGCTTCTAAGTGCCTAGAACAGTGCCTGGCAGTGTCACTAAATAGGCACTTGCATATTTGTTGAATGAATTGTTCTTTTATTACTTGTAGTATATTACTTTGTAAAGGATCTTATAGCTGTAGTGTTTTAGTTGGACTTTTGTTTTTTCCTATGGAATACTGTGCACCTTGAAGTCTATGATATATTTCTGTTTCTCTTCTTCATGAGCATTCTTTCTCAAGGACTGTTAGAGGTTTTTATTATTAATTTATTCATCACGATTTTGAGTCATTATTTTGTGTATAATCTGTGTTGCATTGGGGGATACAGATAAAGTATACATAGACTTTGACCTTTAAGAGCTTATAGTTTATTGGGTGTGTGTGTGTGTGTGTGTGTGTGTGTGTGTGTGTGTGTGTGTGTGTGTGTGTGTGTGTGTAGTGAGAGATGGTCCAGGAAATCAGAAGAGCAAGAAATTATGTGTGTGTGTGTGTGTGTGTGTGTGTGTGTGTGTGTGTGTGTGTGTGTGTGTGTGTGTGTGTGTGTGTAGTGAGAGATGGTCCAGGAAATCAGAAGAGCAAGAAATTATTTCCAGCTAAAGAAAATAAGGGAGAGACTTCAGAGAGGATGTGGTTTGTGATATCTTTGCTAACCCAGGAAAAACAAGTAGGATTAGATTATGAGGAAATGGGGAAGAGCATTCTATATGGAAGGAATCACATTAGCAAAAAAAGAATGCTCAGTATTTTTATGGGAAGGAACAAGTAGCTCACTTGGTTAAAGAGAAGCGAATATGAAAGGAATTGGTAGAATATAAGTTTAGAGGGGGATGTTGGAGCCACTGAGAGAAGGCCTTGAATGTAAGATTGAGGAATTCAAACTTTAATGTCAACAGTGAGCCTTCATGAAATGAAAGGTTGTTGAGCAAGAGTGGAAGGATGACATAATTATAGCTGTCTTTATGAATTGAACAACTTTATGTGAAAAGAGAGACTGAAACAAGTATACTAAGATGCTGTTGTAGTAGGTTGAGAAAAAAAGTGATAAAGATAGTGGAAATGGACATAGAAAGGATGCCTTAGAACTAATGAAACATAATAACTGGATGTGAGGGCTGAGCAACAAATATACAAGGTTTTAAACCTAGTTGACCAGGTGCATGGGGTACCTTGAAGAGGTGGGGATCAAGAGGTAAGTTTAGTTTTGGTGTTGAGTTTGCAAGTATGGGGACATCCAGGTGATGATTGTTCTGATAAAAAGAAAATCAAGAATCTTTTTAGAAAGAAAATAAGGATGTGCACCTGTGGCTTTATGCCTTCATTTTGATACAACTACCTGCCAGAAAGAGAAGCAAGACTTAATTGCTGAATCTGTTCCTGAGGTCTGTATCTAGATAATTGATTTGGGACACGTCTATCTAATAAAGCATCCAAACTTTTCTTTTGATTTGCAAATGGCTCCACTTGTTTCAATAAGTTTGTTAGATAAGTTGCTCTGGGTTGTAAAGCACTTCATGTATTCCCAACTTGATAAAAACTTAAATGCTATCCTTTGAGCTTTCCTTTGCTACTTTATTGGCTATAGATCTCTTAGCAGTATCTGTTTTACTTCTTTGAAAACAGCAGATGAGAATTTCTAACTAGTCACCTTCATCACTGCTGAGGTCACTTTGATCATGCCATACCTCTTTTTTTCCCCTTAGGACTTAGACAAGCCTTATACCCTAATTAATGGTAGTTAAGGTGTTAGTTGCCAAAACATTTCATTAACAACTTGCTTAACAAAATACCAGAAGATATCAAAGGATTTAGCCTTTATTCCAGACAAACTCAAGAACAGAATAAGGTTCTTTTGGATTTATATCCTTCTCAGAGCCTGGTAGCAGGAGTTTTCAACCTGAAGGTTTTTTAAAGGACAAGAATTATTTGCAAAATAATATTGATTATATAATCTTATTTATAGGCTACCTAGTGCTGTATGATATACATTTTTATACTTAATGCATTTTTAAATAGTTGGATAAAAAAGACATTCTTGAGTTAAAAACTTAAAGTTTACCACCTTGGTTTAGAATGGTGATCTTGAGCTTCCCCATAATTCTCTGAATTATGTCTTTTCTTTTGTGCCTAGTTCATGTTGGTCAATATGATTTTGGCACTGACATTATAGGATCTGTTTTTGTTTTCCAGTAAATAGGAGTTGTTAGGACCCAGTTACCCTGGAAAGAGAAAATTTTCCTGTTTAGGATGATGTATTTTCAGCTCACTGGAGGTGTGGTAGCTTCTTGATTGTCAGATTTAGCATATATTGTACCTGAAAAATTCTTTTTTGTCTAGGTGATTTTATTTCCACATAAGATAGTTTGCCAGGAATACAAAGTATAACATCTTAAACTTGTGAGAAACCTGTAAGATTCTTTTAACCCAGCTTTGGTCTTTGATAGGTGTAGAACTTAAGATATATCCAGATTGGTTAAGGGTCTTGTCCAAAATCACACACCTAACTTGTGGCAGAGTTGGGGTGAGAGATGGATTTTCTGACCTACAGGCTGGGGCTCCTTCCACCATGTCAGGCTGCTGCTTTAGTGATGTGGACCAGAAAACCTTGAATAAACTTAGTTTAATTGGTTACCTAATGATGTTTAACAGGAGCAATTAGGGTATTTTTTTTCCCTTGTTCCCTCTGAAAATTAATTTTTTTAAACTAAATTGAACAGTCTAGTTGCTTTTAGTACATTTGCAATGTTAACAACCACGACCCTACCTAGTTTCAAAGTAAAACCCCTGGCCCATTAAGCAATTTGCAGAATTTTAAAGCAATTAAAAATCTTTATTATGACAAGGTCGATGATAGCAGGTTTGTATTAGAGGTCACCCCTTGTGCTTTGCCACCCATCTCTGATTTGCCAGTGAGAAATATAGAGAATCTGTTTTGTTATTTAGCAGCGGATGTATTACCTTACAAACAATGGCAGCATTGAAGAAGAAAGTGTCAGGGACATAATAACTAACAATACTAATAACAGATATGTATTATATATTATCTATTATGTTTGCACTAGCCTTTCAGAATGGTGGTTATATTTCAGATAAGAAAACTAAGGCTTGTTCAGTAAGGTCCAGAATCACTTAACAGGTAAGCTGTGCACCTGGGGTTTGAATCCATGTCTGTTTGATTCCAAAAGTTGGGTGTTCTCTTCATTGAATCTGGGAGTAGACAGGCAAAAAGCAGCAGATAGAAAGCATCATCTTGTATGGGGTCTCAGTATAGGTCCTGGGTTAGCAGGACAGTATCTAGGGAAAGGGGAGTTTGAATTTGCCGGTCCTCGTGATATCTACAGTAGTAGCCACTTTCTCCTGACTGGTTATGATCTGCATTCCATAGGGGAAAAATGAAATAGGAAATAACCTTTGGAACCTTTGGAGCTGTCTATGGATACAGTGAAAGGAAATGCAGTGTAACTTTTGCAATTTGTTCTTTAAAATTCTCTATTCTTTCCATTTATTTTTAGTTAATTATTTGATTTTAAAATCAGACATTGATTTGCTTGAGTAGTTAATGATGTCTTAACAGTACTGGAACTTGGTTGATTTCCCATTTTGAGATACTGTTAAGGGGTGGTTCACTTTTATGAAGAATAATAACTCAAATTGTATGTGTTGAAGGGTTTTGTAATTATATTTGTCCCTATTAAAATCTCATTTTAGCTTTTTTGAAGTTTGAAAGAACTTTTAATAGGCCAGTGTTTAGTCATTTCTCTAAAAGTGGACAGTAAGTCACCTCCTAAACCTTGTCTTTTTTCTACTGTGTTTTGAATAACTCAACTTTCTCTTCTCCTGAATAATAGCCGCTAGAGCAATTAGCTTCAGAATCCTGGGTTTTGGGTAAAAAGGATAGTAATCATGTAAAAGACAGCTTCCCGACTACTTTTTACAAAATAGGTCTTTTTAGGTTATATGAGCATAACGAGAACATAAGCTATAGCAAAGCTGCCATTTCAAATGTCGTGAGTTTAAATGTATTGATAGTTATCCAAAGAAGTATGTGGATTTTGGCAGTGACCTTGTGACTTTTGCTAATATCTAAACAGTAGATACTTCTATAAATGGATTTCAAACTTTTAAAAACTTTAATTTTAAAAAATGCCCTTGTAACTTGGCTCAAATATTACACATTATTTTTCTGTTTTGACCTAGGGATGAGGTTTTCATTCTTTCTGGAACCAGAAAAAAGTGTCATGAAGAATACAGGCTTTGGAAGTGGTCAGATTAGTTTTCAGATCCTTTCCTTGCCTTGTAATATCTGTAAGACCTTCTTTCACCTTTTAAAATGAATATAATACCTCAGAACTCTGCAGAGTAGGATTAAAGGTTGATGTCTGTACAGGGCTCAGTACAGCGTCTGGCACATACCAAATTGTGTTCAAATTGTAGCTGTTTAGGAAGAAGTCTAAATATTGGTTACCTATACAAATATCAACATAATATAAATACAGTAAAACCTCATCTTATATATAATGCACAATCAATACGTTTCTCTTGGATTTTTTTCTTCCTGTGTGTTGAAGTGCCATGTGTCAGTTTTCACTATTTCCTATAGCTTGCCTTCTTTTCTCGGAAATGCTCGGCAAATATTTCCATTGATTATTATATAATTACCTTAAAGAATAGATGGTGCTTCCTATACAAGCTAATGATGAGGCATTTGTTCCCCTTAGCAATCCTTCAGTTAGGTGTTCCTGTGTTGCATGCTAACAGGTCTTACCACCTTCAGAAATATCTGCTGGCTGAATGCCCAAGCTGTGTCAAAGAAGGAAGCTCTGGTTGCCTAAATGAAAAAGTACACAATGCCTACTTATCATTTATAGTATGTTTTATGAGGATCGTTAATATTAAAGTATGAAAAGCTACATACTAGTCTATTAATTTTACTCATTACTTCCCCATTACTTGTATCACTTCACTTGTTCTGTTCAGAAAAGTATACAGCAGGCCTTTTATTCTAAAACTGTAGGGTTGAAGTTGTGATGAATCATAATCCAAGAATATCAGCTATGAAGGGGACTTTGGAGATCAGCTAGACTAACCCTCTTATCTAGCAAATGAGAAAACTGGCCGAGAGAAGTTATGACTTGCTCAAGGACATAGAAGTGACAGGTCTGATTTTCAGTCTAGTGTTAAGGTAATCTGGTAGAATGGAGAGAGCTCTGGACTTTGGAGTCACGCAGTCCTAATTTTCAGTCTCGATTTCACCATTTATTAATTGTGTGACCTTTGGCAAGTACATCTTGCTTTTTTTTTTTATTTCAGGGTTATGAGGATTATGAGATAATGTAAGGAAAGCACAGTGCCTGACATATGCTATGGGCTCAATAAATGCTGCCTGTCACGTTGTACCAATTTTCTTGATTACTTAAAACAGGTCATATGGCTAAACGATTATTCTTTATGAAATGGAAATCAATGAGAATGGTTGATGTTTTTGCCAGATTCTTTCACTGAAAATCTAAGTGGTTCATTATAGGAGGACTGCTTACTGCGAAATGAGTGCAAAATATTTGTGAGGACTTTGTGAATACTGTGCCAAGTTGTACAGTGTTGACATGATTTCTTCTTGGGAAATTTCTGCGTTTCCCAAGTGAAGTAGACATGGTATGGGGAATCCCAGTCAACCTGCATTTAGTTAGGCCAACAGTTCTCAAACTTTTAAACTCAGGACTCCTTTACACCTGTGAAAATATTGAAGACCCCAGAGACCTCTTGCTTATGTGAGATATCTGTTGATATTTATATTATTAGAAGTTATGTCTGATAAAATTTATACATTCATTTAAAAATAATAATTTGTATGTTAAAGCAAGTTATATACACACATGTATAAATATATATTTTAAGATTTTAGTTTTAAATATTTGTTTCCAATTATAAAAGTTAAAATAATACAAAATCAAAGTAAAAAATGAAATGATTTCACTCTTTATATGCACACTCCAAGCCTTGCAGTTAAGAGTTTAGTGTGTATTTTTCCAGAACTATTTCTGTGCAATTATAAATTTGTATTCCCTCTCTCTTGCTCTATCACTCTCCCCTCCACCCCCCCGCCCCATGTTGTTTGGTGACTTTTTAAAAAATAAAAATTGTATATATTTAAGATGCACAACATGATTTTATGATATACACATACTGAATGAAGTAATTAGCTAATTAACATGTCTGTCTCATATAGTTACCTTTTTTATTGTGTCAAGAGCACCTGAAATCTACTCCCTTACCAAATTTCTAGTATCCAGTACAGCGTTATTAATTGTAATAATATCATCATCATGCTTTACAATAGGTTGCTAGGCTTAATCATCCTACATAGCTACAACTTTGTACCCTTTGACCAGTATCTACCCATTTCCCCCACTTCCCACAAATGATTTAATGAAAAATAGCCATTTACCAAAACAAGAAAAAAAACAGTGAGAAGAATGGTCATTGCTTTACATTTTTGCAAATCTCATTAATGTGTAGCTTAATAGAAGACTGGGTTCTGATAGCTGCCTCTACATTTAGTCTCTTGTGATACGTAATTCTAGTTAAAGTATATAAAGAAGAAAATTTGGCTTCACACATTTAAAATTGGAGAAAAGGAGGAGTATTTTAATAGCTTCTCCCCCACCCCCTCCGGTTAATTATGGATTGTCTTCTTTGATACTCTACCAAAACTTGACAAATGGTTGTTTCTTAATGGAATCCACCAGAACCAGATCAGTGAACTTTTCCTATTCTGTTATATTAAAATCCTTTGGTTGCATTTTGAGTGGATCTTTTTTCTACACACGATTTTATATCATCATGCATTGGTCATTTGGAAAATGTTGGTTCACTGAAATTATGTTGAGCTTCCAATGTGACACATTTAATTACATAACATCTCCACACATTATGTAGCCTCTGGAAAATTCTCCACTTGTGAGAGAATGAGCGTTAAGACATTTAATGCTTTAGTACTACTGTGAAAATCCTTTTGTTCTTGTAGACTCCTGAGAGGGTCTTGAAGACTTCCAGGGATCCCTGGACCACAGAGAATCGTGGACTTAGACAAACTGGGTAAACTGAAGGTAGTGACCAGGTTTGCAAGCTGCAGCTTTAATAATGGATAATATGGAAATTACAATGGAAAGGTCATTATATAAGCCTTAGTCTTAGAAACCATCTCATTCTTTGAAATAAAAAGTGGCCTAATTTTGAAATGCAGTGAATTGGTTATTGAATATCTGAGTGCTTTTTATAGATGAGACATTGTTTTAAAGTGCTACTAAAGATATGCATTATGAAAAAGGATTCCTTTCCTCCAGTTTGGAGTTTAGCTGGAGAGGTACGACATAATTTCATGAAAAGGTAACTAATGTAGTGTTCTCTCTGACAAGTGTGACATGCAGTGCTGAGAAGAATGAGTTTTAAATAGGTGAGGAGAGGAGGCCGTTGTCTTTATAGGGGAAAAATACAGTGCTTGTTCAGATGGACGTTAATTATGTTAGGCTAGACTGGAGAATTCATGGAGGATAATTAAGCCAGGCTTTCAAAATTAAGTTGCAATTTACATTTTTATTCTCAGCATTGTTACCCAATATGTGTAGGATTGTATGGTTTCCAATATTTTTTATAGGTTCTTATTTGCCTTTGTAAAAACAAAACAAAACCATCTAATTCACCATGATGTGTGTAGAAATAGTTATCTACTTAAACATCTATTAAAATATTATCATTATTTGATGAGAAAACAAGATTAAGTAAAATCTGCCAAGAACACATAGATAAGAATAATGTTATCTGTACATGTTAGAATATATAAAGTCTCAGAATAGAGTAAAAAAATTCACAGATCCCCTTTTTTGGGGAAAAATAATACATATACATTTACAGAGTAAAACTCTTCACTCAAGACTTTGTAAAAGTATTTTAATGTTTCCTAAAGTACCTTGTGTATACCTTGTGTTTGGTTGTTTTCTGGATTGTTACAATGATTTTTTAAAAACTTACAAAGTGCCTAACAGAAGAAGGTATTCATGTGGCAGCCCTATCATTGTTTTTGTTGTCATAGCCTTCTTAACTGAGAGTTACCTCTAACATACTAGTTACATAGACATTCAGTGTCTCCACATTTAGAATATGTTGACTTGTCCATTTGTTGAAAGTGATTATTTAGCTGTTCTGGCCTTCATTAATGGAGTGTTTGTTACTGTGTTTCAGGCACTGTATTTTACCTACATTGTCTCTTAATATCTTACTACAGTTTCACTGTGACACGGATGAATGATGGTGTTTTCATTTTATAAAGGAGAGAAGTAAGGCCCAGAATGGTTAGTTGCTTAAGGCACTTGTGAGCTGAGAAGTATTATAGTTGGGATTTGAACCCTCATCAGTCTCCAAAGTGTCTTTTACTGTTCCATTTTGTGATTTTTCAAAATAGCTGTGTGTGTGTGTGTGTGTGTGTGTGTGTGTGTGTGTGTGTAGGGAAGTAGTGGCTGTTCTCCCCTTTAAATGTATTGATTTGTATTTGGATTCCAAAGCTTATTTTATTATTGAGGCATTTAATTACTTAATTGCTTGATGAAATTATGGTAAAAAGAGTAATGAATTAAAAATTTCCAGATCTCTTTTTCCAAGGTGACATTTTGCTGTATCAGTGAAGAACAGTTTGTGGGCTTTTACTGATTGTTTTAGGCCAAGAATTGACTTACCTTTGCTGTCTAATACATTGCTCTTTGATTGAATAATATGGTTATAGTCTTTTGAAAGAATATTGTGGCTTACAAAGCTTGTTTAAGAGAAAAAAATTCATTTGTACTGGCAGTCAGCCAATATTTTATAAGCTACAATTTTCTTTTGAATAGCTGGTGGTTTGTAGCTCCATAATTTGTGGTTCTTCTGAACTTGTAAAAAGATTACACATATTTAAAAATGACCTTATCACTTTAATATTTTAAGCAACATACGACTGTCGAATTCTGTTAATGCTAGTGTTCTTGTTTTCTTTAGTTAATTTCCCTGGGCTGAGACTTTTAAATTAATAATTTATAGAGTGTAATTGCCCCACCCATTCCCTAAATAAACCTCCAAACAAACCTAAAACCAAAAACTATTTTGGTAAAATAACAGGCCCGGTTAAAGTCAAAGAAAATGTGAACCTCTGTATATTAGCCAGCTTGCCAAACAAATCCTAGCAGTATCCATGTTATTCCATTCCTTAGCCACCACTGCCCGGATGTGTTGAATTATGTGGTATGTGGGTTTGTTTGGGTGTGTTTAGTGTTCCTGATTAACATTTAGTTTTAAATCAGGTTTTTTTTTTTTTTTTTTTTTTTGGTGATGCTGCCACTGCTGCTGTTTCACATGCAGGTAGAAAGGAGTACTTCGTTTGAAATGCTTCATGTTCTGTACCTTGTTCTCGTGGTTGCGTGTAGGTCGTTAAATTTGTGAAAGTTGTGAGATTATTTTAAATCCTTTCTTTTGATTTTAGGTTAAATTTTAATGGAATATGGTAATCTTTTTGCTTGAAAGATTTTGGAAAGCCAGATTAATAGTTCCATTTTTATATTCATAGAAGTTTCATAGATAAAAATGAACCTAGCATTCAACTTCAGTAATAATCTATCCTATATTAATTAGTCATTTTAAGAATGTTATGTAAATGGAATTATGTAGTATGTAACCTTCTTCCACTTAGCATAATTCCATTGAGATTCATCCAATTTGTTGTGTGTATCAATTATTTGTTCTTTTTTATAGCTGAATAGTATTCCATGGTAGGTAGGTATGTCACAGTTTATTTAATCCTCACTTGTTGAAGGACACTTGTATTGTTTCCAGTTTATGGCTATTAGCAGTAAAGCTGATGTGAACATTCCTATATAGGCTTTTGTATGGTCATAAGTCTTCATTCCTCTGGGATTAATGCCCAAGAGTGCAACTGTTGCGTTTGTATGGTAAGTGGATTTTTAGTTTTGTAAGACATTATCATACTTCTTCAGAGAGGGTGTAGCATTTTGCATTCACACTGGCAATGTATGAATGGTTCAGTTTCTTCACATCTTCAGTATTTGATGTTATTACTTTTTAAAGAAAAATTAATAGACTTTATTATTTAGAGGTTTATAGAAAATCAATCAGATAATACAGAGTTCTCTATATACCATCCTCCTTTGTTAGCTTCCCCTTTTATTAACATCTTGTATTAGTATGGTACATTTGTTAAAAATTGTTGGACCAATATTGATACATTATTATTAGCTGAAGTCCATAGTTTACATTTGTGTTTTATAGTCTATGAGTTTTGACAAGTGCATATGTATCTACCATTAGGTATTATGTAGAATAGTTTCGCTGCCCTAAGAATGTTGCCTGTGCTCCACCTATTCATCCCTCCCCCACCTCCATTCCCTAGTAACCATTGATCTTTTTCCTGTCTCTACAATTTGCCTTTTCCTTGATGTCACATGTAGCCTTTTCAGGTTGGTTCTTTCACGTAGCAGTATACATTTAAGGTTCCTCCATGTCTTTTGATGGTTGGTAGTTCATTTTTTAGGTTGCTGAATAATATTCTGCTATATGGATATATCACAGTTTATTCACCTATTGAAAGACAACTTGGTTACTTTGAATTTGGGGAAATTATGAATAAAAGCTACTATAACCATTTGTGCATGGGTATTTTGTGGACATAAGTTTTCTATTCATTTGGGTGCATAACCTAGGCGTGAGATTCCTGGATTGTATATTTAGCTTTGTAAGAAACTGCCAAGTGGTTTTCCAAAATGGCTGTACTATTTTGCATTCCCACCAACAATGAATTATTTTTTATTTTAGCCATCCAGATAAATGTGTAGTGATATCTCCTCGTGGTTTTAATTTGTATTTCTCTATTGGCAAATGATGTTGAACACCATTTTATGTGTTCATTTGCCATCTATCTATCCTTTTCAATGAAATGTTTCTTCATGTCTTTTGATCTTTTTCTAACTGGATTGCTTTAGCTTGTTTTTTTTACTGTTCAGTTGTGAGAATTCTTTATGTAGTCTAGATAGAAATCCTTTATTGATATGTGTTTTGCCGACATTTTCTCCTAGTATTCAGCTTTTGATGATCTTAACTGGATCTTTCATAGGACAAAAGTTTTTAATTTTGATGAAGTCTATTTTATCAGGTTTTCCTTTATGGATCTTGCTTTTGGTGTCAGAACTCTTGACCTAGCTTTGTGTCCTGAAGATTTTTTTCTCCTATGATATTTTTCTCCTAAAAGTTTATAATCGTTTTACACTTAAGCATATGATCTCTTTTAAATTAGTTTTTGTATAAGTTATGGGGTTTAGATCAAAGTTTGTCCTTTTTTATTGTGCTACAGATGTCTAATCCTCTAGCATCATTCGTTGAAAAGGCTATTTTTTGCCCATCGAATTGCTTTGTACCTTTGTCAAAATTCAGTTGGGCATGTTTGTGCGGATCTATTTCTGGATTCTCTTTTCTGTTCCCATTGATCTATGTGTCTATCCTTCTGCCAACACCACATGGTCTTGATTACTGTAGCTATATAATGTCTTTAAATTGGGTGGAGTGACTCCTTTTTCTTCTTTTTCAGACTTGTTTTTAGCAATTCTAGATCTTGTGCCTTTCTGTATAAATTTTAGAATACGTTTGTGTCTAATGAACCTTGGTATGAATTTCATAGATCTATAGATCAATTTTGAAAGAATTGACAGCTTTACTGTGGTACATCTTTATCATTGTATTTTAATAGTTTGGAATGAGATTAGAGAGGAGTATTTCTGTAGGGAAAGTTCTCAAAACTACTTAAATTGGATAGACATTTGTTTATAACTAGCAAAATGTTAACTTTTTTAGTGCCCCCCCCTAAAAATGCCATTAATAGAGCAATAGAAATGGGAGCAATTGTTCATTTATTTACAAATGTGTTCACTCAGTATCCTTATGAGTATCTGTTGCAGGCCAGACACTGTTGTAGGCACTGGAATACAGAGGTGAATAAGACAGGCAAGTCCCTACTCTCACTGATCTTGTGTTCTTGTGGGCAAATGATAAACAAATAATCAGATATATCAGTTAAGTGCTATGCAGAGAATTAAAATAGAAGGTGGATATTAAAATAGGAGAGTGGCCGGCCACTTGATTGAATTACCAGGGAAGGCCTCTGAAAAGATTGCATTAGTGGTTAGAATTGAATGTTAAGAAAGAGTCAGTCTTAGGAAGAAAAGGGAGAAGACATTTCAGTCAGAGGAAGCAGCCAGTGTAGTGGTGCAGTACAGGGACATAATTGATGTGTGGGACAGAGTGATTGGAGTGTAATGAGTGGGAGTCTGGGAGGGATGAATAGACAGACAAATAGACAGATAGATGTAAGTAGGTACTGATGAGTTCAGTGAGTAGTGGGGCCAGATCAGCTGGGACTTTGGTAAGTGAGGCAAGGGGCATGAATTTCATTATGAGGATGATGAGAAGCCATTGGAAGACTTTGAATAGGGGAGTGAAAAGGTTTGATGTTTTAAATGATGACTCAGTTGTTTTATGGAGAAAAGATTGTATGTAGGGGCCAGAATAAAAGCAGGAACATGAATTAGGAGGCTGTTTCAGCTCAGGTGAAAGATGATGCTAGGAAAGGATTCAGGCTATATTTTAGAGGTAGAGTTGATAGGATATGTTAACAGTCTGTATGTCAGGGCTGAACTTTTTCCTTTTAGAACTTGGGTGCCTGGTTATGGGTTTTTAGTGAAATGGGTAAGACTTGGGAGAGGAGTAGGTTTGGGGGAAAAATTTATAGTCCTGTTTTGAACACTTTATTTTCATTGATGTCAGTCATCAATTGGATAGGCAAATATAGAGTCCAGGTAGAAGATAGGATTGTAGATATAATATGGTGATCTGAATATAGGCATTGTTTAGAGTTGTAAGACTGGGATAGGCCACTTAGAAGAAAATGTGATCAAAAAGAGAAGGGGGCTTAGGACAGAACCTGGGGCAATGGAGCTTTATGAGGTTTAGAAATGGAGGCAGAGCCAGCAAAGACTAAGAAGCTTTAACCATCGGTACTATCTCTTTTTAGTTTGCCCCTTGAATTCATACACTTGATAATAGAGAAAATGGCAGTACCTCTAGTTTGATGTGGTGTGCAAACAGTACTTAGAATTTTTATATGTAACATTAAGAATAGTTTCATTAAGAAAATTGAGTACTCTGGGCCTAGCATAGGGCTAAAATTGAAGGAGGTAATAAAAGAAGTGTGAAACATAGATCTTGCTTTCATTGAACTTTGGTGAGAAATAAAAAAGAATAGTAAAATATAAACTATGTGGATGTCAACTATTTATAAATCCATGTGCATTTGTGGGATGCTAGGATGTTTCTTTTTGTTTTGGAAAACAGTGCCATCAGGGTCAGCCTGTTCTGAAATTGAGTTGTCTTAATACAATGCATTGTTCTCTCTTGGTCAATGTAATGGTTTGTAAATAGCTGGATCCTGCTTCTTTTATGCAGCTGTCTTTCTTGGTTACTGGAAGTCAGATGTTTTTATTTTTCTGTTAAGGGAATGTAGGTTTAATGGCATACCTACTAGAATACTTTCCTCACCACCTAGTTTATAGAGAATTTTTGATAGCATTCCAGTTGTCTTCCTTATTGATACATGATCAGCTCAGTGAAATTGTGCAGTATTTTGATGAATTTTATAATTTTAATAATAAAAGCTAACATTTACTGAGTATTTTTGTGCCATGCACTCTGCTGAGCAGATTTAAAACGTAGAACTTTTTTTCCCATTTAAATGTTCCCAACAACTCAATGAGGTGAGTACTGTTTTTATTCTCACTTTACATGTGAGACAGAGATTAATTTCCTATCCCAAGGTTACACACTTATTAGCAAGTGGTGGAGCAGGGATTTGAACCCAGGCAGTCTGATTTTAGGGCCTTTTCTCTTATCCACTATGCTTTATAATCTCTTTCTGGGAAACTGTCATATTGGGAATTTTATTTTACCTTTTATGTGTTACCTTGTGTGAGGGCATTGGAAGCTTATTAAGTTCTTATTAGGGCTTTTGTAGTTGCACTCATCATCTTGTGTGAGGGTTTGGCTAGTGTTATTAGTTAAGTAACCCTAGCTATTGAATTAGAGCCCAGAGATACATTGGCTGAAACCCTAAAATGCCATGCATAATAGTCCAGAGCAGGTGTCCACATCAGTATGTGGCTGTCCTTCATATAAACATTTAGGGACCCCAGGCATTAGGGCTGATGGGGAGTCTGTCTTCAATGCATGGTGTCCAAGGTTGTTTTGTTGGAAGTGCAGGGTGAGAGATTTTTCTTTTAAGCAGGTGAGATGAAATTTGCAAATATAATTTCTGTTCATATCTATTGATGAAGGTTTAGCTCATTGCGTTATCTAGCTGCAGAGGGATTGGGTAATGTATTGTCCTTTCTCTTTGTTAACACTAGGAGGTAAGGTCATTCTGTAGTGTTTTGAGTATTTCATCTACATTAAAACGTTCTCGGGAATGCATTTTCGGCTACAGAAAGTGAAGGTGTGGGGATCCTCATCTGAGCTGCAACTCTCTTACTTTGGAAAAAACAGGGTGGATTTGGGTGGATAGTTAGCAGTTTCTGCAGTGTTATAATGCTGTAGATTTCAGTAGGAATGTTAGAACAACCCCGTGCTGTGTTTACAAAGAATGATCACACATTCATCTCTTGATTCTTGTAATCATCCTGTGAGGTAGGTACATAAAGCAAGTAGTGAATATTCCCATTGTAGATGAGAGAACCAAGATTGGGTGATTGATTAAACGTCAAAGGAAACCAGCTAGGAAGTTGTAGAACTGAGACTTAACATCCAAGTGGCATGGCTTCAAAATCAGTGCAGTTCATCTAACACATCATTTGTGGGGGACAGAAAATGCTGTCCAACAATTTTTATGCCTACTGCCATCACTTTTCATATCTTAACAGTGTGTCCCAATACATCATTATTGATGTCCAGTGTAATATAGTGACAGATTATTGATGTAGTTTGGTGTTATTTTGAAAATTTAGAAAGTACTTTAAGAACTTGCTTTGCTTCATAGTCATCATTACATTCATAAATGACATCATACTTTTGATATGCCAGTTAATGGAATACCAGGCAACAGGGATTTTACTCTCTTGAGAAGTTGCATTTTATAACCCTATTCCGGTAGGGAAAATAATGTGTAAAATGTGCAAAGGATGTAAAAAATAGAAATAAAATAATTGCAGCAGTTATGTTTCTCTTAGTAAATATATTTCTTATGAAACTTAGTGCTTATCTATATAATTTCATAGATAATTTTGCTGTATTTGCTATGGAAAAACCATTTTACTACATACTACTCAAGAATTTAGAAACGTTTTCTGCTTTATAATACCTGGAAGAATCCCTGCTGACATACTAGGGGTAAGGTACCATTTCTTGGTATTTTGAGTATTTTACCAGTATTGAAGTGTTCTTGGTAAAGTGCATTTTCAGCAGCAGAGTTTGTGGTAATCTGATTTAGGGGCTAGAAGCTGTGGATTACGGCAGAATGTTAAATATTTGTACAGATAGATTATTAATCAGAAAGTAAGTGGAGACTTCTACAATTCCCATGTTAATATAACAAAGGCATCAAGCTCATTATGGCTGACTTATTTTTGATTTTCTTTATTTGAAACTATCTTGTTAAGAACTCTTTTTAAATTATTTCAGAAGAGGTGACTTTAGTACCATTAAATTTTAATAGATAGAAGTAGAATGTTTAAATATATTTTCCATATAAAAATATCCTTTTGACATTCCTTACAGCTTTAGTTTTGCCATGAATGTGACAAAGGTCAGACAAAGAAATACCATTCTGTTTGCATCTAGTTGGTAACCTATATATATATAGCTCTCTGGGATAACACTGTGTTTTGCTGAAGTTGTACCTTAAGTGATCCAGTCTTTTAGATTTTTTGTTGTCTGACAGGTATCGATAGAAATACAGTAGCTGCATCATAAATTCACTAAAGCCTAATTAGATCTTTATACAGCACGGACTAGCATTCTTTGAATGCTTTTGGAAGAATATAATTAATTGTCCACATCTTTGGTAATCCATTATGTTAGCATATACACTCTGAATTTAAAAATAGACTAAAAAGTAGACTGAATTAAAAAAAAAAAAAACATTTTATCTTCCAACCTCCTTAGCTTTGAGTTATTCACCTTTGGAGAGAATACTTATAAAACTTTGACCTTCTACCACCGACAAGAAATGCAGGCTAGTGTACTGCTAAAATTTTGAGCGTCTTTTATTTGCCTAAAACAATGGGACAGCACTTTCAGGCCACTTTAATGTAGTTCAGTTACAGTGAGTTATAAAGTATGTTATTTGAACCCTAGTCATAATGTGATTCTTGTATTCACTTGTGTTTATAACTTGAATGCCTAAAAAAATTGAGCTGAGATGAGGCATGTCACATAATATTACTCTCCAGCAAAACAAAACAGAACAGTGTATCTAAAACTACAAAGGAAGATGGAAAGAGCACTGGGCACTTTTAGTCATGAGCCCAGGGTTTGAGTTTGAGACTTGCTATAAGTTGTGTGATGACCTTTGGCAGGATAGTTCCCTCTTTGGGTCTTAGTTTTCTCTTTCAGAAATAAGGATCTTGTAGTATCAGTGTTTTTGACCAGTTTTAGCAGTCTGTGATTCTATGCTTCTTATCTCCTAATTCTTATTCTTCTAATGTATTTTTCTTTCTTGTCAAGAGAAGGTTAACTATGTAGCTCCCAGCTCTTTTTATTTTGTCTTGATGGTCTTGATAATAGAATACATGATTTGAATTATACTAACTTTAATACATTTTCTAAAACTAGTTTCAAAGGAGGCATGAAATTGGAAGTTTTTAATTTACATTTTAATTGCATCTCACTGCTGTCACTATAAAACAGGCTTGTGAACTGGGAAGACAGACAAAACACTGAAAACCTAATTAGTGAAAAGGCAATCACCTAGGTATCTATCATACCTATTAAAGTTCTTTGAATTTCTATTTTAAGGTAGAGGCAATAAAATCAGTAAGTGCGTTGCGTATAGACTTTTTACATAGAAGACGGTGCAATTAATGTTATATTCTTCTCTAAGCATTTTATTTAAAAAATTTAAGCATACAAAAAAGTTGAAAGAAGTGTACAGCAAACACCTATGTATTTTACAAGTAGCTCAATGTAAACAACTGACATTCTCTTTTGTTGCTTTATCACGTATCTTTCCATCAATTCATCCCACTATTAATCTATCAAGCCATCTTATTTTTTATGTATTTCAAAATAAGTTGCCAACATCCTTACAGTTCACCCCTAAACACTTTGACATGCAAATAGCTAGAGTTCAATACTTGTTTACACTTATTTAAAGTTAAAATTTACATGTGTAAAGTGCACAGCTCTTCAGTGTGCCCTGGATGGCAGTCATTAATTGGCACTTGACATTTTCCAGGGTCCGTGCTAGTCTGGCAGATAGATGAAGACACAGCTTCTGCCTTCATGGTGTTAATAGGGTACTTAGATATGTGTGTAAGGAGTAAATTCAGTATTGTACTTGGGCTTTTTAGTTGCAAATAATAGAAACCAGTGGTATCTGAAGATCAGGTCTTGCTTTCAGAAACCAAGGAATGGAATTCAGAGGGGCTTAAGGAAGGACTGGAGGAACCAAGAACTGGAAAGCCCACAGGACTGTCTCCTCTTATCACTGTTTCCCTCTGCTCATCTATTCATTCTTTTCTCTATTTGAAGATCTGCTTTATCCTCTTTTTAGTAATATGGTAGAATGTGGCTGCCCCCACAGCCTTTCTTTTAAAATGAACAGTTCTCAGCCACACAGACACCAATTTTCTTTTTAAAATTTTTATTACAAATTTCTGGGTGGTAGAATCTGGTGGGCCCAGCCCTGGTTCAGCTGTGGCTGAAGGCAGGGTTTTGAAGTACATTATCTCCTGTTAGAAACCTATTTAAAAAAACATTGGTATTGGAGGAAACATTGGTTAATACGATTACATAATTTTCAGGTGTACATTATAATTTGACATCTGTATATTCTATTGTGTTTATCACCCAAAGTTCAGTTTCCTTCAGCTACCAAGGAAACCTACTTTTGTGGATGGAAGAAAGTAGCAGAGATAGAACAGACAGTTCCCAGAGCAAGTATGGGGCTACTGTAAGTGAGGCTGACACTGGAAAATGTTTCTAACTACAAGTGTGGTAAATAATTCTATAGATAAGAACAGGATACAGAAATAGCATAGAGGGAGAGTCAATCACTATTTAGGGATGGAGTAGGGTGGTTGGGGACAGCTTCCTGGAGAAATTCATGGCTGAGTTGGGTTTTGAGATAAATTCAAGTATAGCAGTGGTAAGGAAGGAAATGCCCTACAGAAAAAGCAGCAGTAGAAAGAGAAAATGTCACAGTGTATTTAGGTAATTGTAAACAAGTTAGTACATTTGTAGTATAATTTTTAAAGTGGGCAGGTTTGTTAGAGGGGAAAGAGGGAGGGAAGGAGTGATACATATCAGGGCCAGTTCATAGAGCCTTACCTTGCTAAGATATGAGAAGGCAGAAAGAGAAGGTGACAGATTTGTTTCTTTAAGAAATCATTTTATTGGATGAACTGGAGGCAGTTTCCTCCTATTGAGATCCTGGGCTAAGGAAATGGCAATGAAAAAGAAGAGGCAAGATATGTAGTCAGTAAAATCTTCAGTACTTGGGATTTATTGGCTGTATGGGGAGGAGGAGAAATCTTAAAATGACACCTACCCTGATCTTCTGACCTGGGTGACTAGATGAACTGGGACACCAGCCAAGGTAAGAAATATAGGAGAATGAGATGCTATTAGCTATAGTTGTTATCTGGTTGATACCTGTAATTACAAGGACACTTTTTTAGGACATTAAATTGTGCTTATATGCATTTTATGCATTTTTCTGTACGTAAGCTATATTTTACAATATGTAAAATGTTAAGGAACAAAAGAAACAGGAGAAAATACATTTGAGAAAAATACACTGACTTTAGGATTGAACATTTGTGTTGGGTATTCATGTGAACCTCCAGCTGGAGAAGTGTAGAAGGCAGTTGGATATGAAATCTGAAGTACCGGAGAGATGTATGGGCTGCTGATACAGATAAAAGGATTAGATTAGGTCTGCAGTTCTCAAGTCTGGCTGTATGTTAGAATTTTCTGGAAATTTAAAAAAAATACTGATAACCTAGATCCTACCCCAGGCTAATTAAATTGGTTTCTGGAGGTCTGAGGGCACATCTAGCTTAAAAAGGTCCCTGTGCCTCTTATTCTAATGCACTGAGATGAGAACCACTGGTTACAGGAGGATCACTTATTACCTACATTCTGTGACTGAGAGGTGAGTTGTGCCAACAGTATTTTGTAATTGCATGAGAACTCAATATAGGTTTCTGTCTTTTGGACATAATTCTTATGCCTTTTGTGCATTCCCCCATTAATAACGGAAATCTTTTAAAAGTATGCTTTTTGTTAAAATAATGACGTACATGTGTTCTTGAAGAAAATATATGGAAGATACAAATTGTTTTAGTTAAAACAATTTTAAAACAGAATCTTTCCTTTGATGAAATGGCTGTGTCTTCTCTAATTTCAATTGCTAATAGTGTATAGTCTTTGCAGCCAAACATAGAACATTGCCTCACCAGCTGCAGTGTCTTTGAATAGTAAATATGAAGGACAGTGATTGGTAAATTAATTGTGTGTGTATTGTAGTCTGAAAGGCAGACAGCTGTAAATGGCGAGAAATTGTCTCAGATGTTTGTGATAGGGAAAGGACAATTGCTCACTTATCTGTCTTTTCATTTCCTCACTGCATGGTTTTATAACTCATCAGGGTCCTGTATCTATCAATAAGTATTTATTAACACCTGGAATATGCCCAGGATTATATTAGGAAATTTATATGTTACTAAATAAATAGGTAAAATAAATAAATAAAAATGCATGGAACCTGCAGTAGGGATGCCAATGTGTGAGTGGAGGAGGGAGTATAAATGACAGCTGAATGCAAAATCATTTGATAATTATAAGAATCCATTTGCTGTTTAGAAACTGGAATGATTTCTTGAGCTTGAGCATTTAGGGATGACTTACATGCAGATTGTTCTAACACACTGGTCCCTGGTTAGTTGAACTCTCCTCCTCTAGTGCTCTTGTGTTCCATGGATGCCAGTTAGACTATGGACCTCAGACCTATTGATCCTGCCACTTTTTCACTGTTTTTTATCTTCTTGATGTTCTCATTCCCTCTCTCATGCAACTTAAATCCCATGGTCGGTCATTATACAAATTCCTCTGGATATATCCTCAACTCCCATGCTCTTCTTGCTTTATCAGATTTACTTGGCAAAACTTACGACCCTGGTTAAGTCTGACATTCCTACCCTGTACTTGTATCCGTGCATCTGAACATAGCTGTACGACATATGCAAGCACACGTGCATACACGCATCATGCTGACTGATCTTATTTTTAAATTCATGACCTTGAACCTCACGTGAATCCTTAATGTTGCCAGGCGATCATAGTACATAGTCTAGTCACTCTGTTACTCAGACAGCTCTTATACACCTTTCTCTTTAAACCTATAACACCTTCTCTCCCATTCAGCTGGTGACCTTGCTTCCTACTTCACTAAGAAAACTGAAACACTCAGTAGCCCTGCATTCTGCCCTTGCTCCTATTGTCAGTGATGTACTGTCTGTGGGTCTGTCAAAGATAGTCTTTCACTTGTGTACCAGATACCATCCCTTCTCAACTACTTACGGACACTGCTCCAAGAATCGCCCCCACTCCATTTTTCCTACATCACAGTTTTGTTTTCTACTGGATCATTCATCAGCATATAAACTTGTTATTTTTTCCACTTTTAAAATACTTTATCTTCACTCCACTTTCACTCCCAGGTAACATCTCATTTATTTACCCTCCTTTGTAGCAAAACGTCTAGAAATAGTTGTCTGTATTCAACTGTTTTCTGATTTTTTCCCTCTCATTCTCTTTATTGAGATAGAATTCACATACCATAAAATTCACCATTTAAAGTGTACAGTTCATTTTTTAGTATCTTTACAAAGTTGTGCATCCACTGCCGCTATCTAAATAGCACATTTTCACCATCCCATAAGAAACCCTATACCCCTTGGCAGTCACTCACTGTTTCTTTCATCCCTTATTCCATGACAACCAGTAATTCTATTTTCTGTCTCTATGGGTCTACATATTTTGGACATTTCATACTAATGGAATCATACAATACATGATGTTTTAGTATAATATTTCCAAGGTCTATCTATGTTGTAGCATATATCAGTACTTCATTCCTTTTCATGGCTGAATACTATTTCAGTGCTGGACATGTACTGGAATTTTTTTTATCCATCAGTTAATGGACATTTGGGTTGTTTCCACTTGATGGCTATTATGAAATGCACTGCTATGAACATGCATATTCAGGTTTTTGTGTGAAACTATGTTTTCAGTTCTCTTGGGTGCTTACCTGGGGGTAGAATTGCTGGGTCCTATGGTAAGTTTATATTTAACATTTTGGGGAACTATCAAACTTTTCCAAAAGTGATGGGATTTTATATTACCATCAGCAATGTGTAAGGGTTCCAGTTTCTCCAACTCATTCTTTCTTAAGCCAGCTTTATTCAAGCTTTTTTCCTGACCTCAGCTGAAACTGCCCTTGGCAAGGTCATTAGTAACATCAAAGTACCTAAATTCAACAGTCAATTCTCAATCCTCATTGTGTTTGACCTAAAAATGGCATTTGATACAGTTGATTACTCATTCCTTCTTGGCACACTTTTTTCACTCTTGGCTTCTAGAACACCACACATTCTCCTCCCTCTTCCCTCCCTCTATTTTATTGATCAGTCCTTATCAGTTTTCTTTGTTGTTTCCTCCTTTCTCCCTACTTTTTAAAAGTGAAATTCTCATTGGGGATCTTATCTAACTTACACATCTTTTAATCTTCTTCATACACCAGCTCCCAAGTTGATATCTCTAGCTGAGATTTCTTTTTTTTTGTTGTTTTAGAGTCATATATTCAACTGCCTACTGAGCTGGGATATGTAATAGACATCTTAATAGAACATGTCTAAAACCAAGCCCTTTTCTTTTCTTCATAATATGCTCCAGCCACAGGTCTCCCCATCTTTGATGAAGACAATTTTATCCTCCAGTTTTCAGGGCAAAAACTTTGGCATTAACCTTCACTCCCTTCTCACATCCCACAGGACAGACCTGTTTGCCTTATGTTCATAGTATATGCAGTGTCGTAACACTACATTTACTCTTACCATCATCTTGATCTGATCATCTTCTACTGGAATCTTTGTAAAAGATTCCTACTCACAACCCCTGCTGTATATATGTACCTTTGTCTCTAACAGGCTAGATCAATGCAATAACTGGAATAATTCTTTAGGAGTATATCAGATCACATTCATTTTCTGCCCAAACCCTCCATCAGCTCCCCTTTTCACTCCAGTAATGGCCAAACAAGCCCCGTTTCATCTGATTGCACTACTTCTTGACCTCATCTGCTGGCATTCTCACCTGGTTCACTTCATTTGCCTCCTTGCTATTTTTTTAATGGGCTAGGTGTGCTTTAGACCCAGGGCCTTTGCATTTGCTGTTCCTCCTGCTTGAAATGTTCTTTACTTCTTTCAGAGTTGCTCAAAACTTGTGAATTAAACTTACTCTAATTATCTTTAGTTCTACAACCTTCTCTTCCCACACTCTGGGTTTCTCTTACTTTGCTCTTTTTTTTTTTTTTTTTTTTTGGTCTTGTGCTTAACTTTTAACATTGACTGCATTATTGACTTGCTTATGATATATTGCTTTCCCTCCCAAACCCCTGCTAGGTGGAAGCACCATAAGGGCAAGGATTTTTGTTCACTGATGTGTCTTAAGTATTTAGAACAGTGGATGGCACATAGTAGCCATTCAAGAAATATTTGTGGAATGAGCAAATGAATAGATGGCTATATGGTAGAGGTGGTGTCTGAGGCAGGCCTTGAAAATTTCGATAAGCATAGTTTTGAGAAGAAAAGAACATCTTGATATCTTTTTTTTCCTCCCTCACTCCCCTCTTCTCTGTGCCTTTAGCCCAATCTCCTTATTCTTCAAGGCTTGGGTGTTTGAATTAGGACCTGAGTTCGAATCAGTTTCTTAACTGCATGTATTGCCTTTGGTAAGATTTGTGGCCTCTCTTAAGCCTTTTTAAAAGCCATTTTTTATTGATGTATACTTTACATAGAGTAAAATTAATCCTTTATGGGTACACAGTTATGTGAATTTTGACAGACTTATTTAGTCATGTAATTACCACCACAATCAAGATATAAAATACTTCCATCATTATAAGACGATCTCTTGTGTCCCTTTGTAGTTAGTCTCCTCTTTTCACCTTCTATCCCTGGCAATCACTGATCTAATTTTTATCCCTATAGTTTCGCTTTTTCCAAAATGTCATATACATGTAGTCATTAGGTATGACTCCTTTTGAGTTGAACCCCTTTCATTTAGCCTAATGCTCTTGAGAGTCATACATGTTGTTGCATGTATCGGGAGTTGATATCTTTTTTTGCTGAGTATATCCAGTATGTGGATATAGTACAATTTATTCAACAGTTGATGGATTTTCAGATTGTTTCTAGTTTTTGGCCATCATGAGTAAAGCTGCTACAAGCATCTTCATGTGTCATATATTAAATATATTGAAACATTTTTTGGAGTGTGGACATATGTCTATATTTGACTTGGGTAAATTTCTAGGAGTGAGATTGCTGGGTGAATGGCAAGTGAATTTAACTTTATAAAAAACTGCTTAAGTTTTTCAATGTAGTGAGTCTTTATTTTTTACATTTATCAGCTAGGAAATTTGGACTCTTTGTTACAAGCAACAGAAATTGACTCTGGCAAAGAACTCATAAATAGTATGTTTTTAGGTGGCTCACAGAATCGCTTTGAGAGCCAGTGAGACATACTCAGGAGTTCTGTACCTAGGGACATTATCCTAACAGGCATTGGAGTTTGAACAGCCAGCAACGTCAGGGGATGCTAGACACTGTAGTAAGTAGAACTGCTATCTCCGGAAACCAGATGAAGCTGCGGTGCTTCTAGCACTTGCCAGAATGGATGGATTCTCTGAGGACCCAGCTTCTTTGAGTCATTACTTTTGAATCACACTTTGGAGGTGGGCTCTGCCTGCTCTGCCTCACATGTCTGGGGAGTCCCCAAAATAAAGCTGGTTCAGATAAAACAATTTCCATGTGTTTAGAACTTTCTGGGTACTTCCTACTTAGTAGGATATAAATGCTAGTTTACTTTTCTGTCTACTTTTAAAAAAATATTTTTGAAGTAATTTTTTATTGAATTATAATAAAACGAAGTACATACATCATAAGTATATACAGCTTGGCGCATTTTCGTGAAGTGAATTTATCCTTTTAACTAGTACTCAGAAGAAGAAATAGATCATTATTAGCACCCCAGGAAACCTCTCTCATTTCCCTTTCCTGGTCACTGCTCACTACCCCCTCTGCCAGTAACCACTATTCTGACTTTGACTAGTTTTGCCTATTCTTAAACTTTATGCAATCAAAGCTGTGTGTTATGTTTTGTGTATATGTTTTTTTTCCCCAATATTTGTGAGCTTCATCCATGTTCTTGTGTGTAGCAGGAGTTACTTGATTTCACATTGTTCCATTGTATGATTATGATACTATCCATTCTGTTGATGGACATACGGATTATTTCCAATTTTTGACCAATACAAGTAAGTGCTGCTATGAATATTCTTGCTCTTGTCTTTTGGTTTACACATGCACACACTTCTATGGGTATATAACATGCAATAGAATTACTAGGTCATGGATTTATGTGTATGTTCAGCTTTAGGAGAGAATGCTAAAAAGTTTTCTGAAGTAGTTTTCCTATTTTACACCTATCAGCAACACATGTGAATTCTAGTTGGTCACATTCTGTCTTTTGACATTTCTGTCCTACCTGTGTAATATTTGTTTGACTCTACCTAATCAGTCTTATCTTTCTGTTATATTAACTCTTTGACATGCAATTCCATGTTTTATTTATTTCTGTCCTTTTAGTATTAATTACAGAACATAGGATGCACATAGTAAATGCTCAGTGAGATAGTTACATGAAAAAAAGAATTCAGAACATAATCTTGGCATTATTTTGGGAGAGAAGACTCAAAGATCTGACTGAAATTAGAAGTGAATGGTATATTGGAAACAATGGTGTAGAGTTTGTTCTTTGTGTGTTAGAAATAAAAATAAAAACAAAGTATCTTGAACCTTCTTGCCCCTGAAGGCTTATACCACAAAGAGATGTTAAACTTCCCTTGATAATTTTTGTTAATTATAAAGCACACAGATATAAATTAATGTTATTAAGAATCAAGAATTTTAGTGGAAAAAAAATAAAACCAATAAGAAAAAATCTTGTAACATAAAATCTGAGTTGGAATTATCAGTATGAACTTGTGATTTTAATATATTTACTTGTTCTGTCCGCCGAAAGGGCCTAAAAGCAATGACATCCAGCAGAGATGAGCACACCTAAGTACCCAGATAGATAATAAGATTTTCAATACCATTTTCAATACCACTAAAGGAAACCTGGGAGATATGGCTGGTACCTAGTATGGGGCAGGAAAAGTGCCAAGCCTGGGACATCTTGTGTTAAAAAGCAAGGGACTATCAAAGACCAGCAGTTCATGTCCAAAGCATACAGGGACTCACTTGTCAAAGCTACCACTTGCTAAATTTGAGACAGCTTGAGCATGACAAAGAATGATGGTAATAGACATTGAACTTAATAATCTTACCAGTTTATAGTGAGAGGAGGCACGAAGGAAAGAAGAAAGAGGGAGGGAAAAAGGTAAGGCTCTTTTTAAAAAATTTATTATTTATTTATTTTTTTTGCAGAAGACTGCCAGGAAATAAATGTAAGAGGGATGACATAATTAGAAAATCACTTTTTGCATACTCTAATAATTTGGTTCAGGCAAGGATCGTCAGAGGATGCTAAGACTGTTAAGTGTTGAGATAAAGGATATTTACACAGGCTCAAAGTATCTCATCACAGACTACTACTTAAAAAAGGAAATAATTTTATACTGTGGAAATCTGACATCCCACTTAACCAGGTGATTAAGCTTAGGATCACTAAGCTGATGACAGGTATTCCTTGACTTGATTCAGGAAAAACTACATAACATCACTTCTGGTCGTATTATTGCCATAAATGAGGAAACAATCAGAGAAATTGTAATGTGGGGCATTCCATAGACAGTTGACCTGAACTAAAACAGGCTGACGTGAAAAAAAAAACAAATGTGAGGAGATTGTTCTAGCCTAAAAGAGAGACTCAAATGAGAAAAATACAGTGTGTGTGAATCTTGATTGGATCCTGGATTTAAAAATAAAATTAAGACATTTTGGAAACAAGTAGAGGAAATTAAATATGTCTTATATTTTGGATATTGTTGAGTTGTTAATTTTCTTGGGTGTGATAATGTATTATTGTGGTTAAGAGGGATAGTGATCTTATTCTTAGGAGATGCAGCAAAGTATTTGGAGGTAAAGTCACGAAGCCTGCAACTTATTTTCATATAGTTCCCCGCCCCTCCCACACACAAATACAGCAAATGCAGCAAAGTGTTAACTTGGTAAAGCTATGTCAAGGGTACATAGATGTTAATTATAATATTCTTTTAATTCTTTTACAGGTTTCAAAGTTTTCAGAATAAAAGGTGCATTTAAAAAAATTTACCAGTTAATAAAATATGAGAGCCTGAAGGGTCTCAAGAAATCATTTAATTCAACCCCTTCTTTTACAAATGGGGGAAATGAGGCCCAAGAAAAGGAAGAGACTTGTTCAAGGGCACACAGCTGGTTACCAAACAAGTTCATGTTCACTGTTCTCTCCTGATCACTGCCACCTGTTGCAGGACATAGGTGGAAGTGTGGTTGTGGTCGGGGTGTATAGAGGAACTTTGGGTGGAAAGACTTGGTGGAGCCATGGCGGGAAATGGGGGACCCCTCAGTGGAGTCACGTTGTGGGTCACTGCCACAGTCCAGAGTGGCAGAGGTTCTGACGTGAAACACAGTCAGGCCCCGGAGACCCAGAACTGCACCCAGTTGAACTTTCTCTCTCCTTAAAATTCTCTCCCTTATTTTCTTCCTCCAACCTATTCTCTTCTCTCCGTATCTTTCTTTTCCTTTCCTTTCCTTCCTTTCTTTTTCTTTTTTAAACATCTCTTCATTACATGGTCACTTGATCATTTTGCTTTTTCCACCAAGAACATGACATCATGGAAATACACGTTTTGGAACTAGACAGACCTGCTTTCAATACCTGGCCCCGCCCAACTTGAGAGTCACTTAACCCCACCAAATCTTGGTTTCTTCATCTTTGCAGAGTTGCTGCTTCATACCTTGAAAGAACATTGCATTGTGCCAGTGGTATTTTTTCATAAAAGATTTTCTCCTATGTCATCCGCCCACCTCTTAATTACTTGGGAATTTTTACAGCCTTTTTCAGTTCTTTCCGTGGTTTTCTTAAAAAATTCAATTAGTACATCTTTGACTTATTTGAATCTATTGTTAATTGATACCATTACCCTTTATCCTGACAATATATGCATCTTTACCTTCACTCAATTTATATGTTATTGTAGTTGCATACTTTTCTGTGTATTTAAACCCCATAAGTCAATATTTTATTGTATATAATGTAATAGCCATTAGTATTCATTTGGATTTACCCGTATATTTATCTCTTTATTTTCCTATCTAGACCTCTTTTATCTGATAATTTTTTCTGCTTGAAGAACAGCCATTAGAATTTCTTTTAGTACAGGTCTAAATTTAATTTAGAATAACCTTTAGAATTTCTTTTAGTATAGTTCGCTGGTGGCAAACTCAAATTTTGTTTTTTTTGAAAGTGCATTTATTTGCATTTATTTTCAAAGGATATAATCCCTGGATTTAGAATTCTGTAATTGGCAGTTATTTTCTTTAAGCACATTGAAGATACTATTCCTCTGTTTTCTGGCTTCCATTGTAAATGTTGAGAACTGTCAGTGTCTCTCTCCTTTGAAGGTAATCCCATTTAAATTTTATAACAACCCAGTGAGATAGAAGTTTTATTTTTGTAAAGATAAGAATAGAAACTCAGGACAACTTGCCATTGTCAAACAGGTAGCAAATGGTAGATTAAAATTCAAGTTTATTGACATCAATGCCTATACTTTGTCAAAATACTTTGCCTTTCTCTCACTAAATAAAAGTACATATTCATGTATTCAACAGTATTTATGAAGCTCCTATTATATGTATAACACTGTGCTGTGGACGGAGGTGGGTACCAGATTTTGAGGCACCATTCTGACCCTTTATTTATAGTTTGGAGAAAAGCATGTCAAAATAATTTAAGTTGCAATATGAGGCAGTATATGCTTACTAACAAAAATGGTCATAGATAGTAGTAATTACTGAAAGAGTTTATGCAAAGGGAATTTCACAGTTGGCTGGAAGTGTCAAAGAATGCCTTGTGAATTTTGAACTCTGGGCAGAATTTGAGGGTGGAGATTGTAGAGGCTGTTTTAGGGGAAATAACATGAAAAAAGGCATGGAGTACTGAATGAGAGGTTTGGGAGATGGCAGCAAGGTTGATTTAGCTCTAGCTGAAGTTTGTAAATATTGTTGGATGTAAGATTATATGTGACATGGTACCTCAATAGGAACCATAAATTCCACTTCTCTATCTTTTAGGTCCCAGAGAATCCTTGAAGAGTTGTTTGGGGTGGAGTGATAACAGCGAAAGTGGAAAGTATTACTTAGAGGGTAAGAGTTTGGCTTGATTCCATATTACAACTTAAATTTCAATTATGGCTATGTCACTTCTTCACTTATATTATGAGTAAGAGCTTTTTCAAAGCCTCATTTATGAATTTGAAATAATTGCACTTCATAGGGGATTAAAGGTGAGGATTAAATAAATTAATGTGCAGTATACTTAGAATGGTGCTTGGAACATGGTAAGCAAAATTTATATGTTAGGCATCATTTTATTATTATCATTATTATTAAATGAGATTATATATGTTAGTAACCAAAGGTTGGCACATGGTTAATCAATTCCAGTCATTAATAAAATGTATATAGGATAAATATTATTGACCAAATTATATTTTCATACCTCTACCCCTAGGTATAGGGAATGTAAAATCTTTAAAGTTGTATTAATGTATAGACAAGCTATATATTCACCTAGGTTATTTCCCTATTGTATCATTTTTATGATTATATATTATATATCATTCCTAATCCCCTCCTCAGTTAATTCATTTTATCAATAAAATAATAGTGAAGAGAACATTCTATGTTAAAAGTCTGTGGTTAGAAAAGAGGGAATGAGGTAAGTTATAAGTTAAATGAAATAGTGTGTCATAGAAGGGAGCTGTAAATATGCCAGAGGAAAGTTGTAGGAATTGTGCTGTTTGCCAAATTTAGAAACATTATCTCTGGGCTCTGTTTAATTTGGTCTCTTCAGGAAATTGTATGTAACCTGAGGATGCTAATTAAGCGTCCGCCATAAATATAAAGAATAAAAAGCTGCTTTCTCTGTTAAAATTTTTTTCCAAGGGAAATTGTATAAAGCCATTGAAACATCAGGATTGACAGGCTAAAAACACATTTAAGTGAAGTCTCATAAATCTTTCAGAAATTGAAAAGCAAACGTGTCAGAGAAGCAGTGTGGACTTGGAATATTAAAATGCCAGTGTTTTTAAATATTGTCATAATGGGAAATAATTTAAGAATGGACACCACTTATATATTTCTTTTAAACTTAGAGCAGTTAGAATAGCATTAAATCAGATGCTTTAGTGACAATAACCTAACAAATAGCTGATTGTAACTTAAGTGAAGTTTAACTTTATCTAGTGACTTTATTAAAAATCATGTAGGTACACATTGTAGTTGAAATGATTTCACTAGAGAAATTGCCTTTCAGTGCATATGTTGTAGGTCTAGAGGAACTAAAGACATGGTGCTGTTTCTTCAGTTTTATTTCAGATATTCTGTGGTCTAATTACTAATGATTTGAACCTTTTTGTTTTAATTGGCAACTTTTTTTAAAAAAAGAGAATTCCTGTAGATACTGTAACATTTTTCCTATTTTCCATATGCCGTGTGTTTCTCATAAATTGATGAGGGAGTAACTTTGCATATGGTCTGTTATTCTTGGAACGAGACTTTTTTCTCTCAACCTTTCTTTCTGTTCTGCTTTTCTAACCTTTAACCACCCTGTTAACAGATGGTCATTTTATTCTACTACTACATCATTTTGAATAACTGTTTTGAAAAAGGCCAACTTCTTATAATAACTTAAATTTTCTCACAACAGTATCATTTAGGATTGCATAACTTTTATTCTTTATGGCAGTTTTGATTTTTGAAGCTCCTTTTATCTTCTGTGTTGAGTTATATCAGTATATAATACTGAATGGAAAGCCTAACCTCACTTTTTGAGTTATTGGATAATTGTCTCTTCCTGACCCCTTAGCTCAGTTTTTCATTGACTGATACCATCTTATGAAGCTGATGAGGCAGGTATCTTTTACTTAAAGACTCTTTAGTGTAGCACTTCACAGATTTTGGCACCTAACAGACTTGGGTTCAAATGATAGATTTGCTCTTATGGTGCCTTTGGATAAGTTACTTAACCATCCAAGCCTCAGTTTCTCAATCTTAAAATGGAGACTGATCATACACTTTTTACTTTGTAGAGTTGATGTAAATATTACATTAGAGGTTTAAAGTGTCATGTACATGCTGTTGAACATGGGGGGTCCAAAATGGAGGCTTAACCAAGGTGATCATTTTACAGGGTTGGTCATGTAATTGTGTATGATATAATGGCAGTGTTTGCTGTTTATATCAGCAGTTCCCTGAAATAAATTATCTGAGATTAAAGTACCTTTAGAATAAATCGCAGTCAGCATCCTAGTTGAAGCACACTCCTATGAGCTTGAATTTGCTCCTCAGTAACCAAAGGGTGCATAGTAGCTGTGGTCATAGCACCTTGCCTAGAGCCTGGTAGAGAAATAGCTCTGTGCCAGGACTGTTATGAGTCTAGCTGTGTACAGCTATGGAGAATGATGAGGAGCTGCTCATACTTCCTCCCAGAAGTACCAAGATAGAGTCCTAATTGGGTCGTCAATCTTTTATTCATTTATTTATTCATTTAATAAATATTTGAGTGCTTACCATGCAGGCACTGTGGTATATATTAGGAATATAGCAGAGAACAAAGCATAACCTTCCTTCAAGGAATAGTATGTGGCTATAGAACTAGTAAGTGGTGAAACATGAAGGCAACTAGTGCAGTGGGAGCATATGGGAAGGCTCATTAATTCAGTTCAAGCTGGGTGAAGGGTTGAGAAGGTGTAGAGGTCAGGGGAGGCACTGTCTAAGCTGAGTGCATGGTCAGAGTGGAGCATTTAAGTTAAGGATGGTATTTGGAAAATGTCATTTCAGGGGTTAAGCATCTTATATATGAGAACAGGTTACTGTTCTCCTGCTTGAATCTAATTTCCAGAAAATGTGTGAAATCCGATTTCAGAAATTCTTCCTTTCTCACCATTATTGGGCATGGCAGTAGGGATTGGGGAGTAGACCTAACTTTGTGCCCTGGAAAGACCAGAGTCTGGAATCTCACAAGGGAGCTAACAGCATTCTCTCTCATGGAATTATAGAATATTACCAACAGTGAATTTATTCAGCTTTTATAATTTTGTTACAATAAATATGTATTAACTGAATTGGCATGGTTCTGGTCCCTAATCCACTTCAACCTTAAGAATTGAGATCTGAGAGGCCAGATCAGCTATGTAGATGGCATTGAAAACATTGGGCTTTGGAGTCAAGTGGCTGGCTTGGTCACACAGATCATTAAACCTGAATTCATATCTTGGCTCTGTGGTTTTGGGCAAATAATGTTTCTTTTTAGCACTTTAAAGAAATTCTTATTTGATTTCAAAACAAGTCTTGTTGAAGTAGATGATTCCTTAGGGATGAGGAACCCAAGACTCAGATAAGTTATATGCTTGCACTTTTGTACATATATGTGTATGTGTAAGTATGTGTATATATGTGTATCTGCATGCATGTCAACATTCATAATAATGTTAATAGATTTTCATGTTTGTTCTACTGCATAACATAGGTAGGTAGAGGTGTCACCAGAGAGGAAATGAAATGGTGCTTCGTAGGGAGAATTAGTTTTACTCTTGGATTGGGATGAAGGAAGGCTTCCTGAGAGGTAGCATTTGGGTGGGTGGGCTTGCTTTATAGCAGTGAGTTATGAAGAGCTCCAGCTCTATGGACAGGTGGTCTAGTGTGAATCCTGCTTTGTCCACTAACTATGTGCTTGATTTCAGATAAGTTACTTCCTCTGCTAGACTATTGTTTCCTCTGTAAAATGATATATTTGTATCTCCTACAAAGGGCTTTTGAAGATATGGAGTAATGCATGTAAAATACTTAGCTGAGTGCTTGCCATACAGCAGGCACTTGCTGTCCTTACTGTGGCATTATCATTATTACTAGTAGGGGCTGGTGGAGAGGCCTTTTCAGGCAGAGAGAATTTAGTCTTGTTCTCTTCTCCTGTCTTATTAACTCTCATGTTTCGATTAAGTGAGCCCCGTGGTTTTATTTTTCCATTTATGAATCACACATTGAAGAATTGAGATTTAGAATTCTTTTTGAACTGCAGAATTCTTTGTAGGCTGAAAAAATAACAGTCACAAGATTGTGGTATTGTATTGCTGTCCCTTGAGTTCAGGATTCAACTATCATTTGTTAGGTTGGAAGACTAATCTCTCCCCGTTTATATAACACTGTACTTTTCAAAATACTTCATGACTGTTAGTTGATCCTTACAGTAGCCTTGTGAAGCACATAGGGTGGGAGATATTTTTCAGGAAGCAGAATCCACAGGACCAGGAGAATTTCTGTTAGTGGCCATTCTAATGATATAATTATAGCCCTGGTCCCCTGACTTCAATTTCTTTTCTTTAGTTTTCTGCGGTAGAAGTCTGTCTGCAGACCTGAGTTTGCATGTAATTGCTACCACTTACTAATTGTGTGATTTTATGAGTTGTTTGAGTTTGTTCTTCTATCTGTCAAATGTTGAGACTTTGAACTGCACAGGATCGTCTATGATGCCGAATTTACTTTGTGTAATACTTTGCAAGAATTGCTTTGTATAATGTAGGGATATGTGTATTAAGATACAAGTTCATTCACTAATTGGTGTCTTATCTGTTTAATGATAATACAAGTAGGAAATATTCCTAGTTCTATATTGCCTTTAATTTTCTTATTCTTATTTGAGGGTAATATTCTGTTGGGAAAGTATGGGAGATCTGGGAGTGTTCGAAGATACATAATAACACAAATAACTGAATTCATTTTTCACATTATTTCTTGTGTTGCTTGGTCTCTCCCCTGTTCTTATTTATTTATTTATTTATTTTTGACAGGGGAGAGGGGCTTAGTATTACCCAGATGGTTGGACAATTGAAAACTTTCTAGCTAATAAATACATCATTTTAGAAGTGTGAAGTTTGTTTTCCAATGGAAATTCAGACAAGGGGATCCTTTTTACACATGATCATTCTTCATGTGTGTTTATCAGTTATTTATACTATATCGTTTTCCTCGTGAACCTGTCATCAGAGGTGAATATATATTTTTATATATGCCATATTAATTGGAAGTTACAAAATACAGAAATTGACTATAACAAATTGTTTTTATAGTCATTTTTCCTGAAGTGTTTTGAGTATACTATAGGCATTTATTAAGTGGTTGAATTAGCTATTATGAAAACCCTAATTATAAGTTTTTCAATAAGAAAATCTGTATTATGGAAGAAGTTTTGCATTTCACTTGTTCTATTTTGAACAGAAGTTTGGGAAAAAAATACTGAGGTTGACTTGAAAGTGTCACTTAAAAGGACTCTTGAGTTGTTGTCTATAATTTAAGGGTCAGGTGAGAAATAAGTCATCTTGTAAAAAGGAAGGATATTTTCTTTGGGTCATGGAAGTTTTTGTTTGCTTTCTAATATGTAGCAAGCTAAGGGTACTTATTAAATTGCAGTTTCATGGATAGTGTTGTAAGTATACCATGAGTCAAATCACAGTATGTGAACTTATATTCCAACATAATAACGTTTAAGATTCTATATCAGCAACTTGTATTTTTTTGTTACCCACAGTAGGAAAATAGTATGACAGTTGTTTATAGTTGATTAGATTTGACATAAATGAAAAAAAAATACTCTCCAGGAAGACCAAAACTCAATTTAGTAAAAAATTTAACATAGGCTAAGAAGCTTTTTAAAAAATTGAATGTAATGCATACAATTGGATAATGAATTAGCCGTAATCTTTGTTTATAACATGCTTTTATTGGCCCATGTTTAGCCTGTTTTTATTTTATTTTTAAAACATTAATTAGCCCCTGTGAACATACCATTAGAACCAAAGATAGGTCCTTGATAACTTACATCAGACTTCACAGGTTCCCCCAGCCATCCTATCCCCCTGTCTTCAGTCTGCAGCCTGAATTCAGCCTGAATTCTGTGATCATTATTCCCTTGCTTTCTGTTTTTTTATAGTGTTATCACACCTTTATGTATTTTTAGAAAGTATATTTTTTAATTTTGGTTTCAATTTTACAGAAAAGATATTCTATATATAATCATTTAGGACTTAGTATTTTTACTTAATATTTTATTGCTATTGTTTATCCATATTGTTGCATGTAATTATAGTTTCTTCACTTTACTGATTAAGTGCTTTGGGACCTTCATAACAGTGACAGTGACTTTAGTTTGCACTCTAACATTTTGAACATCTTTGGATAAGTCTATGTCTCATTCTACTTAAGAACAAAAAACTTTACAGTTTCCTTTGATGGGGAAACTTTCTTGTGTCTTCTATCCAATATCAATATTTAGTTTACATCAGAAAATTTGCTAATCTGTGAAAGCTAAGACCAGGGCTAAAGTAGTTTGCTGCTTTAGAGGACCAAGGCTCTTTTTGTTTCTGAATATTTATACTTGTGGACATAATTTTAAATATAATTGAAATTATAAAGTGTTTCAGGCATATAGACAAAATAGAATACAATAAATAACTGTATACTCACCACACACAGTTTTTCTACATGCTTCTGTTTTGCTAAATTGGGTTCAGATTTTTTTTCCCCTAAGAAACTGTAGTTCAGATATGGACCCCATGTGTGTCCCTCCCTGATCTGTCGTATTTTTTTCCCAGTGATAACCACTCCTGAACTTTTTGTCATTACCTTAGATGTTTTTATCCTAAAAGTATGCGTGTATCTGTAAATTATATGTAATATCTTTTTGCATTTTTAAGCTTATATAAACAGCATCACTCTGTACATTTTATTCTGCAGCTAGCCTTTTCACTCAACACTGTTTTGAGTTTAGACAAAATGAAATGTATTACTGTTCATTTGCACAATTTATATCTCTATTCTCTTGTATATGGACATTTAGGCTTCCAGTATTAATATGAACAGTGCTGTAGTTCACATTGGTGTTATTTGTCTTACTGTGTTTATGTATTGGGAGGTTCTGCAGATAATATAACAAGAAATAATGTTGTTGCTTGTCGGATATCCACATCTTTGACTATTAGTTATTACTAAATTGTTCCCCAACATGCTTTTATCCTTTTATAATTTTACCTGCTTTGGTTTTGTACAATTACATAATGGATTCTCTAAAGGAGAATGCACCCAAAGAAAACATGACATACGAAAATCTCGTTTTACTACAGATAAATTGAAAGTTGGTTTGTTAGATTCTTATTAGTAAATTTGTTCTTGTTTAAAAAGCTAATGGAAATAGTCAAATATTACAAGTAGAGAGAACATCTGTTAAGCACAGAGAACCTCCTGTCATCAGTTTTCAGTAAATATCACTGAATGGGTAATCTCATTTACTCTTCTTCATCCCCTCAAGTAAATTGTTTTAAAGAAAATCCCAGATTTTCATATAATTTTATCTATAAATAATTTAGTATGTTTCTCTAAAAGATATGAACACCCCCCCCCAAGAAACCCATTATCATCCTCCAAAAGCAATTCCATGTTTTAAAGAGTCAGTGTTCAAATTTCCCCAATTATCTGGATTTTTGTTTTATCTACAATATTTAAAATATGATTACATTGTAAAAAACATACTTTAAAGGAATAAATTTAACATGTCTTACAGAAAATGAACTTGAAGATTTTTGCTTAATCATAGATTCATGTTTAAACAGGCAGTACCTAAAAAGTAATCTAGGTATAGTCTAACCATTTTGCTTTACAAGTGAAGGAATTGAGGCTCAGAGAGTTTGAGATTTGTCAAAAATTGGCCAGCTCATTAGTAGCAGAGCTGGAATTAGAATGCACATCTCTGACTCTAAATCTATTACTTTTGCACTAATTACATTGCCATGCCTATTTCATATTTTTAAGTCCATTACCTCTATAACTTTTCTAAATCTAGTGTTTTTTTTTTCCCCAGTGGCTTTTCATAAATATCAGTAATACTAATCTTGTGATTTATCAGGGTATATTTTAAAAGGAG
Source organism: Cynopterus sphinx (assembly GCA_030015415.1). NCBI lineage: Eukaryota > Metazoa > Chordata > Mammalia > Chiroptera > Pteropodidae > Cynopterus > Cynopterus sphinx. Next base: position 122,150,958 of record CM057385.1, on the reverse strand, counting down.
TTTGTGAAAGGGTTGAATTATAATATCAACACTTGTGCCAAAGATATTGAGCTATTCTGAAAAGCTATTTGTCTTTTCTGACCTAGATACACAGTTTCCAACTGTGGAAGAGGATGCCAGAAGGGGGAGAATGAGCATTGGCAAGAGTCTGGAAATTAAATTATTGTATTACTGAAGAATCTAATATATTTCTTAATTTTTAGCACTGTTGTGTATGAAAAATTTTCTGTATTGATGTAATACTTGGTGAATTTACGCATTTTCTGTGCAGTCAATACCTATTGTTTATTTTGTCACACTGAAAACAAAATGACTTATTTGTTTTAAAATTGGTGATTTTTAATATTATTGCTTGTTTATAACTAGGTTTTAGGTTCTGAGGTCATTTTGTAAACTTGAGTAAAAGAAATAATCATGTCCATTCTGTCTCCAGATAGGATTTCTTTGCTATGCTCTATTCTGTAGAATGGCAACAAAAAGTCTTTTGAGAACCAGAGACACCTTCTGAAGCTTGTTTACCAAGGTGCTGGTTTACCCTTTGGTGTTAAGTGTGCTGCAGTGGGCACAGAGGACTGAGAATCCTTGAATACGTAACTGTTTTTTTGTCACATTACCCTGTTTTCCTTTTGTCAAAATTGTCACAAGATCTGTACATTCTAAAGGTGGCCTGATGACCTCTAACAGAGCCTTTTAGTGAAAAGAAAATAAATACTACTGAGGCATGTACAGTTCAGGTGCCAGTTCCAGTTTGTGATTTAAAGGACTAGGTCTCAAGTTGAGCTTTTAAAGATCACTATGCAAAATTAGAAATATACCTGCTCTTTGGTTTGCTTGTGGAGACAGTGATGTGAATTATAAAAGATGCTAGAGACCCGACCGCAGTTCTAGAGATAGTCTGACAGGTGTGATCATGGACAAATCACTTAACAACTTTGTTATGTTTGTGTTTTCATATTTTAAAAGATTATTGAAAACATTTATACCACTTATTCTTTTTCCCACTGATTTTCAGGGATGTTGTGAGCATTGAATGTGACATATCAGAAAATATTTTGAGAAATTCATTTGAGTTTCTCCTTTGTGCCAGGCATTGTTCTAGGTGTATAAGACAAAGAGTAAGTAAAGATATCATGTCAGATCCTATGGAGAGAAATAGAATAAGGTCAGAGGTATGCTAGAGAAAGGGTTGCTATTTTATATAGAGTGATTAGGGGTGGGATCATGATTAGGTGACATTTGAGCAGACACCTGAAGAGGTAACAGAAGGATTTATATGGATATCTGGGGTAAACTAACAAGTGTAAAGGCTCCAAAGTGGGAGTATGAGTAAATTGTTTGAGAAATAGCCAGGATACCAATGTGGATGGAACACAGTGAGATAGTAAAGAAATTAAGTGTGAGGACTTGTATCTTGAGGTACTTCAGCATTTAGAGGTTGCGCAGTAAAGGAAATAGCAGAGTAATTTATGCAATACGGGGACCAAGAGAGTGGTATACTGGGTGGAAGCCAAGGGAAGTAAAATGTTTAAGTAGGGAGCAGTTGAAGTGTGTCACCTGTTGCTGAGAGGTCAACTTAGATGAGGATCGAGAATTGCTTACAGCATTAAATACTGTGGAAATCCTAGGGGACCTTGACAAGAGCTGTTTCAATGGAGTATTGGGGTGAAAGGCTGATTGGGGTATATTTAAGAGACAATGGGAGGAGAATAAATAGAAACTCAAAAGATCTATTATGTATACCCTAAAAGAGGCAGAGAATCAGGCTGTAAGTTCAAGGGAAGTTATATGAGAGAGAGGGGAGGGAGTGATTCCTGGAGTAGGCCAAAGGGTTTAAGTTGAGAGATTTGAATTAGGTAGGAGTTGGAACAATTTTATTCATAATAACAGTAAGAAGTGTAGAATATATGGGAAAAGGTGCAGCAAGGTTGGTATTTTGATAGAAATAGAAAGGATGATGTTTGAAGACATAGGAGAAGATCTGAAATAATCATTAGGAAAATGGAAAAATGAATAAATATTTGTTTTTGTTTTTTTCAATGGGACTCCTTGGACATTGCAGGATGTTTAACATCCCAGGGTACCAGATACCAAGATTACCCACCATGTGACAACTACAAAACTCTACCTCACATTTTCAGATCCCCCAGGATTGAAGTACCGCCACTGTTTGAAAACTATTGATTATTGGGCCTTTTGAGGTTAGATCACAAATTTAGGAAAAAGATCAATTAGCACAAGTGTGAGATTCTTGCACCCCTCCAACTTCTTCATTCAGTTGTCCAGGGTGACTGGTGTGGTGTAGTTAAGAGAATTGAATTTAACATGGTTAGTTTTTCCAGGAGTAAATAACAAAGGGAAATGCTGGCTTCAGTGAGCGATGATAAATGATGGATTGTGTAATTTCAGTTGGATAAAGACAGAAATGAGGGCATGAAAAAGTGTGAGGGACTGAAAAGTAGCAGGATTAATAGATTATGGGCCCTGGTGAGGAGTGGGTGTCTAAGGAAGGAAAGAAGATGAGAACTTTGGAGGAAAGGAATGTAAGGAACAGAGAGGGCAGAATTTTAAGAGTCATTTATGTGGTTATTAAAATTACTAAGAATAATGCCAGGTGTAGAAGGGAATGTGTGTCAGCAAGCTAAATAGTAAAGGCCTGAAGGGAATGGCAGAGGGTTTGAGAAATTAATCCAAGATGGGTAAAATAAGTCAAACAAAATAATGAAATTTGTGCTTATGGAGGAAAAGTCAGAAACTCCTTATAAGTCACTGTACGATGACGGCCATGGAAATATATGGGAAGAGATGGTGACCTTTCAGATGAATCTTCTTAGATTCTGCAGTTATAACACTCTCTAAAGAAAGATAAATTTAGAATTGAATTCAGACTTTTACTGAGCCTCTCCTGAGTGCAGGGCATTGTACTAGGTGCTTTGGAGATAAAGATTAAGTCATTTTATTAAGGCGCTTATGATAAAAAGAACTAAAACTGAGTAATAGAAATGTCATAAAGTAAGTTGATAAAGTGCTGAATGGCTCAGAGAAGGAAGAAATTATATTAAAGTCAAGTATTAGGTAAAGCTTTCATGGAGGGATAGATTTGAAATGGACATTTAATGAATAGAACAATGACAAATTATGGTAGAGGTTGTAGCGAAAGGTTAAACTTAAAACTTAGCAGTAGTAGTACATTGTGAGGTGTTCCAAGCAAGGGTCATTATCCCCATTTCAGTTGGAACTACTGTGGTCAGAGAAATGCCAGAGAAAATTACATTAGCGTTGTGTTATGGAAGACCTTGGTACCACACTTAATATCTGAGCAGAATGTTAGTTGCTTAGGGTAGTGAAGTCATTGAAGGTTTTTACCTGATGTTCTCAAGGTAAAGTTTTCTCCAAAGATGGGATGAAGTGGAGATAGAGTAGTATAGCAGAGGATAAATTTATGTAAATGAGTAAAACTACACAGTAACGTACAAGACTTCCAAATGTAGGTATCTTTGAATCATAAACATCCTTAGTAGGAATACGCAGACTAAAACTCAGGATTTCCATTCTCATGCTGTATCTTGTTTCCTGTTTTTAATTGAGAGAGCTCACCTCAGGAGTTTTCTGCACAGCAGTCTTAGTTTTCTTCCTACCTCTCAGGCCACTCCTTTTGTGCTGTAGTTGTGCCTCCTCTGCCTTCTCCCATTCATTGGTACACTTACTCCCTTGGTGATCTTGTGGCTTTACATGCTACCTATATTCTAAAAAGCACCAAATTTATATTCTAATCCAGACCTCTCTTCAAAAACGATAGGTTTATCTAGTTGTCTACTTGAATACCTAATAAATATTTCAGATTCATCATGTCCAAAATGGAATTCCTGATCTTAATCCTAAAACCTGCTCTCCCCACACCTTCGCTAACTCAGTTGCTCAGGCCAAAACACCTTGAAGTCACTCTTGTTGCCTCCAGTTTGCTCCCACTGTACATCCGTTCTGTTAGGACTTCCTGTCATCTTACCTTCAGAATACATCCAGAATCAGATCACCAAGCTTCCTAAGTGCTCTCTTTCCTTTCACCCTTGCCCTCTCTACTATGTATTTCAACATAAAAAGCATAATGACGTTTTAAAAAATGAGTCAGATGTTGTGGCTCCTCTGCTCAAAACCCTCTAAGGGCTCCCCATCTCACCCAAAGTAAAAGCCACAGTCCTTAAAATGACCTGTTTAAGTTGACAATTATGGCCCACCTATTTTTATATGACGTGTGGGCTAAGAATGGTTTTTACATTTTTAATTGGTTAAAAAAAATCAAATATTAACATTTTATGACACGAATATTATTTGAAATTGAAATTTCAGTGCCCATAAGTGAAGTTTTATTGGAACACAGCCATACCCATTCATTCATGTAGTCTGTGGCTACATTTGCACTACAAAGCGGAGCTGAATAGTAGAGACCTTATGCTTTGAAAAGCCTGAAGTGTTTAGTATCTGATCCTTGAAAGAAAAAGGTTGCCAACCTCTGCCCTATATGATCTGGCTCCTCACTCTCACCCCTCTGTCCTCGCTGCCCTTCTCTTCCGACCTCACCCTACTCCAGCCATCCAACCACATTGGCCTCTGTGTTGTTCTCGTAACCAGGCACAGTCTTCCTTCCCCTGCCAGGAATGCTCATTCCATAGATATCTGCTTGGCTAACTCCCTCACCACATAAATCTTTGCCAGGTGATACCTTCTCAGTGCAGACTGACCATCTCTTTATAATTGCATTCCCCCTCTGTATAGTACATGAGTGCACGTGTGTTGTCGCCTGCTTTCTCTCTCTCTTCCATAGCACTCTACACCTTCTAACATGCTGTTTAATTTACATATTTTTATATATAATTTATATATATATATTTTTTGGTTGTTTTTTCTCCACTGGACTTAAACCACAAGAGTGGGTATTCTTGTGTCTTGTTCACTGATGTATCCTAAGTGCCTGGAACAGTGACTGGCATATTACAGGTGCTCAACAAAGACTTCTAGAGATGCATTGCATTGTTGATTTTTTGACCATCTAAATGCCTGATACAGTTCTGTCACAATGCTGTCAAAGATTAGGAAGCGCTAGTGGCTCTTTATTTCAGTGAGGAGATATGTTTTCTTGCTACCACTTTCTGTGATTGGGCATTGATAACATCCTTTCCATTTTGTTCCCTGAAAGTATTCAGAAAGCATTCTGGTTCCACTTGGCTGGTTTGTACAGTGCATTTTATGTTAGGATTATAGGCATTGTACAACCTTCATTTAAACTGTTAATCGAGAAAGAACCTCTGACCTGAGTCCAGTGTTGTAAGGTTTCAGATGATGTGGTGGGATTGAGCTTTTCCATCATTGTAGGTTTTTTGGGGTAGGGATGAATAGCTAGATTTTTGGCATAAGTATGTGTAATCTATAGGTTTTTCAGTTGAGCCTTCCCCTATGTGCCCTTTTTATATAGAAAATATAAGGACATTTGTGGAGGAAAATATCGAAATTCAATGCTTCTCACATTAGTATTGTACAGAAACTGAATGCCACCGTGTAGAGAAAGTTTGATTTATTTGAAAGGATTTGTGGGGAATACTGAATTTGTATGTAGTTATTTGCTCTTCTCTTAGTATGTCTGAGTTGATTCATCTTTGTATCCCCTGTACTACTAAGCATAGTACCAGGTACAGAATAGGCAATTAGTAAGTATGTAGTTACTCGTAAGTCTTTTACATAATTTATCTTAAATTGAGCCCCTTGTGATATCAGTGAGTTGTCTTTTTCTAGTTTTATTTTGTTTTTCTTTAATGTAGTGCACATGTGATTGTTCTTTCATAATGGAGAAATAAAGCCTGGATATTTTATTTTTATATAGCTTCTTTTGGAGAACTTGCATATGTTAGTATTGATAAAATTTTAAGTTTTCTATTGTTACTATTTTGAGAGTAAATAATTTCCTGAATTCTGTATCACACTGTTTACAAGACATGACAGAATCTCTCAAGAAAGTAATATTAAGTTAATTTTTTGGCCTTAACTTAAAATATTTTCTCCCAATTGTATTTTAGAAAAATTTTTAAATATTTGACAGAGTTTTATAGCTTGAGTATAGAGGGCATAGTCATTCTTCAGTTTTGAGATTTGTTCCTAGGAAAAGGATCTAATGTTCACACTTATAAAAACCTAATTTTGCAGTCAGGGTGTCCTGACATCTAAAGCCTTTCACCTTTAAAGGTCAGTTAAAAAAGAGATACAACACTACCAAAAGTATGATCCATCAAGGAAAAAGTTGATAAGTTGGAATTCATTAAAATCTAAAATTTCTCCTCTATAGAAGACAAAAGACCTTGTCAAGAGGATGAAAAGACAAGTCGGAAATAGAGAGAAATCTTTGCAAAACACATATCTGATAAAAGACTGGTACCCAAAATATGCAAAGAACTTTTGAAACTAAACAACCCAATTAAAAACTGGGAGGAAGGTCTAAATAGACACCTCACTAAAGAAGATATACAGATGCAGATAAACATATGAAAAGATGCTGAACATCGTATGTGGTCAGGGGGTTTCAAATTAAAACAACAATGAGATGTCATTACACATCTATTAGAGCGGCTAAAGTCCAAAACTTCGACATGACCAAATGATGTGGATGTGAAGCAAGAGGAACTCTCACTCGTTGCTGGTGGGAATGTAAAATGATACAGACACTTTGGATGAAAGATAGTCTGGAAGTTTCTTATAAAGCTAAACATAGTCTTACCATATGATCCCATGGTCATGCTCCTTAGTATTTGCCCATATGGGTTGAAAACTTATATCCACACAAAAACCTGCACACAAACGTTAATAGCAGCTTTATTTATAATTATCAAAGCTTGGAAGCAACCAAAATGTCTTACAGTAGTGAAACAAACTTCAGTACATCCACACAGTGGAATATTATTCAGTGATAAAAAAATGACATGGAGGAATTTTAAATACATATTGCTAAGCGTAAAAGGCCAATTTGAAAGACTAAATATTGTATGATTTTAACTATGTGGCATTTGGAAGAGGGTGGGTAAATAGGTGGAGCGTGGAATATTTTTAGGGCAGTGAAACTGTTCTGTATGATTCTGTAATGGTAGATGCATGTCATTATACGTTTATCCAAACCCATGGAATGTATAACACAAAGAGTGAACTCTAAAGTAAACTATCGACTTTAGTTAGTATTGTAATAATGTTGGTTTATCAGTTGTAACAAAGGTACCACACTAATGCAAGATAGTAATAGGGGAAGGTTTGTGTGTGGTGGGGAGAAAGGAAACATGGGATTCTCTCTGCTTTCCACTCATTTTTTTTATAAACTTGAAACTTAAAAAATGTCTATTGTCAACTCTAATTGGGAAATAAAAATTTAAAAAAATGGTTTAAGACAAAAAAAGTCTTATTGATGAAAAAGGCAATACACATGTACACACATGCCTATACATATTTAAATTCCACTTGCTCCATAGGATACCTTTAATAAGTAGAGCACCGCTAATATTTTTCTAAACTCTGTTTTTCAGAGAAATGTACACGTACCTGATGTACAAACAAAACATTTTACTTGATATTTGAGGGCTTTTTCCCCCTGAGGCCATTTATCGAGTGTGTACTTTTTGGCAGATGCTTTTCAGTATTCTCATAACCTGTCTTATTTAGTTTGAAGTAGACACTGTCACTCCATTGCACAGGGAGAAAGCTCTGGTTCATGAGTGGAGTGGCAAAGTTGCTGGTACAGGCGAACCACAATAAAGTGAGTATCTCAGTGAAGTGAGTTATAATCGCTATTGGTGGAGGGTCTTGCCTTCAACCTGTAAAAAAACCATAACATCTTTGAAGGACAGTAAAGCAGAGCACAATCAAGCGAGGCATACCTGTACTTGATTCTAAGCCTGTCTGACTCCAACGCCTGTGTTCTGTCATATGGCCTTTGTAATTACGTATTTTTTAAAGTAGTTAATGTTTATTCCCTAGCATAAGTGTAAGTGCCTTTAGAGAAAAAAATATTATTGAAAGATATTGTCTAGGTTCGAATCTTGGCTCTACTGTATACTTTTGCTTTGTGATATTAATTAGGTTATATTCTTTATGCTCTAGATTCCTTGTTGTGTTAAATGGAGGCAGTAATTGATGAGGTAGTATATGAAAAACTCTTAGAAAAGTGCCTGGTACAGAATTAGTTCCATTAAATGTGAGCTATTAGTAGTGGAATATTTTCTCATTTTATGAAGGAAACTGAGACCCAAGGAAATTAAGTGATTTGCTGAGTCATATAATTTTCTAAGGTCACATAGCTATTATATGGCAAAGTTGAGGGGTTTTTTAATTTTTTTATTTCAAGGTCAGAATTTACCACTAAGTTAACCATTTTTTAGAAGAGAAACTCTTTAAAAATGTGTTGCAGTTTCTCCTAATCTGCTTACAGTCTACCATATGTAATTCAACTTTTTTTCTCAGATTGATATAGGAGGGGAAAAGCCTAGGGCTCTGATTTAGGTTCTGGACCAGGCTTTGTCCCTGATTAGTTGTGACCTTAATATTTCTGATTGTAGTTCTTTTCTAAACTGAGGAGGTGGGTGGAATTGGGCCAGGTGATTACAAAGTTCCTTTTATAGTACCAAAAATAGGATTCTGAGATACACTGCTTTTATCATGAATTACCTCACTATAATATCCCAAAGTTCCCAAAGCTTCTTGATGTATGTGTCAGGATAGTTACACTGCTAAATGACTGAAGAGTGCAGTGCTTCTTATATTGGTCGTCCACAATTTCCCCACCACATCAGCTTTTTCTTAGCACTCTTCCTGCTTTTTTTGCTTTCAATCTACTTTCTTAATATGATTTATTTTATTGTCTTTGCCTTTTTACAGAGTGAAGTTTATGGACTTTCAGTTCTCAACTGAACATACAGCTAGTTACTGAATGGTTGAATCCCCTAGAATGGAGTAGGGTTGGGAATGAGAAATACCAAAGACTAAATTAAATTGTGTGGTACGATCTTTCTATAGAAGGTATAATTTTAAGGACAAAAGATTTTTGCAATGTCTCGTATTGGGGGATCAAGCTTTAGTTTGCATCTTGTATAAAAGGATCCTATGAGGTGTAGCATGTTCACGATCCCTCTTTACTTTGATGTGATATGTGTAATAAAGTAAGTTCCATTAATTCAGTTACATAACCCATTTGTTTGTTTGTTTTAGTCAAGCTTCACTAGCTTATTTCAGGTGGCTTTTTAAACCAGTGTCAGGGAAGTTGGTTATAGGATATGATTAGTTTTGCATGTGGGTCACAGCTGAATATCATTTGACTATAATCATGGGTCTTTTTTTTTTATTTGCGGTATTGGATAGAGTTAAATGTCATACCTGTAACTTTCCTGGTCCCAAAAATTCAAAAAGGTCTTTTTTCTTTAAGTGAGTATGGACTGTGTTAGGAAACTTATAGAAAAAAAATAAGAGAGTTTTCTTGTTTAAAGGGAATTAAAGAAAAGATGCTGAAATGAGGAGGAAACTGTTTCTTTGTGAGTTTATGTACTCTATGGTATGTAAATTACTCCTGATACCTACATAGTTAAGCCATATGTTCTATTTTCATGGTCACTCTCTAGTTTTTTATTTTGATATTTTTGTAGCTAGGCTTATATAAGGATTTCATCAGTGATTAGAAGAATTTACTTTTACCCTATCTGGAATAAAATCTCATTTAGGTGAAACAAAGGGGTGATGAGGCCTTTGAACAGAAATATACAGTAGGATCCTGGCCATAGTCATCCATGGGTGATGAAGTCAGATCTAGTGAATATGTAGGCATCTGACATAACAGTGTATAATAGGTTGAGGAGGAGTAGGGTCTCAGGATTTAGGGGATCAGGCCAAAAATTCTGAATTTTAGGCCTAAAAATGATTAAAGAAAAAACATGTGCCAACATGTGCTATCTGTCTGATGGCAGTATCAAATGGAAACGCCTCATGGTTACAGTCAGTGGTGATGTTATATTTCCAGATGTCTTATCTCTTTTTTGGATAGGTCTGACTAACACTAATTTCAAATAGAAAAATCTCAAGGTTAATTGTAACATATTGCCAACAATAGCAGTATTACTTTTTAAGGTGGTACTTTTTTTTTACTGAATCTGTGTTTGTTAATATATATTTATCTCATTGAGAGCGAGTTAGCCAGGTGCCACATCGTGGCTACTCAGGAGGGTTGCTTTTCTGGCCATATCACTTAGGCTCTTTCTTGGGCCCAGACCTTTCAAAGATATGTTAGTTAGCCTTTCTTTAGAAATGAGATAGTTTTTCTTTGTAAAGATTGTTACTTTTTAATCCACAGCGTGTTTATAGGCTCCACACTCAGATAGGAAACTAATTGTGAATAAGCATTTTTGAAGTTATTTTTCTTTTTCTCTTGTAGGTGTAATCCAGAGAACAGTCTTCAAACATTTTTGCTGTATTGACTCTGAGGTGTCAGGGGACTCAGGCTTATGAGGAGGTACTGTCACACAAAACAGTGTCTAGTGAAGACCACAAGGAAGAGGGGAAAGGATCGGAAAAAGAAGCTAAAACACTATAGAAAACCATGGTAGGTTATTATTTGTGTTTTAAGTTACAAAAGATCTCAGTCGTTTCAAATTGGAAGTGTTAACAGTGAGGTCAAGTGACAAACAATGGTGTTAACTTTTGGCTCCAGTGTATCAAATAAAGATGGCACTCCACTGTTTAGCCGAAGCAGATGAGTTCAGATTTATTATGAGCCCTTTAAACCACAAGATGGAGCCCCATGAGCCTGCAGGCCATAAATTATTAAATACAAAGGAGGGAATGCTCATAAATAATATTTTCTAATAAAACTGGCATTAGCAAACGGATACAAATGGCTAAGGTGACCTTGAATTTGAAATTGTGTGATTTTCTTTAGTCTTTTACCTGAAGTTTAATTTTTTCCCATAGAAATTAATAATCCTGAATCAGTGTTTGGTACTGTGAATGGCCATAGGAGTTTATAAAATGTGTATTTAATTTGAAAAGCCACCTTTTCCCACATGCGTTTAAAATAATAGGGTCAAATTGGTGATTGTAGTGGGGGCAATGAAAATTCATACTTTGAATTTGAGATTTTAGATGAGGTCATAACCTGGTGCCTAGTTTTTTTTTAATTGGTAAAATATACTGATTTTTTTCTCTTAGTATTTTGGTTCTGGAGGATGTTGTGTGAATTTTTTCCCTTAGTATAAGTGAGAAAAGGCTTAAAAAAGATGTTATAAGTGGGAGAAAAAGCACAAAAATATTAATCATCAGTATGAAATACAGTGTTTAGTAAGTCTGATGGTGTTTCTTTAAGTGTTGTTTGATTTTTAAAAAATTTGTTCTAGGGATTATAGCAGTTTTTTCTTTAGAGAGAAAATTCTAATATTTTAGTTTGGATGATGGGGAAAAACTAACTTGGGATCTTTTCTGTCATTTAGTTTTATGGTGAGATATAAAAAAATGACACTGACTTGTTCCCTCCCATGTGAATTATTTGCCTCTTTAGTTCATTTATCTATTATAGTATTGATATTCTTATAAAGAAAAGCTTTATATGTATTATTGGTCATAGTTGATGAAAATTCCTTTCCTAGTTTACTTATGTTAAATTTAGCTCAGTTTTTGGGACTAGGAATTTTGTGTTTTTACGTAATTTAATTGTTTGGTAGGTATTTTCCAATTTCTCCTATTCTTAGGTCTCAGATTTGAATGAGAACGTTCCATTTCTGCATAGTTCTTCTAGTCTGATTTTTTAATACTTAAAAAAAAAAGTCCAATTAAAGCTTATTTGGGTAAATTAGATCTCCCTCCATTTTTTTTTTTAATATTGTTTATTGAGTTCTTTCACCACTGTTTTATGATGCTGTCACATCCAGTCAATTCTTGGATTTAACATTGGCAGTCAGTGTTATTTGTGAGAGAAACACCAAAGGTTTGTGTTATGTAGTTATGTGTAGTTTTATTATGGTGAGGCCAGTGTGTGCGGCTGAGTAATTTAGCTGACTAAGTAATTTAGTAACTCATCATAAAACTAAATGACAGAGGAAATTCCAAGTTAACATTTTCCCCTACCATCCAGAACTAAAATATTAGTAGAATTTCTTTTCTAAAGAGCAAGCCAACTAAGAACAACTGCCATATCTAATTCATTATCTGGCTCTCTGGTTTTCTTGTTACTTGTTTTGAGATATATGAATAAATCTCATGAAGTGATTAAAATTTGTTTCTTTGTGGTAAGAGACTCCAGCTGGGAAACTTGTTGTGGACTTGGAACGGGAAAGAAATCTAGACAGAGATGACTTTTATCTAAGAAAAAAGGAATTTTTGTGAATGTTTTTAGTCCTTTTATTATTAATAATTTAGCAATTCAGGGTTTCAAAGAATTGCTTGCCTTTTTAGTTATAGTTTGCTCATTTTATAAGGAACAATGATACTGTGGTATTAATTTTCTAGTGTCCAAATTAATATGATTTTTATGATACTGATATTTAAACAAAAACAGAGTTAACACTGATAAAGAATTGTGAACATTTTGTGGTAAAGACTTTAAAACAAATATTTACCAGCTACTAGCATATAATTTCATGTAAGTGAAGACACTGTAGCCACCCTTTAGATGTAATACTTTTTGGCTTTATGGCTTTAACTCACCAAATTATTCTTGTTCATTTCGCTTTGTACTGGTGTAAGTGTCTTCTTGGTATTTGTAAATTGGAAATATTCAAAGGTTTTGACATGTGACTCATGAGTGTAAAGGATCTACTCTATTAAATTTTCATGAAATTCATTCTATTTCTAGGCTGTAATCTGCTTCACTGACTTCTGAGCCAGCATGTAATTTTAATTACTGCTTTTTAAATTTTTGATATTTTGTTTTAGCATAATGATACACCCATCCATCTTTGTAGAATGTTTCTTGATACTTTTATTGATTTTTCTCCCCAAGTGAGCTTTAAAATTATTTTTGTTGAGTGTTGAGGAGATTTTGATTGAGAATGTGATACATTTGTAAATCAGTTTGGAAATTTGATTCTTCTGCAATCTGTATTTTCCCTCTTCTGGAATTTGGAATGTCTCCTATTAATCTATTCTAAAAGTTAAAGCCTCATGCCAAAGTTTTGAATGCCAGATAGTAAACAGTATTCTCATGTCCATAGTTTTTCTAGTGTTCATGCATAACGTTGTATTTTATATTATTTTTGTAGTATGAAAACTCAGTTTTTCCTGGTACAAAAATCTCCAACAGTTTAGAAAGGAAGACACTAAAGACTGGGTATCATGAGTCACCATCATGCATTTCCAGATAACTCTATTCAAGCTAGAAAGTATCTGTTTCTCACAGATGATGTGTGATACGGGTGACCTTTTTGAAGTGGTATTCAGAACACATAGATTCAGCTCAAAGGTGGTGTCTACATATGTAATACCAAGTGTGAACTGGATGAACTTTGCTAAAACCTGAATGAAAGATCTCTAGTTTCCTGGTGTGTTTACCAGAATGGACTTTACTTCCTGTTTCTGAGCAATTTTTTACTGTCTCAATGTTAACTATTTCACAACAGTTTGACAATTAATGCTATGACTTAAATATAGTTGTATGTCATCTTTTTCAGGTAACATTTTTTAAATTTTAAGTAATTGTTTTCTTTTTCCTTCTGACAGAGATCTATTAGATCCTTTGCCAATGATGATCGCCATGTTATGGTGAAACATTCAACAATCTATCCATCTCCAGAGGAACTTGAAGCTGTTCAGAATATGGTGTCTACTGTTGAATGTGCTCTTAAACATGTCTCAGATTGGCTGGATGAAACAAATAAAGGCACAAAAACAGAGAGTGAGACAGAAGTGAAGAAGGATGAGGCCACAGATGCCTACTCCAAGTGAGTGTGGCCTGACTTTCATGGTGCTTTACAGTAGTGCCCAGAAAAGTTGGGGTCCCATCGCACTGGGCTACATTTGGTATATGGTATTCTTTGGGTTTTCTCATTTATATGTTTGTGGAATTTTTGAGTTAAATTTGAAAGGAAAATAAGAAAGGAATAATGATTAGACCAGAAAAAGATGGACCTGTGCAGGATGCCCTTGGAGAGTGCACCAAACCGTTTAAAATCTTGTCTTTTGGAGATTATGATATGTCATCTTTTTCATGTGTTGGTTCAGTCTTCTAAATTTGGAAATAAATGGTGTTTTTTGTTTCTGGGACAATCATAAAATGTCATTTTACCAGCTATTTTAAAACACTGGTGTAGAAGAAAGTGCAGGAAAATGTATTCTAAAGACATTTTTGACTGTTGTTTACTTTATATTGATTCCCAGGATCCAGCTCACTCTCTTCCATGTAGCAAAATGAAAGAAGGCCTAATGGGAGCCAGACCCTTCAACAGTTATAGCAGAGGAGTCGCTGTAACAATAGTAAGAGATTAGTGAGATGAAGCTGATGATAACTGAAGTCAGATCGTGAAACTTTTTATGACATGCTAAGCTTAGAGTTATTGTTTAGAGCAATGTCACTAGGATTAGAATACATGTATGATTCACTTTGAAAGACGAAGCTCATTTAACTGTGCTGTATTAATAGGATTGAAAACATTGGCTAAAACTTGTAAATTGAGGATAGAGGTTATAGAAGTTTTTTTCCAGCTTTAATTCTAAACCAATGTGATAAGTAGATCATAGTGGGGAGGTATTGATAAATTGATTTCTTAGAAAGATAGTGTAACCTTTTTATTTTCAGATGAAAGACAATCAGTATCAGTTTTCAGTTGAAGGACATAATTCCTTTACTTTGTTAACTATTTATAGGTAATATATACATTGTATCCATTATAGTTTTGTCAGTTTCAAGGTCCTTGGCAGTAATTCAGTTTTTCTGCATATGATGGCTATAAAAAAGATACTGTCAAATTTTGGAGTTGTTGTTAATATTAGCAGTATTATCCAGTAATCTTGTTCTGTATATATCAGCCCTCATGCAAGTAAAATAGTCACACGCTCTGTATTTAAATTGTACTTTAAAATTGTTTATGCCCTTTTAAACTTTTTTTTGTGTGTGTGATAAAATATATAACATAAAATTTAAACTTGTTTTTTGTGTGTGATAAAATATATAACATAAAATTAGCCATTTTTATCATTTTTAAGAGGAGTTTCATTTTTCATTGGAGTTTCATTTTTCAGTAGAGTTAAGGCCTTTTTAATACATCTTCTGTTGTTTGTTCTCAAGGCTGGGTAGACTTTTGGAAAGGGCTCCAGTAGACTTTTGCTTAACTGGTTCAGGTCACTGTGTTTTAAAGGTTTCAAAAAGATAAGGCACTGCACATGTTTGGATTTTTAATTATAGCTCTATTTGTAGGTGCTCTTGATTGTCTCTGTAAAGTCTTTTCAAACAGTCACAGGTTGATCACTCGTCTATGGTTCTTCCCACGTGGTAGATCTTAAGTTGTGCAGAATTGTGCCCTTATTTTGTATAAACCAGAGATAGGCACATCTTTAAGAACAAAGCTGTGTTTGATAATAGATGTGTATTGCACTCCTGGTATATGCTGAGTACCACAGAGGGCACAAATTGGGGTGATGGCTAGTTGATATTTATTAAGCACCTTCTATTGCCAGGCAGTGTTAGGCAGGTTTTACCTGTGCACTCTTATTTGACCTTTTTATAAACTAACTCAAAAGTCAAAGTGCACAAGTTCCCACCATTTGCATTGTTAGGAATATTAAGACTCTGTTATGAATTTTAAGTAATTGTCCATATTTGGATTGCTTGCTTTATAGTGCCTTCTATATTCAAATGCATTGTTGAAATACGGGAGTAAATCAGGACTTAGTTCTTCTGCTCAGTCATTCTGTCTTCTATATAAGACCAAGTATATCATAATTATACAGAATTTAATAAGTGAGCTAACAATGGCTAGTTAATAGCTACCATTTCTTGAGTGCTGGCTACTGTACTATATTATATTTCACATTATTGTACAATAAACCTAGTCTGTTATTATCCTCCTCCTCTGCCCCCCATTTATTTATGATGTTTCCACTTCAGATTTGCTTATGAAAAAAAAGATGACTCAGAATCATTAACAAACTTTAACTTGTTAAAGGTCGCTGAGTGTTTGTGGTGGAGCCAGGATCTATATTCTAGACCGTCGGACTTCAGATCCAGTTTTCGTAGCATCTTTGTTTTAAGTTCCCGTGACTAAAATGGAAGTACAGAGTAGGGTGATATGCTGGTTCTAGGGGTCAGAAAAAACTTTATGAAGGAGGTAGCATTTGTGGTAGGTTTAGAGGATGAGTAGGGGATTGGCAGGCAGTGAAAGTAGAAGAAAAAATCTCAGCAAAGATCTAGGTGTGAGAAAGTGTAGAGACCATTTGAAATATTAATAGCTATTGTTTATTGAGCTATTAATATATGCCAGATTCTGGGCTAAGTTCAATACTTAAATGATAGTCTCAGTACCACTTTGAGATGAAAATATTATTACCTTTTTACAAATGAGAATGTGGGCTGAAAAAGTCAAGTAATTTGTCCAGTGTTACACAGTAAGTAGCAGAACCAGGATATAAATTAGGAAGTCATGCTGTCTCCTAAATTGCCTCCCGAAATGTTAAGTATCTAAATATGCAGTGGGACACCAGAAAGATAATAGGCGGAGTGCCATCTGTGTGGTGCTTTTGAAGATTATTCTGGTTGCAGTATACTGTGTACAGTAGATTGGAGATGACAGAGGTTAGTTGATAAGGTCAATGAAAGGAAGTTATTGAGGTAGGTTAGGTGAGGGGTAATGTGAGCCTGAAAAGAAACCAGTTTGAAAGCAGTGGCTCAAGGGTGCTATGGATGGGGAATTTATGAACTATTATTAGATTTGGGAGAATGAGAAGATGAGAGGACAGGGATGTAGAAGAAAAAAAAATTGAAGACGACTGACTGTATTCTTAGTATCAAATAAGTCTCTACACTTGGGTCACTGCTTTAAAATGTTTTTTATTTCCTTCTGTACTTTTACACCCTTATAGTTTTTCACTGGTCTATGGTTTATTGAATCTCTAAGGTGTCCCAGGCACCCATCCAGAGACTAGATTTCTTATAATTTACTGTGTTGTTTCCACAACCACAAGTTGTTTCTTCCTTCTTTCTCTAGTTCATTCTCAACTCCAATGACTTAAGCCCAACTCTGCTGATTCTCTACCTCCATTTGAATGACCTTTCTTCCTATTAAACAAATCAAAGTTCTGCTGAAGTCAGGCTTTCAGGTTGCGTTGCTTGACCTCTCTGCTTTTAACCTTTCCCTCTTCTGAACTTGGGATGCAACCATAATAATGTAAAGAACCTGAGTCGTGGTCAAACCAACTAGAGTTTAAATCCAGGCTTTGCCATTTTATTCTCTCTGTGAGCTTGAACAATTAATTAGCTTTTCTGAGATTCACTTTTTTTTTTTTTGCCTTTCAAATGAAGGTTTATTGTGAGGTTTAAATGAGAATTGTGGCGTGCAGTTTGTTTTTAGATGTTACTTTCTCTTCCCCTTTTAAGTGGGTTACTGCTCAAATGCTGTATAAGCCTCAGGAGCAGGAGAGATTGGAAATCCTGTACTCAGACAGTTGCTTACTTAACTGCTCAGCTGTTAATTTTCACTTGTAATTAAGGAAAATGAACCAATAAGAAACTTTTGGTATTGAAATTAAGGATAGATATTAACATTATTCTTGTGTACCACTCATGACTTGATGTCCTTTGAGTGTGTTTGTTCTTTTAGCTATGACTGGATTTGGAATGCATATTCTGGCCAATTATCTTTGGTCTGTACCTTCTTTCCTCACCTCTTTGCTTTTATCACATTATTCTGCTTTCCCCATAAACTTTTGTGGACTCCTGGAATGATACAGCTGGAAGGGACAAGCTAGCTGATCGCCATTTGATGGTATGGATACTGAATCAGCAGGCACCACCAGCAGTAGAGTCCAGGGCTTTTAGAGTTCCACCCTGATGTTCTTTGTCAGTATCCCATGGTGTTCATGTTTCTTACAAATTCTTTAATTACTAAAAAAAGATAATAGGATTTTTTTTTTTTTGCAAATTTGAAAAAGTGTTTCTTATGTTTCTTATAAGAGTGGTCATAGTCTTCATGTGTTAGTGTGGGAACAGTAGTTTTGGATTTCCCCAAGTAATACAGATGTAATGAAAAAGGAAAAGATCTATAGTCTGAAATATGCTCCCCATTGATTCCTCAGGGAAGATACTTTATGAGGCTTAAATTGGTGACTTAATTTTGTGGAAATTTGGATATCTGGATTTATATATTTCCATATTAGTTTGTAAGGATATCCAGGCAGCCAAGTAATGATTAAGTTTTAGTTTGGGAAATAGGTTGTAAAAGTAATCATTCAGACTTTTATTTTTAGGGATCAAGGTGGTCGGACATTGTGTGGTGTAATGAGGATTGGCCTGGTTGCAAAAGGCTTGCTGATTAAAGATGATATGGACTTGGAGCTGGTTTTAATGTGCAAAGACAAACCGACAGAGACCCTGTTAAATACAGTCAAAGATAATCTTCCTATTCAGATTCAGGTGAGTACAGTTCAATTGCACCTCTAGGAAAATTTGTAAAAAAGGTGAAAATAGGTAGTTGCCTTGATGAATTCAATGACAAGAAATAGGTAATAGTGAAGGATAAATACAGACAAATGGATTACTGGTACTCTGGGTCACTGACTCATCTGTCACATTTAAAGCAAATTTCTGGAAATTAGTACTTAGGATATATTTACTGAATTAAGATAGCTACCAAGGTACAGCCTTACCATTTTCAGGTGTATCTTGATGAGAATCTTCATGTTTTCCAGGCGAGGTCTCTCAGCATTATAAAATACCTGGAAGGGTTGGTATAATGCAGAAAAAAATTGAATGATCCAAAAAAAAAAAAAAAAAAAAGCCTGGAACAACTGGAGACTTTCATAGATGATAACTTTTAAAATTGAGGAAGCAGTTAATTTAATAATCACCCATTCATTATATTAGTGGAAAATCAATTTAATTCCTTGTTTTCAAACCTTTTTCACATTGGGATGCATTTGGAAAAATTTAATATTGGCCTGCTTCCTGGAGGATGTTGCTGAGTGCTGCGAGCACTCAGGGCTGCAGGCAACCCGTTGGTCTAGGACCGTGGTCACCCTAGCACCTGCTCTGCAGCTGCTCCGAGGGCCAGTTTCACCACAATTGGGAAGCTGTGATCGTCTTCCAGATTCAGATGTCTTATCTCTGGTATAGTTAGCTTATAGCTTTTTGATGATTTCATTTCAGTTAGCCCTTATATCCATGTCACGTAAATAGATATTATTCCACAAGGTCCAAACTTTGAGTTGTTGAATACACTCTTATTTCATTGGTTTCTTTTATTTGTATTTTTTTCTAAAAAGGCTCTTTTCCCCACTCCCAAATAATAGGAATTTTAAACTGTTTTTTTTTTATTAACTTTGTTAGTAGATCATTTTCTTTTATATTCAACTGATCTTCAAAGCCATCTTTCTTATTTTTTTTTTTATCTATCATTCTTGACAGTCAGATTTGAGTTACTTGTTGACATATTTGTCTATATTAATTTTTAGAGCACTGTTTTATCAGTCTGCCTTAGATCTTAAGTTATTTTTTAAGTGAACAAATGAAGAAAATTTTCTGGGCTTTCATATGGTTGAGTTTCTTAAAAATTTTAAAAAATACTTTTGCAATCATATGGGGATGGAAAGTGGAAAGCAGCATGGAGTACAATAAAGCTTAAGAAATGGAATACTTAGTAACTGGTTTCTGGCCAAGTATACTTTTTGTTTAGAATGTTAATAATATTCCTTTTGTTTTCATTATTTTTAAATTGCTTTAAAATTTAATCTTTATGTACTGTAGTGAACGTTGTTACTCTTAAATCTATAATAAAGTAATAATCAAACATTTGGACATATTAGAGGCTTTTTCAACCATTTCACCCCCCTTTCTGTTCTCTTTCGTTAAGTCCTGTTTCTTATAAGAGTGGTCATGGTCTTCATGGGTTAATGTGAGAAAAGGGCTGAGAACCAGTGGTATAATAAATCTTTCTTATTCTGAAAGTCTGTCACATTTCTCCAGTATTAAAGATGCAGGAGATTGGGCCAAGCTTTCTCAGTGCAGATCACAACTATGTGAATTCTGCATTTTTTCTCTCCTGAGTGAGGGTGTATTTCTGGCCACCACAGTTTTAAAATGCTCTTGTCGAGCTAGCAAGTGTTCAAGGGAAAGGGTGCAGGAGAGAGTGCAGGCTGTGTAAACCATTTCAAATTTAAAGAGACTGGGGCTTTTTAGGCTAGAGAAGATTAAACCAGACACAGATATCTTTAGGTTTTGAAGGGCTTCTTGAAGAAGGTTAAAAAGGCCTGAACTCTTAAGATAATGGAAATTATGAGAAACATGTCTCAGTTGAATATAGCCAATAGAATTATCCAACAGTAAAACCAACTGCCTTGTATGATGGTTAGATAGATCCATTACTAGAGGTATTTGGGTAAAGGTACCCAAATGAAAGGAGGATATAATTGTACACCCATCTCAGATTAAATTCCATACATGTACAAACACATATGCCTACATGTTACATGTAAGTTAACCAACTTATTATTACTAATAATATTTCAGAAAATTAGTTTAAGGGTGATTTCTGCCTTTACTCCCTGTTTACCCTTTGTTTTCTTGACATTTGTAGGGAAAACCAATCTCTGATGTGATATGATCTTATTTTCCTATGAGTTAAAAAAATTTTTTTTTCCTGAGCACTTACCAGAGCAAAACTTTAAGTTATCTAAGTCCCTTAGTTAATTGAAGTTGTACCATGCCTTTTCTTGATATATTCTTTTCAAGGGTAATTTTAGAATTTCCTTGAGCAAGGGAGAAGGATGACCCAAACAAGAAATCACTTATTATTAGGCTAGCTCAAAACTCATACCATCTGTTTATTACTTTGGATGTGTCTTATGGTGATCTGCATGCATAATTGAAAAATTTAGTTTGACTTGTTCTCTAATGGACATCTCTAATTCTCTTATAGTCATAAAATGAATGTGGGCAGTTTTCTGTTTTTTCCCTATATTCTGGTTCTGTTTTTTTTAGTCACTGCGTATCCTTTCCTGTCCTTGGCTTCTTCTATTCACAATTAGATAACAAATTTTCTATTTTCTGTCTTTTTTGAAATATTTAATTGTAAAATGTTATTTTTATGTAAATGACTCTGAATTCTTTTAATGCACACTAACGAACAGAGACCCAGTAGAGTTTCCATTCAGCTATTTAGGTTAGATAATAGATACTAAATTTCACCACCAAGAAAGGCCCTGTAGAATTTATGAAACTATATATTCAATGTACAATAATATATTAAATATAACTTATGTGACTCTAATAGATAATTGTGGATGGCCCTTAAATTATGTGTATAGTTGTGTGTTGAATGAAGCAATGCACATTTTCCTGTGGGTGTCAGATGACTTGTCACATAAGGAAAGGTCTCACCAGAATGATCTCTGAGTCCTATAGTTAGAGAAGGAAGTTATTTATGCTCTTTTTTTTGTGGGGTGGGGCTGATGAGTGACTGTGCAGAGATTCTTTTTTATTCATTCTTACTTGATTCTCTTTTTAAAAAATCTACATAATCTTAAATTTGTAAGTCCTCAGTAAGTAGGAGTTTCTTTTTTTAGGATGTCTTATCAAAAAAGGTATTGGTTTAGAGTGCATTCCCAGTGATTTATTTTTCTATGGTAGTTCTCTGTAATAATTTATCCTTTATTACATAATGATGTTGGTATTTTACTTTCAAATATTAGGAAAAAAATAAATACTGTTAATAATTGTATAGAAAGTTGACATCGTGGTTGCTTTTTGAAGGATGGATAAAAAGAGAATTTGCTGATAAGGTAGGAGAGAAATGTTACCCCTAAACTAAAGAACTGGTTAAGACTGTTGATCTCCTGGCAGAGTATAACTAGTAGTTAATAAGTTTGGAAAATGAGAAGCGATCATCTTCTTTTTATTTTTTTTTTGAGATTTTAAATCTAATTGGGTATTTTTGAAATCTTGGTGACTTTCAGAAACTCACAGAAGAGAAATATCAAGTGGAACAATGTGTAGATGAGGCATCTATTATAATTCGGAATACAAAAGAGCCTACACTAACTTTGAAGGTGATACTTACTTCTCCTCTAATTAGGGACGAATTGGAGAAGAAGGATGGAGGTATACACACACATATATATATATATATGTACATATATTTGTTTTGTTTTTCTCGTAAAGGACTCTCTCTTGAATGCTATATTAACTATGCTTTATAGATTTAAGAAATAACTGTCTTCATTTGTTTTATGCCACTCATAGTATTTTAAACAGCTTACAAAAATCACAGTATTTTGCAAAAATGTATACATTTGAAATATAAAATATGTTTATTCAGAAATCTGCTTATCATGTTGGTCTTAACTCTAATTTTTATGCTATTCTTGTGTTCTGTTTAATTTTCTAGTATTCCATTGTTAATGGTGTCATTCAATTCTATTCTATATAGTTTGGCTTAGGTCTGATTTTAAGATAAAAAACAGTATTATTTTCAAATTTATTCACTTATTTCAAATTACTCATTTGTACATTTCCCTTGACTTCTAATAACTAACCTTATAAGATTTGTTCTTTATCTAACTGCCCATGTGTAAATATGTTTTATAATGTAAGAGATATAAATTGGGGGATTGATTTTTTTAGAAGTAAATAATCTTTAGTACATTTTTTTCTAGGAGGTTTGTGATCCTTTGACGATTTTGAATATGATAGATGTGGGAATCATGCCTTACTTAAACTACTTCTCTTCTGAAGTTAAAAAGAATTCCTGTATGGCAGTGCCATCCTTGTAAAAGCAGAGTGAGAAATCTATTCAGTTTTGAGAAGTAATGATGGAACTGGGCTTTTTTTTTTTTTTTTTTTTTTTTGATGTTTTTATCCTGTCAATTTGCTGTTTCTGCCTCTCAGTCCTGTCCTGGGAAACTTGGCTTGTGATATTTCTCCTGTGTCAGACCTTTGACCAACTGGCCCTTCTCTGTCTTGATAATTTAGAGGCAGTGTGGCCCATCTGGGCCAATGGAGACTCCCTGTTGCTGTTTTTCATCACTAGACGTTTAACAGTTCCCATTGCTTTCTCCCCTACCTGAAATACCAGCGCAGTAAGAAATATTGGTCAGTTTCTTAATTTATTTCAAGTCTATGATAAAGGTAGAAAAAGACATATCTCCCAGTGACGTTAGAACTTCAAGTTTTGGCAAGCATGACTTGTTAGGATCTCTTAAAGTAAAAGTG
Organism: Cynopterus sphinx; assembly: GCA_030015415.1. Classification (NCBI taxonomy): domain Eukaryota; kingdom Metazoa; phylum Chordata; class Mammalia; order Chiroptera; family Pteropodidae; genus Cynopterus; species Cynopterus sphinx. The sequence continues at coordinate 122,127,545 of CM057385.1, read as the reverse complement.
ATAGATTCCTTTTAAAAATTGTTTTTGTTTTTTTTTTTGGGTAACTAAAATCAGCTATACCAAACCTAAGAGAGATAAACAAGATACATTTATGAATCATAGTTTAAAATTAAAATGCATACAATCTATAATCAGGTTTATGCATATACTTTTTTTTTTTTTGCTGTATACAGTATCTCTAACACCTCTGAAGAACCAATTTTAAATGGCTTAATTTCTTTAACAGCTTTTCAGTTCACCATTAACTGTAAAACTATAAAATGATTTCTGAACTATCAAGATAATTCTGTTAATTCTGGTAAGCTGTGTTCTACTTGACCCCCTGGTGTAAAACTAACCATTTCTAAGTATAGTTATAAATATAGGTATTATTATAGATTATTTGAGTATAGAGAGATGAGAAAGACTGAAGTTGCCAAAGACTAGATTAATTATATGCTTGCTTGTAGCCATAGGCATCCTTTCCATTACTTCTTTGAAAGTATTAAGAAAACATCAGGTTTCTTTTTCTCCATGGTTTTGTTTACTTACATGGGATTTTGTCAGAGTTTTCAGTGATACTCTTAAGCTTAGTCTGTTGCCTTTATAACTTGAATTTCTGTTCAGAGAAACAGAAATCAGATCTTTACTAGAAGACTACTAGAAGACTAGTTTTTATAGAATGGAATTCTGGTAAAATAGGAGTCTGTTTGTTTGAGACGTTTGGGTTACTACAGGATCCTAAGACCTCTTTACGAGCTGGATCTCATCAGCTGGTGTTAACATAATTCTGTGGGATCAGAAAGAATCAGCTGGGATCTAATGTTTTATACATGTTACTTACTGTCCTTTTAAATGGCAGAAAGACTTGCTTTGCGGTTGTCCTTAACCTCCCAGCCCTGTTGACTCTCTTTTTACCTCTTATGATTTACTCATTTCGTCTAATCTGGGCTTTGTCAAAGACAGTTTTTTTGATATGCGTTAGCAATTTTGCATATTTCTTGGCAAGTGTGAGGATCCAGCATAACTGAATATTTGAGACCTGGGCTGAAGAATTTTGTAGGGCTTCTTACCTCACACTACACAGTTCCTACCCCCTTGATTCAGTTCTTTTCAGCTGCATGAGGTGAAAGCACAAGATTGGTTAGGGTTCCAGGAATTTCTGAGATATCCCTTTTTTTAAAAAAAAAAAAACACTCATTTTCTTTCTCAACGTTAAAAAAATACGTTGCAACTTTTTTCAAGGAGATATATTTCCATAGAATCTCAATTCTCCCCTCCTCACAAAACAGACTGTTCACAAAATTTATACACCTTACATCTTTCTCTTTCCTATCTTCACTTGCCACATACTTAGTTAAAATCTAAAAGAGGGAAAAAAATGTGGGTAATAAATACCTTAGAAAATTATTTGAGGTTAAATGAGTTATTTAGTGCGACCTGTACAATACCCAGCACAACATAGTTGCTCAGTAAATAGTGGTAGTCACTCAGCTTATGAGAAGGATTCACAGAGCAAACTCACCTACTCAAACTGCCTTGAATTCACAGTGAGAGCTTGTGAATTTAGTGAATTTAGTGAGCTTGTGAATTTAGTCTGGAGAACTAAAGCTAAACACCTAGTGAAGTGTAGTATTGGAATCAGAATTCTGTTTTTGCTGCAGTGCTAATTTATGGGCTGATTTGTTATATAGCTTAGGATTCATTGAGGGCAGGTGTCTTGTTCCCTATGCCCATCATTTTTCCTTAGCACCTTGAATGGTACCTAATACATAGCAGGCAATCCAAAAAAATCTGTTAAATGAATTTTCGTAGCCAACTTTATTGTTTGATTAAATAGGACTGGTCCTGTGTGTAAGAAGCATTAACAGCGGGTATCTCAGAATTCAAGCTGTTAAGGTATTTTATAACTTACTGTTTTATAAGCAGTTTCTCATACACGATTATTTTAAGCCTCACAACAGCTCTATGAGGTAGATAATTGCCCTGTTTTATAAATAAGGAAAGTATTACGTTTTACCCAGTGTGCTGGATGGGTAGCAAAACTCCAGAGACTCTTGTGGCTTAGGCTAAGACAAACCTCTGTTCTCAGTATTGGGGGAGATTTTCAGGAGTTCACAAAGAAGTTGCCTAAGAGTTCCTTTTCACATATATATATCGGGGCCAGTACAAACTTCTGACATGTCTTGACAGAGTTTACTGGTTTGAATCCTGCTAAGCGAAGACATTCTCACAGTGCAGAGATCACAGCTGGGATTATAACAATGCTGCAGGCTTTACTTTCCTGCCTTCCCCAGCTGCTAGACCTATACGCAAACCTTTAGCCATTATCTTTCCAGTGGCCAGCTTGTCTAGCGAGCCACTGAAAAAGTCATATGAGTGACGTTTCTACTGTAAATTAGAACAGTTCTCTCTTTGACTTAGCTTACTGCTGTTTTCACCTGTGCACAATTGACTGCTGTTTTGCATGGACAGTGGCTTGTGGCATAATGCCTACTCTCCACAAAGCCCCCAGGAACTGAGAGAAGGGGCTGCCAGGAATTTTCAAGCTAACTAGAAAATTCTGTCAGCATGAACTCAGTACTCAGCTTCATCCAGATTGTCAAAGAGGCATTCATGATAATCCAGTCCAATTAGTTTACCTTTGAAGAGCCCAGGTTCCAGATATATAACTGCTGTTTAACACAGTCATATGCTGGCTTTTCCCCACCTCATGTCCAGGCTAGTGTTTTTGCTAACAGGCAGAGAGTTAGAGTGCATGTAAGGACTTCAGAGAAACTGACCAACATTTCCTGTAGGTACAGTGTGTTTCTGGTCACTGATCTAACCTCTAACCAAACAAAGTTAGGCATAATAGACTTCTTTTCCAGTGCTTCCATTGTTCAGAATGTTTTATGTACCTTCATGCCCTGATGCCAGGTGACTGAACATTAAATTTTTAACAGCTGTTTTTCTTTGCTTTTGGCATTTTTGTTATTCCCCAAGCCCATCCCCCATGCTACTTCTTATCTGTTTTACTGGTCACTGTTGAAAAAAAAAATGAAATGGCTCACAGTTTAATTGTTTCTAGTTTAAAGACTCCACAGTGCCTTTTTATCAGAAAAGTTTTGCTTCCTCACAGAATTGAAACACCTCCATTAAAGTTCATACAGAAATGTTTAACTTGAGATTCTGCTATGAGAAGTAACAATTCTTTGATTTCCATATTAAGTAATTTATTTTTCTTAATGAAAATATATAAAATTATATATTATTAATATACAAAGAAAACAGGGAAGCAGGGCTTACCAACAATACTGTAGTGCCATATGAATTTACATTGTTTTAAAATAAGAAATTTTGAAGAAGATAAAATGAGATGAATTATTCCATTTTCTCTGCTGTGTCCCACCTCATGAATATTGAAACTTTCTGGACCTTTTGACTTCTTGACTATCAGCGCATGAAGAAACATTCTGAGGGTGATGTCAGGGGGAGTCCGGTGCAAGTCTTCTGTTCACCGTTGTCCCTTCCATCTCTTAGTAGAAGCTACTGTCTCCAAATGTTGACTGTCTGTAGCAAGCTGATGCCTCTATTGTGTTTTTAAATAAGAGTTTGTGGTTATAAGAGTTTGGAGATGAAAGAATTTAAATACTTTTTCATTGTTCCTCTTTAAAAAATACCTGTTACAAGGAGCGTAAGGTGTTATTTCGACCATTGGACGAAAGTACCGGAGATTATGAAAGAGTTTTGGTTTGCCTTGTCTTTTCCTATCTAAGCCCCCTCTGCCTCACTCCTCTCTTTTATTGCCCCCTCTTCCTGACACTCCTACTTGGTAAGATGATAGAATAAAAGTTAGCTTGTCTTACTCTTAAAGATTGAAATCTTAAAGATAAATATGGACATATCATTTCTTGGGATTACAGTATTTAGCAGTCAGTCAACCTTTGTCATGTCTAACTTTTAAAAGATTCTAATCATTTATAGTGATTTGTTTTATATGGCATATGAACTTTACACAGATGCTTGCATTGACCGCAGTTAAAACATTTTGACATAAAAACATTAAAATGAGTTAGTTGTATGTTTCGTAACATTATAAAGACAGAATTGAGCAAGTCCAGGAACTAGGTCGCCTGTAAAGAGAATGAATACCCATAGTATATTTGTTCATGTTTGTAAACCCACATTAATCATTCTTTTTGAGGCTTCTCATTTTATGAATACAAGGGGGTAAATGAGACCCTGTATTGTGAATTTGTTGGCAGAGGTTAATGTGAAACAATGCAAATATCTGGTGTGGAGCTCGCCTGGTCAGAAAATAAGTGTGTGGCACTTCAGCCTTTAGTGCTGCAGCCAATAAAGAGAACCTAGTTCTTCCTCTAATAGATTTGTTTTCTGTCAAGCATTATGTCTTCAGTTTTAGTTAATGGCAGTCTATGAATTAGAATTTACAGTAAATTTGCTGTAACAGAATGTCATAGTAATTGAGGAAATCAAAATATATCAATTATCTTGTCTCATTTAATAGCATTTAGATTATGTCAGTTGGCCTACACAAACATACTACCAAGTCTGATTATCAAGATTGTACTAGGAAGAAGGGTTGATGGACCCTGACATTAAGAGTTCTTAAAAGAAAATGATGAACTTGACTTAATTGGATTAGAGAAAGAATTACTCCCCAAGAAACATTTGTATGTGTTGTAGACGTTTAAATAATAATGTACCAACTCTTCACAGATTTTAAAATCCCACTTCCTGTAGTGTAGAGGAAATGCATTTGGCTCTCTGAACTTGGATTTAGTATCATGTGACATCTCTCAAATATGGATATTTTTTATTAATCACATGTTAATTTCTTAACTTTGCTGCCATAGGCCATCTAGTCAACTTTAAAATGTTAAAGCAAGTCAAATAGCTGTAACTAGATACTATTCTTTGCTGCCTTTTTTAAAAAAGGTATGTAAATGTATTTTAATGTGTTTTATATTTGTAGTTTTAATAATTTTGGTTTAGAAAAGAAATAATGAGGGAACTCCAAGGTGACACTTGAAGTGCTCTCATCAGTGGGGTAAAGTTTCTCTTTTATGGTTATCTTGTTAGATAAATTTATTTTGTTATATAAAATAAAATTGCCATGCTCAGTGTAGTCTTAGTATATTTCAAAATAACTACATTAGAGAGCCCTAATTTTCCTTAAAAATTGATTAGCAATTAAGATTCCTTTTATAAAGAATAATTATTATTGCTGTTGGACCCAGATTTCCACTTTTTGCACCCTGCCTAAGGAAAAAGTGCTATATACCTATTTTGTGCCCTTTGATGTTATATTTATGCTTAATAAGATCCCAGATTGTATGTAGCAGTGGTCAGTGGTCAGTGATTTGTTTACAGTGCAAATGCCTTGGTGCTCCTCATGTACTCATGCGCAGAACGGCTCTGATGATTGCTTACTGAGTAATCAGAGTGCATGTAATTTTTTAAAAAAGCAACAAAACTAAATCATGAAATCTTCTGGGAGTCTTATTAGTTCACTCAGATGCTTCTCTTCTTTTTATTTTTATTGTTTGGTGTTTGACAGGAACCCCTTGGTCAAATTGTATCTGTCTCTCTCTATCCCATTTTCCCATTAGAAAAGGTTGCGATGAAAGACCCTCCGGACTTATTGGACAGGCAGAAATGCCTGAACGCCTTGGCGTCTCTTCGACATGCCAAATGGTTTCAGGTTGGCTCTTCGTTATTATCTTACTGTTATCGTAGCCTTGCGCAGGTTTCATTTGAAACACCTGCCACTTAGTGTTTTCTTAATGTTTAAAATGGGGATACTCTCTACCTTACATGGTTATTATAGGAGTAAATGAATTAATTTAGGTAAAATGCTTAGTATAGCTTCTACTATAGTTGATGTTTAATTATCATATAATCCTTTTTTTGGCTTAGTACTCTGAATTTCAAATGATGGCTTACAAAATACAAATATGGGCGAGAAAAATTAAACGTTAAGATAGTTGCCTGGAATGGGGCTGCCATGAGGCTCTATGAGCAGTTTTAATAATATGCTTCATTTATTTTAAAACCCGCCTATCTTTACTGTTTTTAATAACTTGATTTTTAGTTTGTTTGACAACTGATGACTGACTGGCTAATTAGTATTCACTTTAAAGAGCCTATCCATGATCAATATACTTTAAATGAAGAATGGATTTCAAAGGGATATTGGAATCATTTTGTTTGTTTTAGGCAAGGGCAAATGGATTAAAATCATGTGTAATTGTCCTTCGCATTCTTCGTGATTTGTGCAACAGAGTCCCCACATGGGCACCGTTAAAAGGATGGGTAAGTACTTAAATACAGTTAAAAGCAAATTCTGAAGCTATAGTCAGAGGAAATCCTATAGAAATTACATGTTACTGTGAAGCAGCTATATTCTAAGTTAGCTCAGGAGTGTATTGCCTATTTTTGTTCTGGAAAAAAAAAACTGTGCATCTTTTTATATGAATTCTTTTAAATCATATAACTTGTCTCTTCTACCATATTACATTTATGTTGCAGAGCCTGAGATATTTTTTCTGACAAAAAGATTCTATACCTGTTAGAAGTGAATGCCTTCCTATACTTTGTATATTCACCTACTTCCACGAAAGCCTCCTTGATTGGCACATTTCTCTTTCAGTGCCACTTGCATTTAAAATACAAATTATCTAAAATGTCAATATAAGGCTCCTATACCTTTTTCTATTTGAGTGTAAATACTTAAAAATATATTTATGTTAGTAATTAAAGTCAGGCGAACAGTACACTTAACCTGATTATGGACATAGTTTATCATGTATATTGCAAAACTTAATTTGAAAATTATGCCTGACCTAATTAAGAACACAATTAAGAACATTATAAAACAAAGCTGTAGAGGGTTACCGTAACTTAATTTAGCAATTTTTACTTTAATATAGTATCATCGGTTTTTAGTTTATTAAATATGGAGATTTGGTCTTTATTTATTCTAATTATAGTACTTGGTGCAGGCTGTCTGAAAGGAAATCTGGTTGTGGTTTGAGTGCTTCCCAGGTTAAGTGAGACATAGGTGGGCTGGATTTGAATGTTGATTAGTTATTAGCTATTACTAACTTACATGAAGGCATGCTAAGTTTTATCAGGTCAATTAGATGACCACAGTTTCTTAAGTGAGCCTTTCAGGTTAACCAAAAATAAAGTTTTTGTAATAAAATGTCTTATGAATATATTATCTCAAAAGAGGTTGATTTAAAAACTCTAGCTGGGGTAAAAGTTGATAATCAAAGGGGAAAAATTAATTGGGCCCTAAATGTTCAATTACTTTAACCCTTTTGGCCTTCATGGTAGATAGAAATGTCAGCTCACATTTAACTGGAATCCTTTTAACACTTGATGCATGTACTAATTTGTAATTTAATATCTTCTAGCCACTAGAGCTTATATGTGAAAAGTCTATAGGTACATGTAATAGACCTTTGGGCGCTGGGGAGGCCTTGAGACGAGTAATGGAGTGTTTGGCATCTGGAATACTACTTCCTGGTAAGGGTTTCAAACTCTGGAGGCAGAAGAATCAGAAAATTCTCATTTTGGTTTATTTTCATAAATATGTGTTAAATTTGCCCTCTGCACAGGAAAATGATGTGTAGGAGTTGTTTTGCTTGGACTTTTAGCAACTGGGATGTTCGAATGTTGGAAAAGTGCTATAAAACTCTTTTTCAATAATCGTAATTTATATTTTATATATACTAACATAAAAGGTACTAATAAGATTGTGTCTTCTATGAATTTGCTTTACCTAGAACTCTGAATTTGAAAATGCAGATGTTTAATTAAAATGTATGAAGTTCATTCTGTTTGCAGTCTGGTGTTTAATTTGGAAAAATTAAATTTGGTCTTATTTTCCACATGTAATCCCTTTAAAGATTTGGGATGATTTAGCATGCTATTTCTTAATTCTCAAATTAAGACTCAATTTTGACCTTAGATACACAAGTGACTTCCAGTAAAATGAGGACTTAAATTTAAGTGCTAACATATGAAAAATGAGAATGTCCTTTTTACTCCATTTAATTGAACATAGTTTCTCAGTTTTTTCCCTCTCTGTTCCTTCCCTCTCTCTCTCCCTTCTTCTCTCCCTCCTTCCCTCCCTTCCTCCCTTCCTTCCTTCTTCCCTCCTGTCCCTCTCCTATTAGATTATTGAATTCTAAAGTCAGTTCTAAATGGTACTTGTGTTTTTCTTTTGCTTCTGCCAAAGGGGGACCTGGTCTTCATGATCCTTGTGAGCGAGACCCAACAGATGCTTTGAGCTACATGACCATCCAGCAAAAAGAAGATATTACACACAGTGCACAGGTAGAAGATGGGGCATGTCACTGTGATCTATTAGAGGGATATCATTGCTTTATTTTCTGAATTATTCTATTTAAAAACTTTTTGCTTAGAGACTTTTACCATCATAATATTAGCATTTAATGAATGTCTTTTTAGCTAGATGTTCTAAGGCCTTTATGAATGGCTATTGAAATTTGAATAAATATAATCTTTTGTTCTTCAGCATGCACTCAGGCTATCGGCCTTTGGCCAGATTTATAAAGTGCTGGAAATGGACCCCCTTCCATCTAGTAAGCCTTTTCAGAAATATTCCTGGTCAGTTACAGATAAAGAAGGTGAGTGTGAATTTTTTTTTATTGGAGTTGGACGTGGGCAGTGGTGGAGATGGTCATGGGATAAGGAACTTAATAACTGTTAATCCGATGTTAACTAGACTTACTATTGTGATCATTTCATAATATATACAAATATTGAATCATTATGTTATACACCTGAGCTTGCTTAGTTAGTATAATGTTGTCTGTTATACCCTAATTTAAAACAATTGTTAATCCAAGTCATTTATAAGAAAATTTATTGCCTTCCTTCCTGACTTTATTCTCTTCTGTCCCATCTGTGACATCAGCTCACTATTGTTTATTCTTAGTAGTGATCAACTCATATGGCTGTGTTGAGCAGACGCCATTATCACATAGATGTAGGGACCATACTTTGAGAACCCCTGGTCTAAGAGAGAGATAAACCATAAGCTTGGAGGAGATGTTACCACTGTACTTGAAAGTGTTACATAACCAAGAAAGAGAAAACAAAAATATAAAGGAGGAGAAGAGTATGTTGGAAAATTCAGGACTACTTTCTATTTGTACTGATCTATCTGAACTCAGTTTCAACAGAGAGAACCCAGGCTTTGAGGTCAGTACGACCTGGGTCCCAGTCATAGATAACCCCACTATTTACTAGCTTCGGCCTTGAGCAAGTAGTTCATCTCTCTCCTAGGGCCATGACCCCCACTGTTATCAGGTTAAAATGCGCTACTCAGTGCCTGAAATACAGCAGACTCAAACGTGAATCCACTCACACTCCTCATTATGCACCCCTCCCCAATTTTTCTTTGCCCTTTTATGTCCTGTTATATTAGAAGGTGGGGTGTTTAACACACCAGTTATTCTTCATCTGGGACCTAACCGACCTCTCACAATTGATATTCTAATAATTTTTATTTGACAGATTACTGCGCTGACCCAATCTGTTTATTTAGACAACAAAAGTTGGGTCTAGAAACTTTTTAAAGAGTTCATAAAATAAAAACTTTTATAATACTAAGGTGGGTTTTTTTTTGGTTTTTTTTTTGCCTTAACTCTTTCATGAGTATCTAGATTTCTGGAGGCTACATATGACACGTGATAGCATCATCACTGTTGGCTAATGGAATGTTTATATATTCTTATGTAAAAAATTTGTTTAAATTTCTAATATGCTTAATATTGATAGATATTTCCCACAAATACAGCTCTTTGGATGCTCAGTAATTTTTTAAGAGCGTTGGTCCTAAGATTAAAAAATTGAGAATCAGTGCCACTGTAAACTCTTCAGGGGTAATGAATCCTCCAGATCTTACCATATCATTATAACTAACCAGTGCTCTATAAATGCTGGTGAAATGAAAGCTATTTTCTTTAAGAGTGTGCTCACACAGTGTTGAAAGTTTTTTGAAAGGGGGTCACATAGCCATTTGACAATTAGCACTGCCTGTGGAATGAATGTTTGAATAAAAAATTTAAATATGTAGAGATTCTTAAGATTGGTAATAGAAAATTTTGTTTTAATCATTGAATTCATAGTGGCTCTTTCGGTTTTGTTTTTTTTTTCTTTCATTAGATAGTAAAAATTATCTAATGTTGTGAACTTAAATTTTTTTTTTTTAACTTTAAAGAACTTTCTCAAAAGTTTGGGAACTACTGGTCTGTCACTCTATAGCTTAAAATTGAACAGACTGTGGGTGTTCCATTCAGGCTCTCTCAGTTACTAGCGGCATGACCTGGGCTAATCACTTAGCTATTCTGTGCCTCGGCTATAAAATGAGGGAACCAAAGGCCATTGCCACCAGACTCTTAGTACATACTTGCTCATATTTTCCTGTTTTTAGCACCTAGCTTTCTGACGTTGGCATTTAAACTTTATCCTTGCAATTCTTGATGATTTCAATGTGCAGTCAGATAATTTTTTTCAAAACTCTGACTTCTTCATTCCTTGACTTCCTCTCCCATAAATATTTTTTCTTCTACCTTACCTTAGGTACCTGTTCTGGGAACGTATCCTAGACCTTGTTTTTAATAACCATACCCACTCTGTAATCTCATTTTTAAGAATCCCACTTTCCAGTCACCTCTTGTCATCAATCTGTTTAGTATCCCTACTCCAATTATTGAACCTCAGCATTGATTCTGTCAACTTTTGATAGCCTTTTACCTTCTTCATGTTCTCACTTCTTCTGTCCCTCCTCTACTTATATTCCACGAGCCATCATTCTGATCACTCCCTAGTCTGTCCCTTCACTTGATTCTCTTCCTGGCAGAATTCTAAAATCTAACTCTGTGCCATTACCAGGTTGTTGAACATTGTTGGAGAAAAAATATATACTCATCTTGACTGTTTTTCTATAAGTCTTAGAAATTAACCTCAAATAGACTATTTGTATTGTCTGGCAATTCTCCTTTAAGTTCTAGAGTGCTCCAATTTTCCTAGATCACTGTTTCACATCTTCTCTCATTTTCATACTTCTTTCATTCCCTCTCATTCTCATCTGATAGCCTTTTTTGCTCAAAGTACTCATGTACTTTGCTTTCCCTTTCTTGACTGTGGGTAAACTATCTGGGCTCTTAAGTCCAACCTTTCTGCACTCCAATATATTACAGCCCCCTTTGCCTACACATAGACATTATTCCAGCAATTCTATTTTTTCTCACCAGCGACAATTTCTCCTTTTCTAGTAAGTTATTCTCATCAGCGTGAAAACCTGCTGTAGTATCTACTATTTAAGACAAAACCAAACTCTCCCTTGAGTCTTCAGCTTCTCCCAACAGAGTCCCATTTCTGCTCCCCTGTATAGCAGTATTTTTGGAAAAAGTGGCCTATTCTTTCTCCTTTTCCTCACTTTATTTTAAACTTATTCTTATCAGGCTTTCTTCCTTACCACTCTGCCAGTCTCTCTTGTGACCTTTGCTTTACTACATTCAGTGGTTAGTTTTCAGTCTTCATATTAGCCAGTTTTCCAGCAACATTTAACACAGATAACACTTTTTTTCTCCCATATTTATTTTGTTATGAGATATTGCACATACATAGAACGTATAAAAAATGTACCATTTAAAAAATAATTTTAAAATTTCATGTGATCACCACTCTGGTTAAGAAGCATTGTTAGCTTGTCAGGAGCCATATATTCATCCCTCTACATCACCTCCCTGCCCCATGTAATACCATTTCTGACTTTGTGATAATCATTTCCTTGATTTTTTTTATAGCTTTCCTACCTGTGTATGTTTTCTTGAACAATTTAATTTGATGTTGCCTAGAACCCTATAGAAATTGAATTGTGCTGAGTTCGATTTTTTTTATGACTGGCTTCTTTTTGCCCACGTTATTTGGGTACATTTACATTGTTGCATATAGCTGTTGTGTTCATTTTAATAGCTATATAGTATCCATTATAAACATACTACAACTTACTCATTCTACTTTTGAAGGGCATTTGGCTTCTCTTCATTTTTTTGCCGAACAGCTATAATGTTGCTAAGATCATCCTTATACATGCTATCTGGGACATATATCTAAGAGTTACTGTATGCCAGTATATGACCTAGCAAATAATTATATATCCCATTTACACTCCCATCAGCAGAGTGTGAAACTTCCTGTTACTCTATATTCTCAACAACTTTTGGTATCGTATCGTCAGACACTTTTCTGATATGAAATACTACTTTTCATCTGACTTCTAGGTCGTTACTTTCTTTTAATTTTTCTAGCCCCAGTGCCCTCTCCTCAACTGCCTTTGTTTGTTCTTACCCATCTCTGACTTCTGCATATTAAAGGGTCCCAGGTGCAGTCTTCAGACCATTTCTCTTTATTTATACTCTTACAAGATCTCATCTAGTCTCTTGTTTTGAAATACCTACTGTTCACTGAAGATTCCCAAATGTATATTTCTACTCCAGATTACCAGCCCTTGACCTCACACCCAGCTACCCAGTGGCTCCTTAGTGTCTCCTTGTGGATGTGTAACAGACATCTCAAATGTAACATGTCTGCAATCCAAACTCTTGTCCTTAACTCTATCTCCAACCTGTTCTTTCCTCAGTTATTACCATCCCAGTCATTGGAAACTCTGTTCATCAGTGTACGTGCTCAGACCAAATCCCTTCACCCTTTAATCTTTTCTTTTCTTTCACCCATCTCCAAACCATCAGCATATCCTTGTTTTACTTTCTAAGTTTGTCCAGAATTCAGCTGTTTCTTTAAATTGTTCACTGCTACCATCATTGCAGTAACTTACCTCTCTGCTCTTCTGGCTTCTGACCTTGCCCCTAATTGTCTCTTTCTTTCTTTCTTAACTTTTAATCTTAAAAAAGACTCACAGAAAGTTGCCAGATTAGTACACAGAAGTCTCAAGTACACTTCACCCAAATTCTCCCACTAGTCAACATCTTATGCAACTATTGTACAGTATCAAAAGCAAGAAATTGATATTGATACTATATGTATATGCTTCATGCCGTTGCGTTGCATTTATAGATTTGTGTAATCACCATTGCAATTAAAATATAGACCTATTCCATCACCACAAAAGTCTTCCATGTGCTGCCCTTATATAGTCATACTGACTGCTCTTTTAACCATCCCTAAACTTTGAAAACCACTAATTTTTCTTTATCTCCGTAATTTTGTCATTTCAAGGAATTATACAGTAAGTGATCTTTTGATATCTCTCTTTCCACCCCCCAGCATAATGCCCTTGTGGCCCATCGAGGTTGTTGTATGTGTCAATAGTTTGTTCCTTTTTATTGCTGAGGTATTCCATGGCATGGATGAGCCCAAGTTTGTGTAAACCATGCACCTGTTGTAGGACATTTTGTTTGTTTCCAGTTTTTGGCTGTCACAAATAAAGCTGGTATGAACAATCTTTTTAGGTGCTTGTGAGCAATTAAAGAAACAGATACTTGTGCATTAGATTGGCCAGCAATTTTTTTTATTGTAGTTTTGTCAAATTATGCCTCTAGGGTTATGCTGGCTTCATAAAGTGAGTTAGAAAGTGTCCTTTCTCTTTTTTGTTCCTTGGAATAGTTCATATAAGATTGATGTTATTTCTTCCTTAAATGTTTGGAGAATTTATCAGTGAAGCCATTTGGGCATGCGGTTTTCTTTGTGGGAAGATTTTAAATTATGTATCTAATTTACTTAATAGGCATTAAGACTATTATCCTCTTAAGAGAGTTTTGGTAAATTGTGATTTTCTAGAAATTTTCCATTTCATCTAAATTAAAAAATAGTTTTATAAATTTAAATAATCTTATAGATCCTCTTATCTTTTCTCTACAGTATCTATAATGATGTCTCCTTTTATACTTTGTATCTCTTTTTTTCCCTGATCATTCTTACTAGAGGTTTATCAGTTTATTAATCTTAAAAAAAGCCAACTTTTGGCTTTGTTGATCTCATCTGGTATAAGTATTCTATTTCATTCATTTCTGCTCTAATCCTTTGTTTTCCCACCATACTACTTTTTTGAGTTTAATTTGCTGTAATTCTTTTAGCTTTTTTGAGATAGATGATTACATTATTGATTTGTTTAGCTTCACCACATATTCTGTGAAGACTAAGTTTTTTTAGGCTCAGATTTATGTCTATTATACACTTCTGACATTAGTATTTTCATTATCATTTAGTTAAAAACTATATTTTTCCTTGTTACCAGTTCCTTGGCTCATGAGCCGTTTAGATGTTGTCATTGCTTAATTTCCAGACAGATGAGGTTTTTCCAGTTACATCTTTTTCTTTTTGGGTTCCTACTTTTCTGTGATCAGAGAACATGCTTTGTATGATTTCTAGCTTTTGCTATTTCTTGAAACTTACTTAGTTTTTGTAAATGATTCATATCTGTAAAAGTATGTTTATTTTGCAGTTGGTGGTCAGAATGTCCTTTACATGTCAGATCAAATTAGTTCATAGTATTGTTCAGAACTTATAAACTTGTACTATATTTTTGTTGTTTATTTGTTTAAATCACTGAAAGACATATCAGTTTCCCTCTTTTGTGGATTTTTTATTTCCTCTTGCAGGTCTGCCAGTTCCTAATTTATATTATATTTTTTATTTCTAGGATTTTGGTTCTTTGTTTTAGATTTTCTGCCAGGAAAAATTCTTTTTTTTTTTTTTTTTTTTTTTACTTTTTATTTTTATTTTTTAACATTCTGGTAATTCATATTAATAGAGTTTGTTTTTAAAAGCTGCATCATCTGGGTCTCTTTATGGTCTGTTTCTGTTGTCTGCTCCTCTTCATTGCAATCATAATATCTTGTCTTCTCATCTATCTGGTTATGAGTGCTGGAGATTTAAAATGAAAAATTATAGAGAATTTCAAGTCTAGAGTAATGATATCATCTGCCAGGGCAGATTTATATTTGTTTCTGGGAGATGGCTAGTAGAATTTTAATGCAATCAGGGATTAAGGTGATTTGAGGCTGGCTTCAGTCCTTATGAGAGCCCGACTGTATTTCCACCTCATCTTATCTTTAGTATATTTCATTGCAGAGGCCCAACCCACAGTGTGGGGAATTGTCCAGGGCTTCTCTTCTTGGTGGCCCTCAAACCTTAGTTTTAGGTCCGCTAATTCCTGGATGCCTGTTAAAAGTGCTCTCTTCAGTTCTTAGTGGCTTCTTCTGGATTTGCAAGATTCCCCTAGGGGAAATGTGGCCCCCCAGTGCAGGGCCTTTATGCTATTTCTTAGCATGTTTTTGCTTGTGACCTTTACTGTTTTCTTTGCATGAGGATTGTTCCTCCAACAGTTGAATAGCTCACTCTTTTACTCTCTTTAAGTTTTCATCGAAAGGTCACCCTATCAGCAATACCTTTTTGACCTTTATGATGAGCACCACTGATAAAATAACAATACCTCCTCTCCCTTAAGCCTCTTATTTTATATTGTGCTCAAAACCACATGACATGTTGTAATTAGTTTCCACCACTGTGGTGGAATTATGAGGATGATAAATATGAATGAAATTATGAGGATGCCGAAAGTTCAGGCTCTGTAGGGTGCTCGTGATGAGTAAGTTAACACATGTAAGATATTAACATTGCCAGGCATATGGTAAACACTCACATGTTATTTTTAAAAATAATTGCTGCTCCCAATCAGGGATCCCTGAAATATGTAAAGCAATTGCTAACAGAACTAAAGGGAGAAACAGACCAAAACGCTATTATAGTAGGGGACCTAAAGGCCCCACTGTCAGATATGGACAGATCATCCAAACAGAAAATCAATAAGTTAATAACATCCTTAAATGATACATTAGACCAGCTGGACAGAATTGTCATTTACAGAGCCTTCCATCCCAAAACAGCTGACGCACATGGAACGTTCTCAAGGATTGACCACGTACTGGGACACAGAGATAGTCTCAACAAATATACGAGGGTTGAAATCATACCAATCATATTCTCTGATCATAATGCTTTGAAACTAGAGATCAGCTATAAAAAGAAAATGGAAAGAACCACAAATAAATGGAGATTAAACAACATGCTACTGAAGAATAAAAACAATTGGTTTCTTCTCATTTCTAGGTATTGTAGAGGTTGAAAATGACTTGCTTTTTATAAAGCAATTTCATACCCCACTCCCCTTTCCTCAGATAATTTTTATGATTAGCCCCAGATTTTATAGTCCTTTTCCAATGGCTGAGATTGTAGAGTGAAGCTTAATCCATTGGACTCTATATAGCTGGAGGATGTAAGAGAATAGGTCTTGTGTTTAAGCCAGTTTGTGATTGTCATGTAACCAGGGAGCAGCGTTTAATGTAACTTAGTGAGTGGTTGAACGATTGAATAGGATTCAATAGACTTCGCTCCTTTTTAACTTGTATCTCTTAAAGACTGCATTCTGGGAGACTGGCACACTCAGTTTAATGTAATGCAAATGAAACACAGTACTGAGCAGATATAAGCAGATAGTGCCTTCTGTTGAAGAGAACATTAAGATTGATTGACCTGAGGGCTAAGTATTGACTCAAGCAAATACTGAAGTCAGTGTTTACTGCAAGGGACAATAAATTTTCATGATCAGACAATATGTAGTTACTCTCAGTATTATTATAAGGTTTCTTCAGAAGTATCTGGAAATCCTGTGGCATGAATCTCTTAAGTATAACTTTCCTGTAGGAAAAACCCAACAACCGATTTTTAAGTTGAAAACAAAGTTCTTTAAAATGCTTGTACAAGTTGATGAGCTTTTCTTTGATTGCTTTTAACTTGGACAGCAGAGCTCCTGCCTTATGTTCGACAGGATTATTAAGTAGCTGCTTTACCCAAGAAACTGATTATCAGTTTCGTTAGTTTTTGTTTCATACCCATTATGTTGTTTCTAAGTCTTGTGTTTTTAAGATTCAGGACAAGGACAGACTGTCTTTGAACTTCATAGAGCAGTAAGGAAACACAGGATCTCTGTATATAAAATAGGCAGTGACACAAGACAACATATGACACTGTTTCTGATACCATAGAAACTCTTTAAGAAGAATGAGATGAGAGAAAAGCTGAGGAAAACTTCATGGAGAAGATGAACTGTAAATAAAGTCTTGAGTAGGATTTGAGTAGGCAGATTGAAGAATATTTTGTAGTGTGAGAAACAATCAGATTTCCAAAAGCATAAGATTTAGCATGTGGACTTAAAAATGTATACAAGTGATAACTGTTGAATTATAGAAATACTTGAAAAGACATAATTAAAAGTATGTACTGCCAGATAGAGGTAACTACCTTTAACATTTTGATATATATTTTTCCAGACTTTGTTCATGCATATACAGATGTAGGCATGGATACATATATTTTTATGAATAAATGAGAAAATAAATATTTATAAAAAGAGATAATACTAAATTGTTTTATAAAGATTAAATTAATTTTTTTTTACTATTACAAGATTATACATATGGTAATTTAATTGATCTGAGAGTGTCCAGAGGTGTCTGTGATTCCAAAGGTTTACCTTCCTGACAATATTAGGTACATTTGGTGAAGTAAGTAGAATCTTTGTTTTGTCTGATAATGAATCTCTTATAATTCTTTAGGTGCTGGGTCTTCAGCTCTGAAGAGGCCATTTGAAGATGGATTAGGGGATGATAAAGATCCCAATAAGAAGATGAAACGAAACTTAAGGAAAAGTATGTACAATCTTTATTTTTTCTTTAAAGAAAAAAATCTTTAAATTCTGATCTAGGCATAAAATTTATATATCATGGTTAAATTTATAAAAATGTTAACACTGATATTTCAACAGAAATCTGTTAAGATCCCTTAGAAAAATTATTTAAAAAAACAACAGCAAAATCTTTATAGATATGAATTAGAAAGGATTTATAGTCTCAGGAAAATAAAAATTACAAAGTCGAAGAATTTGATTTGAATTGGAATTTTCAGAATAGATCTTAACTGAGAAATTGACTAACTTGTTTCCAGTCTTCATTCTAAGATATATTAATATTGACAAACAAATTAATGTATAGATATTGTAATGCATATTACTTTTATAGCAATGTTAGAATAGTAATTTAAGAAGCAGTTTTAGAATTATGAAGTTTATTTGTATATGTATTTTGAAAGTTTTTCTAAAAATCTGGTGAATTGAGTGGTCATTAGGAACCTACAAATGCATAGATTAAAGCAAAATGGTTTAATTTTTTATCTCATTCTTCTTTAACAGTTCTGGATAGTAAAGCAATAGACCTTATGAATGCACTAATGAGGCTAAATCAGATCAGGCCGGGGCTTCAGTATAAGCTCTTATCTCAGTCTGGCCCTGTCCATGCCCCAGTCTTCACAATGTCTGTAGATGTGGATGGTACAACATATGAAGCCTCAGGACCATCCAAGAAAACAGCAAAACTTCATGTAGCAGTGAAGGTACTGTATGTCTTTTACTTATACTTAGCAGGGATTTGTTGTTTTCTGTTTTAAATATGATGCTTATTTTCCTATAGTAAATTAACAGAATTTTTTAAGATTTTAATGACAATAACATAGAGTTTGTCATCTCTGGATCACACAGTTCTTTTTTGGTTATAAAATAGTATGTGTTGATTATACAAAATTTGGAAATCACAGAAGAAAAGTAAAGAAGAATAAAATGTCAGTTGCATATTCCTGAGGTAGGTCATTAATATTTATATATAGTATGTTGGTTTATTTACTTCCAAATTTTTTTGTTTTGTTTCTTTTTTTTAGATTGAGGTTATAGTGTAGAGATATATTTATCCTCTGATTTTTTCCATTTAACATGTCATTAGTGTTTTTCCACTTTATTAAAAGCTTCATAAATAAATTTTAATGGCTATATGAGTAACATGATATGGGTGTACTGTTAGTTGTTTAAACATTTCCCTATCATTGGATATTTTGCTGTTCACAGATTTTTTTTCTGTCCTAAATAAATTTGATTATTTATCTTTATGTGCAGTGCTTTTTCTGTACTTCAGAGTATTTTATTTCCATAGTAAGGTCCAAGATTGAACCAATTAATTATGCATGTAGACTTGTAGTAGAAAATTCATAAATATTGGAATCTCTTTGTGAGTACATTTGACTTCTTGCAGATAAATGTGAAAATGTCAAAGATCATGTAGACTAAAGATCAGTTTTTGCTTAAGAAAAATTCTGTTTTGTAATAGGATGGCATAAAGTATAATTAGTTTTTTTTCATGATTATTATATTATTAATGTAGATGTAAACATTATCCTAAATACTAAGGATACAGCAGTGAACAAAGTTTTTGTCTTCTTGGATTTTGCATCCCAGTATGCTAGGATGGGGAGACAGACAACAAGTATGCAAGTGAATAAATTATATGTCAGGTAGCAAGAAGAGCAATACAGAATAATAAGCCATAAAAATATAAAACAATATATTATTAATGTTCTGTCTTATTTAGAAAAGAATGATGAAAAATAAGTTTAAAACAAAGCAGAAAAAAATAAGAACAAAGCTAAAGTAGCTTAGCTATGATGAATGCTGAGAATGAGTCACAAATGTAGATCTATGTTCTTTAGCATCTGACACAAAAAGCTTGTGAAATATCAATTCACTGTCTGTGACAGAAGTACAGACAGTTGATTATTATAGTTGTTTTGGTATAAAGATTAGGTTGGGGATTCTCCTTCAGTGGGTCTTCATAACAAGGGATGGCAGTGAGACCCTTTAAAGATGTCTGTGATGCAGAGACACAATTTGTTGGTTGTTTTTTATGATAACCTTACGATGGCCTCATAGCAAGTTGGAATTCAGTAAACCTTGGGCGAGTTAGTAGAGTCACAAATTTTACAATATGACAAGATTTAAATGCTGTTCTCATAATAACAGTTTAACATTTTGGTATGTATTTTTTAAAATCCCCACCCCTTTTAACCTACAGTTTCAAAATTCAAAAAGTACTGAAAATGAGAAATATTTTCCCAAGTATGATGCACACTCACTTGATGGAAAACCTAACCTAAATTGATGTAGGGCTATTTTAAGGCTTTATTATTCTATTTAGTGCAAATATTTTATACACTTCTTTGTACAAACATGACGTACACTGGGGATTTGAAAAATACATGGTAAATATGTTATAATAGATTATCTATCTAAACTCTGAAAAATTATCAATTCTCAAAACAATCTGGCCCCAAGGGTTTCAGATGAAGAAATGATGGGGCCTACAAAGTATATACTTACAGCAGGGTCATGTTTTCTTGGTTCATCTAAAAATATGTTATGAATTTTTTTATAGTTACAAATACTGTTCTCATTTTTAGTAATGGCCTAATATTTTTTATTATCATTCTACCATATTGTCATTTATTCTTTTATATTTAGATGCTTCAAGTTGATTGCTTTATGTCTTTCTGAACTAGTCTAATTATCTTTTAAGATATATTCTAGAAATAGAATTACTAGCTCAAGAAAAAAGCCTCTTTGAATGATCCATTAACTCATTAAATATGTATTGTGATTTCTGTTATGTGTCAGGCATATATTGCCAAGTTGCTATCCATAAAAGTTATACCACATGTTATAGGTTCTGTATAAATTTGAGAGAGTTTTATATCCAACATGAGTTTATAAAAGTAGGTCTCACTTGATAAAAATCTTTACATTCCTTACTCAGTAGCTTGGTGTAGGGGTCTGTATCTGTTAAGACAAATCCTACCAGTAAAGTCAGATGAAAACAAAACAAGAAATCAGTTTCCGCCAAAAGAGCCTTGCTGCCCAGCAGCAGGCACTCTAATGTGATGGAGTTTAGTGAACAATCTTCCCTTTCCTCTTCTAATCCTCTTTCCTGAGAGTTCCTCAACAAAGAACAGTTTAGGGACATTATCAGCCATATTCCATGAAAAGAAAATTAGTCTTTGTGGGGAAAAGATTAGCCAGAAGGGGACAAAGAGTGAGGGCTTTTTGGATAGGTGCTTGGAGCCCTCAGCTCTCTATCATACAGAAGCCATGAGTATGACTTTTGAGTAGAGCACGATGAGGTGGAATGTATTTTCATGTGTTTTCTTTTCACTCTTGGCCTCTAGTTTTTGAGGGTAATACATCTTTCTCAGCTTTAGCCCCCTTTCAGGAGAAAAAAAGTCATGGTTACACTGAATTTCCCAGTCACCATTTTTCTAGGAATCATCTTATGATTTTCAGTTCAATTGATGTGTGTGTTAGGTGTATTAGGTTTGATTTGTTTCCTAGATGTTTGAAACTCACTTTTCTTTGGCATAGATGTGTTCCCCCTACCTCCTTATTTAATTCCCATCTCCTTCCACCTCTGACCTATGGGTGTTGCTGTTTCCCCTTAAGAACTGGATCTCTGAAGGCAGGGTGTCTCCTCCCACACGCTCGGGGCATGCACCCGGGCCTTGGCGTGCACCCAGGGCCTGGCTCACCCGGGGCATGGTCTGTGCCTCCACCTGGGGCACAAACCCAGGATCTTCTGCGTGTAAAGCAGATGTGCTAACCACTGCACTATGAGCCAGCCCCTGGCATAGCAGTTTTTTGGCCTTAATATTTATTCCAAACAAATTTTGATTCCAGAGGTCTGAGAACTGTTTTTCCTTTTGCTCTATACCATAAACTAGTTAATAATCTAAATATAAGTTCATAGAAAAATGGCCAACTTTGGAATTTTTTGTCAGTTATGCTGTATCCTTTGAAATTATCCATCAGTTATATAAACTATTTATAAATATATTGAAATATGTTGCTACAATAACAAATAAACGAATCTGATATGTGAGAAAAGGGCAGGGAGAAGTGGTGCTAAATAATTCACATGAGACTCTTTGTGTTAAACTGGGGAAAGCTGCATGTCTCTAGTTGTTATTGGAATAAACAAATCAAATTTATTTGTGACTCTTGGCTTTTGACTTGTAGCTTGTTAGCTAGTGTTAATTCCAGACTGATAACTCTTTTCTCAGACATGAGATTTCTCAGGGAAAGTATATTTGCAGGACTCAGTGGAGGTATTTTCTTTATAAAATATTGACAAGGCTATAACCAAATGATGTTATTGTCTTTGTATAAAGTGCTACCTGACTACTTTCAGAACTCAAGATGTTAAAAAAGGGTTCTTGGCTTTACTCACAATGAACAAAAGGAATTTATTTGATTGGAAATGTTCATCAGAGTGCCATATTCTCCATAAGAACTGGGTGAATAAATTTTAGTTCCCTTGATACAGAGTTCTTCTTATACCTATTTTTTGTTTAGCGTAGTACTATTTTATTTACACTGACAGGATGCCATTGTTTATAAAGGCTAGGCCACCTGGCTTCTCATTTATGTGGCTATCGGAATAGATTCGTTTATTTTTTAAAAGCAAATTTGCTGATTGAGGTATAATTTATATACAGTAAAATTAATCTTTTTTAGGTATATGGTTTTGTCAAATATTTATGATCATGTAACCATCACCTCAGTCCAGATATAAAATATTTCTTTCACCCAAAAGATTCTCTTATGTCCCTTTGTAGTGACTCTCCACACAGGCCCCCAGCTCTTGCCATCCTCTAATCAGGTTTCAGAGTAGTTTTTCCAGAAACCTGTTTGATATAGCTGGGATTGTAAAGAAGTAATGATGTTGCTTTTATACTCCAGCAATTTAAAACATTAGTCAAAAGCTGAAACAAATACAGGAATCTTTAGAAACCTATCTTTATATTTTTTGATATAAATTATCAACCTGTTTAAAATAGGCTTACAAAGATGCTAGTGAACATATTTTCTTGTAAATTAAAAAGCAATATAACCTGGAAGGAGGTTTTAAAAGGCATGCCTGTGTGTGTGCACACACACAAACACACAGCTCTGAAAAACTTAAAAAAAATTTTTTTTTCATTCAGTTGCAGTTGACATTCAATATTATATTAGCTTCAGGTGTACAGCACAACAGTTAGACATTTATATAACTTGGGAAGTGATCCCCCCCTATAAGTCTAGTTACCCTCTACCCCGACACCATACATATTTATTACAGTATTACTGACTATATTTCTTATGCTGTACTTCACATCCTTGTAACTATTTTGTAACTGCCAGTTTGTATTTCTTAATCTCTTTACCATTTTCACCCAGCTCCCCAAACACCCTCCCACCTGAAATCATATGGTATTTGTCTTTCTTTATCGGACTTATTTCTCTTAACATAATACCCTCTAGGTCCATCTATGTTGTCACAAGTGGTAAGATTTCATTCCTTTTCATGGCCGAGTAATACTCCATTGCATATATGTACCACATCTTCTTTATTCAGTTGTCTGTTGATAGACACCTAGGTGGCTTTACGTATCTTGACTGTTGTAAATAATACTGCAATGAACATAGGGATGCAGATATCTTTTTAAATTAGTGTTTTAGATTTCTTTGGATAAATACCCAGAAGTGGAATTGCTGAGTCATAATGTAGTTGTTTCTGGCTCATTTCGTATAGAGTGTAAACCTAGAGAATGAATCTTTTATTTCAAGTCTCAATTGTG
The DNA here is from genome assembly GCA_030015415.1 of Cynopterus sphinx. Classification (NCBI taxonomy): domain Eukaryota; kingdom Metazoa; phylum Chordata; class Mammalia; order Chiroptera; family Pteropodidae; genus Cynopterus; species Cynopterus sphinx. Next base: position 122,103,956 of record CM057385.1, on the reverse strand, counting down.
GTTTAAGATAAAAGCAAAAGAGGTTGATAGTAGAAAGCTTCAGATGTTAATTTGTAATTGATGGACCAATTGGTTCCAAGGTAAAGAAAACTTAGTTGCCTTTCTGTGCTAATTTTTCCTAATGGATTGAGTCATAGAATTTAGAGCAGGGGTTCCCAGCCCCTGGGCCCTGGACGGGTACTGATACCAGTTCATGGCCTGTTAGGAACCAGGCTGCACAACAGAACGTGAGCTGTGGGTAAGAGCGAAGCTTTTATTATTTTATTTTTTTTGGCAGCCGCTCTCCAGCACCAGCATCACCACCTCAGCTCCACCTCAGATCATCAGGCATAAGATTCTCATAGAAGCAGTGGTCCCTGGTGCCAAGGTTGGGGACCGCTGATACAGAGAACAACTAATCAGCCCTCCTGTTTTGCAGATTGGAAAATTGAGGACGAGAGTTGATATGGGGTTAGACCTCACATCTCTTCCTTTCTGGTCCAGTGTACTCTCTACAGTGTTCTCTTTTTCTTCTCCCCACACCTCTTTGGTTGAACTGGCTGTGCTATATATTTTCTCTGCCTTTTACCCTCAAATTAAAAGGACCAGGAACAATCTCAGGTTTGCATTTCCATCATCCTTTATCTAAACCTAATTACTCTGAGGAAATTTTTTCCATTTTCTGTGATTGTACCCTGGTAGGAAAACTTGCTTAACCAAGGATTTGTAAATTTTGGATCATCTTGCTCTTCCTACAGGTGTTTTATGGATTCTAATGTCATGGATATGAAACTGTTTTCACTATTTCATCTGTTCTTTGTGGTTTCTGGTGTTTGAATAAAAACAGAATTTTAATGTAATTTGTACAGGTATTGCAGGCAATGGGATACCCAACAGGCTTTGATGCAGATATCGAATGTATGAGTTCCGATGAAAAATCAGATAATGAAGGCAAAAATGAAACAGTGTCTTCAAACTCAAGCAATAATACTGGAAATTCTACAACTGAAACCTCCAGTACCTTAGAGGTATGCTTACATATTTTTTCCTTAGGAAATACATAATCTGTTTTCATTGTAGAAAATTTGAGAGATGGAAAGTATAAACAAAAGCGTATGAACATATATATTCCAGAGGCTGCCATTATTATTTTGATTTATTTCTATTCAACCTTTTTTCTATGAGCATTTTTATAAAAGCAGTCATTTTAATGTAGTTTTAGATCTCATTTTTTTCACTTAATTCTAAAAACATCTGTAAACATAACTGTTAACTGCACAACATATGAACGTACTGAAGAGCAAAAAAACAAAAGATCTAGTGGATGAAGTTTAGCATCATTTGAAGACTGGCTCTGGGAAGGCACGGCTTGACCTCATATGTCCCTCATGTCCCTCACACCAAGTCAGTCCTGGCCTGTGAGCATATTAACACAGACCATAGAGTGGGCCAGAATCCAAGTACTGAGTATTCACAGCGTCCTTGGGGATTTGTGGAGCCCTTGTTGGTCGCATTCTAGGTAAGGAAAATCGGCTTTAAAGTAACAGCAAGAGCTAACATGAACATTTAAAAAATATTTTGTCATTTGTAAGAAGGAGTAATAAAGGCTTAGTGGACTATTAATTTTTTCAGTCTGAAAACCCCTTTTACTACCAGCTTACTGTCAGATGCTGAAGAAATTGTGTCCAGAGCCTCCAGATGCCCTCAGGCTAGAAGGGCAAAAGAAAGGCATGTTAATAGCCAATCACAATGTAATGTAACAAGTGCTGTGATTGCAAAATGAGCGCCACAATGTAGCATCTTCGAGGAGGCTGTGGTTGTGAAACTTACACAGGTAAAATCAGCGGGAGTGAAAATGTGAGCTAGGTTTTAGATGATTAGTTTTTTGTTTTTTTGTTTTGTTTTTTTTTTTTTTTTTAGGACAGGTAGAAATAAGGCATTCTAGGTCAGGGGAATCTTAGGTATAAAGGACTTCTGAAAGTAAATGTTAAGTGCCAGGTGGAGGGGACTGATGGGGACTGAGGCTTGTAAAAACCGTGCCTGACTCCTTGTGTGATACTGTGGAGGAAAGAGGACATGGCACCTGGCTTTTGAGAGACCAGTCATTCACAAGAGGTAGTCACAGGCAGGACAAGATGTTTTGCTGGCAGTGTTATAAATGCTAAGAAGAAAAAGGGCTCATTAATTATGAGTCTCAGACCGTTAAGTTCAAAGAGAATTAGGAAGGGAGAGAGCAGTGCAGGCTGCACTGATAGTGGCCACATGAGGTTTTGGTAGTGAAAACATTTACGCTTTGTTTCTGTATGATGTAATAATGGGGGGCAGTGCCCTTATTCTTCATTTAAAATAGTAACTGATTAGAAATACAAAGAGTTTTGTGTCTTGACTCATTTTTATGAAAGCGATTTTGGATTTAGAAAGCAGGGAATGATCACCATAGACCTAGTTTCAAAATTTACTCATTACCTTTTAAAGCAATTTGCCTAGCAATTTAAAAAATGTAGATTATCAAAACTCTTCAAGAAGTGATGTTTATTACAAAAGACTCAGAAATGGTTATTAAATTTGTCTTTAAAAATTGTCCAGCATTTCATTTCTACAGCATCAACCACTTATCAAATCAGAGGATCTTGTTATCCATTAGGTTTATAAACATAATAATTCTTTTGGGAATTCATCTCTTTATTCAGCATTTCTTGAGCTATTACTGTGATAGAATTAAAGACGTAATCTCTAACCTCAAAAAGTGCTCAATCTTTGGGTCTTTATTTTCTCACAATTTTAGCTGTAAAATTTTGTGATTGGTTTGATTTTTGGTGCTAGCTTGTCTCTTTTGAACCTCACACTCTTACACAAATTGCTTTTCTTTCTTCCCCCTACTCTTATCCTTCCTTTAGTCAGTTCTTTCTGTAACTCCTAAAGTAATTTTCTACAACACAGGTATACTCAGGAACTTTTCCAGATTAATGGCTTTCAGTGCCCCCTCCCCACCCCCACTGCCCATGATAAAGTCACAGCTCATGTGCCTGGCATGCAAAGTCCTTTATGATTGGGCTCCATCAAGGATGTTTCTAATCAGATCCTCCCTTATTTTCCTCACCCCTTATAGCCAAATTGAACTTCTTGTTATTTCCCAAACAAATGTTCTCTTGGGCCTTTGTCACTGCTTCTGTCCAGAATGCCCTTCGCCTTTGTTTCCTCTTTATGATAGTCTGGTACTTCCCTTTTAAGGGTAGGTTGACACTGTCACTTCTGAAAACTATCCTGATGGCCCTAGAAAATGATTCTTTTTACTTTCTTTCTATAGTTTACATCTGTTCTGTAATACACATTGTTTTACAGTGATTGTATCTATTCTTCCCACTACACTCTAGCTCCTTGAGGACAGGGAATGACTACTTTTATTGTTATTTTAAAATTTCAGAATTCATACTCTGTACCCCTAAAGCCAAGATGCCCTAAATCTCTTTAGATAGACTGAGAGGTGTGAGGGGGCATTTTCTTCACACCTCCTAAATTGAGAGATACTGCTTTCTAACCCTGAAGATGAAAATAGTAAATGCTCAGGTGTCAAGTGAATCTCAACTGTTTGGTCCACTTTGTTAGTCATTTAGATTATTATTCTTAGACCACAAACACCACAGACCAGACCCTAGAGTGCCATGTAATGGCAAGGCTACATTGCTCTTGAATACTGATCTGTTGAGACAGCCTTGCTTCAAAGGCATGCTGGCCAATGACTGACTATGATGTTTATTGCTTGTACAGTTTCCATACCTTTAAAGGTATTTTGTTATTTATATATAGACATGATCATGCATCCTAGACCCTAGGTGCTTTGAAGTATAATTTTTGAGCCTTTGTTAAAAATAGAGACATAGTATGATTTTATTAATAAGAAATTTAATACTCTAAAATCTAAAATCTTATTCACTTGAATCTCCTTTTAGGTAAGAACTCAGGGCCCTATCCTCACAGCAAGTGGCAAAAATCCTGTAATGGAGCTCAATGAAAAAAGAAGAGGGCTTAAGTATGAACTCATCTCGGAGACTGGTGGGAGCCATGACAAACGCTTTGTGATGGAGGTACCAATATACAAGACAACCTTATTCTTCCCCTCAAAGACAGAGGATATATCCTGAGTTTATATGTAAAAAAGTTTTAGACTGAGTTAATTCTTGTTGCACTGTTTGACTTTTGGTATTTCCCATATTACATAGAGGAATTGCATGGGATAACTGCAGAGTGTTGTTCTTGATTTTAGGTAGAAGTAGATGGACAGAAATTCAGAGGTGCAGGTCCAAATAAGAAAGTGGCAAAGGCAAGCGCAGCGTTAGCTGCCCTGGAGAAGCTGTTTTCTGGACCCAATGCAGCAAATAATAAGAAAAAGAAGATTATCCCGCAGGTATGAGTTAGACATTAAACCTCTGTAATACCTTTGAAAAAATATTACCAGAATTACGTTTCTTTTTTCCATCTTTATGCCATGTTAGCTTTTTCTGAAATTATTTATTTTTATTGGATTTAGCAACCCTTTCTTTGGGTTTGGTCATGAATAATATAAATTTGTCAATGGTTCCCTATTCTGTGGTCATTCTAGGCAGATCATGTATTTGAAAAAAAGACTATTAGCATTATTTGGAGCTTTAGGTCACTCTTGATGAGGTTGGGCGCTAAGGGATCAGACTGTAGTGAGGTGTTAGCATTTGTTTAGTTTAGGGAAGCTGTCAAGAGTACTTAGAGCTTGCTTTCATCAGTCTGGGGAGGCTCTTCCATTTCTTTTTCAGTTTTGAACTTTTATTTATTTTGGGTTTTCTCTTGGGGCTGGCACCATAGAACTCGACCCCGTGTCACTTCCGTTCATTGGGAATGTCACTGCTGTGGAAGGGTTGTAGCAAGGTGTTTAGAAGAGGTGGCTTTCTAGTTACATGCTGTGGGTAACAGATTCTTCCATCTGCTCATTTATGCATTCAGAAATATTTCCTACGCATATACCATGTGCATGATTGTGAGGGAAAAAGAGATACATAAATAAATATGAGACACATTCTCTCTCTCATGGAGAATCTGGTGTACTAAGTCTGAATATATTATATGATAGAAAGAAATAAATTAAAAATATTTTGACTAATAGAAAGAAACTTAGATTATTTAAGATTCTGTGATAAAGTTTCTTTTATATATGCCAAGACCATTGTAGGAGGGTAGAATTGATCTCAATTTATAGATTAGGAAACAAGGCCCAAAGAAATGAAGATACTTAATGAAGAGAGTTAATTGATAGTAGAGGTTCCCTTTAAAACTGGGTTCTTCTCCTTCTGAAAACCACGGGCATTCTACTGTTATACATTAGAGCCGTCTTAGAAATGTGTTTTGTTTTCATTTAAACTTCCTGTATTTACTATAATAAACTCTAATTAAATTTTAGGATTGAAATATAAACAAATAAAACTAACTTTTACTGAGATGAAATAATAAAGTGTTTAGATTGCAGAGGAAGACGTAGAGAGAATAAGTGGATTTTCTTTTCCTAAAATCTTCTAGAATATGTTTTAAATTAGTTAGAAAGATAATTGTTACTTTGTTTATTTTGGTGTGTTTTTCCTGTGGGTTACATCTTGTATTTGGTCAATTAATTTTATGTTTAAAAAGCCTGCATGCAGAGACTTATTAGGTAAGTTGGGTCCTAGTAGACATGAGCTTGATTTGTGTGAAGTCACTGTTGCCACCAGATTGTTACTTCCCGACTATTTTTGACTAAGCTGTGTTGGAAAAAAAAAAAAAAACTGCTTGAGGTTAACTCATTTTTAGAAATTTTCCATACTAGAAGCTATAAAACTCCTGTGCTCAATGTGCTTGACAGCCAAGAAGCAGTCTATTTTGGATTTGTGGGTTGGATTTTTTTTCTGTGAAAAAGAAAAATGGCAGTTCCCTGTGTTTGATACCTTCAACCTTGAAACTGACTTCTGCCCAGTCATACTAGCAGTAGAAGCTAACCTAGGAGGAGCAAAGGATGGCGATGTTTCAGTGTGAGAAGAAACGAGTGTGTGCTCCGATTGTAGCTGCCTGAGCACTGTTGAGCTTGTAATACAATGAGTCTTGAGGCTCTGTGCCTGCTCTCCTGTGCCTGCTCCCCTCTGCCTCCTCCCCTCTGCCTAGCTTATAGTAGGGAGTGCTAGGAGTTTCTCGCTGGAGTTTTTGTTGCATCTTTATGATAAAAAAATAAGTAGAGTATTTAAAACTAGATATCCTTTGATTTTTCTGCAAATTTCCGTTTGGAAAAGAATGTTTTAGCATGCATTATTACTCCTTGACCTCAAAGTTTTATATATGTTTTCTCAGTTGCTCTTTCTACTCTGAAGTAAGGAAAGCAAATTAGGTATCTTTATCCTCATTTTACAATTACTGGGGAGACTGTTCTGGAGAGATTATGTGACTTTACCAGAGTCCATAGCATTTTAGAGCAAGAAGGGACTTTAGAGTTGGTATTTTTTTTTAAAAGATTCACACACACAGAGAAGAAATAGGCTCAGGGAAATCACATCACCTTCATGAGGTCTCAGGAACTTAAAGCAGGAGCATACATATCTTTGGTCTTCCTGTCTTAGTCTTTTTTTTTTTTTTTTAAACAAACCTATTCAGATTCTCAGCTGATTCTAGGTGGTTTGTTGTTGCAGTATTTTTGTCCATGGGTGGCGAATTCAATAGATTTTGAAACTGGGTATCCAGTGTCTACAATTATTTTAGTCAGGCCTAAATTGGCTTCAGGTGTAATTTGACTACTGAAATTTGTAAGTAGAAAGCAGACTCTTCTTGGGTCACCCTCACATGAAAACAAGAAGTTATTTGCATACTTTTATGTGTCCAGCATATTCCCCAGAGCAACTCTGTAAGATACGTGTCATTTTCATTTCACAGATGATGGAGTGAAGGTTTAAGGCATAAACGACTCATTGTCTCCTCTGCAGGCCCAAGGTTGTACGTGACAATGATAGAATGGCAGTTCTTATTTTTCTCAGTGATGAAAATGTGTTGTTTTCACAGACCAAGGGCATCGTGAACAGTGCTGTGTCTGCAGCAGTCCAGGCGGTTCGGGGCCGAGGAAGAGGAGCCCTGACTAGGGGAGCTTTTGTTGGGGCCACAGCTGCTCCTGGCTACATAGCTCCAGGTACAATGCACCCCATGAGGCCTGCCTCCTTGTCCGGGCCAAGGCATGACAAACAAGCATCTCCTTTTCTTTCCAAGGGTGTACAAGGAAGGTCTCTATAAACATAACATGGGTATAAGATGCGTGAGCACAGAAACTGAAAAGAAGGGAACCCGTAGAATGTCATAGGTTTTTTCCTGATATCTGCTGAGTGATTAGAGGCTTCCTGGTTTGGATTTTAGTCTTAGAATCTTAAGTATAATGGGAAGGTGTGAAGGATTCTGAGGAGAGAAGTGACAAGATCAGACTTCATCAAGATTACTCTGTAGTTTGAATAGATTTTAAGGACAAGTGGGCATGATGAGACAAGGCTTGTAAACTAGTAGCCCAGGCAAGAGACAATGAGGTGTCTCCAGAAGGTGTAGAGAATTAGATGGGGTGACAGCAACTGAATAGATTGGAGTCTTTCGGAAGCAAAATTGATGGATTAAATATGGAGAATTATAAAAGATTTCAAGGATTTTGTAGGATTTTTACCTAGAGGAACTAGATTGGCCGATTGTGCCATTTAAGGGAACAGGGAACACTTAAACATGAGTGCTGCAGGAGAAAGGTTAGTTATAGTTTGATATAGTCGATGCATTCAAAATTAAGGCGTTCTTCTGTGCATCTCACTATTTCTACTGAAATTTAATTTTTCCCCCTTATTTAATGCAGCTTTCACTTATTAATAATAGGCAAGTTATTGAGATGAGGTAGCTTTTGATTACGTCTTCTGTTGGGACTCCATCAGTTTTTGTCTGTGGTTGCTTAGCCTGGGAACGTTCACCTCTTACTCGAGAGGAAGCAGCCACTGTCCAGTGGCTGTAACCGTGAAAGGGATCATCCTTGTCTGCTTGTTGCCAGCCTCATCTGCTCTCTAATAGCTTCTCTCTTATGTCACCACAGTGGCCTCTGTAAAAGGCCTGTTTCCTGAAGCTTTAAAACAGGAATGTTTTTTATAGCCTGGAGAAGATTCAGGTGAGGTCGATTTAGGTTATGAACAGGGCATATGCCATTTGTGGAGTGTGTTCCATGCAGCAAGGACCATAGTTAAGTATTTTTACGTATATTATTCAGTTACAGTCCCCTCTGCCAACTCAATCACTGCAGAAGACTGTGAGGTTCGGAGGGGTTAAATAACAGGTACAATTCAAAGTCACCTTGCTAGTGAGAGGCAACATCGGTGTTAGAGCCCCAACAGCCTGTTCAGTGTCCAGCTTAGTACTTTAGTTTCATTTCTCTTGAAGGAGGTTTCGGTAAAAACCTTGAAACTGGAGCCTTAGCCAACCAGCTGCCCTTTTCTGGATTTGGTGTACAACTTTCTTTTTTAAACATTAATTTCTCTTTAGGCGTCTGCTACTTTCCCACTGCTTATTTCCTGCTGTTTATTTCAGCTGCATTGTATCCTCTTGAAATATACTACTGAGCATCGAAGACAGGATAAGACCAAGACTAAGTTGTATATGACTTAAGTACAGCCTAAAAAGTGATAATTTTTCATCTCTCAGGAAGTGTTTCAGTTAGTCCCTAAACCAGTTTACTTGTTCACCATGCATTCTAGTGTTTTGTCCCAAACAAGAACTGGATGGTCAGAGATGGCCAGGATCGAGCACCTGCCCTAATGCATGCTTGGGCTCTGGTGGGTGAGTGGACACTTGAGCAAACATCACGTAATACGATGCAAGCTGTGACATGGGTGGACAAAGGAGTAAGCAGCAAGTCTGGGAGACTTCACAGAGGAGGTGATAGTTGGTCCCGGATCTAAAGGATGAGTTGCAGTTGGTCTGTCAGAGGCGGTGGGGAAAAAATTCTGAGCAGAAGTGATTAGAAACAAAGGGTTGTAATGTAGAAAAGCTTTCTTTGTTTTGAGTTCGGTGTGAAGGGCTTGTGCAGGTTTTGTGCCCTTTTTTAGAAACCATTTTTTTTTCCTAAAGATTTACCCATGTGATTTAGTATTTATATTTTTAAAGTTGTTTTACGGAAAACTTAAAGAGTGTAGCTTCTCTTAACATGGTATTTCCAATCTCTTCAATACTATAAAGTAGTTTGGAAGGTTTCTCATTTTATAGATGAGAAAATGGCAACTCAGAAGTTATATGTCTCAGGACATGTAAGAAACTTGTGCCAGAACCAGTTGGTTGAAAATCTTCTGTGTTCTTTGTTGTTGTTGGTTGGTTTGTTTGTTTGTTTGTTTTTTTTGACAATATGAGCCTTATTCACAGGCACCAGATGGTAATGTCAGTTTCACTAATATTTACTGAGAGGCCCTGTTCTGAGCCCAGGAATTCGAGTATCAACAAGACAGGGGTCCTGCCCTCAAGCCCACAATGACTTCTTGAGTGACTGACAGTCGAGGCTTCAGCCTGCTCTGTTGCTGCTTTCTGAAAAGAGACTTGGAAAGTTCGGTTTTCCAGCTTTGAGAAATGGGCAATTTGAGTGATTCTAAGTATTCCTTTGTTCAGCAAATTGTATTTAGCGAGCAGCTAGCTACGTTATGCCAGACATTCTCCTAGTTCAGGTGATACATAGATGTGTAAGGGTTGGTCTCTGCCACAGTCGAGGGAAGCACAGACAGGGAGTTGGTCATTTTAATATGGTGTGGTCAACGAATTGAGGGAGAGAGACGGGGTGTTCCGGTAGGTAGATCAGGGCCCCTCGTCGGCTGCGGTGAAAAGCTTCCTCTCTAAGCAGGCCCGAGGGATCAGTAGGCTCACCAGCATCGGAAGAACTCTCAGGACCTGGGGTCCCGGGTCCGCTGGTACTTCTGAATTGGGCCAGTGCCAGCTGGCCTTTGTCCTGGACTGATCTGCTTTCTTCTTCTTTGCCCCAGGCTACGGGACACCATATGGTTACAGCACAGCTGCCCCTGCCTATGGTACGTACACCGTCTTACCGCTTCCCCCATGAGTGACTGTCACAGCAACCCCAAGCACAGCTTGTATCTAGGGTTTCTTTAAATGAATTGGAGGCTCTCAGACCTATTCATTCTAGTGACCCAACTTAAATTCCCTTTGGAAACGCCACAACCTTGTGGTTCTTAGTTTGGTTGGAGTTGCTCTTCTCTCCGCTTTGCCTGATTGAAGGACTGCTTGTTCTAATTGCCTGTTTCTGACCATACTGAAATTAAGTATTTTAAGTAGTTCTTACAGCCAACTTATACTCCATTCAAAGGCTACTGAAGGGCCATATGCAGTTTCTAGCTTGGCTGCCTGCCAGTTATGCAGCTACTTCTAAGTTCCTGGTTTGAAACTGTGCGAACTGTGGCTGATTTAAGTTAGAGATAGGAAACGCTCACCTCAAATTCGTAACCGTCACCCTTTTCCATAAATTTCGCTCTGGAGGTGGCGTAAACGGGCCCTAGAGAGCCGGTCGGAGGCAGTGTTACCTCAGCGTTCACTGAGGAGGTCTGTAGCACATGTCAGAAAACCACGGAGTGTCTCCTCTCCCTCCCAAAATAAAAAATAAAACAGATGCAGAAGTGAACCTCAGTGGCCCTTTGGATAACTTTTGAATGAGGTTTATGTGGCAATGGAGGCAATAGGTTTGGAGTCAGTGATATGCTCTCGTAGACATTTTTCCTAACTCAGGTGCTACATGTTACAGAATCGGCCATCTGCAGGATGTTGGTCTTTGAGAGAGGAAAGCAAGCGTGTGTGCGTGTGTGCGGGAGCGTGTGTGCGCGTGTGTGATTCAGAGCGACCCTGGGCTGGGCCTGCATGTGCACGGAGAGGAAGCCCGAGTGTGTTGCTGCTGAGACGTCAGCCCTCTCCCTGGGCCGCAAGACTTCTCATTATGCTTTTTCTCTTCATGCATCAGCTTTTCCATTTTTGTTTGGATGAAAATGATGGGTCCTTAAGACATTGCTAAACTGAAGCTTCATCCGATTTTATAGCAGCAGAAATAAGTAGACGCTGAACAGTTTGATCACCTTCCCTGTTAAGATAGACAGTTTACATCCTGGAGGGATGTGGAGAAGCAGATAGGGTCCAGTATTGGGGTGAGTTTCCTATAAGGCAAAGTGCAGAGTCTGGAGTTGCACCCTCTACCCGGATGTCTCCTCTGGCACGCTCTGGTTTGGTCAGGGTTTGCTCAGTCTCCCCATGTTCTCAGATACGAGGTGATGAGGAGCTGGGGCTCATGCAAGAGTATGCTTTCACCCAGGATGTCCTCTAGATTCAAGTTCGCTAGCTCCTTTTGATTCGGCCGTTGGCTTTTACCATTCAGCCAACTTCCGGATATCCTGACCACCTCATCCTTCCTGTGACTTAGGTCTGACCAGTTTGTCCAAATCCATTTGACTTAGTAGATTAATTGTGATGTCTGTGCAAGTACCAGAGCATTTGCCTTCTGGGGTCATTCTTACATTTCTTCAGTGTTTTTCTTTCAGATGTAGTAAGTCACGTATTCTTTAGCACAGGTTTGCTAGAACTTATTTTTCCCTTTAAAAAACACCTCTCTGTCTAGGTTCTAAGCTACATTCACTTTTCCCCTCAGTCTTTTTAATTTTTCTCTCTTGTTCCTCCCTCTCCTCTAACATCATACTTTCACCCTGCGGCCTCTGAGCCCCCACTTCAGAAGGCCCCTCTCTTCCATGTGCCATATAACTGACTTCCAAAGCTGGTGAAATTTGGTGCCCCCATTTTTCACATAAAAGATTTGGTTTTTAAATGTTACTGTGATGCCAACCTACTAAAACGATGCTTTATTTTGGCTGTAAGGTAAATATGTCTTTTGGCCTTCGTAAAGCTGTTGCATGTGGGGTAATTTCCCTCTGATCATCTGGTGCTCTTGAATACCTGCTGTTGCTGCTTTGTGATTTCTCTGTAGGTTAAAGATTAGAATAGAAATAGAAGCAGATTTCAAATCCTACTTGAGTATGCAGAAGTTTGTGAGGCCACAAGAACTCATTAATTACAAAATTAAGGAGGTAATTAATCTTTCCAGATTTGCCATGCCAATATTGGCAGTAGCCATTAACAAGATACACGCCTGGTCACTGCTCCACTTGGAGCTGTCGTTCTGGGGAGCTGAGGTCTGCACAGAAAGATGTGCTTTGGATCGAAAGTCCCTGTTTCTCCTGTTACACGTCATGTGCCAAATTGAGAACCAACGTGGATTTCTAAAGTCACTGCAGGACATTAATTGGTAGCGTTGCTTTTGCTCTTTCAGAATTCATGGCAGCTCACTTGATATTGCTTTCTGAATATTATTCTTCTTGTGATGTAGCCATCTTAATTTTGAGTGGAAAAAAATATCAAAATATTAAGAGCAATTTCAAAATTGGAGGTCTGCGAGCGATTTGTGGGCCTCTTCCAAAATGGTACATGTTGACTGACTAATCTGGAAAAGGTTAATGATAATTATTGTAAGATTTTTTTTTACCTGAAATTTTTATTGGATTATCAAACTTATTTGGAGTCCTCTCCGTTTCTTTTCTCTGTAGGTTTACCCAAGAGAATGGTTCTGTTACCCGTTATGAAATTCCCAACATATCCTGTTCCCCACTACTCATTCTTTTAGCAAATGACAGAAGCTAATTCCTATTGAACAACAATACAGTACAATACAGAATGTTAGAGGAAAAGCCTTTTTATCCTGCTTTCTTTGAACACATACTTGATCAAAATTATTTGTAAAGAACATCTTTCCTACTTTTTGATTTTAAAAAATGCAAATTTAGTTCTCTAAAACTTGAAAACAAACAAAAAAAGAAACTAGTTCTGTGAAACGGTACCTCATTTCCGGAAAATAACTTATACCAGCCCTTCTGTTGTAGGGAAATAAGTCTAGCAGTTCAAAATTTAAGAGGAGTATCAGATTATGTAAAATTAAATTTGTGAAGGATGTATAGAGTCTCAAACACTGATCACAAATAAACTGCTTTGTTGTAACAGAGTACTTACTGCCTGGTTCCTGACGCAGCCACCGATTCTTAGCTGATTGACATGTGTTTGCCCCAGGGCACTTTAACTCGGGCTGTAGTTATTTTTTTTAATACAATAGAGACTTTTCATTTAAACTTTAACTTTGTAAATATTGAAGTGTGTAATTAAAGCCAATAAAATATGGGTTTGAATATTGTTTTAGCTTATTATTTTTGATATGTTTTGGTATCAAATTACAAGGAATCGAAAACTAATGATAACTTTGCCCTAGAAACCCATTCATTTGTAAGCCGAGTGCTAAAAGCAAGCAAAGGCGGTTGTTAGTCTGAGCCAGTCTACTCTGTAAGCCCTTTGTGCTCCTGCTGTACGAGGGCCTCCCCACGATCAAGGTATATTCTGTTGTCCGAGCATCGCTTATTAAAATGATGACACTACCCAGAGATGGGAAAGGAGGAATGTGATTATTTTAGTTTCCGAATTTCCAAGTTTTAAAATAATAATAAATTAATCAATCACCCTCTCTTGTTCTTGTGGCCTTCTTCACTCTGTAAGATACTATGTTCACTCCCTGGCTTTTTCATGCAGATAGAAGATTAGCAGTTTTTCTGGGATTCATTGAAGGGTCTTCTTTTCCTCTTCAATTATATCAGAATCTAAAGCAGCAACAGGGTCCCCATAAAAACTTGCTCTTCGATTGTCCCAGTTCTTGTTGAGTGCTGCTGTGAAAAGTGACAGGTTTCAGCCATGGGTCAGCATTTATTTTTAAGACACCTGAGTGAGCTGGCGAACAGTGACGGGTCGGTAACATTGTGCTGTTCTGTAAAGGGCGCACACCTAAGTCTTCCACCTGCGCTCTCACCTTGTGCGGAAAGCCTATGATGTTACTAGAAGGTAATGGTTTTATTAAGGTGCTCACCCCCACGAAAGCGACAGCGTGGTCCCCTGTTGATACTCGCAAGTCACTGTGTTTTAAAAATGTCCCATTTTCCATATGAATTAGCTTTCCTCTTCCCTCTTCACTTCTGTTTTCGGAGCTGAGTGTGGCCCATCGTCAGTGAGTGGGCTTCACTGAGTATGGCAAATTCATGTGGCAGGTTTCTTTGGGACCACTAAATGAGAGTGAAATAGGCAATTCGAAACAAATGTTAGTGTCACTCACAGATGTACATTGATTACTCAATGGTTTGTTTGTTACTTCTGCTCCCTGACCTTTTGTCTGTATTAGTGGTGGGTGATAACTTTAATAAAACCTCATCATTTGCTAGAAATAGCTGTGAACTGATCATTCTCATCCTGTGCATTAATGGCTAGACACAAACGAGGCCCCATTTCAGCTGGGAGTTTTCATGTTTCATTGATTCGTTCTGCTGACCTATGGATGAAACAGAGCCATCACTGAGAAGAAAAAGCATGGCTGATAGTGTCCAGTTTTTATTAATTAAATATTTACAACAGTCCTCTTTGTTTTTGGAATACTATTAATTGGCAGCTGTAGCTGTATTGTATTTGAAATTGATCATCAAATTTGCATTCCAAGTTGGAATCTCTCTGGAGATTTCTCTTTAGAAAATTCTTTTGAAGTAGCTGACTCAGCGTCATAGCTCAACCCCTCCGTAATGGCGAAAAAGGGAGCTGTGCTGTTTTCCAACATGATGGCAGTCATTTCAAATGGTTTCTACCAAGTCCTTTTTTTTTTTTTAATTTTGTTGTTTGTTGGAAGTTACTAACCATGTTGTAAACCTGCCCAGTTGCTGCAAACTTTTACATTTCTCTGCTTTACTTAAAATAATTGAGCTGTCAGTCCTTTGTTAGAAGTGGTAACCATGCAAGTTCAACTGTTTAAATTTTGTAATGATTAAGTGCCCCCCCCACCCGCCCTTCCCACCCCTCCATTTTGTAATGAAAATTCCACTTACAGCTGAAAGAGCAGAGAAATATAAATGAAGCTCTTGGCTTCACCAAAATTCTGTGAAATTAACATAAAGTTTTGCTTCTCTGCTCTTTTCCCCACTGTAGGTGGTTTTTTCATTGACAGCCCCTATTGCCAGCCTCTGAGCGTCGCACCATTTATTATTCACTTGGGCCCTCAAGATTTCTTCTCTGACTTCTAGAACCATCAGGTTGTCTGGCTTGAAATGGCAATTTCTATGTCTTGGTCTTAAGAGCATTGTGACCCCCTGAGGCTTTCCAGCTTTCAAATACACCACCCTGACACCTTCTTTTGGAAAGCAATGACTGAACATTTTAAAGAAGAGCAATACTTTACTCAAAGCCACGGTGTCTGTTTTAAAACCTTTCCTTTGGAAACCTAGCAATATCTGTACTTCACCTCTCCCAGCGTAGTCTCTTGCCAGGGAGTTTACAGACCAACGTAGAACTTAGAATTAGTGTGTGACTTATGCTATCTTCTGACAGTTTTTAAACTTTTTTAGCACACAAACGGAATAGTTGCATTCCTGACTGCGTCAGTTAGCGCTATTATAATTTCTCAGAGACAGGGGTCCTCCTTGAAGCCATATTCTTTGCATGGGAGCTGGCGCCCAGCCAGGGATGTGGCCTGCAGCCTGTTTCTTCAGGTTTCGGGAGCACCCCGTCTCTCGTGCACGGCCACTGGTCCAGTAGATTCCCCACATACCTCATGCCGACTAGATGCAGTGCGCGGTGCGGTGCAGTGAGGGGTCCCGAAGTCATTTGTAGCCGCTCAGATTGTTAACCTGGGGGACAAGACACTGGTAGATTTAGCTGGTATTAGCCTTTTCTTCTTTTTTAAAAATTTGGGTGAAATGTTTGAAAATCATGAGTCAGTCACCGTTATTAATTGAAGAGCTGGGAATACCTCGTTAATGTATTTTTAAAACTGGTGTTGGACCCTCTGTGTATTTCAGGTTAATACTTTTAAGCAGTTTTCAGCACGTTTATCTCACTTTATTCTCGTTCTCCTCGGACCTTCGTAGCCATATCACTTGTATAAAATAGGCTGAGATATAGTGACTGTAAGCTGTGGTCTCAGTATACAAAGGTAAGCTCTTTTATTTTCTGATTAAAGAGAAAAATAATTAAAAAAACAATGAACACAGCATGCATATATGACAATCATATATGATGTATTTGATCTCTTAGGTCTTATGTCATCACATTACCTTAAAAATTTTTATGATCTAAATGTAAAATATTTTCAGCATTTGTTTTAATACCCTTGTGATTACTATTCAAGAAGAGACATTTCACCTGGCTGAGTTGAGTGTGTGTGTCTGTGTGTGTGTGTGTGTGTGTGTGTGTGTGTGTGTGTAGAAACTTATGATATAACATATTTGTGAATTACACACATGTAGCTGTTTAAATAAAAGAATTCGGTGGTGGAAAGCGTTCACCTAAGAAGGTTTAACGTCAGGGCACTCTTGTGGCCAAAGTGCTAGAATTTCTTAAGCAGCGAGTTCGGTGACAGTGCTGGTGGGATCCATTTACGTGTAGCTGTTACACAGGCTGAGGATCGAAGTGCCAATTTCTCAAGGAGAGAAACTTCTCTGAGAAATGAAAATCTCTGATCTGTGTTGTATGCCCCAATACAACAGCAGTAAGAAGCCATATAAATATAAAAAAAGCAATAGAAAATGAAAAACCAAAATATTAAGGTAACTATGGTAAAATGTATAATTGAGTTAAGCTAACTATTCGCAGAACTGATTTTGGCAAGACTCAGAATGGTGAATTCCTAGTCTGCAGAGACCAAATAGACTTAAGCAACTCATCTGTCTTTTCCAGGTTGGGTAGCTAGATGATTGATTTGCCACCATCATGATGTTCATTTCAAAGATGCGAGGGTTAGGCCAAATATTTGAATAAGGCTTTGCTGCATTTAGTGTGCCCCATATATGCACTTCATATGTGTTAGACGGTCTGTGCTAAGGCTGTATTTTATATATAGAGATTAAAATGAGTTTTATGTTTTATATTCGTCTCTAAGTAGCAGTTTTCTTTTTATTACTAACTTTGAAAGTTGCTGGAACAACTTTCTTTCCCATACAGAGTCTGTATGTGTGTTAAATGTGGCTTTGGCATCTATAAAGGTTGTATGAGGTCTAGCTAACTAGTACCAAGTACATTCTAGTCTTGATCTGACAGCCGAGTGCCTGTTACTTGCCGGGCCCTCCTCTGGGGATTAGCAAAGCAGAGACTCTACCCAGTGGGAGCACTTTAAGTCTGAGAATCATCTTGTGGGTTGAATTGGGCCTGTTATACATATCCTAGGTTGGAGACAAATAATTCGCTAGCAGTGTCAAAATATAATTAACTTATTTAAAATTTATTCATAAATTATTTAATAATACGGGCCTTCTGACATCGCTGAAATGGGCATTAGATGGAAATTCGCTCATTTTAAGTATTTCCCTGGCCGTGTGACAGTCTGAAACCAACTCCGGTTTATGTTCATGGTCTTCTGTCCAAGTCAGTGAACTGAGTGAAACGAAGAACAAACACCCCTAGTCCTTTTAAAGCCGTTTTTATAGTATAGTGAAGAATAAACTGGTTAATTTAAATACTGACCGCATTTTTTTTAATGACAAATGAGGGGAATTTTACTCTTATAATCAGTCATTCATCTGTAACGTCCCTGTTTCTTAGCTCTCATCAGTAACTGCAGTAGAGGTGAGTTTCGAGTAGCGCGTTAGGGGAATGAACTAAGGGGATCTCCCCACAGCACTTAGGTTTCTGGTGGTCTGGAGCCCCCCAAACAGGGACATTAAGAGTGGTGAAAGCTGAACACCACGTGCTCTGTGAACAGTCTCCCCAGTGAGCTTAAGCCTATGCCCTCTTGGTGGGGATGCGGGGGAGTCTGTCTGAAGTCGTCAGAAGGAGAAAGTGTTTTATTCACACTCACACCCTGTAAACGGTCTGATGCCATGCCACCAGTGACCACAGATTTCCCAGGGTTACCAGGAGGCCTGGCAGGGAGATGCGTGGTGCCCGAATAGCAGCCACAGACCAAGAAACGGTCTCCTGGCGAGGTGAGTTTCAGTATTGATGTGTTTCTCTCTAGCGGTTACTTACAGAGCATAGAGCTCACACTTCTTACATGAGTCCCTTCCTCTCCTGATAGCATCTTCCAGAATGACAGTTTTAAGTCAGGAATTCAAGTTGAGTTAGTTGTAAGAATAGATATTCTTTCCCACATTATCATGTTAGGTGGGAACTAACAGCTTCCATTGATGCTTGAAGTGGTGATCTTTGGAGATTTTAAAAAATAGCTCCGTAATGCAAATCCGGTTATGTAAAGCCTTACAGCATGGCTAGAAATAGGGAACAAAAACCACGTGGGAATCTGGGCCAGAGTTTTTCTCCCCCTCCAGCGATTTCCCATGAGGCTTGGGAATTAGATGAGTTAACAGTCATGTGCTCTGAGTAGTACCTAGCGCATAGTAAGTACTGTTGACTGTGCTCCCCCTGGTTGGCTGAGGTGCCAGAGTACGTGAGGAGGCAAGGCTGTGCCGGCAGGTCGTTGGGAAGCAGAGGTGTGGCCTGCTCATGGGGCAGCTGCAGGGTTCCTTAGTGCCGACGGGTTTGGGGTGCTCCCAGCGTTTTGGGGAGGCCTGTCCTGGCGTCTGGGGATTAGCCAGGAAACACAAAGCACACACTGAGTGAAAACTGGAGTGGGGAGGTCGCTGCAGGTTCGTGCTGAGGGAAAATGCTCGCTCTCTGCTGCGGCGGTGAAATCACTGGCCCGTCTGCTGCCAGAGCTCCATAAATGCTTTCTTTGGAGTTCAAGTGTGCTTAGAACTTTAGGACCGCTGAGCTCCGAATCTCCACCTGCCGATTCCAGGTTTCCCACCAGTGTGTCAGTAAGAAAGAAGTGCGCGCTTGCTGACAGCTAGCCCCGGAACCCAACATTCGGAGCTCCCCGGTGTTTGGCGGGTAGAAAGGAAGCTGTTAGAAACTGCAGAGAGGAGGAGATGGGGCGTGCTTCGAAAGCTGTTGGCGCTGATGCGGCTCCGAATGGCGTTCCTGCGGCTCCTCCCTTCCCGCCTGCTTCAGCACTCAGGGTTGGGGATCTGCGCTCATCACACAAGGCCTCCCTTTTCCTGTTAATTTTAGAAAAAACCTTTCTGTCTGTCGCTCCATCCCTCTGTCCCTCTCTCCATTTATCTATTTATCTAGACACGGTAAAAGGAAAAATGGGTAGATGGTGAAACTGACGCTGTTGGCTTGAATGACGGTTATGCATCGTCCGGTCCTTTTCTGGCCAGCGTGTGTCAGTATAGACCCGAGAAGCCTAAGAGGCTTTTCTTAAACCTAAGAATTATTTGTATAACCAATGACCTGGCACAAGTGACTCCATCAGCGGTGGCTGTTGGGTGGAGTCATGGCCTCACTGAGCCAGGGGGAGGGAGGGCCCTCTTCTTTGCCTCGACCAATCAGTCGTTAGTATCTTAATTACTTGGTCCTTCTCAGGAAGGTCTTGGTTTTTCTTGGCAGAACTTTGCCATTTCTTCAAACTGTGCTGCGTCTGCTCGTGGGTAGCGTGGAGATTGCCACCATCAGCCCAGACAGCTTGAGCAAGTCCGATTAGCGTGTCCTGCCTGGAGATGTGTGGTCCTGAGTCATCTTTTTTGCCACGTGTGGTCTGCAGGAGGTAACAGGATTAGTGCTGTGAGGTTATTCTCTCAGCACTGCCTAGGAACCCAGTCTCTCTGCTTTGTTTCAGTTTCTCCTGCCTTGATCCTTTTACACAGTTTGGGTGAATGTTTCTGCATTCAAATGTCGGCTAAATGTCTCAGGTAATTAACAGTAGCCTTCCGCCTGTCATTTTGGGCTGTGTGCAGCAGTAGATGGAAGCAGGAAAGGGGGAAAGGAAGATGCTAAAATGGATATCTTGTGTGTGCCGGGCACTTGGACAGCCCTATTAATTCACAAACAACCTCCTGAAGGTGACATTATCCCTATTTTACAAAAGAAAGAAAGGAAGCTCAGAGTTAAGTGCTGCAGTCAAGAATGAAACCCAGCTCGGTGCAGTGCCAAAGCCCCTTTCCGCTATACCATGCTGTGGAATACAAGTCTGGGAGCGAAGGTGAGGGGCACCTCGGTGACAGGAAGGACGTATGCTGGCAGAGGGATGAGACGAATGAAGCCATAAGGCCCTGAACCACCAGCCAGGGGCCTTACGGGCTTACAGGCCGGGCCTGGATTCCTGTGTTGTAATCTAGGCTCTGTCTTAAGGTCACTTCAGACCAAATGTACTGGCCTAGAATAGGGCTGTTTCCTTTCAGACCAATTGAAAAAGATCGTTTAACAAACTCGCCAGACAGACTGGAAGACTACGGTGTGGTTGTACAAACAGGGAGCGTTTGTATTTGCAGCTTGTTGTTCTGTTTGAAGATCAGTGAGAAACTGAGGCCTGGCTTCTTTTAGCTCGTGCTTTCGGAGTGTACTCTGTCTGACCTGAGGTTGGCGACGGGGATGTCGTAAAAGATTTGAGCCAGGAAGGCTGGCGAGGCTTTGTCTCTCTGGATGAAAGGGTGAGGGGCCTGGAGGGGTGGCAGCCCAGGGGTGCACACGTGAGGGGCGTTGTTCCCAGCCAGCACTCGTGGAGGGGATGGAGGGCGGATGGCAGCGGCCTGTTCCCACTACCAGGACCTTCCCCTCCACTGGGGTTTGGGGAGGCTCACCCCGGGGCTTAGGCGGCCTCGCTCTAGGTTGGCCGTGCTTGGTGGCCTTGGGTCTCTGTGCCGAGCCGGCCCGACGCCCTCCTGCTGCACACCCTTCCCCGGCTCCTTTGCTAAGGAATGCCGCTGGGTCTCCGCGGAGCGGTTGGTAGCTGGGGGAATGGATGCAGCATCCTCTGTGGGGAAGGATAGTCCCCCTGCACCCCAAGTCATCGTCATCCGTGGCAACTGGCCTTTTTATCTGAGCCACCTGCCAAAATCCTGGAGGGGAACAAGAGGAAGAAACCCTCTTTTGAACCCATGTTGTGCGAGATCGAGATCCGTGGCCAGTGTGTGAGGGAGACTGAGCACCTGGCATTGTCGAAGGTGACCCGTAGCAAAGCCCTCTGCCAGGCACCGTGCCATTGCCTGCTCGAGCCGTCCAGTCTGCAGGAGCAGGACGTACATTGTCGTCTCCAGCACACAGACAGGGATGGAGCCCAGAAACCGCTCCAAACCACCCGGCTTGTTTGTGGCAAATGCTGCGGCTCCTAATTAGTGAGTAGTTAGCCACAGGGAAGGAATAACACGTCTTCTGCTGTCCTCAGCGCTAACAGGAGCCCTTTCTTAGTGGCGAGATTTGAACCCTACCACAAATGTGAAGTCTAGAAGTTTTCTCCTTTTACATATGGGGAAATGGAGGCCCAGGCCAGGGTATAACTTGCCCCAAATTATACAGCGAGGCAGTGGCCAGACCCACCCACTCTCTTGGTGCGGCGCTTACCGCCGTGGCTCGTATGGCCAGTCTAGACCGGCGCCGCTCCTGTTTCCCACCGCCTTTGCCAGGCTTCCTCGCTGTGACGTGTTCCACTTACCTTTCTTGGTTTGAAACAAAACAGCCAAAAACCAGCGCACCTCTCGTCTCCCCGATGCCCATGGGGAAAGGAATCTAGACCCGAGGCTCATTTTCTCTGGTTCTTTTGGAAGAACTGGACAGCGTGATGGGTCAGCCTCGGGCCAGGCGGCCCGTCCCGTGTGTTTTCGCGTGTGCCAGTCCCCGCGTCCGCAGACCGCCTTTCTGTACTGTCACTGAACCCCGTAACGAAGTGCAAACCAGTGACTGCCACTGGGGAGACCAGGGTTGGACGGCGTGGGGAGGGGCTGTGCAGCAGGGAGTGGGAAGTGTGCGTTGTGTCCCGCAGCTTCCGAGTGCGGGTCGTTGGCTGTCACCTGCTGCTGGCTGGGCTTTCGTGATACGCTCTGACCGGAGCGCTCACCCTCACAGGGACACGTTCTCTCTGAGGCTGGTTTCTCGTTGGACCCTTCTGTCATGTCGACAGTCTCAGAAGTTGTTCAACTTCCCAGCATCCTTCATGCCCGTGGAGGCTTCATGAAGGGGGGAAACATGGTGGACGTCATCTGGGAGGTGCAACGCCTTGCACGGTGGCACCGAGGAACTCAGGGAGGCTGAGGGCACTTCATAATGGGATCAGTCGAGGCTGGTGAAGGGGCGGGTGACCTGGGGGAACACGGACCCTTCCATCAGCTGTCTTAAGGGCTAAATTTACTTGTTTTACGTGGCTCTGGAAGGGAAAACAGTTAGGAGGCCACTGGGCAATTCGAGCTGAAACGCCGTCTCCCGTGGTGGTGGACGGGCTGCCGTGGGAGTGGGGGTGGTGAGCAGTGTGCTCCACGTCACTGCAGCGTTTAAGCAAGAACCAGCAGTTTGGCTGGTGCAGTGAACGTTCTTCCACGGGATGTGACCGGTGACACTACCAGGATCACTACTCCCCCCCTCCTGGCGCATGGATTTATTGGGAAACATTCGCTGTCTGTCAGCCACGATTTACCAAGCCCAGTGCTGCGGGGGCGGGGACAGTTAGAGAAAGTGTCAGATTTTCAGCTGAGACGGCTGAGTGGAAGGTGAAACCAGTGACCCAGATGGAGAGCACCGGACGCGGGGGGGGGGTGCTCAGGGCTTGGACAGACTCGGACCATTTTGTGGCTGGAGGAACTGGCAGGTGTCCCACGCCGCCCAGGAGCCGGGCCTGTAGGAGACGGGCACGGGGCAGAGCCGTGCCCAGCGCGGGAACCTACGAGGGTCCGAGGGCTCCGATCCCAGGGGCGCCTGAGCGGGGCAGCAGCGTGCCCCGCACCGCGCAGAGGCTTCCAGCATGGGGCACGGCGTGCACGGCAAGGGCAGCACGAAGGTCCCTGGGAACAGGGGACGGACCACTCCGTGAGGGGCCCTGGAGTCTCTGTTCTCCAGTGGCGGCCATCTTACAGTGGGTGGGCGACTTCTTGGTCCTAGGAAGGAGGAGCGCTCCTCTTCTTTTCTAGAGGCGTTTCTGGGCTCACGGGACGAGGCTCTTGTCAGGCACCACAGGCACCACGGTCACCTCTGAAGCCTGAGGCCTTTGCTGTCGCCCTGGGTCGTAGGCTCGAGGCCATCTGTCTCATTTTCCTGCTTATGGAAATGGGTGATGGTCAGAAAGTCCTTTTGTTGTTCACGGAAGTGACTAAGGAGAGGTCCTTGGTGTGTGCGGGTGAAAACTGCGAGGGTTCTGGGGGGTCAGTCTGGGCAGCTGGATGGGGAGGACTCGAGGCAGGAAGCGGCTGAGGGGCGAGAGGCCGACCGAGAACGGCAGCAGGGTCGGAGGCAGGAGAGGCGCCACGGGCCAGGCTTCTCCCCTGGACCCAAGGGGGAAGGAGGGCTTGACTGCACCCAGCCCGGGGCCAAGGAACCACGGCCAGGGTCGGAGGGGCCTGCCCAGGAAGGCCTCCGGTGCCAGGCAGTGGTGCCCGAGACCGGGATGGAGGAGGCTGGGAGGAAGGAGAGAAGCTGCTGACAGGGCTGAAGGGGGTGGGGAGAGCAGCTGCGACGTGGTGAGGACCATCTCCGTAGTGAGGACCATCGCCGTTGGGTTAGGAGTTGGGGGTTTGGTGGATCCGACTCTGAGGAGGGGCGGGGGCTGGAGCCCCTCCCTTAGGCGCTGTGGGAAGCGTCTCTCTGGGGAACGGCTCACGGGCTGGCTGGTCGGCATCTAACCCTTGCCCCCGAGTTTCTGCTCTGCTGGGCTCGCCAAAGGGAGTGACAGGTGCTGGGCGTGCGTTCGGTCATACTGAGGCCTCCTGTTCTTAAAACAGTGATTTTTTGTTTTCTTACCTGATCGAGGGCTGGCGCTCATTTGATTCACCACCCGTAGACCGGTGAGCCGGGGGGAAGGCGTAGACTTGCCTCACAGAGCACTCTGAAAGGAACGTGAGCTTGCACGATGGCCAGGCGATTTGCTTGGAGCCTGTTGTGCGTGTGTCGGTCCTGCCACCTTGGGTTCATCCTGGCCAGGTGGGCAGGGACACCCAAGAATTCAAGGTGGCTTTCTGCACGTCGGCAGTTGTGTAGCTTCGTTGGGAACTAGGGCTAAAGAGGCCGCTGCGGTTTTCTTGTCTTTAGGTCGGAGGCATGCAGGTCACACACAGGTGCACTGAGACACTGATCCTGTCAGCCTCGGGGGGTAACCGGAACCCCGGGCCAGGTGTGTCTAACTACAAGTGGCCTTGACTGTTTACCCCACTGGGCCACGGGGGTATCCCCTTTTCTGCATGCCACAGTGTGGAAATATGTGGGAACACTGCCTTAGACATGGCGTCAGCAAGCTTTCTGTAAGGGGCCACAGTGACCTTTCAGGCCTCGGGGACCAGTCCCTGTCACAGCTGCACAGCTCCGCCGTGGTGGTACGAGAGCAGCTGGTGTGTGAGCGGACAACCATGGCCGGGGCGCAGCCAGTCCTGACAGGAACGGGCGTTGGGCCGTCTTTTGCTGACCCCTGCCTTGGACTGCAGCGGTCCCGCACCCTTTGGCTTCCATCCTCCTCCCCACCCAGCTTCCTGCACAGCGTGGGGGGCAAGAGGGCATGTCGGCCCGAGGGCCGTGGGTTCTCAGAGGTGGGCACTGACGGGAGAGCGGGTGGCTGAAGAGGGACAACAGCACAGGGCTCGGGCAAGTCCAAGGTGACAGGCCCAGAGGAGAGAGGGGCTGAGGTGGGTCCGGAGCGCCTGGAGGGAGGAACCTGGGCCCGCGCCGTCTGCAGGGAGCCGGTGGGAGGTCGTGGGAGCCCAGGTGTGTGCTCACCGACGGAATCTTTCAGTCGAGTCTGGACTTCTTGGCCGGGGGTTTGGTTACTGTTGCTGTCCGATGGGAAGGAGAGGCCCAGAGAGACATGGTTCTTCTGGCCACTGGCTCTGGTGGGCCCACGAGGGCCGCACCTTTCCGACACGCAGTTTGATGGCATCGCCCCCCTTCAGGCCTCTTCTCTCCTGCTACCCTGAAGACCATTTAAAAGAGTGAGAAAAACCAAACGT
Source organism: Cynopterus sphinx (assembly GCA_030015415.1). Taxonomy (NCBI): domain Eukaryota; kingdom Metazoa; phylum Chordata; class Mammalia; order Chiroptera; family Pteropodidae; genus Cynopterus; species Cynopterus sphinx. The sequence goes on along the minus strand of CM057385.1, from coordinate 122,078,904 downwards.
TCTGCCTCAAATCTCACTTTGGCTAGGGTCCTTGGTGTGTGCGGGTGGAAACTGCGAGGGGAAGCCCACCCCCGCCTCAGAATTGAGTCACGGGGCAGGAGAGCTGTGTGGAGCAGATCCGCTTCCTGCCTGTCCGCGGCCAGACACAGGGCGGGCCTCGGCTGCGCCCTCAAGGATCCCGCGAACCACCGAGGCAAGGGGCATGTGCTCCAGGTTGAAGCAGATGCAGCTCGGGTGCGTCCCCAACGGCTCTGGGCCAGGCCTGCTGCTGGGTGTGGGGGCCACTGAGCTCAGTCAGACACGGTGTCGGCCCCAAGGTGCTCAGTGCAGTCGGGGTGGCAGGACAAAACCACGAATGTACACAGTGTTTTCTGCTCTCCAGGTTCTTTCCCTCACGGAGGTTTCTGGGCGAGAGAAGGGAGCATCAGTGGGGCGCCGCCACGAGCTGCCAGCATTGCCCTTTGTCGTGAATGGGAGGTGGGGGCAGGTGTGTGCTCCACGTGCGGGGACAGGAGCTGCCAGGAAGGGACCAGCAGGGCCTCGAGATGGGCACACGTACCATTTTATTGAACCCCGACCAAGCCTGGGGGAGCAGGGGAGGACCACACACAGCTCAGGAAGGGCAGGCACTCGCCCAAGGCCCCACAGCTGGGAGGTGGTGGCTCCACGCGGGGCTCTCCCAGCGCGGCTCTGGCAGCACCGTCCTGTGAACCAGCTCCTCTGGGGACTGAGTCAGCAGGCGGACTCGGGGAGGGTGGTGGGGTGCCCGGGTAGGAAACTGCTGAAGTCAGGGAACTGGACGCTGCCTGCTCTGAGTGAAGTTACACTGTCGCCGCCGAGAGTCAGGTGAGGGTACGGCAGGGTCACCTGTGAAGCTGCGCGTCCACGCACGGTGGCTGCTGTTGGGCCTGTCTGGCTGCCTCTTGTCGGGGATGTGCCTCGTGTACTTTGCTGCCTGGTCTCGTCTTTTGGGGGCGTGGAGGGGGCTCTCAGGATCTTACAGTGGGTGGGCGACTTCTCGGTCGTAGGAAGGAGGAGCGCTCCTCTTCTTTTCTAGAGGCGTTCCTGGGCTCACAGGAGGAGGCTCTTGTCAGGCACCACAGGCACCACGGTCACCTCTGAAGCCTGAGGCCTTTGCTGTCGCCCTGGGTCGTAGGCTCGAGGCCATCTGTCTCATTTTCCTGCTTATGGAAATGGGTGATGGTCAGAAAGTCCTTTTGTTGTTCACGGAAGTGACTAAGGAGAGGGCTGGGAGTGTGAGACAGTGAAGACGACTGGAAGAAGCCCCCTTCTCCACGTGTCACAGACAGTTGCCCTCTGGTGCCCAGCATCTTTCTTCCGGGCGGCTTGAGCGCTCCACTCAGGCTGTGCGCTGCTCAGACTCCACCTCGGGCTCGAGGCGTTTGGGTGGGTCAGCAGCAAGACTCACTGATCCCACTGTGCTGCTTCCCTTGACGCGCTTGTGTCACTCTTGGGTAGATCATCTTGTCGACTCTTCCATCCTGTGGCCCTGACCCCTGAGGGGTTGCGGTGACAGCCCATAGGTGAGGTGTGATTTGGAATTTAGGTTCCCAAAATTCCTTGTCACCTGACATGCCATTAGACACATCTCTTACCCTGGCCATGGTGGCAGCTCACGTACCAGCTTTATGCGGTCAGGAGGGGTTCACACTGTGCCCCCTTTGTAGCGGGGACACTGAGCACCGCTGGTTCCCTCACTTAATTGGGGCCATGTCTCAGCGGTGCCCTGCCATGGCTATGTGGGAAGTGGCTTAGCCACCATTTCAGAAACTCAGCCGGGGAACCCAACTGCAGGCATCCTCAGGGGCTCCACGCAGGGGCCTTAACCTCTGATCAGCGGTGGCTCTGGCTGTCTGGTGATCCGTCTCCAACCCCCAGACAGACTTCCCTTCCAGGGCCTTGAGGCGGCGAAACGAATGCTTGAGGCGGAAATTCTCTACCCTGTCTTCTATGGGTCATGAGCCACCTTCCTTCGGGGAAGACTTTGGCCCTTAGCAGTGTTTATCCTGTTTCCCCCCAAAGTATCTTTGAACTCAGGCCTTTTACCAGGGCCCCATCTGGTGGCCTACACCCTTGGTCTCTTTCAGTGGCCGGTTGGGGCCCAGCTACATCTTCGGGAGGTAGCCCTAATCTGGGCAAGGGCACTTCCAGGACAGTGAGGCTGACGGCCCTGGTTCCAAGGGTGCTCTTGGCAGGGAGGGCTGACCCGAGGCCAGCGTTCAGGCACACGTGTCGTCCCCCTGCTGCATGGTGTTCCTGGGGAGGGGCCTGTAAGACTCGCCCCTCACCCACTCCGAGCAGAACGCTGTGTCTGGGGAGGGGGCAGCCAGTCTAGACCTGAAGCCCGGGCTGTTCGGTGAGTTAAGGTGGCCCGGAGACCGAGCGTAGGTCCCTACCGCACGGTTACGCACACGACACTGGACTGCTGGCTGTAGCTCACACTCTCTCTGGTCTGGTGATGGCCAAGGTAGTTTTTAGAAATCTATTTAAAATACCTGTCTGTAGCTCCTTACTGTGTTTTCTGAGTACACAAATGTAAATAGTACAGTTTGCAGTGCAAAGTCCTTCGCAATAACTCTGTTGTGTATTATGTTAAAAACACCGGCAACCGTGACCACCGTGGACTGTTCCTCCCCTCGGGGCAAGGATACATAGGACTCGGAACTCTAAACCTTCGGCGTGGTGGAAGCAGCAGCCTGCACGTGTGGACTGTCACCAGTGCCTCGCCCAGAGATGCCTGGCCTTCACCCCAAGGGATTCTCTGCCACCCCGACTCCCACAGGCAGCGCCCACTCTGGGGCGCCTCCGCGCTGACCGCTGGACTCTGCCATAGACTGGCCCTCTCGTCTGGCTGCTGCAGTTTGTCTGTAATGCCCTGATGTGTTGCATTTTCCCCATTTGGATGAATAAAAATAAAAGCTTCTGTCTTAAGCAGCGACGGGCTGAACTGTTCTGTGCGGGGCCTTCTCTGGTTAAACGAAGGTTCTGACTGCAGTGAAAGGGTCAAGTGCACGCACGGCGCTCTGGCTCAGTACACGTGGCACAGGGATGAGGGGCCGAGGCCTCATTCCTGTTTATAGGCCTTTCAATGCGATGCAAAAAGTTCGCACGACCTCAGACTTGAACCCAGCACAGCGCATTATGGATGCTGAATCCTGGGCCTCAAATGTGACCGGGGGCTTTTCACTCATCATCGCACTCTTAATCCTCACAGCTGGAAGCCCAAGCCCACCTCAGCCACCCTGAACAATGAGGACAGAGGTGGTGGCCCAGGGCCTGCTGCCGCCCCCGCCCAGGTAAGCCGAGAGCTGTGTGAACAAAGGCGCTGGCTGTTTCACCTCATTCTGTAACTCGGGGCCTACCTTCTCCCTGCGAACCTTCGACTGGAGCAGCGACCATGCTAGGACTGAGGGGAGGGAGGGCTGGCCTGGCCCACTGCCGCCGGCCTCTGTGGGCGTGACGGGGAGCCAAGCCAGGCTTGCTTGCTCTTGGGCCCTGGACGTGGTGGGGCCCGGAAGAAATTGAAACCCCAGCTCTTGTGATCAGACAAGCCTCTCAGCTTTACTTGGAAATCTGAGAATAACATCCCGCAGCTCAGGGTGTTCTGGCAGCTGGAGCGAGAAGAGCCCAGAGTTCAGCAGTGAGGAGCTGAGTGACCCCTAGGAGACAGGCACCGAGCCCACTGCACAGGTAGGCAAAGGGACTCGGAAAGGTTCAGTGACTTGACAGGTGTGTATCCAGCTTGGCTTTGAACCCAGGGTTCAGGCTCCAAGAGTCCAGGTGTGCTACCTTGTAGTGAAGGGCCACGAGAGCTTATACCCACCTGCTGCCCACACGGTCATCTTAAAGTAGCTGCCCTGCTGGCCACTGGGAGTTAGAGACGTGGCTTAACAGCCTCGCCGTGCTCACTGGGCCTGGAACCTCTCTAGGGGCCCAATTTCTTCACCTATAAAATGGGGAAGGGCAGGGAACTTAGTACTGGGTCCTCCTGTTCTGGGAGCGCGTGCCTCAGCCCTTGTGTGCAGCCCTGATCCCCATTCCCACCCACAGTGCATCTTAATTCGAATCCCGGTGTCAGAGTCGGGCCTATCTTGAGCTAGTGAAGCACCAGAATCCTTTAAACACCCAGACAGATGACGAGACAGGCCCAGAGAGGCCAAGCGCGAGACGCTCCAGGCCCCAAGGGGCCTCATCACCAATTTATTCCCGTCTGCGTAGACGCAGGTGTTCACGACCGTGGGTGCTCCAGGCTCATGTTTAGCTCCCGCGGATCTTCACTCCTTTCTCACTCTCTGCCGGGGGACCTGAAGGCTGATGCCTCGTCTCTCATTCCGAGCTGCCTCCTTCCCCACCACCCCGAGTTATTAACAAGGTTCCGTCAGCTCAGGTTCAGCAGGGCCTGCTAGAGGGTCCCCTCGGCCTGTCACGTGTTTTCACTTACCCAGTGAGCGGCCCCGAGAGCAGAGTTGGGAGAACTGTGGTCGTGGTCAGGGCCAGGCCCTGAGTTTCCCAGCGCGAGGCCTCGTGCTCCTCCTCCTGCTGTACCCCCGGCCGCCCCTTCACAGCCAGGCTTCTCCAGCGCTGCACTGTCTCTGCGTCCTTCCCTCCCCCCTCAACCCCCTGCACCCCACTCTGAGCGCCCAACACCAGACCCTTTATGGGGCTGTTGTCCGCCCAAGGCAGAGCTCGCTCACTCTCCTGTCCAGGTGGCCGCAGCTGTACTCCCTGCTCCAGGTCCTCCCTGCTGAGTGGCAGTCGCTAGGCCTTCACCCAGCCCTTGCTTGACCTGCACGTCCTTGGGCAGTCTCACCCTTGCTCCTGGCCTCTGCTTACACGCCAGAGCAGCGATTATTGTCCCGACCCTGGGGACATTTGGCAGTATCTGGAGACATCTTTGGTTGTGACGACTGCTGGTGGTGGGCAAGGGCTGTGCTACTGACATGAGTGGGTAGAGGCCAGGAATGCTGCTAAGTGGCTGTATGACACAGGGGAGCGCCACGCAACAAAGAATGGTCAGTGTCGAGGCTCGTGAACCCCGTGGTGGCGCTGCCCATGCAGTTCCCGAGTGGCAGGACCGTGGACGTCCCTAGCATGTGTTTCCCAGACGACATCAAATCTGTACGCTAGAAGCTCAATTTATCCTCCTGGCGTTTCCACCCCTTGCCCTCGCCGGGTTTCACTGACTCTCCAGGACTTTTTCTAAAATCCAGCCTCCCTAATCTATCACCTCTTTTCAGACTCTCAATTTCTTGCGAATTCTCCCTCCTAAAGGATTAACAGGGAACTTCCCGTGTTTTAAATCGAGTTGGCTTAAAACTCTCCCGTGATTCTGCTTCTACTTCAAACTTCTGGGCCTGGGCGGCCTCAGCTAACTCACCCAGTCCTCTCTCCCATCACCCTGCGACTGTCAGGCTGCACTGCTGTTTCTGCCACCTAAACGTCTTCCTGCCTCTGTCCCCCCACCCCCACCCCGCCCCCGCGCATCCCCTGGCCGTCAGCGCAGAACGCTGCCTCTGCCACTCCAGCCCCCTCCGCCTCCGCACGGTCCTGCGGACCTGAGAGAGCATGTTGTGTACAGTGGCAACTATCCTCCTTAACCTGGGTCTCCACACAGCTAGGGGACCTCCCGGAGAGCAGGGCCCCTCTGGGTCACGTGAGGCCCGTGTGCCGAGTCTGAGTGGCACACGGACTCCTCGGTCAGGGCGGGAGTGGGGATTTCTGCCCAGCGCCTACACTCCCGAACGCTGGGACTCTAGGGCCTGGAAAAGCCTAGACAAGGCTGCGCTTCTGGATCCCTGCCCCGGTGGGCCAGGAATGCGGACCCCAGAAATACGCCCACCAGCCTGTGGGCGGCCGAGGGGTCCTCACTGTGCTCGGAGCCCCTGCCACGGCCCAGGCCCCAGCCTCGGGGCGGGCTCACTCACCACCTTCCCTTCTTCGTGGCCTGCTTCCATCCGAAGGCCCGGTGTGCCTAGGGTCCTGGAGGGCAGGTCGAGCAGGGGGGAACCGTAGGGTTGGGGGCACTGCTCTTCTTCCTGCCACAGAGAAGGGGGCGAGGTGGTAAAGAAGGACGGCAGAGGGCTGTGGGCGGGCCAGCAGTGACCGGAAGAAACTTTCTAAAGGCTGGAGCTGTCCATGCCACCACTCCCGAAAGCTTAGCAGGCAGAACGGGACTCCAGCTGCTCGGCCTGCCTTTCTGCTCTTCAGCTCTTTCCCTGCACGTTCGCACCGGGGGCCCGAAGTCCTCCCACCTGTGCCTGGTGAGGTGCTTTAGTCCTCTAAGGCCTGCCCACACCCTCATCTCTCCGATAAGATCTTCCTAAACCTCAGAGACAAAAACTGCCTCACCTGCGACCACAGCACTTCATTTCTCAGAGGGGCAGTGCTCGTGAGGAAGCCTCCCAGAGGACAAAGCCCTTGGCCTTTGCGTCCTACAGGGCCTGGCCCGCCTCAGCTGCTTAGTGAGTGTCTGAGTGGACGCCGATTTGACCGCAGAGGGTGTTCTCTGCTTGTGCGAGGGGGGCAGGAGCACATAATGATGAAACGGGTTTCTAGAAAGCAATGCTGTTTGTACCAAAATATTTAATGAATATGCTGTTAAAATAAAACCAACAGAAGAGATAGTAATACAACTTTACTGGTTTATATTTCAGTTCATAAAGTTAACACACTGGAGCTACCCTAGCACAATGTCCACGCACCTCGTTTTAGATGGGCTTAGAGCTGTTCTGGTAACTGAACAAGAAAGACACAGCGTGGTGGAGGGGACAGCTGCGGGGTAGGGGACTGACTGCCACTCGTTACCTCCCTCATCACAGGTGGCCTCGGCAACTGTCAGTACAGCCCAGGGGAAGAGAGATACAAAACCACCAAGTGTCTTTACATACACACCAGTGCCTCCTGTAAGCAGCCACCTCCACACCGCACACAGCGAGACGGAATCATCTCTGAGACGGCCTGTCAGCACTCCACCGTGTAAATGAGAAGCCGAAGTTATTTTTTTAAAGGTGTTAAAACTTCCATGCCATAATTTCGAAGTGAGAACTTGCAGCCCATCTGAGCAGCGAGGTTTACACCCAGCCACACTCCAGGGAGGGCCCAGGCAGGCAGGGACACAGGCCAGCAGGACGGGGGCTTCTCGGCATGTGTGTCCTACACGTACTCACATTTACACTAACACGTACACAGCTCAGTGTCTGTCTCACTTATACGACCTGTTGTGTGAAACCCCGGAAGTCTGGACATAACGGCAGGGAGAGCAGAAACTCGACCAACCTTGAGTGAAATTAAGTGCCCAATAACCACATAATTAAGTTGTGCAGATCAGTACTAGTCTGGGATTTAAACACTGTCATCGGGGGCACGGGGAAAGATATTTATATATATACACACACACGAGACATATTGAGCAAAATAGGATTTGTCCACATTGTGATTAATCCAGCCTCTCAGTCAGCTCACCCACCCCAGCACTGGAAGTCACTTTGGCAGCTAACACTAAAAAACAACAGGAACTATGAGAGTTGCATAGAATTGATCAAAAACATGTGAATAATGCCAAACCAAAAACCTGTGCGTCATATAGTTTAACGAAACTAGGTGGCTTCAACTACAACCATGAAACCCTCCTATTTAAAACAAAGTGCTTCTCCATATCTACCTGGAGGACCCTCTGCTGGCACCAAAGCAGATAAGAATTATTTCAGTTACTTATCCCCTTCCCCGCCCCCACCCCAATATATATAATATGTATATTAAAAAAAAAAAAAGATTAAAGGTTTAGAAAAAAACCAACAGCCCAAAAGGATCCCCCAACTCTGTCAGCTCGGCCTGTGGGCTGGGGGAGGTGCTGACCTACACTGGGAAGAGGCCTGGAGGTCACCCAGTAGGCGACTGGAGCGCATCCGGAATGGCTGTCGGGCGAACGAGTCTGTTAGTGTCAGTAGTGAGGGGCCTTACCCAGAGGCTGCCTGTTTCATGGGCTCTGGTCCAATGACCTACCAATACGCTTCTACGAAACTGACTTGGGTACAGTCTGGTCCTGGGACATGTCACAGAATCACACATCTGGCCAAAGAAGGCAACAAAAGGTGTCGTGTTCTCAGGTGTCCGGAGGCGGCAGTGCTCTCAGCAAGTCTCTTTCCCTTGGACCCCGGTCGCCGTCTTGATGGAGCTCAGCGTACGGTTAAACCACGTCTTCTTGGCTGCCTGCACCTCGTTTAGGGCAAGACCCAAATGGTGCTCTAAGTCCTGCAGGAGCAACAACATGCAAGTGGATGTCAGCTCCAGTGTCAATGACATTTCCTCCCCAGAGCTCAGCCAAGACAGGAATTCAGTCTATTTACTCATGAGAGGCCCCTAGAAATCCCCCGTCTCAGAGTGGCATAGAAAGATCTGGAATGCCTAAAGCTGTGAGATCTGTGCGAATCATGACCTCATTTCTTCTCTAGTCCATTCATTAAAACAGCCTCCTAAATGAGCATCTCCCTCCCTCCTGTCCTCCCACTGCATACCAGGTACACAGTGCTGAAGCTCTAGCTAAGACCGCATCACCAGCTTCCAGCAAGAACCTTTAAAGTCTGGACTCCCTGACAAGGCATTTGAGATGCTTCGGTCTGGACCCACGCCCTCTATTCCAGCTCAGCACCCATTGCCACCCCTCCTTCCTGAAGCTCCTTACTGGGCGAACCCTCTCTTCCCTCTACGCTGCTCAACATGCCACTTCCAACACCAGGAATTCCCACTGTCCTCTCTTCGGCAGCTGCAACCCGTTCATTCTCTTACCACAGCTCAGATGCTGCTGCCTTGATGATGCCTTTCCTGGACAGCCACATAAGCCATATCCTAGCTCTGCAGCCTCAGCAGCCAGGACGGGGACTGACAAAGAGCAGGTGCCCAATGAGTGTGTGAGATGTGGGAGACCAGGCCCTAAGCTTTAGTCCTGACCGTGGTTTCTTCCACAAACAGGGCTTAGTGCCGACCTTGTGCTCAGTACTGGTGCTGATGGAACTAGCCATGCAGTATAAAGATGACCAAAATCAGCAATGAGGGCTCAGATAAATTAGGTAATACGTCCAGAGTCACAAAGCTAATTAATGTGATGGGAATTGGCATTTACAAAGCCCTCAGGCACTGCACTAAACCCTTTTTGTGCATTATCTTACTTCATTCTCAGGGCAAACTATTAGATAGGGACCTTCATCATCGCCACTTGCAGGTGAGGAATCTGAAGTGTAAAGAGGTTACTAACTAACCCAGTATCTGAGAGTTGGCTGGTGCAGCTGTGATTTCAAAGCACGTGTTCTCTGCCCCACGGAAAAGATGCCAAGCTTGATGGGTAATTCTCATTATGAGAAAGTCCAATCCTCAGGGCAGGCCACATACCAATTAAACATCCACCGGTAAACAACAAGTAATAAGCTTCTTCCTGTGAGGATTATGGTCAAAGTCCAACAGGGAAGACTCCTGAACTGTAAAGATTACTCCTGGCGCTTCCAGTCCACACCAGGAAATCCCTCACACGCGAGTGAGTCTAAGCCCCAGTGCACCGAGAGCAGAGGCAGCACTTGTCACTGGGGTGGGGGTTCGGGGACCTGGGGGCCCGGAGGCTCTGGCTCTTACCTGTATCTTACACTCAGCTTCCACCAACTGCAGCTTGGTCTGTGCCAGTTCTAGTTCCATCTCTCTCAGCTGGTTCTTGAGCGTCTCCTTTTCTTCATCTGTGTCCTCATCTAAAACTTCCTTAGCTGCGCTGATGCCCTTCACGCGCCCTTCTTTGTTGAAAAATTCCCGGCAGCGCTCACAGTCATCCACTTTTTGCTGAAATTCAATGTCAGATGTGAAGAGACAAAGAAGAGAAACTGACTCTTTAGGAAGGTGTGCGCATCTCCTTCCTGGGGAGCCAAGAGGTGGCTTCTCAGTTGAGCACTACAGCTTCTGCAAATCTACCTGGCTCCTTGTAAACTTACAGACAGCCTACTGGAAAAGCCACCTGGTATATTACACACCCAAAACAATAAAAATATTCTTATGTCTTGATCTAGTAATCTCACATCTAGGAACCTTGGCTAAAAAAAATGAGAAAGCAGTGACTACATAAAGATTTATGTACAAGGTCACTGCAGAATTAGAGATAAGGAAAAAAGGGAAGGGATAAGCCATCCAACACTTGGGAGAAACTCAATATACTACGCTATAGGTATACACGAAGTATGCAGCCTCTAAAGTTTTTGAGGAATTTTTCAAAACATGGTAAAATGGTTAAATGCTGGGTGGACTAGGACAGAAAAACATGTATTAACTATGGTTACAGAGATATACCATGTTTCATCAAAGTAAGATGCCACTGACTGTAAGAAACATTTTATGTTGCTGTGAGAAAATATTCTGTCAAGTAAACCACAAAAAGGTCATCAGTTATAAAATATGCCTCAATTTCAGAGGATCCCATAATGTGAAAAAATGTATCTTAGAACGAAATTTTGTATGTTAAAATTAGAACAAAGTCTGAAAGAATATACACTGAAGCGTTAATAATGGTGATGTTATCTGTGGGTGATAAGATTGTAAGTGTTTTTTCCTTATTTACTCTTATTTTCCAATTTTTCTGCAATGATCATTAATTTAAGAATGACAAAATAAATTATATTTAAAAAATAGATACTGCTGATTAAACACTACTTCTGGCCGGGTATCTTGTTCCAGGTAAAATTCTGTTTTGTGCAAACACAGCCACAAGCACAGAACTTTCCCACATTCCTGTCCGCCGAGTTGAAAGTATGTTAGAAAAAGCACCTTTCAGTAAATTACTCATCCTAGTAAAATCTGCTAAGCACTCAAATACAGGTACAACTTAAAGAAAGGGCGCCAAGTTATAAAAGCCTCCAGAATGGCAGCAACACATTGTGGAACTTGGATCTGACAGCAGAAGGAACTGAGCTCGAAGGGGGAGTGGCCCATTCTACACAAGGTGGGGAGTGACAAATCATGCCACGTGGTCCTGAGCTCTGTACCCTCGCCTCCTCAAGCCAAGTCTGTGTTTGGGGCCCCTCTGCCTCAGCTGGCACCAAAGCCCTCACTTCCCATTATGACAGCACCTGGAAGTCTCATGGCACCTGCTATGTTTTCAGTCAAGCTATCGGAGGAGGGTGTCCGACAGGTCTATAGGGACCACGGGCACCTGAATTTTGAGATCTAAAGCCAGAGCACCTTTGGCCTCATCTGTCCTCCCTTCCAGAGGAAACAGGCATGACATCAGCTGTCGATGACTGAGCCAGGATGTGCCAGGCGGCCTACCAGGGACTTGTCGGGTTCTGCCACTTTTGAAATCAAAGCAAACGAGCCCCTCTCCAAATCTGCTCTGCTGATCGCGGCCATAAATTGAGCTAGGTGATATAACATTTCTTTAGGAAAGAAAGACTTACTCGAATTTTCTCAATTTCCACTTTATTAGCTGTCTGCTGCTTCTCCAGTCTTTCACTCAACTGAGAACAAATCTAAAGAAACAAACAGAATATCAACTGACAATCTCTTAAGCAATGTCGTCATCCGCATACTTTGGGCTGGGGACAAATTCTACAGTAGCAGCTGGCCTATGCCAAGGGGAGTGAGGACAGAAGCCGACACGCCGTTCCTGCTCAGGAGGATGGAAGCTGATGGATATGCACAGGTTCCTCTGGCTGTGCCACCTTGGCATCCTTTGGCTTGGACTTGCAGGAACACGTCAGGGTCACACAAACACCTGCCAGACTCACGAGCCAAAGCAAGATCCTGGTATAGAAGTGACCAATTCAGTTATGTTCTTAAAATGCAACTGGCCAGGGAGAGAGCTGGCTGACACCACACAGGCACACGTGAACATGAGGACCAAACCTGCATAGCAGATGCTCCCAAGAACAGGTATGACTTTACCAAGTGCCTACTTAGACGCTGGGCACGAAGCCAGGTGCCCTACCAGCGCGACCTCGCGGAATGCTCACAGCGGCTCAGACAGCAATTGTATCCCTTACTTGACAGTGGAGCATCATCAAGGTAACTTGTCCAGTGAAGTGACTTGTCAGTGCCAGGGGCAGAGCTGGGAAGCACCTGGGTGTGGAGGGGATGCAGTCCATCCAGGCACACGGGGCTTCCAGAGAACACAGCCCCATCCGGGGCACACAGACCCACCTGCTTGTAGTCACCGATGATAGAACTGTTTTTTCTAATCTCGGATTCTGCCTTGTCGAGTTCCCGCCGACACATTTCTTTTAACTGCACACATGAAAGGGAAGTGAACGCTTTAAGGGAAACAGGCAAAGCCAGCTCTGGCACTCACTGCTTAGTGCTGGGCTTCCCAGAAGAACCCGACTCTGGGGGACTCTAATTCCCCTCCCCGGGGCTCCCTCACTCCCCACAGCTCTAACCCCACTCTCGATGCCAGAAGAGAGGCCAGTCGATCCAAAAGCACTGAACCCCACTTTGGACTGCAGCTTCTGCTGAAGTCCCTCCCTACCAGGGCCGCCCGACTGGTGAGCCTGAGCTAAGCAGGCAGCACGAACCAAACAGACCAAAGAGCCATCCAGGGGGCTACGTGCCCTGAGGACCTCGCGGTTTGTGTGGAGAGTGCCCTGTCATCTTGCACCTCGGGCGGAGAGAACACAGGGATAGGGTGGGGTGCTTCCTCCAAGGCACACAGCAAACCCAGCTCTGCCTGTGGCTGCACGTCTGTGCCCCCAGTGGCTGCAGAGCTGGCCCTGGGCAAGCCTTCCAGAGTTTGCTCTATGCCGGAAATGTCAGGACAGGCAGATACTTTAGGATATCTGCTTTCCTTCTGCAGAAATGCTAACCTTATTCACTGTCACACTGACTGCAGGAATTTCGTCTCCTGCCCCAATGAAAGATGGGCTGTACCCCACTGTCTCCTGCTACACTTTAATTATTAAGAACCGTTATACTTTACACAGTAAATAAAAAAGGCCTCTGGAGAGAAAACGAAGCCAGCTGTCTCTGGGTTCTCCAGTGTCAACAGGAAGCTTCCAGCCGAACTGGCAACTACCTAGCATTTATGAGACAGAGGGGCCTGCGAGGGGTGAAGTGCCCCTCACCTGAGCCGACTCTTCTTCCAGCCGCCTCTTTTCTTCTTCTGCATCAATCAGCTTCTGCTTGGTCATGAGCAGCTCCTTATTCAGGGCATCTGCCTTTTCCTCGGCCTGAAACATTTAAGAGATGTTGTTACAGAACAAGATTTGAGAACTGGAAGGGATTTGAATCGCCCCGCACAATCTCATTTTGAGATGATGAGGAAACTGATCTGGAGAGAGGAAATGATATGCCTGACGTCGTGCTGAGACCAGACTCATGCAGAAGTGCCTGGCCTAGTCCCTGGCATGGACGCAGTGCAGGACACTGGTCAGGAGCGCAGCCTTTGACATCAAACAGCCTAGGCCCAGTTCCCGTTGTGCCCTGACCACATGCCACTGGGACAAGTCATCGAGAACCTCTCTGAACGTCAGGCCCTTCACCTGAGGGACAGAAAAAGCATGGAAGAGACTGCGCACGGTGCCTGGTGTATAACCAGCTCTCGATGAAAGGCAGCTGTCATTATCATTGACAGTAATAATAAATTCTGGTTTTCTTCTTCTAAAATCTCAGTATTTCCTCTGCAAGGTCTACATTTTGCTCTAGTCACCTGATAAGAAGGTCACCCTTTTCCTGGCATTCTCTCTTTCATTATCTGAAATACCCACTTTTACGCCCCAGTTTTTTTTCTAAAACATGCAAAGGCCTGGAGGGCAGATCTATGGGTCTGAGTGAAAACGATCTGAGAGTCCTTGAGACTGGACATTCACAGGTAACTGAGGATGGAACGATGGGAGCATGTCAAGGGTGGCTGAGGAAATGCAGGGAGCTCCTGGTCACAGAGCACTGGATGTAGAAGGTCACCGCCGGCTCCTCACACATGGCCTTCTCTGGCGATGGGAGGTGGTTTCCCTGAAGAAGCAGCGTTTCTGCTGTCCCCCAGCCGGAGCAGTCTACTGGAGCCCCTGTGCCCTCCATCACGCCACTTTCCCTCCGACGCACCTTCTATGCGAGGACAGGTGACAGAGGCTGGGCCTCAGACAGAGACTGAGAATGGCATGACAGCAAACTCGAAAGGCCGTTAATTACTGGCAAAATGTATGTGCATTCAATTAAGTGGGGTCCTAGAGTTAAGGCCTATCCTTTCTGGGGAGTAGCTTATCACCTCCTTCTCTAGCTCAAACCCAAGAAGCAATAAAAAGGGAAATGAGAAAAACGACAGGGGAAATCACTAGTAAGGAGAATGAAGCCCTGTGAAGGATCATTTTACTTTCACCAACAGAACAACCTGCTACCCCCCACCCCCCACCTGGACTCAGTCAAAGGCTTCTGAGCACATGGAGCACAGCCTTGTGTTCTCTCATCCACTCCCTGTCGCTGCCATGCTGGACCACAATTAACACCAAGACCGGTTCTAAGACGTGTGACACAACCTGGTCACAAAGTCTTCTGACTCCAGAGCCCTCCCTGCCCAGCCGAGCCCCCAACTTATAAAGAAGTGAGGTAGGGAAGTGACTTCCCCAAGCTCTCACGTGCACGTGGCACAGCAGGAATCTAAAACCAGGTCGAGTGACATTAAGCCCGGTGGCTGCGCCGTTACTCCAGGAACTGACTCTCTACACGTGCCTGTGGGGAGGGGCACAGGGACGTTGGGCCTGCCCCAGGTGGCATCCACCAGCGGCACCAGCCTCGCCGCAGTCACTTGAGTTCCCCGTCAGAGGAGAACAGCTGGTGATTAAGCATAAAACCCAGACTGTGCTTTCAGTCATGGAGGAGTCACGGGGACCAGATGACCTTCACAATGGAAACAAAAACCCGGAAGAATGTATGAAACCACTGCTTCCAGACACTGATAACAATGTTGCAGAATTGTGGGTCCTGGGAGAATGAGAACAAACGAGGTTCTGGCCCAGAGGTACACTGGCTGCGGACAGGGCAGGGGTCTGGGTGGCAGGTCTCAGAGCCGCTGGGGGTGGAGGACACCAAGGGGCAGCGCTGAAACAGCTTGTAAGGCAAAGTAGTGATGAAATGAACCCTGAAAATACTTAAACTGAAGATGGCAGAAAAGAGGGGGGAAAAAAAGCAAATAGGACAGAGAACAAACAGCAAGTTGGCAAACTTGAATCCACCAGATAAATAATTACATTAACTATAACTGGTCTAAACACTCCAATTAAAAGATTAATAGACGGAATTTAAAAAACAAGACCCAGTTAGTTATATGCTGGCTACCAAAAAAAAAAAAAGCCATTTTAAACATAACACATACGTTAAAAGTAAGAGGATGCAAAAGGATATCACGAAAGTCGGAGCGGTCATGGAAACATCAGACAAAGCAGATTTCAGAACAAAGTACTACCAGAGACAAAGAGGGACAGTACCTAACAGTGAGAGTCACGCCATAGAGAAGGTGTAAGAATCAGAAATATACGCTGACAGGAAATGAACAGTTAAAGGCACTGTTAGGGATCCCCTCACCGCCCCCAGTGCAGAACAAGTGGAGAACGCACAGGAAGCCTATGGGAGACCAGAATAGCACCCAGCCACCCAGACCAGATCACGCCGACCCCATGCTGCGCCCACACTGCAGAGCAGGCGCCCTTCTGGCTAGCGTGGCCCAGTCACCCAAGCAGGTTGCATGGCAGACCTGCAGACACGTGCAGATATGCTTTTAAATGATTAAAGTCAGAAGGATATGTCCTCTCATCACAACTGAATTAAATTAGAAATCAACAATAGAGAAATTTCTAGAAAAACTCCTAATAGTTGAACATTAAACAACACATGACTCATTAATCCAGAGGTTAAAGAAGAAATCACAAGAACTAAATAAAATAAAAACAGTATGTGTCAGATGCAGCTGAAATAGTGCTTCAGGGAGATTTATAACTTTAAAGCTTCTTTTAGAAAAGATTGGTCTAAAATCAATGTTCAAGCTTCCTCCTTAAGAAGCTAGAAAAAGAGTAAATTAAACCGAAAGAAAAGCAGAAGGAATAAAAAATAGAAATCAATGAAACAGAGGGGAAAAAAATCAATGAAACTAAAAGGAAGATTTTGAAGAGATCAACACAACTGATAAAATTCTAGTTAGACAGATTAAGGAGAAAAGGAAAAAGACATAAATTATCAGGAATGAAAGAGAGGACATCTCAACAAATCATTTAAACATAAGGAAACATCGTGACTTCATAGCAACACACTGGACAACTAAAATAAAATGGATAAATTACCTGAAAGACCCAAATTATTAAAATGGACACGTGAATTAGAAAATTTGAATAGCTTCATATCTGGAAACCAACTGAATAAATTTATTAAATACACTTTCTTATTTAGTTATTCATAATAAAATAATTTCCTAAGAAAATTCCAGGCCCACGTGGCTTCACTTGAAAATTAAATTGAGGATTTAATCAAGAAACAATTCTACATAAAGCACTTAAGAATATAGGAAAAAACGCTTCCCAGTTTTTTTAGAAAGCCAGCATCACTCTGATATCAAAACCAGACAACACTAAAGACACTTCAGACAAATATTCCTCATATAAAAATCTTTACCACAAATAAAAATCTTTAATGAAAAATAGAAACCAAATTTCCTAGGAATGTGAGAGGTTGGTTTACATTGAAAAATCAATTTATTTTACCATGTTAACAGAATTAGGAGAAATAGCAAATAATCACATCAACAGATGCAGGAAGAGCAGTTGACATAATTCAACATCCATTCATGACAAAAACTCCCAGCAAACAGGAAGAAAGGAGAACTTCCTCACCCTGACATATGTAGAACCTACAGCTATGAGGTCCGCTCTCGCCATTTGGCGTTGTTCTGAAGGTCCTAGTCAGTGCAGGCAGGCAAAAGGGAAAAGGCACGGAGATGTGAGAGGAAGTCAGACTGTTGTTATTCAGAGATAACATGATTGTGTATGTGGAAAATCCTAAAAAAATAAACAAAAAGCTACTAGAATCAAAAGTGAATTCAGCGAGGTCACAGGATACAAAATCATGTAATCAATTTTATCTCTAGAAACCGGCAATAAACACTTAGAAAATGCAACTAAAATAACGCTTAACAACAGATTAAAAATATGTGCAAATTTTATACATTGAAAAGTAAAAAGAAAAAAAAAAGAGCTCAGGGGAAGAGGAGGAGTCTGCAGAGGAGCCGACATTCACACCCGGGCAGGTGGCCTGCTGCGTCTGCCTCCTTCCCTCTCACAGGACACTATCTTGCTGTACAGAGGAGCCGTGCCAGAGGGGACTCAGACACGCTGTCAGCCCTGTGCCAGACGCCTTGCACAGGTTCTCAGCCGCCAGCACCAGTGTAGGGTCTGGGCATTACTGCCACTTCCCAGGGCAGAAAGCCTGGTTGTGGTCACCTAGGCATTTAGGGACTGACTGGAAATTTCTCCATAGCTGCTGTGGGACCAGTAAGAAAAGTGACAGGTAATGAAAGTGATATGAAATCAACCGGAAATAAAGAGAGGGCTGTGGAAATCTTAAAAGCAAGAGCTTTTCTCTGGGAAGTGGAAAGGGATGAGTTGAAACCTGAGTCTCTAAAGTCAAAAATAGGTGACAGGACCCCACATCCCTCACTTCAGAACCTAGCTGCTTTTCAGGGATGATTCAAAAGAAACAGGAGAAACCCTTTTCATGAAGACGGCGCCAGAATCGGAGGCCTTGGCCCCACCCTAAAGCCGAAGCAAAGGCTTTGAAGGCAAAGAAAGCAGAGCTGAAAGGTGTCCACAGGCACAAAAAAGATATGCACGTCGCCTACCTTCCAAAAGCCCAAAGACCCTTGGAAGATGTGCCTCCAGGAGACACGGACTTGGCCACTACGCCATCATAAAGGTCCCCGACTTCCAAGACAGCCATGAAAAAGACAGAAGTCAACGATACACTTGTGTTCACTGTGGAAGTCAGGGCCAGCAGGCACTAGGTCATGCCGGCTATGAAGCTCTGTGGCACTGACATGGCCCCAGCCAGCACCCTGATCAGGCCTGATGGAGGGAAAAGGCACATGTTCAACCGGCTCCCAACTATGATGCTTTGGATGTTGCCAACAAAGTGGGATCAACTAGCCTTAGTCCAGCTGGCTAATTCTAAATATAAAAACTTTCTGCTGTAAAAAAAAAAAAAAAAAAAGAAAAAGAAAAAAGAAAAAGAAAAAGAAAAAGAAATGAGAGTAGACTAACTTGGAAAGGGACTCAAAAAGCTAGTAGGGGGAAGGCCTGTCTTTTCAGCACTGGGGCTGGAGGCTAGACCCCTCTGATGCTCTGAGCCCACAAAGCAGAAGCACCCTGCTCCTCTCAGCCCAGTTAGGGGTGTGAATTCTGGTGCTGGGCCATCCGGTGTCGACCTGAAGGTCCTGCCACTAAGTGTGACCTGTGTACATTATTTAAATTTTTTTTGCCTCTGTTTCCTTAACAGTTAAATGGGGATAATTATATCCCTTACACAATATGGGTTGTTTTGAGAATTTAATGATAAATACAAAGCACTTAGGGCAGTGCCTAGTCATCGGTCCTCCAGAAACATTCTTGGCTCCGTGCCCATGTCACTGGTCCTCCTGGACTTGTGTTCCTGCCATCGAATCGTAGCTTGTTGTTCCACACTTATTCCGGAGACAGAATAGCACTACAGAAACAGCCTGGGCCGGGTCAGACTCCTGGCTCTGCTTCTTCTTGGATGCCTTCATCTGAGGCTCAAGTTCCCGGCTGTTAAGAAAACCCTCCTGCACAAATGGGGCGAGGCGGAGGTGAGGGGCAGGGGTGATTTAGAAGACTGCTTATCAGCCTGTCACGCGGATCACCAGCTAAGGGGAATTCATATTAGCTTTACTAGTTCTCACTTCCGACATTAGGAATGTAACCTAGTTCTCTGACTACTGTGTCAGAATACGATGACTTGAAAAAAGGTTTACACCACTTAGGGGCAGGCATCAAGAGCGTAAGAAGTCTACGAGTCACTGAGCCTGCCAGACTGCAGAATGCATGGCTCAAACTGAAAAGCCACCTGGAATTTTAGCTGACATTGCCTCTTAACATAATTTTATTATGGAACACAAAGCTCCTGTCCAGGACTCAATTTCTTTTTTTTCCACCTCTTTGTGCATGACATGAGAGCCCTCCTTGGTGTGCACTGTGGTCTCGCTTAGGCTGTTCCTGCTCAACATACACTGTCCCTGTCCCACCAGCTTGGCAGAAATGCCTGATGGTTGACGGGGTGATTCACTTTGTGTTTCTACAAAGAAGAACACAAGGTATGCTGAGAATCTGCACCAGATAAAGGAAACTCACACCTGATGAGCAGGCTGTGTGGGGTAAACCGAAAAGCAGAGACATCTCCAGGTTCTGGTTACTGAGGGATAATGACCTTGAAACACCCTCCCAGCAGGAAGTGGAAAAGGGAACCTTCCAGTTACACGCGGTATTTGTGGCTGATAAGCAGAAGAAACTTAACACTGCCTATGCCTGATATTTGGGGGGAGGTGCTTTTCATATATGCCAGATCATGTTAATTCTCACTATATCCTGGGACACAGCTATTATGCCACCTCCCCACATTGTCGCTACTTGAAAATAAAGTAGCTGGTATTAGAATTCAGGTCTGTTCAAAAACTTGTACTCCATTATTCTATTTCTAAAGAGAAGTAAAAAGAACTATTAGGTACTGCCATCCCTCTTTTCATCTAATGTGTGAACCACTTTGTGAAAGCGTAAACTTTGAAAGAAAAGACAACAGTGCTCATGTCAAGGACCTTGTGAAGTTCATAGATCCTATGAGGTTCAACATATCATGTAGCGCATCCCCTATAAACCCTCAACAGCCTAAGCCCATTTCTAGAACCTTAGGAAACCAATAAGCAGTAATCTCAGGAGCCTGACAGGAAAATCTAAGGCAGGTGCTGGCAAACAATGGCCCGTGCACCAAATCCAGCCTGCCTTTGATTCCTGTAAATAAAGTTTTATTAGAACACTGCCAAGCTCATTTGTTTACTTATTATCTATAGCTACTTCTGTGCTAATGGTGGGGTTAAACAGTTGCAACAGAGACGATAAGGCACACAAAACCTAAAATATTTACTATCTCTCCCTTTATAGAAAAAATATGCCAACCTCTGCCATAAATTATGAATGAGAGACTATATTTCTTCTAAAGGAAGCTTGTAGCAAAGAAAAGACAAATGCCCTGCCAGGAAAGCATCATCTCAAACTTTTTAAGATTAGGAGAAGCAAAGAAAAACAAAACATCTGCCAACAGAAATTACTGATGAAATCAAGCCTCGGAGGCACTAAGCTTTATTAGAATGGTCAGTGCTTATTTGACAGACATGTAATATGCCAGGTAACAAAACCTCTTGTTTTAGGGGGAAGTTAAGAAAATCACAATGAGTAAATGCTACTGCCAGTCGTGACAGCTTAAGAATTAACCAAGAGGTCTTTCAATCACGAAGTGTTTGGAAAGTGCAAGGACTGTATGTAAGGGGCAGAGTGCGGTACGGAGGGCTTTGTGACAGAATCGATAAGCCCTGAAGGAACAGAGGGAAGGAGCATCATCAAGAGCCAGCTGTACAGAAGAGGTGGTAACTGACTAGAATGACAAACACTAAAATTCAAGGATTTCACTTGACTAAGGGAGAAGTCAAGTGTTTAATATAATCTATTCCTTCAGACAAGGCAGACTTACATTATCCAGGTCCTTTCGCAGTGCGATCTTGCTGGTCACCAACTCATGGGCTAAGTCATCATTTTCCTGTTCCAATCTCATGTTAGCTTCCTGGAGACGCCTATTCTCCCGCTGAAGGGTAAAAAAAAACCAGATTCAGACACATAAAATTCAGATGAAAGTGTCAATTTCTCAGGACTAACCCTTAAAACTATTTTGAGTCCTATGGCAATTGTGGGAGAAGTGGCCGGACCCAATGTGCTACTAAGCAAATAATTTCTTATTTTCTGCCCCCACAGAGAAATACTTAACTTATTCAAATGACCTTGTCAAGCAGCCACTGCTCATTAACTGGGCCGAAAGGCCACTGAACTGTAACAAACTACGCAGCTGGTGTGAAACAAAACAAACCTCTTTTCTCATTTACAAATTCAAACTGAAACTTGAACACAGAAACCGTGGAGCTGAATTTTAAAAAGAACTCAATAAAACTAGTCACAGGCACAATAATATGAAATGAACACTGCAAGCTCTTCACAGCACATCAGCCACAAGCAAACCAACCTCGAATCGCTCGATGGGGTCTTCTTGCTGGGCCTGCTGTTCCCTCATGGTGTGATACTCTTTTTCATATTTTTTCAACTTCTTCTGACTAATCTATAGGATAAAGCACAACATAAATTTAAAAAGTATTGGCAAGTGGGCAGGTGCTTCAGGGCCTTCACTAAAGACCAGGACCTCCGCTGCCTGGGGCACCCCAGCCACTGCGGAAGCGGTGTGCCCTAGTTTTAGAGAATCATCATCAGGATGGGGGGTCCAGGACCCCAAATTCTTACTCAACGATACTGTGTCCAGGATTCTGCTGCAGATAATCATCTCCAACAGTGTCAGTGTTACTAACAGTGTCAGAACAAACGCCCTACAGGTAGATAACTCCTATATGAGTCCTAGGTCCCACTGTCCCTAAACACCATCACCATTGTCATCCTCTGCCATTTTGTTTAGCATATGCCAGCAGGGCTACAAGGTGCTTTAAATCCGTGACCTCCCATCACCTCTATAAGGTATGGTATTATCACCCCGCCAGTTAACTGAGGTCTACGGAGGTTATGTAACTTGACTGCGGTCACTCAGTTAGGGACTGGCAGGTCTGGGATATGAACCCAGGCAGCGAGACTCCATCCAAAATCCAAACTGTTGCCACCTGAGCACCCCGCCATCTGGGGCCTTTCCCGTCCACCAGCTCTGTGCTTCCAGATAGGAGCAACTTTCTCTGCTCGAAGCAGCACAGCTCTGCCGACCACTCCAAGCTGCTCTCCTGCCTCGACCTGCTCCCGCTGTCTCTCAAGCTTTTCTCACCCACCACTGCCAACCACAGGTCTACGCCTTCCACTCCCACCGCTTCATGGCCTCTCTCCAACCTCTCTAAATGGAGCCTGTGCTCTGACTCCTCTGTAGAAAGTACCCTCTTACAGATCACCAACTGTTTTATTTTTCACTCCATCCATGGGTCCTACCTCTCCCCAGCTAGACTTCAAAATTCCTGGACTTTCATGTTTTGACATGACCGAGCCACGCCTGTCCTCCCTGGGAAGTCTTTTCTCACTTTATTCTCTTAGCTGTCCTTCTCCCTACCCTGCCTTTTCCCTTCCTTTACTGGGTACTCATTCTCTCTCTTCAATCTGACCCATAACCAAGCGCTTCCCTTCAGGATGTGACTCTTAAATCTGTTTTTGATTTCTTCCTCTAAACTGCTAAGTCATTATTTTTGATTTTTTAAAATTATATTTAAAAAATATGAAATATAAGAAAAAAGTGAGAAACAGATACACACAATTTAAAGAATGACACAAAGCCAACACGCATTCCTTGCAAAGCTTTGATAATAGGTACCGCACTGCTGACTCACAGGTGTTCAGCCCCCAGTTCCAGGTAACCAGGGCTCCCAGACAGAGCCGGTCTCGTCCAGCTGCCTTACTTTAGGGATGAAGAAACTGAGATCTAGAAAGGGGTGGGGCAGGCACAAGTTTGCAGTGTGGTGCCATTCAGTGCTCTATTATTCCTCCCCCACCAACTCACTGGATGCCTGCTCTTGTCTGGATGTTTGCGGGTCTGCCTCAGTCAGAGCTTATTCCGAGTCTGGCTGCTGCCCAAGGGGAGGCACAGCCTGGAACGCAGCACTGAGCCCTGGCTGCAGCCTACAGAAAGTGTCCATTAAACACTTGGGCTAAGGCTACAAGTGGTGAGTGACATCTCTAAACTTGGATCTTCTGCGGTTCAAGGCCAATGCTGGGGCAAATGGGGTTTACTGCATATATGACTCACAAAGAAAGCACCTAAATAGAACATCTGTGGATGAGTGAATTTATAAACAATCCTAACAGTTCAACAGTAGAGGAACAAGAAATAAATGAGGCTTGTGGGCAGTAAACACTTCCTCCCAGTGCTCTTTGCTGTGAGTCTGGATAAATGACAAGGAGGGCAGAGGACTGAAGCTCCCCTTTGTGCTTTATAAAAAGTAAAGACCCTGATACCAAATCCTATGAAACATTCTCACAAATCTCCAGGATGCTCCAACTTTTCATTTTCATACTGGGGTAAAAAAGAATTAACATGTTCCCCCCTATAAACATACATTTAAAAAGGCTAGTTATAAAATAATTTCTTCTACATTTCATTATCCCATATAAGAAATGCCTCATTCTCAGAGCAACCACTGCAACAGCAGCTAATGCACAGCAAGCACGTGACGAGTGCTAGACCTTTCATGCGTGTTGCTGCATTTGGCTCTTACATGTCCACAGTAGGACATGGGCATTTCTGTATGTGTGTGCTATGTTTACCAAGTATTCTGCACTTAGGGTAAATTATTTGTATAATTAAGCAAACAAAATAAGTGCTGTTTAAAAATACCTCTCATAATTGTTCTGGGCTTCCCTAAGACATAGTGCTGCCCCTCTCTCTAGATGACAGCCTCCATGACGGTCCTGAATCAGTCCTGGGGGTCGCCTGTCAGGAGTGAGCACAGACGCGGCTCCCCACCTTCCACAGAGCCAGCTGGTCCACAGGCTGCCTGCTCTACCAGCTCCAGTTCCCTTCCCATCCCTCAGCCTGATTCTTGCTTTCTCCTTCCTTCCCTCCCTTAAACACCTTACTCCCTAACTCCCCACCAACAAAAAATAAAAACAACACTGCCTGTAATGGAGCTGACCCCAAGTTTTGGAGCAGGGGTGGCTGCAGCCCAGCACCAACACATTCAGGTGGCCTCTGAGGCAGAGCCCGTGAAAAAGAATGATGCCTGATGCCCAAACGGGGACCGAGAGGTATCGGCAGCAACAGCACCAGTTCAAACCTCTGGATGCAGCTGCACCAAGGAGACATTGTACCTCTCAGTTCGACTGCCCCATGTTCGGTACTGTGTCCATGTCAGGACTGTTTGCCATTCGTCGCTGTGCCCTGCACATGTACGGACAGAGTGCCCAGAAATGCACGTTACACCAGTAAGGCAGGACCCCCTCCTCTTCTGAATGGGTCCCTCCACCTGGGCAACCCCACACGAGGCTCACTCCTTCTTCAGATTAGAGATCCAACATTACTTCTCTGGGGGACACTTCCTTCCCTGACGCCCTCTGCCCTCTATCAGGCCACGTCCTCTGTGATATAGTCTCACCTCATCAACTCAATTCCTCCAGGGCGCCTGTCCAAGCTCACAATTACATGCGTGCTCACTCAACTATGAATCCTCCAGTTAGGAAACAGGCCACCTCTGTTTTGTTCACCAGACCTCCAGAGCCTCGCTCAGTGCCTGGAATATAACTGGGACTCAATAATCAGATGCTGAACAAATCGGAGCTGACGCCCCCCCTTTAACCTCCTCAGGAGGCAGCAGCGATGTCTACTTATCCAGGCGCTGACTGCTACCATGTGCAGTGCTCTTCGCTAGGCACTGGAGATACAAAGATATATACAGGGCATGATATGCAAACTCCACGAGAACTATCCTCACTGTGAAATTCCCGATGCCTGGTGCACAGTAAGCATGAAAATAATGACTACACATAGAGTCCCCACTCTTAGAAGTCTAAGTTCCATTTCTGTGTCTTACTTACACCAATAACATTTTAATTGACTTCAGGAAGTAGGGCAGCCATGGGATTTGATCACACTCACTGTCTAACTCCTATCAGAGAGCTGTGGGAATTGTGGCTTCACATGCAGTGGTACTTTTGCCCTCAAGTATCAAATTTGAAATTTGTTCTATTTAAATGTACTTTGTGGGGGGAGGGGGAAGACCTTTAACAGTTTTGAGATAAGATTGAGTTTGAAATTTAGGTAAAACCAATTTTTTTACCCCACTGCAACTAGTAAGAGACTCTTAGCACTGTTAGGAACAGTCTCCTGAGACCTCTGGTTCCCATAAAAAAACACTGTCCTCATAAAAAAGCATAGAAGTTTGCCCCAACCCCAACCCAGCAGAACATTTAATGCTCATGGGCTCCCTGGGATCCACCCCTAGTCCCTGGTTAGGAAACCTTGAATTAGGAAGTAGAGACTTGGAACATGCCAATGTCATATTTTGGTGGAAGCATAAATTTAGTCCGAACTCCTCCTCTTGGTCACTTATTCGTCATCAATCTGATCACCAATCAAGAATTGTATAATGCTCTCTTAAAACATAAGTGACTTGCCCTGGGAAAAGTGGCCCTTGACCAGCCTCTGGAACAGGCAAGGATGACAAGGCCCACACAGGTGGGGGTGAGGTGGTACCGTCTGTAGGCGGACAGGCCAAGAAGGCTAGAGTCGAGCTCGGCTGGTGACCTGCTGTGCTACAGAGGCCAAGCTTTCTTATCTTGTCCTCATGCTCATCTGGGAAAATCGCTACAATCCTCATGGGGGCGACTGTCATGAGGCTTGCAGGCTATAAGAACACATATTAAAAAGACCTCAGAAGAGTGCTTGGCACACATGAGGTCTTTTGAATAAAGGGTAGCTATTGCTTGTTATTGATATTATCATCCTGAATCAGAGGCAGACTATTCTTTGAACATGTGCTGCAAACAACGAGCCATTAAACAGTCCATTTAACAGAGACGAGCAGGAAATAGGCTGCTGGTAGGAATAGGAACTGATTTCTAAGTCTGGCTTAAGAAGCTGTTGCACAGATTAGAATCCTCGCTGGGCTGGAATGGGAGTCCAGTGAAGATGGAAGTTGAATGTCAGTGGCTCTATGTGGCAGGGCTGAAGGATGCCGTGTGGGCCTTGAAACTAATAAAATATAAAAAAAAATAATAATAAAATAAGAAGACAGTGAATACCTCTACTCTTGCAACACTGGCAAAATTTAGGGTATACTGACGAGAAAGAGTAGCTACTCAGAAGTTTCCTCATAAAATCCATTTCTAAAAGGTAGAATCAAGCAAAAAAGTAAAACAATAGCCTGGTTTAGTTAGAAAGAAAACTAAACTTAGGTACAGTAGAGAGAGAGTTTCAACACTGACAGAAACTGAGTTGCCCATCATTATATGACAAACATCACCAAAAATGGGCCAATACAAGTGTCTCTTGAACTGTTCATTCAATCCCTTACTTACACTAAAGCACAGTGACAATAAGCACTGACTTTAGAGCCTGAAATTTGTGGGATCTAATCCCTACACAATCACTTACAAATTTTATACCTTTTGGGAGTTATCTTCGATTTTCTAAGCTTTAGTATACACAGCTGTAAAAAGACCCCATGTGGTCACTGTAAGGTTAACTGACTATGTGCAGACATTAAAGAAAATTCCATGAACACACCAGGAAAAGGCTAATGAAGTCACTGCAATCATAGAGCTTAAAATCCTAATGCACGTGAACTACACAAATGATCTGAGAATAGGATGAAATTCAAACTTGTGCTGCTTTTAGCTCATGAATAAAAATATTCCCCTAGGGTAAATTTTCCCAAATGCCAGAGCATTCTCTTTCTCTGAATGGCAAATGGTTAGTATTACATTAATTTGGAGATACTGCTATTTGATTTTTGTAGTAATATCTTTAAAGCCAGCACTTTCGCTTTATGTTTGAAACAACAAATTACAATAAAATAATGGTTCAGAAATACCATTTCACCTTAGGCAAGTTTCTACAGCAAAAGGGTTAAGTCTGCGGGTTTGATGGAAGAAACTCACCGAGCCATCCCTTGTAGCGTGGTTCCTGCTTCTTCTAAACTAGCCTCACTATCTGACTTATCCTTTAAAATCCCTGAATAAACATAAAGAAATAGTTGCTCTCATAATATTATATATATAATTTTTATTTTTTTATTTTTTTACACCTACAGCACCTGGTCTTCCTAGGTAGTCTCCCATCCAAGTACTAACTAGGCTCGACCCTGCTTAGCTTCTGAGATCAGACGAGATCTGGCACATTCAGGGTAGCATGGCCATAGACGTCACATATTTCTTAAGCCAAAAATTTAAAAGACCTAAAAATGAAACTCCCCCCGCCCCCAAAAGACAACACATGGCACAGTTACAAGTTGCAGAGCTCCAAGACCACTCACGAAGTCCTAGAATATATTAAAAGTGGAATTCCTTCCAGACTTATATCAGAAGTGGAGAGGATTTTCCTATCTCAGGACACTGGCCCATAAAGGAAGAGGAATTCAACGTTAAGGCTAAATAAGTTTTGATGTGTTATTAAATTTTAGATTAAGAGCAGGAGATCTAAAACTCTTCAAAACATAAATATTTCAGTCCCATTATAAACCAAGGAGAAAGAGGGAGAAGGGGAAAAGTAAAGGGGCTGAAAAAAGATAAAACTAGAGAGAGGCAAGTTAAAACAGACACAGAGAAAGATTTATGGAGAAAAGGAAGACAGGCACAGGGAGGAACACAGACTCTTTTGAGCAACATGCCCATCTTGTGGCCGTTTCAGGAGTTGCCACAATAGATCAAATTCCTGCTGCACTTCTGCAACAAGACACAGTGCGATGGAGAGGGAAGCATCGGGAACGTTGTCAGAGGCCTGAGGCCCACCAGGGCTCATCGCTGCCCAGCCAGTACCAGCTGGGCAAGATACTTGACTTCTATAAGCTTCAGTGTTCACCCTTGATCTGCCTGTGTACCTCCTCGTAGGAAATGATATACTTACAGAAACTGTACAAATACCAGAAATGACATTATAATTGCTAAAACAGAACAATGACAACCACAAAAGTAGGTATTTGCTTCCTAGACTGGCAAAGTATTCCTGATTCTCACCTTAATCAGGAAGCATGACTTTGAAAAATGAGCCGCAAATTAAAAAAAAAAATTTAAAAGATAATGAAATAGGATTTTAATGAGTTATAGGCCAATGTCTCATTTCTAATTCCTACACCAAAAGTTCAAAAGCAAGCTTCCAAACATTCACACAGCAGAACCTTTTTTAAGCTCCAAACCCCCAGATGGTCATCTGCACCCCTGTGCTGGTTGAGGCACTCTGACCTCATGCAGCCCATATAATGCTGGGCTTGCAAAAGAGTTTCTTATTTTTAAGCTGACAATTTATCGCTGTGACTGAGGTTTTTCTCCATCAACTGGCTCAACTACTGCCTATGTCTCCCTTAATATTGTCAGTCGTAAGTATAGCTGCCAAGGCACAATTAATCATCACTAACTAAGCTGTATACACCATAGTCTAACCTTCAGCAGAAAAATCTCTTTCTCTCCTGTCCTAGCGAATCTGTAGGCTTTCTATGCTATGAATCAATTTCAAGAAAAATGACGCTCTTTCTATCCAAAACCATGTGCAAGGAGGGGACTCACTTGGAGTGCACCCCAGCCATGCAGTGTTCTAGGGCCAGGAGGAGTCAGGTATCTAAACATAGAACATGTTTGCTGTGTAGCCCTGTCTGCCTCAACTCCTTGAAAGCACAGGTAAAAATAAAAAGAAGACATTAGACACTCCCCTGGACTAGGGAAATATAGGATTCCATGTATTATTAGTGTTCCAAGCTAATGAAAATCCAAAAGGTAAAACCCTCAACTGGAAGATACCTTTAAGCCTTGCCCAAATCCATGTTAACTCTTCTTTGGGAAACACTTTTGGTAGAAACAACAACAAATCCATTTATTCACTCATTCAACCAATATTTATATTCCAGATCCTATTCTTATGCTGGAAATGAGAAGTAAACAAAAGAGATAAAGTTCCTTCTGTCACAGGTTTAATTCCTGTGTGTGTGTGTGTGTGTGTGTGTGTGTGTGAGTGAAGGGGGGAGGAATTAATAGTCAAATAAACAAAAAATAATGTGAAGTAGTGATAAGTGGTATGCAGAAAATAAGGGTATAGGGAGAGAAGTGTTGGAGGCAGCTACCACTTCAGACAATGTAATTAGAGTGCCACTCTGATGGCATGATATTTGAGTTTAAGACTGAAGGAGAGACACTGAAGCCACACAGACATTGAGAGAACATTACGGAAAGAGACCAAGCAGAGAAAAGGCCTGAGGAGTGAACGTGCTTGTCCTGCTTGAGGACGGCAAGGAGGCCAGGTGCCTGAAGGGGAAGAACGAGGGGAGTAAAGGAGAAGGAGATGAAGTCAAACAGATGGCTGAGGAGTCAGATGGTGCCAGGCCCTACAGACCAAGGCAAGAACTCAGTTTTATTCTGAAATAAGAAGCCATTAGAGAGTTTTAAGCAAGGGAGAGATGGGATCAAGAGAAGTCCTGGAGGAAACCACAGAGAAAAAAGACCAAGGAGTCTACTGGAATATTCCAGAAGAGACGTGGAATGATGATGTTATCCCAGAATGTTAGTGATGAAGGGAGCTGGAAGTGATCACGTGCAGGATATATCCTGACGATAGGGCTTGGATGTGGAGTGTGAAGATGTGGAGTGAGAGAGAAACAGAAGCTGAGGATGATACCAAGATTTTTGGCCTGAGCAACCGGATACCACAAAAACTGAGATGGGGACACAGAAGGAGCAGGCTCTGGAAGGCAGAAATCGCAAGCAAGTAGGAGGCAGCAGCTTCTGTGTGCTGACCCAGGCTGAGGTGAAAAGAGTGACTCAACCTCAGAGCTCACTTGGTTCTCTGCTCTGTGTACAGATTTGGCATCTGTGAAGATGTCTCTGTAAAGGGTTTCATATCTGCTTGAAAAACCAGAGAGGAAAAATCACAGTGGCAGCCACCATCTCTTGAACCTTACTAGTCACCAGGCACTACGGTAAGCGCCATATGTGTAATGTGGTTAATCCTCATACATAAAAGCACTTAACCACAGCACCTGGCACATGAAAAAATATCATTAAATGTTATCCATAATATTTGTGAAGTATGTCCCACTCTAATGATATGGGATAACCTTGAGTATTTTTAATTTCTACAAGTTCTATTTTCTTTTGTTTGTTTGTCTGAAAATATCCCATTCTTTTTGTCTTATGATTTTTATTGTTTCTTGGGCTAATAGGTAGTATTTGTATCCTCCTTTGAAAAACACCGCAGCCACTCAAGGTCTTAAACTTTATGCAGAGGTTTCGGTTTCGGCTGCCTCCTGAAGGCCAAGGTCACATCATGTGTCTGAGTATTAAAACCCTAATACCTTCCTGTGGTTCCATATCCCATAGGATGCTGTTTTATCAGTCCACACACACTAGCTTTGAGCTACTTTATTTCAGGTTCCTGGACATTTTTCTTTTTATCTTTCAAGTTCATCCAGATATTTAAACATTTCTTGGATTATATTTTATTTAACATCTCCAAGTGTTTAAAGAAGAGCAGCCTGAGTTAGCTCAGTCTGACATGTAACCAGAATCAGAAGTGCAGTGCTATTTTACAGATGAGGAAATTGTGCCTTAAATAAGTAAAGTAACTTTGAATTCAAGTCTCCCTGCCCAGTCTGTGCTGTATTCAGTAGATAGTGAAGCTTCTGCTCCACCATCTCTGCCTGACTCACTAAGCCCAGTTCTACTCTCAGGGGTTGCACAAGGTAAACAAGCCAGTCAGTCTCTTATGTATCCCATAAGAATATGAATACAACTACTTATTCTGTCCCCCATTTGCCTCTACCTGAAAATCTCCAACTAAACTCCTTCAATTACTTTTTCATGTTCTATAAAACAAAATTTTATTTTAACATAAACATAAGGAGATCCTTTATTTTTTAAACTTAAACAACTGTACAAATCCTAAATGCCATTGGAAGTAAAAAAAAAAAAATGAGTTTTTCTTCATGTATTATTAGTTTCATTTTAGAGAATGTCTGCTCATAACAACAAATATTCAAAGTTAAAGGAAGGCACAGTAGAAATCATGAAACCTGGGTTCTGTCACTAACTAGGTGTATGACTCATGGGAGCTACAACTTGTTTTGGTTTGTCTTCAAAATAGGGATAATAATACCTTTCCCAGAGTTCAAAGGTTGGGGAGGCAATGAGATTTAGTTATACATATGAAAAGATTTGAAAAAATATGTGCAATAAAAAAATTATCATTATTATTGTGCAATAAATGTTGATTGATCAGAAATAAGGAAATACTAGCTAAACAAAGGAAATCCAAATTAATGCAAAAATTATTTTACCTTCATGTTGCAAGCTAATTCCATTAGTTTTTTTGCATTTTCTTCTGAGCGATAACGCTTAGGAAGCTGAACCCTGAAGAACTTCAAGGCACCTTCAAAGTCTGTCAATAGCAAGTCATCCTTGGACGTCTTGAAGAAAGAAGGAAAATACAACCATGTATGGAAAATATTCTTTGCTATGAAGATGCACAAGAAGCATTTTATAAACCCAGCACCTTTATAACCCCCAGAAGATACTTCGTAACCTTTAGCAAAGCCACTTGCACATGTCCACTGTAGGGGACAACATTAGGGCACAGTAGCTGCTTGGAATAAGATTACGACCAAGACATTGACAGAATTGAACAGAGAATGCCAGACATCTCAATTTATGAATAAACAAGTACCTTTAATAATCCAAGGGCGACATTAAAAATAACACTTATTCCCTAAAAGAGAAAACACAAAAGAACATTTTCAGTGTTTATATCTGGACTATTAAGTCATTTGACCCGACAATTTTAGAGAAATTATAAAAACTTAAGTAAAAAAGTAGTGTCTGAAAAATACTTTGGAAAATAAAAATTACGGAGCCACCACTGAAGAACCACTTAAAGTAGACCCAGTATCCTATTTTGCCAAGAGAAGAGTTATTTTTTAGCCTGATTCTCACATTCAACAAGAAAGAACACTTCTCCAAAGTATTCTATGCTTCCAAACTAAAACATCAGACGCATGAAACTGTGATCCGGAAATGACTCCTGGTGGAGTTTTCATTTTGTGCTACCCCCTCCAAGCAGAGCACTCACTCTGTCTGTGAGCCCTAGGTCCAGAGCTGAGTCTGCTCAGGGCTTCCTCCCACCTGCCTCCCTTCATCTCGTCATCCTGGGATGGTGGGCGAAGAACAAAGGAAGAGAGGCACTAACACCTGCTCATCAAATTAAACTATAAAGTTTGGGGCTTCGGTTTCTAGAACTGATATTCCCCCAAGAGTTTTCTGAGCTCATTAGTTTGAAAAGTTTATGTAAACTACTTAGCATGCCACTGGGCCATAACTTAACAGATCACTGTTCATATTAGTGAAAAACTGGACAACTCAAAGGCTTGAAGTTAGGAATACTTGGGATACTTGGCAGCAAGTAAGAATAATGGTATATTTGGTAATGCTATTTCTTATAATGTTTCAAGCTTCGATTTTTGCATGTTTTACATATGGTAAGATTAAGCAAAAAGAAGGACGGTACAGATGTGCATGTGTATACAGATGTTCAAGTACCTGAAATAAGGTTACCAAAACGTACATATAGCATAATGGTATTTTTAGATATATAAAGATCCGTAGTACACATCTGGAAAAAAGGTATTTCACATAGAAGTTATATATGTGT
This sequence comes from Cynopterus sphinx, assembly GCA_030015415.1. NCBI lineage: Eukaryota > Metazoa > Chordata > Mammalia > Chiroptera > Pteropodidae > Cynopterus > Cynopterus sphinx. Next base: position 122,046,237 of record CM057385.1, on the reverse strand, counting down.
ATACATGAATACACAAAAAGACTGAAGAATACACAGCAAAATTTTAGACACTGGGATTCAAAGTGTCTTTAAATCATTTTTGCTTATATTTTCTATAGTTTTTATAATAAACGCATTATTTTTTGAAATTATTTTCTTTTTACACACACACAAAACTATGCTGTGGCGAACACTGTTATTTATGTTAACATCTACTTTCCTTTAACCAAGCTTAAAAAAAAATCTCTCTTGCAGATAGGTGTGGTCAAGCATTTAAGTTCTGGCCGGTCAGAGGTAAGTGGATATGCAGGTAGCATTTCCAGGAAGACTTTTAAAAAGAAAACATGCACTCTGTCTCATGCCCTTTCCTAAGGCTTAAATGTGGCTTTGGCAGCTGAAGCTCTAATCAGCCATAAGGACGAGAGTCACAGTCAGAAAGGCGAGTTACTGCCACCCTTCTGCCTTCTTTCACATGAGAAATAAGCCTCTGCTTTATTTATTTAATAATCACTGTTGTTTTAGGTTTCTTCAAATATTCAGCCAACCCCAATGCTGACTAATACAAATGCCTGATTTTTTTTTTTTAAGCAGTGAGCACCTTTAATAAAATGTGATCCTTAGCTTCTGCCCAGAATCACTTAAACCTGGATTTTCCAGCACTGAAATAAAAGAACTGAGAGGAAAAAATTCTGTTCTGACAGCTGACCCAGGACAGACACTGTGACGACATGCAAAGCGCTGTGGCCTCAGATACGTACCTCACATAAGAGCAGGTCAATGATATGGAAGACCATGTAAAGAGGGAATTTTGCCGTGAAAAGCGTAAGAAACCACTGGGAGGCATACATGTGTGCTTCAAGGCTTATATCCAGGAAGTGGTTGTACAGGTCGGGAATGTATTCCTGAAATAGCAAACTAATTAGTTTTACGCACATATGCAGCTGTTTGGCTCCTACTCAGGAGGCTCGTAAATCTGACAGAAATAGGGCAAAAAAGTCACATATTTGTGTTTTTCTAAAAACCTCCACAGTGCTCAGAAGACTTATTTGGTATTAAACTGGCACTCAGCTCTCTTTTTCAGTCCACAAACTAGCTCCAAAGAGGAATCCCCAAAATGGTGACAAATATTTGGAAAGACAGTTTTTTCTTTCCAAGTTATGAAATGTTTGGGAAAGTTTGTTTCGCTTTTGTTATGAGTAAGCGATCCAGTCGGCTTCAGAGCCTTGGAGAATATTGCTTCACTGAGTTGGCTGTGTTAAAAGCCCCTACAAAGTCATCTGACATTTTGAGTGTTTATGAGATTGAAAACCTAGCTCTAATCCATGAGGCTCACACTTTATTAATCTTGGCATCATCATCATATAGTGAGAAATAAAAAACAAACATCCCATCTTTAATCCTGGATGGCTCAGGCAATCAATCGATACACTTTTCCTCCATCCACTTTTCCTCCGTCCTGCATGAGATTCCCCACATCCTTTTTTTACCTGCATGAGGCGCTCCAACTGGTAAAATTTGCAATGCAGATCTTCAAAGTTTTGCTTGAAAAGTTCCCTGAGACCATAGTCAAACATGATCTTGACCAGAACACTGAATGCCTGTTCTTCAGGCATCTGTAACAGGGAATGGGGAGAGGAAAAAAAAATCACAAAACACATACAGAAGTTTTATCCATATATTAAATTCATCCATCCTACCACTCTCTTACTGGACACCAGGAAATTGAGCGGTAGGTAGTAACTGAGGCCCATGGTTATATTTTACAACACTCATTCAACGATTTAACCAAGAACTATCTAACCAAGAACTATTTAACGAGGCCTACTCTGTCAGACACTGCTCCTGTGCTTGCTCAAGGAGGCCCTGTATGACCATCACACAATAACTGCAACAGAAATTAGGAAGAAAGGTGAGAACAAACTCGAGTCTGCTGGCAGGGACAGAGGAGCTCTGCGGGCAGGACAGGAGAACTGAGTAGGAGGAGGCCAAGTGTAGGTTTCATTTTCCCCAAATCGTGAGACCCCATTAAACTGTTTTACCTCCTTAGCTGCTATTTCATTTTCGTAAAAATGCTTTTCTCCCTCATTGTCATCAAGAATGTGGCTGGTTACAGAAGAACTTTACATATTATTCTAAGACTTGCAGTAACGCTGAAAAGTACAGCAGTTAACGCTTGCGGTAATACTTAAAATACCACAGAAACCAGGCTTCACTTCTATTCACTGATCTTACCCACTTAAAATAATGCCTACATCTTCCATAGCTTTATGGGAAAGTATTACCCTGAAGACCTGGCAAAATGTCTAGTTTGCAAAATAGAAAAAAAAGCACTGAAAATGTTATTTAAGGCTTTGTCTGACTGCATCAAGCCTTCAAAATGTCAAGAAGGTGGGCGGGCTTCAGTGGAACAACATGACAGAGGTGGGCCGAGCACAGACATCATGGGGAATAAAGCGGAGCAAAAAAGCAAAGCAGATTGAGTAGAAAATGAGAAAAGCACAACAATTACAGAGATGGTAAGGATTAGGGGCAAGTGGCCAGGCCTTCGCGGTCTTGGTTGGGAAAGGTAGCCACGTCTCCGAGGCTGGCTCCGACCCTGGCCGCACCACAGCGGCGCTCGCTCTGAACCCTGATCCTAACACACTGGCAAGTGGCACAGAGCTCAACAAAGGCACTGGCTTTGACCAGGACACCCATTTCTCAGAGTGGGTTGGGTACTTACATGGGGGATCGTCCTCAGACTGAGGTTGAGAACAAAGACCAACCACACAGGCTTGTGAGACTTTGAGATGCAAAGTCTCACTGAAACAACAAAATTTTAAAACTTTACCTGCTGGTGAATGTGTTAATCAGCTTGACTATGATAATCACTTCACCAGGTATACATATATCAAATTATCATGTAAGGCATTAAACACACTCACGTACAATTTTTGTCAATTATACTTCACTAAAGCTGGGGGGAAAAATGTGACTTCTTTATTAATGTCATAGCTTTATCACATTTTTAACAGGCCGACCAATACCAATAAGCTGGGTTCACAGCAAGTAGAATGTAGTTTTTGTTTTACTTATATTACGACTCTGTATTTTACTTGTATTATAACACAAAATGGCTTAAAACTTTTCAAAAGCTTCCCCTTGCTTAGAGAAACAAACTTCAGACTTCCTGACCTGGCCTCTGCGGCCCTCCTAAGCAGGCTTTATCTCTCTAGCTCCATCCTATTCTCTGTTACTCATGATGCTCCAGTCACACTGTCAGTTCCTCCCGTATGCCAAGTTTTCCCAATTTCGATGCTTCCATATACTGTGCCATTCCCTTTTCTGGGAATGCTCTACTCTCTTACTTTTTAAGTTTTATCATTTTCATAACAATGCTTTAAAAAAAGTTAAGGGATACGGAAAAGCACACAAGAGATGGATACCCCTTCTCATTTTTCAGGGTTCACCACGAAGGTTACCTTCCCAGAGAAGCTTGAAATCTAAATACGGCTCTCTTGTTATAATCGTGCATCAAGTTTTTTACTATGTCATAGCACCACTAAAGTAAATGATGATACAGACTTTTTGCTTAAAGGTGGTTAGTCAGCTTCACTAGCTCTGTATCTACAAGGGTTGGGACCAGTCCACATTATTCTCTTCTGATCTCTAGCACAGTAAGTAGACCATTAACAGGTGCTCAAAACCTCTGCTAACATCGCCTGTGTGGTCTTTTTGCCAGGCATTTTAACCTGAGTCATGAGGAAATAATCAGACAAATCAAGAATGTGTGATGTTTTACAGGATAATCTGCTAAATTTTGCAAAATGTCAGTGGCATGAAATACACAAAAAAGGTAAGAAGATAGTTGAGATTAAAAGAATAAAGAGAAGTGACAAACAATTATAGTGCGTGAATCAATCAAATCCAATTCACTGATTTGGGCTAGAAAAAAAAACTTTACTAAGTAAAAAACTGTGGAAAACTAAATGTGGACTGGGTATAAGACAGTACGGCTTTAGGGTGAGATTTCTTGAATGTGATTTCTTATAGTATTATGTTTACATCCTTAGGTGATACATGCTCAAGTATTTAGGAGTGAAGTATCTTGAAGTCTGCTACTGACTTTCCAAAAAAGAATTTTCTGATGATAAATGCGTGTATAAGAGGAAAAGTGAATGATGCAAAGAGAGATGGAGAAAACAGTGTGAAAAAATATCACTTGGTAAATCAACTGAAGAGTATATGGGTATTCACCTTATGATTTTTTTCAGTTCTGCTATGGATTTAAAAGAGTATCAATAAATTGGAGAATAACTTTGCTGAATGAATGAATGAGTAAAATGGCCTAAAGAAAGCCAACTTCTTGGCATCCCTTTCATCCCAATACATTAACCCCAGAACATATACTAACAGCAGTGGCTACTCTAGGGAAAGTAAAATGTCCCCAGGAGTCTAGCCAAGACTCAAGTCCATCCAATCATTCCAGTAATAAAACTGAAGTCTAACCTTGCACCAGTTTTCAACACTGTCTCTTAGTCTCACCATGTTTCTCTTGCATGTTGACATTAAAGTACTTTAAGGAAAAGGTTTTCAGACACAGGTGGTACAATTCATGCCCTGGAGTCTGGCCAAACCAATATAAAACCATGCTCAAATCTAAGGGTAGTATGAGCTGGGACAGGCAATGTCTACATCATAACTGAGACCTATTTACTTACATGGAGAAGCAGAACAGCAGCGAGAAATGACTGGCCCTGGCAATAGCCAATCTCTTCATCATACACAGAATAAGCCTGGAAAAAAAGAAAGAAAACCCCCATAAGAGATGTAAACGCGTGTGGTCATGCATGGGCCACAGCTGTCCAACAGAACCTTGAACATGGGAACAGGAACCCTAAAGAGGTTACCCACACTCCACTTTCGCATTGTGATGGTCAATGAATAATGCAAACATTTCTCTCCAATGCTATTGTTTTCTTTACAATAAATAAAACTGTCACCACACCATATTCTGTTGCCACGGAGCAGGGAAGGTTAAGCAAACACCACTTCAGCACTAAAAAAAGTTGTCTTATCTCTTGGTCTTTGCTCATGCTTTTCCCCTCTTCTGTCTGAAAAATATGTTCTTTCTTCAGGTTCCAAACGTATTCCAGGCCCCAGAATGCCCTCTCTTCTCTGTACTTCTATGGTACCTGATACCCACATGTGTAGTTATTATAACACTTACCATTCTGCCTTTTAAACATTCATCTTCTCCCTGGTCTGTGAGCTTCTCAGGGTCTGGTGTGATGTCCTACTCAACTCAGCCAGCACCTCACACATAGCAGGGACTCATTAAACACTGTTACTGTTATTCATTTTCCTTTCTGGGAAAAAGTCTTTTGGCAAAGACACCAAAATACAATTCTTTCCACAATGCCAATAATAACTTTCCTGATAAGAGGGATAACTCTGAAACCATCTGTGGTTCCTCTGGAATTCTTATTCAGTATTTTTTTTGGCAGCAGATGATTACTATCCCTCTCTTCTAAACATTATCTTTGACAGAATATTGACATCTAACATTCCTTGTGGTTTACTTTTTTGGTTCTTGAGTTGTTTTTCGGAGTCTTGTTTTTATGATTAATATTCCTATGTGAGCTGTAGTGGAAGGGGAATTCCTATAGATTCAAGATGCTATTTCCTGTTTGACCAATTTATTTCTAGTGAAATTTCCTTTTTTCTCCACTTATTCTTTGTGCCAAGGTTCCTCTAGTCCCATGGAAGCAATTTAGAACTGGGTATGTTTAGAATTTAGAACACTTAGCAAAAGGTTATGCCAATGCTTATTAGATGAAAATGAAGTTAATGTACACATGGATTTTATCATTAGATTTTGGTGAAACTCTAGCTTTTAAATATATATATATAAAATCATGTTTTCATAAATTTGGGTATAATTCAATATAATCCTATTATATCCCCCATTTCACTGAAGCTTATCTGATAAAAGGGCTACAGAATAAGAAACACATACTGTTCCAAAGACAAAATGTCCAAAGAGCTTAGAAACGATCTGTCTCTAAAATAACATACCACTCTGCACTCACTGAATTTTTAAAAATTAACAAGTGTTAATACTAGTGTTGTTAAGGCTGTGTTAAAAACCAGCATATGCCAACCCAGCTCTGTGGAAAGCAGTGTGACGACATCTGCGGAGGTATTGATCAACAGATGACTGTCAAGAAAGACAGAGGCTTCTGAGTTGGTCAAAGTTAGGATCAAATCCCACAACAGTTAAGTTAGGGTCTAGGTCTAGATCTCAGACCCATTATTTGTATTCCTTATCTGTAAGGTAAGAATCATCATAGTATTTATATCATAGAGCTGATGTATTACTCTCAGTCCTCTCATGTAAAGTGCTCAGCACATGGCTTATTCAATTATGTACTTGGATGAAAATGTATTCAATTTCTATAGGTAGAGAATGGAAGGGAGATATTTTTCAGGCTCATGGAAAAGCTTGAAGGACTTCCTACAGACATGAAAGTGATACATTTGGAAAATGTTTGGAATATAAGGTTCAAGGAGGCTATAAGAAATATGGAGAAGAAAAGGCTATAAGGGTCAAGGGGGCTATAGAAAATATGGAGAAGGCTTATCATTAATCCATCAATATTCAATGAGCATCTACCATATGCCAAGCACTGTGCCAAGTGCTACACATGCTAACATATACAAAAAAATTATTCTTGCCTTTGATACTCTCACAATTCAGTTGAGAAGTTTGACAAGTAAATTAACCAGAGTACAATGAGAAGTTCAAAGTGGTTGAAGCATAAAATATTTTTGGAGTAAACCCGGATATAGTATAAAATGGCTTTAATACTAAGGAATCCAGGACCAGACAATAAACTAAGGAATTTTTACTCCGTTCCATGTGTTATAGGGAAGCATTACAGGCTTCAGTGGAGGTCGCTGAAGTGATTCTGGGGTCAACGCGGATAAAATAATAAATAGCTAGAATCCAAAGGCAGAGAAACTAATCCAAGGCAGCATTTGCAAAAGTACTGGCAACAGATGACAGAGACATGTACCAAGGCAGTGACTAGAGAGGGAAGGATGGCTGTAAGATACATCAATCATATCAACCTCAACATGGCCAAAGGAAGGAACGAAAAACTAACTAAGAAATGACTGCATCTTTAGTAAAACAATGGCATGGGGTGAAAGACAAAGACTGTTTATAATTAAGAGAGATAGAACTAAACATAATATGGACAAGAGAATTATAACAAATCATAGCTTTCTGCATCCAATGGAGTACAAAATTAAACCCAAGAAACACTTCTCCAAATTCTAACTGCCCTTATAGTTTATAGCGCCTAGGTTATCACTGGAGAATCATCCTTTATTGCTAGCCTGTCCTAAAACTAGTTGTTAAGTTTTGCCTTTTCAATCATAATACGCAAGTTCCTTAAGAGCACGTCTTGTGCCTTGATTGTACTTCATATATAGTAGATGCTAAATAGGTACTCGATTAGTTTTGGGAAGACAAGACTAAAAACTAGTTCTCAAGACAGAAGAAGTTTAAAGAACTCTGGCCCCCAACTCCTTCTTTTCGTCCTGTGGCTCTGAAGTACCAAAATCTACTGGAAAACAAATTACTGAAATGGAACAGGCTATCATTTCCTTTGTAGCTTTCAGGTACAGATCGTTGGACAGACATCAGTTTAAAAAAGTTCACCATGATGGACATTAGTAGTTCTTACTGTTGGACGTGTCTAAGGAGCCAAGTTCATTACTTACATTGTGCATACTAAAAAGGAGTCTGCAATGTTACAGGGCTCAACTGGTTTCACAAAACCAAAGTTATTGAAAGTCTAAATGTGGAGACGGGACTGTCATCCGAAAATCCTGATTGTAAGGGTAAAAGATGCTCTGCCACTTTATTTCCAATTAATTCCTGTTCATTATAGTTTGAAACTGTGTTTTTACCTTTGATTTTACAAAGCCTTTTCTCTCCTTTTTTTTTCATTCTTCCTCAAATACAAAGTATACTTTATAGTTATCTTCTGCATAAGCTCAAAGAACCAGATAGACCAGTCAAAACTGTCTTTTTTAATTGACATGACATACCTTACATATTTTATATAAGGAATCTTGTCCATCTCCTCCTGTATCCTTAAAGTAGTCATGGGCTGGAAACGTCCGGTTAATATCCCGGGTGATAGCACTGTCCTGGGGAGACTCCTGCAGAGACATAGGAAGGAGAGGCTTTAGTAGTCAATATGTATGTGTCTGGGTTTATACAACAAGGTTTTCTCATGCTTTAAAACAGAGCAGGGGATATGTACACACAGATGCATGTCCAGTAACTGTCTTTGGGAACTAACTACTCAAGCAAAAGCAAAATCGATTATTAGAGGGGGAAAAAAAGATGAAAGAAAAGCAACTTGTTTCCCTCTATACACCTGATGTATACCCCATCCCTAATGCCAAGAAAGTACAACTGGTGACCTTTCTATTTAAGAGATAAAATGTGTTATTCAAAATAGATTTCCCATAGGAAAATACTTGACCTAGTTTCAAAAGGAGGTAAAATGCTCCTGTGAAAAAATCTGGGTACAAAAATTGCTGCTTTAATTGATCTTTTGGTATAAAGCCCATGTGCCAGGTTCTCAAATGGAAAAGAAAAGCCCCTTAATTGGTGTTTATCCTAGGGGCAAATGGCATAAAAATGTCCACAGCAGTCTACTCAGTATGAAGCTAGTCCACCAAATGCCAAAGGACTCAAATAAGCTATGGAAAAATATCCCTTGCTTTTGCCAAATGAGAAAAACTTTTTGTAATGAGTTAACTAAACTGAACGAATGTCAATAATGTCAACGATCTCTCATAAAACATATCAAGCACCCAGCTAATTCTAATGTCTTCCTGCTAAAATTTATTTGCTCACATGTTAAAAAAAAATGGAGCACAGAAACATGACTTTCCATTCTAACACAAAACTGTCTTCCCGGCCAAGACAGTAATAGCGTTGATTCTCCTTGATGAGACTAGATATATTAAGGACACCATACAAGGGCCTGACATGCCTGTTTCAAGATGAAAAATGAAAGTGATATTCCTCTCTTGTCCAGTAATTTCTCTAGCCTTTTGGGTAATTATGTTCCCAGGGTCATAAATACTTTACAGTTGTGGGATTTGAACTAACTTTAAAGCCTACGGTCTTTCTTAACCAGTAAACTATTTAAACCTTCAAAGACAATGCCTTTGCCTTTATTGGCATATATTACTACCAGTTTTTAATATGTTATTAACAACAGTTAAGGCAGTTCAGAACCATGGTGACTGCTGACAAAAGGACAAAATCCAAGGTGAGACTTGAGATGATAGCAGCTACTGCCTGGTGGCCAAATTCCCAGATGCAGCACATGGAGCGAGAACAGAAAAGAGCTGGGGGTGGGGAGGACCTCCCCGAGTTGAGGAGAGAGAGAGAGAGCAGAATTCGAGGAGGGTAAGGTAGCTATAATTTGTAGGTCAGCATAATGGCCAGGAAAAGCTGAACAGAGAGAGCTGCAGGGCTACCTAGAGGGGTCCCCAGGAGTTGTCAATAATAAAATAATAATAATTATCTGGATTTTATCAAAATTTAAAAAAATTAGTATTCAAAAGTCACTGTTAAAAACATGAAAATGTAAGCCATGACCAAGACAAAATACCTATAAAATCTAACTGATTACAGAGTTGTATCCAGAATATAACTCTTAAAGTAAATGAGACAAACATTTTTAAAGGGAGGGGAGGGATAATAGAAAAAACTGAATAGATAATCTGCAAAAGAAAATATGTAGATGGCAAATCAGCACATGAAAAAATGTCAACACCATTAGTCATCAGGGAAATATAAATTAAAACCATAAAAAGAGATTCCACTACACACCCACTAAATGCTAAAATTAAAAAGACCCAAGTGTTGGCAAAGGGTGTGAATCAGCTGGAACTCCCATACATTGCTGGTGGGAATGCAAAATGGCAAAAATACTTTGAAAACAGTTTAGAAGTTTCTTATAAAGTTAAGCTTACACTTACCATGCAATTCAGTGATTCCAACCTTAGGTATGTATCTCAGAAAAATGAAAATATGAATATGTGCAAAGACTTGAACTTAAATGTTCATTGCAGCTGTATTCACAGTTACCCAAACTGGAAACAACACAGATATGCTCAAATGGGTAAGTGGTGAAATTGCATCCGAATCGTGGAATAGTACTCAGCCATGAAAAAGGAAAAGCCTATTGATTCATGTGATGTGGATGGATGTCAAAAGCATTATTATCTATAATTCTATGTATATAAAATTCTATAAAAGGCAAAAATCACAAGTTATTGAAAGCAGATCACTGTTTGGAAGAGGCTTGGGTTAAAGAGGGAAGACTGATTCTTAAGAGACATAAGAGAACTTTTTGCAGTGATGGAAATATTACCCATTACATCTGTGGTTAAAATATATTGAATTGTTCACTTAAAATTTGTGAATTTTATCATACATAAATTATGTATAGAATTTATTTCCAATTACAATAAAAAAACAAAAAAGGACACTCATATAAATAAAAAAGAAACCAGACCTAGGATGCTTCAAGCCCTTTAGATTAAGAGTTCAGTTTAAAAAAAAAAAAAAAGATTAATTAAGAGTTCCCAGTACTACATTAAGTATATATACCTAAATGATAAAAATGATGTAAATCCAAATTTACCTTAAGGCTTTAGAACCAGGGGCATAGCTTAGAGTCAGAAAGCTGGTTTGGTCATTTACTAGTCAAACTTTAAGTAAGTTTTTTACCTTCTCTGGCTGATACCACCACCTTATAAAGTTGTAGTGAGGGTGACATTAACTGTATGTATAAATTATAAATATACAGAGAGCATCTAACAGTGCTCAACATGTATGTATAAAACACTTGGTAAAAGTGAAAGGAAGCAAAGTCTCCAGCAATGCTGTAACCTGGGACTGTCCTGTGAACACACATACAACCTATACATAGAATATATTCGCACGCATAGTACTTCGAATATATATTATTTTTATTTTTGTGTCTCTTACCTTCCCTCTAAAACTATTCACACAAAAGTAGGAACTGTGATTCAGTTTTGTAACTTCCACAGAGCCCAGCACAATGCAGGGACACGGTCAGTGATTAATAAATATACCTAACAAGTCTAAACGTTTCTTTAGGATTGAGCAACAGCAATGATCATGTGGTCCACAGCTTCACCCAAACCGGGATCCCTAATGTTAATGTTTAGTTCAAGACCCATATGAATAAACCCCCAAACTAAATCAGGTAACCAAATCTTTTAAAAGACATCCCAACTAAATATCTAAAAAACACACACAAGAATGTTGTAATGGTTGATTAATACCTTCCAAATTGTGTAAAATTCAGGCAAGAGAAAAGAACTGTCATGAGAAACAGAACAGAATAAAAGACTTTTTGAGTCTGTTAGCTCAAAATGTAAAATAAATCAAGTCATCCTGGAATTATCAAGAGAAATAATAAGAAAAGGGATTTTTATATCATAAATATGTGTTATATTATTATGGGTTTTTTTTTCCATCTAGGATATGTGAATTCTCCTGAACTCAGTTTTAATTTTAACAAATAGAACATGAAATAAAAACACACAGAAAATCAGAGGTGTATATTATGTGCTAGGGAATTAAGAGATCTTTATCATTAATAAATATGTTTCACGAATAGCTCAACCAACCAACAATGGACCATAAATAGTCCCGACTTCAATTTTGAAACTGCAGCATGATAAAAACTTATTTCACTCCTAGCATCGTCATGAAATAAAGATAAACACTGACTTCATTAAAACTAAATTTTTGTTTATAAAACATGCTATTAAAAGATATAAGCAAGCAGTACCTATATCTGAAAAGGAACTGTATACATCATTTATATAGAACATAAAAGGATGATCTAATAAAATGGACAAAAACTGAGGCAGATACTTCCTGAAAGAAACTATACAAATAGCAAATAAGCAAATGTCAATTAAACCACAAGACAGGCAACCTAAATGTCTGCCAAGGAGAATGATTTCTTGTGTGAAGATAAAGAGAGCCACTACCTGGAACACTCTGAAGAGAGTAATTAAATCAAATGGGGACGTGAAAAAATCGGAATTATTAATTTCCAAGTACTGAAGGATGATAATCCAAAGCAGCGTTAAGCAGTTTCTAAAAGATTTTGGAACTTAATAAAAAGGTGACTTAAAGCACAAAAACAATGATTCAGATAAATTTCACATTAACAAAACTTTCCAGAAATGATGAACAGACATGTTACTGACCTATTTTGGGAGTGCAGTTACAAGAAATTATTCTAAAAAAATTGTAACTTCTATTCTTGAATTACATCTCCACTTGAACTAGCCACTTATAAAGAGAATTATGATTTTTTAAAATGTCAGATGAATTTACCATATAAAAATATGGAAGTTTTCAAACATGCTAAGAATAGCTGATTATGGCTTAAGACAAGCATGAAAGTTAGAAAATTATATTAAAAATTGAGAGGAATATGGAAAGCTCCAAAATATTTTATTCTAATTACATGTCATATCAGAATGATGGTAACTTGAAAAGGATAGTTATTAGATACATATAATTTAGAAATTCAAATGCACATGTTAGAAAAATAACAAAAACTAAAACTATTCTATAACTGATCAGTTCTCATCCATCTGTCATCTCTCATCTATTGATCATGGGAGTCACCAAAGAATTAAGGGGTAAAATGCCCTTGAAAACAGGTGAATTTGAAAATCACATGCTGAATTTTTGATGCCTTCAAGATTGATGATAAATAGAAGAGCTCCATGTGAACCACTTGATTAAAATATTTTGTCTTAGGGAACATGCTGAAAAACTTGGGAATAAATCCATATGACTTGCCAGAAACCAAACTGTAAAATATGATTTATAAATTCCAACAATGACAAGTTTAGTAACTTCCTTTCAGAATAATATCAGTAAATTTGAAAAGATTCTAAAAACAAACCACAGTAATATTATGATGATTTCGTCCTAAGAGAGCACAGCAAAGATCTTTCACAAAACACCTAAACCCAAGTGTCTGTAAAATTAAGGTTTATACAATACATAGTCCTTTTATTTCTAAGGAGTTAACATCAATGTAGGTGATACAGGGAGCTTGCTGGCATAGTGCACACTGGGTACCATTATTTATGGCCAAATTGATTAAGTCAACCATATACATCCTCTCAACCAGACTGTAGTTGGTAAAATGCCTTAACAAACAAGCTTTTTCAATGTACGTAAGGCAAGTGTGCAAAGATATAAACTTAAATGAACATGGAACAGCAAAACCACTGTCAGTTGATATGTCCTAAAAATTACTGAATTTATGGCTGAAGTAGTTTTTCTTTCTCTTTTTTCTTATCAGTTGGTTTTATAATTTGGCTTCATTTATGACCAAGAAAAACAGCTCTACTCTCCAGAAGAAAACTATAATGCCACATGATTATGCAGGATTAACATCTTGCAAACTTCTTCTATTAAGAGTCAGACAGAAAATATTTTTGGCTTTTCTGGCCATTCAGTGTTGCAATCACTCAACTCTCCCTTTGTAGAGCAAAAGTAGCCACAGACAATATGCAAATAAACAAGAATTTCTGTATTGTAATAAAACTTTATTGTCAAAAACAAGAAGCACGATGAATTTGGCCCCCAGGCCATAGGGTGCCAAGCCCCACTCTACAAGTATAATACAGTAATTTGTCATGGGCAACTTGACTAGAGAGATTTTTGTAATGATTTTAAATGCACTGGCATGCTACTTCTGATTAATTTCAAATACATTTTATCTGCAGAAATTCTGTCACAAATAAGCTGCAGTAACTTGAAATGTATATTCCTTTGAACACATGCTTTTTTTTCATGTAATTACAAATTTAAAATGTTTGCTACATTTTACAAAGTCAATTCTCAAAGTCTGTATACAGCATTTCTTCATCTCCTATGCAGTAAAGGTTTAAATGAAACACTGTAATTATAGTGGTACTTTGTCTCTTACCTTTCAAGCAGCAATACAAACAGTATATATACAGCTCAGAAATTAAAGATACACACTGAAACATATGAGACTGGATAAAATAAAAGACAAAACCAAATGTTGGTGAAGATATGAAACAACCGGAACTCCCAATTGTTGCTAATAGAGGTATAAAATAAGCTAATCACTTTGATGAATTACAGGGCAGTTTTCTATAGAGTTAAATACACATCTACTCAGATCCAGCAATTCCACTCCTAAGATGACCTAGGAGAAATGAAAACATACATCTCTGAGAAACAAAATATGTACAAATGTTCATAATAACCTTATTTGTAATAGCCCCAAACTAGAAACCCCAAATGCCCATCAATAGAAAAAGAGATAAATTATGGTATGTTCATATAATGGAATGATACATGCAAGCTGGTAATAATTTCATTAAAAACTGCACTCTGAAATATCAGCACTTTTAAAATTTATTCATTAAACAAATACTGAGAATTACCACCCACACTGAAATCCAAATCTCTATTTCCCCTTCCCATGCTGCCAAATGGGACCACTCACTGTCCCCAAACATGCGCTCCACCCATTCTAGCTACAACATCAATGATATATCTTACTGCAGTTCAAAAGGGAAAATCTAACTTTTGTTTTCTTAGTATGATAACAATACGTTTTTTGCATCCTTATAATAATACTGGGGTAAATAAGAAAGAGAGAATTTCACAACTCAGAAACAACTGTAGCTAATGTTAGGTGGGCATACGCCTAATATTTTACATGACTATTTTTATGAGTTTACACTGCTTTGAAAATTAATCTTGACTAACTGCATAATGTTGTGAGCATCTTCTCATGGTATTTGACAGCTATTTTACCTTCTCGTTTTTAATTTGTCATATATAATTTATTATGCCAAATTTCCAACTTTGGAATATTCAGGTTGTTTTACTTCTTTTAACAAGATTTTAAAACAGAGTTGTGATTCTTAAGGGATAGAAAGGTGTTTCCACAATCACTCTATTCTCCCTAAATATTCAGCATAACTCGTGTTTTGAATTTTGAATTATACAGAAAAGCTGTATCCTCCAGAAAAGCTGCATCATTTTAGATAGCACATTGGTAGAATACTTACAACAATTACCTTGCTGGTTGGAACAGTCATTTATATACTTGTCTTGCCCTCCTGCTAGTCTCTATGTAACTAAGAATTGAATCTAAAGTTGCAAAGAACTGCATATCAAGTTAAATAACTCCAATGCACGATTTGCTGAACCCACATGCTGACTAATAGAAAAGGGACTATCGTACACTTGTTTCCTTGCTCTGTCAGTTGAGAGGACCTAGAAGTAGTAACACCCGGTAGCCATGAGCACACCTAGTGCCAGGACTTTGGCTTCCAATATCATTGACCAATAAAAGGAACCGGGGTTACCTCAGAGAAATGGTTGACTCTAGGATCTGGGTAGCAAATAGACAGGATAAGCCTAGAATGTCTAGAAGTGCCAGACAGTAAGGACGTGCCCCCCAACAACCACCACAAAGAAAACAAACTCACAACAATGGGAGTATGTCAAAGAGACATAAGAGTCAAGTGAGAGAGTTCTCAATGGCCAAAGCTGGAACAATCTGAGCAAACAAAATAAATCAAGTAGTATTGGATTATATCCAAAAGTATAAAATATTCACGAGTCCATATAATAGAAATAAAGGACTAAATAAACAAATATGGAAAAGAGACACTCTTCCATGCAGAAGAATTCCCAACAGCTTATGCAGACACCCTGACCTCATGGAGGGAGCCCATTCCCACGTGGGATGTGCAGAGTGACTTCCTTTGGAAGAGTACAGTATGGAAAGGGGACAGAGTACAGTGGAGAAAGCTGACAAACATGATCCCAGTCAAATGATCAGTCAAGATCAAAAATGATAAGTCATGTTGATAGTATGTACCCTGGATACGAAGTGATGAAAACAGTACTTGACCTATGTGTTCTTCTTTCCCAAAACTCATACGCCTCATGAGAAAAACACCAGACAGATTCTAGTTGAGGGCCATTCTATAAAATACCTGACCATTATTTCTCAAAACTTTCAAATTCATCAAAGACAAGGAAAGTCCAGGAAACTGTTACAGTAGAAAGGAACCTAAGGAGAAATGAGAGCTAAATATAAAGCAGTATCCTGGGTGGGATGTAAAACAAAAAAAGGACATTAAGTAACAATTTAAAAATCTAAATAAAGTTCAGACTTTGGTTAATAATAATGCACCCACAGTGGTTTATTAATTTTAACAAATGTAGCATACCAATGTTAAGATGATTAATAGTAGGGGAAACAGTTACAAGGTGCATGGGAACACCTTATACTATTTTTACAATATTTCTATAAATCTAAAACTGTTTTTAACAATAAAGTTTATTAAAAGAGAAAAAGATATTACCTCCTAACTATACAATATGGAAATTTAGGCTTAGTGAGGTTAAGCCACCAAAGTTCAGATACCAATAATAAGTAATTAGGAAATGAATAAAATGCTGGACTGAATTTGTGAAATAAAACTAGTGAACTGAACACTGTGGGTATAATAAGCTCAGTACAAATCAAAAGTAGGTTCTGCTCATGTGACTGATTTGTAGATAATTTCTTTCTTGCTCTAATTCTTATGCTCCTTTAGTGTATATAAAGCAATGGTGAGGCTTCATAACTTTAAAACATTTTGAGGCTCTTCTAAAATAAATTGTGCAGAGGAAAATCTAAGGAAATGACAATGTTTGTGTTGTTTTTTTCTTCCCATCTTGGTTTTAAAAGTCATCCATTAGTTCAAGTTACACTAGTACCACATTCTATAATTTTTCTGGACTACTATTTTTATACCTTACTGTGAGAATTGGCCCACTGGGTAACTTCTCAGGATTAACAAGGTACTGGGAACTGGCGGAAACCCTTTGAATACACACCCTTTGTAAACTCAAGTTGAAAAATAGAAAGCTAAGAATGGCAGGAAGAAAAAGAAAGTACCCAAACAAAGAAAATGCAGTGGAAGGCTGCCATGAGAAATAACCAGCACAGGGAAGATTATTTCCAAAGTAGCTTTACTGCCTAAAGAAAAAATTAGATCTTCTTAAAGTTAGTCCAGACTATTATACATTCTTTCTCAAAAGCCATCATGTAATATTTCGGATAACAGGATAAAACAGAAACAAGACCAAAATCCCACATAAATCCGTTTTATCATATTCTATCTTTGCAATAGGCTTCACAGAAATAAAATAATCTCTTGGTTACGTTTTACTCTTTAAAAGTTAGCTACAGCCTGTCAGAAGTAATTTTGACAAATTCCCTTTGACAGACTTTAAAATAATTAAGCAATAATAATGAGCTAAGATGGATCTGTAACCATTATTTTAGCACCTTATATACAGCTAAATCACACAGATCTATCTTAGCAACCCTCTGAAGTGGGTTCCAGTACTTCTACTACTTTACTAATGAGGAAAGAAGTTATATCACTTGGCTAGGAAGTGAGGACATGGGGCTAGTTTCTCTCTAGCCCACATTAACCCAAATAAGTACATTATAAAAGTGAAGAAATTCCCTTACTAGAATTCAGTGGCATTATAATTCCCAATAAAATGCTTTTGTTTTCTAGACTCATAACGAAAAATCAATATGACAACAAAGACTGAAATGTGTTTTTCATAAGAAGATGCTTCCTTGGATTAAAGCTGCTTAGTGTTTATGAAAAAGCAGAAACCACTAGGCCCTAATGACATGTAGACAGAAAAATATATGATGCTCTTAAACATAAAAACAAAATTAAAATAATAAAAAAACAAAGCTTAACATGCAGCCTTTCTGTAAATTCATCAAAGAACATGCATTTTCTGTGTTAGGTGGCCTCCACCATGTATCTTAATTATTGCAGATAAAATCAACCATCAGTAATCTTTTAAATATTCTGGGCAGGCATGTTTTGAGACTCTATCCAAAAAAACAAAGACAAACAAACAAAAAAACAGCAACTGACACCTTATATTACATAGTGAGGTAGGTGAGGACACCTACTACTGCATTACTCAGCATCCCTATCAAAAATTCTGTTTCTCCTAAAGAAAGATGAGTTTTTTTTTTCCCCCATGGACAATAACTAAATGTCCATTTTTCTTTTGGCCTCCAGGAAGCTCAAAACTAAATTCACAGCCCAAACAACACAGCATCTCATAGCCTGTATATATGTACTGTCTTCCTGTTCCACCTCTATTTTCCAAATGTTTATTGACATTTTCCTATTTTGTTGAATTATAAGTATTCTAATAAAGTTCCTCAATACCTCAATAACATGAGGTACAGTGTATTTGTATAAAAAGCCCCTCAAGTCTATTTCATAGTCTACTCAACAAGAATTCTATAAATACTTGATTGATGAGTTCACTTAATACTAACAAGGCAAAAACAGCTTTATCTTAAATTCAGATTTAAGAACATAACATGCGTACCTATGCACACATATTTTTACTTGTCCCTACGTGACTAGCACCACTGCTCTTCGAATCAGTCTCCTTCCGATCTGCAGTGCTGTTCTTCCACACTAATGCAACATCAGGGCTGTTAGTGGAAACTAGATTTGTGGGTAGATACTACTTTGCATATTTATCTTGGTGGTTTGCTCTTGAAGGCAAAAATCATAATTCTAGTAAAAATGTCACGAAATAACACTTAACAAGAGACTTCAAAAGCTGAACCAAGAAAAGACTAGAAATTGATCTTTACCATATTTAAACATATGAAACATTGTGTAGATATTCAGTAATTAATGCTTTAAAATTTCCATTCCAAACACATCAAACACAGGCTCTGACAGATCAGCAGATTTCTACAAACATGGAAGTAACTGAAAGTATTTCAGAATCTGGCCACAACGATGTGAAGATTGGAGTTGGACTTGAAAAAGAATGGAAAAGTAGGAATGTAGGTGCTCTACACCTAGGTCATACAATATAATGGAGTGGTCTCCAACCTTTTTGACACCAGGGACTGGTGCTCTTATGAGAATCTAATGCCTGATAATCTAAGGTGGAGCTGAGGTGGTGATGCTAGCGCTGGGGAGCGTCTGCCAGTACAGGTGAATCTTTGCTTGCTCACTGCTCACCTCCTGCTGTGCAGCCCAGGGTGAGGGTAGGGGTCTGGGGACCACTGATATAATGGACAGAACTCTAACTCTGGGGTCAGGCAGTTCTGTCTTTGAATACCGCCTCCTCCACTTTAATTATGTGACCTTGAACAAGTCTGTTAGTCTGAGCCTTAATATCTATCTGTAAAATCTATGCAATGGTCTTTGCCTCACAGTTTATGAGAAGCAAATGAGATACTGTATGTAAAACAGGTACATAAGGCCTTGTACATCAGTGGTAGCGCTTTCCCATCATACCTGAGACTTAAAATGTTGGCATATTTCCAACCATGGGAGAGAGGCCAAGGAATAAAAATGTGCATTTGGCAGATTTTCCTATGTTTGAGACTTAGTACCCTGTCTGGAATCTGCAATTTTAGATAGTATGCAATTTAGAAATCCATTGTATTTTACCAACATCATAGTTTATCTTAATCCAAATGAAATTATAAAGAAGATAAATTGGGCAGCAGAAAAGCTGACACAAAATATAAATGGTGCAATAAGTGTTTTTTTAACCTATGAACCATGTTAAGCAAAACACTGTAGAACTCACTATGAAATATCTTTGTTGATTATCTTAAAAAAAAAAAAAACCATTTCTCAGAGGCAAAACTCATTTGGGTTTCTCTATAATCATCACCTCATTTGGTAAAGAGCTCCTTCTATTTCAAGATAATCAAATAACTATACCAGCCCCCACAGGTACTAACCCTATTTCCTCTCTTTTTGCCTTCCAATGAAGAAAAGAACTTACCTCTAAATGACAACTATATACTATAATCAACGAACTGCCAAAAGAATCTTTACTACAGAAAGTCGACTCAGAAAGCAGTCTCCAGAATGTCTGCCAAGTAAGCATCTCTAACTTTAATACATACTTTAGCACTGTATCAACTGAAGTTATATACCCATTATGTTGAATCTATAGCACACAAATGTAACAGAAAATAAGATGACTTCTTTAGAAAAGATAGCTCTTTAATAAAATAATGTACTGCTATCACATTGTTTCAATCCAAATATGGCATTATAGTGCCATTCTAAAAATAAATCTAAGTCCCATGTGATATGCAGCCTTTTAGCTATGTTCATTTCCTTTTAGGGCTCAAGTTTCCCACAGGAAAATTATTCAATGTTTAGCCAAATCATGTATAGATAAGGCATAAATGCTAGCTGCACTGTCAACCTTTTCCTGGTCTGCTATTGTTAATTCGCCTTTACAGTAATCCACCATGGAAAGGCCCAAGGAATAAGAAATACTCAAGAACTGTTATCTGACAAAAGTGAATACAGAAAGTATCATTTTGAGTAAAAAAGTAGTAGGGGAAGTAATTTATGAGTCAGCTAAATTAGGTCACAAAATTATGATTTACACAAAGTCATATTCCAAACAAATGTTTCTGGTAACTGTGATGACTTACGAAGAATTATTTCAATCTTTTTAATACTATTGAGCAAAATTCTATATCAAATGCCCTCAATAGGGCTTAATACAGACTATATTCCTTGACTTATGTTATTTGCTTAAAGATTTTACAAAACATATGCTAAAAATGAAACCTCAAATCATTCATTCATAATATACCACATACACATTAATGATCAAGACCAGCATTCCTCAAGCTATATTTTTATATAACCAAATAAAATTATGATTTTCAAGAAAATGTTTATGAATGTTTCATGTTTAAAATATTCAGTTTTACTTTAAAAAGTTACTTTCTTCTGAAAGTAAATCTTAAGCCAGATTTAAGTATATCTGTTAAGTAGCAAAAATAAATAGCAGCTGTAAAATGGCTAGGTATGTTAAAATAGGACTTTACAACTCTACAGAGTTCCCTGTTCTTATAATAGTTAACAAACATTAAAATGAGAATATGTGTTTGAATGATAATGGTCACAAATATCTCTATCAGTAAATTGTTGAATTGCACTTATAATTCTGTAAGAGGTCTGCATTCATATACATATTTGTAGACTATAAGTACATATTCTGGGTTTTGACATTTATTTCAATTACATATTTTTATATAACTTTCAGTCCAAAATTATGTTTTCTTGAGTCCTAATATAAAAGAAAAATTATGATTGATATTTTAATATTTCTATTAAAGAACTAATCTTAAGAAACAATTATTAAGAAACAAATATTTAAAAGCTATCTTACTTCATCATTAATGTATAAAGCTGTAATTATTTAGATCTTTTTCTCTTGAACTAAAAACTTAAAAATCATTAGCACACAGGTATACTACCAACCAAAGTCTATTAGTATCTATGTAGTAATACTTTACTACATAGCTAGTAAGAGCCCTCATGGAGTTAAATTATTTTTATTTTTCTATTTAAAATTCTTGGGAAATAGCAACTTTAAAAAGTATAGGACAAGCAGTGAATTTCAATTTTATTTAAGCAAAAAATTTACCCTCTAATCTCACCAGAAGTACAAATACTATAAATACTAATGAAGGTATTCCAGAATCACCAATTTCATATATATATTTTATCTTCCCTAACAAACATTTCTGAGGTATTTGCCAGTAATCAAAAGAACTTTCTAATTAAGATTTTGCAAATCTTAATTTATTTGGTTCAAAGTACCAATGGAAAGACTATTTTTACTTATTTAAAACACACAAAAATCTGAACACTTCTTTTTTTCCAAACCTACTGGAAACTCCCATTTTCTAAGCACTTGACAAATGTTAAATAATGCTTTGGACTTATTTTGTGGCATAACTGAGTCTAAAGGAGTTCTAATGTGTGCAAGGAGTCGAGATTATGACCTTTAAAGTATCTTCTAGCTCTGCCACTTTGGGATTCTATATTTACATCATTCACCTACTCAAAAATCTTAAGTCCATCTCCAATTCCTAATTAGAATCAAATCCCTTAGCATTTCTTTCAGACCAGGTAGCCCCAAATTATCTTTCTGGCCTTACTTTCCATTATACTTGAATTTGAAATCTCTGATTCATCCATGCTGCCCTGTTTGCAAGGAAGATAGCTGCACCAGCTAATATGCAGTGAATGTGATACTGAGTGCCAGGCACTGTGCTGAGAGCATCACATGCATTAGCTCAATCTTTACAATACTTATATAAAATAGAGCTATTAGTTAAGATAACAAAGACTAAGAGGAATTATGTACCTTGCCCTAAGTCTTACAACTAGTCAGTAGCAGGGCTGGGTTACAAACCCAGGTCCATCTGCCTCTCAAGAACATACTTTTAATCACAACGTAGTACGTGATTTCTTAAGAATATAAAATGGTCCCTCTTTTCTTTGAAGCTTAAAATATCCTTGGTCACAATTTTTTTCCCCCTATTACAACTCATTTTGAAAGTTCAACTAAAGCGATACCTCTACTATTTCAGTCTCGAATTTCCTTTCCACCTCTAGCCCATTAAAGCTCTTACTTACTGTAAGCCCCCATGACTTGTTCCGTGATTAAGTACATCTGATAATATATATCCTAATGTCTGAGAACTGTATGGGACTAATCCTCCTGCAGAACATCTATAAAAGCAGGACAAAATACGTAACACATCATCATCTTTACAGACAAAACCATCGAGGTAGGGCTTCAGGGGTTTTAGGATCCCAGAGAGAATGAAGCCCACCTAGCTGCTCCACATTCACCCAGAGCCTTTCCTCTGAGGAAAAATGTCAATTTGCAGCAAACCCTGGAAGTCACTGGGAGGTTATGACCTCTGTGTGACAAAGAATAGCAGCAATCTTTAACTGAGCTTCTGATGCCAACATGCACAATTCTACACACTTGAGATGTGACAGTAGCTAATTTTCACAATTATTCTGACAAGGGAGTAAAAATCATTTTACAGAGTAAAAAACTAAGGGCCCAAGATTCCAAAATCCCTGCTCTTTTCAGTCAGGAGAAAAAAAAAAAGGGGATCCAAGAGTATAGAATAATCACAGTAATGACATAAAGAGCTTTTCTATTAGTGTAATATATATCTGATCTTGAACCAACTCCTATAACATTGGTGTCATCTTCACTTAAAGATGAGTATCCTTCTGAAGTTCAGAAAGATTAACATTACCTAATAAATTGCCAGAAGTAGGATCTAATTTTGTTTTAACACTATTTCTACTTTTAACTTTATTTCTGTAGGCTACAATACTCATCTTTGTTATGATGTTAACAATATTGGATGTTAACATAATCTTAGTAGTAATGGTTCCCATCCTTACAAGTATGTCGTGAAGGACTTTTATAAGGAAGAAGTCTTTTGAGTCAGATTCTGTTCCCCACAAATTTTTTTTTTTTTATTTTAGCTATAAATATAAATGGCTTTGGCAATGGGGGTTTCCCAGTCTTTCCGGAAGAAATTTCAGAAATAGACCATGCTGTTCAATGCTTTAACTTTTGTTTCTCCCCGCAAAATACTGTCTTACTAATTCAATTTAACAAGTATTTGTGGGACGCTAATAGACACAGAATTTAAAGTTTTACTTTGAAAAGACTCTTTTGTATTTTGATTAGACAATACAATCTTTTGACACTAAACCAATAAGCGACTACAGTCATAGTAATTTAACATAAAGGTATACTTTTTACTTTGCAAAGGGCTTTCTCATGTCACATATTGTAGGTCATTTTATTAGGGTCCTTTATCTATTGATCTTTTGTATTTCATTAATCCTGTCCAGCTGGATACTTTGTTAATTTGTTTAGGAAGTAAGAGGGACATAAGACTATAGAAATTCTTCTCTACCCAGAGCCTAGCCCATCTCATATACTGTTTTCTAAGGAAATTGTCTAACACACATCTCTTTATCTATGAATACTACGCAGTACTTTGCATTCTTCTCGTGATCTCAATACCAGGTCATATGGTATAGACACTTGTACACCAGTAGACCATACTCATTTCACACACATGTATGTGTTTACTTTCATGTATTCCTTCCTATGATGTCAAAGATGCTTTCCAGTATCCATTGTCCTCTCTTGGTAAAAAACCAAAAATTTGAAATCTAAAAAGATCCAAATAGATATCCATGAGGCATAGTGACATACTGGATTAGGAATCAAAAAGGTCTGACAGCCTCAAAACTTGGTTTCCACAATTGTAAAAGAGGAATAATATTCTCTTTGCCTGTCTTCCTAGGAGGATGAGATGAATAGAAAACTGCTCTGTATAGGACTATAGGTAATATAGTGCTATTATGCCTCATTTTCTACTTCAGAATAATGTTCTAAACCTATTCTTCCTGGTTTCCCTCTACTTCTGCTAAGATTTATTTGCTTTTTCCTAAATGTGGTTTGTGCTTTTCATAAAAAAATAATACGCCTACTGAGTTGTAAAACATGCTGGTTTGGTACTGGACCCTCTTCATTGATCCTCCTATTGTCTTGCTTTTATCTGCTTTGTCTTTTATTTCACTATATGGCCTACTTCAATTTTACTTTAAACTTTTCTGATTTTTTAAAATGTCTCATTATACTTTAAATCTCAACAGCTCTGATTATCTTTCTGTTTGCTTTTATGGCATCCTACTCTCTTTTAATGGATGCAAAATCTCTGAAAATGTTAGCTGAGGTTTTGGGGGTTTTTTTGGAAGTTTTCTTCTGAGACTTGCATTGTTTTTGTTTCCTAATTCTTTTATTCTGGGCTCTGTATTTTATGTGAGAAGATTTTCTCAAAAGACCAGTGATCTCTGGCTGCCTGTTAATAAGGAGTAAAAAACTAATTAGTATCAGTAACCTAGATTTTCTGATTCTCAAAGTTCATTTTAACCATATTATAATGTCTTTTGCCTTACAAATTATGAAAAATCAAATGACTTATTTATAGCCATAAGAAATGTCTAGAATATTCTCAGAGTCTGCAAAATATATTAATATTATATACATTTAATATATAGTTTTTATTCAACCTGAAATGGAAAAATTATACAAAAATCAACACAAAGACTGATTCATGAAGACTTCAAAAATCTCAGTGCCACAATTCTCCCCTCTTTAAATTTCCTAAAATCTGCTCATATAACAATAAATTCTGGTTTACCAATAATTTATTTAACAAAGCTTTTATGATACAAAAACACATAGTGAAATTAAAACATTTCCTAAAAACCACCGTGCAGATTTTTAAATCAAAACTGAAAAGCTTCAAAAGGTCTCAGAAACCACTCTGTTACCTGAGAGCCTGTAACCCTGTTGCTTTATTTTCAAGTTCAAGGAGATGGACAATGCATTTACAACAAAAAAAATTCAAGTTTACCCAATTCTTAAAATACTGAGACCATTATTCAAGTAAAAAAGGAAAAACCATTATAAAAGGCTCAAAAAAGAATTTATGCAGCAATAAAGCTTAAAGAAAACCCTTTCCAAATGGAATTTAGGGTGAATCAACAGGTCCATGAAAAATTCAAATATTCATTCTGGTGTAAGATAGTTCTCTCATTAAAGTGGAGCACTTGTCCTTTTGTAACTGCTTTTCTGCTCTAAAAGGGAAAAAAATACACTTTCACTAATAAATCATTGTACAAAAACAAAACAAATTTATAAATATAACAATCAGTACAGTCTTAAAGTGTACTATAAAATAATTTCAACGCAATCACCAAAAGCTTATGCTTCCTGATATCAGTCATATGCCATATAAAGTTAAACATGCTGTCTTGCCCAAGCTCAAAGTAATTGAGTCTAAAAATATACTTTTTTCTCATTCTGAACTAGTCAGATTGGTATTTAACCCAAACATCATCAAATGTTGCATCAAATATGCCAGGACAAAAAGATTACTTAAATATAAACTCTCCAAATGTATCCCATAGAAACTGCCCCCAGCTACAGAAGATAGTATGAGTGCATCCAAACATGTCCCCTTTTCCCAGCATGCACACACACACACATGCACATATGCACAAATAAAAATTAAAAAGCAATACAATTAATGTGAAAATAGAACTGATACTTGGAAGAAACCTTAGAGTTTATACAGTCCAATGAAGAGAAGACAAACTGGAAAGATACCTGATATTAAAGAATCAGTTGGGGAAAAGATGGGGGAACTTTATTTTTCCTTAAATTATTATATCTTCTTAGTTTTTACTAGACTGCAACACTGACAGAGATTCTAATGTGAAAAAAAATATGTCTAATAACATTTAAGTTTGGTATTAGGACATAAATGTAAAAATCTATTAACAAAAGCTCCTATTAAAAGAATTGTCTTTCTAGTCAATAAAAGACCAGCTCGATTAGTCACTTCCAGGAAATTAAACATAAAATTTGTCTTTTCCATTCTCACAGGATAAAATCTTACCGGAAGAAAAAATTAAAAGGGCTCATCCTCCCAAAAGTAAAATCTACTGATTTAACTTCAATTTTCTATTAAAATTAAGTCTCTAAGACTCCCATATTTGCTGAACTAAACACTCCCAAGCAAATTGTGTAAATTTGATCAGGTTACATTCACCAACATACATGAAAAAATTTTTTTTTTAGAACTGTGCCACTTAAATAAAGATGAAATGTGTAAAACTGTTTTTCAGAATCCAACAGAAAAGGTTTTTCCACTTTAAATAGCAATTAAAGACATCACTAACATAACTTGCAATTTCAATAGGAATTCTAAATTTTGAAACAGTTGAGAATAAAATTTTCTAATATTAAGGAATAAGCAAGCAAGTTTTTGGGAAAAATTCAGAATCCTAAGTTTAAATTTTATAATTTATTCACTGAAAATAAAAAAGTTTAAATAGAACACACTGGAAGTTAAAATCAAATCGATATTTAAAACCTAAAATCATAAAGCTGCCCTGTATTTTAAACGGGGTTGGAAGTTTTCTAATATCATTATGGAAACCAAAGCATATCTATTTTAGAAATATCTATGTCCTTTCTTGGATTCAGAAATCCACTTTCACTCACATCCCCTGAATTTCATCCGTTTTCCATCTCACTGAACATCACTGTCAAATTCAGATTACAACATCTAGCCAAAGGCAGAAATCACATAAGCCCCCTGAAGACTTCCAAAACATTAAAAGCAGCAGAAAAGTAGAGGAAATACTCTCATGCTTGGAGCTGCTTGGAAATGCTTCTTTCTTTCTAGAAAAATAAACCTCTTGCTTTAAAGACAATCACTTTTAAGAACAAAACATCACTATTATAAATACACGGCATTCTCAATTAATAATTCTATAGAATAACAAAATCCTAGAAATTTTGCTAGTACTTTGGCTTACAAAGGAAAAAAAACAGACTATTAAGAATTGTATCTGAAAGAATTTTTTTTCCAGTAAGAGAAGAGGAATAAAAGAGACACAGATAAATTAGAATTTCTCCTCTCATCTAAAAGTGGATTCTTTAACACTAACTGAAAGAATGCTTTTAAACAGAATTAGCTGCTATTTTATTAGTTGGTTCCATTAAATCACAAAGAGAACATCTCAATTACCCCTTCTATTTAAAAAATGAACTAAATGTACATTTTTCTATAAAAAAGATTTCTAATTCAATTCAAATATTCTCAATACACATACACAAAGGCATGGGCAAATATACTGCAACGACCACTTTCTACACACATTCTTTAGAGCTCTGAAGCATAGCACAAAAAATAGCTCAGTTTTTCATCAATTATCTAATATTTGACTGTACTTTTGCATCATGGTTCACTGCAAAATTCCAAAAAATGTTTCAGTGTCCATTATTATTCACTGTATTGAGAATTCTCTCAAGAGAATAAGACATAAAACATTTGGTTTTCTAAATGAGTGTTGAAACTTGCAATGTAGTTACACTTTGGCACATATAAAGAAAATTTAAGACCCTATAAATTCATCAATGTATTCCAATATTCCCTGTTAAAAGAAAGTAACTATATATGAAGTCCAAACCACTAGAAAGAACCCAGAGGAGCAACAAGAAAACGATGACTTTTTAAAACACTGACACTTCACGCCCAGGTTCAGTCATGCCAGCTGGAGAGAGGTGTTAGATATGGCTTTATTCTCTTTAAATCTGAGAACTGTAGTCATTTCCATGACATTACAAAAATTGGAACCAAGAGCAACTTATCTTCATGGTCCTGATTCTCTGGATTCAAAAGCACTTTTTAGAAAATCATTTCTGCAAACTTAGAAGGCTTTTTGGATAGATCATTTGTTTGCTATTGCTTAGAGTTAAATTATTTTGTTCCAGGTTTTCTAGTGAGCAAGGAATACAAAGACAGACAGACAGACAGACAGAGACACACACACACACACACACAGTAACCCAACATCTGAACCACCTCAGACATGGAATCCCTTAACGGGGCCTTCGCTCCTAACTGTATAAGGGTCCTTAGCTATGGTCTGACTTGCACAAGAAGCACACATGGCTCCTGAGAGGCGTTTTAGTCCCCTTTGGAAAACACTGTTGGAGAGACTATAAATGACACAGTTGCAGAAACTGTTACTAATAGCCAGCCAGGTGGTCAAGAAGGATGCGATGCGGTTGCTGTGGCCGGTGGAGCTCTCCAACAAGAAGTAGATGATGTATGGCAACCAGAGGATGTAAAACACACTAGTGATCCGGAACAGGACCATGGCATAGCGCTTATCGGGACAGGCCTGCATCTCCCCAGTCTCCCCGCTCTGGCTGCTGAACCGGGCTTGCCTGTCGCTGATTTCCTTTGTGTGCTGTTGGCAGATGCGGAAGATGTTGAAATAGGTGAAGCACACAATGAGAGCTGCTGGGGCATACAGCATCATCACGATGAACAGGGTAAAGTAGGCGTCGGTATGCCATGCCTCTGCACACCACTGAAACACATCTCCATGATATCCAGGTTTGCCCCAGTGAAGAAAGGAAGGCAGGAAGACCAGGGTGGAATATAGCCAAATCAGGAAAATACACAGGCGCAGTCTCCAGGGTGTAACCAGGGTGTTATAGGTTAAAGGTTTAGTGATGGCAATGTACCTATCGATGCTGATACAGGCCAGAGAAGTCATGGAGACACTCTTGAGAACGGATACAACAAAACCAAACACCTGGCAAGTCAAGGCCTCCCCTACTGGAAGGGGGTAGTGGAGGAGTGAGAAGGAAGGGACCAGGCAGCTGACCCCAACCAAGAGGTCGGCATAAGCCATAGTGTGGATGAAATAACTTGTGGTGTGATGGTTCAGCAAAGGTGCACAGTGAAATACAAAAATCACAATGATGTTGCCAGAAATAATCAACACAGTCAGGAAGACAATAATTAATACTTCCAAAAGGCAAAAATCGACAGTTTCCAAATAGCCAAATGCCAAGAGGCAGAAAGGGCGGCTGCTCTCATTACCATCCAAGGTGGAGTTCATCTTGAGCTCAGGAGTGACCTCTCACTTCATGCTGCCGCTTGGCTGCTGCCAACAGTTCAAAGGAGCAGCCGCCGTCATCGCGGTCAGCTCTGTGTGTCTGTAAAAGCGCCCCAGGACCTCAGTCCCCAGGCTGGCGACGCTGCTGCTCTGGTGCATTGCCTGCAGTGCACTCTCCCTTTAAATCCTGGACCAGGCAGAGCCAGCAGCAGCTGTATGGCTAGTCCCCAACATGGCCATAGAGTCAGGTTTACCATACACAGAGTGCCCAGGGGGCAAGGCAAATTCTGGGTACAATGTCTTCAGGCCAATGAGGGTAGGGGGTAGGGGCAGAAGAGAAGGGAGGAAGATTAGGAGCTTCAGCAGGAGTTGGAATGAGTCTCCTCTGAACAGCTGATAGAAGAAAAGGAGAGAGCATTTTATATTTTGCATCCCAATGAAAAAAAATCAAAGAATCTGGCTAGCTCAGGCTGGTATCAACCCACCCACCCCTTCCCACCCCACCCAGTATGACTGTTCATGGCTACCCTCAGCAGCGCCCCACAAAACTGGTCCTTACTCCACAGAGGAGGCACAGCAATAGCAAGCTTTCATGATCAACATGAAAACAAAATCAGTCGCAGTCAGATCAATCTACCCCCATTTCTTTTCACTGGAGTCTTCTGGGGGAGAAAACGAGTCTGCTTACAGCATTTCTAAAAACATTTTACCATAATTACTACTAATAAAATTAGCTAAAATAACTTATTTTCATTGATTCCCATGTAATATTTTGCCTCTTTGAAAACATATCAACGGAATTAATCTGTCTAGCTCAATTTCAGAGCGTTACCTGTGATTCTGCAGGCTGTAATCCAAACAAAAGCCACAAACCATCCTTAATAGAAAGCCTTGCAAAGCAGGAATGTGCCTCAGCCCCGTTTACTGCAGAACTGAGACACAGAGGGAGGGGATAAAGGAGTAGGAGGGGAAATAGAAAGACGAGGGGGCTTGGGAAAAGGAAGAAGCGGGGGAGGGGACAGAAAACGCCTGAGGGGAAGAAAAATGCCAGTGCGTGCACACACTCCAGCATCCTTAGCAGCTCATTAGGATTCATCACAGAGAGGAGCTCCCCGACTTCCAGACTGCACAGTGGGGGAATAACTTAACATGCCCGCAGTGCAGGGTTTGAAAGCTGTTTCCTCGTCTGTCTGGAATCCCCTTTGTAGCAGATGAACAGAATTCAGACTGCTAGTAAGGAAGAGGGGAAATAACCAGGACAGAGTGCCAGCCAGGAATTAGACCGAAACACACTGCCAGAGGAGTAATGATGAGAGGAAATTCCTATTTTCTTGCAGCATTTTCCCAAGGAACAAAGAGCAATGGTAAAGAATGAAAGCATGTTAACTGCCTGGCAACTGAGGAATCAGAATCCAGCCGCACAAGATCTAGCTAGAAGGCTAACTGTTCAACAGTAATTTTCTCTCATGATTCACTGGATATCGGCCGATATTAAGAAAGATGACCAAAATAACAAGCCAACTTAAAAATCACTTTTTCAGGAGAAATATAAAGAACATCTCATCCATGCTGAATACTGCAGATACAGTACACACATAGAAGAGGAATTACATTGTTCCTGTATTAGACACTATGCTATAGTTCTGAGATGTCATTTCTTGTTTCTAGTTTGCTGAGAAGCAGGTACACAACTATATAAATCAAAAGATGGAAAAGTAAAGGTACCAATTTCTACCAGGATTGAAAATTATAGGAAGTTTCATGGTACAAATTAACCTTTGAATCTCAGAACACACAATCTTGTTGGTGACTCCGTAAAACAATGCCAACTGGGATAGCAGCATTGTGGCTCTTCTGGTAACATCACAAATGAAGACAATTTTCAGCTACTTAGAAAATGTGTATTTTATTATCTTTTCCTCCAGGTGTCTGTGGACTCTCAATTCATTTTTCCAAATAAAGTTCCACAGACACAACAGAATAAAAGAAAATAAGCAAATGTTGGTATTTGTAAGCATTCCAGGTCTACACTCCTGGGCGGAAACAAATGCTATGTGATCCAATGTTCATTTTTTCCTTTGTTTCATATACATCCTTTCTCATTGCAGGCAAATGGCCACACATAATCAACATTCGACTAATTGCATTTTAAGTTCTGAAGCACTGTGCTTATTACAAAAGGCAAGAAACTCAAAAGCCTCCTAAGCACAACCTTGGCAGCCATATTTGACAGGATTACTGGCCAGCACAACACTGTGTGGCACAGTAAAAAGACCCATGGCACTGAACGTCCCTCTGGTTCAAATCCTTGCTCTAAAATTACTTAGCCTCTGTTAGCCCCAGTTTCATCACTTACAGGGCGAGGGTCAAACTCCCTACTTCATGCGGCTGTTGAGAAATAAAGGAGACAGTATATACAAAGGGCTCAGCAGTACTTAGTCCACAGGGAGCACACAACTTTACTCCCTTATTTCTCATACAATTAGAATGGCCTGTGTTTTCCTACCGAGTGTTTTGCGCTGCTGGAGGCTGGGCGCCTCTAGATCCTTAAGCGCCCTCTCTCACCGTGACTGCCCAGTTCTCAGACACAAAACAGTCATTTGGACACTCTGCTGTCACGCATTCCTCAAATACACCTAGGCTATGCCAGTGAAGGTACCGGGAAAGGAATGATGACGATTTGGCATCGATTACTCACTCCACACAAACTGCTTCTCTGCCTATGTCTCTGGTCCTGACTTCACCCCAGAGCTCCCCTTTTCAGCCATAACTTGCCTGCTAGTCATGCACCTTCTACCTGGATGCCCCTAGAGACTTCAGCCACAGCACCCAAAATTAAAAGCAGGTGCTCAGGAATGAACTTAGGAACCGTCTTGACCGCTCTCTCCCTTGACGTGCTGTTGTCAGTCACCGTGTCCTGGGAGTCTATTTCTACAAGGTTCTCACATTGCTTCCTCTTTTCGTTTTTAACCCTTCACTTTAGGTCATCATTAAATACTGTGTAGACTTTCAGTCTTATTCATTTTTTAAATCTATTTATTTTTGGCTGATTGAACGCCCAGTAGCACATCCTTTACTATGGTACTCCACTGTTCGAGAGGAGTCGATGGCTCCCTGTTGCCTTTCCAATCTGATATCACTATTCCACATCCCCCCAAACACCTTGCCCTCCAGCCAAACCAGGTTACTCTCACTATTCTATGCCTCAGTTACGGACTTTATTTTTGAACTCCCATTTTTTGAGTGCTTAATAAATACTGAATTGAAAAAAAAATGATTTCTGAGAGTTGTGTTTCAGTAAATGGAAAAAGCATTGATCAAAGTCACGAGTCCAGCCTTTTCCAACTCCTTGTGAATTCAGGCATGTAACTTATTTTCTCTACATCTCAGGTTTCTCACATATAGTTAGGCTGATAAAAACATATTACACTGGCTGATAATGTGAAAGAATTAAAAATGTAACAAAAATGCAATAAAAGTACAAGTTGTTACAATACTATCATTAGTACAAGTTCTTCCAAGTTTGTTTCCAGTTTAGAAAAATCACTCTTGGAGCTGTAATCAAAGTACTCACAGAGGAAACTTAAAAAAAAAAAAAAAGCAAAAAAGCCTAATAGCCACACTTTATCAAATCAGTCAAGAGTTAAACTGTTTCATTCTGGATTAAAGAAAAACATTTTCTTCAGAAGAGACAAATTATTAATGACATGGGGGGCAATAAATCTATGCCCTCACAAAAATCTATATACATTCATTTCCTTTTTAAAATAATACAGTATCAAGATACACTTTTTTCAGCTTTTTTTTTAATAAAAGACAGTAACTATTTTTGTATATATATGAGTGGAAGGAAATATGTTAAAATTCAACTAATTTTCACTACAGTTGGTGGAATTACAAAGTAATTTTTTAATTTTCTTTTTTATGGTTTTCCACATTTTATGAATTTCCCAATTTCTATGTACTATTTCTACGTATTACTGAATCAAATTAAAAAAAAAAGCCAAAAATAATATATAAAATGTCACTTTGGGTAAAGCTAACAAAAAAACCTGGCCACGAGATATCATCCCAAAGCCCCACTGACTAGATGATGGCAGGTTCTGTCATTTCATGGGGTCCATTTCCACTTGTACTTAGGCCATCACAGCAACATCCCCTCAGATAGCCACTGGTACTCAATTTAACTCAAAATGGACCCTCAGAGCCCTCGTTAAAAATTCTTACAGAGTAAGAATGCAACTGGATGAAACATGAAATTGCCAATATTTAACCATTTCATTTCTGGTTAACACTTTCTGATCTACACAAACAGCAACTTTTACATATACAGTTTAATCTAATATTAAAAATTAAAATAACAAGATAACAGACTAAAAAGGCAATGAAGCAGAAAGAGAAATAAAACATGAAACAAAAAAGGGGAAAGACTGTTCAAATTATATTTACTCTTCTTCCCAATCTATTTGGTGGCTTAACTGATATATGTGAGAAAGGGTCAATCTCAGTTCCTCAAACTCATAAGATTCACTTCTGGGCATCATCTGTCACTTACTATTAAGTAAAGGTGAGCTTTAAGTGTTGATTTATTTAATTAACACGTTATTTAGTATAGCTGATCCTCTCACTCCTTCGTCTCCCACATTCAATCACCAAATGACAAGGATTCTACCTCTGATATGTCTCTCAAACATTATCTCTTTCTCTATCCCCTCCGCCACTGTTCCAAGTGACAATCATCTCTTGCCTGATTTCCTAACAGGTTTTGCTGCAATTAATAAACTCCATTCTAACTTCAAGTAACCAGAATGACCTTTCTTAAACTAATAATGATAATACAAATAATAACTATCACTAAGTAGTAATTCACACTTACAGTGGGCATTATCTAAGTTAATTCTAACAACTCTACAAATAAGGTACCTTTATCCCTTTCTACAGAAAATGAAAAAAAAGCCTAACGTTAAAATTGCCCAATGTCAACAGCTTGAATATAGAACTATGATTTGAATCAAAATAATCTACCTTTAATGGACACTCTAAACCATACTGCCTTCCAAACGTGAATATATGATTTGCCTGCTTGAAATGCTTCAGTGACTTTCTTTTTCCTGAAATCTTAAATATGCCTTACTTTGGCGTTCTAATGTCTGGCCCCTATTTACCTTCTCTGGCCTTATCTCTTTTCACACACTATAAAATTGCCAAGCTCTTTCTACCACCCATGCTATACAGCACCCATTCTACTGGAACAATGCTAGGATGATTTCTGAACCTTTAATGAGAAGCCCTTCTTGTCATTTGCCATACAGCACTATGTGTTTTCTGCTCATTTCCCTCACTGGACTGTAGGCTCCCCCAAACCAAGGAACAGGTATATTTTAGTCATGGGCATATCCATGAGACCAAGCACAGTGCTGGCACAAAGCTGACTTTCAAAGGTATTTTTGATTGACTAAACAAAAAATGCCTAATAAAACAAGCAATTCTGCTTTTTGATGGAAAAGATCTTTCAAGTAAAACCCAGTAATTTTAATTCGTCTATAATTATTAGGTTGATGCTCTTGAAATTGCCTATTGTAGATCAAAAACTGCCAAATATCAGCAATTTTAACATGATTAAAACGATATTTCCAGCCTTATAATTCAGGAAACCTTTAGAATTCCCTAAACAGATAGGACTTCCAGAAAGTCACCAGTGGGGACATGAATTTACAGAGATAGGATATGGGGACTGAAAATTATTTCCACAAATAACAATTTGAAGGAAACTTGGCTTAGCCCATTTGTGTTGCTATAAGAAAAGTACCATAAACTGAATGGTTTATAAATAACAGAAATTTATGTCTCACAGTTCTGGAGGCTGGGAAGTCCAAGATCAAGACGCTGGCAGATTCAGTTGTCTGATGGGGACCCATGGCCATTTTTCATTGTGTCCTCTCATGATGGAAGGGGTAAGGAAGC
Organism: Cynopterus sphinx; assembly: GCA_030015415.1. Lineage (NCBI taxonomy): Eukaryota > Metazoa > Chordata > Mammalia > Chiroptera > Pteropodidae > Cynopterus > Cynopterus sphinx. The sequence goes on along the minus strand of CM057385.1, from coordinate 122,010,738 downwards.
TCTCTGGGGTCATTTTTTATAAGAATACTAATCTCATTCATGAGGGCTCTGCTCTCTTGACCTAATCACCTCCCAAAGAACCCATCTCCAAACTCCATTATATTGGGGGGTTAGAATTGCCACATATGAATTTGGAGCAGGGCACACATTCAGTCTACAGCAGACCTACTGTAACAACTGCTATATGGAAGCAAACAATATAATTTTAACCAAAAGTCCATTCACAACCTATTTTCTTACAGAATCAGATGGGCAGAGTATTCAGCTGTGAACAACAGAATCATGGGCTATTTGGGGGAGCATAAGTCAAACACACTATCTAATTTTCCAGAACATTAAAACTTAAAAGAACCACATTTCAGAGAAGAGGCCATAAAGGCAACAGGTATGGAACCTCACCTGAGGTCACATTAACTAGTGGCAGAGAGAAAATTAGTACTCAGGCTTCCTAACTCCAAGGCCAGGGCTCTTTTGGCTAAACTGATCCCACAGGCAAGTTCTCATGATTTAATATTACTGAATCCTTGTCTATTATCAAATCTACCAGAGAGGTATTTTTAATTAAAAACAAAAGATCTGTGCAATAATAAAGTTATAATTAGATATTTAAATTATTTTTCTTGACTGGTAAAATGTGGTTGGGTCTCACTCTAGGACTTCACTCAGACCATCAGAAATTTAAATATTAGTTACATGGTCTAATTTAGGTTCTGTATAAAAGCTTAAAATACATGGAAAAAGAGTCTTACCACTAAAGTTTATCACTAAAAACACTTCAGAAAACAATGCACACAGGTTTCAGAAACACAGGGCTGACTGAATGGAAGCAAAGAGAAACATTAGAATGTGTTGCTATTTCATTATTCTCTCATTATTAAAAGGATCAGTTAAGAAAGCAGTTCTGACATATTTTCTACTAAACAAAACAGATAAAAGAACAAACAAGTCACTAACATAAAAGGTAAAAAATAACCAAAAGGAAACACAAAAAAGGACTAGAGGACTATTCTGGAATTTGGAGACCTTTGAAGTACATCATTTCATCCTCCATTCTCAACTCTAATTTATTTGATTCACAAGGCCCAAACAGCTACAGGTCTTAGAACTGGGATCTTAGAAGCCATAGGAGTCTCTTTGGGTCTGTCTTATGTGTTCTATGTAGAGATGAGAGGTGAGGAGCCCTTAGCCAAACCACAGAAAGAACAGAAAACAAAAAAATCTAGGACTATTTGGTCTGTAGAAATTTATTCCATAAAGCCAAGAGTAGTTCAAAATCAAGTAGTCTATCTTATGTTCATAGATTATGTATTTACTCTATCAACAAATTGAAGAAAATCATATTCATTAAGTGCTGAAAAAGTTTTTGATAAAATTCAGTAGATATTCTTAACAAAAACTTGAAGCCAGAGATAAAAGAATATTACTTAAAAATTACTTGCAAAAAAAAAAAAAAAAAAAAGAAAAAAGGAAGAGCATGCTTTCCAAAAGACTGATAAACAAAAACTATTTTAATTCAAATTGGGAACTTGATAAGGATGTTGGTTATGACCATAATCATTTTACACTGTCTTGATGCTTCTATAAAATATGAAAATAAACCAAAATAATTTAGTAGCCTGTATAAAGTTAAAAAAGAAGTAAAACTGTTTTTGCTGCTGCTAATGTATACCTGAAAAGCAAAAGATGCTAGTATAAAATCAGAAGGACTAATCAAAATATCAAGAGGTAGATAATTTTTAAAAATCAATGTCTATTCTCTATTGTAGTAATTAGCACCTAGAAATAAAAATTGAAAAAAAAATACTGTATTTGCTATAGCAAGCACACTCTAAGATAATTCTTAGAAATAAATTTAAAAGGAGAGGCACAAGACATACACAAAGGCAACTTTGAAGTTTTTAACAGACTTAAATTAAGACTTAAAAGGGAAAATATACCATATTATAATAATATAACTTAAACCCTAAATTAATATGTAAATTAAATGTGATTCAAATTAGAATCCTATAACTTCACAAGGTGGCTGTAGTGGTAAGATTGGAGAAAATTTTCAAGTTTATGTGAAAGATTAAATATGCAATAGGTTTTAAAAATTAAAAACAGTGAAAAAGACATGCTTTACCAGAATTAGAACATAACTCAAAGCCACTTTAACCAGTAATGATATAGAAACATAAAAACAGATCAATAAACAGAACAATCTAGAAATTAATCCCAGTATATACAAGAATTTAAGCCATAAAAAGATGATAATTCTATTCAATAGGAAAACAGGAGGAGCACAACTGGTTATCCATCTGGGAAAAAGTAAAATTGGATCACTATCATTTGCCACGTGCAAAAATTAATTCCAGATGGATTAAAGAAGTAAAAATATAACATACAAAAAAAATTTTGCAAGAAAATCTTGAAAATTACATTTACAAAATCTAGAGGTAGAAGAGACCTTACCCAAGGCACAGTTTTCTACATAAAAACTGAATATGTTTTGTATGGTATGAAACCATAAATAAAGCCAACAAAAAAATACAAAATTTTAGAAAGATATGTATAATAAAGGTACAAACGATTAATACACATAATATATAAAGAATGCTTAGAAAATTATATTTTAAAAAACCTTAATAGAAATATCTACAAATATGAAGAGGTAATTCACAGAAGAGGAAATTGGTCAAATTTACTGGTAGTCTGGGAACTACAAACTAAAGAAGATATGCAGGCATCACTTATATCCATTCATAGCAAAAATTAGATAACAGTGATAACGAATACTGTTTGGAAGATGGGTCTTACATTGCTGGTGGAACTGTGAACTGTTACAGCCTTTCAGAGAAGCAAACAGGAGGCTAGACAATTAAATATGAAAAGTGAATAACCAGTTTAAAAAATATATATTATCCTTTGATCCAGCAATCACACTTCTGACTCTATTCCATAAAAGTAAGATTCAGAACACATGTAAGGATGTTTAGTAAAACATTAGATAGCCGCTAAAATCTGGAAACAAAGTAAATATCTACCGAAAGTAAAACGGTTGAATAAAAGACTACACTTAAAAACAAACAAGTATATAATCTCATGTGTTTAAATGAAATTCTGTGTAAGTACTATAAGCTTCATTGAATCTGTTGCTTCATTTCTAAAACAGAAATAGTAATCACCGCCTCACAAGGACTGTCTTGAGATTAATGAGATAATGAATATAAAGTGCTTAGTACAGCATCTGACATATATTATGTGCTCAAAAAGAATAGTTATTGTTATATTTTTTCCCTTAAGAGTAAATTTAAAGTTTTTTCACTTAAAAAAAAAAACAGGGAGGAAGAGTGCCTCCAAACTCCACTGCTTGTAACAAATAATAAACACCTTAAAAACATACATACCTATCTATGTATTTTATATTACTGAAAGGTCACTTGCTCCTGGATTACAAAAGCCACATGAAAACATTCCTACACATACTCTTCACTAAAAAGCTTGACAAAGTAAGATGATGACAAAAGCATTCTTCAGTTTTTTTTGCAAGTTACTGTTTTTGTCTTCCACTCTATAAATCAAGTCACTCTTTCCTCCTTTAAATTTAGTCTTTGAATAAACTAAGCAAAAAAAACCCTCCAAGGTAATATATGTGAAATTTCAAAACACAAAGCATATACCTGGCCAAGAATCCAAGTCCAGAATAAATAACTTTTAAAAATTAGTAAGAAACATACAGAGATATTTCCTTCCCCACCCCACATATACAATATGCATGCATGTGTGTGTGTGTGTGTGTGTGTGTAAACGTGTGCGTGCACACACACACACACACACACACACAATATGTACATATCCTGCTGTCTGAAGTCTGCTTGGGCTGCTGAAACAAAACACCACAGACTGAATGGCTTATAAATGGCAGAAGTTTATTGCTCACAGGCTCTAAATCCAAGGGGTGAGCATGGCTGGGCTCTGCTGAAGGTCCTCTTCTGGGCTATGGACCACAGATCTCTTGCTTTGTCCTCACACAGTAGAAGGTAGCAAGAGATCCTTCTGGGGCCTTTTTTATAAAAGTGCTAATCCCTATCACGAGGACTATGTCCTCATGACCTAACTGCCTCCCAAAGGTCCCACTTCTTAATATCAACACCCTGGAGATTAGGTTTCAACATATGAATCTGGAGTGACACAAACATTCAGAACATACCACCTCTTATATGCAAGAATGTTCACAGCAGCTTTATTCATGAAAGCTAAAACTGGAGGGGAAAAAACCCACAAACTGCTGTAAAGGCAGAAAAGATTTTTTTTAAAGTGTGTTTTACTGATGTAATGGAATACTCTCAGCAATTAAAAAAATGAAAACAAAAAGAGAGCTACTGATACATTCCCAAAATGGATGAGCAAAAAAGTCAGATACAAGCAAGTATGTGCTATATGACTATATGACTGCATTTAAAGGAAGTTCAAGATCAAAACTAATCTTGGGAGAGAGAACTCTGAATAACGGTTCTTCGAGGTTACAGTAGGGGTGGTTATAACAAGAAAGGGGCAGGAGTAACTTTATGGGGTGATGAATACATTCTTCCTCTTGGTAGTGGTCACAGCAGTATTTACATGTAAAATGTCATCAAGCTGCACACTTTAAAATAGTGAATTTTAGCCTATGTAAAGGACAGCTCGTTGTAAAAATTAATTATAAAAATTTTTAAGTAGTTTTTCCTCTCAAAAAATTGCAAAGCAAATGGAAAAATGTCAATTACCACTCCCATACAATGATATATATCTAGGAAGACACAAAACACCAACTTGTATTAGATAACACTGTCGTGCAAAACAAAAAGCATTCACTAATATTATGATTAAATAATGATTAAATAATATTATGGTTAAATAATTTCTTTTTAAGATCATCTACCAGCAATTTAAACTAATGCATATATCCATTAGAAATCTTTTTAGCTTCTAGCCATCTCCATTATAAAAGATTAATGTGAAATATAAAGCATACAACATCAGCATATATCAAACATTAATTGAATATATCAGATTTTGTGAACAGCTAATCTTTTACACATCATATAATTACCATTTGAGAAATAGACATCACCATTTTCATGGAACCAGAAAAACAGAATACTTCATGTCTTTAAATTATCAGTATGAATAGCCAAACCAAAAATATTTAAGAAATACTTTTTGGCCAACATTTCAAAGGACTTCAAAAGAGAACTAGAAAGAGTTTAAAACTGAGAATTATATATCCAATCAAATAAAATATGATGTACCAACAACAACAAAAAAATCAACAAGATTTACTTTGCTTGCTTGACATGTTAGACACTCTCATCTTTGATGCCTCCATTTATACTACAAGCACATGCTCTCCCATCTTTCCATGCCTGGGGAGCTCTTTTCTGGAACCCATCTTAAATGTTATACCCCTGATAAAGACTCTCCTACTCTCCCAGGCTGAATTTATTACTACTTTTGATGGTTTCCACTATGCTTTTTTCAAAGTATCACAGGACAAATGTCCATTATATGACAGTTAAATCCTTTTGTGTTTGACCTCCTAGCTCCAGCATTGTGGCTATAACAGGCACTCAATAAATGCTGGTTAAACAATTTTATCAACAGAATGGAGAGAATTTAAATACTAGTTCTGGAAAGAAAAAATATGATGAAAAGGAACACTAATAGTTTGGCAAATCAGTAACATTATCTGGTGAGGAAAGATACAATTTCATGTTCAAGTGCTGTTCTTCCCTTTTAAACATTTTTTTTTAAATAATAGTTTTATAGAGGTATAGAGGTATTACTCATCTCTAATTAGGTTTTAATATATTTTTAAAAGAAGTTCCACCTTTTGTCACATTGAAAAATTCTCATGTTATTAAGGGTTCTGAGTAATTCATTCATAACCCAGGTTTAAGATTTGCATATCATTGGAGAGACTGCTTCCTAAATATAAACATTTCAAGAATTTGAGAAAACAAAAACAAAAATTAAAATCAATAACATGGTTGCAAAGGCACAAACCTTGCAGAAAAGTATTTCAAATTCTTTTATCTTTGTACAAGGAGTCGTTTTTATTACTTCACTTGCAAAAACTTAAAAAATGTATGAAATCAAGAAGGGAATACCATAAAAAATGAGAATTCTTCACTTTAGATAAACGAACTAAAAGGGAATATGAAAGAACCAAGTGCTTTCAATTGTAGAAACTAGAAAGTAGGCCCTATGTACAAATACTACACTACTGTGATGTATAAAAAGGATGAAAACAAACAAAAGTTTCTACACATTGCATAGCATAACTGATCTGACTAAAAATGTAATTATGGTCAAAAAGGATTAGACACACCATGAGTAGAGGACATCTTTTTGCCTCTGAGGTGAAATCAATCAAGGGAGAAAATTTATGCCTTCTCCTTTGTGCCAACACTAGAAATAACCTTGGACCAGAAGTAGGAAAGTTCTATTCTTTATATTAGGTAAAGGAATTATAAAAAAAATTCTTGGAAATCAAAAAGCCACACTGATCTTTCCACAATGAATTTCTGAAAGTATTCATGTTAAAGCTGAATGATCATCCCCTTACCTTGGTGATGAGAATGCGGTATTTTTCTACCAGGTGGTCATTGTTGTGACAACCCGCGAGCAGCTGCCAGACTTCGCCTCGAAGAGCTTCGGGAACGCCGCTTCTCACCAAGGGTGACAACTGCTTTGGTCTCACACTCAGATTGAGATGCCTAAAAATAAAGCCATAATACAGAAGTGAATAAAAGATTCCATAAAGAGTTTTATTTTTATGAAAACCAAACTTAATGATGTACAAAGACTTAATAAAGTTCCCGTGCCAATAAAGAAAAAAAAAGATCAAGCTGTTGAATTAGATGTGGCCAAGATAACTATAAAAGAAGGAATTACTTCCTAAGTATCTTAAATTAATGGTTTTTTTTTTTTTTAATAAAAAGCAAAACTGGAAACCATAGCTTTACAGGTTATAGGTTATAGGTTAGGTAAGATAAACAAAGCAAAATTCCCATCGGTGGACACATAGCCAAAGATAAGGGCTTGGCCTTGCATCAAAATTGACAAATACACTGTGTACTTATACACTCTAAGCTAAAATAAATATTTGTTCTAAGTTAAAATAAATACTTAAAATAAATATAAAAAGAAATGCTTTCAGCAGTTTTTGTGATATCTTGTTTCAAATGCTATTTTTGAATGACTATGGTGATTAAGATAGCTTCTACTATACTATTAAAACATCAAAACAAGCTGTTGAAGCCTTTGAACTTCATCTTTCTCATCTATAAAATAGGAAAATAAAACTTAAAATGTTGGTATCAATATACAAATATATAATCATGCATTCTAATTTGATCCTTACAACAAGTATCTGAGTATCTCTAGTTTTACAGATGAAGAAAGAAGATCAGGGAAATTGACTGAATAACTGAGGTAGTCCTCAAGCTCTAAGACAAATAAATGTTCTATTTGCTATATCCCAGCTGCTCTGTAATATGAAAGCCTCTATTACTGTCATTAAAGCAGAATTCTACATGAAGAAAGCCCTGTGATGATCAGATTTAAGCAGAAGTTACCAATACAAAATGACCACTATCAAAATGTAAAAAGTCCTGAGACTTTTTTCCAAATGTTCCCAGAATTCTGCAGAATAATGCACACTACATTAAAAATGGTTAACTCTGTGATTCTAGTACCCTAATGTAAGAGCTATAGACAATTCAATACAATTTTGTCTTTGCTTAGGAAAAATATATATATATAAATTGAAGAGCTGGGAGCAGAAGAACAAAAGTAGCTACTTAATTCAAGGACGGGTACACTATAATCTGTGAGTCAAATCTAGCTCCTATAAATCAACTTTTAATAAAACACAGTCATTTTTTATTTGTTTATGTATGTCTATGACTGCTTTCACACTGCAAGAGCAGAGGTGAGTAACTTTGACAGAAATTCTTGGACTACAAAGCCTGAGATATTTACATTTGACCCTCTACAGGAAAAATAAACCTAAGCCTAGGTTTATTTGTAAACTCTAGCTTAATATATGTTGGTAACATCATTTTCAGAATAAGTTTATGTCACTGATACTATTAACTTTATCCAACATAGCACACTATTTTATACTGACATTACTTCTCTTATCTACTAAGAGTCACATAAAAATGAACTTGGAGAATTAGAGCTCGGAGGTATTATTACTAATATTGTCACACAAATCTAATGTAGAATTAAATAAACCAGCTTTGGGACTAGATTGTAGACTGTGTTAAAAATTCTGGGCCTGCCATTTACTAACTAGAATTTCTGACTTAATCTTTGAGCCAGTTTCCTCATCTGTGAAAGTGGATACTTGTTCATAAAGCTGTGATAGTTGAGATAAAGCACATAACTAAGCACAGTGCCTGGAGTATGGTAAAATTCACTAGTTCTTAACTACATTTACTACTACAACAATATTCATTATTTTTAATCTCTAATAATCCTGAATGGCAGTTTTACAGACTTATATTTTGTAAATGAATATAGAGACTCAGAGGAGTTAAGTGATTTGCCTGAGACCATACAGCTTGGAAGTAGAGCGGCAGGCTCTGAAGCCATGTCTATAAGGTTCTAAAATTCCATGATATAACACATAATAATAATGAAAAAAAAATAACGAAATGAATTGAGGAGAAACTACATTACTATTTCTGAATACATGACTGATACTAGCATAAACAGTTTTAAACAGCCTGAAGACAATTAACATATCTGAGTATGGGAGAAGGGCATAACTTAATTAAATGATTATCAAAATGAATAAGCTTGATAAAACAAATTCTAAGCAATTGTATAAAATGCTGGTGAGTTCTAATAAAATCTAAAATCTAAATGCTGTATCGAAATATTTTAAATACATTATCTGTAACCATTCGAGATTCAATTACATTCTATTTTAGAGCAGAAACCTTTTTATACAGATGAAATTCTCCCAGCAGCAGTCCAAACACTCCAAATTTACTAAACTGAAAATATAATTGTGATGAGAGCATCAGCAGGTTTGTCTCCTGATTGCTAAAGAAATATCAAAAATAAATGAGAACTATTCCCTTGGGGGGCTTTTGCAGAGCTTATTTATTAAAACTACTATGTAAAGACAAACCACGCTTTGGCTTGCATTTTCCTCCTGTACCCATATGACATTTCCTGATGTGAAGAGTGTTTTACCAGGAGTGTAAAGCATCGTGAGAGTGCTAGGAGCAGATGATGCCCATTTGTAGTCCTAAACCTTAAGGGCATGAAGTTTTTTTTTTAAATGCTGAGACACGATTTTACTAAGAATACAGCAAAAGGCTTCAACAGTTAAAACTTCCAAGAAAAATCAGACCCCCGGGGTGCTTCTATGACAACCCTAATAACCCGAGAGTCTGAAATAGACAAGTACTTCCATCACTTTCAAGCTTGGCTTTTTTTTCAGCATATACTGGTATCCTACACAGGGGAAAAGGAAACTACATAAATGTCTTACCAACCTGACTTACCCACGTCTCTGGTTTCATTAGTAAACACCTGAAGGTAGAATATTCTTTTAGACAGTTTATAGGATGGCTTACCATTGTTGTCAAGTTATATCCCGAGATGATGAGAAATTCCTGAATTTTACAAGTGTTAGTTGGAAAACAAATTGCAAGAACAGTTAATATATACCGTGTTTATAACTTTCTGCTCTGTCACTTTAGGTACATAACACGATCATGAAAATCCCACCTGGGGTCTCTTCTGTGGCTCTATGTATTGTGTGAGCATCCTCTACACTTCACTGATTATTGTGTATTATCTTAACTACTGTGTATTATTTTAACCAGTCAGTGGTTCCTAACCTCTTCAATACAGAGGACCTCTTTCCTTATTTAGTCTCACCATTTTCTGCAGCAATGAGAATGTATTAGGTTTCTGATACCCTGAAAGTTGACTGCAGATCTTCACTCCTACCCTCATACACCTCTAAAAACAGATTCTAGACTGTGAACCTCACATTTTGATTTCCATTATTGGTTCCAAAATTGAATATTGTAGTTAGGTAAGATGCCCTACCCAAAAGAGAGAATTACAGATGAAAAGAAGAACTGTTCTATTATAACTTACCATTTTGACAGCAGTTCTCCCCATGTTTCAAGAATTTTTTCTGCACATTCTTTGGATACATCACCAGATCCACTCAAGAGAGGTTCATCGTTATCTTTAATAACCAAAACACACACAAAAAGATAACAGAAGTGGCTATGCTAGCCAGAATAATGACATGGAAATGTAACAGTAAAATTCAAAAGATTTTGCTGGAGGCAGAAAGTCATAATTTCTCTCCTTTACTGTATAGGTGTAAATACAAAGAAAATAAAAATGGTCCTATGTTGTTGTAACCTTTCATTCTCTTTTGTTTTCCATGTAGGTCCATATCATGTCAACTTCAGAAAAGAGCTATTAAATAAGGTGAGAGGCCTCTAAATATGGTATTTTCTCTCTCCTTTTCCATAATAGCTTATGTACAAAAATTCATCGCAGTTAAAAAATTTATAAACCACCTAAGTGTCCAACAATGGAAGATGAGAAAATAAACGAATAAATTATAAAACATGTTATTGCATGTTGACATTTATTTATATAATGATATGATAAACTACCATATAAAATAAAAATATCAGGAGCTAAATCTTTATTATGACCTAATCTATGTGAAGTAATAGGAAATGGTCTGGAATGAACTTCAGCCAAGACATTAACAATTACCATCCCTGAATGATGAAGTTAGATTTTTTCTTTTTCATGTTTTCACGACTTTCTAAATTTTCTACAATGGCATATAGTCATTTATAACAGAAAGTACAAAAATATTTTAAAAGACCAAAATGAGTCATTTCAAATTTAATTCAAGTGAGTAGGAAAACTAAATTAAAATACGAATTTAAAGATTTTAAGAGAAAAATGGTGAAAAAGTGACACTGATAAAGGCATGTGAGAAGCATTGAAAAGTGTAAAAGTGGGGGGGAAAATAAGAACTAAGTTATCTATTTAATCAATCCTCTTTTGTTGGACACTTGGGAAGTTTTCAACTTTTTGCTACAAATAGAATCAGGATGAATATATCTCATTGCTTTTGTTGGGTGCATGCCCAGAAGTGGACTTCCTAGATTTTTTTTTTTTAAAGAACTTTTAAGGATTCTGAAATTTACTGACAAATTGCCTTCCAAAATGGTTTTACTAAATTAACTAAATTATATTTCCACTACCTGGATACAACAGTACTTGTTTCCATGTGTCCTCACCAATGCTGTTTCTAGATTTTTCTGATTTACCTTGTCTAAGCATAGATTGGCGCTTTATACACCTGACGATTACACCATGAGTTTGTATTCCTACTAGGGAATCAGACAGCACTGATTTTAAAGGCTCAGAAATCCACGATACTTATTACCAAACTTTATTACATTATTATGCTGGGCATTATCATCAATTTTAATAGTTAGATAGGGAAGAGGTTAAACTGAATTTGAGACATCTCCTGTGGATGGATGAATCAGAAAAAGAGAAAGGCTTGAGGGCACTAAGATAAGCTCCTACTTCACTATTTTGCTAGAATTGGTCCTATTTTCTAATGCCTCAAGTAATTCTCTACTCACTAAAATATTAATATAATCCAACTCTTTGGAGGACTGCCACTATAAAAAATGTACTAAAATTTATGAGAGATAACAATTTCCTCAAAGATTAGAAAGACCTATCTTATAAAATTCTCTTTTACTGTTTGGATGCTTTCTACAAATCTGGATAGCAGGAATTTAAACTCTGTGTTCAGAACTCCATGTACCTAAGGCAGGGGTGCAGGTGGGGAGTAAGCTGCAACTTCAGCTTCAGGATGTTGCTTCTGAACACCTGCCCTCTATAACTGCTGGCTTCTGGGCCTGTGAGCCCAAATGTCCTAGGATAAGGAGCCTCTCTAGAAGACTGTAGGCATTTCTTTTCAGGGAGCAAACAGTTCACAACAGGACCTGGGTTAGAGAATAAAGATGGCATGGCTGCACAGTCTCTTCAGTTCCAGTTAAGCATTTCCTGTATACCAGGGATTGCGCTGCATACTAGAGAAACATTGTGTAGCAAAAACAGACACACTCTTTTCCTTCACAAAGCTTGTGTTCTAGTGTTTCCTGATTCTCCTGTGATGCCAAGAGTCCTTATTTCTCCCTAGGTAAGGGCTGTCAGTAAGGGTCTTTGAACCCCCTCAATTATATTTAAAATTTATGCCTGCTATTGGCCCGAACTAGATGTGAGTCCTAACTAATGCTATCCTTTAGCTGGGCCCAAATTTCTTGGTAACTTGATTATAATTATTTTAAAAAGGTCCTTCATTAATCACTTTGAATCTCCAATTGGCTTTTGCATAAATATTTATTAAAAAAGAATTCCAAATCCTATGTCACATTATTAGCTGATAAAATTATAATACTCTGAATGGTTCTCCACCCCAAAACAGAAATGCTCTCCCTACAATTTACCTTCTTCTTCATCATCTTCCGGAGGAGAAGGTATCATTGAACTCTGAGATCCAGACTGTGGCAGGCGAATTGAGGGACTGGCTGTAGTCTTCCTCCTCTCTCTTTCTGATTCACTTTCCAAGCATACGACTTCATATAAAGTGTCAGTATTGCTCTTTCTCTCCTTTTGCTTTATCTAGAAAATAAAAGAATATTATTTATTAAGTGGTAAAATGCTTTATTTTTTAATTGAGCACTACTTCTAACTTCATACAGGATGTGAAAATAAAAAAGTATTACTTTAAATATCTACACTAAATGTAACCTTTTCTAAATAGAAAAGCATGTTTAGATTTTAAAACCCTTAAAAAAAATAAGGTCTTTACTGAGCAGAACTTTAGTTCTGCAATTTTACTTACTATCTTAAGACTGTACCATCAAACATCCAACTATCAATATTTAGTAAGTATGAACTAAAAAGTTAAAGTTAACTGATCTATATAGCTTTCAAGTTACTTTAAGGTATCCATCAGTTTCCTATATAAAACTATACATTAAAACATGTTTTTAAATATTCTAAAACAAAGTTTAGAACTAAGAAAGTCCTCTTATTTCTATGTCTTCCCTACTCTGTTAGCTTAATTAAAACAGTGTAGGAAACTTTACATCAACTGAAAGCTACAGCTGGCCATGGAGGAAGAGGTGAGTGGTAGAAAAGAGATGACTAGAATCCACAAAAATTTTGATAACTCAAATTGGTTTGTGTTTTGGTTTGATTTTGAGGAGAACACATAACAATTTAAACCGACCCAAATTAAAAATTAAGAACAGGGAATATAAAACTCTACCAGTATAATATTTAAATATATTACCATTTCAAATTACAGCCAGTTTAAGAAGGAGGAGTGGGGGGGAGGGTGAAATACAGAGCAGGAAGAAAAGGGAGAACTGTAGGAAAAGATACAAAGAGAATTAGAAAGGTGGCTACAACAAAGAGAAAGACACATACACATAAAGCAAAATGTGGAAGGAGAGAAGGAGAAACATGGAAAGTTCATTAGGTACAGAAATACCAGGCAGAGCAGATTTTATCATCTCAATGTTCATTTGGGTTGATAAGAGAAATCACCCCAATCTTGGAAGGCCAAGATAATGGCAACATGTCCTTTCAATATCATCCTGAAGCAATGTTTAATATAGGAGTCGGTAAACTTTTCTGTAAAGGGCCAAAAAGGACATATTTTAGGCTACGTGGGCCAGTACTATCTGTCTCAACTACTCAGCTTTACCAGGATGGTACATAAGCAGCTCTAGGCAGTAAGTGAGTTTGGCCGTGTTCCAAAAAGACACAATGAAAACAAGCACCAAGCCAGATTTGACCCACAGACTAGTTTGCCGACTTTGCTTTAACATGTTCACCCAAGGGTTACTTAATATTCTAGATGAATAAATGATTTTGACTTAGCTACTTACTATTAATTAAGAACATAGACTCTGTGAGGTTACATATTAACCTGTAGATTTGTATCCAGTAGATATGCAAATGATTTCTGTCCAATAGAAAAGATAACCCAAAGGTTACCTACAGGACATTAACCAAGTTTTGTTTCTAACATGGCAATTTTTTTCTAATATTCATTATTTTTATTTTTTTAAGGACAAACCATGTAAACTCAACTTCCTCAAACACTTAGAACCAGTTTTACCATCTTACGGTTCCCTCAATACTTAATGAAGTGAATTAAAACTTTTGAACATGTTCATTACAAATTTGTAATTATGACTTTTAACTGTTGCATATTATATTTTGATAAGCAATAGTATTCAACTTTGGTTATAAATTAGTCTCTGGAATATTAGTTAATTGCTATCTGAAACAGATGAAAAATTGGTAGCTTTTCAGCTTTAAAAAAAAGGTCTCAGAGACTATATAAATGTGATAACCACTGCAGTTCACCTAGAAACTCTTCCATAACAGCAACCAGAGCAATACTGCCTTTGAGGTCAGATAAACAGAGTCAAGAACTAGACTCCAATTGTAAGTCAAGTACTCCAGCTATTAAAAATGCTGATCATTGTAAAAGTTGAGTAATAGTACAGGAGTGTTCATTATAATATTATTTTTATTTCACTGTATGTTTGAATTTTCTATAATAAAAAGCTTTCTAAACAGCACTCTTAAGACAAAAAAAAGGAGACTTAAATAAATGGAAAGATCTTGGATAAGATGACTTGACTTCATAAAGATGTCGATACTATACTCCCCAATAAAAATACCATCAATTTTTTCAGAGCTACAAGAATTGAATGTAAAATGTATATAAAAAATAAACAATTAAGACTATCCAGCATCCCCCCCCCACACACAAAAACAACTGGGGAGGGAAGGTAGCCCTAACGAGGCATTAAAAGATATTATGTAGTCTTCCATAATTAACACAGTGTGGTAATGGTACATAAATAATATAAAAAACAATGAAAATATATATAAACCAGAAAGAGGTATAAGTACACAAGAATGTGATATATAGTGGCATCTCAAATCAATGGAGATAAAGTTAAACTTTCTAATGAATGCTGCTGGGACAAGTGAATGACCATCTGAAAAAAGATTGAATCAGATCCATACTTTACACCATTTACCAGAATAAAATACTAATGATTCAGAGATCTAAAGGTAGTAAAATGAAACCATATAAGTAATAAGTGAAAACGTGTCATTTCCTTTATTACTTGGGAGTAGTGAAAGCATTTCTAATTATGACCCCAAATCCAGACACATCAAAGGAAAAAACTGATAAATTTGAGTATATAAAAAGAAACTATATGGCAAAAAGTCCAAAAGACCATCATAAGTTAAGTCAAAACACAAGTCACAATCCAGCAGAAATATTTACACTTATATCTCAAAAGGTTAATTTCTCAACTATATAATGGGTTTCTAAAAAAGAAAAGGAAAAAGACAAAAACCAAAGAGAAAAAAGTATGGAGACAATCCAGAGAAAAGAAAAATCACCCTTAAGCATATAAAAAAATGCTTGTTTTCAATCTTTAGAGGATAAATTAAAGCTACCATTAGGTCCTTAAGCATAACAACACACTCTTGAAAAGCCTGTGGAGAAACAGATGTGTTCATACCCCACTAATCTCTATGGTTACAACCTATACAGAGGAGAATTTGGCAAATATAACAATATTATATATGCAAAACTACCTCGTGTGCCAATAGAGGTTTACTCTAAGATGTAATTCCATTAAGTCAAAACAACTCATGCACAACCCTGCAACATTATTTGGAAGAGCAAATGATTGGGGAGAAAATCCAAGCATCCATCAATAGAGGACTAGCTGAAAAGATCATAATTAATCCAAACAACACAGTACTATGTGGCCATTAAACAAGAATGAGGAAGATCTTCTTGATGAACTGATGTGGAATGATCTCCAGGATATATTAAGTCAAAAAAGAAAGAAGCAGGAAATAGAGTATGCTAGTTTTTGTGTAAAAAGAGGGTTAAAAACAAATAGAAGTATTTTACTATTTTGTGAAAAGAAACATTAAAAAGATTACCCAGAAACCAATAATAATGGTTACCTGTAGGGTTGGGAGGAGACAGATATAAATGAAAGATTTATGAGTATACATTGTTATATAATTCTGACATTTATACCTTAAAACTATTTTAAATATTGAAAAAATAAATTAAACCCAATAGAGGAAAAAATGCCAAGCCTCCAAACTGAAAGTAAGGAAACAAATGAACCTAACAATATGTCAAATGGTAACATAACTACAAAAAAAAAAAAAAAAAATCAAAGAAACCTTAGAATGCAATATTAGTTTTATAATCTTACTGGAAGATGTTCAAAGAATAAAAAGAAGTCCCATACAATCTAAAACTTCACTCAACTGCAATAGTGATATTTTCTGAATATCAACAAATGGGAATTTTAAACTATACGGCTTCAAATAATTTTATATGTCTGTTTTTCATATATGTAAAATGAGAAACATGCAAAAATACTTAGGTACCATTGTTATAGTTATAAATTCCTCCCAAAAATTTGTTTAAGCATCTATAAAAAAAGAATACACTAAATATTTTATAAACCTTTGATTTAGATGTTTACATATTGATTTTTACATATTGATATTGAAGTACAGGTTTTATTTCCAATTGAAAAAAGCCGCACAACCATAAGTTGTACACAGCAATGTGGCATTATATGTATTTTAGAAAACTGCAAGTTTATTAATTGATGCTTAATTACCCCCATCAGTAACTGTATTAAAATATAATCTTGTTCTCATTGGAATTTTAAATAATTGAAATCTATATTTCATAAACCCACATAATCATACTTTTTCTCAACAGATATTTTACAAGTTTATAAAAATTCTGTTATAAATCTGCTGGGAGCAAATAAAATAAAGGCCACATATTGTTTCCTGCAAAACTAATACTTTTAAATTCTTTGATGAAATAGGATATTAAAGCAAATAAATTAAATACTATTACTATAACTGAGATATTCAATATTAAAAATTACATAAATGAAAAAAGAAAAAAAAGAAAATCCTGTAATGTTAAATTACTACTGAAAATATGTGAAGAAACTCAACTCATTTAGACAAGAATCATCAACAGATGCTAAAACCAATAATTAAAAAGTTGTTGAGAAACATGGTATGTGGAAGTTGGCAGTATGTATCACCCCAAAGATTGCTTGCTAAAAGCAAAGAGAAAACTCTACTTCTGAACAGGAGAAATCCAGTGATCATCACCTTAACCAAGTGATCACACTTCCCAGGAACAGAGCAACGCCTGTTTATGTGCCTCCTGATTCAGCAGTGGAAGAGCTCTAGTATAGAAAGCACTTTTGTATGGTTTATCTTGAGAGTATAGTACACGTTTATGAACGCACACATACACGCATGCACCCATGGCAAACAGCAGTAAGAGGCGCAGGGTTCCGGTACAGTTATACTAATTTCTTGTCTATATGACACTGGCTACATCATTTAGTCTTTCACTCATCAGCATATTCATTTACGATAATTTTATAAAACATTTTGAAGTCTCTTTGGCAATAAAAATTCCACAAATCTATAGTTTTAAGAATGCATGGTTGGTCTTTCATTCACCTTATTGTCACTATTTGAAAATCTAGTCTTTAGACCATTTGATTCCACTGTGATGCCATCTTAATACAACAATCCCCACAGATGGGAAGGCTTCCAAGCTAAAAAAGAGTTACTGAGTCACCAGATAAATTTAGTGAAAGGAAAAAGAATCAATTTTTAAACATGTTTTTAAAAACCATTTTTATAATTGTTTTTCCATAAAGCAATTAGCAGAAACTACATACTGTATATTTTGAAAATTTGGTGTGCAGCACTGTATCCTTTTCTGTCTGAGATCTACAAAGGGATTAAAAATTTTAATTATGCTTAATTTGATTTAAGTAAATACTAAAAATATTCTTACAGAAAGACAAAAGGAGCACGTTTTTATGAAAAGAACCTTGGATGAGATTCCTTGAAAGCTTAGGTATGTATCTATTTCACACAACACCCCATAAAATCTACTATTTTACATTTATAAATGAAAATACTATCCTCATTGCATACTATCCTCGTATATATCCTCATTGCATATGGAAGAAAATTATATAACACAGAAAAAGTGAAAATAGCTAGCAGACTGATGGTCACAGTAGGGCTCCAATCAATGGTAGTTGCTAGTTTCAATGTAATGGAAGAGGAAATAAACTTAGTTTATTGTGTTACAATGGATGAGATTAACAGGACTCTACTTGCTCCAAGACAGCAAAAGCTGTCCTAATTCTTCTTACTCCTTTCCCACTCTTTACCCCTCACACAACCCCCCACCACTCCATAAGACTTATCCAAATAAGGAGAAAAATGGAAGATTATTCTCAGGAATTCCTTGTCCTCCTCCCAGCTTCCACATATAAACTTCTGGGGTTTTATTTTACAAAGAAAATATTGAAAACTCAGCCTATGTTTAGTTTATAATCTTAACAGAGAGTCTACAGAAGCCTGTGAGACATGTGTCGCAGGTACATATATCTTCAAGGCTAGTTTACCCTGCCAAGTCATTTGTTAACCTAATTAATTATATACATTATTCTAGACCAAACTACGAAGTGATATTCCTATAAACTCATGAAATCTGAATCCAGGGCTGTGTAACATAAGACCTCAAGAGAAAAGCAAGACCAGGGGAATCTTATTTATGTTTACTAAGATAAAGAGTTGAAGCTCTTCATAATCTCTTTAGTTAAAGAGAATATCTTTTTTACATACAAATTCATATTAAAAATATAACAGAATTCATTTTCCTATCATTTTTCACTCTAGAAACTTAAAATTCATTCTCACTCCCTCAACTTTTAAAATGCTGCTTGTAGACTGTTGTTCCTTCTGAGGCATTTTTCCCGTGGGGCTAATCCTCTAAATAATCAGTGCTACTCTGATTTCATGACTTAGTGTTTTGTTCTTCATCAGTCCCGGTGGGGTTCCACAGTCCCCTTCAATAGTAATAGCTAAAATATATGAAGAACATACTATGTGTCAGGAACTATTCCAAGTGTGTTGTGTAGTTTCTCACTTAACATCACAATAACACCAGGAGGAAGGAGGGTTCTTTCACTGCCATTTCACAGCTGAGTACACTGAGGGTCAGAGAGTTGAAAGAACTCACTCAAAGTCATAAAGCTCATCAATGGTAAGATCCATGTACTGACTCCTAAGCCAGGTCCTAGATGATAACCTTACACCAAGCCTCTGCTCCTGCCAGTGAACAGGTGGGAGAACAGCACCGGACTTAGGTTAACTTTCTGTCTTTTAAGACAACACTGAAAAGAAATCTCTTTTCTTGTTCTACTTGCTACTTTTTTCCGACTGTAACCAAAAGGGTCAACCTGAATACACTGGAACCAAAGTATTATTGTTATATAAAAAAATACTGAACTAAATGCACACACAGCACTATAATTCTATATAGTGACATGTAAATGAAGTCAAACTGACAAATACTTATTGAGAACTCCTATGTTCTAGATGACTGGGATAAATCAGTGAGTAAGACAGGTTAGAAATAATGCCTTAGTAAAGTTTTTAATATAGAAAACAGATAAATAAAAATATGTATATTATGTGCTATATTAGAAGAGAGCAAACTTATAAAAAAATTAAAAACGTATCAGTTTCAGGGGAGGCGACTGGCAGAATCAATACCAATGGAAAAGAGGGCAAATTGCATTGCTAATCTGAGCAAAGACTTGAAAAAAGATGAGAGTTTAAGGAGGTGAATGACAGCGAGTGGGATCCAGGGGAAGAGTATTTTAAGCAGAAGAAACAGTTATTAGCAAAGGTCCTAAGAGCATAGTTAGTGCAAAGGAAGCAAGAAGAAAGAATAGTAAGAAAGAAATTAGTGTATGATGCAGTAGGCAGCATATTGGGTAGGGTTTTTTTATAAGCCACTGTCACGACTTTAGCTTTTAGAAAGTAAAATACAGTCAGAAGGTTTTGAACAGAAAAATGATGTGCTCTGACTTTAGGCTGCTATGTTGGAATATATATGATATATACAAAAAAGAGCAACAGGGAGATGAGTGAAAAGGCTACCACCATAATCGAGGTAAAAACAGTGATTCAGATGAAGTAAACGGCATCTAGGTGGTAAGAAGTAGTCAGATTCTAGATATGTTTTGAAAGCAAACAGAATTTCCTGACTGGATACGGGGTGTGAAAAATAAAACAGCAGAATTCTTGGCCAAAGCAAATGTTAGGAGAATATGTCTATGAACTGAGATAGTAAAGACAGAGAATTTTAGGGGAAAAGGATAAGAGAATGAGACCTTTTTCTCTGGGGTAAATTTGAGTTGTCCTAAAAGGTAAGAGAAAGGTATATTTAAGGAGGAGTAGGTTATCACCTATATCAAATGCTGCTGACAGGGCAAGTAAAATGAAGTCTCAGAATGACCACTAGATTTAGCAATTTAGGTCACTGTAAACTTGATTTCTTTAAAAGGAGTTTTGATACAAAAAAAGAAAAAATAAAAACTTGGGGATACTTGGGCCAAGACAAGCTAAATGAAGGGAACAGAGATTTCATCTGCTGCCCACCAAAAGACAGACTATGGAGTTTGACTTTGACCATATTAACTGACAAATTTAAAAAAATTGATACTCAGAAGACCTTAACAAAGCCTCTACCAATCATCATTAAAAATATCTAGCACATAATCCCAAATTACTAGACAGACAAAGAAAGAGGAAAATATGACTCACCAGACATTAGAATTAGCAGTCAAGGATTTTAAAGTAGCTATATTATAATTATGCTCAAGGATATAAAATAAAATCTGTTGAAAATAAAAGAACAAAGAGGAAAATCTTGTAAGAAAACAGAAACTATGAAAGGAGAACCAAATGGAAATTCCAGAAATAAATAATATGAAATCTGAAATTAAAAAAAAAAAAAAAAAACATTGAATGGGCTTAACCACTGATTGGCTATGACAAAATAAGGTCAAGTGAACTTTAAGACAGGTCAACAAAATTATCTGACCTGAAGAAAAAAACAAAAGATGTGAAAATGCAGATAGAGCCTCGGAGATCTATGGGATAATACCAAAAATTATAAAATATGTGTAACTGGAATCCCATGAGAACAAAGAGATGGGGCAGAAAAAGGGTTGAAAGAAATAATGGGTCAGCTTTTCTCCAAAATTGTTAAAAGGAAACCAAACAAAAATCGTACATTTAAAAATCCAAGAAGTGAAGCAAGTCCCAAGCATAACAAACAGGAAGAAAACCACACTTAGACACATTGTAATTATATATCTGAAAATCAAAGATAAAAAATAATCTTAAAAGCATCCAGAGAAAAATGACTCATCACATACATAGCAACAATATAAAATCTATACTGACTTCTCATCAAAAACAATGAGAACAGGAAAACTGTGAGATGAAAATGAAATAAAAAGATTTTCAGATAACAAAAAAAAGTTTAAAAGTTATGTTTGTGGTAGATCTGCACTAAAGGAAAAGCTAACGAAATTTCTATAGGTAGAAGAAGGCAAGTGAGATTAGATGGTAGGTTGGTTCTTAAGGAAGAAATGAGGAGTGACAAAAATGGTATATAAACGGGTAAAAATAAAGGACATTTTCCTCTTTATACATTTAAAATGCACACGACTGTTTAAAGATCTAATTGATAGCTTAATGATAAATCAGCTCTCAAACGTGGTTTCTCCTTTCTTATTCCCCTCCCTTCCACATTTATAAAAAAGTACAGTACCTGTTTTAATTTCAAAAAGAAATTTTCAGTAGTACTACGTTTGCTGAAGGGCCAGAATAATCTTTCATTAGGTGAGCAAACTCGGACTTTTGTTTCTAGGAGAAATCGAACAGGCTCCTGTACTTCTGTTATGACCAAATCAACAGCTGTGGTCATAAACAGCACTTTATCTAGAGAGAAGGGAGAAGCAAATAAAAAATGAAAATATATTTGCTCATATGATTAATGTAAAATTAGCTTTATTACAGACTTTTAAGATATCTTAAAGTAATTCATAAACTAAATAAGAATCTAAAATAATCAGATAAATCATTGTTTTGAAAACTTTCTTCCTATATTGAGAATTCCTTCCTTGGATAGATTCTTTGAAGTGAAATTACTAAGTTAAAACAGTATATACGTTAAAGTCTCTGAAATGTACTGTCAGATTGTTTTACATAAGTGACATGAGGCTTCTCTATGCCATTCTCACCAACACTGGAAATTCCCAACTTTTAAAATCTTGGTTATAACAATGTTAACCAAGACTGGATATCCTTTATATACATTTATCTATAGTGCTATGAATAACAAGAAAAAATGAAAAGAAAAAAAATAAATGCTCAATAAGAGGCATCAGTTAAGCAAATAATATTACATTTCAGAACAGGATATTATGCAGCCACTAAACAACATTCAAGAAGAGTTTATAAAATATCTTTAAAAAGAATGTTTATATGCACAGACATCTGAAAAGCTATATAAGAAACTGAACACAGTGGTCCCCTCTGGAGTGAGTCCTGGGGACTGTGGTAGATTTTTACTTTTCTTTATATATCCTTTCCATTTTTAACCATATGTGAATGTATTAACTGCACACAAAAATAAAATTTAGAAGTCTGTAAATAAATGAGTACACAAATAGAAAAAGAAGCATGGAAGGAAAAAAATAAAGAGATAGGAAGAGAAAAATAAGTGGGGAAAAAATGATACTTTGTTTACAGGTCAAATTTAATAATAAACTCAAAGAATTATTCAAATTCTTTGGTTTCACCAGAATTAGGTAAACATTGAAAATTTGTCAAATAAATAGTCCTAAGCTTTGATATCATCTTGGAACTAAAATTTCTGTCCACATTGTCAACAATCTGCATTACCTTTAGGAGTTTCTTCATTTACAACTTGAAAATGTGGGGATTTTGGATTCCAGCTCCCAGTGATAACATAAGACTTTCCATCTGAACTTTTGCCCATAGATTCCTCAAAAAAAAGAGTAAACAAACATTAATGCCAAAGTAAGAAAACAACATTTAACTCCATTTTGCTGTCTTTAAGGAACTGCGAAAATATAAGAGAATCAGATATTTTGTAAAAAGGTAGGAATGTATATAAATGATTACAGTTGTGCTATTTATGTAATTGTTCCTAAAAAGTTATAAGTAGATGCTTGAAAATCATATCAACTTGTACAAACATTAGAGAAATTTACTACCTAAACCTGTGTTGAATTCTTCTGTCAAGTGAATAATTACTAAATTTTAGTTTTGAAAATAAAAGATTTTCATATAATAGAAATAATACTAATACCACCTACTTTTATCAGGCTCATGGTAGTTTGCAAATAAGTCTCACAACTTTTCTCTTTTGATTTCAACATCAACACTACACCATAAACAAGATTTTTTAACTTGCATGGTCAAGAAACTAGTAAATAGCCAATTGAGAAATAAACTCTCTTAACTGTTTATTGCTTTATAGCTTATAAGAACACCTTTATAAATGTGCGTTAACATTAGATTAGGTGAGATAAAGTGAAATGACCTTTATCAAGAAAATAGTGTATAACTTAAAAAAAATTCTTACCAAATCTAACAAATGCATATCACTATTTCGTACATCTTTTCCTGGGCTAAGGAGAAGACCAAAACACCTGCAAAAAAAGAACTGACATAAATTTGGAAAAAAACAACACAAAAAAGATGTTTAAATTAGGTTACTTAAAAAAATTCTTCTTAATGATAAAAAGGACATATTAAAATTATTAATAATTAGCACTGCCAAAATAATCCTCACTTCTTTGAGATAAACAAATTCTATGTTTGCCTTCTATTATTACATAGCACATTTATAGAAAATTTATGAGAGTTAATTCAAAGTGAATGAAATAGCCACTTCAATCACCAAAAGAATTCACTAGGAAACAAATTTTACAAATATATTTTTGAATATAGAATAGGATTTCTACACTAGATTGATAAAAACTAAAATTTATGTTTAGGCTAAATTTATAAATAATGTTTACCTTTCAATGGCAAGTTCTTTATTAGTTGTTTGTTGCACATTGATGACAATCTTCTTATCAATTCCTTGACGTAGTTTAAAGCATTGTCTGTCCTTATCTTTAGGCACTGCACTGTAGAACAACATGTTTCATTAATTTTGCAAAGTATTTTCTTGCGACACATACTAAAATGATTTTTGTTATGGTTGGAAAATCAGGCAGGTCTGATTCTTTTCTGTGCCTTTAAATCATAACTGAAATTTAAAAACTATCATCTGCCTCTCGATGTGAAGGTACCATCATTACTATATGTAACCCACTAAACTACTTAAAAGTGCAGAAAACCACTCCTATGTCCCCTGAAATTTGGCTTTAGTGTTCTCCTTTGTTTTGCTGTAAAAGTTAAATTAGGTATTTGTAAAGCATCTAGCATGGCATCTAGCACATAGCTGCTCCAAAAATGTTATTTTCTTTCCTCTCTAGTGACTAGTTTTGACATATTATTATTGCCTTATTAGTTTAAATATATAAGATAATTAGTCACAGATCCTTTGCATTTCAAAACAAGGTGCCTTCAAAAAAATCATAGAGATGAAAAAGATATGGCTAATAGTAAGCTGTTGCCTAACACTTCCTTAAGCAGTGATAACCTAAGTGTAAACCTGTATTACACAGGCACATCTTTTATTGTACTTTGCTTTTCACAGATATGGTGTTTTTTACAAATTGAAGGTCTGTGGCAATCCTGCAACAAGCAAGTCTCACAGCACCATTTTTCCAACAGCATTTGATTACTCTGTGTCTCTGTGTCACATTTTAGTAATTCTAGCAATATTCCAGATTTATTCATCATTATTATATTTGTTATGGTGATCTGTGGTGAACAATCTTTGATGTCACTATTGTAATTGCTTTGGGACACCAAGAACTGCACCCAAAATGGTGGTGAACTTAATTACTGTGTTTGTCTTGACTGATCCGTTCCCTGTTTTCCTCCCTCTCTTCAGGCCTATTTTCCTAAGACACAACAATACTGCAATTAGGCCAATTAATAAGCCTACAATGGCAACTAAAAGCTCAAGTAACAGGAAGAATAGCACATCTCTCAGTTTAAATCGAAAGCTAGAAATGATTATGCTTAGTGAGGGAGGCATGTCGAACACCAAGGAAGGCTGAAAGCTAGGTCCCCTGCATCCAACAGTTAGCCAAGTTGTGAATACAAAGTTCCTGTAGGAAATTAAAAGTGCTCCACCAGTGAACACATGAATGATAAGAAGTGTAACGTTTAGTGGTCTAGATAAAAGATCAAACCAGCCGTAACATTCCCTTTTAACAAAGCCTAATCCAGGGCAAAGCTCTAACTCTCTTCAATTTTATGAAGGCTGACAGAGGTTAAAAAAAAAAAGAAAAAAAAAAAGCCACAAAAGCAAAGTCTGAAGCTAGCAGAGGTTGGTTCATGAGGTTTAAATAAAGAAGGTGTCTCCACAACGTGAAAGTGTAAGGTGAACTAGCAAGTGCTGATATAGAAGCTACAGGAAGTTATCCAGAAGATCTAGCTAAGGTAATTCATAGAGGTAAACAACACTCCACTAAACAACAGATTTTTCAGTGTTGATGAAATAGCCTTACATTGGAAGAAAATGCCGTTAAGGGGTTTTGCAGCTAGAGAGAAGTCAATGCCTGCCTTCAAAGCTTCAGAGGATGTGTTGACTCTCTTGGTAGAAGCCAATGTAGCTGGTCACTTCAAGTTGAGCCAATGCTCATTTCCATTCCAAAAATCGTAAGGCCCTTAAGAATTATGCTAACGCTACTCTATGTTCTACAGATAGAGCAACAAAGCCTGGATGACAGTACATTTGTTTCTAACATAGTTTATTGGATATTTTAAGACCACTGTTGTGACCTCTTACTCAGAAAAAAAATATTTCTTTCAAAATATCACTGCTCACTGACAGTGCACATGATGGAGCTCTGATGGAGACGGACAATAGGATGAATGATGTTTTCATGGCTTCTAACTCAACATCTGTTCTGAAGCCCATGAAGCAAGGTGTAATTTCAACTTTTAAGTCTTATGATTTAAAAGTATATTTCATAAGGATTTAGCTGCCAATGATAGTGACTCCTATGATGTATCTGGGCAAAGTAATTGAAAACTTTCCGAAAAGAATTCACTATTCTAGAAGCCACTGAGAATATTCATGATTCAAGGGACAAGGTCAAAATATCAACACTAACAAGAGTTTGGGAGAAGTTAATTCCAGCCTTCCTAGATGACTTTGAGCGATTCAAGACTGCAGTGGAGGAAGTAAATCCAGATGTGGTGGAAAAAGCAGGAGAACTCGAAGTACAAGTGGAGCCTAAGATGTGACTGAATTGCTGCAATCTTGTGATACAACTTTAATATATGAGTAACTGCTTCTTACAGATGAACAAAGAAAGTGGTTTCTTGAGACAGAAGCTACTGTTGATGAAGATGCTACGAAGACTGTTGAAATGATAACAAAGGATTTAGAATGCCACATAAACTTAGCTGGTAAAGCTGTGGCAGGGTTTGAGAGGACTGACTTCAATTTGAAAGAAGTGATACTGTGGGTAATAAGCTATCAAACAGCATCACATGCTATAGAGAAACTGTTCATGAAAGAAAAGTAAATCAATGTGACAAATTTCATTGTCTTATTTTAAGAACTGCCTCAGCCACCTCAACCTTCAGCAACCACTACCCTGGTCTGACCAGGCAGCAGCCATCAATATCAAGGCAAGACCCTCCACCAGCAAAAAGATTATGACTTACTAAAGGTTCAGCTGGTTAGCATTTTTTAGCAATAAAGTATTTTTAATTCACGTATGTACATTTTTTAGACACAATGCTGTTGCACACTTTGACTACAGTATAGTGTAAACATAACTTTTATATGCACTGAGAAACCAAAAAGTTTGTGTGACTTGCTTTATTGCACTACTCTCTTTATTGCAGTGGTCTCAAAAAGCACCTGCATTATCTCCAAGGTATGTCTGTAGCCATAAAAATAATACTAATGATATAGTTTACATCAGCTTTAAAAAAAAGTTGAACATATTCTTAAAATGACATTTACCAAAATAAACTCCTAGTCTCTCACACACCACTTTTTCTAGCTCCTTTGTTCTCAAAGGCAAACATCTGCCTATGGCAACTGGCCAACATGCAGTAAACCTATATTGTATCTTATTACTGTACAGCTTCAAGATAATGAACAGAATCATTAACAGATACTATAAAGGGCTACATGAGAGCTCTGAGTACCTACTCAAACTGGAAAGTGGCTCTCAAGAAATAAAACTAGTTTGAAATTCATCAGCACTTACATAGTAACCAATTCGAGAACATTTTATAACACAGAGATTAGAAAATCAAGGAATTTTAACAAAGGATCCTAGAAATGACAAACACATACAAACACTTTTGCATGCCAAACTGTTAAATATTTGTGACTGAAAGAATTTTCACCTATAACACTATGGACACATCTCAATTTTCAACTGATAATACACTATGTGTCTACGTTCTGTGGATGCTGAAGCATAAACATACAGCTGACTCTTAACCAATGTGGGGTTAGAGGTGTGAACACCTGGCTGCCCCAGTCAAAAATCCTCATATAACTTAAGTTGGCCCAGTCTACGGCCATGTCATCCTGAACAAGCCTGATGCCATTTGATCTCAGAAGCTAAGCAGGGTTGGGCCTGGTTAGTACTTGAATGGGAGACCACCTAGGAAGACCAAGTGCTGTAGGCGTAAAAAAAAAAAATAATAATAATAATAAAAAAATAACGGATTGTAAACTGACACGGTCTTTGCAATCTGTGAGGTCAACTAAGGGTTGCCTAGCCTATTAAAAAAAATTAAAAAACAAACAAAAAAACAAGTTGGCCCTTCGCATACATGGATTCCAAACTGTAGATCAAAAATATTGTTTTCGATCTATAGTTGGTTGAATCCACAGATGTGAAACCTGGGAATTTGGGGGGTGAGGAGACTGTTTATTGAAGAAATCTGCGTGTAAATAAGACCTTCACAGTTCAAAGCCATGTTGTTCAGGGGTCAACTATAATCTCATCTCTCAGCCCTATTTAAAACAACAATAGAAACAAAGTTGTCTTTGGTGTCCTGAATCTGAAGGGCCAGGAAAAACCACATTAACAGGAAGCAGAGTATAGGAAAGCAGCAGCAGTTCACTGACTGCACTGATGTCAGAGGATCTAGATTATATTTCTGGACTTGTCCTTACATCTCTGAATGGATTCAACCAAGTAATTTTACATTTAATTCGTACTGTATAAATTAAGAAACCGGGGTCCAGGCTTAATGCCCCTAGGTTTCTTTATATATTGAACAAACATAGTATCAAATACACAGCCTACCTAACAGGGTTACTTGGTAGATTAAATAATAAAAAAAGAAGTTCTTTGAATGGTATAAATGCTCCATCTTCCTAGAGCTACTACTGAAGGTCAGGTTTCTAATTTTAATAATATAAGAATTATACTTTTTCAGGAATAAAGACAGTGTTAATTCTTGCCCCAGCACTTTGTAAAACAATATGGTAGAATCACCGGATAAAAGAAATTGTGTCTGATGAGTTCAAATCTGACAAAGAAAAGAATATTTTTCAGTGAATTTGTCACTATTTTAGGTTACACAACACTATTTTCTACTATAAACTACAAATTTGGTAAAACCATGCAAAAAAGAGAGCCCTAGCAAACATGAGAAGCAAATCTGACCACCCAGGAACTTTACATGTAGCATTCTCTAGTATGAGGGTGGATAGAACAGGGATGCCTGGAATCATTATCATTCTACCTTGAATATTCCTGCATTCAGAAGGAAGATATCCTAGTACTTCTCTTCTGAGATATCTCAGAAATGTTTCCTGTCATGACCAAAATTTACAAACAGGATTTCACTAGTATCTTCAATATAGGAAAAAAATATATAGTTAGAAAACTGCTTATTTCCTTTAAAAGGAAAAAAAAATTAATTTTTGTAAAAGCCTGTAGGGCAGGAATGCACACCGTAGGAAGCATCATACCACAATATTGCTCTGAGGTAGAGCAGCACCATGCTTCCTACTTCAGTGCACAAATCAGAGCTGAAGCTGCATTGTACACTAAACTAGCCACCAGATGGCATGACAATCCCAAAGTTTTTGAAGGGAGCTCAAGAGTTATCAGTATTTCAAATGAACCAGTCATTGTGCCTTTTCATTTAAAAGCAAAATATTAGATATCATTAATATTTTGATGTAATTTCACTTTACTCATTTTATGAAGCAGTCATAGAGAAAAGAGAATTCTATATGCAGCTATCATTTATAATCCAAAAGAGCATCCATTTTGATATGGCTATGGAGAAAAAAAAAATCCAAGTAGCTTGCTACCATAATAGTTTATTTTAAAGTTAGAAAGGTTCATAGAGTCTAGCCACCTCATTTTACAAGTAAGAATACTATCAGGAAATGTAAAGAATCCTGGAAAAGTTCACATTGTTAATAACAGCAATAATTAAACTAAACCTAAGTTTTTATTTTTATTCCAGGGTTCTTTTCACAACTCAAAAAAATATCATTTTATGTAAAAACCCAAACCATTTATTTCTCACCTGATATGCAAGATTAGTATTCACAGACCTCATTTCTCTCCTTCCAATGTGTTGAGATAAACTTTAGTGGTAAACCTGACTTTAGTAGCCTTAAGATATTTAGATTATTAAAACAAATCAACCACCCAATCCAAACAAAACCTCTGGCAAAACAAATCCAATTGACTTCGTTTCTGTCATTTTTGAGTCTGCCTAAAAGAACATAATAACATGACAGTTTCCCTCATAAATTGTTTTAATTCTTCAAATGTGGCCTCTGCACATTTGCCTATTTGTCTTCCTTTATTACTTACATTAAAAAAAAATCTCTGACTATAAAAGCAATCATTTTATAGTATGGAAGTCATATAATGTGACCTAGAGTTTCCCTTGAACCACAAATATAGCATGTTAATAAAATCTCAAAAAAAAAAAAATGAATGAAATAAGATGCCTTACCTAAAATAACCTTTACCATCATCTTCTTTTATTTCTAAAGACACAGAGAAGGTAAAGATGTCACTGTCAGGAGTCTGGGGTGCAGCTATAGCTGAAAGTGGGGTCTGCTTGGCAGAACGGCGGAAGGCAGTGGCGAAGCTGTAAAGTATCCGGCTTACCTACAATCAGACATGTTAGGAGACGGGCTGTTATCACAAAAAATAAAATACTTTTAATTACATCTGCAGGTTACCTGCTTGGTCCAGGAGAGTACTCCTTTTTTCTCTCATTGATTTCTTTTGGTAAATTATCTAATTCGTTAGGCCAATAAAGCAAACAACACTAAAGGGGCTTTAAAAAAGAAATAGTGGTGTATACTATTAATCTAACTAAAAAATGATTTCCAAAATTGTTAGAAATTATCTGAATGTATTTATTACAAATAATTTCAAAAGTTTAGCTCTAAAGAACAGTTTGCAAATGTGCCATTGCTGACACCAAGATCCCTATCTAACCTCATTAAGAAGCAGCCAATCAACTGACACTCTTAGCAATGAGGTTCTGGTTAACCAAACTTTTAGTTTATTCATATTATAGCCTATCAGGATGGAATAAATAAAATACCAGCAGTAAGTGACCACAATAAATACTGTAATCATTTCAACATGGTGAGGGTACAGGTTAACTTTCATTTGCAGACAGTATTCTCTCAAGGACTTACAGCTTCTTGTATTTCACACCGGAAGACATGTATCCTGAAGAGTTCTGCATTGTAATGACTTTCAGTGAAGGCAAAACAGTCACTCTCAGGAGTTCCATCATGCCCTCTGACACAGAAGAGGATTTTGTAAATAGGGTAGTTTGCTATTTCAGTATTTGTCTGAGGATCTAAGAGTCTGTCCAAAAAAAGATATCAAGAGATTAAAGGGATTACAGACTATTTTCACTATATCTATATTATGATTCGAGACTCATCTTTCTAGAAAGAAGTTCATATAAACCTTTTCTGGTATGCTAATCACAGTAATCTTAAGTGTTGATAATCAAGCCATATGTTGATTTATGAAGTTACTGATTATATAATACCACGGAATTAAAAACTACGTAATTTCATGTTTTAGGGAGGCAATCAGGAAGGCATAAGTAATATTGGTAAGGACATATGGTTCTTACATAGTCTGTAACTAAATAAAGACAAGATCAGTAGGTAAATTATACTACGAAATAAGTCATCAGTTCATCATCACCTAAAAATGACCTAATCTGGAGTGAAACATGTTCTTTTGATTTGTGGCAAATGATGGGAAAGAGACTGTATAGAATATTAACACCTAAAAAAATCATTAATAAAATCAAAAGGATGTCATTCTTTGAAAATCGAAGGAATATAACTTGTTTAAAATTTACTTATTCAACAAATATTTATGTGATACCTACAACATTCCAGGATCTGTTCTGGGCACTGAGGACTCAACCATAAAAAGACTGAAAAGAAACCATGCAATTTCAACACGAAATGGACAGGGGCATTGATGGTGAAAGCCCAGAAGGGAATCTAACCCAGAGTCAAAGGCATTTTGATACAAACTCTGAAAACATGGGGCAAGAGAAACTGGTTTTCTCATGTCTTTACAAATTCAAATATATTACAACAAAGTATAACTTCAGTTGGGGGAATGACTACTGACTAAGAAGCATATAAAAATGAATGCTAAATGAATTATATTAAAAATTTCACATTAGTGGGAGGAGGCTTAGGAGGACTGGTGAAAAAAGGGGAGGGGATTGAGAAGTACAAATTGGTACTTACAAAATAGTCATGGAGATGTAAAGTATAGCATAAGGAATATAACCAGTAATATTGTAATAACTATGTACGGTGTCAGAGGGGCACTAAATTTACTGGGTAATCACTTTGTGAATTATACAGATGTCTAAATCACTATGTTGTAAACTATGTTGCAAACATAATATTGTATGCAAACTATAACAGAAAAATAAAATTTTTAAAAGTTTCACATTAATAAATACAGTGAAAATTAGGATTTATAAAAAAGTTATTTATTCAAAGAGAAGAATTACATCTGTAGACGATTGGAATATTAAATAATAAACTTACGTCTATCCACATACAGCTACAATTCTACCACCATTAAAATCCAAAATGCTCTAAGGGTAGAGAAACATACATTCTCATATATCACTGAAAAAAGTATAAACTATATCTATATTTCTAGATGGCTGATTGGCAATGTATCACAAGCAATAAATATAGGCAAACCTTTGACCCAAAGGAATTTATAGAAATTTATAAGTCTATGTCCAAGGAAATTTAAAAAAATACAAACGTTTTGCTCAAAAACTGGTATTTATAAGAAAAATATAAAGCACTTATGTGCCAATATCATAAAAGCTTAATATTAGCTATTTTTAGTAGTACTTTTCTCATTTAAAAAAAAACAATGAAAATGTCTAACAAGAGACTGGTTATTTCTCAATAATGCATCATGTGCCACCATAAATTAAAACTTTTAATCATGTTTATTGATATGGAAAGAAATTCACAATATAAAACTAAGTAAAGAAAGTATTCCATTATCATCAAAAATGTTGATTCTAAGAGTTGTATAATTATACATGCACATATATGTAGGTATATACACACATACACAAACACATACAAATACAGTGTTTTATTAAACCAAAATATAAACTATATTTATCAGAGAGCACAATTAAAGAGTGTTTTTCTAAATTTTTATGTTCTCTGATTTTTCTGAAATAAACATGTACATTTTGTAATACAAAAAAGATAATTTAGCTGTATCCATCTATTATTTAGAATTCTGTATTTAGCTAGTTAATAATCTTATTGGCTATCTTTAATTGTTGACATTGTTCTAGTTATTATAAACAATAGCCATTTCTAGAGACTTTTCTAGGCCTCAGTTTACTCATCTTAAAAATTAAGAGACTGCATAGGAAGAGTTAATACTTATCAAATGGTTTTTATAAGTTCGAAAATCAGCATGAAACTCCATTTTGAACTAATGTAATGTGTCAAGCTAGTATTTGTATTCAGGGAACACGTAAAATATAACTTATCAGGCAGACTCTCACATCAACATATTTCAATTATCCCTAAAACATTTAAATTCCTAATGTGCTAAACACAATTGAGGTAGGGGAGAGTATAAAAACTGTTCAAATGAGTGACTATTTTTCATAAGGGTCACAATCCTTGGAAGATGTGATGAGTGCCAAAAGATTAAACATTATAGAAATAAGATAATTATTATGTATTTTGTTCACTAGTGTTTCTTTCTAAAACTATAGGTCAGAAATCTGATCAAATATTATCAATATTTCAAGAAGCTGGTCTTACCTCACAGTTCCTTCGGAGACATTCGGCACTGACAGGGTGACATCTAGTGGTATCTGACACTGGCTTCTTAAGATGGACATCATCCTTAAGGCTTCCACTTCACTCCGGGGAGCATTGACTGAGGCACAGCCTAAATAAGTTAGTTTGCTGAAAACTACACTGTCCTCATCAGCCACTGGTGTGAAAGGACTTGACTCTTCAGAATCTGAAAGAAATGACAAGGAGATGGTTATTTAATTTTGTTGATATGAAAACCAAGTAAAAATCTACAAGTTATATTTAGGTTCTAAATTTAAGTACTTCAGATACTTAATGGAATGAGATAATATGCCACTGCCACAGAAGAAATGCCCATTAAAGCCAGGAATCTCACAAAGAACTAATCCCAAATCTAAAAGGTGACCTGAGATTCAGATCTGATGTACCCTTCCGCCTCTTATTTGTATCAAATTTATAAAATACCTTTAGTATTTCATTGCTCTGAAAAATCAATCTTATCTCTTTTCTGATCTGTGCTATTATTTCTCTCATTAGTCATCTCAGACACTTTATTATATTCTCTCAATCCCCTTGCTTTCCCTTTCCCAATAAACATTTACAGTTTTAACACCCTGCTTTTCCCAATGAGCCTTTAATAATTGCCTCTTCTCTTTCCCTGCTATGCCTTTTGGCTCTTTTTCAACATGGCAACTATCCCCTCAGAGCTGAAACACAGGCATGGAGCAAACATCTCTTCACCAAGCATTACTCCTCCATTTATCCAACATTGTACTCAAATTCCTTCTTTCTTGGAAAAATCTCTAAACATTCTGAAATATGATCCCCTCAATATCATTTAGTTACCGTTTCTCTTTCTTTGGTATAAATGATATACATTAAAAGGATGTCAGAATGGTACACACATTTATCCCTTTTATATCCCCTTAAGCCTAGAATCTGGAGATTCTAGAGAACACAGGCACTGGTTTTTGCTTGCTCTGAATCAAACCTAGTACAGGGTAGACACTCAAATATTAAAAACAATAACCTTCGGTTACGCAAGCAATGCAGCAATCCTAACCTCCTTGTCCAGGTTTCACCGGTAGGCTCATCTCTGGTTTTTGGAGCCCTACTAATGGCACGGGATTAATGGTGGATGAAGCTGAGAGCTGATTAGAAAGAGGCCCATCTCCTTCTCCATCCAGTTGCGACCTTTCCACAAGCTCCTTGTCCCCTGGCTGGTCGTCCATAGGAGGATCCATCAGCACATCTGCCAGCTCTTTTTGCAGCTGCTGCTCACTTCCATTCCCTATAATCTAAGGGTCACGAATACATGTAATCAGCAAAGTGAGAATGAGAGGCCAGCACTGATTAAAATGGGTCTGCAGTCTAGAGAAAAGCATCAGCATTTTTTGTGATACAAAGAAATCTTTTGTTTTTAAAAAACAGAATAAATCAAGATCGGCAATACGAACTACAGCTGCTCTCTTAATTCAGTGTTTCATAAAAAAGTGTATCGTAAAATTGAGAATAATATCCAGAAATGTGACAGTCTGTCAATGTTACTAAGTTTTCTATAGTGTCTTAAACTAACAACAATTAAAATATGTGTAATTTTACTATCTGGTGAGAAATAATGTTAATGAGAAATAATGTTAAGAGTAGTACCTTTAGCAACTTATCTTTAAGAAAAAAGAAAAATGTGTTTGCTTTCAGAAGTTATCAATAGAAACATACTTATAGGTAATAATTTATCACACATACTTTACCACTCCCGCTATGAGTCTCATATATTTCTGAAGAAGACTTCTCTAATATGAACAGGTTCTTAAAGTTCTGAGATATTTGAATGAAGTTGGAGAGATGCGTATATGAAATCTTCCTGAGAAACAGAGGCACTCCATTTCAATAATGTCAAGTATTTTTCTGGAGTCATGATGCTTTATTATTAGTTGCTCAATAAGGAAGCAAACAGTGCAAAATCAAGTGGAGAGTGCTCAATGCTAAGAAAAACCACAAGCGGAGGCATTCTAAAAGCTAAAACCTGACAAAAAGTTAAAATGGGTGGGGCTATGAGATTGTTGAAAACGATGAGGTCTTCCCAGTAGAGTCAACACAGAAGCCAGGAAGCAAAATTCTGACAACGGATACCTCTGGGGTACCAATGAACACCGTTCAAACATCTTTCATAACTCTACAAACTTCAAGTCCCTTTGAGTGAGAAAGTTTTAAGTCTTTTTTGCTGACATTTTCCCAAGGAAATTCTAATACGTCAGCCACTCTAGCCTTGGATATAAGGGCTGGGCTCATGTTCAGCCTCTTGGCTTCAATGACACATTCCTGTGAACTTCATTTTATGTTTACAGTTACTGCTAATGGAACTACAAGCAAGTCAAGTAATTCTCTATGACTGATCTTACACATCCACAAGTGCAATAAAATTCCTTTTTTCAGAAGTTTTTTCAAAAAATTTTAAACGCACCTCAAAAACTAGAACTTAGTCCCAATTAACCTTATTCTTTTAGAACTAGAGATGAAATGCATCATCTGGCGTAAATGAAAGACAGCCTAACTGAACCTACACTGTTTTCCAAGGGGAAAGAGGAATAATGCAAGATAGTTACAGCTTCCTGAAAATAGATGGAGAAAAGATTATTAGATTCCATGTTTAAGCAATCAGTAATTATAACTGGGAAGGCTATTGTTAAAAGAGCAAACTAAACTGGAGAGGACATATTTTACATGCCATGAAGTACTGTTTTGTTCTTTGCTATATAGGGCATATTATAAGTAAACTCAAGTTTTTTGTTGGATTGGCTGCCAACACTGTAATATATTCACCAATCACGAAAATATACCTAACCCTTGGGGGGGGGGACACGTTTTTGTTTGTCTTTTGTGTTTATACATGTTTATATTGTATTCTTTCCTTGTTTATAAAGTCTATAAATACAAGAACTGTCTTCTATGTCCCTAACACTTCCTTAAAGGCTAGGAAAAAGACATATACACACACAAAAATGTTTATTTTTAAAGCTGCTTAAAAATAGCAATCTAACATATACCTTGGATATTTCGGTCCAATACAGTACTCAACAATTGTCACGTTAGATCATTTGTGAACCTTCAATGCAATTTCAAAATTACAGTCTGCAAATGTAACATTATAATATACATATTTAAATCAAGTTTTTGTTTTTTTGTTTTTAAAAAGACAATTTTGTCTGGCCTATGTGGAAAATGTTCAGCAATATCTTTCAAAGTTTCAAACACTGGCATCAGAATCACCTGGAGAACTTGCTGAAACACAAACTGTTAGGCTCTATTCAAATTCCAAATCAAAGTCTGGCGTGGGCCTGATAATTGCATTTTTAAAAAAAGTACCAGGAGATGGTGATGCTGCTGGTCTGGGGACCAGGCTCTAAGAACCAACCTTGGATTACTGGTTCTAAACCATGACCACACAACAGTTACCACTATTAGCAGGGACCATGTTAAAACTCAAACACCTGTTCCTCCCTCTGTCCCCTCACCTCCCACCCTGACAACTAAATCAGTCTCAGAGGTAGAGCCTGGGAGCATGCATTTTTAAGAAACTCCGCAGGTGACTAACAAAACAGGTGGGAGGTCAGATAAGCCCGCAGGCTGTGGTTTGTTGGCCTCGGGTATAGGCGAACAGCTTAAACAAACCAGCAATTGAATATCGCTAGACTTCTTATTGTAACACAAAAACACACTCATTATTAGTAGGGCTTTCTGTTCCTTACTGCCAACAGCATTCCTAACAAATGCCACTATCATCTCAAAAATAAATGTAACTGCAAGTAAAGCAATCAAGGCACTGTTGTATTAGTAAAAGGACAGACATACAGGACACAAAAAGTTATGCATGAAAGAAAAAATCTGGTAACAGACTTTATCAAAACTACAAACTTCTGCTTAAAAGACATTGTTAAGAGAATGAAGACAAGCCATAGACTTGGAGAAAATATTTACAAATCATATATCTGATGGATTTATATCCAGAATAGATATAGAACTCTCATAACTCAATAATAAAAAAACAAGCAACCTAATTTTAAATGGGGGGTGGGTGGGTGGGCATTTCACCAAAGAGGTAATGCATATGGCAACTAACTACATGGAACAAATTCAGTAGGATTAGCCATGAGGGAGACTGAAACCACAATAGTAGCCTCTATACATCTATAAGAATGGCTAAAATTAAACAACCCTGGCAATAACAAGGGCTGGCAAGGACTGCAGCAACTAAAAAACCATCATATATTGCTGGTGGGAAAGCAAAATAGTCATTTGAACAGTATTTTGTAAATTTTATGAAGTTAAATATACATTTACCTTACAACTCACTCCAAGGTTTTTTACCCCCCCCCAAATAAAATCATATTTGCAAAGACCTGTTTGTAAATGTTTACAGCAGCATTATTCATAATTGCCAAAAACTGAATATAAATATTCATACTGGTGAATGGTTAAACAAACAGCTATAGATTTATACAATGGAATACAACTCAGCAATAAAAAGGAATGAATTACTAATATATGCAATAACAAAGATGAATTTCAAGAGCATTATTCTAAGGAGCCAGACACGAAAGGTTATATATTGTATGATTCTATTTACATGGCATTCTGAAAAAGACAGAATTACAGGGGGAGAAATCAAACGATTAGTTGCCAAGGGCTGGGAAATAGGGAAAAGGATTGACTAAGAAAAGCACAAAGTGATTTTTTGGAGTCAAGCAAATTCTCTTGATTGTGGTGGTGGTTATATGAGTTTACATTCACTAAAGCTCATAGAATTATACACCTAAAAGGGTTACATTTTACTGTGTATAAATTTTACCTCAATAAAACTGACTTAAAATAGAAAGAGTAAACAGATAGTGGAGGAGGCTGTGCATGTGTGGGGGCAGGGATTATATGGGAAATCTCTGTATCTACCTCTCAATCTCCCTGTGAATCTAAAACTGCTCTACAAAGTCTTTTTAAAAATGTGGTTTTTTACAAAAGATGCAATTCAAGAACAAAACTGTTCCTTTTATCTGCCCCTCAAAAGGTGTTTGTCCAGGATTCTGTTTTTAGCAATAACTTCATTCTAGACTCTCCTATGCCATCTCACCTGCTCTCAATGATAAAAAAATAACCACTAATTTGTACATACAACCCCTTCTTTAACTGTCTTCTGGACACTTTCAACTAGGTACTGCAAAGTTATTGTGTTAAAACTCACCAATCGTCCTGTATCCTTAAAAAAAAAATCAATGAATTGTGCTACTATCCCCTCAGTAGCCAAATGGATCATGATTATCCTTCATACTCTTGTCATTATAAAACTACTCACAAATCCTCCTGATCCTTGTCCAATTGAGTATGTCCTTCTTTTTTCTCTTCATAGCTAAACCATAGGCCAGCCCTTCATTTTACATAAGTCTACTGCAAAGCAGTAGTTTCTATGCCTCCTTCCTCTCCACTGTGATCTACTTTGCATACTGCCATTGAAATTTTAATTGCAAATTATAGTTCTGACCAAGCACTGCCTTATTTTTGTAAACCCTTCCATGTTTCTTCAATGTCCATAAGGCCCAAATTCATATATTCTATGAGTTTTACACAGCTCTCCCCAATCTACCGTTCCATCTCTTATCGGTCACATTAAACTATTCAACCTTCCCAGGACACATCATAAACTTTCAAGGTTCTAGACTCTACAGAGACTCTTCTCTTTCCTGAAAAGCCTCCCTCTTCTTTGTTTAATGGCCAAGTTTAAATTCTGTTACATCCTCTAAAAGATTTTAACCCCACTATCCTGGGCATAATCAATCACTCCTGTAGGGAGTGCTACCATAATATTAGCATACATATCTATTCTAGCATTGCTACCTGTTTTAGAGAATATTTGTTTAATGAGTCCCTTGGGCCAGACTGGGCATTATTATACAGCAAAGACTATTTCTCAAATTCTTTACGTTCCCAAAGCTCCAAGTAGTGACTGGTACAGAGTACATCTGCAGTCCACATTTACTGAAGTGAAGTTTATAAATGCAAACAGAGGCCAAAGTGGTATTATCAAGTTGGATATTGGATATACCCAGATTTGGGGTCAGTTACAGAAAATGAAATATGAACAATTTATTTTAGCTTTGTTAACTACTTAAAAAAAAAAAAAAAAGAAATACCATCATTTCCTATCATTCTCATAGTATCACTAAGGTTTAACATTTAAAATAAAAATACAGGACACCAAAAAGCATGCTGCAGTCCGTAAACAATAAACTTTATTTTGAAGCCCAACAAAGACATCTAACTTTGCACAATTATAAAAATTAAAAAGTAAAGCAAATATAAATGAATAATACAAATAGGGGTCACATTTAGATTTGTGTTTGT
Source organism: Cynopterus sphinx (assembly GCA_030015415.1). Lineage (NCBI taxonomy): Eukaryota > Metazoa > Chordata > Mammalia > Chiroptera > Pteropodidae > Cynopterus > Cynopterus sphinx. Next base: position 121,970,771 of record CM057385.1, on the reverse strand, counting down.
CTTCTTGTAATCTACATTAAGAAGAGGGGAGAGTTCTTTAGGAAAATTGAGTTAAAGGAGAAAACAAGTACAAAGTAGCCAACTGAGCAGCTACTGTAAAAAGACATAAATGTTTACAAGTACAGAGACTGCATGGTGAATGAACTATCCATAGTTCTGCTTACAAAGCAGGGTGATGGTAAAAATAAAAATTGGGACACACTAGCTTTGGCACAACTCTAGGGGGCACCATTATATCATGGCCTATGTGAATGGCACCCTCCTGGGGTTGTACAAAATGTAGCCTATGCAATGTCCTTAGTAGCCTTACTTGGGCCCTACAGTAAGGCAGATCTGAGTTTGGGGCATGATTCTGACACCAAATCTTGGTTGTGGACAAATTAACCTATGGGAGCTCCAACTGTCTCATCGCTAAAATGAGGACGTTCAGGACGTTCATATCTAGCTCACAGGATTGCCATGAGGGTTCAATGATATCACAATATGACATTGGGCACTTATTATTTCAATTTCAGACACTGTTAATTTTACAGGGATTATCTCATTTCTTATATCACAGTACTTGCCAATAAGTAAGCATACATTAGCATCCCATTAGTATCTTCCTACCCCAGTTTCAGCTTTCTTATTTATTTGCAAATTAACTGTGATCTATCTACTGGAGTTGAGGTTCAAAAAAGCAAATAATGACTTTTTTAAAAAGTAGTTTTTCTATTTTCCATGGTCCAGCAAAAAACTGCTACTATTCATGTAAAAAGAAGCATTGCCAGAAAAACATCTGTCCTTTCTAAATATATCAAATAAAGGTAATAACTTTTACAGTAGAATTGGCTACAAGTCTGTTTCCTTGAAAGCAAAACTGGATTTATGAAACCAAAGGACAAAATGTTCCAAGGCAACATCCAGAGTCATTTCCTGGTTTAATTTTCTGCTTCTAACTTTATAGCCCGTTTTCCTTCACGGCAACGATACCAATTAGGCCCCCACTTGATTTGCCAGTTATACAGTAGGCAGTTTGAGACCCTTTTCCAGTGGAGATTTTATGTCTTCAAGAAAGGAAACAGCAGTGTGCATTTGAGAAATCCACAGGTGATTAAAAATTTAAGGACAAATTGCTGATGATCTACACTTCCCACTACTTGTATCATGTTCCAGAGAAAATATAAATAAAGATGATTCAAATCGAGTAATTTTGCTCTGTTTCAGTGTTAAAGCAGAGCCATTTTGAAACAAGTAGATAAACCTCAATTTTACCAAAAGCAAGGCACAAAAGAATGAGAAGTCCAGTTTGGATAATGGAAGGAATAGTTACCAATCTCAAAGCCACTCACATGTTCCTTACTCCTTCTGGGATCTTTAATAAATCCTCAAATCTCTTTGTGCCTCATTTATAAACTGCAGCTGTTCTGATTATCCACATCTTTTGATCTTACTGTATGTAGGACCAAACACCTAAAATTACCATTAAGAATTATTAACATTAATTTAAAGTAAAAAAAGGAAGAGTAACAGAACCTTGGGAAGTCATACTAAAAAGTCAACTAAAGAAAAAACCCAAAATATTTACGAATGTTTCACTAAATAAAAGAATTAAGACTGGGTTTTACTCACTTTTCTAAATTGTCTGAATTTGCTAGATTAAGCACCCATTCTTTTAGGCTATTTACATCTTGAGAGAAAAAGAAAAAGAAGCACATGCAGTTCTGAGGCATGCAGTGGCCCAGGCCTGACTCCAGGCCCTTTCAAGCCCCTGGATCTTTCCACATGTCACAGACTAACTCCTTTGGGAAAGTATTAGTCATTCTTTAAGGATATGCTGAATTGCTACCTATTCTGTGAAACCTTTCTCTTCTTTAAGGAAACAATTATGTTATCCTGTAATTCTCAAATCTATATTCTGGAACTTGATGAATTTTGTTATGATGACATACTTATGTGTCTCCCCTGCCACCACTCTGATCCCCTTAATCTGTGTGTTTACAGTTCAGGAACTGAACTTGCTGAATAAAACAGCTGCATTACAAAAGACAAGATCATTCAGTTGTAAAACAAATAACACCAGAAATGGAGGCAAGATTAGTTTAGGCAATACTAAGTAAGATGGAGTGACTTCTGTATCTGCTATTTTAATAAAACGAGGCAATTTTTTTCCAACTAAAATAATGAATTTATCAAGAAGAAAACAATGAAGATTAAAAAGTTTAAAAAATTCTTTATCTGAACTTTCCGCCTAAGAATTATCACCTCATAAAGTACCCTGACCAACACTTATAGCATCTCTGGCTAATAGCTAAAGGTGCAAAATTCCTATCCCAGAGGAGTCAGGTAGTGAAAACACATGTTCTGAATTCACAGTTCCCCCATCACAAGGCCGTCTATTTTCCTATATGAATGAATCTGGGCTGGCCTGCTCTGACCAAAGAAGGTGGCAGAAGTGATGCCATGTAATTTCTAAGCCTTGGCCTTAAAAAAAAAAAAACTACAGGTTCCACATCTGCCCAAAGACCACCATGCTGTGAAGAAGCCTAAGATAAAAGACCACACGAAGAGCGAGCGAGCCATCCCCGTCAAGCCCAGTCCCAGCAACGTTATTAGTTGAATGAGGCTATACGAGCTTAAGCAAGAGCAGCAAAACTGCCCAGTCAATCCACAAAATCATGAGAAATACGCCACCAAGTTCTGAGTTCGCTTGTTACACAGACTGGAAGAAACAACTATAACAAGATTTTTAACAACTATCATCTACCGTAAGCTATAAACATCGTGAGAACAGGAACCACATCTAATTCAACTCTATTCTCCTTTAGTCGAAGAACTTCCTGGCAGTGACATTCTGCAGTTTCATTTTCATCCTGCTTGAAACACACTTTGTTTTTTAAAGATGAGGATTTATGTCTTTTATCACTTCTGGAAAATATTCAGCTATTGTCTCAAGTATTTTCTTCTCTCCCATTCTATTGTTAAGGAACACTTAGGTATATGTTGGTCCTTCTCAGCCAAATCTCTATGTCTTTTAACTGCTCTTTCATATTTTCAATGCTGTCCTCTGGGTAATTTCCTAAAATTCATTTTGCAGGAATTCGATTCTCTCTTCAACCATGTCTATTCTATTTAAAACCTCTGCTGCACCTTTAATTTCACTAGCTCTAGTTTTCACTTGTAGAAGTTCTACTTTTAGTTTCCTTCATCTTTTACCCTATTTGCCATTTAGAAAAAAAAACTGCAGCTCGCTGCCTGCATTAATTTAACATCATGTTAGGAATGCTATGTCTTCTAGGATTTGACATTTTCGGTGATCAAGCGTTACTATATTTTGTAAATGGAAATATCATTACTAAAAACAGAATGCTATATAGAGAATGTTATTTCTTTCCAAAGACTATCGCTATATTAGAGCAATACGAAAATAATGAGACATTATTGTTGGGGGTTAGAACTATAATCCACTAATTATCTTGGGGTGAACAATGCAGCCACAAGCACTGCCAACAAAAAGGAAGCAGGTTAAATTTTTAGATAATTTTGTTCTTTTCTAATGTTTGTAAATTTTTTCTTTAAATCTTTAAGCATTTTAATCACATCTATCTTAAGGTTACCATTAATCATTCAAATGCCTAAATTTTCGTGAGAATTGACCCTTCTGGAGTTTGCTGATTCCTGCTCATGATGAACTGTCCTTTGCATATGTTTGTAAACTTTGGACTGTGTGCTATTCCTTATCAGGATTATCTGTGAGAGTACCATGTAGCTTGGGTGGCAAGGATGTCCTGCCAAAGGAGTTTCGCAATTGATTCTATTGGGCACCCCTAGGAGTACTACCAACCCTGGAACTTGCAAGAATTATAAATTCAAACACCAAATATACAGGAAGGCAAACCCCAAATATACAAGTACAAATTCTCAATGAGACTCTCCTCCAAAACAGTGTTCAAGCTAAGGTATATAAGCTTCCTTATTCTCTTCCTTATTCTTTCCTGAGACTGCAGGCAGATTTTTTTTTTTCAAGTCCATCCTTTCAGTTAGGATATAGCTAGCCCCTGAGGACACTTATGAGGAAATCCCAGTTAGAACAAGTCTCTCTGTAAAATCCAAGTCCACTGGTTATAAAGAACAGCACATTCCACCAGTAAGGCCCCAATGTCAGCTCATATGTGTCATTCCGGCTTTGTTTCCTCTCTGCTTGTTTCTTAGGGAGCTTTACTTTCTTATGAACAAGACTGTGCAATTAAAAGGCTGTTTGTTACATTTCACCCAACTTTCCTAAGTATTTTCTACTGGCACATTTTTAGGTTTTCTAGGTCATCATATTTCCAAAAATGAGAGTTCTTATACTCAGTGCCTAAAACAGCAGTTGGTAGGTTACTAGCTGTTAATGGAATATTCAAGAACTCAATTAGGACTTTTGGAGTGGAAAAGTGACATGTCTTCTAAGTGTATTTTCTAAATCCAGTGCAATTTAAAAATCTACTAGTGGCTGAGAAAACAGTGTTTCAAAAAAAATTAGCATAACAGCAACAAATTTGCAGTAATCCTATTATGCTTTCCTCTGATGACAGATAGCATAGATTTAACAATTTTATCATTTACCAGTTCTTCACACACTAAACTGATATACTGTATCAGTTTATACTGACATTACACGAAAATATGTAGAGGAAACATTTTACATTTAGAGAAGATGTTGCTCAATTTCCCTGTCTATAGAAGTATCTCTGATAAATAAGATGGATAACAAAGCAAGAAAAAAGTTCTCTGGAGGAGTCCTGAGGGTCCTTCTCAGTTACCATAAAAGGATTATCAGGAAGAATAAACCAAACACTACCTAAAAAATTAAAATAATGCTCTCATCTCTCTCTTAAAAAAAAAAAATCTTCTTAAGAATCAAGAATCACCAAGGCTTTTTTCCATCTTATCATTCTTCTGTCCTATCTAAAGCAACCTCTCAGTAGAATACATCTGGTTACTCCAGCTTTCCTGCAACGTTTTCTTCATTTCTAAGGAATTCCAACGTCTTAGTTTCTCTTATTATCTCACTAGCTATTTCTTCTTAGTCTTCTCTGCTGGTCTTTCTTCATCTCAATCTTTAAATACTGAAGTACCCCAAAAAATCAACTCATTCATCTCTTCAGTATCTATACTCACTCTATGGTGATCTCATCTAATCCAATTGCTTTGAATACCAACTACATACTGTTAACGTCAGCCACAATCTCTCCTAAGCACCAGTCTCATACATCCAACTAACTACAACTAGAAATGGAAATCGAATAGTCATCACAAATTTAACAAGTCTTAAATTGATTACTCATCCCCTGTCCCAATCCTTTCGATCTCTTTCCTATCTCAGCAAATGGCACCGCCATAAACTGAACAGCTCAGACCCAAATCTAGGAATCACTGTTTACTTCTCTCTTCCTCAAATCCCACATCTAATTTTGCCTAAACTAACAACCAATAAGCTCTACATTGAAAATATATCCTGAATCAGAGTACGTTCACCCTCTGGTCCAAGCCAACATTCTCTCTCTTTCATGCCTACAACAGCCCCTATCTTTTCTTCTTGCTACCAGTCCTGCCCCTGACTGCCAATTCTCCAGAGCTCCGAGATATAATTCATATAGAAATCACTTATTTAAAGCATACATTCTATGGTTTTGAGTACATTCATAGACATATACAACCATCTCCAAAGTGAATTTTAATTTTTTCATCACCTTAAAATACAAACCAAAAAAACCACTCATACCACCTTAGGTATTAACTCCCCTTGTCCCCCAATACTTACAGCCCTGAACAACCATTAATCTATCTTCTGCACCTCTAAAGATTTGACTATTCTAGATACTTCACATTAATAGAGCCACATAGAGTTGACCTTTGAATGTGAAAGCTAATGTCACTAAACCACCCACTGTGTAGTTGAAAATCCACGAACAACTTTGGACTTCCCCCAAACTTAACTATAGTCATTCCTCAGTATCTGAGGAGGTTGGTTCCAGGATACCCTCACAGACAGCAAAATCCTCTCATTCTGTTGATTATCTTTTCATTTTGATAGTTAGTAACCTAACGTTGATGTAGTCTAATTTTATTTATTTTTCCTTTATTGCTTGAAATTTTGATGTTGAAAAAAAAATCATTCCCAATTAAATGGTTTTAATATCTTTGTCTAAATCAGGTGACCACAGAAACAAACATCTACTTGTTAACTCTCAAGTATATTCCAGTGACGAACTATGTCAGTGTCTACAGGAGATAGAATTAGTATGTATGATTGTAATTAGTATCCTTTCATTTCAGGTTTAAGAACTCCTTTCAGCATTTCCTGTAAAGTCTAAAGATGACTGCCTCTCTCATCTTTGACTTCTGAATGCTTTCTCCCTCCTTCATTTCTGAAAGATAACTTTGCCAAAAAAAGAAGTATTCTGGGCTGGTATTTTCTTTTTCTTTCAGAACTTTAAATATATCACCTCACTTTCTTCTGGGTACCCATGGCCACATGGGAGGGAGTTGGTTAAAGGCGGCATCCCCAGTGGCTCATGCGTGAGCTCCCTGACAGAGTCCCAAAGTAGTTAGCAGGATCTGTGTCCCTTTGATACATTCCATTCCCAGCCAGACTGTCCACTCCCAAGTTATGCATTTCACTATTCAGTATTCCAGATGAGATGAAAAAGAAATGGGCCTTTCAGCGAGTGTCTCACACAGCTGGGGAAGACGGATGCTCAATCACACACAATCAGAAATCACCAGCTGAATTTCTCTTGGCCCTGAGCTGTGCCACCTTGGGGGAGGAGTGACAAAGGTAAAGTGAACCTGTTCCTTTAACGGTTTCAATGGGTCAAATCTTGGATGTTATCTGCTCCAACAGTATGCTAGCACTTCTATGGACTCCCCAGACTTCCACAAAAGTATTCTCGTCTGTGAATGATTATCTAAATCAATGTTCTTTGAGAGAATGGTAGAAAATGCCCGTTACTGCCATTTTGACCACATCACCTCCCATTAACTTTTTTTTTGCCAGTTGAAATTTACTGAATTATTTATTTAAGTTGTACTTTTCCACTTTGGTTCTCTTTTTTTGTTTGTAATTTCTATCTCCTTAATGATAGTCTCTATTTAACTTGATAGCATTATCATACTTTAAGCATGATTTTAGCTCATTGAACATAGTAATAATGGCTACTTTGAAGAGTGTGCGTATTAAAACCAACATGTCACTCTCACAAGCAGCAGTCTGTCCTTTTTTTAATAATATATGGGTTATATTTTGTTTCTTTGCATGTTTCAAACTTATTTGTTGCAAACTAGATATTTTAGATGATACATTGTACTAATTCTTGGTATTGGTCTCTCCATTCTTAAACTTGGTATTTTTTATGCTTCCTTGTTTGTCTGGTGACTGGATGGCTTATTTCAGTAAATTCTATTCCTCTAATTCCCATAGTGCTAAGCCTCTGACGTTGCTCCCCGGGGGGCTCAGGTTTGGATTTGCCTGGAGTCATTCTGGGATAGAGTAGTTTTGACAGGGCACTCTGACTCTCACTGACCACACCTAGATGTTAAACTCCAGTAATTGTGGCTGATTGCTCTATAGTTTTCAACCATACACTCAGATGTAAACTGCTCCACAGATTATACCAATCAGACTGAGGTTACTTTGAAGCGAAAGTTTCCAATGTCGATGCTTGAGTTTTGCTCTGATCCTAGGCAGTCTCCTCCCAGCAATCCTACGGTGAAACCTAGATGTCCAATCAATCTACCAATCTCCTCTCAATTACCTTTCACCGCAATCTCCACTGTTTTTGAGAGTAAACTTTGCACTCTTAGCAAATATAGTTCCTTTGGGAAGAGATTAGGAACTGTTTCATGGCCTGCTTCTCACTACAGGCAAAATCTGAGCCTTGGCTATGAAATTGGAAGGACAGACAATGGCATGCTTCTCTCTGACACCCCATCTTCCGAAGTTAAGCATGTGGTGGGTATGGGAGATGGTACAGTAGTCTCAGGTCTTCCTGGTTTTCCTCCACTGGTACAAAACCTCTACCTGTCACACCAGAGAAAAGGGAAAAGCAGTCAGAATCCTGGGATGCTCAGCGGCACTTGCCCAAAGTAGAGCTCTACCCTGTAAGGGCTAGGAGGAAAAAGAAGGCCCCTCATGCTTGGCCTGCAAAGGACAGCTGGAAGCAGCTTAAGAAATATTGTTGTCCTGCTGTTCCCTGGAAGGCAGCTCTCTGACTTGGAGCTGGGAAGGTGGGCACCCCGTCTTCTGCCACCCAATCTGGAATGGAGATACCATCTTTCTCAGCTGGCATAAGGGAGGGGGAAAAAAAACGGGTCTTGGTTCGAATACCGCAGATCCTTTAACAAATTTTAGTAATTTCCTTGAATAAATGTTTCTTCATTTGCTGTATTTCCCTTAGAGATTTTAAATTATTGTTTTTTAAACAAAAATTTCCCCCAGTTTTGCTGGGAAGCAGGCCCACAGAGCTCTTCGCATGTCACCTCTATCAGCCAGTGAGTGTTTTCAAATGTACATTAGATCATGCCCTCATTCGAAACGCTCCAAAAATCCCCTCCACATTTATTACTCAGTCCAAATTCCTACTAAGCTCTACAAGTTCTATGTAATCCAGCCACTACCTATCATTAAACTTCATCCTTTAGCATTTTTTTATTTACTTTATTTACTGTGTTCTAATCTCTGTCCTGATAAGGGTGAGCCTCCTAGAGGTCTGTGTTATTTTCTGTTCCCCGTGTAAAGCTCTTTTCTCAGGTTTCTCCATGGCCTTCTTCCTCATGCCATTCAGGTCTCTGCTCTCATGTCATTTCAAGATAGTACCTCTTTATCCACATATCTCCCTTTGATTTTCTTTACAGCACCTAAACTTCCTTATATCCATTTTTTTAAATTTGTTTAGAGTCCATTTCCCCCATTAAAATACAAACTGTGGGAACATGAAGTACAAATTAGTAGTTACAAAGTAGTTGTGAGGATTTAGAGCATAGCATAGGATATACAGTCAACACTGTTGTAATACTTGTGTGTAGTGCCAGATGGGTGCTACAGTAATCAGAAGGATCACTCCATGACTGTATAATTATCTTTTTAAAATTAAAAAAAAATTAAAAGCTGCAGGAGGCAAGGGGCTTTGCCTATCTTATTCACCACTGTTTCCTCAGTATTTAGAACAGTACTTGGCACACAGTTGATACTCAATAAACACTTGTTGAATTAAAAGATGTAAACAGAAATCTAAATACTTTTAGAGCTACTTATTTTAAATGATGTAACAAAATGAACCGTTTTTATTTATATCCATAAAGACCAGAACAATAACAGAGTAAAAGAAAAAAATTAATAGTCTGTTTGAGAAAATATAAATAAATGGAAGTGGCCAAAAGGCAGTAATTTAAAGTTCCATTTCAATAATCCTAAAACTCATTTTTATAACAGTACTGCTGCCACTGCCCTTATATTACATACATTAAAAATGAACAAACAAAAAACCAATCACTTCTCATTCAATAGGAAAGCGAAAACAATACTAAAATGAAAAATGTTTATACTATCTATGGTCGCTAGTTTTGATCATTAGAGACATTAGAAGTTAGAAGCAATCAATTGAAAATTCTTAACCAAATATAAATTTGTCACTAATTGTAAATAAAACTCTTAAGTATTAAAAAAAGAAAGGATATTATTTTCATGTTCTCATTCGCACTGCATATACCTTCCAATTAAGGCCGAGTTTTGCAGCAGGCTTAACAAGTCTAATAAACAAAAGAGACTTTGGTTATGGAGTTTTACCTTGAGTCCTGTTTTCTCGTCGTCACTTCCATTATTTGTAGATGGTGTCTCATCTCCTTGCCTGGAAACCAAGACAAAATCTTCACTATTAAGAGTGGATACTGAGTCTGAGGAGACACTGATTTTTCCAACAGAAGCCTTGTCATCCATGACTCAAGAATGAAATTCAACTCATGAATGATTAAATATTTTTAAAATGCCTGAAAAACAAAAACCAAAAGATACTCATATAGAAAGTCTGCCAGATATTCAATTACACTCTAATTTTTACAAAATACATTAAAAAAAAATCCAAAATATTTTCCCAAGACTCTCAGCTCTAGGTTTTTTATTCCAGATAATAAGCAAATTTGGTGTTAGGGCTGAAATATTTCGGGTTTCAAAGAAATATATAAAACATACTCTCTCGAGAACTGCTCACCTACAGACACTTATTTGGCATAAGTTACAGTTTTATTTTATGTCTTTAAAAATTATAAAGTCCTCAACTTCTGTTCCTATTCCTTAATTTGTAAAATTGTATACATAAATGATACTGAAGGCACTTAGGACAATAACTAAGGTTCTCCTGACATTATGGATAAATACTAACGTGCATTTTTAAGAAACAAAATTTCACATCAACACCCAAAAGAAATAAATTCAAGGCAGGGCAATCATAAATTCTAGAGCTGGGAAATACTTTACATAGCAAGAACTCTGAGGTTCATTAAAAACTCAATCTTCCCATCTCACAGTTTCTTATTCAATATGAATATTACCAGTAAGAGTTTCAAGCCAAAAATTTCCAGCAAGAAGTATAAAAATGTGTCACTTATGAAGAGCCATTCAATTATTTGACTCCTGGAATAAAACTCAAACTCATTCACCATTTAAAAACCTTGTTCTGCATACTTTTGGCAATGTTCTCATCTGGTTGCCAAAACAGCAACAGAACAAACAATACAATGTCATACCCAGAGAGCTTAAACCAATTAACAAAGCAGCGCTAGCTCTGTGCTCATCTTGTACCTTCAAAGAAGAAAAAGCTTTGAGTCAGTTTAGTCTCTCAAATTAAATAGTCCTGATTTATGCTTTGGATTTTTAATTGAACATATATTTATTGAGCATACACCATATGCCAAGCACTCTTTCCCCTCAAGGGCTCAAATCTAGATCTCCACCTGACAACAGGAATCACAGAATCTCTAAATATTATAGTTGGAAGCAAACTTTAAATCATCAATAATGTTAAACAAATAAGGAAATGGCAACCTCAAGAGAAGGGGATTTAACTTGGTATAACTACAGCTCTAATCCTGAATGCTTCGCTGCTTTCTATTTAAATGAATTCCCTTGTTTAATGGCTATCAACTCTACAATTCTACATTTCATAGGACTAAATCAAAATGCACAGTGTGGCATTCAAGAAGCTTCAAATGGTACTTCTGAAAACTTTTTCATGTAGTTTTACTTCATCCATTCAATGAATACTTATGGTGCCCACTGTGTAAAGAATAGCATATGGTAAATGTGAGAAATTGGATTCTTTTCTGAAAGGAGTGTACTATTAGTTGAGAAAGGAGGAAGAGAAAACTACAGGAACAGGTTCGGAGAGGGGCTTAAAAATGGAGTTAAGAAATGTATTAGAGGTGGTCATGTCTTTGCTAAGGGTGAATATAATCGGTTCCTGAGTTACTGAGTTACGATGGTTCAATTTACAATGTTTCAACTTTATGATGGTGCAAGTGATACACAAATTACATGAGATACTTGACACTTTATTATAAAACACACTCTCGGACGCCTTTGCCTAACTGCAGACCAAATTAAGTGTTTTGAGCACATTAAGGTAAGCTGGTCTAAGATATGATGTCAAGTAGGTTTGGTGGATTAAATGCACTTACAACTTATATTTTAATTTATGATGGGTTTATCAGGACATAAACCAATCACAAGCCAACAAGCATTTGCATTTTAATACCTCTAGATTTCTGCACTCAGTATCCTCTTCCTAAAATGTTTTCCTTGCTTCTGTAGTCCATCATCTCCAATTCTTCATTCATGATCTAACCCTCCCTTTTCTAGTGGCCTGCCCATCTTTACCCCAGACCATAATCAATTACTTGTCTTATTTCTGTTCCCATTGCATTTTACAACTTTCATAGTACCTATTACGTTGTATTAAAATTTTCTGGTGTCTCTTAATTTAACCATCATGTATCTATTTCACAAAGGAGGAAATTGAGAGAGATGGTGTAACTTGCTCAAAGCAATGGTTGTAATGTAACCAGTTAGAGGCAAAGCCAAAACTGAACCCAGTTATCTATGATTCCAGAGGCTATGCTCTTTTCATTCAATAATGATGACTTTCCAACGCCACAAATTTGGGATCTTTTCCAAAACATGCAGTATTGGATAAAAGAGTGTTTATCTTTTTTAGAACTTGTACTTCAGGTAAGGTTTTCATGCTTATTCAGTCTTTTTGCCATTTTTTAAACTGTGATTTAATAGTACTATAGCAGAGAGCCTGAGAAAATCCTCTAAAGCTATAATCTCAGAGACACAGAACTTTCTATAACACTCTAGACTAAAAAATAATTCACTTTGGTATTTATACTATGGAACTGAGAAGATCTGGCAGGCTCAAAGTTCGACCTATTTTCTTTGAGGAGGTAATAGGAATATATACTTTATAAGATACTTTACTGTTTGTTTTGGCACCTGAAAGTAACTGAATCACTCAGTGGGAATGAGGTTTATCAAAACACTAAGTTGTGCAGGCTGTTATACGATGAGACTCCCGTTCTCTAGCTTCTAAGCAGAAGTGAAGAGGGAGTCCAAGAGCCACAGGGGCTCTAGATAAAACCACCTCTTCCCTGGCCTCCACAATAACGAGGCACCCCAGAATTTGGTGTACAAAATTCTAAAGAATTGATCACCCCTGTCCTAAGACCATAAGGTCTAATTTTGTTTTGTTTTTAATCTCTACTTACATCAGTTACCACAAGACACCCCCTACTCTAATTCTTCATCCTTCAGACTGTAACTTTAATTTTTTATGGCAATAAATTATGAACTTCTTCCCCAAACATTCTGAACTACCATTCTTCTGCCTACCTTTCTCCATTCCGCCTACCGCCTTTTGACACTTACCTTTTAATCATTTGTTTTTTGTTTTTAAGTATCATGTAAGCTAGAACCTAAGATCCACGAGGGCAGGGATTTTGGTGTTTCTTTAACTGCTGCATCCTTACCACCTAGAACAATGCCCAGCACATAGCAGGTGCTCATATATTTGAAAAAAATAGGATAAATGGCAAATAAAGAGGAAAAGAGCAAGAGCCACTCAATAAAAAGGTTAAAGACTAACAAGAGAAGTCATATCTATGATGGTAAAACACATGAGTTAGAAAAAAACCCAAGTCAGAATACTGGTTCTACTACTTACTAATACTGTGAGCTTGGTCACAATGTGCCTCAGTTTCCATTAGTGAAAATGTTGTACTATCTACCTCACAGAACCTTTATAAAAATTACAATGGAATATACATACATATATAAACATATATCTCATTTACCAATAAACAGAACATTATAAGCACAAGTACTTAAAGCTGTTCAAAAACTAACTTCCAATTTTAAAGCAATTAAGAAATATCAACTGATTTAGGTAATTCAATTTAGAAAACACAATTTTAGGCCAAAAATATACAGCTTTTCTAATTCCACATTCTAATTGTTTATAGCTAAATAAATGCAAAGGAATACTTTGAAGGAATAATACTTTGTATAACACTTCAGAGATTACTGAAACATACACATCCTTTACCTCACCTTTATTATCCTAACAATTTTGTAAAGTATACAGAGTAAGGACTTCTATCCCATTTTGAATTAGATTAATACACACAGGAACACCCTGGTATTTGGTCAGCACTCAGTCTGTTTCCTTCTTTTACACAAGTGATGAACCTAGACCCTCATAACATGTCCAGTTACCAACAGGGCCAGGCTGGCGAGCCAAGTGCAGGGATGTTTCCTTCTATCTCCTTTAGTAAGTCACTTAAAATGACAGGTGATAGTGTTTAACTATACAGCCTCCTGCATCAAAACCAAAAGTTAAATTTTATTTTTCTTCTATCATTTCCTTACTTTTATCCTTACTGACACACAAAAGATCACTAGAAGAATTTTCCAATTGAAAATCAGTCTCATAATATCAATGCTTCATAATCTTTTGCCCAAATTCATTGCTCTAAGCCATAATTGACAATTTCATGCTCAACTATGCACATCTACAAAGACCACACCAAATAATGCACCTCAATCTTACCTAATATTCATTTTCACTCTCAATCTCCCCTAAAACACTACAGACCCAGATAATTCAGAGTGAAATGGAAAAGAACTGTCTATGCCAAAGGCTCTTCTTACAGTCCTTTGAAAGCAGCTGATTCCTGGATAATGCATTTACTTTTTAAAAACCAGAACTTTATTTTTTTTGGATGGAGTACTACTGGATATTTGTATTGTGTCTAGTTACTAACATCATTCAGAGCAGTAACAGTGAACTTGCAGTGGTATGGATTTGCAATGTGCAATTAGAGGCAAAAATCACCTCCCAATAAGTCACTTACGTATCTTGATGAAAGAGGTGTGAGTGATACTTGTAACTGAACTTGACATGCTTGAGACAAATAAAATGTGCTAGTCCAGCCACTAGTCCAGCACTCTGATTCGTCTATTTCGTTGGTTTTCCCGAAACTTTCTTCCTGAAGGATATTAAGTACCTCTAGCACTTTAACGGGATTCCCCCCTCTCACCAACCCCCTCTGAACCTTTCCTTCTTAAAGTCAACAACACAATTTCAATAATACTCAAAGAATATTTTTCATATTACTACTACCGGGTGAAATAAAAATGCTCATTCTGAAACTCTTGTCTTTTGTTTCCATTTTCTTCTAACTTCTCTCAGCTGTCATTTAGATCTCTTTTCTTCTGCCCATTCTTTAAATTCCACCTTGTCTCCCTTTTTCCATTTTCCCTGGCTATCTCATTAGCTCTTGTGTTTATAACTTCTGTTTACTTTTAACAGGCTTACAGTTGTAGAGACAAAAGTTAACAAGTAATTACAATACAGTATGGTGCTTGGTATGACAGAGGTATGCAACAGGTGTTATGAAAATGCACAGGAGGGCTCTGCTACATGTGTCCCATGGCCATCTCATAACCAAATCCACGTGTCCAAAGTGGACAAGCATATTCTTCCTCAAAGGTTTCCTACCCTGGTTAACAACTACTAATCCAAGACAGGTTAAAAAATCCCGGACTCCTTTTCTCATTCTCCCTTGAAATTCTACTGGATTTTAGTTTCAAAACATATACCCCAAAACTATTCCTTCTTCACTATTATTCATGTCACTGACTTGTGAGTACCTACTTCTTTTAACTTAGCTACAACATAAGTCTAGATTCTCTCTATTCTTTGGTTATCGAGTCTCTATAATTAATTTCTAAAAAATTCAGATCCTACCCCTTCCCCCATAACCCTGGTTGCTCCTGAGTGAAAACAGAAAAAAAAAAAATCCAAACTCCTTATAGCATTAGTTCTTCAAAATCTGGAGCCAATCTATTATCCTATTCTTCTCTCTTTCTATAAACCATACCAAAGCACTCACTAAAAATGTCATGCATTTTTATACTTTCAAGCTTTGCTCATACTGTCTGCTAAGCTAGGAACATGTCTTCCACTTCCCCAGTTGGTCCTTCTCCCCTACCAGCAATCTGACACAATCAAATACTCAACCTCCCCACTTCCCACTGCAATATTCCTTACTTCCCTCTAGGATTCCTAAGGCTTTTTGTTTGCTTTTAAATTTTATTACAAAATTATAGCATTTATCACATAGTAAAATGTTGTACTCCACTGTATTAGTTGATCATTCATTCCAGAAACAATACTAAGTATAAACCACCATGGTCAATGCTAGGAATACAGTGAGCGTGCACAATCCCTTTGAACTACTTGTGGAAAGGGATCTCAGATGGGTGGAATAAAATTCTTCCATTCAGTGTTTAACTGTCAGGGTCTAAGTAATGTGAGAAGTGACAGGTATGTTGCATTACATGTATGTGACTTGGGGATGTGCATATGGAGGAGGACTGGAATGAAGACTCAGAAATAACCACCTTTGAGTGTGCCTGACTGACTCTTCATCAAGTTCCCAACTGTCACAGCCAAAATCAGTTAAATAAGTCACAAAACATACCTTGCATTCCCTTTGGACCAAAATACTCTTATCACGTCCCTCCCAATTTTTATCATTTTTGTTGCTTAATCAGTGAGCAAATGAGTAAAGCTTCAGGGAATTTTAAAGGGGATACTTAAATCACCCTGCTAAATCTAAGAGAGACAGTAACACTTATTAATTTCTGAGTTGAGTTCTGATTTCATACCCAAAATGCTACTAAGAAGCTTTACGTGCACTAATCTTTACACTAACCTTGCCAGATAGGTATTACTTCATGACACAAACTAAGACTAGACTAGTTCAATAACTTGCTTAAGATCACAGAGAAAACTGCAGAACTTGATCAAAACGCAGATTATCTAGGTGCCTCTGATCTTTTTTGAAATGCATCTCTCCTCCTTGGTGTTTCTATCTCCATTCTCTCTGCATTCCAATCCATCCTCAATGCTGCTCCCAACTGTATCCTTCTAAAACAGATTTGATAAGACTACTCTCTGTTCAGAAAAAGAACAAAACAGGGCATAGCAAAAGACTCAAATTTCAAAGATGCTGTAGCAGGCCAATTCTTGTGGGGTTGTGGCCCTTTAAAATTAACCGAGTAGGGTACAAAGAAGAGTATTTTTAAAAATCACACTATATTAATCTCTTTCTTCTTTTTTCCTGGCTCTGAAGTTTCTTTTCCTGCATTGGTTGTCACATGAATTCCTCACAGCCTACCCTGGGAAGGGTGGGACAAATCTAACAAAACTCAATGGAAAATCATCCCTTCTTTATAAAAATAAATTCCTTTCCACTACCACTAATTGCTAAACAATAGATGTGTCTTTGTTTAAGTCTGACTCTGAATTTGGTGGCTGTTTCTTTGAATTATTTTAGTGAACTAAGAGAACCATATTAATTTAAACCTTCTGAATAATTTCAGCTTAGCTTTAAAGAGCAAAAACAAAAGAAAACAAAACTTACTCATCTTGAGCCTACAGCACTTTCTTAGAGGCAAGAAAAACCCAGCTTACCTAAAAGGCTTAGGCAAGTTTTAACCTACAATGCCTATTAAAAAAAAAAAATGATACCTTAATTATAGAAATGTAGGAATTTGTAAGACAAAATATTAATTTTTAAAAAGATTTTAAAAGTTTTCATCTTTTCAAATTGTGGTTAAATATACATAACATAAACTAATTCAGTGATTTTCAAAATCTACAGTTTGTGGCAATAAGTACATTTACACTGTTGTGCAACCAACCATCCCCACCATCCATCTCTATAACTTTTTCATCTTCTCCATCTGAAACTCTGTACCCATTAAAGAATGACTCCCATTCCCTAAGGCAACAAACATTGTACTTTGTCTCTGAATCTGACTACTCCAGGTATCTCATATAAATAGTGAAATCATACCAATATTTGTCCTCTTGTGCCTTATTTTACTTAGCATAATGTCTTCACAGTTCTTCTATGCAGTGGCATGTGCCAGAATTTCCTTCCTTTTTAAGACTGAATAACATTCCATTGTATCTATATACCACCTTTTGTTTATCCACTGATTTGTCAAAAATTTTTTTTAAAGACTGATTGCAACTTAATAGGATCTTTAGGATAAAGTTCACAAAAAATCAATAAAGTACCTAAAGAAGACAAGCAATATTTTCAGTTATTTCTCGCTTTCTCATGAGTAATCAAGCTTCATTAACAGTCTGGTAATGTAAAAATAACTGTAAGTTGAACTTCTCGGTCTTTTTTGATATGACTTGGACAATGTTGTAGCTTGTTTTCTCATATGTAAAATGAGGGGACTGAACCCTTTCTATTCTTTTGTAAATGAGTGTTAGGGAAAGGGGATGGGGTTGGGGGTGGTTG
Organism: Cynopterus sphinx; assembly: GCA_030015415.1. Taxonomy (NCBI): domain Eukaryota; kingdom Metazoa; phylum Chordata; class Mammalia; order Chiroptera; family Pteropodidae; genus Cynopterus; species Cynopterus sphinx. The sequence continues at coordinate 121,952,873 of CM057385.1, read as the reverse complement.
ATGCCAGGTGCTTTCCAGTCCTAAGTCATGACAGAAGCATAACTCGTTCTGTTTTTACAAATGAAGAAAATGAGTCTAAGAGTCATTAAGAAGCTTACCTTTAGGCATACCCTCAGTAAGGGCATACTTGGGATATTATTATGATTCCAAAGTTTACACTCTCCTCCATATCGTGATACCACTAATTAAAGGTACAAGATGTCGAAAAGGGAATGAAATGTACATAAAACACATTTAAATGCTGTGTTAAGTACAATACTGTTGACACCTGAAACAATTAACCGTATAAATGGTTTCCCCATGTTCCTGTGAATATTTATGGAAAGAGCACATAATTTTCCAGAACTCTAGGTATGCTTCACTTCAACACATTATCTCTGAAAATAAATATTTAAATTATTCGAATGCCATTTCCACAATAGAAACCTATCTGTGGGAACACTGAGAAAGTTAGCTTAATATTAATGTACTACTCATTTACAAGGACAGATTATATTTCTGACCTCACTAGCATAAATTATTTTTAAAAGTAACCTTGTCTTTACTTTTTCTGGAACATTTCTAAAGCATAATATAATTTACATTAGTGTTCACTGATACAGAAATATGAACATATTTGAGAAATTCAAGATCATCTGAAAACTTTTCCTCTTTTCTGGAAATTAGTCATATGTTCCTTCTCATCCATAGTGAAGAAAATGAATCTATTCCATTTAAATTATCAACCTGTCTACACTTAGATCTGAAACACTCGTATCATTCAATTCCCCTTAAACTATGTGAATTTAATGCCAAGCAAACACATCATTGGATAGATGACCAAAGTCTAAAATAAATGCAGTAAATATGGTTTTGTCTTTCTTTGACCACAAATCGTTCAGCAGAAGACACACGTTTTCTGCCCCTTCTAATATAAGAAGGCCTTGGTCCATAATTACATAAGGACGGTGGGACAATTGATTAACTGTGGGCAAGGAATAAACATTTTCTGAAAACCTTCATTCACAACATTGGAATAGGCACTGTTTAAGATTTTTAAAAATTCACAAATATTTAATTAAGTTCCACTGGTGTTTTTAAACCTATCTGAAAAGATCTTTTCTCATAACCAAAAGCAAAAATATAAAAAATAAGATTTCTTGTTAGGAAAGGATTTTAGATAGAAATCAGATTTTTCTTCAATTCACAGAAAATTGAACAGGTAAGTAAATAAAGACAAAATCATTTCTCTTCTGCAGCTATATCAGAGGTCTATTCACAGAAAATCGTGTGTCACAGCAAAAGGGATTTACATGACATGTTCCTAGTCTCACATTGCCAGAATCCATTTATCAGCATACTTCGAGGGCATATGGGAGTTTACCTCTACAGTAAAAACATTAAAATGATTAACTCATAGCTCTTCCCTACAGTAATATTATATAAATGCCTAACATTTAATCCAATTTAGCCTTGAAGGCTATCTCTTAATACCCTTGATAATATTTAAAATATGTTCCCAAAGAATGATTCTAAATATCAATTCCTTTTCCTAATACAAAGGCCATCCTCAGAAAAAGAAAAACAAGATTATAACCATAGGATGATGATTATAATTACCAAAACGTATAAATAATGAAAAATAGGATAAAGAAATTTTAAAAATAGTCAAATTGTTGTTAAGCTTTAAGGAATAAACAACACAGCAACTAACTTGCTAATGTACCTTAAGAAACGCCAGTTTTTAGTATGGAGAAAAATTTATTGACGCAAAGATTAATAGATCCCAAGGAGTAGTGATTTATAATATAAAAGCTTTTGCAATCATAACCATGCATTAACTTAGAGAGGTACAAACCTCCAAATTTGGCAGCATAACCATACAATTAAAAAGAGATGCTTCACATGTTTTATAGCCAACGTAATATAAACTATTTAATGTCGCGCATGAACTTCAAGACAAGTTTTATTTTTTACTATTTATGATCCATAGTAAAAGGGATGTGGGGGTGGGGTGGAGTTAGGCCTTATAGAACTCTACTAGGACAGAAGGAATAATTTTCGAAAAATTCTCACTGATGATTACCTCAGAGTATTATGGCTTCTCTAGAAAGAGAAAAACTTCCAGGCTATATTCTATAAAGTGTTCATGACTTGCAAACTGCCATATTTGGTCATATAATCTTGGCACACGAAGAGAAACAAGGCTGTTAAAAGTCAACAAGACTGGTTACAATACAAGTTTAAATGTTTATCTAGTACTGTTTTGACTTACAAGTTCCCTAAAGAATAATGATCTCAGGATCATCAGAAAACGAGGGGGGGGGAGGGTGGAAAGGGCAAAAACAAGGTAACCAGATTATTGCAAAAAATAAAAGAGAAACATTTGTTAAATTGCTATTGTGTATTTTCATGTGTACCAGTGGACATCCAGTCCCTCCCTAGCCTTGGATTTTCTTTTTTCAGGATCTAACTACTGAAAACCAAAAACATGAGACAGTTACAGACAACACACCCAAATGTCATACCCAACTCTGCTTTATGTATGTTGGTTAAAATGGCACTTCTTTAATATCTTTCTCCAAGAAATATAATGGTGAGTGTTATATTCATTTATTCCACATTGCTGAGAAAGCTAACGAAATCCAACTATATTGAAAACTACAAAGGTAATATTACGAGCAGCCCATGTCAAAATACTGCCACGCCAGTGTCTAGAGACAACCAACATCAGCGCCAATTTAAACAAATTATTTTCCGAAGCCTGAACTCAAAGGCCACTTGTTAAAACAATTAATGTGAAATGATGAGACCTTCAAAGTAGGCTTCATTTTAGCTGAAAACATGCTCAATAAAAGACAATGATTTCTTTAAAAGAATCTGGGCTGTAAAGTTAAGCTGAAAATATACTCAACAGAAGACGACATCTTTAAAGAATTCAGGCTGTAAAGCTGCGATATATTTGAAGAAAAATCATGACCCCTGTGCAGATAATGTGCATAATGCACTTATTTCAATATGTGGTAGAAAAGATAGGAAGCAGGTGTCTTCATCTTTACAGTCCCACTAAATTACCATCAATCCAGATTAAGCACCTGTAAATTGCTAACAGAACACTATGCCAAAAATTCCAACATGCATGTAGGCTATCTATCCAGACAAATATATACCTTAAAACCAGTGAGTTAACTGTAAAATGAGTTATAAATCTAAAACAAAAAACTGCACCAAACATAGCAACAGTTTAATTTTAATTATGAATTTGAGTTAATAATCTGTATTTAAGCTACACGTGAATTTTAAATGTTACCAATAAATACAATTCATACTCAAATTTTACTAATGTAAATTGAGGTCTATGAAGAAATATAAAGACTCTTCCTTATTCATTCAGTTTTAGTAAACCCCACTTAAAACCTTTCAATATATAAACACACTTGAATTATTCAGGCCAACAGGTTATTTAAAAAAAAAAAAAAGTTGAACGTGCACTTTCTTGGCACCTAAGCTTTTTCCAACTACTTTTCAAACGTCAGTTTAACGTGACACTGTTAAATTCAACCTCCATTGTTTTTTACTTCCTAAATAAACAAAGCAGCTGGAAACACACACACACGCACACGCACACGCACACGCTCAGGACTTACTGCTCCAGTTACACATACGTGAATACAGGTGTTTATTGGAGTGAAAATATCAAATGAATTGTGAAACCATGTCCCTGACAGGTATTTTTTTTTTCCATTGATAAAAATGACAAAAGCTAAACATGCAACTTGGGACAGGATTTTAGACTAAAGGAGAACTAGGATCGTGGACACCAGTAGCACGATCACTTAACAGTCTCCTAGGACATCTGCTTCTAAGATGAACTCAAGGGATCCCCGAGGCACCCTAGTATCGAAACGCCTGTAAAAGCAGGTGCAGATGGCAGGAGACTTAATGTTACGGACCAAAGCACCACCGGGCAATGGACAGCGAAGTCCTGGATGTCGGGTTATCCTCTAGCTCAACACCTAAAACCCTGAAGCTTGCTGAGAATCAAGACACTGCAAGAAGGTACCGGGAGCAGATCTTTCAAGTACGTGGGGAGGTGTGGGATGCCGGGGACGCTTCAACTGCAGGCGGCTTCCATGAGACGGGCAAGGCCGGCACGAGGCGGCAGACCCACACGAAAAGCAACCAAGTCTTCCCAACGGGGCGCAGCCCAGGAAGGCAGCCGAAGGCCGCGGCCAGCCTACGTTACATGCAGGCCCAGCGGGCAGTTGGGAGAAACTGAGGCGGAGGGAGCGGCCAGACTCCCCAAGAGGACCTGGCCCCACAACACGAAAGTCAAAAGACAAACCGGCTTTGTGGAGGGGCCAGCGGGGCGGCCGCGAGCGCAGGCCTCGGAAGACACCGACACCCACCTAGACAGGGGGAACCGGTTTGGGCAGGGGCGGCGAGCGCGTCCGCACCTGCGCATGCGCCCTCTCCCCTCGGCTCCCCCTCCCCCCAATCACAGCTCCCCTCAGAGCCCGGCTCCTCCGGGGAGCCGAGCGCAGGGGCGCCGGCCCGGCCCCGCGCGGTGAGCATGCAGCGCGGCGGCCCGCAGAACCGTCGGAGGAGCCCCGCGAGCTTGGTGGAAGGGAGGTGGGAGGAGGAGGAGGAGGGGAAGCGCGGCCCTACCCGACCCACCGTCTCCTCCTCCGCCGCCCGCCGCGCGCCGTCCCCGAGGCTCCGCCGCCTGGGCCTCCCCAGCCGCCCTGCCCCCCGTCCGCCCCGCCCCCTGCCCACGTGACAGCGGCTTCTTCCGCCCTCCGCCCGCCTCGCGCGCGCCTCATTGGCCGGCGGCTGAGCCGCGCCGCCCCGCTGGGCCAATCACAGGCGGCGAGGGCGGACTTCCTCTCCTCGAGGCCCCGTCCGGGCTTGCGGCCGGCCTCGCGAGTCCGCGCCTGCGCGGAACCTGCGCCAGCGACAGGACGAGGCGTCGAGCCGGGCAGTCGAGGCGCTCGGACGGGCGGCGGCGATGGGATGCATCAGGGGCTGAAAGCAGGACGGAGGAGCGCGAGGTGGGCAGCACCTGCTGAGCCTAAGAGGGGAGGCTGGCGTTTGAGCAAGGAATCCTCTGCCAACCTCCAAGGCAGCGCTTAACAGTGTCACTCAACTCACCTGGCTTTTTTTTTTTTTTTGAGGGTGCACAGTGTGCCAGGGACTGTGATGCGTCCCAGGTGTCTTATTTGGCATTACCACAAGTATGTGGGAATATGATTTTTCTTGTTTTATAAAGGAGTCCTGCCTAAGTTACAGAATTCTGTCTGGAAATAAAACTTCTCACCGCCAAGTCCAAGAGCCACTGGCTGCAAAACAGCTGCCTTGACATTTTCTTTTGAGAGACACAGAATAGGACCAAAATGAACAGGATTGTTTCAGAGTGTTACTCGAAAATAAAGCTAGGATTTTATTTAAAAATCATTCAAAAGTGATATACAGAGCGACAGCAATGTAATGAAGCTTAAAGTCTCTGTTCTGAATAAATTTACAAAGTAATCGGAAATACAAACTGATGATTAAAGGTGCTACTGCAGTCTTGATAATTTATAAAATAATCCTAATAAAGTCTCTTCCTTACTCTTCCTTCTTTATTCAAATAGCATATGCTCCTTTCCTGGTGAATGAGTCATTCCCGAGGTTTTCCTGTGGATATTGCACCCAAATCAACCAGATGAAAAACAAAAAAGCTGTACTCTGTTGCAGTCTTCTTTGTGATTTGTATATTACAATGGACTTCCTAAACTCCCACAGGAAAATAGCTTTGTTCCTTTTCTCACTGTACAATCGTGTAATACACACCCATTTGAAAGTATTCAGTATATGTATCAGGATGAAAGTAAAATGCCCTAAGTTCCTGATGACATGACCAAACCACTTTTAATATTTTGGTGACCACACATTCATGTATTTTTTGATTCATACGTACACCCCAAATATATATGGAATTCTTCACAAATTTTAAAACAAAGTTTTATAACAAATAGCACACTGTAGTATGCCATGGAGAAAGAGAAAATACAAACAAGCTAAAATAAAAAATACTAACATCACATTCCCACTGCCTGTTAATATGTTAAGCATATCCTTTGTGTGTCAACAGTTTTCCAAAATGAGATCACGTAGTCATCTACATTATTCAACGAACATCTGTTATTGTTTCAGTAATTTTCCCTCATCTAATTTCTAGATGCTATTCCAATTTTCCACCAACCGAATGATATTTTTATAGCTATCTCTCCCAGATCAGTAATATTTCTGAAAATTTTCCTCTTTAATATCTAACTATAATCAAATTTTCCGTTCACTGTAGTGTATTTTTTAACAGCTAGTTTTCCCAAGTTAGAATCAATATCAGGGCCACACATTGCATCTGGTTGTTATGTCCCTAAGTATTTTTTAATCTAGCACTTAAGAAAAAAATTAAAAGGCATTGGCTCATTTAAGAAATTAGGCCACTTTAAACAAATTTTCCCACCTTCTGATTTTGAATGTTTGCTTCCTCAAGAGATCACTGAGTTTTTTTTTTCTCTAGACCTTGTATTTCTAAGAAACTAGAAGTTAGACTTCAAAGTTCAGAGGATTAAAGTCAAACATTTCAGGCTAGAACACATCACAGATATGTTATATTTCATGTTCCATTACATTAGATACAATACCAATAGTGATGTAATGCTGACTACTGGATAAGTGATGACAAACATACAGTTTTTATCTAGAAGTATTTTTCAAATAGACTTCATATAGTCTATTTCAATGCCCACCAATGCCATATATCCTAATATCTTAGCCAATCACACAAAACTAATTTTGGTTTACAACTATGCTCAACTTTTTATAGCATGTAGCTTTGTACCTTACAACATATGGTTAGGGTGTGAGTATAATATGGAACTGGTCCGAGATAAAGTAATGCAGTTAGCTGGAGCCAGAATGAGAAGGGCTCTGAATGCTAAAGGAAGGAAAATGAAGTTCAATATATAGGCACATGAGTGCCCTTACAAGTTTTTAAGGACCGTGCCAATATCAGATTTGGGTTTTTCAAAAGATCATTCTGGTAGGAGTACAGAAGGTAAAATAGGGGATACGTAAAAGAGCTTGGAGGCTGCCTAAGATCAGTAAGGCTCAAATTAGGGCAAAAGGAAAAACAAAGGAACAAGATTTGAAAGGTATTTAAAAAGTGAAATATCCTCAAGTTTATTTCTTCTGCCTACTCAAATCTGATTTTTTAATTCCTCTAGTGAAATTTCCATTTGTCATTATGCTTTTCAACTATAGAATTTCATCTTAGTTCTTTGTAATTTCTATTTCGTTAATGAGATTGTTCTAAAGTCTGTCTAGTAAGTCGACTCTGAGCTTTCTCAGAAATAGTTTGTTGATTTATTTTGTTCCTTTGAATAGGCCACACTTCTCTGTTTCTTTGTATGCCTTGCAATTCTTTTGAAAAATGAACAATTAAAATTTATAATGTGGTAACTCTGGAAATCAGGTTCTACCCTTTCCCCAGAGTTTACTGTCTGTCTGTCTATTTACTTATTTATTTTTAATTGTTGAAGGGTATCCTGTGCCAGGATAAGTATCAGCCTTAGCTGAAAGCCTGAGGTCTTCCTGGGTTTTGTCTGAGCCTACCTCATTCCCTGGTTATACATGGTAGCTTTCAAACTTCCCCTATACAACTGGTTGCTTTCAAATGTCCTAATCCTTACACATCGGGTTCCCAAATGAAATAAAAGAGAGAAAAAAAAAACAGCCACACAAACAAAACAAGTAATGTTTCTTTAAATCCCCTGGAAGCCAGTACAGCTTACAAGAGTTGAAACAGTAATAGCCAGCTTCTGTGCCTGTACCTCAGAACTCAAAAGCATCAATCAGAACACAGAACCAAGGTATTTGCAGAAGAGATTCTTATTTACAACTCTGGCCCCAGCAAGCCATACCAGAATGTAAACATGGCTGTCTGCTATAGGTTCCAGGAATAGGAGATGGGTAGGTACTATCACACTCAAGGCTGACATTGATTGGAATTAACCTCAATTTACCAATCAAGCTTTTCCCTGGAAGATCCAAGTTTTCAAATAGACTCCAGAGTTCCAAAATAGTTACTTCAGTTTCTGCCAGTACAATTGTTGTCTAGGTAGAGAGATGGATTCCTTGCGCTTCCTACTCCATCTGAGAAACAAACAAAAAATAAATAAATAAATAAATGAAAAAACATGAACAGAGCCTTAGGGATCTGTAGGATGTAGGACATTATCAAGAGAAACAACATACCTGTGTAAAAGTCCCAGGAGAAGAAGAAAGGGAAGGAAGAATAATTATAAAATTGTGGAAACCCAAAAAAATAATGAAAGCAGGAAGACAGAAGTGACTAATCACATACAAGGGATCCTCCATTGTCAGTCAATTTCTCATTTCAAATGTTGGGGGCCAGAAGGCAGAGGGTTAATAATATTCAAAGTGCTAAAAGGAAAAAACTATTGACAGAGAATTCTATATCCAGCAAAAAAATCCTTCAAAAACAAGAAATTAACATACTCCCTAATTATTTAAAAAAAAAAAAGCCAGAGGAGTTTGTTACTACTGACCCTGCCCTTCAAGAAATGCTAAGGGGAATCCTTCAAATTGACATGAAAAGACATTTGACAGTAATAAGCTATAAGCTATAATAAGCTAGAAGTAATAAGCTAGAAGCTATAAAGAAATAAAGGTCTCCAGTCAAGATTAATACATAGACAATTATAAAAGAAAATATTACTGTATTTATAGTTTTAAGTCCATTTTGTATTTCCTCCATGATTTAAAAGACAAATTCATAAAAATACATTATTGAGCACATCATGTTTAAAGATGTAATCGAACATCAATAACAGGAAGAGGGACAGAGCTGCACAGGAGAAGTTTTTTGAATGGTATTGAAGTTGGTATCAGTTCAATTAGGTTGTTATAACTTTTGGCTGTTAAATGTAATTTTCATGGCAACCACAAAGAAAATATCTATAGAAAATACAAAAGAGAAAATGAGGTGAATTAAAACATTTCACTTCAAAAATCAAATAAACACAGAAAAAGGCAGTAACAGAGGAAATGAAAGCACAAAATATATAAGGCCCAAAGAAAGCGAATAGCAAATTGGCAGAAATAAGCCCTCCTTTATTAGCAATTACTTTAAATGTAAATGGCTAAAACTCTCCAATTAAAAGACAGAGATGGGCAGAACAGATTTTTAAAAAAATGATCCAACTATATACATTCTAGAAGAGATGTACTCTAGATCCAAAGACGTTAAAAGGTTGAAATTGAAAGGGTTAAAAAAAGATATTCCGTGCAAATAATAACCCAAAGAGAGCAAGAGTGGTTATACTAAGATAATGCAAAATGGATTTTAAATTAAAAAAAAAGTTATGAGACAAAGGAAGACATTACGTAATAAAAGGTTCAAGAGAGCAAGGTTATATAAAAGTTATAAACATTTAAACACCTAGTAACAGACTCTCAAAATATATGAAGTAAAAGTGGACAGAATTAAAGGGAGGAATAAAGAGTTCTACAATAGTTGCTACTTCAATACCTCATTTTCAATAATAAATCGAACCCGATAGAAGATAAGTAAGGAAATAGAGAGCTTGAACATCACAATAAACCAATTAGACCTAAGAGATATATAAAAAACATTCTATCCAAAACAATACACATACACATTCTTTGCCAGTTCACATTACATTCTTCAGAAGAGGCCTATATTTGGCCACAAAGGGAGTCTCAATAGATTTAAATAGGTAAGTATCATACAAAGTATCTTCTCTAACCACAATAGGATGATGTTAGAAATCAATAACAAAAGGAAAACTCACAAACATGTGGAAATTAAACACACTCTTAAACAACAAATGGGTCAAAGAAATATAAAGTTAGAATATACTTAGAAATTAATGAAAATGACAACACAACATAACAAAATTACAAGATGCAAGACAAACGGTATGATCAGAGGGAAATTTATAGTTGTAAATGGCCACATTAAAAAAAAAAAGCACAATCCCAAAACAATACGCTAACTTTATACCTTTAGAAATTAGAAAAAGAAGGGCTAACTAAACCCAAAACTAGCAAAAGGAAATAATACACATTAGAACAGAGATAAACAAAATAGAGACTAAAAAAAAATAAATCAATGGAACCAAAGTTGTTTCTTTGAAAAGATCAACAATATCAACAAACTTTTAGCTACATTGACAAAGAAAAATGAGAAAACATGCAAATAAATAAAATCAGAAATAAAAATGAGGACATTACGTTTGACATTCCAGAGATAAAAAGGATTATAGAATACTGTGAACACTGTATGCCAACAAATTAAATAACCTAGAGAATACTAGACAATTCCTTGAAACCAGGAATTACCTAAAATGACTGAAAATGAAATAGAAAATCTCAATACACCTGTCATGAGTAAGATTTTGATTAAGTAATCAAAAACCTCCAGACAGTTAAGTCTTGCACCAGATGGTTTCACTAATGGATTATATCAAACATTTAACGGAGAATTAACACCAACCCTCAAACTGTTCCAAAAAAATTTGAAGAAGAGGGAATGATTCCTAACTCAGACTGTAAGACCTAATACTAAAGCCAGATAAACATCTCAAGTAAATAAAATTACAGGTCAATATCTCTTATAAATGTAGATGCAAAAATCCTCAACAAGATGTAAGCAAATCAAATTCACAGCATATTAAAGGATTATTCACTACGAAGTGGGATTTATCCCAGCAATGCCAGGGCAGTTCAACATAAAATCAATCAATATAATAAATATCATTAACAAAATGAAGGAACAAAAACAGATAATCATCTTGAATGACGCAGGAAAGGTATCTGACAGAATACAATCCCTTTTTATTATAAGACCTCTCAGAAAACCTGTTACAGACGAAAAATTCCTCAACGTGATAAAAGGATTTGTGAAAAACCCACAGCTAACAATACTCAATAGCTTAACTTGCTCTAAAATCAAGAACAAGTCAAAGACACTACTTTCACCGCTGCTATTCAACATTGTACTGGAAGTTCTAGCCAGAGCTATTTTTAAAAAGATGCAAGGGGAGGGGGAAAAATAAATAAGAGACATCCAAATTGAAAAGGAAGAGGTGAAACGACGTCTATTCACAACATGATAGTTAAAGTAGAAAATCCCAAAGAATCCACAAGAAAGCTACTAGAGCTAATAAACAAATTCAGTTAAGTTGCAAAGTATAAGACCAACACACAAAAATCATTTGTTTCTACACACCAGCAATGAACACTATGGAAAGAAAATTTAAAAAGCAATTCCATTCACAATGGTATCCAAAAGAATGAAATACCTTGGAAACTAGAAAACGTTGCTAAAAGAAATTAATGAAAACCCAAGTACATGGAAAGGCATTCTTTATGTTCATGGACAGAAAGACTTAAAATGAAGCATAGTACCCAAAGTGATCTGCAGATTCAACACAATCTCTATCAAAATCACTACAGCTTTTGCCTCAGAAATGTAAAAGTTGATCCTCAAATGCGTATGACATTACAAGGGGCCTCGAATAGCCAAAACGGTCTTTCAAAGAATAAAGTTGGAGGACTCTTACTTTGAAACTTACCAGAAAGCTACAATAATTAAAACATTACGATACTAGCTTAAGGACAGACCTATATAGTGCAAGGAAAGAGAATAGAGAGCTCACACATAAACCTATATATATAGGTATATATATACATATATACATATATGTGTACATACATACATACATACATACATACATACATACATACACATACATATTCAGTTGATTTTCAACCAAAGTGCCAAGACCATTGAGTTGGGGAAAAGACGGTCTTCAAGAAAAGCAGCAGCAGATCTGCCAGGGACCTCGAGATGATGAAAAGGTAGATCAACGTAGCCCTGGAGCTCAGGGGAGCTGTCTGGGCTGACGAGAGGAGAACTACCTGTACGTGCTCAGCCCTCTCCAGGGAACCGAGGCCTCGAGAATGCAAGGATCCCCGAGAAGCACCACCATCCCAAAGAAGGCGGGGTTCAGCCTCCCTCCGCCTTCAGGGTCCCGGCGAGGCGAGAGAACGCATCCCCAGGTGGGAGGGAAACACTTACCAAGGCTTAGGGCCGCGGACGGTCGCGGCCCAGGTGGAGCGGAGCCGCGGACACCCCTGCGCCCCGGGCGCCCCGGGGCCGCCGCACCTGCCACCGCGGGGGCAGGCAGGTGCTCGGCGCGGGGCCCCGGGGCTGCGTCTGCACCCCGCCCACGGCGCGGGGAGTACCCCCCCGCGGCCCCGTCCGCCTCCGAGCCTTCCGATTGGCGGACGGGACCCTAGGACCTGGAAGTTGTCCGTGTCCGGCGAGGGCTGCCCTTCCGGTTCCGTTGGGTCCCCCTTTGGCTCGGGTTCCCTGCCCCTCCCCCTTTCCGGAGCCCCGAGGGGCCGGAGCTCCTAGCGGTGCCGGATCCTGACGGCGGCCTTCCCCCTGGGTCTGTAAGTGCGGAGGCGGCCGGAGCACCGGGCAGGGGGACGGGGGTCTCTCCGGATGGAGCCCCATGGGGGCCCTGGATTGGCCAGGACCAGCGCTGGGATGGGGGCCGAGAGGCTGGCCTAGGCCCGGGAGGGGGGGACTTACGGAGCCCTTGGCCCAGCCCACGCCGCGCCCCGCCCCTTTCCCTGCCCTCTTCTGCAGTGGGTAGTTTAAGGATGCTCCAGGGAACTCCTCCTGGGACCCCAGCCGAGGGCCCAGCAGTTGGCATGGATGCCCGACCCTGGCTGGCTGTAGGAACTGCCGGAGTGAGGCGCCCTGGCAAGGCCTCAGTGCCAGCCTTCGAGAATCACTACGAGGTTACCCTTTTGCCGGGATTTTTCTGCCAATCCGCTCCTGGCCACAACACTTTGTAGATGCCTGGCACTGTGCCAGGCACTGGGGATTCGTAAGAAATGGTTCCAGTTTCCGCAGTCCAGCTTGGGAGCCAAATATAAACGAATGAATGCTCTTACGTGTGTAGCAGTCATATATATGTGTGTGAACTGCACAAGGGGCGGTTGCTGGGCAGGCTGAAGAAAGTGACGTCTGAATTACAGTCCTTGGCGAGGATAAGGTGGAGGAGAGCTTTTCAGGTAGAAGGAGCAGTTGCAATGCTGTGAAGGAAAGGCTGAGCGTAACTTGTGTGGGAAGAGGAAGAAAGGGCGGGATGGCTCTTGTGCGTGGGAGAAATGAGGCTGGAAAAGTAGACCGAGGTCAGATAGTAAAAGGTTCAGTCCCAGAGGAGATGAATAGCGTTTGAAGAGTTTTGACCAGGAGACTTGATAGGGTCAGATTTGCGCTGTAGAAAGCCATGCCCTGGAGGTTGGCCTACAGAACAGGAATTTCTATCAACTGATTCTGGATTCTTTAGCTGAAGTCTAGGTACTCTTACCGGAAATTGTTTTGCAGGAGTAATGAGTTCAGCCTAGTGAGAGGTCATGAAGTTCTGAAATGGAGTTCTGACAGTATTATTACTCTACAGTTTGAAGGAATACAAGTTTGTTGTACTCAATGGTGTCAAGACTCCACAGTAAATTGGGTGTCAAGGATGAGAGAGGTACCAGCTTCTTAGGCCTTCAATAGTTGAAGAATGTTGATGCTACCATCAGCAAAAAAAAAAATAAAATAAAATAAAAAAAAAATCTAAGTGTAGATTACAAATTTACTTTTAAATACATTGAACTAAAGGTCTAATGGAACTGCCCAGTATAGGGTTGGAAGTGCAGATCTGCAGCTTAGCCAGTGGCTAGAAGTAAAGGTTTGAGTCGTCAACATAGAGTTGGAAGCCATGGGTATAGTTGGCATCAGGAAGGGATTATTGAGAAAGAAGGCAATAATTTGGGGGAATGGTTGCATTTATGAAGCAGATAGAGTAATGGTTGGTGTAGTGGCAGAAACAAGTAGAGGATAAAGTATGAGTGCAGAGCTCCAGCAACCAAGAAGACCCAGAAATCAAGAAAAGAGAATTTTGAGAAGTGTTCACTGGGACAATTCATGCAGAGCATTGGGGGAGTGAGGGAAAAAGAGATTGCATTTCTTTATTAAGAGATCTTTAGCGACCTTTTAAAAAGCAATTTTAATAGCATGATGAGGTGATGATACCTGAAATAATGGAGACCTCAACTGGTTTGGTGTTAGAGAATGAGAGTGAAAAAAGGCCACATATGAAGGATTTCAGGAAAATTGACAAGCTTTATTTGTTTACCTAACAAACGCTTATAGAGCACATTCCAGGCACTGTTCTAAGCTCTTTTTAAAATGAACTTAAAAACTTAAATGTAATTTAATTTAAAAAAATAATTTAATTTCCTACAACAACACTGTGAAGTAATATTACTTTTGACAGAAGGGAAAACTAAAACACAGAAATGGTTAAGTAACTTAACCAAGGTCACATGGATACTAAGTGGGTGAACAGGGTTTTCAATCATAGGAAATATGGCTCCAGAACCCATGGTTTTACACCACTCCACTAGGCAGTGACTAAATATCAGAGCCAAAGGAGTGGGAAAAACTTAAGCAAGGTAGGCTCATTGATAAAAAATGGAGAGGCTTGGAAGGAGATCCAGATTAAGAAGAAGGTAAGTAATGAATTTATGTTTGTTATATATTTGCTTTTTATTTCTTTTTCTTTTCTTTTCTTTTCTTTTTTTTTCTCTATCTTAGAGCCTTTTCCAATCTGTGCCATTTTAGGTCAGTTTCTTTCACAGTTAGGTCAGTTTATATAATGCTTTCCTCTATGACTATTTCTAATCCAGTCTCCTCTTTAGCTCTAGACCTGTATCCAGCTAGCTAATGGATCTTCCCCTTCATGTCATGCTGGCTCCTCTGACTAAACATTTTAAGACCAGACCCATGATCATCCCCTCTAATATTTCCTAGCTTATTAAATGACACTCTCAAAGACATCCGGTTACTCAAACCAAACATCTTGGAGTCATCTTGACTTTCCTTTCTTGTTCTCCACTTTAGTCACCAAGTCCATCAGTTCTTTGTTTGAAATATCTCCCAAATCTGTGTCTTCTCTCCCTCCTTACTATTGTTGTCTCTGTTTAGGCCCTCATTGTTTCTATCTTGATCTGTTAGAGTAATAGGACGCTAACAGGTTTCCTTGACTCCACATCCACTGGTATGGGCCATCCTCCATACATTATTATTTTTGATGTGTTAAGTTTTAGACAGTGCAAGAGTTTAGATATCACATGTTTCAAGTGATAGAATAATAGCCTAGAATAATGTTAGTTTGGGGTAGTTTGAATTGAGGTTAAGTTTGGTTATGGTTGGCCATGAGAGTGGGGAGTTAGGAATTTTTAAATAGAGAAGCTAATAAAACATTGAGAAACCAGACAGCCTTCCCGAGGAAGTAAGCCTTGAAAAAACAGGAAAAAAATTCAAGGATTAAGCTCTAAAGGATATATACAGTTTAGTGAACCTCTTGAGGAACAGACCAGCATAAGGATGGTAGAAACTGAGGCCAGTAACTAAGTAGCTTATCCACTTCTGTACAGCAGTTTAAAAAGAATAAACTAGATCTGTTTATTCAACGTACGTAACTCTCAAAAACAATAAATGAAAAAAGAAAGTTACAAAACTACATATAGTTTGTGTATAAGAAACATAATTTTATGTTTTCTGTGGCTAGGCATACAGAGTGTTGTTTTTAAAATGGGGGGAACGCAATTCATGAAGGTCCAAACTTAGAACAAACTGAGTACTGAGCAATAGGTGGTTGGGAATAATGTTCAAAATTTTTCCAGAGAGGATGTATTTCTGTATATATACCATTTGGAACTACAAGTTAAAACAAAAGAGTAAAAACTTGGAGAATACAGTGTTGTGAATGTTACCCAAAATAAGAAAAGGATTGAGGTTTATAGAGAGAAAGGCTCTAATGTATTATTATGACCTCTTTGAAGGTAGCATATGATGTTAATGAAAGAGAAAGATTTCAAGTAGTTGTGAATGCTAAGTTGAAAGAGAAAGGCACTTTTAGGAGGTAGGTGAGGAAGCAGGCCGACATATAACTTGGGAGTTTATTATACAGAGTAGAAAAGTTTTCCTTATCAGGAGTTATTAGAGACATTTGAGATAAACTCACTGCCCATGGCACACCAATGAACATCATCTAAGTCTAACTTAGAATATTCACTGAACCTGTCTGATTACTCACATTTGATCATGTTTTCCAACCAGTTATACTTAGATGTTAACTACAGTTGGGAATTCTGAAAATCAGATATACTCATCATTTTAATTCTCCGTTGTCTTTGCAAATGGCATTCAGTTTCAGCCTACAAAGATAAATACACAAAAGATGAAAAAATAACATGAAGTTCAAATAGATGAGAAAGGATGGCAAAACCAAGGATAAGGGAATAAAATGCAACCAGGAATATGACTAATATATAAATTGCTTATTGCTAAACTCCTCTAGACTTGACACAGATTTGGCTATAAGCTGTACCTTGTTTTTAAACATAAACCTTTTATTGAACTAAATACCAAAAGCATATAAATCACAAGTGTATAACTGGATGGATGTGAGCAGGGAAATCTGAAAAGTTCTACAGTTGACATTCATAAGATAAAACTTCATCTAGCCTGGTTATTCTGTGCTTGTATTTTAGCTTCACGAAGCTCAGACACAAGTTCTAGCTCTAACACTTATCACTTTCCACCCCTCTTTAATTGAGGAAGTTACTTATCTTCTCCAAGCTTGAATTTCCTCATATGCAAGGTGGGGATGATAATAATACCTACCTACTTGAAGATTAAGTGGGTAGATTTAGTTAAAGCTCTCAGCACTATATAACTGGTACATAGCAAACCTTCAGTAAAGATTAGCTATCATTTTTCTAATTTGTAAATAAAATTAAGCCAGTTCATAAGAAGCACAGTTGTTTCTTTTAATTTGTCATTTTTAAAAAGTGAAAGAAAAATAACGTTTTTGAAAAACTTGCAATAAAAAGTTTTATATTGTCAAAACTATTTTGAAAATAAACCCCAGGGCACTCAAAAGACAATGTAATGAAGAGTGTCTCTACCATAGTTCAGTAATAATTTCTTAGAGAACATTAAGAGTTAATAATTCTGTTGGCTTTTGTTGAATGAGCTGTGTAAAAATTAACAGTCGGTCCTTGCCCTCAAATAATTAACAGCCTATTGGAAAGAGAAACTTTCCAGTGACAGGAAACAATTGAGAGATAAACTTTTGCCCTGGAAATAAGAGTTTATCAAAAGGAGACAATACAGTGGGCTGACACATATTAGGAAAAACGTCTCAGAATAAATTTTCCACACATTCTTGGGCTATAGCAGACCACTCCATGTAATAAACACTTTCCTGGGATACCTGTTTGTCTGGTCAAGGTCAGTAAGTTTCTTGAGACTGATGGGTAGGAAGTAAATGAAACTGTACTCAGCTCATCTTTGGAACTTCAAGGAACAGTTATCCCTGAAGATAGTTGTCTAAAGCATTATAAGTGGTGTCACACTATAAATGGAAGCCATTAATGCTCATTTTTAGGTGTGAGTGGGAAAATACTGACCCGAGGGTAGATTTAAGACAAGCTAAACTCTTAAAGAGAATGCCTCTTTTGTTTGGCAACTTGAAACAGTCATTTTTATAAATCTGGTTATAAATTGGGACATTTACTGTAATAGCTGAAAGAGACCAGTGATGATACAGTTTTACTGCCTTCTTTACTGATATATTCCCTGTACCTCCTAGATTTTTCCTTTATATTTGACATTTACTTACTTTTCTCTGATGTAACATTAGCCTGTCTACATCCCTTCTCTCTCATATTTATAATGATGGTTCATTGCACATTCAGAATGCCATACCAGAGAGAAGCATTTTAATTTATGTATCTATTTTTTTTTGTTAGTATACCTGTGTCATACCAGTTCTCCCTCCTAAATTTTACTTCCTTTCAATAACAGTTTCAGTCACCTGAACTGTTTTAGAACCTTTTACACTTTCTTTTTTCTCATTCACTGTATCCAGTAAGCTCCCTAGTTCTTTGAAATATTTCTTATTGTTTTTCCTCGCTCTTTATTCCATTTTCATTCCTTTCTAGGCTCTCATGGCCTCAGACCTGTAAAGTACCTGCAGACGTTGAGCTGGTCTTTCTAACAGCAATTCCTCCTTCTCGCCACTATCAAACAGATCCTCTAAGTTCAATAAATGCAAACCGATCACTGCCATGTGTTTACTGTTATATTAGGTGGCGAGAATACACACCAGTTTGAACAGAACAGGGCTTGGCCAGTTATGTGGCTGTAGTAAGTAGAAGTTGAAGCAAAAGGAAACTATTTTCATTAGAAGATACAGGTTCCCAACATCAACCCATTGACTAGGATAGATAGTAATGGCATGAAGTTTGCAGTTTGGCGTGGAAGGAACAAGTATCTAATAAAGTATTTTGAATGTTAGGATAGAATTAATTGGTCCAGTAGAAACAACTGTTCTAGTCTAAGGAGTCAAGGAAGGGCCTCTCAGGAGAAATAAAGGAGTCAAAACTGGCTAGGAGTAGTGTTCTAAAGTAAAGAAATAACTATGCTAAGGCTTGGCATCAATAGAGTGCTATCATGCACCTGACACTGAGCAGTGTCAATGATACCTGGACTCTGCCTTCAGAAAATGGTGTTCTATGAACCTTTGTAAGTTGATTTTATAAAGGATAAGAAATAAAGATTGGGCTTCAGGATCCAGATGTGGCCAGGAGCAGCTGGTTGTTTCATATGATTCTCAACTACAGAGTTGACGAATGCGCAAAATTCAAGGTGAATTTATTGATGCATCAAGATTGTAGAGCTATTTCTCAAGGGTAGACCTGATCATACCTACACTCTCACAGAAGACTGATACATAGACAGAGTGCTGGTTTATTATTTTTACAAAGCTGGCAGACTGGAATTATCATGGTGGCATGGCTAATTCATCCTTCCCTTTAAAGGGGCAAATGGGAAGTCAGTCGTTAAGAGAAGATGGAATCAGAACATGTGGACTTTCTCCAAAGGAATTGCTGTATAAAAGGAAAATATGCAGTGCATTTTGACAAAGGCAGCTTCTCCCTGGTCAAATAAGTTATGCCAATATTTACCTTAATTATTATTAGGTTTATTGAATCAGTTTATACTCAAAAAGTTAGTCTTCATCCAGGAGACAATGGGAGGTCACAGAAGGATTTTAGGCAGGGATTGGATATAATCAGATAGGTGTTTTTGAAAGATGACATGTGGCCATGTCAAAGTTAGGTTAGAGGGAA
This sequence comes from Cynopterus sphinx, assembly GCA_030015415.1. Lineage (NCBI taxonomy): Eukaryota > Metazoa > Chordata > Mammalia > Chiroptera > Pteropodidae > Cynopterus > Cynopterus sphinx. The sequence goes on along the minus strand of CM057385.1, from coordinate 121,933,535 downwards.
TAGAAGCTAGAAACCAAGGAACATTTATGAATCAGTTCTAATTGTCTGGTTGATGCGTAATGATGGATAAATAGGGATAAAGAAGAAAGAACAGAAACTAGCAAGGATTAGTTAGATCCACCTTAATCCTACGCAGATTCCCACCAAGTGGCTCATCTGGTTTTTCTGTATTAAATATTTGATTTACTTTGTAGATCAAGAAATGTTTCTTAAAGGAAAGTTTAGGTTTGTCCGAAATGCACAGGATAAAGACCTATGCCTTTGACACTGTCTAAACATTATCCTTTTAGCTCTAATTTTCATTTTATCACAGAAATACTTGTGTGAATAAATTCACATCAATTTTTTTTTTTTAGGCGAGGCAACCCTTTGTTGACCTCACAGATTGCAAAGGCCTTGTCAGTTTACAATCCCTTATTTTTTATTTTTTACACCTACAGTACCTGGTCTTCCTAGGTGTTCTCCCATCCAAGTACTAACCAGGCCCAACCCTACTTAGCTGTCGAGATCAAATGAGATCAGGCTTGTTCAGGGTGGCATGGCCATAGACCACATCAATTTCAACACGAGAGGATTTACCCAGGAATGGGGCAAGCCATGTCACTCTAGTTCTTTAAAATACAAAGCAAAGGAAAAGTGTGTTTTATTCGAAGAAGCAAGTTCACAGTATCATGCAAAATAAAATCACTACTTCATTATTACTTGTTGCCATGTTTTAGTTTGTTTTTGAAACCTGATAGAATTCTCATTTTATAAGCAAAAAAAAAAAATCTTGGAGTAATTCAAGCACTGTTCTTGTACTAATTATCTTACAAAGTTAAATGAATGCCAAGCTATTTACACTGATACAGGTCAACTCCTTAGGTGCAATTGACACTTAATATTGGCAAAGAGTATGGAGTATTTTTTACAGCCTTTGAAAGCTGCTATTCTGCTTCTTCTTTCAAGGAATATTTCATTTGGATACATACAAACAGATATGACAACATGAATTTGGTTTTGGAAGGAAAATCCAGGTTTCTTAATTGTTTGAATTTTCTTAAATTCATCCTTTTTACATTTCTGTTCTTTAGGTCTGCCAAAATGTCTGAAAGATCAGATCTCCTTCACTTCAAGTTTGAAAATTATGGAGATTCAATGTTACAAAAAATGAACAAATTAAGAGAAGAGAATAAATTTTGTGATGTTACAGTTCTCATAGATGATATTGAGGTACAGGGGCATAAAATTGTGTTTGCTGCAGGTTCCCCCTTCCTAAGAGACCAGTTTTTACTGAATGATTCCAGAGAGGTGAAAATCTCCATATTACAGAGTTCCGAAGTGGGCAGACAATTGCTCTTATCCTGTTATAGTGGTGTGCTGGAATTCCCTGAGATGGAACTGGTAAATTACTTGACTGCTGCGAGTTTTCTTCAGATGAGCCACATTGTAGAACGGTGCACACAGGCCCTGTGGAAGTTTATAAAGCCAAAACAAGCAATGGATAGTAAAGAGGGATGTGAACCGCAGAGTGCTTCTCCCCAGTCAAAAGAACAGCAGGGAGATGCCAGAGGCTCCCCAAAGCAGGACTCACCTTGTATTCATCCATCTGAAGACAGTATGGATATGGAGGACAGTGATATTCAGATTGTTAAGGTAGAATCAATTGGGGATGTATCAGAGGTTAGAAGTAAAAAAGATCAGAACCAGTTTATTTCTTCTGAACCCACTGCTTTACATTCATCCGAGCCCCAGCACTCCCTGATAAATTCAACTGTGGAAAACAGAGTAAGTGAAATAGAACAGAACCATCTCCACAATTATGCCCTCTCTTACACAGGCAGTGATAACATCATCATGGCCTCAAAAGATGTCTTTGGGCCTAATATTCGAGGTGTAGACAAAGGCCTACAGTGGCATCATCAGTGCCCAAAGTGTACCAGGGTGTTTCGTCACCTGGAGAACTACGCCAACCATTTAAAAATGCACAAACTCTTTATGTGTCTACTCTGCGGCAAGACTTTTACTCAGAAAGGCAACCTTCATCGACACATGCGTGTGCATGCCGGCATTAAACCTTTCCAGTGTAAGATCTGTGGGAAAACCTTTTCTCAGAAGTGTTCCTTACAGGATCATCTTAACCTTCACAGTGGAGATAAGCCCCATAAGTGTAACTATTGTGACATGGTTTTTGCACATAAGCCAGTTTTGAGGAAACATCTTAAACAACTGCATGGCAAAAACAGCTTTGATAATGCCAATGAAAGAAATGTGCAAGATCTCACAGTGGATTTTGATTCTTTTGCATGTACAACAGTCACAGACTCTAAAGGGTGTCAGCCACAGCCTGATGCAACACAGGTCCTGGATGCAGGTAAACTGGCCCAAGCTGTCCTGAACTTGAGAAATGATAGTACTTGTGTGAATTGAGTTGAGTAGGAGCTTTATGCTCACAACTAGAACTGACTGAAAATGTGGCAATAGTCCGAGTCTTTTTAGGAGTGATTTCGCTAGTTTGACTTCTCAAAACCCTCTTTACAGGTTGTAGGGGTGAATCAAAGCACTAACAGACCAGGCAGCTTAACCACTTGGAGTGGTCTTACCTGCCTTTTGCCCTTTCCCATTTTCTGATTTGAATTATCTTGTGACATCTGTTATCCTCTCCCAAGGAGTAGTCCATTTGTCTACCTAACACTGACTTATATTTTAGGACTGACAGCATTTTAGGCTTTTCACTGGAGAGGTACCAACAAGTCTTGGTACCATCGCCTATACTCCACTAATAGATGCTGTGCCAAGAGAAGTGAATGATATTTTTCTTTGGCAGAAAATAGGCTGAGATCTAAGTTGATATTGCTGTTGGCCTGAATATGTGATAGAACTTCTGGTTGCCTATTGATAATTCATCTGTGTATGACGAATGAATGAATCTGCTTTCTACCATTTGTACTTTTCTTGGAGCTTGCTATAAAGAAGTATTTTTGGTTGTTCTATACTCTGATTTTCAACAGTATTATGGCCCAACTTTATGTCATTGAATTGTTCACAAAAACCATCTTTGTACAATCTTTTCAGCAGCACCGGCAGGCATAGGTAGGAATCACCATGAGGAGCATAATTAAGACGGACAGAAGTACAGTAGTACAACAGTTATGTACATGTGGGGGAAGGGTCTTCCCAAAAAGAAGCTTACAATTAATATGTAATTTATTTGTTGACATTTTTGAAGTCAGGATGGCTCCAGGCATACCTATAATGGTCTCTCTAAAAGGGTGCTATTTGGGAGTTGATCTCCTGATTCTGTTTTAGAGGTTAGCCATCAGAAAGGTATTTAGCTTGTCCAGTGTGCAAACAGTCTCTGAATTCACATTTTCCCATGTACCTTAATTCCTAAAATAGATGAAAAAAGTGAGTCACGGAAAGGGCAATCAGGTTTTTGCATTCAGATATTCCTATAAAGGCACACAGTCTTGCCTTGCTATGTTTGTTAGATGGCAAATTCATAGTTGTTCTTCCAATATGGAAAACAGAACAACTGTTTTTCCTAAAGCACATGGTAAAGTTCAGAAATAGAAACTTGAGTTGTAGTAGTTTCTGACCTGTGAGGTAGACTTAGGTAATAGAAATATTAGAGCCTTTAGAGAATCTTAAGAAATCATTAACTCCACCTCTTTTTTTTTTTTAATTGGGGTACCCAAAGCCCAAAGAGGTGGCCTGGCCGATGCTGGCCAAAGTAGATAAATAACTAAACATGAGCTGATGTTGCCTCATTTCTTCTATCTCTTGACTTAAAAAGGTTTAGTATGATCAAGAATACATTTGCAACAAGCTCACCTTTGTGAATCCCTTTTGGCTTTCTGAGACAGCCTGGATTTTGCAAACAAAATATCAAATATCACAGGATTTATTTTTGTTAATTATTTTTTGGTTAGAATGAATATTACTTTCTTCCCAAGTAAGTGACTGATTCGCTGGGTATTGGTTAGGGAGGGAAAGGACAAGTCAGAATAAATGAAAAGGATCCAAATGTGAAACTGATTTTGTCTGGAAACTTTGGTTCCCATCAGATTTTTTTTTTTTTGAGCCGTGAGAAAGCATGTACAGATAAACAAAAAATTAGCTTTAACTTGAGTAGTCAGAGGGAATTCTTAAAATTGTTATAATGTAATACATTATCAATCTGATTTGAGGTATAATTTATACCTTTTGTTAAAAGACTTAAAATGAGAATAAAACTGATAAGACTAGTAGGTATCTTATGCCTAAAGTCACTCATATGGTCTAATGATGCTGCCTAGTGTTCTGATTTTTATATGATCCAGCCAAAGAGTACCAATTCTATGCAACAATGAGACACTAACATGTTAGCCACTATTTTCTCTGAACATCATTTCATCACAGAAATTTCAAGCTGGAGTGCTTCCTTTGCTTGTATTCACATCCTGTTTTTGTTACTGGTTTGAAAACTAAATGGTGTGGGTTCAAATAAGATTGGTCTCTTTGGTTGGAGACTATTACTGGGTTCATTCAGTCATTTGAGAAACATTTATTGAGCACCTACTGTTGCCAGGCACTATACTAGATACTGACAATAAGAAGGTAAGATTGCCATGGTCCCTGCCCTCACAGAGCTTACATTCTCATGTGATCTTCAGGAGACAAGATGTTGATTTGATTTTATACTAGAAACAATAAAGGAAACTGCTTTGCTTTCTTTGATCATGTCAATTCAGCATCTTGATGGTTTTGTATTGGTAAAATTTATAGTTCCCACCTTTTGTAACTGCAAACCACTGAAATGATTTACAGTCTCCTCCATTTCTTGGTTGGAGAGGTGTTCTGTTTCTGTGAGACATTTTCTTAATTTTGCTGGGACTTGACTTTTCTCCTTTGTTTATACATATTTCTTAGATTGTAATGCAGAGTGGTCAGATATTGATATAACATACGTTTTATAGGGGGAAATGACTTTCCAAACTAGTCATATTCTTATAGAAGATTTTTAAAAACCTTATTCAGCATTTGTATTGTATGGATCCTTAGGATAACTAAAAAGGAGAGAACACTCTCTTTACCATAGTTCGTATTTTTTAAAAATTACTGTCACGGTTATTTATTTATTATTTAATTTTAAAGACAAACTCCAAACTGAAGCAGCTCTGAGGTAAATCAGATGTGGTTTTAATTTGTTTTAGTTTCTTAGAAGATCTATAAATGGAGGGTGACCAGTGTCACTACTTCTAGAATATTGTCCTAAACAAACAACCCAGAACATTTTATTTCAGCTGGTGAATAGCTGTTCTAAATCTGTTGTATGTTAGACATACTACGAACTACCTCTTCACTTATTATGGGGAAGTTTCCTTAATAAAAGTGTGACAAAGCTCTGGTGTGAGTGGTTTATTTTCTCTCTCCCCTCCTACTTTCCTTTTCAGTTGCTCGAATTGGAATACAGGAATGCTTTCTTCATTCCTATTCTTTAAAACACGTATTAATCAACCATGTTGAGCTTGGCTTCAGAAGCAAATCCGAGTTGACCAGAAATTGTTTCCATGGTCAGTTACTTCCATGAGAACCTGTTGACTCTGGGTAGAGCAACGGCTTTTAACAATGGGTTCAGACAATTCCTTCATTTGGCAAATACTTGATGCCTACTAAGTGCCAGACTTAAGGAATGCAAAGATCCGTAAGGCACCGTCCTAAATACCTCTGCCCAGATGGGGCACCGATTTCAACAGAGGAATGATAATTGCAATAATGAAGGCAGCCCAAGGGTTGACAGGCTCCTGATTGAGAGCCAGCTAATTCAGGGGCAGTTCACGATGGCTTCAGGGATGACTGAATTTTGAAGGACAAAGGGTAGGAGGGATCGAGCCAGCCAGACCAACAGTGTAGATGGAAGGCCTTGGTCTGCTTGGAACTGGGTGGAGGAAAGAAGGAGTGGGGAGTGGGCGGAGGAGGACCAGAGGCTGGGGACAGAGAGCCTGGTGGGGCATTAGCTAGGCCATCTCCAACACTGATCCCTAGGGCACTCTCCTTTCCTCCGCCTTTTGAACTGCAGGTGGCCCATTCAGGAGAGAGCCTCCCAGCGGCCCTGGCGCGGAGACTCTGGATCGAAGCGCTGTACCCCAACTTCACAACCCGTCTGCGATTGGGAGGTTGGGGAGAGCTCACGAAGGGCAACGGCTCGCGTGCCGAACCCGGGACCGGCCACATGGGGTTTGCCGGAATTCGGGGTTGGGGGGCCTTTCTGCCTTCCTAGGGCCGGGGGAGGTGGAGGGAGACGGGAGACGAAGAAGGGAGAATGACTCAGAATGTCCTTCCGGGTCGCGCCGCCCGCCCGGGGAGGGAAAGCGCCGGTTGACACCGGAAGTGCTTCCTCCCAGGCCGAGCCCACCTTCCGGCCCGGGCCGCCGCTGCTGCGGAGAGCTTGGCTCTGGGTTTCCCAGTGGGTGAGTGAGCGCGGGGCACACTCGGACAGGTGGGGAAGCCTGAGGAGGAGGAGGGAGGCCGGCGCGGCCCGCGAGTGGCCGGACCGGCGCAGGGTCTTGGTCCTGGCAGCCTTGGCTTGGGGAGACCTGTGGCAGGCTGGTGCATCTCCCAGGCCCCCGGGGAACCGGGTTCAGCCCCTACTGTGTGCAGGGCCCCTGGGCGCGCTGCAGGAACTCACGTGAGCCAGGTACCATTTCGTGGTGCGCTGGAAGCAACCGATTCTGGTGCGGGAGACAGGAGAAAGAGTCACAAAAGTCTTATTTGGTTTGGGCCTGAAAGGAGACAGACACATCGCTAGCGGGGGAAAAGTAACACGGGAGCGCGAGTGTAACATGTGCAAAGGTGCATTCGGGTCTTCTTGTTCGGGCAATGGCGAAAAGCTGGATGTCGAAGGAGCTTCGATGACAAAGAATAAAAGACAGATAAAGCCATAAAGATGCTTAGGGCTAACCCATAAAGGATCTCGTATTTGCTAAGAAGTTTCGGCTGTCCCGGAGTTAGAGTGGAGCAATGGAGGATTTAAAGCCGAAGACAGGGGGCAAAAGAAAAGTTTTAAAAGACGTGAATTCCGGCGGCACTCAAGCAGGTCATTTGTAATATAGGAGCTTGTGGTATCAAGGCGACCTGTTGGAAGACACTGCAATCAGTGACTGAGGTCAACAGAATGAGGACCTGAAGTAGTGCTGGGGAGTAGGAAGTTTGAAGATTACATTAAGTTTTTCTAATTTGGGAAACTCTTAAATCCATTTGCAATGTGCATTAACAAGACACATAAATTCAGCCGAGGAAAAAAATGTAGATACTTATGTACTGTACAACGTAAAGAGTGCTGTGAAAAAACATAAAATGGGCCATGACATCATAGAGAAATGCATTTTAATTTTTTGGTTTTTGAGATAGTGGCTTAGGGGTTCACTCTTAGCACCCAGGTTAGAATTTGAGTCTTCTTTTTACCAAACTCAGGTTTGAGATTTGTACGTTTGTTTGTTTTTACTGTCACAGTGTAAGAAGGCATTCCTTATCTCTATATCAATGTTTGTGTTTTGTTTTGCTTAGATTGTGACCATGGCTGCTGAGTCTGATGTTCTGCACTTCCAATTTGAACAGCAAGGAGATGTCGTCTTACAGAAAATGAATCTCTTGAGACAGCAGAATTTATTTTGTGATGTGTCAATTTATATTAATGACACTGAGTTCCAGGGGCACAAGGTGATTTTAGCTGCTTGCTCCACTTTCATGAGAGATCAGTTTTTACTCACACAGTCAAAACATATCAGAATCACCATCTTGCAGAGTGCAGAAGTTGGCAGAAAATTGTTGCTCTCTTGCTATACAGGAGCACTTGAAGTTAAAAGAAAAGAGCTTTTAAAGTATTTGACTGCTGCTAGTTACCTTCAGATGGTTCACATTGTGGAAAAGTGCACAGAAGCTTTGTCAAAGTATTTGGAAATTGATCTTTCTATGAAAAACAATCAACATACCGACCTGTGTCAATCCTCTGATTTGGATGTTAAGAATGAAGAAGAAAACTCAGATAAAGAATGTGAAATAATTGAAATTTCAGAAGATAGCCCTATAAACATAGATTTTCACGTTAAAGAAGAGGAAAGCAATGCTTTACAGTCTACAGTAGAGAGCTTGACATCAGAGAGAAAGGAAATAAAGTCACCAGAGCTGTCAGTAGATATAGGTTTTAAAGACAGTGAAATTTGTATCCTCCATGTGGAATCTATCAGTACTGGTGTAGAAAATGGGCAGTTTTCACAGCCTTGCACCTCTTCAAAAGCAAGCCTGTATTTCTCTGAAACACAGCATTCACTTATCAATTCTACGGTTGAGAGCAGAGTGGTAGAAGTTCCTGGGAATCAAGATCAGAGCTTGTTTTGTGGGAATACAGAAGGAAGTCATGGTACAGCAAATGAGATTCAAAATGTGGAGGATGTTTATTCACTGAGGCACCAATGCCCCAGGTGTCCTCGAGGATTTCTTCATGTCGAAAACTATCTGCGCCACCTTAAGATGCATAAACTGTTCTTGTGCTTACAGTGTGGGAAAACATTTACACAGAAGAAAAATCTCAACCGCCATATTCGAGGGCACATGGGCATAAGGCCCTTTCAGTGTAGTGTGTGCTTGAAGACATTTACTGCCAAAAGCACGCTGCAGGACCACTTGAACATACACAGTGGGGATCGGCCATACAAATGCCCCTGTTGTGACATGGATTTCAAGCACAAATCTGCCCTCAAAAAGCATTTAACCTCTGTCCATGGCCAGAGCAGTGGTGAAAAACTACCTAGGCATGATCTCAAAAGGCAAAATCTATTATAATTAGAATCGCACTTGCTCTGTAAGCCTTATATTATTCTATTAGGCAAGTCTTTCTGTAGACATACAGCATTTATAATATTGCATTTGTCCCCTGTTTTGGTTTTTTTTTTTGGTCTGTCTACATGTTATTCTTTCAGAACTACCAGTTCCAAAGTGTAAGAGATGAGAAAGCTGATGGGATGCTCTTGTCTCATGCATTATATATAAATCCCAGTGGTATACCTAGAGAACTGCTGTTCTTTTAAATATTCTTCATTCTAGTGACAGAGGATCCAGCAGTATTTCTGGATTGTGATTTCGAGTCTCTAGATAATTGATAAAAATGAAAAAATACAACCACATAATAACTTTTAACAAATTAGGATAATGGGAAGAGAAAATAAATTTTAAAACATTCATTATTAGTCATTTTAAGAATAGATAGGACTAGTGAATTTTTTTTTAACCAACAGCTATAGGATTGTAAACTAATAACCAAGGTACCTGTTTTAAACTCTAAAGGAGCATAATTCACATTCACTTGGCTGTAGCAGAATTTCCTTATACATGGGCTGATATTTTTTACAGTACTATTTTTATGATTTGTTAATATATATTTTTATAGATGGTTAATTAGGCCTAAATGTCTTGATTTTATTTAATGCAGTTTCACTTAAAATTTTTGTGGCCAGTAAAACTATACCATTGGCTCAAAGGTCTAAAAAATTACTTAGAAATTCCAACTTTACCAAAGATATTTATACTATTTCTTTTTTTTAATTTATTTTATTTTTTAGTTAACGTTTTGTAAAATTGACCTTTGTCAATTTTGTACCTATGTATAGAAATGGTGTCCTCAAAACACTAGTGTGAACATCTCTGAGGTCATCAGATGAAGAAACACTTCCTATATCTAACTGCTTCTCTTTGTTCGTTTTTTGAACAGTGATGCCCGCTGCTAAACGATTTGTTTTTGGTGTACAGTTTCATGAATTTTAACACATGTATAGATTTGTGCAACCACCACTGCAATCAGGGTCCAGAACATTTCATCACCCCACAAAACTCCCTTATGCTGCCCCTTTGTAGTCAATTCTTCTTCCTAACTCTTAAGTCCTGGAAACAGTTCCCTATGGCTTTAAATTTGCCTTTTCTGGAATGTCATAAATGGAATCTTAGAGTATATTCCCCTTTGAGATGTTTTTTTCACCTAGCATTATGCCTTTGAGATTCATTCATGTTGTATGTATCAATAGTTTATTTCCTTTTTATTTTTAATTGTCAGGATAAATTTTATTGCTGTCACTAGGTGAACAGTTTAATAATTATCATCAATATTAATAATCATCAATATTCATGTTCTCATAATTATTAATAACTTCATTATGAACATTAATGCAATTTTTACTTACTACGTGTTGACAGAAGTTTTAACCATCTCTAGAGTTTTATGCTATCTTTCCAGAAATGTGCCAAAAGCAAAACCCGACTGTATGGTTATTAGAGTGATATTTCAGATTCTGTTATGAGCCATTGCTCTCTAATATCTTTGTCTACATGTAGCACAAAACATTTTTGTTTGTTTGTTTTCATAATGCAGATTGAAATATACTGCAGGGCATATCATATTCTCTAAGACACAGGAACTACTTTTAGTAAAGAAGCCTGATCATATGCATCTTGTTTTCAAGATGTTCCATTCCACTTCTAGTCACCTCAGCTTTATGTAGAATTTCTGCTATAATTAGTTGCTGTTGAAGACCTTCCATGTGTTACTATGTAATAGTACTTTACCATTTATAAGAATTTTGTGATGAATCACATGTTGTTATAAATGTTAATTATCCTTTTTGTGATACATTTGTGAAAAATATATTCTCCGTTGAATTTTAACTCTGGGAGAGACTAAAGAATCCAGCTTGTATTTAATAAGAAAACCGACTTCATGACCCCCAGGTCACCAGTTAGTGACACTGGATACATCACCTCTTCTTGAGCTTTCCTTAAATTCATATGTAAAAGAATGACTTTGATCTTGATAATTTGTAAGATTATTTACAGGTCTAAAATTCTATGAATTTTTATTTAAATCTTCCGGTGTTTCTAAGGACAAGGAAGGAGAGAAAGCAAGAGAGGAGAGTTTGATGTCTTTATGAAAGTTGCTAGGTGCATACTCCATTGGAGACAGTTTTTCTAAAATAGTGTTTTTTTTTCCACTTGAGAACAAATAATGTGATGTGTAATTTTCTTTCCCATTCGACCTATGATTGGCCATTTGTAGGCATGGAAACATTTTTTTCCCCAGAAATAGTTTGTGATTGAAATATCTTACATATTTTTGCTTCCTAGGATGAAATTTTGTGTGGGAGGGATGGAAATAGGAGGGGCGGGTAAATGAATAGTAGTATACTGTTTTTTTAGGAATTGTCATTAACTATCTTTGATGTTTAAAAACTATTGTTGAACTATGTTTAGCTTTATGTGTGCCTTGTAAGATTCTTGTGAAAGTTTTTGTAAGCACTTTGAATTTTGCTTGAGGGGAGGGGTATTTTGTGAAAGTGATGATTGTTATTTATTATTTATTCCTATTCAGTTAGCACAGAGTGATCTCAAAACATTCCTAGGAGAGTGTCTGATGTGTTTGCATGATGTGTTTAAACAATTTCAGGAAAATATCTTTTTTAAAAATGCAGGTATGCAAAGTAAAGTGTTGTATTTATTCATTTAAAATACTCACTTTTCGTTTGAGTTTCTGATATGATGGAAAAAATGCAATATGTTTGTGTTCGGCCTCTTTATTTACTGCATTTATGTATAAAAGATCCTGGAAAGGTAGTTGTTACTTTAATGTAAGAGAAAATCTTTTTCTTTTTTCCTTGGATGTAATTATCCTATATGTTTACATAAGAAATAATAAACTGGAGATGGGAATGAAAAGCTTTGTGTTTTGTCCACTATGAATTTTGGGAAGGAAACTCTTTCTTTTGGCTGTTCATTTATTTATTCAAATATTTACAGAGCCCTTACAACATGTATACCTGTACTAGAAGTTAGGTATACAACACAAATCCCTGCTCTCCTGAAACTCAAATTCTAGTGGAGTGAGACAAACAGAAAATAAGTAAAATTAATGTATGTCAGATTTTGGAAATGGAGTTGGAGAAAATAGAGCAGGAAGTGCCAGGGAAAGGAAAGTGTTATTTTAAATATAGTGGTGAGGCATCTTTAAAAATCTCATTATCATATACACTGTCCAGTAGAATAGATTATATATACATATGTACACACACACCCATCATTATCTAGTGGAATGAAAAACAGTGAACCAAATGAACCATTTGTGAACCTTTAGGATTGGCATATACTGCATAGAGAATGAAAAGGATAAAAATTTACGAGAGAAAAGTCTTTGACGTGGCCACTGAATACATTTTTAAAACACTGATCAGTTTTTGTCTTCCAGGCAGTAATAACCATATATTTCTAAGCTCATTATAGTTTATAAACTTTTCCATATGTTTTCTAATTCGTGGCAGGTGTACTCCCATAGATGTGTTTGTTAGACATCTTGTTACACATTGGAAAGTGCCTTGGGTTTAATTCCAATTCATGACCATTCTCTTAATCTGTGGCTTTCAGTTTCTCAACAGAAACAGAGTACATAGTAGCTGCCTTTTACTATTATTTTGATGAGTAAATAAAAAAAAATTAAATTTTTATTATTTAGCAGGACCTAGCACGTAGTAAGTAGGCCATACATTTTAATTCCCTTATCTCTATTCTCAATATGTTTCTTCACCTGTAAAAATAATTTCTTACAGTTTACTCTGGAAAATGCTTCCACAAATATTGAATTATTAATGCCAGAATTTGTGCTTGCATTTTGATCTCCGCCAGCTTCTGAGAAGCTCAAAGTTTCTCCTTAATAGAGCGATGTTATTGTCTGCCAAACACTCTTTAAAAAAAAGGGGGGGTGGGGTGGGGGTTGAGGATTGATTGGCACCTACGTGGAGGGATGGAGGGATGGGATCAGCATCAGACCATGCGAGAATGAGTAGAATGGTACAGACGCATCAGATCACGCTATGTGGATGGCACGCAGTGTCCAGGAGCCTTGCTCCAGGCGCAGATGAATGTGCAGGGAGTTTCCCATCAAGCCCTTCGGCCCGCCTAGGCTTCCTAACAGCACCTCCCACAGTGCTCCGGGTCTCCTTAGTCACGTGACGCTGGGACGGTGGCGGGGGGGGGGGGTGTTCGGTTCGACCCGACGAAAGCTGATGCGCAGTCCAGGTGGCAGGGGCTACTACGCTTCCCTTCCACCTCCCCAACTCCCGGTCTTGCGTGATCTCGCGTGAAGTGGGGAGTATCTTCTCGCGAGAGCGAGGTCAGGCTCCCTCCAGGTCCGCCTCCGTGGTGAGGAGGAGGTGGAGGAGGAGGCGGAGGGAGGAGGAGGAGGCCCCGCCGCGGCCTCCGCCGCCGCCAACGGGGCTGTCCCTGTAGCTCCCGATGGAGTTTGAGGTCGCGAAGCCGCCGCCGAGCTCTGCCCCGGCGAGACGAGGCGCCTCCGTCGCCGAGCCGCGCCGTCGTGGGGCTCCCGGGAGCGGCCCGTAGCGACCCCGCCCGGGCCCCCTCAGGTAGGGCGGGGGCGGGCACGCTGCGGCGCGGGCCCCAGCCCGGATGCCCGGTCCCCGGTGGTCGGGCGGGCGGGGGGCCGGCCTCCGCCGGGGCCTGCGAGCTGGCGTTGACGGCGCCCCGAGGGTCGGGGACGGGGGGAGGGGGCCGCACCTGACACCGGCCCGGGAGTCCGGAGCCGGGCCAGGCCCCTCGCCCTGGTGGGGGGGCTTTTTCCATACCGAGGCCTGGCGCAAATGGCCACCTCCCTTCGGCACCGGCCGAGGGGACGCCTCTGACCCCTAAAGAATCCACCCCGGCAAAGGCCAGGCTTCCCGTCTGTTTTCTACACTGTCAGTACAGAGGGGGTTTGCAGGAGGTCCTCGAAACGAAGTCCGCTCCAAGCTTTTCGGCTTTCTGTGCTGGCGCTTTCGGAGATCCTCATGCAAGGATGGTGGAGACGATCTGAGTGGTAAATAGGGACCCTGGCCAAACAATGCCCTGGGAGGGCTCAGCCTCCTGGGAGGGAGATGGTCGGGCCAAAGTGATTGCACAGTGGATGTGACGGAGCTCTGGCAAGAAACACCGCCGAGGAATTCTGCAATGGCTTTTCTGTTTCCCTCTTTCATTTTTCCTTCTTGAGGAAGCCTCTTAAGGGGAGACTCTTCCACCATCTTAGAAGAATGGTAGAAAGCATCTTTGTTTCTCAGAAGCAGAGCTGCTTCTCTCTGCCCTTAAGCTTTCATAAAGGGAGAAGATGAAGGTAGCTGTCATGTGCATCTTTTGAATTACAAAAGAGTTTTAAGATACCGCATATAGAACCTTGACACCAAAATAGTCTCAAGTAATCACTGACATCTAATCTCCTGATTCCCAACCTGTTTTATTTTTTTCGGAACCACCTACGTTCCATTTTAATTCCTACTCTCCATTTATGCAGGCCCCTTCTTTTTCATTCCTGCTCTTCCCCTACCTGCTGTGATTAGAACGACTTTGTATCCCTACTAAAGTGCTTAAGTAATCTTTTTCATTTTCATATTAGTCAAACTTTTAAGTTCCATTAGGAAGTCTTGATTAACCTGACAAAGCTGATGTTGATATGCAAAAATTGATATAATTTCCCCAAAGCAAAGAAAACACATGTTTTACTTAGCCTATGCAGCCTTTTTATAGTTAAATACACAAAATACACAAATTTAGTTAAGGCTTCTTGAAACATTAAGAGGCATTCATGGATTCCCCATTATTTACCTTCTTTTATCTGCCTGAATTACTACTCCACTGTTCTAACATAGCATCCCCTTTCAATGTTGTTTACTTCTACGTTCAATTCTTGAAGAAATAGAGACCATTACATCTTGTCAAAGACTTTTTTTTTTTTAGTATTGCCATTTTTGTTGATTTGGAGCATCATATTTTCCAAATTTTAGAGTTTGGAAAATTTCTGGAAGAACATAATGTTAAACATATATTCCAAACATGTTTAGAAAAAGCAGATGTTATAATTAAAACTGGCTTCTATTCTTTGAGGATTTAATTGCAGTCATGTTCATTAGTAGATCCTTTGAGTTTATCCTGATCTGTTATTACTGTTGTGTTAACCTGACATATAAGAAGACTTATGTCCTTTGTTCATATGTTTTCATTAATTCACTTTCTGCTTTTGTAATTCACTGTGTCTTTCAGTTTGAAAAAGTTAAAACATTTTTCTTTACACGGAAATTTATATTCAAAAATAGAACTACATTGTATGCAATATATAAGAATGCTTTAATAAACATAACAAGCCCTTATTATAATAAGTACTTGCTTATTGTTTTGGTTGGACTGGCTTGATGTTTCACTTTCCAGTGATAGAAAAAGGAAGCATGTGGTAAAATAAAGCTAGCTGAAAATTAAAAATAATGCTGTGCACCCAGTCTCATAAGTGTTGTAAGTTACATCTTTATGATCCTTAGTTTTCTAGTTTGATGAAAACCTTTTTAAGTGTAGGTGTGACTTTCACCTCAAATTATTAATAAAAATTAGTTTGGGTATTATTTTATAATAGCCACACATGTGGCACTTGAGCATTTTAAATGTGGCAAGTGTGAATTGAGACGTGATATAAGTATAAAATGCACACCAGATTTTGAAGACTTAGTTCAAAAAAAAAAATTAAAACTCTCAATTTTTTACATTAGTTTTGCGATGAAATGATACTTTGTGAATAAATTAGATTAAATAAAATATATTATTAAAATTAATTTCACCTGTTTCCCTTTTTAAATATGACTACTAAAAAATTTTTAATTATTTGTGACTTGCATTATATTTCAGTTGGACAGTGCTATTCTGGAGGATTTCTTCCAAGAAATAAATTATGTGAATAAAAGTACTGTTACTTCCAAGAAATAAATTATCAGAATTAAAGTAGACACACGAAAACCAAAAATCTGACAATGTCTTCTTAAAATCATACACAGACACTTCGGTAATATGAAAATTAAAGGTATTTGGTGGCCACTATTTGATAGAAGTAAGATCTGTCTCAAAAATAAGTTTTTTCAAATACACTCATCACTAAAGAAGCAAAAGTTTATCAATGATAATAATTTAAATAGAAAATTGTTTCATTACTGTTTTATCATAAGACATTGAAAGTTAAAAATCTCATACTTATTGAAAAACTGAGTTCAAGTCCATACTGGATTTAAGAGTCAAAATGTTTTTTAATTTACACTAAGGTCACAAGCAGTCTTTAACATTGTAATTCAATTCCTTTTTCTCCAGTCCTTTTGATATGTTTGAAAATGCCTAGTTTTAGAGCTTACAGATTCTTTTAATTGTTTCTATCTGTTTTATAGGTTAAGATCTAAATTGTACCTAGGTTGCTTTTAAGATAATCTTTTAAGTCCAAAACTATTTTAAAGGTTTTGGAATTGAGAAGTACTGTTGTAATCCACTTCAGTTCCTTAAATTCTTCACATGGGTGAACTAGAATGAAAACAATGAGTGTTTTAATTAACAGACCTGAGCTCTAATGTTCACATCTTTATAGAGAGGATTGTAAAATAATATATACACACATACACATGTATAATACAATAGTGAAAGAGGCATAAACTTTATTTTGGCCTTTTAAAATCAGGTATCATAGCCATAAACTAGCTACATGATATGGTGGTGTAATATTAGAAAATGGAACTACTTAGCTGGTATGTAGTTTGCTCTTTAAAAAAACAGTTTGTAATTTGCATCATCTGAGAGATGTCCATTACTCTTAATATGTTATGAGTCAGTATTCATAGCAAGGAACTTACAGTTTCAAAAATTAAAGTAAAAAACTGTTTAAGGTCCTACCTCTAATTTAGTGTTTCTCACTCCTGTGCTTTATTTTTTTATTCTTAAATTTTAGTAACTAATAACTGAAATTAGGTAATACAAATAATTTAATATGCTTTTATTTAATGCTTTTACATTTCTAGAGTTGTGAGCTTTCCATTTTATCTCATTTTGAGATGTTTTAGGAGTATGTTTAGGATGAATACGTTAATACTAATTGTAAATGTTATTAGCATATATACTTCTGTATAGTCAGATAAGTTACTGTGGAATGTATTAGTATAAATTGAGGAAATTTACACATTAATATATATTCTTGGTTTGCCATTGCTCATTTAGATGCTTTTAAAATAAATTGTAGACAATAGGCTATTTATCATGTTTGATCATTATGAAAATTTTTTCTAGGTAAATGTTTACAAAGTGCCTTTTTTAAAGAAATGAAAGTCCTATTTTGTCATAACTAATTAAACATTTTAGTGGACTGCATAAACCTCTGCGTTTTAGGTAAAATGTTGTCATCCATATTGAATCTAGAATTTATTGATAATAGTGTTGAAGAAAAACATTTTTAAAAATCAGACTTCTTTATATCTTACATAAGAAGAGTTTAGTTCATAATTTTTCTGTAAGAAAGTTTGAACCTGACACGTAACAGAAGGCAAATTTAATAGAGTTACTGCCAAATCTTGAGGAAAATTTTTCTTTTAAAGGTATTAATTTCTACTAAAAGTTAAACTTTTCTCAGCATTAATTATATTAAAACATCTGATTTTAGTAGATCTAGAGACATATGGGATGGATATCGTAACATAAAACTATCAGTGTATTCTGGAATAGTTTGAAACACTTCAAAGTAATAGGTAAAAATATGAAAGATAACATTTTTATGTTTAGTTCAAGTACAAATACCTTTCTCTCCCCACCCCCAATAATTAACTTTAAAGCATTTCAGGATAATCTTGGAAAACTAAATAAGGAAACAGTATTTGCTACTAGTTTCCTATTTCCCAGTGGCCTGTGATGCCCTAACTCACTGAATGAGCATTTCCAAACAGGTGGCTGTTATAAAAAAAAATAAATACAGTGTCGTCTTTGGATAAATATTGTATCGGTTCAAGTAATTAATTAAATTAAATTAGGGCCTTCACTAGTAGAGGTAAGATAAAATTTATTCTTCCTCAGAGGCCTTTTTCTTGTATAATTCTGCAGCCTCGTAAACTGAACATTAAAAATGTTAGTTTCAGGCAGTGATATATTCACCTGCTTAGTATTCATCTCTAAAGTTGGAAGCCAGCTAACTGGGTTTAAGATCAGTGGCATTAATAGATGTAAAGTGAAAAATAAAGTAAATATAACTTGCAAGATTTAGCTAGTTTAAAAATAAAGATGTTAGATACTTTGCATTAGAGCTGTTTGAGGAAGTTTGCACGGGGGGCTGTTTACATAGAAAGCGCTATAATTAATTCATTTTTACCAAGATATTTTTAAAACTAGTTTTTATGAACATAAAAGCACAATAAAGGTTAGTAGAAGTCTTCATTTGTTTGTAGGGATATTGAATCAGTTATATACCTCTCTGAGCTGAATCTGACTTCATTTTTAAACATCTGATTTCTGTGGAACTAATATATTTGAGTTGGTAAACATTCTTAGGAAATAAATCACTGGCTGTTTAATTGTCCTAAATACCTAGATTTTTTTGTTCACAAGAGAGCTTTTGTCAGACTTACATAAGTTTCATATTGGAAGCTACAGAAAATTTGAAATGTAGAATGTTCAAGTTAGGTATCTAAATATTTTAAATTAAAGGACAGTATAGTCTTGATACTAAATATTTTATTTTACTTGAAGTTATGGAACAAACATTTTGATCTTAGATAAAAGAAAATTTACTGTCATTTTTCCATGTGCCTTTAAATCATATGCATATATTATTTTTCTCACTATAATCATAGCAAAGTAGAAATTTACATTTTGCATTTTTCAATTTAGAATTATTAGATAAGACTGTTGCTTTTTCTTTTATATCTTGCTCATTGGATCTGACAGTTTTTGGAGTACATTTTTATCAATCACTCAATGATGTGTTTTGTTAAAAGTATTGTAGGGAACCACATTCAGAATTTATAAGAATCATGTATGGACAAACAGCCCTATTATCATAATCTTCTCTCTCACTTTTATTTTCAGTACCTCAGTTAGCCTCTTAAACAAGTCCTGACCAGAGATTTCCTTTTTTGTGAAGCTGCTAAGTTGAACATACTCTTGACTGCCATGGTCATTCGGGTGGCAAGGCTGTCTCTTCATACTTGACTCACTACAATATTGTTTGAATTAATAGATTCCAAAGTTCACTAACTCTTAGGCTATATCTTAATATATTTGGGGGTGGTAGATACCAAAGGGAAACATTTTTTTAAAAATCAGCAATCTAACATAACTTGTGTTTCTGAAAATGAAATGTGGAACGTTAATCTGCTTATTTGATGTGGTCATTAAGGAAAATATATGAAAGCTTTGATGACTTCTATATAAGCAACTGATATAAATATGTTTTATTTGAAAAGAACACTATTAAAATATTGTTTCTGGTCAAAATTTCAGAAATTTAATTCGGCAAATAGACTGAAAAAGATACCCGATACATAAAATTATTTAGAACTGTTTTAGGATTTGAGGCCGTGATGATTGACTTTACGGTTAATTCTTGAAAGGTGAATGATGAATATGTTGTTAATTCTTAACTTTTGTCCATTTTCAGCTTACAAAACACTACACAGCAAAATAATGATCTGCTAGACTGCTAACCCGAGCATCCAGCTTCCACAATGCCTGTGCAGGCAGCTCAGTGGACAGAATTTCTGTCCTGTCCAATCTGTTATAATGAATTTGATGAGAATGTGCACAAACCCATCAGTTTAGGTTGTTCACACACTGTTTGCAAGACTTGCTTGAACAAACTTCACCGAAAAGCTTGTCCTTTTGACCAGACTGCCATCAACACAGACATTGATGTGCTTCCTGTCAACTTTGCACTTCTCCAGTTAGTTGGAGCCCAGGTAAGCTTTAAAGATTTTGCTCATTTGGTGTGTGAGTAATTACAGAACTTAGTTAATTAAGAGGTACAAAGTATGTTTAATGATATTCGAGACAAAAAATGCTTGATGTACCTGGTTCTCATGATTGTATTCTGCAAAAGGTTTTCTTTAAATCCTTATGCAAAATCATAAAACTTGTCATGGTATATGTGTTCAATGCTATGGTCCAAATTTATATTTATAAGTGATTTTGGTGGATAAGAAACATTTTCGTATAAGCTTACATAAATATTATTCATTAGGTGATATGGAAAAAAATGTTATCAAAGCTTTGGCCAGAAAGCAACCAAATAAAACCTTGAAATGGAGATGTTGTGGTTTTTTTGTTAACTTCAGTTGACATTTAGGATAATATTTTAAATGAGAAAGTAAGTTCTATTTAGGGATGTAGATATCGAAAACCTTTTTCCAGAGTGTCAGTAAAAGATTCTGCAGTTTCTTATGCTCAGGTAATATAAAATTATTATTTCTTGTTTATAATCATTTTATTCAATTAGACGAAGACTCTAGATTTATAGTAGTTTTCATTGGATGAGGGCCTGCTTTGTGTAGGTATGATAAGTAATCATTAAGCATCTATCGCTGCACTTCAGGTAGTTGTTATCCTCATTTTACAAGTGAATAAGAAGATGAAATTCTGTACATCATAACATTACATATTAAAGCAGGGAAGTGAGGATTTTTCTGATTAATCATGTCTTAGGAAATTCAATGAACTAAAATGCCCCATTCCTTAGTATCTTGATATTTGAAGTCTTCCTTGTAAAGCTCAGCATTTCTTTTCATTTTTCATAATCCAGATAGACACTTTGAAATCAAGATGTATTTTTAATTAGTAGTGTGTCATAATTTAATTAGCAGCATTTTTTCTTAATGATACATATAATGATGCCTCTTGCAAACAATGGCATCTTAGATCTAATAAAATACCATAGACTTTTTGTAGTAATATTAGCTACCATGTATTTAGATTCTTTTATAGGTAAGGTATTAATGTTTTATCTTTTATAAAATGTTCTCTCAATTGGTCTTTAAAATTTCCTGCAGGCTTATATGAAATGACTCATGTTATCTTTTCAACCTCAACCAATACTGTCCTCACTCTTTTTGTGTAAGCCACACTGGCCTCCTAGCCAGTTGTCAAATATGCCGCATGTGTTCCCACCTGAGGGCTTTCGTAGTGACTGTTATCTTTGCATAGAATCTCATTCCCTCTTCTCTTTCAAGTCTTGCTTAAATGTCCTTATTTCCAAGAAAGTCTGTCTTGACCACCTCCCTTAAAATTGCAACCCCTCTTCCACACGCCCCGTTCTCCTTACTATAATGATCACCTTCTACTGTACTATATATTTTTTTACTATTTTAATTTATTGGCTGCCTTCTCTCTTCTCCACTAGAAATTTTGTGTTTTGCTCACTGGTAGATGCCTAGTGTCTGAAACTTCTTGGCATATAATAAGCACTTCATAAATGTAAATATTTGTTGAATTAAATTGAATTTTCATAATAGCACAATGAAATAGGGATTTTCCTCTTTATTTTACAGATAGGGAACCATGACCTGGGGCAGTTAAATAATTTACTCAAGCTCACTCATGGTGGCAGAACCGCAGTTCCTACCCAACTTTTGACCTTTCATTGAGAATACTGTCTCATGGTGCTTATATTCTAGCAAGGGGGGGACAGGCTATATAAACAATAGATGTAAGTAAATTATATAGTAAGAAGGTGCTACATGCTGAAGGAAAAAATCCTTCTCTGTTTGCCTACTTTTTATTTTGAAATACTTTTAGAAAAAGTTGCAAAAAATAGTATACAGAGAACCTGTATAACTTTCTGCAGCTTCCCCTAATGCTAACATCTTTCAGGATTATAGCATAGTTATCAACTCCAAGAAATTAACATTGATAGAATATTGTTAACTACCTGCTTTCCACCCCTATTTATTAGTACACACAGCCCTTGCAATTAAATATAATATTCTTGATTTTGGGAAAGCAGTTTGACTAAGTGTTTGGCTTTAATTTTAAACTATCTTAGTATATTATCTCTGTATTATCATTATATACTCACTGTGATTATTATTGAATATATAAATAACAGTTTGTGAGCTGAGTGAATGTATTTCTTCAATTTTTCTTTATTTTTAGGTACCAGACCATCAGTCAATAAAGTTAAGTAATTTAGGTGAGAACAAACATTATGAAGTTGCAAAGAAATGTGTTGAAGATTTGGCACTCTACTTAAAACCACTAAGTGGAGGTAAAGGTAAGTTCTTCAAAACTGTTGTTTCTGGTAAGTAGGACTTGGCAATACATTTACTTTGAAGACTTGATATTGATACTCTATTAAAATGTTTTCAGTTTTGGAAAATGAGTTTGCTTAGAGAAATCTTGGAAAACTTTTTAATTGAGGACATTTATTACATTTTTTTCTGAAAACAATATTGCTATTAATTTGAGAATTCATTAGACATACAATATATTGAGTTGTATGCAATATTTGTATCTATTGAGTATAGTGCTGTAGCATACTATTAGTTTTAATAAGCCCTATTAAGTTAAGCTTCATATGTTCATGCATTCATTCATTCAGGAAATATTATTGAGCACTTACAGTGGTATGGACCCTGCTTTCACAGAGCCCATGGTCTATTGGTGGAGACAGACATATAAGTACAATAAGTCATTTTAAGTGCTGGAATTGAAATGAAATTCAGTTTTGTTTATCATTGTGTACCCAGTGGCTAGCACATCACAGATGCAATAAAAAGTTGTTGAATGAATGAATCAGGTACTTATTTAGTCCCTACTCTGTACTTTTCACTCTTGAATATTTTGGACATAGTGATTTCCTTGAGATACTTACTGTGCCCACCTCAGGTATTCATTCAGTCATTGAACAGATATCTGAAGAACATGTATTAAGTACCAGACACTATTTTGATTCTTGGTATACATGAGTAAATATGCATGCCTTCATAGCACTTAGGTTTAGAAAAGGAAGAAAGTATAATAAACAACAAATATAATAAAAAAGCAAGTTATATAGTATGTTATAAATGATAATTGCTGTGAAAAGAAAACAATACGTTAGAGGGATTAGAAATGTCAGGTGAGGGAAGAAGGGCTCATTGCAATTTGAAATAAGGTGATTAGTATAGGACCCATTAAGAAGGTAGCTTTTGAACTTGAGATGAAAGGTAAGATAGTTAGCTAGGTAGATTCCTGGGAAAAGACTGTTTCAGGCAAAGGGAAGAGCAAAGTCCCCAAGGAGTGCCTGGTATCTGCAAGGAACAGCGATAGAAGAGTATTCCTGGAGCATTGTCAGCGACGGGGAAAGCAGTATGAGATAGATGAAAAGAAACAGTGAGGTCAGTGATATTTAGACTTACAGGCCACTTTAAAGACAAGCTTTTACTCTGAGTGAAACTGTGGAGTCACTCCAGAGTTTGAGCAGAGGAGTGACATAATCTAATTAATGATAAAAGGATCATTCCTGCTGTTCTGTTGAGAACTCGGTATAGAAGGGCTAGGGTAGAAACAGAGTATCGGTTATTAATCAGATGAAACAAGATGAACAGGAAGTGGATAGTCTGGATATAGTGTGAAGGTAGAGCCAAGAGGATTTCCTCTATTATTGGATGTAGGATATGAGAGAAAGAGCAAGAGTCAAGTATGACTCTTGGGTTTGGGGTCTGAACACAAGAAAAGAGAAGTTGTCATCAATTTAGATAAGGAATACTGTAGGTAGATCAGGTTTAGGTAGGAATATCAGGAATTTAATTTTGGGCACCTTAAGTTTGAGCTTTCAGATCTTTACTTGGATGCTACTGAGTGACCAGTGGATATATGTTAAGGAATGAGGTATAGGAGCTGTAATTTTGGGAGTGAGTCACTGATGTATAATCATTGAAATGTAGATCTCAAGGTAGTAAGACTGGGTAAGATCACCTAAATAGTCAGTGTAAATAGAGAAGAAAAAAAAAACTAAGTACAAAGTTTTTTTAACATTAAGAAGACAAGAAGAAAGGATGAAATCAGCAAGTAAGACTGGGAAAAAAGAAAGAAGAAAACTAAGAGAATGGGATGTTCTGGAAGCCAGGAAAATTAAAGTGTTTAAAGAAGTTATGAGTGATCATCTGTGTTGGGTGCTGTTGAAAAGTCAAGTAAGGGAAGGATTAAGAATTAACCATTGATTTCACAAAGAAGTAATTGTCATGAGCAGTTTTGGTCAAGTGATAGTAGCAGAAACTTGAATAAGTTTTAAAGATTGTGAAGCAAGGAACTTCAGATAGTGAATATAGACAACTTTAGAGATTTGCTACAAAAGAGAAGAAGGAAATGGGGCAGAACTGATAGGAGAAAAGGGATGATTTAAAAAAATGTAATATGGATAAAATAATATCTTGCTTGTTCTCATTGTATGCTGATGGAAATGATCAAGTTGGAAGAGAAAAACTGATGATATTGGAGAGATGAAAATTGGTAGAGCAGTGTCTTTGAGTTGGAAACATGGAATACAATCTTGCCATTAAGCAGTGTACTTAATGTCTTGTGTACAATAAACAAAATAACAGCTGTTATTAATCATTACTTTCGGATTAGATTTTTCATTTATTCAACTTTAAATTTACCTGTAGTAGTTTTAGTCAAAATGGAGAATAGATTAAATAAACTCAAAGTACTCTCTTTTGAGAGACACATACAGCCCAGAGAACAGAATACCTGTGTAAAATTTGAAGCAACTAAAAATTAAATTATTAATACCACAGAACAGTAATGAACAGAAACAGAATACTTGTTTAAAAATGAAAGTGCCTTACAGGGGACTCATTAGGAATTGTGGCTTAATAAATAGAGATAATAAAAATTGTCTTGCTTTTTTTAATTGAAAAAAATTTAGTTTTCATTGTTTCCTTTTTCCTAAAGGTGTAGCTAGTTTGAACCAGAGTGCACTGAGCCGTCCAATGCAAAGGAAACTGGTGACACTTGTAAACTGTCAACTGGTAGAGGAAGAAGGTCGTGTAAGAGCCATGAGAGCGGCCCGTTCCCTTGGAGAAAGAACTGTAACGGAACTAATATTACAACACCAGAACCCTCAGCAGTTGTCTGCCAACTTATGGGCTGCGGTCAGGGCTCGAGGATGCCAGTTTCTAGGGCCAGGTAAGATAGATTACTATCTTGCCTTTCTTATCAGCTGTAAGGATTAGAGGATGCCAATTTCTAGAGGAGATAAGACTCCTCAGACTCAAGTCATCTTAATTTACACATACAAATCTTGACATAAATCGGTTTTGTTTATCATAAGCTAGATGTGTTTTAGAATAAGTTTCTCATTTAGTCCTCAGTGGCCTTGAAGAGAGGTGAGACAGATCTAATTTTATATATTAGAAAACTGAGTTAGAGGCCTAACAAATTTTTTTTCTTTAAAGAATTGGGTTGATTTCTTTATGGTTACTACCATCTACATTCCGTTTAAAAAATCTTTACCAGGGTTATGACATACTATCCTGTGTTGCCTTCTGGAGTGTTTATTGTTTAACCTTTCTGATTTGGAATTACAGTCCAAGTAGGATTTATTTTTGTGGAGAAACTCATTTAGTGAGTATCATTGGGACAACTGAATAGACATATTGAAAAAGATAAAATTGGATGAATTCATTACATTCCAAAGCTACATAAATTCCAAATAGATCAGAAATACTTAAGATTAAAAAATAAAATAAACAAGTAATAAAAATAAACAGAGGAGTGAATTCTTTTATAACTTTGGAGTAGGAAACACTTTTCTCTTTGCCTCCAAATCCAGAAGCACTAGGGGAAAGAGTGATATTTGACTATATAATTTTTTAAAATTGCATCACAAAAAATTAGAAGCATAATAAATGACAAACTTGGGGAAATATTTGCATTAAATTACACACAAAGCACTACTATAAATAATATTTAAGGTACATATAAAAACTCAAGAAAAATACCACACAATTGAAATTTTGTCAAAAGATGTAAACAGACACTTCATAGGGGAAAGTATTGAAATGGCCCTCACACATATAAAAAGGTACTCAGTCTTTCTCATATTAAAAAAAATATACGTGAAATACCATTTCTCCCTTATCAGATTGGCAACATCCAAAAGTTTGACAATATATTCTGTTGTCATGGCTATGGGAAAACAGACCTTTCATCCAATAATGGTGGGAATGCAAAGTGGTACTAACTTATAGAGGAATTTGGCAATATCTAGCAAAATTGTCTGTGCATTTACCTTTTGGCCCAAACAGTCCCACTTTTAGGAATCTCCCAAAGATACCTCAAAAAATACAGGATACACAAAGTTATAAAGCACTGTTGATAAGAGCAAACATCTGAAGCTACCTGAATGACTGTGAATAGGAGACTGGTTTAATGACCTGGTACGTCTTTCCAATGGAATATTATGTGCATTTTGAAAGAAATGAGGAAGATGTATACATTCTGCTTGCATGTGATGTCTAGATTCATTAAGTTAAAGCAAAGTGTGGAATAGTGTGCTTATCGTAGTACCTTTTATCGAAGAAAGGGAGACAGATATAACTATTATTATTTGTTTATATTTTCCAAAAGAAGCAATGGTCGGAAAAAATTAAAAATAATAAGCTATGTAGAAAAGGGAGGAACCAAGAGAAAGCAGACAAGGATAGAAGTCATCGGCCTCATTGAAGCCATAGGCTTTGGTTTTGTACTGTGCAGCCATGTAAATGTTTTATGTAATTATAAAACAATTTTTAGTAAAAATAAATTTTAAAAATTTAAATAAAGCGAGTAAAACAAAACAATACCTAAAAAATAAAACTAACACATCAAATTGGTAGTATGTTTATCATGATTGAATTCTTCCGCGTGGCTTTAGAACACACAGTATTTTGATTTTTATATCTCTAGCTGGGGATACATAATAAGTCCTGTATTATGTTCAATTATCACACTGTTGATAATTTTATTGGTATTCTATTTTGAAACTATTATATAGACACAGTAGAATAAAGCAAATAATTATGTTAATGCCATCAGAAATCAAGATTTTCAGCATTTTAAAAAAAGAGATCCAAGTATGAAATCAAAGAATTTATATAAAAATTCCGTAGTCTTAAATTTGAATTGGCGATATAGAGTTGTTCATTCTATTTTATTATCTTCTAAAAACCTGTTCCCTAAGTCTGTCCACTGAAATGGCTTCGAAGCATTGGATACTCATAGCACTTAGATCATGGCCGTTAATAATACCATTTACCATAAGCAGGGCTCTTCAGATAAATGTCTGATTCCACTTCTAGGGTAGAAAAGTATAAGAAAAGCTTGAGAAGTCTTATGCTAGAAAGTAAAAAAAAAAAAAACTGTAATCTTGTCAAAAGAACATAGAATTGAATTTGAAGGAGCTCCCATTGGACATAAGTGGGGGACAATTCAAACATCAAAATGAATAATGATTTAATAGGTTGAGACAATATATAAAAATTCATGATTTTGTAATGATAGTGCAGAAAAATGAATTTGTTATTGTTGACAGTTGCTTTGGTGCCAGCACATTCTAAAAATTTGAAAAGGCGTAGAAAAAAAACAAGCAGTTTTCTGTCTTTTCTTTTACAAACCATTCTCAAGGACCCTTTCTTAGGAGTGGAGGGTGGGTTTTTCTTTTAGTTAATAAACTTAGAAAAAAATATTAAAATTAGAAAAATTGCAAATTTGTAATATCAGGTAAATTAATTGATCTAGGCAAAAATTATTTGTAGCTGTTAAAACCACTGGAAGAAAGATTGCTGGGAAAATTTATAATAGATGGATAAGGTCTAAAACCACTTATCAGTCTTATTAAAGTGAGACAACTGGGCCTTATGCATTTCCTGATAGTACTATATGGAATAAGGAGTATGTTTGGGGAAGAAGAAAAAAAAATGCTGAAACTAACTAAGCCTGTAGTTTACATGAAATAGATAAAGGAACATAGTTTAAAACAACAAAATTAGCCAAATCAAGAATGTGGTAAATTGTTCAGAAAAACAATTGTTTCTTCAACAAATAACTGGATTTTCTTTTAAATGGAACAATGGAGGGCCAGGGGGAACTGGCATAGTTTTTTAAGTCTGAAGACATGTTAACCAAAAGCAATGTATGGACTTATATATTTAAGGAAATCAACTATAAAAATAAATTTTTGAGACAATGGTAGGAAATACAACATGGACTGGGTATTAGGTGATGTTAAGGAAATATATCACTTATTTTAGATGGGGTAATGATGTTATAGTAAATTCGAAAAAATAATTCCTTGTGTGCTAGAAATACTCTGAATTATTTAAGGATGAAATGCTATGTGGTCTGGGATTTACATTAGAACACTCTAGCCAAAACACTAGAAAAATGGGTAAGAAGTCTTATTGGCAACAGCTGTGTTATGGGTGCATGTTAACACTACTTTTCTATATGTTTAAAATTTTCCATAATACAAATTCAATTGAAAAGTAATTTTTTAAATCCACATTTACATATACTTTTAGAATGTTACCTTTGTATATCTTATTTTTATTTACCTTACCTAAGAAGAATTAACCTATGTATCAAACATCCTTGGTTGTTCAACTCGAAGAAAAACAAACTAAATGATAAAATGGGCCAACCACTAGAATATTCATTTCTCCAGAGAAGATACATGGATGTCTGAAACATGCAGGAGATGCTCAGTGTCATTAGTAATTAAAGAAAGGGACATAAAAGTCACAATGAGATACCACTTTACACCCACTAGGTTCACCATAATTTAAACGGTGAAAATGAAGTGTTGGTGAGGACGTGGAGAACTTGGGAATGTAAAATGGTGCAGCCTCTGTAGAAAACAATTTGGCAGTTCAAAAAGTCAAAACACAATTAACATATATGACTCAGTAGCTCCACTCTTAAGTCTGTACCTTCAAAGAGTTGAAAACAGGCACTTAAACTAATACTTGTACATGAGTGTTTATGTCAGCATTATTTAAAATACTCAAAAGGTGGAAACCATCCAGATGTTCACCAATTTAGGATAATCAAAATGTGGTATATCCATAAATAGAATATTATTCAGTCAAAAGTTGTGAAAACGATACATGCTGCAGTGTGGATGAACTCAAAAATATTATGTTAAGTGAAAGAAGACAGACAGATGGTTACACATTCTATGATTCCATTTATGTGAAGCATCCACACAAGTAAATCAGTAGAACTACCCATCAGGCTAGTGGGTTGCCAGAGGGTATGAGAAGTGACTGCTAGATTGCTATGTAGTTCCTTTGAGGTGATGAAAATATCTTAGAACTAGATAGTTGATGGTTGTACAACATTGTGAATTGTATACTTTAAGATGGTTAACTTTATGTTATGTGAATTTTACCTTAATTTAAAAAAAAGTCTTTGGTTCTAGTTACATTTTGATACTAACTAGTTGTTGACCTTAACCTCGTGGTTTAACTTCTCTAGGCTTCAGTGCCTCACTTAGAGAAAAAAGGGGTTTTATTTTTCATCTGGATTCCACATGATCTCTGTGCTCTAAAGTTTCGTTGTTTTAATTGAAAACCAATATATTTTTAAATTTTAATTTTGAAATAATTTCAAGTTCACCAAAAAATTGCAAGAATAATACAGAGAATTCCTGAATACTCTTTATCTGGATTTACTAGTTTTTAATAATTTGCTGTATTTGTTATATTATCTCCTCCTCTCTTTTCTGAATCACTTGAGAATAAGATTGCATATTTTATGCCCCTTTACTCAATAATACTTAAGTGTTTCCTAAAAACAAAGATACTGCTGTCTTAGATAACAACAGTACATTCATCAAATTCAGAAAACTTAACATTGCTACAGTACTACAATTTACAATTTATATTTTAGTATTGTAAATTATTCCAAAAATGTCTTTTATGGTATTTATTTTCTTCTATTTATTTTTCTTCCATTTTTTTTGGAAGAAAATAAATGCCATAAATGATGTTTTTGTTCTAATCCAAGATTGCTTATTGTATTTATTTGTATATAAAACAGATTTTTATAAGTTCCAATTTAAGATTACTTATTGTTATTTATTTGTCATGTCTCTTTTTAGTATTCTTTATTTTGAAACCATTCCTCAGCCTTACATTGTCTACAAAATAATATAATGTTTGTATATTATTGAAGAATACAGGCTAGTTATTTTTAGATTGTTCTTAATTTGGTTTGTCTGATGTTCCCTAATGATTAGGTTCAGATTATAGTATACATCCTTGGCTTGAAAACAACATAAATCCATAGGTAATATCACTTAAAAATTATATACAAAATAGTTCTGACAGGCAAGTAACAGTTTCATGCACTAACAAAACTACCATTTATCGTAAGACTGCTATGTATCCTTAATGTGTTACTTGTCAGAGTAACTATATGTCTTTTATAAATGAGGACTTTTTTTCGCTTTAACGCTATCATTAATTAGTTGATTATTAAGTACCTACAGAAGATATATTTAAGTTCTGTTGACTTGTGCTCTGATTGGTTGTTTAGTAGGAAGTATGTTCTGTTTGATTATAGTAGTCCCCCCTTATCTATGATTTCTCTTTCTGTGGTTTCAGTTACCTGCAGTCTAAAAATATTAAATGGAAAATTTCAGAAATAAACAATTCATAAGTTTTAAATTACACGCCATTCTGAGTAGCATGATGAAATCTTGTGCCATTGTGACTTTTTCCTTTGTCCAGCATATCCACACGGTATGTGCTATCTGCCCATTAGTCACTTATTTTCAAGTAACCTTTATAGTAGACTTAAGCTAAGTCACAATGCCTATGTCATTCACCTCATTTCATATCATCGTTTAGGCATGTATCATCTCATATCCTCACAAGAAGGGTGAGTACAGTATAATAAGATACTTAAAGAGACTTCATTCCTTTAACTTTTATTACAGTTATATTGTTATACTTGATCTGTTGTACTTTTAGTTATTGTTAATTTCTTAGTGTGCCTAATTTATAAATTAAACTTTATCATTGATATATATGTACAGCAGGTCCTCAAATAACATTGTTGAGTTATAACTTTGATGAGAGGCCATAGGAACTTAACTCTTGTTTGTATCAGTCAGCCTATGGTTTCATCATACATCTAAAGTTGCAGCACCTATCAATGGTGTTAAGTGAGGACTTACTGAATAGGAAAAAAACATAGGGTTCAGTACTATCCATAGTTTTAGGCATCCACTGGAGGTCTGGGAACATATTCCCCACAGATAAGAGCGGACTACTATACTTTTTAAGTAAATTGTATTTGTGTATGTGTGATGTCCTCTTTTTGTGCAAATACAGACTGGATAACAAACTGCTGTAAACTAAAACCCAAAGAAGTCTGTGACAGATGTGATCTGCAGGATTTCTCACTTATGAACTCATGTTCCTTCTAGCTATGCAAGAAGAGGCCTTGAAGCTGGTGCTGCTGGCATTAGAAGATGGTTCTGCCCTCTCAAGGAAAGTTCTGGTACTATTTGTTGTGCAAAGACTAGAACCAAGATTTCCTCAGGCATCAAAAACAAGTATTGGTCATGTTGTGCAACTACTGTATCGAGCTTCTTGTTTTAAGGTAAGTAGTAAGCAACCATCTAAATGTTATGTGCCTGTATGTGAGACAGAGGCTTCTCAGAATCGGTGTTACCCAGGCTAAAGGCCCCACAAATGTGGAATGCATCTGTGATACTACTTATTGAGAATAAGAACACATGTGAAGATATCAATAACAAAACAAACCATAAGGAAATAGTTTGGTAAACTTGACTCTTTGAATAATAAAAGTGGACTAAAGAAGCCCAATTCATTTGTTCTTACCTCTTAAAAGTGAGTCAGGAACTATGCTGAAAACTTAAAAGGAGTAGGTAAATGTTTTAACTTCCCGATTATTATTTTTATCTCATTCTCTGTGTGACTAAATCTTTTAATCTGAAGATGGCTTATATGTTGCCTTAGGAATAATTAGGGAAAATTTGAAGCCATTGCCCTACTCTGCATTTAGGGTAGTGTTTTGTTTTGTTTTGTTTGTTTTGTTTTGTTTTGTTTTTGCTGGAGAGGGCAGGAATGAATCCCAAGATATTTAGAATTGTAGTATCATCATCTAATAGGCTCATAAGTGGTGACGGGTCCTGAGAAAAGTGGAAAGTTGGCTGAATCCTTAAAGTTTCTGCATGTTAAAGGAGTATAGGTTGCTGGCTGGGTCTTGGAAGTAGAATATCCCATTGGCGTCCATGAAAGTTAAACATATAAATTTGAAACCAAAGCTTATTTAGGTTATTTTACTAGTTTTATAGCCCCAAGGGTAAAAACAACATAGACAGAAAAGAGTTTTTGTTGTTGTTATTTGGTAGAGGGGAGCACATTGCTTAATTTGAGATATAAGTGATTATGGAAATATGTTTAAATGAGTTCAGTTGTCTCCTAAATGAGGCTTGGCTGCTATCTTTCTGATAGTTATAATGCTTGATTTTTTCCTTTGGGCAACAATTGAAAGGAATCTCTGGTTCCTCGAACATGATGTTTTTAGCTAAGCAGCCAAGTTACAGAGATTATTTGTCATCCTGAAGACTGGCAGGTTCTCACGTTATGTACTACTTATTTTTCCTCATAGGTATCATGATTTGTGGTTTATGATTATCATAAATCTAAAGCTACTATTAATATCTGACATTTTAATAACACTGGTTTAAAAATTTATTTCAACTTTATGCTCTCATTTCATATTCATTACTCTGTAGTTTAAAATGTTAAAGCAGTGTTTAGATGAATAAAAGGACATTATACTGACTTAATTGTCAAAAAACCTTTCTCTCAGGTGGCATTTATTCTAGTAAAGTCACCATGTCAGAGGTCTTTTCCTTGACTTAATAGGCTCAGAGATCTGAATTTTATGGATGCATGCAGGAGAGTCTTTCCTCAGGAATAGCATCATCCTAACATATCTGTTTTCTTTGTTTGTAATGATTAATGACTTGAATTTTTGTGTTGTAGAATTCTCATGTTGTAGATATTTTTCTGTAGAAGAGTATCAAACCTTTGTTTAGTACGGAACAAGTGAAGTTAATGTTTCTGATATTTAATGCAGTGATTCTCAACTGAAGGTACACAGGAGGATCACCTGTAGAGAACTGTTGAGTTTTTATTTTATGTTTTTTAATTTTTTTTTTTTTTTTTTTAGGCGAGGCAACCCTTGGTTGACTTTACAGATTGTTGCAAGGCTTATAAGCCCTTATTTTTTATTTTTTAAGCCTATGGCACCAGGTCTTCCTGGATGGTCTCCATCCAAGTACTAACCAGGCCCAACTCTGCTTAGCTTCCAAGATCAGATGGGATTGGGCTTGTTCAGGGTGGCATGGCCATTGATGAGACCTGTAGAGTTTTTGAAAGTGTGCATTCCTGGGTTCCATCCCCAGATCTTCTGATTTAGCGTATCTCCTGGAGGAATTGAATATTCATATATAATTTTTTTAAATCTCCCCCTGCCACTTACACCCCTGACCTATGTTGCTGTCTCCCCTTAAGAACTGGATCTCTGAAAGTGGGGTGTCTTCTCCCACATGCCCGCAGTGCACTACCGGGCAAGCGTGCAACCGGGGTATGGACCATGGCTCCACTGGGGCTTGAACCCAGGACCTTCTGCATGTAAAGCAGATGTGCTAACTACTACTCTATGGAACCACCCCTCATATATAATTTTTAAATTATGTGGTCTTCAAAGCCAAGGATTCTGATTTAGTAGACCTGCAGCAACAGTTTTAAAACTTTATGAGTGATTTTGATGCCTGTGAATAGAATTTTAATGGAACTAGGCTCTCTTAGCCACCTTTGTCCATCTTTACTATTCAAGTAGGTAGATGTTTATGCTGCCCAGGAGGCACCTGTACCAATCCTGGTGATTGGATGCACACTACCATCCTCTGGTTCTTTGGGTTTCTTTTTTCTACTTTTTAGGTTGGTAGTTCCTCCTTTTGTTTCCTCAGCGTTTCTTTAAGTAGGTTATACAGAAGATAGGTTTTTGTAACTTCTAGTTATACTCTGCCCTTTCTTAAATTATACTTAAGATTAAGTTGATTCGAATTTTGGGGATCTCAAACTTTTCTATAATATATTTATATATTCCCAAAGAGAATTATGAACGGATACTGTTAACTCTCAGATGGTAACTTGATTTCCTCACCTTCATGTTCTTGGGGACATGTTGCAAGCAACAGCAATGGAAACAACCAGTGAAGTGATCTGGGATATATTTATTGTACCCATGAGGAAATCATCGTTTTAAATAGTTTGTGTGATTTGTCCAATTTAAGTTCCAGAACCTGAACTAGTCCTAGGTATTATGAATACTGTTTCAAATTTCTTAGCAAGTTTTAGTCATGCAGAAGTAAGTGTGTATCATTTATTATGGAAATTATTTAGCCATGTACCTGTATGTTTAATTAGACGGTTTCACTAGGACATATGAAACTCCTATCTTTTGAATTTATCACTTAAGTATAGTTAAAGCTATATAAATATCCTAATGATCATTTTTGTGGTGGCAGAAAATTTCTCAATCATCAAATGATAGCTGCTCATTGGCGGGGCTGATCATGACACCCTTCTGCTTAAAAGCTCTCAGTGGCTTCCCATTCACTTCAGGGTAATATCCACATTGCTAATCATAGTATCCAAGATTCTCTGTGGTTCTTTTCCAGCCTGCACATTAACCTTTAATTCTGTGTGTTCTGCTCTTTCATGTTTCTATTTCACCACTTGCTACTGTTTTTAGAATTCTATTCCTCAGCTTTGTTGGGGGAACTTCTCTTTGTTCTTCAGGACTCAATTCGTGTAGCCTTCAGCTGGGGAGAGCCTTATCTGATCCCCCTCTGTCTTCCACCAGTCATAGTTAATTGCCTTGCCTTCATATTGCCATAGAGGCTTATAATAGCACTTATACTATAATTTTATAAGTCTCTTCCGTACTAGTTGGAGAAAGGCAGGGCAGTGTATTAAGTTATGAAAGTTCTATGAAAGTTCTGCTTTATTCCAAAAAGAATTTGTGGTAATGACATTATCTTCTTTGTACCTTCTTTGTGTGGTAGCTGATATGTAGTTGGTGCCCTCCCACCTACTCAACCCCCCCCCAAAAGAATTGGTTGGGGGCAGAGGGAGAGCAGACCAATTTTGATGGGGGATTTTTTTTTCTCCTTGTTATTTTTTAGGTTACCAAAAGGGATGAAGACTCTTCTCTGATGCAGCTAAAGGAGGAATTTCGGAGTTATGAGGCATTACGCAGAGAACATGATGCCCAGATTGTTCATATTGCTATGGAAGCAGGGCTCCGTATTTCACCTGAACAGTGGTCCTCACTTCTGTATGGTGACTTGGCACATAAGTCACATATGCAGTCTATTATTGATAAGGTTCGTGAAAGTAGAGATGCTGATTTCTGTCATTGCTGTTAACATTGGAGAGTACTGGAGTCTCCTGAAGGGACTAAAGAAACAACCAGTTGGAGATTCCTGTGTTTTTAAACATCAGTCCTATGAATTATCTTTTTTTCTTATTAATAAGTTTTTAACTTTCAAAATAAACTAAAGGGAGCAGCAGGGGAGCAAATACAGTATAAATGCAGCCTGGCTTACAAAGTCTGTTATTTATCTACATTCTGACTCCAGAGAGCACATACAGCTTATAAATAAGTTTTCTGAGTGTCTAATGATGAATTTCATAGGGCAGATTCTGAGGTGAAAATTTAATTCATCATTGATACTCCTACTATGAAATCTGAAGACACTTGAAAACCTGTTCAGTTTGTTGATTAAATAAAAACATTTAAATATAGATGTTATAAGGACCAGAGTAAAAACCATTCTGTCTTCTGTTTGTTAGCTGCAGTCTCCAGAATCATTTGCAAAGAGTGTCCAGGAATTGACCATTGTTTTGCAACGAACAGGCGACCCAGCTAACTTAAATAGACTGAGGCCTCATTTAGAGCTTCTTGCAAACATAGACCCCAATCCAGGTATGTGGGAAAAAACTCAGTTGCTTATGCTTTTTCTACTTTTGAGGTAAGTGATAATTTCTGCTAACAGGTTATCTCCTCCATCTCATCCCCTTGGCGGCTTGTTTTAGATGCTGTTTCACCAACTTGGGAGCAGCTAGAAAATGCAATGGTAGCTGTTAAAACAGTGGTTCATGGTCTTGTGGACTTCATACAAAATTATAGTAGAAAAGGCCATGAGACACCTCAGGTAAGCACATTTAATATATTTGTACTGTTATCTCTAGCAGGGTTTCATCTTAAATATCTTTACAAGCTGTTTGGTTAATGGAATCTTTATTTCACTCTACTATCTCATAAGTTTTTATTATCTGTTCTTTTGGGAGAAACTCAAGTTGTAGTGTACCTGATAAATAATTCATAGCACAGCAACAGTTTGGATAGTATCTTGAATATGAGTTGATAGTATCTTGAATGCAGATGTCTTTGATGAAATGTGGATCATTGATTTCTTTCAAATATTTTGTCTAATTCTTTTCTAACATGGGGAAATTGTCACTTTTTTTTTTCATTGCTGTCATACAAAGAATTTCTATTCATGTGTAGAATTTGAATTTTAAAAATATTTTAGTGTGCATTAGGAGTTATTTAAGGTATAAATCTTTTATTTTGATGATAACATTCATTAAGTTACTATGAGTCAGTCATATGTTCAATATTTTATACATATTATTTCTAATCTTCTCAGCCACATACAAGATTTTTGCTGTTTCCAAGTTGAAGTTTAAAGAGGTTTAATAGCATTTCTAAGGTCGTGGTGGCAATAAGTGACAGAGCTGGAATCAGATCTACTCCAAAGTGATCTTTTTATCTTCTATCCTTACTCTGTTAAAAGACATATAATATTTAAATATTAACTGAGAGATAAATGTTTTATCTTTATTAAGGTCATAAAAATAACAATGACTTTTCAATTTTTATGCACATCAGCAGGTATGATGAGGTTTATATATTTGGCCTCATTGTATAACCTTAAACAACTCCAGGCCTCAGAAGAGAGTTAACAAATGAATTGGTATTTCTTAATGTTTCATTTTCAGGAGAAATTGTATTCTACATTTCCTGGGAAAGTTTAAATGAATAAGCTTATGGCTTTTAAATGTTCTTTAAAATTTTATATTTGATTTTGGTTTCATAACTTTAAGACAGCAGTGAATTGATGAGAAAATTTCTTATTTTCATGGGCATTATGTTGCCTTACAAATGACATAATATTTGAACCAGTCCCAGTTAGTCCTCAGAAGGAATGTCTGAAATTCCAACTCAGGGTTATGCTACATAATTCTCAATGGAGAACAGTGGAATGGTCATTGTTACAGCACAAAAATTATCTAATAAGCAAAATAATTAAAGATGTAATCCTGAAATTTCATAGTCCCAGGAGTAAATAACAACTGTAATCTTCATATTTCCACCTCTTAATTTTCTTTTTGTAGCCCCAACCAAACAGCAAATATAAGACTAGTATGTGCCGAGATCTGCGACAACAAGGAGGGTGTCCACGAGGAACAAATTGTACTTTTGCCCATTCTCAGGAAGAGCTTGAAAAGTAAGTTAGGAGAATTCTCTTTTATATGGGTTTAATTTTTGGTCATTTAAAAAATGTTATATACAAACTTTAAATTAGTGATGAGCTTTAAAGATGCAGCTAAATTCACATTGTAGAAAATAACCTTTTCTTTTGAAAACATACTTTGTTGCTTCTGGGAGCAAGATTAACATATGAAGTGACTTAGAATTTTATTCAGGGGCATATTTTAGACAGTTGTATACCTGGAATACATGTTTCTGCTAAGCTCCTGTATAGAATGAAAATGCTCCTGTGTACAGTCTTATTTGCTCAGGTTCAGTTGAAGATAACAACAAAGGCCCAGGTAAAATGGTAAAGCAAGTACATTTTATTTTTGTGGCTTTTGGTAATTTTCTTTCCCTTATTATTGTTATTATTATTATTTTTTTGAGGTGACATTGGTTAATGAAATCTGATAAGTGTTAGCTGTACATTTTAACAGGCATATATATATTTACATTGCGTGTGCACCTCCCATAGTTATATTTCTTTCCGTCACCACATATTTAACTCCTTTTTTGGTCTTTTTAATATTCTTTTTATATGTCTACTATTCTTTTTCTCCTCTTTTATGGGTAACTCCTTTTTCTTTGTCCACTGATCCCAAATATAAAAGTAAATGGATATAAGCTATATTATGTGTTGTCTGAGTTTTTATTGTTTTTTAACCAAAACACTCTTTGAGATTTCACCAAATAATTGATCCCAGCCTTTCTACTGAACAACTGGACTCTGTATCATCTCTTAATGGACATCTATCTCCCTTTTGTTTTTAGACAACTTAAACTCAATTCAAGCTAATTTTCTCTTCCCTTACATCCTCCTCTTCTACCTTCCATTCAACTCTCCACCAGTACCCTGGTCCAGCCAGTTAATGTGTCATGTCATAGGAATCATCTTTGCCAGTTTTTACCAGCTTGGCTTAGTCACCAAGTTCTATCAGTTCAGCTTCCTATATAATTCTCAACTTTTCCCTCTTCTTTCCATCCTTGTAATCCATGCTGTCTTACCCTTTTCTTGATCCACAGTTGCCTCCTAACTAGTCGTCTTATACTTATTGTTGCCCACCCAGAATCCCATTGTTCCCAACAAAACAGGGAGAACTTTGCCATAAGGCTCAGTGCAGATGAGAAACTTAGATATGTTTTGTCATTATCTTCTGGCTAAGGATATAAAATCTAGATTGTGTCTGTAAGAGCCTGCATCATGTAGTCTATGCCTACCTTTCTGACATAACTAATTAACTAATCTGAAAAATATAACACTAATTTCCTATGTTTTGGTGTAATGTTTAAGAATGAATTTTTTTTATTCCTTTAAAATTA
Organism: Cynopterus sphinx; assembly: GCA_030015415.1. Classification (NCBI taxonomy): domain Eukaryota; kingdom Metazoa; phylum Chordata; class Mammalia; order Chiroptera; family Pteropodidae; genus Cynopterus; species Cynopterus sphinx. The sequence continues at coordinate 121,894,730 of CM057385.1, read as the reverse complement.
TGTAATACTTTAACAACTTGTTAACAACAGAGAATATTTTCAACTCTTGCATACCTTTTCTCATTCTGTATTCCCAACTAAAGTCATATGGTTCTTTAATTTTTACATATTACATTTTATATTCCAGTTAGATGAAATTTTCAAAAGGATCTCCTCCCACTCCCTCAAAAGGGTTCTCTGAATACATGTGTACTCTGCTTGCTATATTTATTATGTGCCTAAATAAATGTGTGTGTGTGTGTGTGTGTGTGTGTGTGTGTAAATGGCACATGTATTTTCATGTGGCATCTATCACAGTAGAGTTTGATGTAGACTGTATGTGATAGCTGAAAGAACTTTTTAAAAGCTCTTTGCTCCTTTTTAAATTTCTCTCATTGCCTTTTTTTTTTCCCCCAGGAAAAGCTTTAGTGAAATTTTCACCAATATGTTGATTATTTTTGAAACAGGTATCGATTAAGGAACAAAAAGATCAATGCAACTGTAAGAACGTTTCCTCTTCTAAATAAAGTTGGTGTAAACAACACTGTCACAACCACAGCCGGAAATGTCATTTCTGTCATAGGAAGTACTGAAACAACGGGGAAAATTATTCCAAGTACAAATGGAATTTCAAATGCAGAAAACAGTGTTTCCCAGCTAATCCCACGTAATGCTGACAGCGCATTAAGAGCTCTGGAGACTGCAAAGAAGGTGGGGAAGGTTGGCACTAATGGTCAGAGCGCTGCTGGGCCTTCTTCAGAGTCTGTAACTGAAAAGTAAGTAGTAGGTAAAAGTGCTTAATATGAGTTACTTGACCTTTTTAGGAACATCTGAGTATTTTTATCCTGAAGAAAAGCAGTTAATAGAATTTTTATGCAAAATGTTCCATGTAGAAAAAGCACTAAATAACAAAAAATTTGAGTTCTAGTCCTGGCTCTGCAATTGAATAGCTTTGCAACTTTGGAAAGCCACTTCAGCTGAGTCTTGTTTCCCTCAGCTATAAACTGAAGAAATTGGACCAAGAACTGACTTTTTTCACACCTTATTTTCTTGAACTTTAGGATTGAGTCCATAGAGGTACCAGAAAGGAACTAAATAGAAACCTAAGCAGGTGAGATGCTTGAGTCTCCAGCTCCTGTTTTAATCAGAATGGTTCTACTTTAAACTCTGTAATGATATATAAAAGTTAAAAGGGGAATCTTTGGAGCCAGACTCTGGGTTTAATTTCTGACTCAGTTTCCTAACTTTTTGATCTTAGGCCAGGTACTTAATTTGACTTCCTCAGTTTACTCATCTGTAAAATTAGTATTATAATAGTTCCTACTTCGTATGTTGCTTATGAGGATTAAGTGAGTTAATACTGCAATGTGCTTTAAACAACACCTGCCACAAACCACTCAGTAAATATCTGTTATTATTGTCTCCATTGTCATTGTTGTTGGGCGTCAGCATAAAATTTAATTTGGCTGGTAAGGGGTTTTGGTGCTTTAAGACAAAGTTTTAAAACTTTCAGATCTGGAAAGTTACTTCTACCTCTAAAATCTCATGTTTTTGTATTCTTTTAGAGTCTTAAAATGTGAGTTAAAGTATGTTCAGTTTTGATGTGTCAGTATCTAGTGTATGCTTTCTAGGAGAAAAGCATGCTTGATGTGGTAAACTGCTAGTGATTTCATATAATAAATGATAGGTAGGTAAGCATTTATATTCTTTATTTCTGCAGTTAGCATGTGATAGAGAAATTTGTTTATTAAAGGATACGTATAGTTTTCCCTGGGGGAGATTTTAGAAGTGATAAATATCAAAGAATATTGTCTAGTTACCTGTGTACTCATTCTGAGTTCTGTTCTTGGCACTCTTGAAAATACGTGAGATGTATAAGATTGTTCTGCATTTAAGAAACTTATGATAATATAGCTTTGGAGATAGTATTTACGTAAATGAAGCAATATTGAAGCTAGATGCAAAAAGTTACAGTGTATAATTCCATATATGTGCATGTGCAGCATGCACAAATCCATATAGACAAAGTAGGTTGGTGGTTACTAGTGGCTAAGGCTGGGGAGGGGAAAGGAGACGCGGAGTGAATGCTAATGAGTACAGATTTCTCCCAGGGGCAATGAATATGTTCTAACATTAGATGGTGGTGATGGTTGCATAATTTTGTGAATATACCAAAAATCACTGAGGTATATACCTTAAAAGGGTAAATTATATCTCATTAAAAACATGACAGACTGGGAGAAAAAACATTTTAAAATAATCTAAATAAATAAACCATTTATTTATTCATTCAAGAATTATGAATCTTCTGTGTACCAAACACCAGGCCAGTTTGTGTAGCTAATGAAAATGAACTAGGTAAACTCCCTACCTCTAAAGGTCTTCTGGCGTAGTTTGGGAGACAAATGTAAACAGTTCCATATAATATATTCTGAAAGGTACTATAGTGGAGTTGTGTGTTCCAAGTGTCATTGGAACATTAAAAAAAAAGAATAATTCTATAGGGAGTTATTGTGGAAGCATTTTCTGAGCTAGTTCCAACAGACTAGAGAGTTAGGAAGGGAGGGCCTTCTCAATAGAGAAAACCACACAGGAAAAAGCATGTAGGTATGAGAGGTGCTGCTGCTGCAAAGGAGAGCCTAGAATTCTGGAAGTCATCTAGGATATAGTTGATCTAGTTGTCTGACTAAAATTCAACTGAAAGCTTTTCCTTAGGTCTGAATTTTTGGGATAGCTGCATGATTTCATGAGGCCATGAACCTTGTCATGGATTTTGATACCTTTTTCCTGACAAGTCTAAGAATTTGTCATTTCAGAGTTGACGTATTTACAGTATATTGCTCAGTAAGTGTTGCTGTTATAAGGAAATCCTAGCAATTTTTCTTTGTTGCCTTTATTTAACTTCAGAGAATAAGCACAGCCCAATATATCTTTAAACTCTAAGCCACTGCATTTCTACACAATATTATTACCCACAGTTTCTTGGTTATTTTCTACATTTTAATGCACAATTACACATAGAAGTAAACATCTGCTAGACTAATCTGCTATGCTAGACTTAGAGACAGCCCATTCTCCTCGTTGTTTAGTTTGAGAAAAGCTCTCTAATATAGTCGATGCAACGTATTGAATTTCTACATCATTAACAAGATCATTTTCTTGAATCACAATATATCTAAGCTCTGCCAAAGTTTGACTTGTTAAAAGCCATGGTGAGATCCTGTGGAACTGATTGCTTGGTGATTCAATGAAGAAGATCCTTTGTGTTTAAAAAAAAAAAGAAAATTTTGTGTATTTTGCATTTATTTAATGAGTAACCATTTCATTAGCATTTTGTTCAACAGATATTTACTGAGTGTCTATTATGTGGCAGGAACTACTCATTTGTCCAACAAATAAATACTGAGTACCTCTTACTATTCTATGTCCTGGGGAAGTAGCAGTTAACAAAGTATACAAACTATCTTTTCCTCAAGGTGTTTACATTTCAGCTAATCTAACTGAATAGAAAAACCCTTCCTTTATATGGCTGTCTGCTTTATTCCAAAGAATTCTACTGGTAGACTGTATTGTTTCTGTTGAGAACTAATTGAAAAGGATTATTTTTTTTTTAATTTCCAATAGGAAAAAATCTTTCTTCGGAGACAGAGTAAAAAGGGACTGATGGGTCATGTTATGCCTGGGATTAGTTTGTTTCTTTTTTGCCCTCACCAGAATATGAGATCTGTTACTATGAGGCTGTGAATTAGCAGTGTGAAGTGGCAAGGAAATTCATTGCCTTATTTGTCAATATGAAAACCCCTAAAGTATCTTTAAATTAGTGGTTTTACTTTATAATTTTATGAAAAAATCCTACTGAGGAAGACTTAACAGTCATAGACAGTGATTTATCATTTCCCTTGTTGAATTTTTTCTCCAGCAAAATTGGTTCTCCACCCAAGACGCCTGTAAGTAATATAGCGGCTACCTCAGCTGGGCCCTGTAACGTTGGAACAGAGCTGAATTCTGTGCCTCCAAAATCCAGCCCATTTATAACTAGAGTACCGGTATATCCTCAGCATTCTGAAAACATTCAGTATATTCAAGATCCAAGGACTCAGATACCTTTTGAAGTCCCACAGTACCCACAGACAGGTAAGTAATTTTACACAATTATTAGGAAAAAACTGTGATATAACATTTGTTGCCTTTAGATAAATAAGTGAATCAGTTATATTTGTCTAGAATATTTACATTAAAAATTAATCCTTTGGACTACATTACTCCTAAGTTTTATTCCTGCCCTAAAAATCTGTGATTCTGCATACCAATAGTTTTAAAGTTCTCATTTTTATGAATCAATTGTAGGGTCCATGGGTGAGCTTCAGAGAGTTCTGTAAATCTTCTGAAATGATGTGCAAATGTTTGGTTTATGTACTTTGGTGTAATTTTGGAAAGACAACCACACAATAAAGATTTTGAAAGAGGTCTTTAACCTCTGTTCCCAACAAGATTAAGAAGCAATGATGTAACTATAATTACTTAATCCAAAACCTGTGGCAATAGATGCACTTAGAAGGAAATTTACCAGCCATCTATTAATAGCTCTGTCTTGTGTTTTTAGGAGCAGTTTAGCAAAGTATTGAATGTTAATGATTTTCATATAGTAATATCTTGAAAGTATATAGTTCCTTTCAAAAGTGGAGGTAACTATTGTATGTCAACTATAATTTAAAATCAATTTAAAAAGAAAGTGGAGGTAACTAAAGTAGGAGCAAAGCTTATTTTATTTTCCTACATTAAAGAGTGCTTTAGACTTAAACCATTATAAAATGTTGGATTTTACTAAGACTACATTAAATATTCCTCTTTCCAATTTTCAAGGATACTACCCACCACCTCCAACGGTACCAGCTGGTGTGGCTCCCTGTGTTCCTCGCTTTGTGAGGTCCAATAATGTTCCAGAGTCCTCCCTCCCACCTGCTTCTATGCCATATGCCGATCATTACAGTACATTTTCCCCTCGAGATCGAATGAATTCTCCTTACCAACCTCCTCCTCCGCAGCCATATGGACCAGTTCCTCCAGTACCTTCTGGAATGTATGCCCCTGTGTACGACAGCAGGCGCATCTGGCGTCCACCTATGTACCAACGAGATGACATTATTAGAAGCAATTCTTTACCTCCAATGGATGTGATGCACTCATCTGTCTATCAGACGTCTTTACGAGAAAGATACAACTCCTTAGATGGGTATTATTCAATGGCTTGTCAGCCACCAAGTGAACCAAGGACAACTGTGCCTTTACCTAGGGTAAGTGATGATCGAATAGGGATGTTGCTGTAGTATAGGGTTAAGAGCCCAGTGTCGGGTGTACCACCACCCAGGTATATGTCCTGGCTTCTCCACTTAGTAACAGTGTGACTTATGGCAGTTACTTGACTTCTCTATGTCAGTTTTTTTCATGTTTGATGGACATAATAATAATGCCTACCTCATAAGGCTGTTTCTTGTGAGGATTAAATCAGAAAAAACATTAGTGCTCAATAAATGTTATTTGGATAGGGAACTGATGGGAAGGTGAATCTTCAAAATGCAAGTACAGGGCCTATTTTCAGTATCCCCACATACATACATACATACAAATTACTTTCCTAATTTCCAAAATCATGTTTGCTTTTATTTAACATTACTTGACTAAATATTAACCTTTCATTTAAACGTGTAGAGAATAGGCTAGGGTGACTTCCCTATTGTATTTATTTATTTTTTGGATCCAAAATATAATAAATTGTTTATTTCCTCAGAGCATATTTAAATTTATTTACTACTCCGTAGATGATTAAGCTTGTTTTTTATTTTATCCCCCCTTAGGAATCTTGTGGTCATTTGAAGACCAGTTGCGAGGAGCAGCTAAGAAGAAAGCCAGAACAGTGGGCACAGTACCACACTCAGAAAGCACCTCTTGTTTCTTCAACTCTTCCTGTGGCAACACAGTCACCAACACCACCTTCTCCTCTATTCAGTGTAGACTTTCGCACTGATGTAAGAAAGGTTTTAATCACTGATAGTGCAGGAATAGGTCAAACAGCTAACTTCAGGGCACTCATTCAAAATAGGATTAGTGCTATTGGATATTTTGCAATGGTTTTGTGTGCAGTAGAGTTTAGTTCAGTAATCATTGTGTATTTAAACACTGTGGCTAGACATTACAAGACTCTGAAGATCATAAAATCATAGTCCTTTTTCCACCAAGAATTCAAAATCTTTTCAGCTGTATAGTTCCCATTATTTTCATGGCTTTTATTAATAATAAGGTTTATATCTACCATTTATTGAGCACCTCTTTGTGCCAAGCACTGTACTAAACATTCACATAATGGTGTTTAATTCTCACAGAGACCTTAGGGGGCAGGTGTTAACCCATATTTTGCAGGTTTGGAATCCTACCCAGGGAAGTTAAGTAATACATTCAGCCTGTAAGTAGCTGGGATTTGAATCTTGGTCTATCTGAGATATTCTTCCCTAATTTGCAAGAGGTACAGAAATGCCTGTTGTATTATTCATGGTGTTTTATATCACTGTAAATTAATGTTCTTGTCATTATAAAACAAAGGTTTGTCCAGGATCATTTCACTGTACCCTGGTGTTTTCAGTACTATTATATCTAGAGCACACTATTAGTATTTTTTTTTAATTCTTCAGGTTTATTTTCGATCCCTAGAGGTTCCAGTATGAAAAATTTTTTAATCCCTTTATTATGAAAAGTTTCAAACACAGAAAAGTAGAGAGAATAGTATAATAAACCTGAGGGACCCATCACCTAGCTTCCACAGTTATCAGCTCATCTAATTTTGTTTCCTGTATGCTTTCTTCCTACTAGATTATTTTGAAGTAATACTAGGTATCATATTTTTTCATCCATAAATATTTCAGTAAACCATTGAATTTTTAAAACTAAATCCAAATGTGTTTTGTCTAACTTAGACTTCTTTAAAACAGCTAAACCTCCTGATAGCAGTGATAGATTTGCCACTTGCTTCACAGAAAAATGTATTTACATTTTTTTATATTATATATTAGGAAATAAGTATTTCCCTGAGATTCAGATCTGTTATCAGTAATGACTTAGTATAATAATTTAACCTTTTTAGCTTTGAGTTTCCTTATCTATATAATTAGTAAGCTAGAGTCTTACAACTTCAGTACTCTGATTCTACAGTCATCTGTATAGTCCCTTTAAAAGTTATCTATTTCTCCTGGTTCCAGAGCCACCTTTTAATTGTTTTGGTTCTTTTTTTAATACTGCACGGTTTATCGTGCAGTTCCCTTACTTATACTTTTTTTTCTCACAGTTATAAACTACTTTAGAATATGGTCTATGGGTGTGTGTGTGTGTGTGTGTGTGTTTCCAGAGTGCCGCATGCCACGTTAGAGGCATGATATAAATTATTCATTGATTGGTTTTGATAGTCAGGAGTTCCTTATGAGTACTTAAAGGACAAAGTAAAAAAAAAAGGTGTTCTATTTTCTCTTAGTAAATAATATAAATACTATTTGTCACCTGTGACAATTTTTAATATTAGTCACTGGAAGTTTAATTGTTTACTGTGAAGTCCTATGTATTCTGTAATAGTTTATATTAGTTACAAGTTTATAAATTGAGGTTTCTTACTAACTGGCTATGCTTTTTTTTTTTTTTTTTTTAATCAGTTCTCTGAAAGTGTGAGTGGTACAAAGTTTGAAGAAGATCATCTTTCCCATTATTCTCCCTGGTCTTGTGGCACCATAGGCTCCTGTATAAATGCCATCGATTCAGAGCCCAGAGATGTGATTGCTAATTCAAATGCTGTGTTAATGGTATGATTTGGGGGCACGGGAATATGCATGTTGATTCAGGTTTTAGAATGATCGAATACTTTCATCTTCATGTTGTTGCTGTGTAACTTATCTGTAAGCAACAGTTATATTTAGGTAGGTCTGAAATAAATTGCATTTAGTATTTAAATTATTTGAGCACAGTTTGGTGGTTTAAAATAGATGTTGAATTATCATTGAGATCTACAATTAGTGTTAAGTTTACCAGAAAACTTAATTACATATCTTTTGAAAGCATGTGTTTTTATTACTAGCTGAAGTAATTACCACCAGTCATTTTACTGATTTTCTTTGGTTTGATGCAGGACCTGGACAGTGGAGATGTAAAGAGAAGAGTGCATTTATTTGAGACTCAGAGAAGGGCAAAAGAAGAAGACCCAATAATTCCTTTTAGCGATGGACCTATCATCTCAAAATGGGGTGCAATTTCCAGATCTTCACGCACAGGTTACCATACCACGGATCCTGTCCAGGCCACTGCTTCCCAAGGAAGTGCAACGAAGCCCATCAGTGTATCAGGTGATCCATTTAACTAATACTTCAGCTGCTTTGTTCTAGTACTGTGCTTTTAATCCTCACTTTGTAAGGTACAGAAATTTTCCTCATTTAACAGCCACAGTAAACGCTTAATAAAAATGGTTTAGCTGGGACAACTTGGCTAATTAGATACTTTTTTTGAAAAGTATTCATTGCATGTTAACACGGACTCTTCACTTTTCTGATTATTGTTTCTACATTTCTATAGATTATGTCCCTTACGTCAATGCTGTTGATTCAAGGTGGAGTTCATATGGTAACGAAGCCACATCATCAGCACATTATGTTGAAAGGTAACAGTACTCTTAATTCTGTAGGATTCTCTCTTCTCGGACTTGCATGTGCCCTCAGAGTACAGATTTTACCTTCAGTTATTCATAAAATGTGCTTTGCTAGTTTAGCTATATAACAAATTTATGAAAAAAAATTTTACATTTGAAATGACACTTTTAGGGCTGATCTGTTACATAAAACAGTACGTAGTCATCACTCCTGTCTATAGTCGCTTTACTTGTTCACTTTTCTTACAGTAAATATGTTTCTCTTTAGGGACAGATTTATTGTTACTGATTTATCTGGTCATAGAAAGCATTCCAGTACTGGAGACCTTTTAAGCATTGAACTTCAGCAGGTAGGCTTTGTGTTACTCAGCTTTGAGGTTTTATTAAGTAGAGTGGTAATTGGAAGCTAACTTTACTTTTTTTTCCCCTGTAGGCCAAGAGTAACTCATTGCTTCTTCAGAGGGAGGCCAATGCTCTGGCCATGCAACAAAAGTGGAATTCCCTGGATGAAGGACGTCACCTGACCCTAAATCTTCTAAGCAAGGAAATTGAATTGAGAAATGGAGAGGTAAAGAAACTGAACCTCTCAGCTTCAAGCTTAATGTATTTGTTGTTTGCTGTTGCTGTGCATTGGTTTATGCCATAACTTAGCGCATTTTAATGTGCCTTTTTCTGATGAGTGATTGCTTTTAAAACTTACAGTAGCAATAGAATTGTGGTTCCTGATTTATTAAATAATTCTTTAGATCAATCATTAGGAAGCCCCAGTTTCCACAGGTAAACATGCAATCAGTATTTCTTTTTTTTTTAATTACAGAGTGATTATACAGAAGATGCAGCCGATACTAAGCCTGATAGAGATATTGAGTTAGAGCTTTCAGCACTTGATACTGATGAGCCTGATGGACCGAGTGAACAAATTGAAGTAAGTACTACAATTAGATATTTAGGAGGCTTTATTCTATTGGAAACTAAAGTAAAATTTTTTCATACTGAAGGATTAACATCTTATTTTCTTAGGAGATCCTGGACATACAGCTTGGTATCAGTTCACAAAATGATCAGTTGCTGAATGGAACAGCAGTAGAAAATGGGCATCCAGTCCAACAACACCAAAAGGAGCCACTGGAGCAGAAGAGACAGAGTTTAGGTGAAGACCATGTGATTCTGTGAGTGTTAGACAGAAAATTCATAACCAGTGGGCATAGGGCATGAAAAGTTAAAGAGAAATAGATGCAGCGTTAAACTCATTTTTGTTTTTTTTCAGCCTCTGGGGAAGATCTATGTAATAGGGCAATGAGTTGATCAGTCTGAATTTTTTGGAAAGAAGTGGTAAATTTGGGATAAAAAATAACCTTTGTGCTCCAGCATCAGATTACATTTCCTCAATCTGGTAGCCAGATTTATAGACTACAAAATGGAGAATTAAAACCTAGATGAAGAGTTTCTCTTTTTAAAAATTATGTTAAGATTTTCTTGGCTTTAATGTTTCCATTTTGTATAATTACTGCAAAATATATGGGCTAATCTTGAACTTGATAGTTTGTTGGCCTGAAATTAACCAATATTTTAATTTTTTATTTTAATTTTTAGAAAATAGGACCTTGTTAGTAACCTCTGATACCTTTTAGTTTTAAAGACATGCCTTTGCTAGAAGCTCTTAAAGTTGAGTACAACTTTTTTTGTGTGTGTGTGTTTTAAGTTTTCGCTTAAAGCTAATTTGTTTTCAATGTCATTTTCTCTTAGGGAGGAGCAAAAAACAGTTCTGCCAGTAACTTCCTGCTTTAGCCAGCCACTCCCAGTGTCCATTAGCAATGCAAGTTGCCTCCCCATCACCACATCTGTCAGCGTTGGCAACCTCATTCTGAAAACTCATGTTATGTCTGAAGATAAAAACGACTTTTTAAAACCTGTTGCAAATGGGAAGATGGTTAACAGCTGAAAGAAGGTTCATCTTTCAAATTTGTGACCATACCATGGAAGCATTTACACTAGCTTTTTATATATATAATATATATTATATAATGTATATTTTTTTTAAAAAAAAGATATTACTGGGGGCATCCATTTCCTGTGGACTCTTTGATACTTCAAGCCCTCTTGCATTAGCATTATGGAAAAAAAAAAAGAAAATTTACTTTACTAGGGTAACACGTTCACTTTCCAGAAGTGATTGGAATTTGGACATTTAACTTAAGCTTCAAGCAGCTTTTTATGAGTTTGTAGCAATCCGGTGCAGTAACTGAGCCATTTCCTATTTTAAATGGCTTCTATAGAAAATTAACAACTCAGTTATTAAACTAGCAGGATCCTACAATGATACATCTAGTGAAAGTAGACTTAATTAACTTATTTATTTCTATTTTATGTTTCACTAAGAGAAATTTCCATCTCATTCCAGCTGCTTTATTTATCTTTTTCATGGGACTTTGCATGGAATTTTTTTAAATTTTTTTTTTTTAAACTTTGAAGAGTGGAGTTAGATGTTCTTACCATAGAATTTTGCAGGGTTATTGACTAGCTTTCTTTACTGCATTATATGTAGGAGTGTGGTGCAGTGCTTTTATCTGTAGCATTTAAATTTTTTTAATTTTCCATTTTTCAAGAATAGTTTCTGCTTTGTTAATATTTATACAGAGGCTACTTGTTGAAGTAAGTAATTAAATATATAACCAAGTGCCTAAGTCTTTCAGCTGATGTACTAGATATTAAATTCTCCTAAGTTATGCAGAATCGTTTTTACAATTTTGATAAATTATGCACTAATGTAATGGCAGTTTTTTAAAATGCAGATTTAAGCCTGTACATTATTGAATCTGATGACTTGGCAAAAGAATCAGGTGCTTTCAGCTTTCTTGAGAAAACCCTGTATGTAGTGTTTGCACTGACTAACAAGATGGTATTGCTGGGTTTTTAATTTAATTATTTTGGATGTTCATTGCATTATCTTGGTTAAATATTTTTTATTGTTAACTTCATGTTGGGGTTTAATTTTCCCTTTTTTCTGACTGTTAGGTTGATAAGACTATGAACCATGTAATAATAGAACATTGGCTAACCTTTATTCATACTTAAAAACATGAATAATTTCTGCCCTGCTAAAATGTGACTGAAACGTTTTTTGACTTGGCATTTGAAAGTATGCATTATGTTCAACCAGCCATGCCCCAGATTCATTGGAAGTATTTTATTGAAACCTAAATTTCAGTCAACATTTGAAACCAAAAGCTGGGCATTCGTTCCTGGTGATCTTACCTATAGTTTGTCTTTGTTTTTTTTTCCCGTTTCTTTAAGATTAGTTTGACTTTTACTATTTTTTTTTTTAATTAACTTCTGTGAAGTTGTTTACTCTGAAAATTGTACTGGAATATTTTAAGCCAAGCTGATCTTTCACCAGGTGTACTGTATGTAAGGGCTTTTCCTGCTAGCAAGATGCTTAAACAGGATCATGTTATTGGTCGTCTGAGCTATTTAGTTGTTTTACAAAACCACAGCATTGTATCAGATAAGATTTTGATAAAAAGTTTTGTGCACATTTCCAGGGGAGGGAGGGTTGGCATTTCCCTGAAATTTCTTGATCAGAATGAGTAAATACTGGTGTTTGATACCTGTCTTAATGAACATGCTCATAAGGTGACTGATAAGTTGTAAATATACCTGAAACAAAGGGGTAGTTTTGATATTCTGGTGTCAGTATGGAAGATCTTACACATTTATTTAATACTCAGATGTATGAAGATGTTTGTTTGTAACATAACAGCACAGTAGCCTTGACTTAGTTTCCTTCGGTTAGTACTGTACCTTTTCGCCATGGCCAGTGCTCCCTGTCCCTACAGACATTTTATTTATTTCACTCTGTAACCTGAAATGAATAGGAACGAGAGTTTTTAAACCATGTTACATTAACTTATTTCTGACATTATAAATTAGCCTGGGATTGTTACAGGAACGTGATTGTTACATAATTTATACCAGAACCTTTCTATAAATACACCTCACTACATTCGAGATGCTTCCAATGTACTTTGTTTGCTGTTTGTATTTCCAGAAAGGATATGCAAACCATAATGTCTATTTCATGGATATTTAAATAGTGAGATCTTCCATGTTGAAGGTAATGTATTTTTTTTTAAGATTTAAAAATTGCTATTTTGTTACAAAATAGAGACCTATTAACAGTTGGAGAGCTCCTTATGTGCCCTCAGGGAAAGAACCCTCTGTGCAACAGAACTACGCAAAACATCTTCAGCACGTTCTGAGGGTGAATATATACTACATAAATTGATCTTGTGTATTTAACCTTATCTTTTTAATTTTAAAATTGAGATTTTGAAACTTGGTTGTGCTCTGCTGGAGGGGGTTGGGATAAACTGCTTAGGTGTTTGCCTACTTGTCCAGTGAAATTACATTTGCATCAGTGTATGTATATACCTGCCAACCTTATTGGTATGTCTCAACATTTATATTAAAATAATGCTTGTCTTGCAGCAGGTGATCCCATAAAACAATACTCCCTGTTCTTAAAAAGTTACTCTCTTTCTCACTAACAACATAGGAATCGTTTCTGTGTTGGGATTATTCTGTATTGCATTCTTTATGTAGTAGCCATTTTCTATTTCTCGTGATGGGGTTAATGTGATGTAAAGACTTTGGTTCTCTGCCAGTTTAGAAGAGAGAACATTTTACCTGATTCTTCTTCCGAATCGTACCTATTAATGTCTCAGAGGAAAAAAATTACAGATCAGATCTAGGATGTGACTTCTTAAAATTGAGAGCCTTATCATTTGACCTTTTTTACCAAGATGTAATACACATATGTTTGAAATCAAAGGATATAAAGCAATAGGAGAGGAAATTTGTAATGTCGGTAACTAAATTGCATATGTTCCCTATTCTCTAATTAGAAAAAAAGTAGCCTGAGGTCTGCAAAGTGGGAAATGGTGTCTTTTTGTTTGTTTTGTTGTTGTTTTTCAGTTTTTGTGTTTTGTTTTTTAATTTCTAAGCCCCCTTCTGAAGTCCATGTGCCTCATTCAAATACTGTGAATGTAGCATCAGTAGTTTTTTGTGGTCTCATTTCATTTTATAAATTCTGAGAAAGCTACATATGTATTTCATCTAGTTGGTACCTGAACAAAGCAGTTTCTCTTGCCTTTTTTGCCATGACTTAAACTTTTAATGCCATCTGATAAACAAGTGTCATGCATGAAAGTTGTGCATTGTAATTTTCAAGAGAAGATACTTCATTGGGCTAGTGGCACTGATATTTTCCTAGTATCTGTTTACTCTCACAAGAGAATAGTAAAAGAAACCTATACTAGGACTGAAATTTTCCATTTGTGTGGATTTCTAGTCACGTTCATTCAGATTTCAAGTTGATGCTAAGTTATAAGCACATCCCAATTTTATATGCTGCCTTGAGAAAATGACAGGATGCACAGCAATTTGTAGGAATTTAAAATGGGATCATTTAAACATTTGAAAACAATAACCATCTAGCTTGGCATTTGCATTTTACATGTTAAAGCCCATGGTTGTCTTGTTAACGGGTGGATTTTCGATGATCAGATTCAGCATGTGAGTTCAACTTTGAATCTGAATATTTCTTCCCTAGCTTCTTTGAGTCATTTTCTGAGGACACCGTCACCAGTATTGGTAACTAACCATTAAAGGGAAAAGTTGCATTGCAACTATGGATTAGTTAACTGGAAGAACTTTTCTTGTGTTTTAGTGAATGAAGAGTGTCAATGGGATCACTTACTGTAACTCCTTCTACATAAGAACCCCTTCTGCAAGCAGAACAAAAATGAGCATGCTCAAGGAGTATCCCATTTTCTGGATAAATTGAACAAATTTGCTAGTTACTCCTTTATACTAGCAGTTTCTTTGTATCCCTTTGCTGGCAAGGGAATACAAGGAGTCAAGGCCACTGATCAGAACACCCCACATTTGAGTGGAGTCTTATTTTTACTCCAAGAGCAGTTATTCCCCAGGTCCAAAATTGGCAGTTTTAATTTTTTTTTTTTTTAAGTAAAATTTAAAAAAATATCCTCAAACCAGTGGAATACAGACACTGGCTGCACTTAGTACTGCCAAAAGCCAAGGTCATTTGCATATATTCCATCAATCTGTCAAGAATTAGGCCTCACTTTATAAACCAAGGCATGGAAGTGCATGCATTCTCTTAGCTGGGCAAACAATTATACTGTAGTTGTGATACAACACATGTGGCTTTTATTTGTACTGCACATATCCACTGTACAGCCACTTGGGAGTATCGTGGTTAGCTTGCAGCCACTGCTGTTTGCATTTATACTGTTTATTGCATATTCTTTTCCCTGGAAGTGAAAGAGAAATGTTTTTCTTGTTGCATCGATTACATTTTATAAATTTGCTTAGCTGGAAAGTTTGGGAAAAGAGGCCTGTTTGTCAATTGTACAACCGATTGTGAAGCTCTAGTGTGAATATTTTTACGTCTGTATTAGACATTTTCTTTGCAAATCTATTGTTCGATTGAAATGTAAATGAAATTAAAGATGGTGTACACCCATCATGTAAAAAGCAGGCACCATCTCTAAGATGGATTTAATGCTCATTTTTAAGGCATATACTCAGCTTCTATTTAAAACTATAATTTAAAATAATTCTGTACAATGAAATGGGGAATATATATGGGAATAAATTCTATTCCATTTATTTCAATTTGAATTTCCAAATTGTAATGTTTCCCTTTGTGCTATAGGAATAGGATTAAATGGGGGAAGGCTAGGACTTATAAAGACCTGTATATGGGGGGAGGGCAGAGATGGAACAATGAGGGTTGTGATGATAGTGAATAGCGAAGAGTGAATTCTGTGTGTTTTTACCGTAGCACTGAAGTGAAGAGATATTAGCTTTGGCTGTTCACAGAATAGAGCATCATGATTTTCAGTGTTTGAGAGAAAATTGATGGAAAAAGTTTGCAGTACTTGACATGTATTTGCATGCACAAAATAAAATTATTTGTCCACCTTAAAAGTTGTTTAGTGTCAATATTAAGTTTATGGAGCATTTTAGTTATCTTGATTTCTTTGGTATATCTTTTGGCTTAACAAAGCTACCAGATACTCCTTGAGATTTAAATAATCACCTGGCTCATGTATATATCATTGGGAAGGATCCGAAGGAAGTGAATAGGCCAGAGAGGTTGCAATGTTTCTTAATTCAATCAGTCACTTTATTCATTCAGTATAGAGTACTTTCTATATGGGAGATGAGGGCAAGGACAATGCTAGCAGTTCACAGTATTGAACTCAACAGTATTTCTCCAAGTGGAGAAAATAGGACAAATACCCATAACTAATACAAAGCAGTGTATTATAGAAATGTGAGGACAGTTCTGTGGAAACAATATGATCAGAGAGAGAATGGCATGGGTAGATCTAGACACTGTTTTCATTGGGCCTTGAGTAGTTTCACTATTTCACTCAGCTGATATATTTTAAGCCCCTGTCTGTGCTGGTCATTAAGGTTAAAAGTTAATAAAATATGAGTCTTTTTCTCTAGAGGCTCACTGTACAGAACAGAAAAAAACAAATTTGAATAACCAAGTCAGCTATATTCCACTGTAGAGCGTATGGAAACTCCAAAACAGAAATTAGGGGGCTGATGGTGGTGGTGGTGGTGGTGGTGAGCCAGAGGTGGTGACTGAGTACCTTTTCTACCTTCATGAAATCCCACTCTGTTCTAACAGCCTTTCTCTATGGATTCTATGATCCCTGCATTATATTTGAGGCACTAACTTGCCAGAGACCTTAAAATTAGAAAATGTTACAATGGAAGGAATGTTAAGAAATAGCTTATGCTAACCTCTAGAGCACTTAAATACATTCCAGACACAGTGCTGTAGTTATGTTACAATCTAGGACTTATTGTCGCCACTATACAGATAAGAAAACTGAGGCAGAGTCCTTAGAGAATTTACCCAAGGTCACACAGCTCAATGAGGTAGGTAGGGACCTCTATGAAGGACATTGAACAACATACTAAAGACACTATTAGGGAGTCTTGGAAATTAGATGGTTTGGAAAATTGGGAGTTTTAGAACACTTTGGCAGTAGTGTGAGATAAAGCCAGATGGTAGGTCAGCAATCTAGGTAAGTGTTTAGGGTGTGGCAAAAGCGAAGGTGGAGGAAAAGATGAAATTGGGAAGTAGGAGAGAGCAATTGACAGGATTGGTTGTAGATTGAGTACGTTAGACGACTACACGTAGTGGATTAAGTTTGACTTAGATCCCAGACCTCTTCGCTGAGAATAGACATATTTGTGAAACATGTTATGCTGTAATAGCCATGGAGTGACCATTGAGATCAGGAAGAACAACCATGGATAGTCAATCCAGACAAAGGAGAGGAAACTTAAATGAAATTCCATGAAGATTTTATTTCCTTCATTGTTAATAGCTCTTGCAATAATTATCATGTGAAGACTACATTTTTTTTTTTAATAATGGAAAGCTTTACAGTGCATTGGTTCCAGATTTCCCTGCACATTACAATCACCTAAGGATCTTTTGAAAATCTCAAAGCTCAGCTCACACTCCAGACTGATTAAATCACAATCTCTTGGGGTGGTACCAAGGCATCAGTACTTTTGAAGCTCTCCACATGCTTCCAAAGTGCACAAAAGTTTGGAAACCACTGCCATTATGAATAAAGGGGTTCGGGCCTGTCTTCACCCAGGGGCATTAAAAACTTGCATTGTCAAATGTTCAGGCTCATATAGTTTTCAGAGACTCATTTCAACAAAAATTTTTTGAATCTATGCATAGGCAATAGGGATACAGGAGTAAACTAGTCTGTAACTTCATGAAACTTGGAGGGATAGACAAGTAAATAAAAGGTGAATTTAGATCATGAAGAGTAATATAACCAGGATAAATATAATGCAACCAGACAATGAGATTGTGTAAGGTGGGAGTGGTAATTCTAGATAGGGGCAGCCTATTGAGCATCTCCTTTGGGATCTCTAATAAATTTAACATGTCCAAATCTGCGCTCCTGGTATTCCCCCACTTCCTAAACGGCACCTCCAGTCCTCCCCATTTCAGTTACTTCCTCCTTGACTACTCATACACCTAGTCCGGCAGCAAGTCCTGTCAGTTCTACCTAACTTCAAAATACATTCAGAATTTTACCACTTCTCACCACCTAGATTCAAGCCACAATTCTCTCGCCTGAATTGTGATGGCTTCCTGTTCTCCCTGCTTCTGCCCTTGCCTCCCTTCATCACAATCCCACCACAGCAGCCAAAGTGTGATCCCATTAAAATGCTTGCTTCACCCCTGTGTTCAGCCCCTCCAAATGCTTCTCACATTGCTAAGAGTGAAAGCCAGGCTTGTCACAGATCGTTTGCTCACTGCCCCATCCCACTGGCTGCTTCGGGTATCTCCACCACGCCAACAGTGTTCCCAGCTGCATGGCCTTTACATTTGCTGTTCTTTAAGAATAGAGGGCTTCCCCTCCCCCCATCGGATACTTTCATGGCTAGATCTCTCACTCTCTCAGGTCTTTACTCAAAAGTCAACCTCAGAATTGGATGGAGAGTAATGGGACGGGAGGTGCTATTTACATTAGGTATTTAACCCAAGACTGGATGAGATCAACTGTAGTCTTTTTTTTTAAAACTATAATCTGAAATAATTATACATTCACAGGAAGTTACAAAGATAATACAGTGAGGACACACATACAGGTAACCTCCCCAATGGTAGCATCTCACATAACTATAACAATATCAAAAATAAGAAATTGCCAGTAGTAACAATCTACAAACCTTATGCAGATTTCACTGGCTTCACATGCACTCTCTGTGTGTGCAGAACTGTGTGGGTATGTATTTGTATGTAGTTCTATGCAATTTTATCACGAGTAGATTTGTGGAACCACCACTATCCAGATAACAGAACTGAAAAAAAAAAAAGATAACAATTGTTCCATCACCTCAATGACGCCTTGTGATACCCCTTTTTATTCACATCCTTCTCCTCCCTTAACCCTATTCTCCCATCCCTTATCTCTTGGCAACCACTGATCTGATCTAATTTTGTCATTTTCAGAATGTTATGTAAATAAAGTCATACAGACTATAACCTTTTGAGATTGCCTTTTCTTAGTATTATTCCCTTGAGATCCATCCAAATTGTTGCATATATTAATGGTTTGTTATTCTTTTTTTGCTGAGCAGTATACCATGGTGTGGATATACCATATTTTGTTTAAACATTCACCCATCAAAGAACATTTGTTGCAAATTTTTGGCTATTACAAATAAAAGTCGCTGTGAACATCTATATACATATTTTTGTGTGGACATAAGTTTTCCTGTTTCTGATATATTTTTTGAGCATATAAATTGGTGTACTTTGTCTACCTCTGAAGGAAATGAATAGACTATAAGGTCTTTAAAAAAAATGGACAAATTCCTTAAAAATATGACTTACCAAAACAGATAAGGAAATTGAAATAACTCTTGTATTAGTTATCTATTGTCACATAACAAATTACTCCACAACTTAGTGACTTAACAACATTCATTATCTCTCACTTTCTGTACGTCAGAGAATCTGCATGTGACTTAGGTCTCCCACAGACTGCATGCAGTCTAGGCGCTGGCTGCCACAGCTCTCCTGGGGAGGGGTCTGCTTCCAAGCTCACGTCCTTGATTGTTGACAGGATTCAGTTCCTCCCAGAGTGTCAGAATAAAGGCCTCAGTTTTTGTTGGCTGAAGGCTGCCCTCAGTTCCTTGCCACATGAGCCACCTGAAGGGCAGTTCACAATATGGTAGTCTGGATCATCTGAGCAGCAAGCAAGAAGAGCCTGAGACTGAGGGGAACTGGGGACCAAAGGGTGTGTGGGGGGGTGAGCGGAGGAGGAAGAGAGAGAGAGAGAATAAAGGGAGAGCTATAAAGAACTCATAATCTTTTATAAGTTAATCTAAGAAGCAACATCCCATCATTTTTGTCTTTATTCCTTAGAAGCAAGTCACTAGATCCAGTTCATACTCAAGGACTGATATAGTTTCCCAAACCCCTGCCTCCTGGTGTCTGTGCCTGTGTGTAACCTGTCCCTGAGTGCAGACTGGACCTAGTGACTTTTTATCTCCAGTTGGAAGCAAGAAACCATGTAGTGGATTATACAGGGAAAGTTTAATACAAAGAATTATTAAATTATTAATCATTAATAAATTATTTGATGATTATTCAAATCTAATAAATGAGTGACTTTAAGATTAAAAAAAATCCATATGGTCAGTCTCCTATGGCTTAGAGAGAGTACCTAAGGAAGGACAAACTTGGAAAGGGGCTCCCTACAAGACTGGGGTTCAGATCTCATTGAAGAAGGTGAAGTTTAGCCCACTTCAGCAGAAAAGTCTGCTGTTTTGCCCCAGCTGGAACTGGTTGCTGGCCAGCAGAAAGCAAATCTCGGCCACAGGTGAGCTGCACAGGACCTTGTGGAGGGAACTGGTACCAGAGTAGACAAGTAGCCTTTGGGTGCCAATGTAGGCAGGAGGCCTTCAGGGCACTGATTTCCCTGTTGAGAGAGGGTCATGGGAAAATTATTGAGCCAGACCGAGGTTGCAAGGTCATCAAGGCAACACGTATGCTGTACCAAATGGCTGCAGAAGAGTTCTTCCATTGGATTCTTTATAGCCGTACCATCGACCACTGCCCCTCCAGTGCCCTCTCCTGAGAAAGCTTATCATTGCAATGTACAGAAACTCAAAAGAATTCTATCTTTTATTGCAAAAAGCAAGAAGCATGAATTGGGAGCTGAGAGGCAATAAATTTATTGGCACACGATCCATTTAAGAAGCTGCCTACTTACAAAAGAAATTGAATTCATTATGAAAACCTTTCCGCAAAGAAAACTCAGCCCAGATGAATTAACAGGTGAGTTCTATTATACATGTAAGGGAAAAATAACACTAGTTTTTACAGAAACTCAGAAAATGGAGAAGAGAACTTCCTAAGTTGTTTTATTAGACTAATATAACCCTGGTACTAAAACCTGATAATGGCATTACAAAATAAAATAAAGTTACAGATGAATATTTTTGGAACAGAATAGGTAATACTTCCAGATGATTAAAAATTAACATATAATATGTCTCCCATTCTTTTCAGCTGCTGTTCAAAGTAACTTTTTCTTATATATTTTCCAATGATTTTCTTTATGCATATGTAAGGAAATACTTGTATTTTTAATGCAAAAGACAGGAAACAGATACATAATGTTCTCCACTTTGCTTTTTTTAAAAAAACTAAATAATATATTCATGCAAGTATAGCTATAGGATGAACTTCCAGTAGTGGAATTGCTTAAAGATATATATATTTTTGTAATATTGATTGATATTTCTCAATTGCCATCTGTAAGATCTGTATCTATTTACAGTCTTACCAGCATTGTATTTCCCACAGTCTCACTGTTATGAAATTTTTTTGCTCATTAGCAATCTGAATGGTGGAGAATGGTATCTGATTTTTTTTAGAGATGAGAACTAGGAAAACATTAATATGCTGGAGAAAGTAAGCCTGAATATGCAGGGGAGAGAGAGAGGAGATGCTACAGGAGCTGAGTCCTTTACAAGGCTGGTGGAGTGGGACCCACTGCACCAGTGATTAATTTAAAAGGTACAGATCAGGGAGAGCTGTTGGTATACTGAGGGTACACTCAAGTGCAAGTCTCTTTTGGTTGCTTCTATTTTTCAGGTGAAATAGGCATCAAGGTCATAAGCTAAGCTAGGAGAGGGGAAGGAGTGTTAAAGATCTGAGAGAAGAGATATGAATTGCTTCTCCTAGAGAGTGGAGAAGACCCAGAGGAGAAACTAGGATTGTTGGGCAGTACCGATGACTCCCTTGTGGACTGCAACCTCAAAAGTGAATTTTGAAGGACAAGAAACCACGATGGGTGGTAGATGGGGTAAAGGGGGTCAAATATGTGGTGACAAATAAATCTAACTATGGGAGGTGAGCACAGTGTAAATATATATATGCTTTGCTGTTAAAGTGTACAGCTGAAGCTTGTTGGATTTTGTTAACCAATGTCACCATAAAAACAAATTAAAAAAAAAAAACAACATCATGAGTGAAGACCCCTCCTTCAGGATGATGTGAGTAAAAACGCAATTAAAAGCAGAGTGTTCAACTAGTATTTATTTAACAAATACTTAAGGAGACTCTCCTATGCAGAGGCAACATTGCTGGGTGCTGGTTTGTCACTTAAAGTAGATCACAAGCATATTCAAGTCAGTTGTTTGTGCAAAAAATATAGAAAATCACCATATGATGAACTGTCTTTAAATTTTGGGAGATGGGGGGGGGGTTGGGGGGTGAGGGTGGGGGTTCTGACTCTTGATAGCCTGAACAGCGACTCAGAAAAATAGGCACATATACAAATTTGCAGACCATTTCAGGTGGTCCTAGAACCCCAACTTAAGAATCACACCCTTAAATTAAGAACCCAATATTAAACAGTGGAATTGTTTTAGTATATTTTGAATGATTCACTTTACACTAAGCTTTCTAGGAGCTACTTTATGGTGATGTATTGGACATCTCAGTAAGAACTCAGATTTTGAAATTATTTTAGGTTTTTAAAAACTCGCAAACATAGTATAGAGTTCCCCCGCCCTCCTTACCCTGAACCCCCAAAGGTCAACATCTTACACAACCGTAGTACAATGATCAAAACTATGGACACGATATTATTGTTAAACAGACCTTACTCAAATTTCGTCAGTTGTCCCATTCATGTCTGTTTCTGTTCTAGGATCTGATTTAGGATCTCCCACTGCGTCTAGTCAGCACGGACCTGGCATTTTGTTGGTGTTTCTAATTTTAATCTAAGGGCTGCGCGTCCTTCCGCAAAGTACTCAGCGTCTCTCTGACATGGGCTTACTAGAAGCGATAGACAACGTGTGGAACGGTTTCGGAAACTTCCAAAGTAACTACATTATTTTCGTTGCTCCAAGCTGGGTATAGACCAGATAGCTTTCCGTCCAAAATATAGAAAAGAACCAAGCAATGGAGCGTAATACTATTGTCGAGGTATTTTGTCCCCAAACGGCACCCGTAGCCGCGCCCTCGGCCCGCCCCCCCTCGGAGAGCCTTGCTCTGATTGGACAGCGTCTGTCCGCCTGGACGCAGGGAGCTATTTCATTGGTCCACGCAGGGAGGCAGTCTCATTGGTCCACGCGGGGAGGCTGTCTCATTGGTCCACGCGGGGAGGCTGTCTCATTGGTCCGCGCATCGGGACTCCGGCGGCTCCTCTCCTCGGGCTGCAGGCACCGGCCCACGTCTCTTCCTCCTCCTAAGTGCCCAGAGCTGCCCGCCCTAAGGGATCCGCACCGAGCCAGGCCGGGTAACAGCGGGGAACAGGCGGCGGGCATGGGGTACCCACCCGGCTGGGAGGGGGTGGCACGCGGGCCGCGGGGGAGCCTGCTTTGTCCGCGCGCCCCCTCGACCTCCGGCCTCTCCGCCCATTTCCCCGGCCTCCTCCGCTGCCTCCACCACCACTGGCCTGTCCCACAGGAGTTCTTTGCACCCCCTCCCTGCCCCCCAGCTCCCCGCCGCCCTTCCTTTGGCCCCTTCCTCACCTCCCCTTCTCTGGGTGCCCCACCCCTTTCGGGGGGGGGGTGTCCGCGCTGGCCACGCCTCCTCCCGCCTCTCCTCCGCCGGCCCCGCCCTCACTAAGCCCTACCCCACCCAGTCGCGCTCGGCCAGCCGAGCATCTCCCTGGCCCGTCCGCGCCTACATGTTTCCTTCTGCTACCCCCTCCTGGTACCTGCTTTTTTTTTTTTTTTCTCAATTAATCCTGCCTCCTGTGCACCCCGCTGTGCACCTGACTCCCGGGGTCCCCGCCTTCCTCCATCGATCCAGGCTGTGTTCATGTGGACTCTTAGCAGATTGCTCAGAGGATTGGAGGTCCCTGCTTTCTGGAGCTTCCTGCCCCGTAGGAGAGTCACTTTGTAAAGGAGTGTCATGGGCCTGGGGATAAGTCTTTGATGAAGGGAAGCATGGTATTGGCAGGCTTAAGTGGGAGGAGTGCTAGTTTTCATGCTGGTTTTCACAGGCCCTGCTGGATCCGCAAGCAGACCTGTGAGCGCCTAAGCTCTCTGATTCTCTCCCCAAATGCCCCAAACTGCGTCTGATGCAGAATCTTGGCTCTAACCATGTCCTTTAAACTCTTGGAAATTAGTAAAATCTAGTCATGGGCTCTTCTTTTAACCAAGGTTGGTAGGGCTTCAAAGCCCATCCATCCAAACCCTGGTTGAAGGCAAGAGACGAATGACTGACTTCGTGACTCAGAATCTTTCTCTTGATGCTTTTGGAGTTTTTCTTGAGGATTCTTACCCACTTTTTCATTAACAGCAGTCTTACTCAATAGGAAAACCTAAACGTGTAGATAAAACCTCCAGTCAATAAGTATATTCCTCCAAGCCCCTGCACTAGGACAGTATCCCTTATTCAGTAGACAGTGACTGACACATTCCGTCTTTTGTAGTCAGGTATCTTTGGGGTCTGACTCCAGCTCCACAATCTGCTGTAAAGTTTGACAAAGATACTTCCCTTATCTGAGCCTCAGTTTTACCTTCTGCAAAAAGAGCATGATTAATCCTATCACACAGAGTCATCCTATGGATTTGTAGAGATCCAGCTGATGAAAAATCACTTTTAGGGTCCTGTAAATAGGATCTCAGCACAAGTGATTCAAGTCTGTCTGATTCAAACCAGCAAAGAGCCTGATGTATTGCCCTCTCCCAGGCACCATGACGACTTTGGATGATAAGTTGCTGGGAGAAAAGCTGCAGTACTATTACAGCAGCAGTGAGGATGAGGACAGCGACCACGAGGACAAGGACAGAGGCACAGGTGCCCTGGCTGGCAGTTCGATACCTGCAGATGCAGAGTTGGCAGGCGAAGGCATCTCAGTTAACACAGGTACTGGAAATCACTGAGCTCTGGGAACAGATTTAAAAAATGTCCATTAAATATGTATCCATTGGCAGTCTGAAAATTTCTAATTGTAGTCCCACTTCCAGAGATAACCTAGAGCTACCATTTCACTGCATGTTTCTAGCCATTTTACTGCACAGTACACATCTGTATGCATAGCAACATTGTAAGGAACACAGATTGGCCTGGGTGTGAATCCAGCTTCTCAAATTACTAGTTGGTACACGTAAATCGTAGGTATGAGTATATTGGTAGTATAAATTCCTAGAAATGGCATTTTTACATTTTAGCAATTTCAAATTGCTGTGAAGTTGAGGTGGCACTGTTTTATCATTTAACCAGAGATACGATATTTCTGCGTACACTTGCCCTTCTACTATGTTATCTTACTTTCTGATCTTAGCCAAGGATGACAAATGGTAATTCACTATAGTTTTATTTTATCTTTTTAAGAGTGACATTGAGCTTCTTTTCATAACTTTAGGAATGTTATCGTATCCTTTGCTCATTTTTAAATTGAGTGGTTGGTCTTTTTCTTCTTAGGGAAGTATATATTAAGGAAATTATGGTATGAGTTGTAAGTATTCCTACCAATTTGTCATTTCTCTTTTACTTTATTTTCTTTTCCTGGCAAAAAAAAATTATTATTATGTACTTAAAAGCATTATTTTATGGTTTCTTACTTTTGTTTCTTACTTAAAAGGCCTTTTTTAAATTCAGGATTTCAAAAATTTTTCCATGTGTTTTCTTAGTGTTTTTATGATTTCATCTTCTCTACACTTAATTATCTATTCACCCATTGATTTGTCTTTTACTGTACTTTATCACATTGTTTTTAATTATTGTGCTGTTTTTAAATATTGTATTTTAATTATATTAATTATTAGTATCTGGTAGGGCGAGTTTCTCCTCAATACTCTTCTGTCATTCTTTTCCTAACTTTTGCTTTCTATTTTTCCAAAGCAATCTTAAGAGCTTACACACATGTGCGCAGATTTTCACTGGGACTGCATTAAATATATAGATTAATTTAGAGATAATTGGCACCTTTGTGTGATGTTAGGTCTTCCTAGTCAGGGATATGGTATTGCCTTTTCATTTATTCAGGTCTTTCTTAGTGTTTCTTGGTGCCATTTTAAAGTTTTCTTTATATAGATTTTTATTACCTTTTTCTGTGGTAACAGAAGACGTTCACATCTCAGTGGCTTGTGACAACAAAGGTTAATTTCTCAATCATGTTATGTGCTCCCGGTGTGCATCAGCAGCATCTCTGCTTCATGTTATCCTCTCTAGGAACGAGGCTGAAAGACACACCATTTTCATGACTAACTGTAGAGAACCAAGAGAGGGCTGTTGGAGACATGTAATAGCTCATAAATTTTTTGCTCAGAATCCATTGGCCAAAGAAAGTCGTATGGCCAAGCCCAACATCAGTGGACTAGGAATACATGTCCTTATCCCATGGGAGGTCCTATAAATCACATGCCAAGGTGCAGGGATTTATAGCATGGGGCAGGTAGGTGTGAGGTTAGTTTGAATAACAGGACAACCTACCATAATGTTATAAAAATTCAGATCATGCAGATGTGTAGAAAGAAAAAAGTAAAAGTTCTCTCTCACCAGTCCTCTCATGTCCTGCTACTTAGAGACAGCCACTTTTAATATTATTTATACATCCTTCTAACCCTTTTTCTATGAATATTTAAAGGTATGTGCATGCATATAAATATCTATACACATACATACTTACATATACCGTTCTCTTTCTAAAAATCAGAGGATCATACCATGATATCTGCATTTTGTTCTCTCTCTTTTTTTTTAACTTAATATATTTGAACAACTTTCATGGCAGGAACATAGCTACCTCATTCTAAGAGTTGTTTACTTCCCTTTGAGTAGGTGTATCATTATTTAATGCATCTCCTATTAGACCGGAGTTGGCCCTTTAATTATTGCAAGCCATGCCACAGTGGACATTACCGTGCATAGATGACGCTGCCCTGCGTGAGTGTCACTGTGTAGTCGGAGTGAGCGTTAGACAGGTGTGAGCTGTTTCATCGCTCTTTACCCATTCTTCTCTGTCACCTACGTGTTCATCTCCCAACCCAGGTCCAAAAGGTGTGATCAATGACTGGCGTCGCTTCAAACAGTTAGAGACAGAGCAAAGGGAGGAGCAATGCCGGGAGATGGAAAGGCTGATCAAGAAGCTGTCAATGACCTGCAGGTCCCATCTGGATGAAGAGGAGGAGCAGCAAAAACAGAAGGACCTCCAGGAGAAGATCAGTGGGAAGGTAATTCGTAGCAACAGTCTTTTTCCTCAGAAGCTGCCCTGGCTGCTGGAACTGGGGTTAGTAATTCAAGAGTTGTAGGATGTTTGATTTGGCCTCTAGGAAGCTGTGCAATGCTGAAGAGAATCATCACTGAAACATGCACTTTGGTTTGAATCTCAGCTCTGCCACTAGTGACTGTGGGTATGTTTTGGGGATTTCTCTTCCATTCTGAATCTGTCTTTTCATTGGCTAAATGAGGTCAGTATCCCTCCCTCACAGGGCTGTGTGGGTGCAGTGCCCTTTATATTGCCTTGCCCATCGAAAGTACTCAATAAGTAGCAGTTTCTTGTCCTTTATTGAACTCTTATCTTGGGCCAGAAGTAACCCTTTGAGGTTGGCAATAATATCTTTATTTTATAGATGATGAAACTGATGCTTAGACATGGTAGGGAATTTTCTCAGGGTTATGCAATGAGTAAAAGATACTGGGAACTTGAATTCTAACCCAGGTTTTTCTCTTCTTCCCATGATGCTGCTCTGTTTTACTATTTATACGAATTTATTCTAATGAGGCAATACAGTAGAAGCACATAGACATTCTGGAAGGTATATGGAATTAGGTCCCTGACACTCTTCCCAGTATCAAAAGGACTCACTCTCTCCCACCCAATGCCCTCTGATCATGGATGCATGTCTAGGAGGTCATTTGGCTATGGCCCAAAGCAGCTCTTGGCTGGAAATACCAGCCAGGATCAGGGAGCAGATAAGAGGATTAAGTGAGGAGACATTCACCTTTATCAGGATGATTTCAGGGCATTAGATTAAAAAAAAAGGTCACAACAGCTCAGAAAGAGTCACTTTGGTAGGCAGAGGTAGAGTGGAGAGCTCCGAGATGGCATGAAGAATGCAAATAAATAAAACAGTGCATTCAGAATGTTTCTGGCTGTGATGCAGTAACCTCAATTCTGATCTGGTGTGGTTGTCCCCTGGCCTTCACCTCCTAATCTCTGCGGGATTAGGCAGGGCCAGGCTTCATACGGGAGCAGGGCTGTCTCTACTACACTAGGGCAGGAGAAGAGAGACTTGTAACTTAAGCTGGCTGCAGGGAAATGTGCCCACTGCTCACAGTGCTTCCTTATATTGAGATGAGAGACCAGATGAAGCAACATGTCATGTGGTCACATGGGCAGTGTTGAGACAGGCTCTTTTTGTTCCGCTGAATTCTCTGCAGTAGAACGGACCAGGAAGCTGCCAGAATGCCAGAAATAGGGGAGTAGTTAAGCAAAATATGGCACTTGACATAAAACTTTATAAAAAATATTTGGAAATATGAAATATTTATGATAATGCTAAGTGGTAAAAGCAGATTATAGCTTAATTGGTACACCCACAACTGCTGCTGTAAAAGCAAATTCCATTTTAGCATGTGACCGTGTGCGTTTTGTCCGTCTGCGGGGTGTGTGTATTTAGGGCCGGGATTATGAGTATTCTTTTTAAAGTTCCTTAACATCCTATTGTCTTTTCAACAAAATAAAAGGGTGGGTAAAATAATTAATCCACTGTCAGGACTGACAACAATAAAAAAGCTCGTGAACCCGACATTCTCTGTTTGACTTCAGAAGCAATATTGATACAGGAGTTAAGAGCCTGAGCTTTTAAAAAAAATCTAGTTTCGATCCCAGTCTTACACCTGTGACCTATGTGAACCTGTGCAAATAATCTCAAGTCTCAGAACCTCATTAGTAAAATGGAAGTAATAAAGGTTTCTTTCCAATGGAGTTGGCATGAGAATTCAGTGAGATGTGATGCATATAGAGTGCTTAGCATGGGGCCGCCTAAACATGTGGTGCATATTACCTGTTATCACAAGTATTCAGTGTGTGTTTCCTATGCTCACCTGCTGGTCCCCCTTCAGATGACTCTGAAGGAGTTTTCCATGATGAACGAGGACCAGGACGATGAAGAGTTTCTGCAGCAGTACCGGAAGCAGAGAATGCAAGAGATGCAGCAGCAGCTTCACCGGGGGCCCCAATTCAGGCAGGTTTTTGAGATCCCCAGTGGAGAAGAGTTTTTAGACATGATCGATAAAGAACAGAAAAGCACACTCATCATGGTCCATATCTATGAGGACGGCATTCCGGGGACCGACGCCATGCATGGTTGCATGATCTGCCTTGCTGCGGAGTACCCAGCTGTCAAATTCTGCCGGGTGAAGAGCTCGGTTATCGGCGCCAGCAGCCGGTTCACCAGCAGTGCCCTTCCTGCCCTGCTCATCTACAAGGGGGGTGAATTGATTGGCAATTTTGTTCGAGTCACTGACCAGCTGGGGGAAGATTTCTTTGCTGTGGACCTTGAAGCTTTTTTACAGGAATTTGGTTTGCTCCCAGAAAAGGAAGTCTTGGTTCTGACGTCCCTGCATAACTCTGCCACCTGTCACAGTGAGGATAGTGATTTGGAAATAGATTGAACTGATAATCCAGTGGCCTAGATTTCTCATCATTTGGGCTGGAAGACGCATGTCTTTGTGTTTATTTTTGTTCCTTCCCGTGTCTTCTGGCTTTGAAGCTATTCTTTGTAGTCTCTTTTATTATACGTAAAGTCAAGAAATCCTTAGATTAAATCAAAATGCTGAATCACCTTGTGGCTAGCAATAAAGTAACTTAAAATTGTATAAACAGGAAACCAGGCTTTGGACTGTTTACTTAAAATTCTCCATCACGACATCCTTGTTGTGTTTTCCAGTCAGTATTTACATGGCATCCTAAAGACAGTGTCCTGGAAATGGTCTTCAGATGATCTCAGAGCCTCTGCCAGATCTGGGAGTAAAATGCTATAGTTAGTGTGTTATTTGCAAAATAAATGGTGCATTTCCTTCTTCAAATGATTGTACATTGTATTTACTTATAATCAGATCCATAGTCTAAGAAGGCAGTTCAGTTTTTCCCTCCTAGACCCTGTTCTCTACCAGGGTCTTGTTTTAAGGTTCCAGGTGGCATATGTTTACCTCTTCAAGTGGGGTCCCCTTGCTGTTGGAGTTGATGTTCCCCCTCAAGCATTATTATGTCTAGAGTAGGAGGAAGGATGATGCTGACTACCCTGTTGATGCTAGAGGACCAGTTTGACTTACAAATCAGAGCTGGCTGCAGCTGGAAAGCCTTTTTTACAGGAGGATCTTCAAGTAAAATCATACTCCTTTCTCTGTTTTATTTAACAAGGTATTTTTTTGTTTAATGAAGATTTTTAATAGCTTCTAAGATTTTTTTTTGTAGATGTGGACATTTTGTTTGTTGTTAAATAAAACAATGGGATCATTCTGAGCATACTGTTTTATAGTATGGTCAGCCAATATAGCAAACTTTTTTTCATGTTCTTAAATATTCTTCTACAACATTTTTAAAATGGCTATTGATATTCCATTGTATAGATGTTCTGTAATTTGCTTCGTGGTTGTCTCTTAAAAAGAAAAACAGCACAGACATTTTATTACAAAAGTCATAGATGCTCATTGTAGAAAATAAAATATAATAAAAATTATTAAGCTAAAAAGATTTTAAAAGCCTTATAATTCTACCAACCAAAAATAATCCCCGTTGTCATTTTTACAGGTATGTTTCTAGTCTTCTTTCTGTGCATTTGTAATAATGATTGCTATTTGCTTTTATCCTCTTGTTTTTTTACTTAAAAATGTATATTTTAGGGTCAGAGGAAATGTAATCTGGAATTAAATATTGGCTTTAAAATTCACAGTCTTGCTTTTCCTGGTTGTTTAGGAATTGACTCACTAAAGAAGGATCTTGAAAGTATCTGTTGTAGTTAATCAAAAAGAAAGTGCATGTTTTTTTTTCTGATTAAAAAAGCTTATTGTAAAGTGTGGAAAATACAGAAATTATTAAAAGTAAAGACAATTGTCAATATTTTAGTTTATTTCCTTTCAGTCTTTTTTTGCTATTTTTAATGATGTTGAGAGCTTATTAAATTTAGTTATGTGTTCTGTTTTATTATATTGTAAATACTTTGACTTGTTATAAAAATTTAAATGAATAATTTTAATGGCTTCATAATGGTCTATCATTTGTATATACTGTAATTTATTTAACCAGTCCCTTAATATCAAATATTTAGAGTATCTGTTTTTTGCCAAAACACTTAGCATCTGTACTTCGGGCTATATTTTGGATCATTCTTAAAGAGGAATCACTGGGTAATGGACAGGAACATTTAAAAATAGCTTCTACAAGCCATCTTTTGTTCTTATTGGAAATGAGAATATATTTCACTCTTACAGAATCTTGGCTTTGCCTTTCAGGAATTGAAATTCCAGAATAAAATGAGCAACATGGAGTGGGTAATGCCAGAGTTAGATGTCTAACGCATGCATCATGCAAACAGCACAGGCTTTGGGGTCAAATCAGGGTTCAGTTTCAGTCTGTCATTGGTGGGGTAGCTTCTAGTGAGGTACTTGATGCTCAGTTTCACATCTGGAATGGGGACAACAGTACCCGTTTCATGGGTAGTTCTGCATCAGCTTCACTGGGGAACCTTGTAAGAAATGCGCATTCTCAGGCCTCACCCTGGACCTACTGCATCAGAAATTGTGGGAGTGGCCCACATTTTACAAGCCCTCTGGGTGATTGCTAGGCAGATTCAAGTTTGAAATCACCATCCTGCAGATTAAGGTGAGTGACAGCGTTTGTCACAAAATTCACATCTTTTGGTTTCCTTTTTCTTTACAAAGGAGGGAAGGACTTGAAAAAAGAGCATTCAGAGCACTTCTCTTCCTCTTTATGTGATTCTCCTTTTTAGCCATGGAATTAGGGAGGAAAACTTGAAAATCCACAGGAAAATGAAAAGAATATTAATTGCAATTAATGCCTGTATACCCTTGACATTTTGCTACATTTGCTGTATCTCTTTTTTTGTGGAATCATCTTAAAGTAAGTTGCAGGCATCTGCACTTTGCCTCCAAATACTTTGCTGCATCTCCAAGAAATAAAAAAAGGGTTACTCTTCCTCAACCACAGTACCATCATCACACCCAAGAAAATTAACAATAACTCAACAACATTCAAAATATAGGCCATAATCAATTTTCCTTGTTTCCAAACTTCAAGTTTATTTTTAAATCTAGGATTCAATCAAGATTCATGTTCAGTGCATTTTTGATACTTTAGTCTCCATTAAGCTAGAACAGTCTCCTTACCTTTGTTTTTGTTTTTCATGTCAGTGGATTTCTAGAGTCCAGGCCAATTGTCTGACAGAATGCCCACATTCTGATTTTTAATCATGTCCTCACTTTTGACAGTAATGTGACCAGCGGTGATGTTATGTAGTTCTTACTGCATCAAGTCAGGGGCACTGGATGTCTGCTTTGGTGATCTGAGGTTTAATCACCTGGTTAAGGTGTGACTGCCAGATCTCCATATTTTAAAATTATTTTCCTCTTTGTAAATAGTCATCTGTGATGCGATACCTGGAGACTGCATAAATATCTTTCCCTCCTAAAACCTTTCACCTAATGGTTTTAGTATCTCTTGATGATCCTTGCCTGAACCAAATTATTACATTAGTGATTTCCTAATTCTATCATTTCTTTTGCATTTATTACCTGGCAATCTTCTGCAAAGTAGAGCCCTATCTTCTTCCTGCCTCCTCAGTATCAATTTAAATTTACATATTTTTATAAATTCAATATCTATTACCATCATTTTTTTTGTGTGTGTATGTGCTCTTGGCCAGTGGTGGCCTTTTAAAGCCAATTCCTGTATCCTTTAGAGATGAATCATTAGTCTTTAGGCCCTCCCCTTCTTTCTGGCTTAAGATGTTCCAGGATCATGTGGTTCCTTCTTTGCATAAGGCTCGGAATTAACTGTTTTCTAAGAAGTTCTGGTTCCTTTAGTGGAGAATGACATTTAAAACTAAAATCTAGGCAGTATGAGTGTTCATTGCTACTGGGATGTCATTGCTTCCATGCCCTTTCAATGGACAGAGAAGGAAAAAATATTGTTTTAAAATGGATTTATACTGATATTTACAATGGAAACATAATTCCTAACAACCATATTTTTACTAATTTTTATTTTCATTTTATACACACATAGTAGTTTCAAAATTATGCCTCTGCCACTAATAGTAACAACTCTAAAAATTTCAAGATTTGCTGTTTTTTTTTCTTTTGTTGTTGTTTTTTCTTTAGAACGTATCCTGTTAATGTTATATAAGATATGGAGTTAAAATCATTTGAATGAACTTTTTCTGTGTGGTTATGTTATCAACTGGATATAGAAGTAGATTCATTTATTTCTATATGATTCAATTTTGATGTTTGCTTATATTCATTCTTTTTAATTTAACTTTTTTTTAAAAAAATGTGAAACATTTATCTACTTTGAAAGCCAACACTACATAAAGAGGTATCCTTAGAGAAGTCCCACTCCCATCTTCATTCCCTCCAGCTCAAGAATTTAATTTGACTGTGAATGACCACGGGTCTCCTAAATGAGGATAATCAGAATCTATCTCAGGATCGCTGCAAGGATTCATTCAAAGAGCTACAGTTTTCAGCATGGTGTAGCATGTAGTAAACTTCATAAATGTTATCTGTTCATTTACTATCCATTCTCCACAAAGCCTTGAGTCCACTTATCAAAAAAGAGCCTTATCTAAGACCCTGGAATGCCCTTGACTGCTTGGGAAAACCCGATGTATCCTTCAAAACTCCGTTCAAATCTCACATCCTCCCTGGATCCTTGTCTTTCTTGTCTCTTCGGAAAGAAGCGGTCACACCACTGCGTGTGCTCCTTCAGGTTATGATGACATTGGTTAAGAAAAGTTTTAGGGCACAAAGCCTGGCTCTGGCAAGCAACAGCTGTGTCTTAGTTCCCTGCCTGTAATAACAGGAGGTTGGATGACAGGTCTGTGAGGTAAACACTGGCAAAACACTCAGCACTTTGATCAAACATACAAATGTCTCTGTAAGTTATCTCCTGTTGTCCTCGTGCTGTCATTTTGCATTTAATTAAGACTTTGAAGTTTTCCCTAAATGAGATACGAAAGTCCTGGTGACTTCAATGACCTTGTTTATGTTTCTTGTCGGATAATCCTGTCTTCAGCATGTGCGATTGCTAAAGGTGAATTGTAATTGTTTGCATACACATCAGATTATGAAGTCCATGGGGACAGGGACTGACTGGCGATGTCCTATCATTTCTGTTCTCCGATCTAAGTAGACCTAAGTGAATGCTGCATAAGTGGGGAAAATCCCCAAGGTTGGAATTGACCACAGCAGGGCAAAAGGCTATCCATGATATTGCTTTTCCCAGGAATGTTATATATCTTTGCTCAGAGGTGTACTACATGATGATGCTCGCCTAGAACTAAACTGCAGGTTCAAATTGAATCCCCAGCCCAGCCAAAGCATGTGGAAATGTTGGTTAGAAGCCTCTATGACCACATGATGGCAGCAGAGGAGGGGAAATGAATAGTTCTGTTTCTGTTAAGTCTCAGATTGGATTTGGGAACTGAGGGCGTTCGAAGTCTAGCGCCATATACGAGTCATATATGTTAGGAAATTTGTCTTTGGGAAAGAGAACCAGAAAATACTACATTCACACATTTTAAATAATGAGTAACAAGGAAAACAAATATTATTTGATAGATACAATATATACACTTCTGTGTTACCGTCAGTTAAGGCAGAGAAAAAAACTGGCCCAGGGAGGGAAGAGGAAGGCAGTGGGCACCCAGGAAAAGTTCCAAGCTTGGTCTTGGTGCTCAAATTCCAATCCTGTTGTTTATCCCCGAAGACCTCAAGAAATAGATGGACCAACATGTATTGAGATGTACTATGTGCCTGTCCTTGTTCAAAGCACTTTATAGCTATTTTCTTAGATAATTCTCATAACAACCCCAGGGAGATACCATTATCTTCATTTGATAGTTAAGCAATGTGCCCAAAGTCAATCATCCAGTAAATGGTAAAGTCAAGACTTAAACCCAGAAACTCAGAGATGAGAAATCAGGATCTTAGTACTGCTTGGTAGCCTCACCTAGGCTGTAATAATATTCACCCCAAAAGGCTGCCGGAAGGAGATTCAGGGTACCTGCACCAGGGTTGGTGCTATGAACTGAATTGTGTCCACCCCAAATTCACATGTTGAAACTAACTCCTTTTAAAGAGTAACCACAGGCCCCAAATGGCATCACTTGTGCTGGAGTCCATGATCCTAAACCTAGATTTAAGACCTGATATAGTTGTAGTTTCAGCCTCTCCCAGGAATATAATCTTGGTTGACCCGTCTGGAATTTTCTAATCAAGCAGCAGTAAGGTAACCAGTCAAGTGGGCCCTCTCTATCCACCCCCATTTGAAGGAAGCAGAGGCACTCTGCATGGTAAAACCCTTTTCATACTTTTTAAAAGATGTCCTCAGGTCTAAAAAGATTCCTTTTCTTTGCTAATAACAGCCCTGCCACACCCTTCTCCCTATAAAACCTTTCATCTCCTAAGACCCCTCTGAGAGCTTGCTAGGTGGGATGCTGCCCCATCCACGAATCACTTAATAAAGTCAATTAGATCTTTACATTTACTCCATCGAATTTTGTTCTTTAACACCTTCAATGTGACTGTAGTTGGAGACGACCTTTCAGGAGGTAATTAAGGTCAAATGGGGTCACAAAGGTAGGATCCTAAAACAGCCGACAGTTGTCTTTAGAAGAAGCACCAGAGCTTGCGCTCTCTGCTTATACAGAGAAGAGCCCCAGGTGGATACAGCAAGTAGAGAAGAGAGCTCTCACCAAAACCCAACCCTGATGGCACCTTGATCTTGGACTTCTGGTGAGAAAAAAAAAATTTGTTGTAATCTACCCAGTCTTTGGAATTTTGTCATGGCTGCCCAAGATGACTAATTCAGTTGGTGACCAGGAAATTATAGCTATTCCACTTTGTAGCCTTAGGTTCCCCTCACCCCCAGCCCCTAGGCGGCTCTCTCTCTTCTCCAAAGGCCTCAGGTCTCCATCATTTTCTTGTTCTTCCCATGATTGTCTATGGGCCTGGAAGCATTTCCAACCTCTCAGCTCCTCTTTCCTAGGCTATTTCCTAATTTCAACACATATTGTCCCCTCTGGGTGGTACCCTGTGCTTGGTATTTGGAGGCAGAAGAGAAATCAAACACACTCTTTCTTTGCCCTGAAGAAATTCTTAGTCTAGAGTGTGTTGGGGATGATTGCAGGGAGGAGAAGAGAGAGGAGGAGAGACAAAACCCAGCAGCCCTGAAAGGTGTGATGCATACCTTATCATAGGGGCACATGGGGGTGGGGGGCAGGGGAAGCATGGAGGAGGGGGTTCCTGGAGTTGAATGGACCAGGATGCTCTCCCTCTGATGCTGGTAGCCTCCTGAGCACCCTGGGCTAATGGAGAAAAGACCAAGCTGATTGTTATAGACTGAACGTTTGTCTCCTTGTAGTTCATACGTTGAAGCCCTAACTTTTGTATTAGATGGGGAGGCCTTTGGGAGGTAATTAGATTTAGAGGGGGTTGTGAAAGTGGAGACCTCATGAGGGGATTCATGCCCTTTTAAGAAGAGGAAGAGACTCCAGAGCTTCCTTTCTCCTCCCTGTGAAGAAGCAGTGAGAAGTTTGCAAACCAAAAGGCAGCTTCTCACCGGGAACCATATTTGCTGACACTTTGATCTTAGACTTCTAGCCTCAGAATTATGGGAAATAAATATTTATCATGTAAGCCACCCACTCCTGGGTGTTTTGTTATAGCAGTCCAAGCTAACTAAGACACTGGTTCCTCCTCATTTCTATAAATTCAAGAGAGAAGAGAGAAATGGGACACCTATCTCAAGAGAGAGTTGGTAAGAATCACTTATTTCCTGCCTTTGTGCTGCCTCTGAACACTTCCCAATCAGCACAGACTTTCCGAAGGCAAGGATGCTATCTCCCTTTGGCAATCTCAAGTTTTACAGGATTGAGGTCAGTGGTTCTGTAGGTGTGCCATGCAGACCACCTGCACCCAGAGTGTAGGGGTGGCTGGCTCTGGGGCCAGAGTTGGGACTGTGTTTGGGAGCCTCATTGTTGGCTATGCCACCAATAGCTCTGTGCTGTTCTGGGCTTTGTCCTCTCAGGGGTCATGGGGCTCTTGTCTGGTGGGGACTTTCTCATCTTTCCCACACAAAGGAGCATCTCCACCTTCCTTAGTTCTTTCTCCAGTGTCTCATCTGCCCTGTATATTCCTTTTCCTGTACCTACCCAGGCCGCCTGGGGAAAGTGCTTGGCTTAAGGTTTGACAGAAGGAAGACAAACAAATGCCACAATAAAAGTAATAATAATAATAAATAATAATAATAATAGCAGCTCACCCAGTGTGCTTATTCGAAATGCATCACCCCAGACCTACTGATTCAGAAAGTTTGGAGGTGGCGTATAGCATATGCATTTGATGTAAACATCTGAAGTGAATCTGATGTGTGGTAGGTAGATCTGGAATGAGAGGGACTGAGGGGAGGGCTCCTACTATCCCTCATTTCAGCCCAGAGCCAAGCCTCTGCTCTAATACTGATTCCACTGCTTCCTAATTTGAAGCCTTGGGCCCATTACCTCCCCAAGCTGCAATTTCCTCCTTTGCAAAATGGGGACAGTAATGTGTGCAGCACAGGATTTTGATGAGCATTAAATGGTAGGATGAATGCAAGGCCACCAGCACCACATCCAGCCCCTGGTCGGTTCCTTCCTACCTCGTCATTGTGGTTTCTGAGGTCCGTGGTTACTCGATTTCATTATGTGTGTGGTGAATGTCTTGGTCAGGATTTACTAGCTGTCAGTCGTTTTGTGGCTCCCGAAGGGAAGAAGGGGTGGGATGGTGATGTCCCTGTAGGTGTAGGATCTGGCTCCTTGCCAAACAGAGAGTTATGTGATTAGCTTTGCTCACCTCATTCTTCCAGCCTTTGCCAATTTCTTTCTTTTCTTCTTCTTCTTCTTCTTCTTCTTCTTCTTCTTCTTCTTCTTCTTCTTCTTCTTCTTCTTCTTCTTCTTCTTCTTCTTCTTCTTCTTCTTCTTCTTCTTCTTCTTCTTCTTCTTCTTCTTCTTCTTCTTCTTCTTCTTCTTCTTCTTCTTCTTCTCTTCTTCTTCTTCTTCTTCCTCCTCCTCTTCCTCCTCCTCCTCCTTCTTCTTCTTTCTTCTTCTTCTTCTTTCTTCTTCTTCTTCTTTCTTCTTCTTCTTCTTGCCTTTGCCAATTTCAATCTCTTTTCCCACAAGAGAGGCACTGAAGAGATTCCCTGTGAATTTGAGTGTGGGGAGATGAAAAAGGCAACCAACAGACGAACTTGCTTCTCTACAAAGAGAGAATGGATCTGGTTATGAGATCTGACAGGCAGAGCCATGACTACTATCACTAGTCCAATGGAAAAACACAGCTCAGCCTCAAAGAATACTTGGGTCGATTAGCAGAGGCTAGAGGGCAGAAACAGGCTCAGAACAAGAATATCACTCCCCAAAATCAAACAGAAAAGCAAGTATGCCTTGGTAGATCAGTTCTCAGGACTCTAAATTGGCAGGGACAGGCTACATTGGAGAAAGGCTAATAGCAGAAATAGTGATCAATGTGTATTGCTGTATAACATCACCCAAAACTCAGTGGCTGAAAACATGAATCATTTATTTTTATCTGCCTGTCGGTAGGACGACTGGGGCCTGGCTGATCTAGGCTGGGCTGCTCTTGCTTCTACAGGTCAGGTAGGGGCCTCTGCCCTATGCTGGACTTAGGCCCAAGTCACTTCGACTGGAGCACCGCTGCTCTGTGTGTCTCTCTCATCCTCCTCTTTGGGCCAGGGGACTAGCTGGGCTTCCCTTCTCATGGCAATGAAGGAATCACAAGGGAAAAAGCCCACTAGCACAGCTTTTTTTCATGCCCTCGAATATCCTGTTGA
The DNA here is from genome assembly GCA_030015415.1 of Cynopterus sphinx. Taxonomy (NCBI): domain Eukaryota; kingdom Metazoa; phylum Chordata; class Mammalia; order Chiroptera; family Pteropodidae; genus Cynopterus; species Cynopterus sphinx. The sequence continues at coordinate 121,855,883 of CM057385.1, read as the reverse complement.
CCAAAGCAAGTTGAATGCCTGAATCCAAAGTCACGAATGGAGGGCCAAGTTATGAGCAAAGATTCAGGGATGGAGAACTGGGCCATGAATGTAATCCACTAGAGTCCTCCATGAGTTTCCTCAATGCTCCCTTCACACCTGATCTCAAGTTATTGCTCCCTCTTTGGTGCTTCTAAAGCCCTCTAGACCCCTCTCCTGGCTTGGATCATAAGCTGAACTGTTGTTCTGTGTGTGAGGGCGGGCCTGTATCTCTAGTCTTTGTGCCCAGTGTGTAATGGTAAGAGAAGGGGGGTGGGAAGAAAAAGAAAAACTAAGTAAGAACACAAGTGACAAAGAGAAAATAGGACAGACACAGAAGGGCAATGGGAGTAGAGGAGATGGGACAAAAGAGAGGCAAATAGGGCAAGTTAGGGAGGTATCCACGGTTCAGAGTGAGCTAAACGGTATTATTAGCTTCTTGAAATATTGATCCATTCCTAGTATTTTAAAGCAGTTGTTTTCACATTGAGAAAGAGTCTTTCTGGTTTTATTTTTCATGTCTAATGACTGCATTTTCCCTGTGGCAGCCCTTGCATGAAGGAAAACTTAGGCAATAGAAATTTTCTGTGTACCCTTAGAAGGAGTCATCTCTTTGCCATTTATGATCCATGACTCTTTCACTGCTAAGATCTCTCCGATTGCTGTGCTTTTGAAATGAAGGTGACCTTACTCTATAATGCATAAGATTACATTAGCAAATGAGGGCGCAATAGCATTTTTCTTTTTTTCTTTTTTTAGGCAAGGCAATCCTTGGTTGACCTCAGATTGCAAGGACCTTATCAGTTTACAATCCCTTATTTTTTACGCCTACAGCACCTGTCTTTCTAGGTGGTCTCCCATCTAAGTACTAACCAGGCCTGAGCCTACTTAGCAGACTCACACTATTTTCTTGAAGTTCAATTTATTTTTTTCTGAATTATATGGTACCTAGTGTTACATATTATTTGAAATAAATGAGGGGTTGATGATATCGATACTGGGAGGGTAGGCTAGGTTGATTGTGAAATGATCAAAAATCATTTGGGGACAAAATCAGAGAATGTGGTGGGTGAGAAGAAGCAGTGTCCTTGTGCAGCTTCGAAACCTCCTGAAGAGGGACCAAAATCTCCCAGAGCTGCAATAGCCTCGCGGGATAAAGATGAGCTCTTCCAAGGGAATTGCTCGGAAGTGAATCAGTCATTTGCACACACTTGTTTTGCTTAAGGTGTTAAAAATTGGTCTCTTTCTATTTCATAAGGAAAAGATCCAGGGGAAAAGTCTTTAAAGGATTTGTGAAAGGCTATTTGGTGGTCTTTCTGGGAATGGTGGAAAAATTTATCCTCATCTCTTCAGGTCAATGCTCTCTTCTAGGACTCTCTGAAGTAAAACTTCAGGCCAGATCTAGGTGGGGGTGGGGTGGATATGGGGCCCACAGGCCTGGTGACTGAGGCTGTTAATGTGCCCACTGTTCCCTTACCTGTCCTAGGGTGTCTGGAAGTAGATCAGGTGTCATCTAACCCGATGCCTGGCATGTAGCAGATGGTCAATCAGTTACACCCAGGGCAAAAAAGAAGTACATCTGGGTCAGGCAGCCAGCCAGGGAGGTGGAGCAGGTATGACCCAACGAGTTAGCCAACATCTTGGGTACAGTGACAGAGTGTAAGCAAAGGCCAGCAAAAAATAGATGGGCCAGGAGGAAATAATGGGTGCATGAAGGGCTGGCCTGGCCGGATGGTGGCCACAGTGAGTCCATTACCCAGGATGACTGCCACGTACAGGACCAAGATTAGCACAGAGAAAGGCAACCGCTGACCAGAACTTATTGTCAGTCCCATTAGGATGGGTGGAGCTCCCTCTGAAGACTCACATGGCAGCATGCTTGGCCAGGCTGGTTTCTTACCTGAAACCCCAGGGGTTCATTTTTACCAATGGGTCATCTCCCCACTGCCTAAGAAAAAGAACAAAGAGTGACTAGATTGCTCAAGTCTTTCCAACCATGAGGATGATCATGGTTGTGAAGTCAGGTAGCCCTGCTGCTACACATATGTGGGACTGAGGGCAAGTCATTTCACCTTCCTGAAACTTCTTTTTCCTCTGGGCCTTAGGTTCCCCATCTGTAAAATAAAGGAGCTGAACTGGGTGATCTTCAGGGCTGCTCCCAACTTTGATACTTTGCGATTTTAAGCAACAACAGAACAAAAGATATTGCCTAGGATGTGGTCCAGAGAAGGAAAAAAATTTGGAAAAAAACCGATAAAACAGAGAGAGGATAAAACAGTGGGTAAGAGATCTGACCAATGAACATATATTTCAGAAAAGTACAGGTGGGAAAAACCGAAAACAAGATAGAAAAGAGAAACACATCAAAGAAATACAAATTCCAAGTTTATCTCGAAATGAATATGAATCTGTAACACGTAGACTCTAACCAGGATGTTTTGGAACGTTTGAGGATCAAGAGAAAAAACCCTGTACCTCCCAAGAATGCCTGGGGTAAGGGGCTCATGACATGCAGATAATCAGACTGCCCTCAAGTGTTCCCATCAACAGTAGATGGTAGAATACAGTCAAGCCATATCTTCAAATTCTCAAGGAAGAAAAGATTTTGAACCTAGGATTCTATGTGAAAACCAAAATATGCATCAAGTATGAGTAAGGAGAATCTTCTCTGAAACTTTCAGCCATGGAGGGAAAGCGGGCCCATAGAGTGGGTAGGATGGAGAAGGGAGCCCTGCTGATAAAATGGCTTCTAGAAGCTGGACCTGCTCTGACCTGTGTCCGGATTGGTCCCAATAAACATTCAAATCCCCTGAGCTGTTTGCAGAAACATTCGTACATAATCGCAAACACACCTGTGTGGGCATGCAAACCTGTGCAGCCTCCACCTGGTCTCCGCAGATACACAGGCATGATCAGTCATATACGGAAATGTGGATGCAGCTCCCACATTCACACCTAAGGCAGCAGACAAGCATAACCACGAGACCCACAGACCCAGACCATCATACACATACTCAGATGGTGAAATGCAATCACAAAACAGCCTTGAGGTCAGAGGGTCGTGATCATTCACGAACTCCTGTTTGTGGAGCCTCGTAGCACCGTGACAGCTACTGGGACCTGCCATGCACTTCATGCATTCATTGACCACCTAGTCAGTGCAGTACTCTTCCAGTGCCTGTTCATGCACACCAGTCACACCTGATCCCCTCACTGGACACACAATCACATCTTCGTTCACGGCCTTGGGGTCCCACAGCCTCGCACCTTCACACACATGGCTACACTCATGTAGACTCGTGATGGGTCACAGCAGAGATGTGTCACTCTAGAGGGCACATTTTTATACACACTGCCCTCCCACATCGTAGTACAGTGATGGTGATGCACAATCACAGCACGTGCTCTCACACGCACACATGTGACTCACTCACACAGTCACACACAGAAAGACGGATCTGCATATTCTCCAGCCTGGCCCCTGGCCCCAAGTGTACCCTGTGGCCTCTCCACATCGCAGGAGAAAAACAGCATCAGGGATCAGGTGTAGGCTGTCACTGGAGAGTCTGAGGAGGGACCTATTGGCCACACTTATGGGTTTTGGGGCCTTGGGAGCACTTTAACTTTTCTCTGGAGGCAGCATCCCCTTCCCCTGGCCCTCACCACTGGGGCAGGAGGCAGCTCCGCTCTGGGGCTTGTTATCCTTCCTCTCTGGGGCTCATTTTGATGGGGAAAGGAGTAGTTAGTGCCATCTCCAACTCAGGGGACATTCAGGATCCCCATGTGTGGTGAAGCTGCTGCAACCTAGTCCCTGACATGTGAAGGCCAGAGAGAAATGTCAGGCTGACTGCTCAACCCCAAGTAGAGTGATGGGGGGCAGGGGAGCCCAGGGTCTACAGCAGCAGCTTCTGGGGTCAACCCACCTGTCTCCTCAGCTGTTACTGGATTCCTGTAGGAAGAGTGGAAGTATGGAAGGGATTGTGCCTCTGGTGACAGTGGCAATATGTATGTCTGTGTGACTGTGTGTGTGTGTGTTTGCAGGATTGTATGCCTGGGTGTGGAGAGAGCGATCATGTCTCTGCACAATCAAATGTGTCCATGAGCTTGAGGGTGTGTCTGAGGGTGCAGCTGTGTCTCATGCCTGCCTCTCATCTAGTTCTGAACTCAGCTAACTGTAATAATAACTAAACCGACATAAAATGATCACGAACATAATGCACACACCAACTTAACTTAAATCTAACAGAGTTCTAATCCAAACGAACTCTAACTCAAATTTAATTCAACAATAAAAATGACAGCTGAACTCCAATCTCAATTAGTCCTGCACACTAACACTAACTCCAAGACATTTCTAATAAGACATTTCTAATAAGAGCTCAAATTTATCCAATCTCTGACTCCTAAATGTATCCCAAATCTACTACTAATTAAAATCAACCCAAATTTCCCAGATTGCTTTTCAATTCTAAACCCAACCCTGGCTCTACCCTAATCTGAACCCTAGTCAAAGCCATAACCTGAACCCTAATCATAACCTTAATTATGATCCTTTCCTGACCTCGGTTAGTTCATATGCCTGAACTAACTTAACCTTGGCCAAATCCTAACCCAGCTGTTGATACTTTAGGAATGAGCTCATCTATGTTCTGAAACTGTTCAGCCATTTCCTGGAGAGATGCAAGACATATAGGCTAACAGGGAGGGACATTCGCCTCACCAGGGTCAGTTGCAAACTTTGGCATGAGTGGCTTCTGCAGATGATATCTTGGGGTCCAGGAGAGCAAGTGTAGACTCACTGGTGATGAAGAACCTTGAAAGGACAAGAATCTAGAAACACTTATAGCCAAACTAGCTCTTACCTAGTTTTTCTTAGAATTGGCCTCATACAAGTACAGCAGCAAATAAACCTATGTTACTATAGCTGGTAACATCTAGCAGCTTTCAAATGTTGGGGACCCAAGGCAGCTCAATAGCAGCATGAACTTGACCTTGGCTCTGGTTCTAGGTCTAGCCCTAGATTGCCCCCAGGTTCTTGACTCCATTCTGCAAGCTTCCTTTTCTCCCCCTTTTAGTCCCTCAAATAATGACAGGAGACACGGAAGCCAGAGGAACATCTACCTTTACCCACAGTGACAAGGGTGAGAAAGTGTCCTCCTCATCTCTTTACAGTCAGTCCTAAACAGCCTCTCCCATCTTCTCACTGGTGCCCCCGCCCGGGACAGCAGAATCGGCCCCAGGTCCTTCTGAGAGCCGCCTTGACCTCCTTGTTGCGGAGGCTGTAAATGAGCGGGTTGAGAGCTGGGATGACAAGGGTGTAAAACACAGATGCCATCTTGTCAGTGTCCAGGGCATAGCTGGAGCTAGGACGCAGGTACATGAAAATGAGTGTCCCATACAGCATGGCCACAGCCATGAGGTGGGAGCCACAGGTAGAAGCCACTCGCCGGAGGCCCTCTGCGGAGCGCATGCGGATCACAGCCCCAGCGATGAAACCGTAAGACACGACAATGGCCAGCACGGTGGCTGTCTGGATGATGCCGCACACAGCAAAGAGGAGAAGTTCATTGAGGCTGGTGTCGCTGCAAGAGATGGCCAGCAGCGGAGGGATGTCGCAGAAGAAGCTGTTGATTTCGCGGGAGCCACAGAAGCTCAGGTGGAAGGTGAAGGTCGTGTGGACAAAGGCACTCAGTGCCCCTCCCAGGCAAGATGCTCCCAGCAAGGCCAGGCACAGGCGCCGCGACATGGCTGTTGTGTAAAGAAGAGGGTTTCCAATGGCCATGTAGCGGTCATAGGCCATGGCTGCCAACAGGCAACACTCCGCATCAGCCAGCCCAGCAAACAAAAACATCTGGAGGGCACAGGCTGCGTAAGGGATGCTGGCGTGGGGCAACAGCAGGTCCACCAGCATCTTGGGGCCGATGGCTGAGGAATAGCAAGCATCCAGCAGGGAGAGGTTGGCCAGGAAGAAGTACATAGGTGTGTGGAGCCGGGAGTCCACGAGGATCAGCAGCACCATGCCCACATTGCCCAGCAGGCTCACCAGGTAGACCGGCAGGAAGATCAAGAAGAGGGTCAGGCGCAGGTCCCAGCGATCTGTGATGCCCAGGAGGATGAATTCAGCAGGGGCCACCCTGGTCAAGGTGAAGTTCTCTATAGTCATCTTGCTGAACAGAGCCTGTGGAGAGGCAAAGCAAAGGGGAGAGAGAGAAAAGTCGTGACCAGCATGGAGGAGAAAGCACTGTGTATTGGGAGTCAAGTGGACTTGGGTTTCAGTCTTAACTGTGTAATGACATTGCTGTGTGACCTTGGACTAGCCACACAATGTCTCAAAACCTTTGTTTCTATCTTGGAGACATGACTACCACTTATCCTTCAAAAAGGCAGGAGTCGTGTCTGTCAAATTCACTTTCATATCCACAGTTCTGAGAACACTGCCTGGTACATAGTAGGTGCTCAATAAATATTTGTTAAATGAATGCTGAATGGAATGATAGTGTCTGGGCAGAAAGAGTCTCCTGATCTAAAGGGAAACTTCCGTGGGTCTTGAGTTTTGCTGGGAGGACATCTTTCCACTGGAGTAAGACCTGGGAAAGGAGAGAGCAGCAGTGGCTGGAGGTAGGAAGAAATGGAAAGACTAGATTTGAATGTATTCTTGGACCAGACTCCTCACTTTTCTGAACCTCAATTTTCTCATCTGTGTAATGAGACCAAAGCAAAGCCTCAAAGTTTCAATGGGATAATGCATGTAAAGCATTTCACACAGGGCCTGGCGCACAGTAGGTATTTAAGGAAGGTCTGGTGAATTAAATTGAATTGAGCTAGACGCCTTGCCTTACTACAGGAAGGAATCAACTTTAAGATGGTCAAAAGCAATGGAATTACCAGGAAATGCAATGCTGCTTTTACACGTGGTCCTTCTGCCTAGGTAGGACCCATTTCCTATTTATGTGTTTGACAGAAACCATCACTAATGCACTCAAAGGAAACTCAGCTTCCCCCTTGTTTGTGGCCTGCTTACCTCTCTATCTGCCCTTCATCATTGTGTTGCACATATTTTTTATGTGTCCATTTCTCCTGAGGGCTTTGAGCTCCTTGCTTCAATGTTCACTCGACAAACATTTACTGAATATTACTATATGCTAAGAAGAACGCTGCAATTCACTTTTACAATTCCAGGGTCTGGTATATAATCAACGCACAATGACTATTAGTTGAATGTATGAAACAGTGAAGCATATGAGTACTAGCAAAGTGCAGACTTCGTTTTGAGCCCGGGTCCACCACTTTATGGTGTGTAACTGCAGGCAAGTCAGTTCACCTCTCTGAGCCTGCATTTTCGTTGTAAGGTAGGAAACCCTTCTGTTGAAGGATTCTGAGAGGCAATAGGTATGCAGCACAGGGCCCTGAGCTCTTTCCCCTTCCTTTAAGAGAATTTTAGATGTTTGGGACCCACTGTGTCCGGTGAGAATGACAAAGCACAGCTGGGATGAGAACATTTGACAGTATCTCATGTTGGTGAGGTCTAGCTGGTAGGAATGTAAATTGGGACATTTGGAGGACAATTCGGTAGTTACTATCCCAACTATGCATACCCTTGTGTCTCAGTCTGCCTGGACTGCTATAACAAAGTACTGAAGGCTGGGTGGCTTAAACAACAGATATTTCTTGTACTTCTGGAGGCTGGGAAGTCTGAGATCAGGGTTCCAGCACATTCAGGTTCTTGTGAAGGCTCCCCCTTTCTGACTTGCTGATGTCTGCCTTCTTACTCTATCCTCACAAGGCAGAGACAGAGAGCAAGCTGTCTGGTCTCTATTAAGAGCACAAATATCATGAGGATCTGACCATCATGACCTCATGTAAATCTATCTCCCAAAGTCACCATTTCCAAATACTATCACATGGGGGTGGGTAGGATTTTAATATATGAATTTGCATGGGGGCCACAAACAGTTGGTAACACCTAGCAATTCCATTTCTGAGTGTTTACTTTTGAAAACTCTCACACATACACACAAGGAGATAAGCACAAGGGTGCACACACTCCTGGACTGTCGGTAATGGCCAAAGATTAGCTAAACCTAAATGTTTATTAGTAGACTCATGGGAGTTAAACAGAAATGGATTCAACTTATACGTATCAATGTGGAGAAATCGCAAAAACATATCGAGATGAAAACATAATTTGCAGGAAAAATATAGATTGATGAAAAACAAAAAACAATAGTATATATTTTTATGTATGTGTATGTAAAACATACTGCTGGTTTTTTCAACCAGAGATGGCATTCCAGCTAAAGGAAATTAGGGCATCTCAGAGGGTTTCATCCCCTTTGCCCATCCTCATATCCAGAGTCGATCCTATTTATCTTTTAAGACTCAGTTCAAGGGTGATTTTTTCCCCAGGGAATCTATCTGGACACTCAACCATCCAAAGCCTGCAGGCTGCAACCCTGCTCACTGGGCTGTGTATTATAGCCCAACTCCATTGTTTTATAATTACCTAAGTGTTTGCCTTCCTCACCTAATCAAACACTTCAAACCATATATAATTCTTTCCTCTGTCCTTAGGGATACAGATTTTTAGGGATCTCCCCTTTTTTCTTGGTGGGGTCACTGGTAGAGATTAAACATCGTGTAGGGGTGAAGTGTGGGGTTCCAGCTCCATCCAACCGCATGTTCTCCATGAATGAAGTCAGCTGACTGGCTGAAACTCTGCGTTCAGGACCCAGTTGCTGGCAACCCCCTGTGTTTCTGTTTGTCCACATGGAAAGCAAACACTACTCACCTTCACAAAGAGGAAGGGAGCTTCTTTGAGCACCTCCCCACTTCTCCATCTGTAAAATGGGAATAATGAGAATTCAGGGCTTTTGAATTGCTTTCAATTTGGGGGCACAAGGATCCCCAAGCTTTAGTTAAGTAGCTATCATGCAGTGTGTGTGTGTGTATGTGCACAACACATAGGGTTCATTCTCTATTCATTTCTCTCTGATGCCTTACTGCCCATGAGGAATTACCCTGACATTCTAGGGTGTCTTTCCTTGAAGATGAGAAAACTGAGTTCCAAAGGAGGAAGGAGAATTGCTGTAAGATACAGAGCTTTGAAGGGATGGAGTTGGGGTTTCAACTCAGATCTGGCTGCAAATCCAATTCACTTTGTCACTAGGCAGAGACCTTAATTAGGTGTCTTAATGTGTCACCAAGCTTGTGGTTGCCATGGCTTGCCTCAGGCCTTTCATCTTTAGGTTGAGCAGGTTGGGCCAGATCAATGGTTCACAGTCTACTCTGTGGACTTCTATCATTAGAATTACTGATGGAGCTTTGTGAAAAACATACATGGCTGTGCACAGTGCCCACAGATTCTGATTTAGTTGATGCAGAGCAGGGCTCAACAATCTGTACTTGAAAAAAAAAAAAGTTCCAGATAATTTTGATACTCAGCTTGATTTGAAACCCCCAAAAGTATAACTTCTCCATCCTTCATGTAAATGGGGATCACCTAGGGATCTTGTTTAATGCAGATTCTATCTCGGAAGGACTGGGGAGGGGCCTGAGGTCCTGTATTTCTAACAGACTCCTAGATGCTGCTGATGCTGCTGGGAAGCCAGGGTTTGAATAGCAAGACCCTAGGCTGCATTGGACAGCGCTTCCAGCTCTGACATGTTAGGATTCTACTTTCTGGAGCGTTTTCTTAGCCTTTTCTTGCTAGTTCCTTTTTCTCTGCTGATATCTTTGTTTTGATTCGTCCTCTCTCTCCAGCCCCCACTCTACTTAGGAACACATATAAGTCTGGTGAGGCTGGCTTCCTGGCATTTCTCAATGTGTGGCTTTTCCATTTTCTACCATGTTTGAGTTCTTAGCTCATTCTTCCCCAGCACACAGACCCAGGCTGTGTCTTGGTCCAGACTCTGGCTGCTGTCACCGTGATGGTATGTGGTTATTGGGTTGCTCAGACATACCTAGATGATGAAGGTAAGTGAGGAGTTCCTCTGGCAGAGCAGCTTTGGTCCAGCCTTTGAGGTGAGAATGGCAGGAGGAGGTAGCAGGGACGTGCCTCACCCCAGAGGTAGAAGCAGGGGGATGTGTACACTTCTTAAGCCTCTTTCTGTTTTGTTCCTGTCTCCTCCTTTCCTCTCTACTGTATTGGACTCCCAGAAGACTCTCTACATCCTTTGGGGACTCTGTGACAGCTAGTGGCAGGGGAATGCCAGGGATGACTCACTCCTTGGTGCCTGGAGAGGTTGGAAAAGTTTGGCTGAGTGGGTCTCTAGGCTCTATGTGGAAAGACAGCCATGCTACTTGATGAGAGAGGTCCCTTTGTCTCCCTTTTCCTGTCCATTTTTCGAGTCTCAACGTTTTCACATTGTTGTATGACCATCTACACAAACACTAATTCTCCTAACCTGTCACATTGCTCCTCTTGCCTGAGATGTCCAGCCACTTCCTTGCTTAGAAAACTCTTCCTTTTGTTGCAGAACCAGCTCAAGTGTCACCTTCTGCAGGAAGCCTTTCTGCCTCTGCGGCAGAGCCACTCTCTCCCTCTGTGCATCTTGGAGACGTACGCTGTACACCAGAGCATGAATCCAACACAGACAAAGAAACATAAGATGGTGTCTGATGCTGCAGCAGACTGGAAGCAACGAGAGGCCAGGGACAAGCAAGGAGTCAGCACTCAGGAAATTAAGTCAGACCTCTTGGGGATGGGCTCAGACATAGGTGATTTTTTAAATCTCCCAAGGTTGGAAACCACTTGGCATGTCCATCCAGGATTGAGAACCACTTCTCAAGAGATGGGAATGAACCACATAGCCAGGGTCCTTTTTTTTTTTTTTTTTGCATGGATCTTATAGGGAGAAAGAGTCAGACTTGAGTAAATGAAAAAACAGAAGAGGGTGTTTCAGGCATGTGTGAAGGCCTGGTGGTGGGAACGCAAATGGCACATTTGAAGAATTGAAAGACCACTGGGGTTGGAGCTCTGAGAATGATGGTGAAAGAGGTGTGACTGAGCCTAGAGAAGTAGGTAGAGGCCAGATAGTGAGGGCTTACAGGCCATTTTGAAAGTTTTTTTTTTTTTTTAAATCTTAAAAGCAGTGAGTTGCTTCTAAAGTTTTAAGGAAGGGCTGAGACATGATGAGATTTACATTTCCAAAAGATCACTGACTGCTATGAGCAGAAGGGATTGGAGAAGAGACCAGTCAGGGGCCTGGTCATAGTCCAGGCTAGAGATGATGGTGATCTAGTGAAGAAAGTGCACATGTGGGACTGGGGGCCAAAGCAGCAAGTCTTCTTTGAGAAAGCAAAAAACTCAGGAAGCAGATGAAAGCTCTTGGCATCTCCCAGGCAAAACTACCATTTAAGTAAGAGTGTGTCTATGACTCTAGAAGGCATGGGTTGGGCCCTGTGATATATATATATATATATATATATATATATATATATATATATATATATATATATATATATAGAGAGAGAGAGAGAGAGAGAGAGAGAGAGAGAGAGAGAGAATGAGAATGAACTCCCAGGGTTCTGGTCCCAGCTCTGGAAGGAGGCAGACACCTGATACATCCCCAGAGACAACAGCTTCTAGCAGTGTACACAGGGCTCCTCCAGGTAAAGCCTCTCACGAAGGAACTGCATTTCCTGCTAAGAACTATTGAAGCTAAGGGTGGGAATAGTACTCTTAATTCGTCCGATACCAATACTGATCTAGAAACCTGGCCTTTAGCTCACAATATCAATGACATTGGGCATGGTTATTCTCTTTCTGTCACTCAAACTGCACAGGAAGCTCATCGAACTGCAAACCAGAAGGATCCTAAAGATACCATCACCAGAGCCATGTGTGGCTACGTTCAGATTTAGGATGGGATCATGTGGTTCATCTTGGGGTATTTACATTTGAGCACCTGGGCTCCCCTATGCTGGGAAGAGGAAAAAGTCACTGTAAATAGAACCAACTCAACTCACCTGCATCAGAGATATAGGATGAATATCCCCACAACCATGCAGCTGTTCTGTTACGTTAAAAGATAGCAGTCGCTTTGGCACCAACTGGTTGTGTTGCTTGGGTACACATCAGGCAGCTGTGAAGGGATCCAATAGTTGTATGGGATAGATCTTTGGCCGTGGCTTCTACCTGGGTGGTTGGGTCACTGCAGCCTGGGTTTTCCCTGGGCATAAGGGAGAATCCACCCCAAGATAACAAAAATTCTTCTCCTCAAGTCCAGAGAGACACATTCTGTTTTCCATGTAGGATCATTTGGCTGTCATCTTCGTTCCATCCATAGGCCTAGCCCTGGAGGACATTATAGCACCCATAGAAGCCCTTAATAAAGTCATCTGCTGAGCCTTAAATGCTAGCCAGCAAAGCCTGTCTTTACTTTTCTTTAATGGGAAAAGCCATTCCTCAAAACAGGAGGCACCTGTGCCCAGATCCGTAGTGTTCTATGTCCAGACCTGATGAGTCTGCGAAGGCATTGTCTTTGTTTGAATCACCTGATGATACAGTGAACACTCTGAGTGATCTGACCCCCAGCCTAGGGGACTTAATAAGTCTCAGTATTTCAGATTACAGGGCTTTTGGTGGAAAATCATGTAATCATTTGGAATCATTATTTTAATCTGCATTCTCTTGCGTGCGCCACTGTGGTATCTGCCCCCAGCAAGGCCACATGGCCACCGTATGAGCCACCTTCATGCTGGTGCAACCCCTTGCTGACCCCTCAGGGCATGTTGTGGAAAAAGGGGGTGTGTGAGATCATGAGAGTTCATCAAGAGAGATGAAACGCTGGGGAAGGTCACGGGGAGAACCTGACTGCCAGTTGACCTGAGAGCTGCATCCGGGCAGTTAGAGCTCCTCACCCCTCCCCTGACCTTAGGCCGGAAGTTCTCCCCTCCCTTCCCACAGCCCAGCCATTTTCAAGGATGCAGCCTTGAGAGAGCAACGTGTTGCTGAGATTATCTGGACAATATACACGTCTTTCTGAACTTGAAAGCCTCTTTATAAACTTGAAAATTCTGGCGGACAGGTGCGGAGACCTACTTGTCTTACAGCCACAGCTGACAAGACCGGTGGGTAAGATGACTTGCTTATTAAACCTGCCACCTACATACCTGGAGAGGCCTCTTTTCAGTCTCTCCCTGCCCCCCGTGTTTCAGGGCCAGTTTGTGGACCAAGAGGAGGGTTTCCTGTCCTTTTCCTCAGTGGCAGCTGAATTATGCTTTATATAAGTGGACAGTCTTGTGTGTTGATGACTTTCCTATTCTCCTTTATCCTTCACCAGCATTTTCCCTAATGTATCTTTTCTATATCTAATTATGTTTCGACTTTTGATTATTGTTGCACCTGAAGTGATACCAATTAACAGTAAATTTTCAACAATTGTATGCTTTTCAGGTTGTTTCTTTGGTTACTCAGTTATTTGTATTCTTTGGTTATGAATAGTGCTACTGTGAACATTTGTGTTCTGGCTTTTATGTAGACCTATGTTTCCTTAGTTATATACTTAAGAATGGAATTGTTGGGTCATATGGTGACTCTGTGTTTAACTTTTTGAGAAACTGCCAAACTGTTTTCCAAAATGGCTGCATTATTTTACAATCTCACCACCAAGGTGGGAGGGCTCACCTTTCTGTAATTTCTTGCCAACATTTTTTTATTTTAACCATCCTCATGAAAACAAAGTGGTGTCTCATTGTGGTTTTGATTTTGCACTTCTCTAATGACGTCGAATGTTTTTCATGGGCTAATTGGCCATTTGCATTTTTTATTTGGAAAAATGTCAATTCAAATCCTTTGTCCATTTTTAAGTTGGATTACTTGTCTAATTGAATGGTAAAATTTTTAAATATTCTTTTTTTTTTTTTAGGCGAGGCAACCCTTGGTTGACCTCACAGATTGACCTTGTCAGTTTACAATTCCTTATTTTTAAAATTTTTATGCCTACAGCACTTGGTCTTCCTAGGTGGTCTCCCATCCAAAGTACTAACCAGGCCTGACCCTGCTTAGCTTTATATATTCTTAATACAAATATCTTATATATATGATTCGTGTACATTTTCTCCCTTTCAGTGGGTTGTCTATTTACTCCCTTAATGGTATCTTTTAAAGTACAGAACTTTTTGATTTTGATGTAGACCCACTTATCCATTTATTTTCTTTGTGCTTTTGGTGTCATAACTAAGAACTGATTCCTTAATCCAGGTCATAAAGATTCACTCCCATGCTTTCTTCTAAGTGTAGTTTTAGTTTGTCCATTGATGTCTACAATCTATTTTGAATTAATTTTTTGTATGTGGTGTAAGGTAAAGATCTAACTTCATTCTTTAGCATTTGAGTATCCAGTTGTCCCAGCATTGTTTGTTGAAATCACTACTTTTTCTCTATTGAATTGTCCTGAAAGCCTTGTTGAAAATAAATTGACCAGGAATGTGAAGGTTTATTTGTGAGCTCTCAATTCTATCCCTTTAATCTGCATATCTAGCTTTGTGCCAGTAGTGCATTGTCTTACTTATTACAGTTTTGTAGTAAGTTTTGAAATCCGGAAGTGTGAGTCTTCCAATTTTGCTCTTCTATTTCAGAATGTAGTGGTTATTCTTGGTGCCTTGCAATTCAATGTGAATTTTAGAATCATTTTGTCATTTTCTGCAAAAAAAGACAGCTGAAATTTTGATGGGGATTGCATTGAATTTGAATTGTTTATTAGTTCTAATAGTACTCTTTTGGTGGATTTCTTAGGAATCTTTAAATATATAACATCTGTCATCTGCAAATAGAGATAATTTCACTTTTTTCTTTACAATCTGGGTGTCTTCTACTTCCTTTTCTAACTTAATTGTTCTGGCTGGAACATCTAGTACAATGTTGAATAGAAGTGGCAAGAGTGGACATGTTTATGTTATTCTTGATCTTAGAAGAGCAGGAATAGATCTTAGAAGAGCAGGGAGGATAGATAAAGGGACAGGGGAACTCACAAGAAAAACAGATCACATCCAGGTGGTTAGAGTGGACTAATATGAGAGGGACTTTTTGCAGATGATGTGGACATAGAGTAGAGAACGGTGCCACAGAGTGGAAAATAACATTCAAATAAAAAGCTCTGGCAATAAATGTATATGGTATAAATGAGTGAATAATAGTTTAGATGTAGTCATGATCCTATTTTTTAAAAATAATTATGTGACAATAAATGGAGAAGAAACTCTTGTAAAAAATGAGAGATACGAGGGAATCACTTTAATATTTGATATTATTCTAAAAGTCATATATTGTTTCAGTAAAAAAAACACATTGTTTACTAAACACCACTGAATTGTATACTTTAAATGATAAATTTTATGGTATATGAATTATATTTTAATGCAACATTAAAAAATAACACATCTTATTGAAAGAAAAAACAATTCACTAATCATAACTCTGCACAGAGAAGAATTTTCTAATGATAAGGCTGGCAGGAGAGTTGCCAGATTATTTTTAATGGTTTCATGTATATAAATTGAAAACTTACACACGTCAAAAAATCAAAAGGAAAACAGATGAATGAGAAGGGCAAAGTTTGCACCATATGTGTAAAGTTTAAAATTTGAACATAGAAAGGACTTATACAAGTCTTTAAAATAGTCAAATGACATGAATAAATAATGAACAGAAGAATAAACAAAATTTATTTACAGACAACAGTTAGTATGCAAAAAACTCTTAAAAAGTGGTACTATATTTTGCTTATTATATTAGCAATTAAAAAAATTAAAATAGAAAGTACTGGTAGGATGCAGAGAAAGGAGAACTCTCACAGAATGTCAGCTAGAATGCAAGTCATCAATTGTATTGTAAATGCTTTAGGCAAGATGTATCATGAGCCAGAAAAGCTGTTCCACCCAGCAGTTCCATTCCTTAACATTTATTTTTAAGAACCTAGGAAGATCTATATAGATGGTTTATTCACAACAATTTTTATTGTGTTATTATTTATAATACTAAAAATAATTTTCAAAATCTACCCAGAATGGAAGATTATTTATAAATATGGCACCTGCTTCTGCTATAATATTATGAAATATTTATAAATATTTAATAATAGTAATAGTGTAGAAAACATTTCATGTTATCAGACCACATGAAAAACCAGCATCTTAACAATATAAGATAAATTTATAGAGAAAAGGGCCTTACGAATTTGCATAAAGTATTCATACTGGTTTTTTAAAGAAGACACTAAACATTTTTTCTTTATACTTTAGACATTTACTGTAATGATATAAATGATTTCTCAGCTGAAGAAAAAAATAAAACAGTTTAAAAAAAATAGTGGTCATAACTGACAAATGAGAAACAAAATCACTTGTCAGAGACAAAGATCTGATCCCAGATATGTGACAGAAGACAAATATCTTAATCTTTCTGTTCCTAGGATCCTTTTCTAAAATATCATTGCCCTATCAGACCACATGCAGATTCTGCCTACTTGGTGACTTGGTGTCATACTGTCAATGCTGAGACAAGTGAGTAAATTTATTCCAAGGCAGGGTCAGAATTAGTCCCTGACTTGGAAGAAACATATATAGTACAATATATGGGTGATGTATTATGTAATTGTGCACTGGAAACCTATATACTTTGATCAGCCAATGCCAACCCCAATAAATTTAATTAAAAAAAAAAAAAGACAAAAGAATTGGTCCCTGAAAAGCCCAGTGACTAGAATGAACTCCTAATCTGCTTGGTCTTGCCAACATTTCTTGTTGGGGGAGAATTTATAGTCCTACAACATGCTTCTATTGGGTTTGCCCCTAGAAGCCAAGTGTTTGTTGGTATTTTTAGTATTCCTGGTGTATACTAAACTCTGTAACTAAGGATCAAATCTACTTGGAAACATATACACCCATCAAGTATCTTGTAGGGACTGCTAGTCACTCACACTCTCCAGGTTGGGGCTCTGATCTTGGCCTGCTTTCCTATTCTAGTCCTGCAGAGTCAAAGTCTTCATTTCTTTTGCATCTGTATGTAAAGCTAAGCATCTAGGTTGTTTTGAATATGAGGCTTTCAAATTCACAATGGTCATGTTCAGGGAAGAAGGGATGCTGGGAAGACTGGGCTTCTACACTGGGAAATATTTTTAATGGGGTGGAACATCTTACCTAACCAAAGAGTCTCCACAAAGCCCCCTTCATGTCCCTGTTCCTCAGGCTGTAGATAAAGGGGTTCAGCATGGGAGTCACCATTGTATACATCACAGATGCCACCATTCCAGTGTCTGCTGAGTAGGATGATGAAGGTTGGAAATAGACCAGAAAAACAGTTCCATAGAAGAGAGTGACCACTGACAGGTGAGAACCACAGGTAGAGAAGACTTTGTGCTTCCCATCAGCAGAGGGGACCCTGAGAATGGTATGGACAATGTGGACATAAGAGACCAGGATACAGACAAGAGGGACCACTCCTGAGAGGACTGCTTCAGCAAACATCATGATTTGAAAAGCATGGGTGTCTGAGCAGGCAAGTTTGAGTAGTGGGAGAAGATCACAGAAGAAATGGGGGATGGAATGAGAGGCACAGAAAGAGAACTGAGACATCAGGAGAGTGAGTGAGAAGGCCAGGATGTGACTGCAGAGCCAGGATGTGGCAACCAGCAATACACAGCGTTGGGGACACATGATCATGGTGTAGTGTAGAGGAAGACAGATGGCCACGTAGTGGTCATATGCCATCACAGCCAGCAGGAAGTCATCTAGCAGAGCCAATGCCATGAATAAATACATCTGCACGAGGCACCCAGTGTGGGAAATGGTATGGTGTCGTGTATGGATGTTCACTAGCAGGTTGGGAACAATGGTGCTAGAAAAGCAGGTATCGACGAAGGACAAGTTGGCCAGGAAAAAGTACATGGGGGTGTGGAGATGGTGGTCAGTAACTATGGCCAGGATGATGAGCAGGTTCCCCAACATGGTGACCAGGTACATGACCAGGAAGAGCCCAAAGAGGAGCGGCTGCTGCTCTGGGTGTTCGGAGAAGCCCAGGAGCAGGAAGTCAGTGATGCTGGTTTGGTTTCTAATATCCTTTGAAGGCAGAGAAATTAGAGAAGAATTTTTCTTAAATAAAGATTAGCTCTAAATATTAAAGAGTCTAAAGACTTTGGTCTGTTTTTCTTGATTCCTGGAAGAGGTCACTGAGCTTCTCTAGAAGTGTAAGTCTGGTGACTGCGGACTATGATAATGATGCTTCAGAGTGGAGATGTAGTTTGGGTTCTAGATTACTATAATATGGCCAGCATTGTGATGGATTGTCTAAATGAGATTGAAATGGGATTCATGTGATAGAACCTCTTTAAAATAATTCACTTAAAAAAACTTTAGAACAACTTTAGTCTTAATTTCATTATCTTAGTATTGAGCTCATTTTGGGGTCATGCATATACTAAGATTTACTGGGCAAAACAAGTTGCTCTGTGTATGTGCGTGAGTGTATATTGAGGGACATGGCAGCATTGTAGAGGTGGGCTGGGAACCCATTCATTGTCCTTTATTCTCAGTCTGACTTGGTAGTTACTTGACATTGAGTCTCTGCTTTCTAGTTTGTGACCATGTGTAACTGCTTCAGAGAGTTGTTGAAGTCATAATTAAGACAACATCTATGGTACTGTCAGGGAGAATGATGCAACTGTCATTGTCAGCAGTCAATATGATATGTGATCCTGAGACACACGATGTCATGGAAAAGCATTGGGTGACCTGCTTACAGCTCTGTTCCTTACGTGTCTTTTAATCTTGGGAAATGGTTTACTCCCTCTGACTCTTCCTTTACTTATCGATTTGTTATATATTGATAACAACCCTACCTGATGGGCTTGTTGGAGAGACCAGATGCTGGAATCAGTTGAAGGTTTTTCATCAACCATGATGTGCAATCAAGACGAGAAATTCCAGTGTTCCTGTTCGATAGTGTGGAGGAATAAATTTAGTGAACTGTCAGCGTCAGCATGTGCTAATGTCACATTTATTTAGAGTCATGATTAAAAATGCAACATATATTCTGGAGTCTGACAGAATTTTCCCACTCTTATTCTTGATGTTACCTTGAGAAAGTCACTTAGACCATTTTGGGCTTTAGTTTCTATGTCTGCTTAAATGAGCAATAAGACAGTTTACTGTATAGAGTGATTATAAAGATCAAATTAGATTTGCAAAAGATTATATAATATATAGATGTCAGCTGTTTCACATTGAGTGCTCGATAGTATAATCTGTTATTTTTATTGTCATTTTTAATCAAATAAAGGTGCTCTGTTGTTGTGTCCTGGTCACTGCCTAGAGGTTGGGCTTGTGAACTGTGAGATGTCAGTACAAAAGTCGTCACCATCTTTATCATCAGTACCATTTTTGAAAGGTTGTAACTACTTAGAACCATGAATGGCAAAGCGTTTGTTTTGGCATCTGGAAACCACATGTAAACGTGGTCTAGACGCTTATTCCTCAGAGCTCTCCATTATTAACTGTATAATGGGAATAAATCTATCTTGATACTTATTTGCTGGCTCAAATTTTAAGAAAAAGAAAGTCTGTGACCAGGGTTAGTAAACCTTAAGTGGATGTCGATGGATTAATTACTGGTGGGTACCTGGCTTTGTACTTGAGAGTGATCCTGGGAACCATGCCTGCCTGAGGGGACTGAGAGATTCATGCTTTGTCAGTGCACAAGTGCTCTGTGCTGTTCCTGATGGACTTTGGGGAAAGAGGTCTGATTAGCTCCTCTACATGCAGTTAAAGTTTAGTAAACTCATTCTGCACAATGCCATCAGTCTGGACCATTAAGGATGTGATGACCACTAGAAGTGGATGCCCGTCATGGTGATCAGAAGCACCAGAATCTGATTGGCAGGTAGGGATGTAGGAGAGAAACAGAAAAGGAAAAAAAAAAACGGATATCTATGGGCTGGGCTGTGTGTGTGTGTGTGTTTGTTCTATGGGCTGTGTGTGCATGTGTGTGTGTGTGCCCAAGTGTGTGCTCAGGTGAGTCTTTGGTAGACTCTGCTCTCTCTTTCCATGCCTATGCCTCAGTTCTTACCTGGAGATACTGGCCAGCCTCCAACTGTGACACCTCCAAGCGGGAGATTGGGTTCACGGTCACATTATCTGCCCAAGAAGTCATGGTTGGAGTCGTAGAACTTTTACCCATCTGTAGGAACAGCAGAGACTGAAGACTCAGGTGTTTGGTGGTAGTACAGGCACAGGAGCCGGGAGGAGCTCTGACTTTTCCCGGGTAGTGTCTCCTGGGAGCCATTCCCAGACCTCCTAGTTAGAGATGAGATGGGGCAGATGTCCAACCTCTCACCTGTGCCCTCTAGACTTGGCCCCCTGAGTTCCAGATTATTTTATTCAAAATGACCACGGTTGCGATCCATGGGAGCACTCCTGGTTATGCTGTTGGATGAAGTTGGCTTGGATTCATTCTCCCAGTCTAATCCTGAATAGGGCCCTTCTCTCAAGTTCTAATTAGAGCCCAGTCCTCAAGCATGAAATAGTTTACTACCAAAGGAAGTCAAAAATAAAAGTAAATACATGAGAGGGCACAATCATTGCCTTCAAATGTCGCGTAGAAATAGCAATATTATTTTCAAAGAACCAGAGAACAGAGATAAGAATAATAAGTGCACTCTACATAGGCCCAGGGCGAGATCTCTGAATTTATTTATTTTTGTTGTAAATATAACTTATGTACAATGAGTGTATTGAGTATGTACGTGCTGCTTAACGTGTAATAAAATTAATGAGCATTCTCTTACCCCTCAGCTGAAATAGTATACAGATCAGTCCCTTTGACCCTGCCTGCCCCTGTTTTCAACATATTCCTTCCTCCTCCTTTAGAGAAACCACCATGGTGAATGTTATCCACCATCTTCTTCTTTTCCTTTGTAGTTTTGCCACACAGGCATTGTTGTGGGAGGTCACCGGGAGGACATGAAGGCAGGTTGTCCTGAGAGCTAGACCCAGACAGTCGGAGGCTCCTCTTTCCTCCCCTGCCTTGGACTGGAAGTTTTCCTCTTTGTTCCCACCATTTCCAAGGAGATGGCCTTAAAGAGCAACTTGACATTGAGACCATCTGGACCCTCTATGTGTCTGAACCCAGTTAACGCCTCTCTGTAAAGTTGAGGATATTGTCAGGAGGGTAGGGAGAACTTACTGGTCTCCTGGAGCCTAAGGCCAGCCACTTAAGTATTTTCTTTGCTTGGTAAACTCACCACCTCCCAATCCAGAGAGGGCTGATGTTCTTCATTCTTTCCTGGCCCTTGGACTAACAGGGCCAGTTTGCACACCGATATGTATATGTGTCTAAACTGTGTGCAGCAGGCTGTGACTTTGTCCCTTTTTGTTATTTCTGAGAATAGAAATTACATATTTTTTTGTTGTCTTCTGTGAATGGCTTATGTGCTCAGCATTGTTTTTTAAAGATTTATCCACATGAATGCATAGAGCCGAAGGGCACTCATGTTCACCATTATCCTGTATAAATTCTTGTCATCCAATCTGAATTTCAGATTTCAGAACTGTTGGTTTTGAGGTTATGCACATGTTGTGTACAATTCCTCTGCAGTTTCTGGGGAGCATTCCATAAACAAATACATAATGTTTTCTCAATGGAATTAATAAATATTTACACCTAGTCCCAGTAATACATTCTATTCATTGCCTCATGTAAATTCTGAGCATGTGTTCCGGCTAGATAAGTTCACTTCAAAAATGTTTATTTTGTCTGAGCTTTGGTATGTTAGAAACGTGTATAGATATTGTGGTGGGTAGTAGTATTTTGTTGTGTGTATTTCAAAAAATGAAATAGTGGAGTATAACACATACAGAAAACTGTGCAAAGCACAAACTGATCACCCAAGAAATTATGGGGAGCTAATAACCTATGTACTACTATCCTGATTTAGAAGTAGAACATTGATTGCGCACAGGTCTCAAGCTTCTTTTGTATATTCTGCTAATCATTACTTTTCTCCCCTCAAAGTAAAATCATCCCTGTCCTCCTTGTAACATTTAATTTTAGTTTAGCCTGTTTTTCAACTTTATGTAAATAAATTCATATATTATGTATTCTATGGCTTCTCTTGTTCAATTTTACTTTTTTAGATTCATCTACGTAACTCTATGTGGTGGTCATTTGTTCATTTCCATTGCTGTGAGTTGCATCATGTATGACAACATCATGCATACTCATGCAATTTATTGTTGAAGGAACAGTTGGCTGTTTGATTATTAGGAATAATGTTGCGATGATCATTCTTGTATGTGTTCTTGGTGCACACATGCATTCCTTTGTGTTGTGTGCATATCTAGGAGTTGAATTGCTGGGTTCTAGAATGTCCACGTCTTCAGTATACAATGTCAAACCAACTTCCAAAGAGATTGTACCAGATTGCACTCTACGAGCAATTTCTGGCACACCACAACCTTGCTAACATTTGGTGGCATCAGCCTTTTTCACTGTAGTCATTTTGGTGTGTGTGTGTATTGGGGGGTGTCTTCTGATAATTTGATTTTTAATTTAGTGATTAATAATGAGTTTAAGTATCTTTTATATACTTATTAAAAATTATAATTTCCTAATTTTAAAATAACTTTCAAAATTTTCACTTTTTCATTTATTTATCTATCATATTCTAATTTATAAAAGTATTTAAATATCCTTGATACCAGTCCTTCATTGATTATATACACTAAAAACATTTTCTGTTTGTGGTTTGTCTTTTTCCACTTTTAAAACAGTGCAGTTTGCTAAGTAAATGGCACATACAGAAAACAGCACGAAATGTATATATGCTACCGAAAAAACTATTATAAATTTTTTGTTTTTATGATTGAATTCATTACTACATCTCATTTTCTTGTTGCTTTATTTGTGTCTGATTTAAGAGGTCCTTTTTTCCTTGAGAAGGAAAATACTTTCTAGCATTCTCTTCTAAAAGCCTTATAATTTTGCCTTTCATAATTAATTCTTTGGTATCTGGAGTTGAAGTTTGTGTATGTTCACAAGTTGGAAGGGGCTATTTTTTTTTACATGAAGACATATAATATTAATTTAAATGGCTCATGTATTGACTCTTTTGAATTGCAATTGTATAAAAATGTCCTCTGTGACTAAAATGCAGATTTTCTTCCTTTAGAGAATTTACATCTTTTATTTATTTTTCTCACCTTACTACTGGATGTGACCTCAAGTATATGTGGGGTAGTAGAGGTGAGAGCTGGTATTTTGTCTTTTTCTTCGTTTGGGTAGGAAAGATTTAAGTGTATAATTATTACTCATACATGCTGTACTGTTGAAAAAGGGTAACTTTTTCAGACTAAAATGTATCTTCTAGACCTCGAGTGGGGAGCACCCAATGAAATATACAGATGTTATACTATAAAGTTGTACATCTGAAATTTATAGAATTTATTAGCCAATGTTACCTCAATCAATTAGATAAAAAATATTTTAAATTGACCAAAAGAAAAGTAAATCTATCTTAAAAAGAGCTGCTTCTATTTCTGGTTTTGCTAAGAGAACTTTTTAAAAAAGATTTTTATTAAAATATAGCTAATATATAATATTTTATTAGTTTCAGGTGTACATCATAGTTATTCAATATTTATATCTTTAAAGAAGTGATCATCATAAATGCAGCAATAATCTGGTCCCTTACCACACTTGAATAAAATTATTGACTTATTCCCCATATCATACGTTACATCCCCATGACTTATTTGTTTTATACCTGGAAGTTTGAACCTCTTATACTACTTCACCTTCCCCACCCATTTTTTCACTTAGAGGACTTTTTAATGAGTGGATATTGTTTTACATCCAATGTATTTTTCTTGTCTCTATTGAGGTGCTATTTTCATATCATATAATTTTGGTCCTTTGCTTCTATAAATATATAAATAGATTTTGATTAATTTTCAAAATATGGGTATGAATGACATTAATTTCAGGTGTACAATGTGGTAATTCAATATTTGTATATATTGTGAAATGATCACAATAACTCAACATCCGTCATCCATACAATGACATTTTTTTCTTGTGATGAGGACTTTTAAGATTTGCTCTCTTAACAAATATTTCTGTGGATAGGAATTTAACTTTCAAATGTGCAATTCAATAATATTAACTATGGTCACCATGACGTACATTATACTCCCATGAGTTCTGAAATATTAAAAGTAACAGAAAGACCTAGAAGTAAGATTGGAACTAATACATTTCATAGAAGAAAATGCAGGTTCTAAATATATGGATCTTGGTTTTAGAGAGATTTTATGAATGTGACATCAAAAGGCAACACAGGTAAAATTGAAATTAAATGAATGGGACTATGTCTAACTGAAAAGCTTCTGTGCAGAATGAGAAACCATCAACAAAACAGAGAGGCAACTAACAATGGAAAAGATATTTTCTTTTTATCCCTCTCCCCCAGTTTTTATTACATTTATTGGGGGTAACATTGGTTAATACAATTATATAATTTTCAGGTGTACATTACAATTTGACATCTATACATTCTATTGTGATTACCACCAAAGTTCAGTTTCCTTCAGCTACCATATAGTTGATCCCCTTTACCCACTTCACTCTCCCCCTGTCCCCTATATTTGACCACCTTTACCCCATCTATCACACTTCTTCTCCCCTACCTCCTATCCTCTGGTAACCACTAGTCTAAAGTTCATGTCCGTGAGTCTCTGTTTATGTGTCCTGTTCCTTTATTGCTTTTAGGTTTATATCCCACATATAAGTGCTATCATGTGATTTTCAACTATTTTTTGTCCTGCTTCTTTCACTTAGCATGAGTATCTCGAGTTCCATCCATGTTGTTGCAGATGGCAGTATTTCATTGTATATATGTACCACAGCTTCTTTGTCCAATTATCTGTTGTAGGACATTTTGGGTTGCTTCCATGTCCTGGCCACTGTGAATAATGATGCTATGAACATCAGTGTGCAAATATCTTTACAAATATGAGCTTTCAAGTCTTTGGAGTAAATACCCAGTAGAACGATTGTTGGATCATATGGTAGATTAATTCTTAGTTTTTTGAGGAACCTCCATACTGTTTTCTATAGCGGCTGTACCAATTTACAATCCCACAAGCAGTGTATGAGGGGTCCTATTTTTCCACATCCGGGAGAAGATATTTTCCAATAATGCCTCCGATAAGGAGCTATTATCCAAAATGTATAAAGTACTCATACAACTCAACAACAAAAAAGTCACAATCCCATGAAAAGATGGGCAGAAGGAGTGAATAGGCACTCCTCTGAAGAAGACATACAAATGGGCAACAGACATATAAAAAGGTGCTCAACCTCACTGCTATTAGGGAAATGCAAATCAAAACTACTATGATATACTACCTCACACCTTTTTGATGACTATTATTAACATGACTTGTAACATAAAGTGTTGGAAAGGTTATGGGGATAGAGGAACTCTTATACACTGCTGGTGGATTGGTAAATTGATACAGCTTTTATGGAAAACAGTGTGGAGGCCCCTTAAAAAATAAAAATGGAATTACCTTATGATCAGCAATCTCTCTCCTGAATGTCTGCCTCCGAAATTAAAAACATGTATATTTGTAAAGATATTTGTACCACAGTGTTCATTGCAACATTATTCATGGTGGCCAAGACAAGGAAACAACAAAAGAGGTCTTCAATACATGATTTGTTAAAGAAGATGTAATGCATATATACAATGAAATATTAGTCAGCCAGAAGAAAAGTTGAAATAGGGCCATTTGCCACAACATAGATAAATCTTGAAATAATCATGCTAAGGTAATCATGCTAAGTCAGACAGAAAAAGTAGAGAACCAAATGATGTCAATTATATGTGGCATATAAACCTGAAAGGAACAATGAACAAGACAAATGATCAAAAACTCAGAGACAACAGTTTAGTGGTTACCAGAGGGAAAGAGGGGAGGGGGAAATATAAATAAGAGTGAAGAGGTCAAATATATAATAATGGTAGGAAATTTGACTTGGGTAATGAGCACACAATGCAATATACATATGACATATTATTGAATTGTATGTTGAAACTTACATAATTTTATTAACCAGTGTCACCCCAATAAATTTAAACAAAAAATGAAATGACAACCTGGAAATGATATAAAATATTATAGGGATAGTGAGTGTTTTTTTTTATTTGTTTAAGTTTTACAAATTTAATAATCATGTCTTGTTCTGTTGTAGGGAAAATCAAATCAACCAAATTTGAGTTAAGGAGCCAAGGAATCAAGAACTTTTCTATAACTCATAATCACTCACTGTCAGAGTCTTAGATCTAATCCCAACTGTGAGATTTCAGAACAGTCCTCTAATCTATCTGTACTCTGCTTCCTCTTCTATAATTATTCTTGCTCTCCTCTTCACAGCAAATGTTGTATCTGTTTGGATGTTAACCACAATGAATGAATTGCTTCCAAGCTAGCCTTGAAACTCAGAGCCGATGACCCTCTCAGGTCTTGTCAGCATGTCTTGTAGTTTGGGGGGATGTGTGAGTCAGAGACTGAGCTGCTAACTGGGCTACCTCTTAGACCTAAATTCTGTTGGGTGTCATTTATTTGGTAGCCCCAGTCTCTGGTCTGAATCTGGTTGGACACCTATACGCGTTAATCAGTTCACCCTGTAGGGATCACTGGCTCCTCCCTTTTCCAGGCTGCAGCCTGTCCTAGGCCAGTGGACCTCATTCCAGTTCTACCAACGTAAGCATTTTCCATTTGTTAAAACTGCTCCATAGTTGGTTAGATAGAGGAGATGTGGTATATTTATACAGTGTAATATTACTCTGTCATAAAAAAAGATGAAATCCTTCCATTTGCAACAACCTAATTAGATCTTGAGATTATCATGCTAAACAAAATAAGTCAGAATAAGCAGAGAAGCATATATCACTCTTATTTGGGATATAACACTGAAAGCAACAATGAACGAGACAAACAAACAAGAACTCATTGACACAGACAACAGTTTAGTGATGACCAAACAGAAACAGGAAAGGAAGTGATGCAGATGAGGAGGAAGGACATTAAATAAATGGTGATGAAAGGCAATTTAATATTGGATGGTGAACATACGATGCAATTTATGTATAACGTAGTATTGAATTGTTTGCTTGAAATCTATATAATTTTACTAACCAAGTTATGCCAATAATTTAATAAAATATTTTTTTAAAAAAACTGCTTTGAGGCTGAGTGTCCATCCTGGCTTGAAACTGGGTTTTCAGAATTACCTAGAGAAGTCCAGGGGCAAAAAATTTCAAGAGTCTGAGCTTCCAGGCTGGGGAAGGCCTCTTTATTGAGTAGAGTATCTTCTCCATCCCAAGAGTCTCCACAAAGCCCCCTTCATGTCCCTGTTCCTCAGGCTGTAGATAAAGGGGTTCAGCATGGGGGTCACCATTGTATATATCACAGATGCCACCATTCCAGTGTCTGCTGAGTACGAGGATGAGGGCTGGTAGTACACCAGAAAGAGTGTCCCATAGAAGAGAGTGACCACTGACAGATGAGAGCCACAAGTAGAGAAGACTTTGTGCTTCCCCCCAGTAGAGGGGACTCTGAGGATGGTATGGATGATGTGGGCATATGACACTACCACAGAGGTGAGAGGAATCATGCCTGAGGGAATAGCTTCAGTTAACATTGTGACTTGAAAGAATTGGGTGTCTGAGCATGCAAGTTTAAGGAGTGGGGTAAATCACAGAAGAAGTGCTGGATGGAATGGGAGGCACAGAAAGAGAACTGAGACATCAGGAGAGTGAGTGAGAAGGCGAAGAGGTGGGAACAGAGCCAGCATGCAGTGACCAGCAGCAGACAGCGTTGAGGACACATAATCATGGTGTAGTGTAGAGGAAGACAGATGGCCACATAGCGGTCATATGCCATCACAGCCAGCAGGAAGTCATCAATCATGGTTAATGCCATGAAGAAATACATTTGCATGAGGCACCCAGTGTGGGAGATGGTGTGGTGCTGTGTATGGATGTTCACCAGTAGCTTGGGGACAATGGTGCAGGAGAAGCAGGTATCAATGAAGGACAGGTTGGCCAGGAAAAAGTACATGGGGGTGTGGAGATGGTGGTCAGTACCTATGGCCAGGATGATGAGCAGGTTCCCCAACACGGTGACCAGGTACATGGCCAGGAAGAGCCCGAAGAGGAGCGGCTGCTGCTCTGGGTGTTCGGAGAAGCCCAGAAGCAGAAAGTCAGAGTCTCTGGTGTGATTTCTAATTTTCTTTGAAGGCAGAGAAATTAGAGAAGGATTTTTCTTAAATCAAGATTAGCTCTAAATATTCAGAGTCTAAAGACTTGGTTCTGTTTTTTTTTGATCCCTAGAAGAGGCCACTGAGCATCTCTAGAAGTGTCAGTCTGGTTTGCACACACGTATACATGGTGGCTGTGGATTATGATAATGATGCTTCAGAGCGGAGATGTAGTTTGGATTCTAGATTACTATAATATGGCCAGCATTGTGATGGATTGTCTAAATGAGATTGAAATGGGATTCATGTGATAGAACCTCTTTAAAATAATTCACTTCAAAAAAACTTTAGAACAACTTTAGTCTTAATTTCATTATCTTAGTATTGAGCTCATTTTGGGGTCATGCATATACTAAGATTTACTGGGCAAAACAAGTTGCTCTGTGTATGTGTGTGAGTGTATATTGAGGGAGATGGCAGCATTGTAGAGGTGGGCTGGGAACCCATTCATTGTTCTTTATTCTCAGTCTGACTTGGAAGTTACTTGACATTGAATCCCTGCTTTCTAGTTTGTGACCATGTGTAACTGCTTCAGAGAGTTGTTGAAGTCATAATTAAGACAACATCTATGGTACTGTCAGGGAGAATGATGCAACTGTCATTGTCAGCAGTCAATATGATATGTGATCCTGAGACACACGATGTCATGGAAAAGCATTGGGTGACCTGCTTACAGCTCTGTTCCTTACGTGTCTTTTAATCTTGGGAAATGGTTTACTCCCTCTGACTCTTCCTTTACTTATCGATTTGTTATATATTGATAACAACCCTACCTGATGGGCTTGTTGGAGAGACCAGATGCTGGAATCAGTTGAAGGTTTTTCATCAACCATGATGTGCAATCAAGACGAGAAATTCCAGTGTTCCTTTCGATAGTGTGGAGGAATAAATTTAGTGAACTGTCAGCGTCAGCATGTGCTAATGTCACATTTATTTAGAGTCATGATTAAAAATGCAACATATATTCTGGAGTCTGACAGAATTTTCCCACTCTTATTCTTGATGTTACCTTGAGAAAGTCACTTAGACCATTTTGGGCTTTAGTTTCTATGTCTGCTTAAATGAGCAATAAGACAGTTTACTGTATAGAGTGATTATAAAGATCAAATTAGATTTGCAAAAGATTATATAATATATAGATGTCAGCTGTTTCACATTGAGTGCTCGATAGTATAATCTGTTATTTTTATTGTCATTTTTAATCAAATAAAGGTGCTCTGTTGTTGTGTCCTGGTCACTGCCTAGAGGTTGGGCTTGTGAACTGTGAGATGTCAGTACAAAAGTCGCCACCATCTTTATCATCAGTACCATTTTTGAAAGGTTGTAACTACTTAGAACCATGAATGGCAAAGCATTTGTTTTGGCATCTGGAAACCACATGTAAACGTGGTCTAGACGCTTATTCCTCAGAGCTCTCCATTATTAACTGTACAATGGGAATAAATCTATCTTGATACTTATTTGCTGGCTCAAATTTTAAGAAAAAGAAAGTCTGTGACCAGGGTTAGTAAACCTTAAGTGGATGTCGATGGATTAATTACTGGTGGGTACCTGGTTTTGCACTTGAGAGTGATCCTGGGAAACATGCCTGCCTGAGGGGACTGAGAGATTCATGCTTTGTCAGTGCACAAGTGCTCTGTGCTGTTCCTGATGGACTTTGGGGAAAGTGGTCTGATTAGCTCCTCTACATGCAGTTAAAGTTTAGTAAACTCATTCTGCACAATGCCATCAGTCTGGACCATTAAGGATGTGATGACCACTAGAAGTGGATGCCCGTCATGGTGATCAGAAGCACCAGAATCTGATTGGCAGGTAGGGATGTAGGAGAGAAACAGAAAAGGAAAAAAAAAAATGGATATCTATGGGCTGGGCTGTGTGTGTGTGTGTGTGTGTGTTCTATGGGCTGTGTGTGCATGTGTGTGTGTGTGCCCAAGTACGTGCTCAGGTGAGTCTTTGGTAGACTCTGGTCTGTCTCTCCATGCCTATCTATGCCTCAGTTCTTACCTGGAGATACTGGCCAGCCTCCAACTGTGACACCTCCAAGCGGGAGATTGGGTTCACGGTCACATTATCTGCCCAAGAAGTCATGGTTGGAGTCGTAGAACTTTTACCCATCTGTAGGAACAGCAGAGAGTGAAGACTCGGGTGTTTGGTGGTAGTTCAGGCACAGGAGCCGGGAGGAGCTCTGACTTTTCCCGGGTAGTGTCTCCTGGGAGCCATTCCCAGACCTCCTAGTTAGAGATGAGATGGGGCAGATGTCCAACCTCTCATCTGTGCCCTCTAGACTTGGCCCCCTGAGTTTCAGATTATTTTATTCAAAATGACCACGGTTGCGATCCATGGGAGCACTCCTGGTTATGCTGTTGGATGAAGTTGGCTTGGATTCATTCTCCCAGTCTAATCCTGAATAGGGCCCTTCTCTCAAGTTCTAATTAGAGCCCAGTCCTCAAGCATGAAATAGTTTACTACCAAAGGAAGTCAAAAATAAAAGTAAATAGATGAGAGGGCACAATCATTGCCTTCAAATGTCATGTAGAAGTAGCATTATTTTTAATGAACCAGAGTACAGAGATAAGAATAATATGTGCACTCTACATAGGCCCAGGGCGAGATCTCTGAATTTATTTATTTTTGTTGTAAATATAACTTATGCACAATGAGTGTATTAAGTATGTACGTGCTGCTTAAGGTGTAATAAAGTTAATGCTCATTCTCTCACCCCTCAGCTGAAATAGTATACGGATCAGTCCCTTTAACCCTGCCTGCCCCTGTTTTCAACATATTCCTTCCTCCTCCTTTAGAGAAACCACATGGTGAATATTGTCCACCATTTTCTTCTTTTCCTTTGTAGTTTTGCCACATAGGCATTGTTGTGGGAGGTCACCGGGAGGACATGAAGGCAGGTTGTCCTGAGAGCTAGACCCAGACAGTCGGAGGCTCCTCTTTCCTCCCCTGCCATGGACCGGAATTTCTCTCCTCTGTTCCCGCCATTTCCAAGGAGATGGCCTTAAGAGAGCAACTTGACATTGAGACCATCTGGACCCTCTATGTGTCTGAACCCAGTTAATGCCTCTCTGTAAAGTTGAGGATATTGGCAGGAGGGTAGGGAGAACTTACTGGTCTCCTGGAGCCTAAGGCCAGCCACTTAAGTAAGTTCCTTTGCTTGGTAAACTCACCACCTCCCAATCCAGAGAGGGCTGATGTTCTTCATTCTTTCCTGGCCCTTGGACTAACAGGGCCAGTTTGCACACCGATATGTATATGTGTCTAAACTGTGTGCAGCAGGCTGTGACTTTGTCCCTTTTTGTTATTTCTGAGAATAGA
The DNA here is from genome assembly GCA_030015415.1 of Cynopterus sphinx. Lineage (NCBI taxonomy): Eukaryota > Metazoa > Chordata > Mammalia > Chiroptera > Pteropodidae > Cynopterus > Cynopterus sphinx. The sequence continues at coordinate 121,824,223 of CM057385.1, read as the reverse complement.
AATTACATATTTTTTTGTTGTCTTCTGTGAATGGCTTATGTGCTCAGCATCATTTTTAAAGATTTATCCACATGAATGCATAGAGCCGAAGGGCACTCATGTTCACCATTATCCTGTATAAATTCTTGTCATCCAATCTGAATTTCAGATTTCAGAACTGTTGGTTTTGAGGTTATGCATATGTTGTGTACAATTCCTCTGTAGTTTCTGGGGAGCATTCCATAAACAAATACATAATGTTTTCTCAATGGAATTAATAAATATTTACACCTAGTCCCAGTAATACATTCTATTCATTGCCTCATGTAAATTCTGAGCATGTGTTCCGGCTAGATAAGTTCACTTCAAAAATATTTATTTTGTCTGAGCTTTGGTATGTTAGAAACGTGTATAGATATTGTGGTGGGTAGTAGTATTTTGTTGTGTGTATTTCAAAAAATGAAATAGTGGAGTATAACACATACAGAAAACTGTGCAAAGCACAAACTGATCACCCAAGAAATTATAGGAAGTAATAACCTATGTACTACTATCCTGATTTAGAAATAGAACATTGATTGCGCACAGGTCTCAAGCTTCTTTTGTATATTCTGCTAATCATTACTTTTCTCTCCTCAAAGTAAAACCATCCCTGTCCTCCTTGTAACATTTAATTTTAGTTTAGCCTGTTTTTCAACTTTATGTAAATAAATTCATATATTATGTATTCTATGGCTTCTCTTGTTCAATTTTACTTTTTTAGATTCATCTACGTAACTCTATGTGGTGGTCATTTGTTCATTTCCATTGCTGTGAGTTGCATCATGTATGACAACATCATGCGTACTCATGCAATTTATTGTTGAAGGAACAGCTGGCTGTTTGATTATTAGGAATAATGTTGCAATGATCATTCTTGTATGTGTTCTTGGTGCACACATGCATTCCTTTGTGTTGTGTGCATATCTAGGAGTTGAATTGCTGGGTTCTAGAATGTCCACGTCTTCAGTATACAATGTCAAACCAACTTCCAAAGAGATCGTACCAGATTGCACTCTACGAGCAATTTCTGGCACACCACAACCTTGCTAACATTTGGTGGCATCAGCCTTTTTCACTGTAGTCATTTTGGTGTGTGTGTGTATTGGGGGGTGTCTTCTGATAATTTGATTTTTAATTTAGTGATTAATAATGAGCTTAAGTATCTTTTATATGCTTATTAAAAATTTTAATTTCCTAATTTTAAAATAACTTTCAAAATTTTCACTTTTTCATTTATTTATCATATTCTAATTTATAAAAGTATTTAAATATCCTTGATACCAGTCCTTCATTGATTATATATACTAAAAACATTTTCTGTTTGTGGTTTGTCTTTTTCCACTTTTAAAACAGTGCAGTTTGCTAAGTAAATGGCACATACAGAAAACAGCACGAAATGTATATATGCTACCGAAAAAACTATTATAAATTTTTTGTGTTTACGATTGAATTCATTACTACATCTCATTTTCTTGTTGCTTTATTTGTGTCTGATTTAGGAGGTCCTTTTTTCCTTGAGTTCAAGAAAATACTTTCTTGCATTCTCTTCTAAAAGCCTTATAATTTTGCCTTTCATAATTAGTTCTTTGGTATCTGGAATTGAAGTTTGTGTATGTTCACAAGTTGGAAGGGGCTATTTTTTTTTACATCAAGACATATAATATTAATTTAAATGGCTCATGTATTGACTCTTTTGAATTGCAATTGTATAAAAATGTCCTCTGTGACTAAAATGCAGATTTTCTTCCTTTAGAGAATTTACATCTTCTATTTATTTTTCTCACCTTACTACTGGATGTGACCTCAAGTATATGTGGGTTAGTTGTGGTGAGAGCTGGTATTTTGTCTTTTTTTTCGTTTAGGTAGGAAAGATTTAAGTGCATAATTATTACTCATACATGCTGTACTGTTGAAAAAGGGTAACTTTTTCAGACTAAAATGTATCTTCTAGACCTCGAGTGGGGAGTACCCAACGAAATATACAGATGTTATACTATAAAGTTGTACATCTGAAATTTATATAACTTATTAACCAACGTTACCTCAATAAATCAGATAAAAAATATTTTAAAATGACCAAAAGAATAGTAAATCTATCTTAAAAAGAGCTGCTTCTATTTCTGGTTTTGCTAAGAGAACTTTTTAAAAAAGAATTTTATTAAAATATAGCTAATATATAATATTTTATTAGTTTCAGGTGTACATCATAGTTATTCAATATTTATATCTTTAAAGAAGTGATCATCATAAGTGCAGCAATAATATGGCCCCTTACCACACTTGAATAAAATTATTGACTTATTCCCCATATTGTACGTTACATCCCCATGACTTATTTGTTTTATACCTGGAAGTTTGAACCTCTTATACTCCTTCACCTTCCCCACCCATTTTTCACTTAGAGGACTTTTTAATGAGTGGATATTGTTTTACATCCAATGTATTTTGCTTGCCTCTATTGAGATGCTATTTTCATATCATATAATTTTGGCCCTTTCCTTCTATAAATAGATAAAATAGATTTTGATTAATTTTCAAAATATGGGTATGAATGACATTAATTTCAGGTGTACAATGTGGTAATTCAATATTTGTATATATTGTGAAATGATCACAATAACTCAACATCTGTCATCCATACAATGGCAATTGTTTTCTTGTGATGAGGACTTTTAAGATTTGCTCTCTTAACAATTATTTCTGTGGATAGGAAATTAACTTCCAAATATGTCATTCAGTAATATTAAATATGGTCACCATGCCATACATTATATCCCCATGAGTTCTGAAATATTAAAAGTAACAGAAAGACCTAGAAGTAAGATTGGAACTAATACATTTCATAGAAGAAAATGCAGGTTCTAAATATATGGACCTTGGTTTTAGAGAGATTTTATGAATGTGACATCAAAAGGCAACACAGGTAAAATTGAAATTAAATGAATGGGACTATGTCTAACTGAAAAGCTTCTGTGCAGAATGAGAAACCATCAACAAAACAGAGAGGCAACTAACAATGGAAAAGATATTTTCTTTTTATCCCTCCACCACAGTTTTTATTACATTTATTGGGGGTAACATTGGTTAATACAATTATATAATTTTCAGGTGTACATTACAATTTGACATCTATACATTCTATTGTGATTACCACCAAAGTTCAGTTTCCTTCAGCTACCATATAGTTGATCCCCTTTACCCACTTCACTCTCCCCCTGTCCCCTATATTTGACCCCCTTTACCCCATCTATCACACTTCTTCTCCCCTACCTCCTATCCTCTGGTAACCACTAGTCTAAAGTTCATGTCCGTGAGTCTCTGTTTATGTGTCCTGTTCCTTTATTGCTTTTAGGTTTATATCCCACATATAAGTGCTATCATGTGATTTTCAACTATTTTTTGTCCTGCTTCTTTCACTTAGCATGAGTATCTCGAGTTCCATCCATGTTGTTGCAGATGGCAGTATTCCATTGCATATATGTACCACAGCTTCTTTGTCCAATTATCTGTTGTAGGACATTTTGGGTTGCTTCCATGTCCTGGCCACTGTGAATAATGATGCTATGAACATCAGTGTGCAAATATCTTTACAAATATGAGCTTTCAAGTCTTTGAAGTAAATACCCAGTAGAAGGATTGTTGGATCATATGGTAGATTAATTCTTAGTTTTTTGAGGAACCTCCATACTGTTTTCTATAGCGGCTGTACCAATTTACAATCCCACAAGCAGTGTATGAGGGGTCCTATTTTTCCACATCCGGGAGAAGATATTTTCCAATAATGCCTCCGATAAGGAGCTATTATCCAAAATGTATAAAGTACTCATACAACTCAACAACAAAAAAGTCACAATCCCATGAAAAGATGGGCAGAAGGAGTGAATAGGCACTCCTCTGAAGAAGATATACAAATGGGCAACAGACATATAAAAAGGTGCTCAACCTCACTGCTATCAGGGAAATGCAAATCAAAACTACTATGATATACTACCTCACACCTTTTTGATGACTATTATTAACATGACTTGTAACATAAAGTGTTGGAAAGGTTATGGGGATAAAGGAACTCTTATACACTGCTGGTGGATTGGTAAATTGATACAGCTTTTATGGAAAACAGTGTGGAGGCCCCTTAAAAAATAAAAATGGAATTACCTTATGATCAGCAATCTCTCTCCTGAATGTCTGCCTCCGAAATTAAAAACATGTATATTTGTAAAGATATTTGTACCACAGTGTTCATTGCAACATTATTCATGGTGGCCAAGACAAGGAAACAACAAAAGAGGTCTTCAATACATGATTTGTTAAAGAAGATGTAATGCATATATACAATGAAATATTAGTCAGCCAGAAGAAAAGTTGAAATAGGGCCATTTGCCACAACATAGATAAATCTTGAAATAATCATGCTAAGGTAATCATGCTAAGTCAGACAGAAAAAGTAGAGAACCAAATGATGTCAATTATATGTGGCATATAAACCTGAAAGGAACAATGAACAAGACAAATGATCAAAAACTCAGAGACAACAGTTTAGTGGTTACCAGAGGGAAAGAGGGGAGGGGGAAATATAAATAAGAGTGAAGAGGTCAAATATATGATAATGGTAGGAAATTTGACTTGGGTAATGAGCACACAATGCAATATACATATGACATATTATTGAATTGTATGTTGAAACTTACATAATTTTATTAACCAGTGTCACCCCAATAAATCTAAACAAAAAAATGAAATGACAACCTGGAAATGATATAAAATATTATAGGGATAGTGAGTGATTTTTTCTTATTTGTTTAAGTTTTACAAATTTAATGATCATGTCTTATTCCGTCATAGGGAAAAATCAAATCAACCAAATTTGAGTTAAGGAGCCAAGGAATCAAGAACTTTTTCTATAACTCATAATCACTCCCTGTCAGAGTCTTAGATATAATCCCAACTGTGAGATTTCAGAACAGTCCTCTAATCTATCTGTACTCTGCTTCCTCTTCTATAATTATTCTTGCTCTCCTCTTCACAGCGAATGTTGTATCTGTTTGGATGTTAACCACAATGAATGAATTGCTTCCAAGCTAGCCTTGAAACTCAGAGCCGATGACCCTCTCAGGTCTTGTCAGCATGTCTTGTAGTTTGGGGGGATCTGTGAGTCAGAGACTGAGCTGCTAACTGGGCTACCTCTTAGACCTGAATTCTGTTGGGTGTCATTTATTTGGTAGCCCCCAGTCTCTGGTCTGAATCTGGTTGGACACCTATACGCGTTAATCAAGTCACCCTGTAGGGATCACTGGCTCCTCCCTTTTCCAGGCTGCAGCCTGCCCTAGGCCAGTGGACCTCATTCTGGTTCCACCAACGTAAGCATTTTCTATTTGTTAAAACTGCTCCATAGTTGGTTAGATAGAGGAGATGTGGTATATTTATACAGTGTAATATTACTCTGTCATAAAAAAAAGATGAAATCCTTCCATTTGCAACAACCTAATTAGATCTTGAGATTATCATGCTAAACAAAATAAGTCAGAATAAGCTGAGAAGCAAATATCACTCATATGTGGGTTATAACACTGAAAACAACAATGAACAAGACAGACAAACAAGAACTCATTGACACAGACAAGAGTTTAGTGAGACCAAACAGAAATAGGAAAGGAAGTGATGCAGATGAGGAGGAAGGACATTAAATAAATGGTGATGAAAAGTAATTTAATATTGGATGGTGAACATACGATGCAACTTATGTATAACGTATTATTGAATTGTTTGCTTGAAACCTATATAATTTTACTAAACAAGTTATGCCAATAATTTAATAAAATATTTTTTTAAAAAAACTGCTTTGAGGCTGAGTGTCCATCCTGGCTTGAAACTGGGTTTTCAGAATTACCTAGAGAAGTCCAGGGGCAAAAAATTTCAAGAGTCTGAGCTTCCAGGCTGGGGAAGGCCTCTTTATTGAGTAGAGTATCTTCTCCATCCCAAGAGTCTCCACAAAGCCCCCTTCATGTCCCTGTTCCTCAGGCTGTAGATAAAGGGGTTCAGCATGGGGGTCACCATTGTATATATCACAGATGCCACCATTCCAGTGTCTGCTGAGTACGAGGATGAGGGCTGGTAGTACACCAGAAAGAGTGTCCCATAGAAGAGAGTGACCACTGACAGATGAGAGCCACAAGTAGAGAAGACTTTGTGCTTCCCCCCAGTAGAGGGGACTCTGAGGATGGTATGGATGATGTGGGCATATGACACTACCACAGAGGTGAGAGGAATCATGCCTGAGGGAATAGCTTCAGTTAACATTGTGACTTGAAAGAATTGGGTGTCTGAGCATGCAAGTTTAAGGAGTGGGGGTACATCACAGAAGAAGTGCTGGATGGAATGGGAGGCACAGAAAGGGAACTGAGACATCAGGAGAGTGAGTGAGAAGGCGAAGAGGTGGGAACAGAGCCAGCATGCAGTGACCAGCAGCAGACAGCGTTGGGGACACATGATCATGGTGTAGTGTAGAGGAAGACAGATGGCCACGTAGCGGTCATATGCCATCACAGCCAGCAGAAAGTCATCAATCATGGCCAGTGCTATGAAGAAATACATCTGCGCGAGGCATCCAGTGTGGGAGATGGTGTGGTGCTGTGTCTGGATGTTCACCAGTAGCTTGGGGACAATGGTGCAGGAGAAGCAGGTATCGATGAAGGACAAGTTGGCCAGGAAAAAGTACATGGGAGTGTGGAGGTGCTGGTCAGTACCTATGGCCAGGATGATGAGCAGGTTCCCCAACACGGTGACCAGGTACATGGCCAGGAAGAGCCCGAAGAGGAGCGGCTGCTGCTCTGGGTGTTCAGAGAAGCCCAGAAGCAGAAAGTCAGAGTCTCTGGTGTGATTTCTAATTTTCTTTGAAGGCAGAGAAATTAGAGAAGGATTTTTCTTAAATAAAGATTAGCTCTAAATATTCAGAGTCTAAAGACTTGGTTCTGTTTTTTTTTTTTTTTTTGATCCCTTGAAGAGGCCACTGAGCATCTCTAGAAGTGTCAGTCTGGTTTGCACACACGCATACATGGTGGCTGTGGATTATGATAATGATGCTTCAGAGCGGAGATGTAGTTTGGATTCTAGATTACTATAATATGGCCAGCATTGTGATGGATTGTCTAAATGAGATCGAAATGGGATTCATGTGATAGAACCTCTTTAAAATAATTCACTTAAAAAAACTTTAGAACAACTTTAGTCTTAATTTCATTATCTTAGTATTGAGCTCATTTTGGGGTCATGCATATACTAAGATTTACTGGGCAAAACAAGTTGCTCTGTGTATGTGCATGAGTGTATATTGAGGGAGATGGCAGCATTGTAGAGGTGGGCTGGGAACCTATTCATTGTTCTTTATTCTCCGTCAGACTTGGAAGTTACTTGACATTGAATCTCTGCTTTCTAGTTTGTGACCATGTGTAACTGCCTCAGAGAGTTGTTGAAGTCATAATTAAGACAACATCTATGGTACTGTCAGGGAGGGTGATGCAATTGTCATTGTCAGCAGTTGATATGAAATGTGATCCTGAGACACACGATGTCATGGAAAAGCATTGGGTAATCTGCTTACAGCTCTGTTCCTTATGTGTCTTTTAATCTTGGGAATGGTTTACTCTCTCTGACTCTTCCTTTACTTATCGATTTCTTATATATTGATAACAACCCAACCTGATGGGCTTGCTGAAGAGAACAGATGCTGGAATCAGTTAAAGGTTTTTTATCAACCATGATGTGCAATCAAGACGAGAAATTCCAGTGTTCCTGTTTGATAGTGTGGAGGAATAAATTTAGTGAACTGTCAGCGTCAGCATGTGCTAATGTCACATTTATTTAGAGTCATGCTTAAAAATGCAACATACATTCTGGAGTCTGACAGAATTTTCCCACTCTTATTCTTGATGTTACCTTGAGAAAGTCACTTAGACCATTTTGGGCTTTAGTTTCTATGTCTGCTCAAATGAGATAATAAGACAGTTTACTGTATAGAGTGATTATGAAGATGAAATTAGATTTGCAAATGATTATATAATATATAGATGTCAGCTGTTTCACACTGAGTGCTCGATAGTATAATCTGTTATTTTTATTGTCATTTTTAATCAAATAAAGGTGCTCTGTTATTGTGTTCTGGTCACTGCCTACAGGTTGGGCTTGTGAATTTTAAGATGTCAGTACAAAAGTCATCACCATCTTTATTATTAGTACTATTTTTGAAAGTTGTAACTACTCAGAACCATGAATGGCAAAGCATTTGTTTTGGCATCTGGAAACCACATGTAAACGTGGTCTAGTTGCTTATTCCTCAGAGCTCTCCATTATTAACTGTACAATGGGAATAAATCTATCTTGATACTTATTTGCTGGCTCAAATTTTAAGAAAAAGAAAGGCTGTGACCAGGGTTAGTAAACCTTAAGTGGATGTCGATGGATTAATTACTGGTGGGTACCTGGTTTTGTACGTGAGAGTGATCCGGGAACCATGCGGATTGAGAGGTTCATGCTTTGTCAGTGCACAAGTGCTCTGTCCTGTTCCTGATGAAATTTGGGGAAAGAGGTCTGATTAGCTCCTCTACATGCAGTTAAAGTTTAGTAAACCCATTCTGCACAATGCCATCAGTCTGGACCATCAAGGATGTGATGACCACTAGAAGTGGATGCCCGTCATGGTGATCTGAAGCACCAGAATCTGATTGGCAGGTAGGGATGTAGGAGAGAAACAGAAAAGGAAAAAAAAAAAAAACGGATATCTATGGGCTGGGCTGTGTGTGTGTGTGTGTGTTTGTTCTATGGGCTGTGTGTGCATGTGTGTGTGTGTGCCCAAGTACGTGCTCAGGTGAGTCTTTGGTAGACTCTGCTCTCTCTTTCCATGCCTATGCCTCAGTTCTTACCTGGAGATACTGGCCAGCCTCCAACTGTGACACCTCCAAGCGGGAGATTGGGTTCATGGTCACATTATCTGTCCAAGAATTCATGGTTGGAGTCGTAGAACTTTTACCCATCTGTAGGAACAGCAGAGACTGAAGACTCAGGTGTTTGGTGGTAGTTCAGGCACTGGAGCTAGGAGGAGTTCTGACTTTTCCCGGGTAGTGTCTCCTGGGAGCCATTCCCAGACCTCCTAGTTAGAGATGAGATGGGGCAGATGTCCAACCTCTCACCTGTGCCCTCTAGACTTGGCCCCCTGAGTTCCAGATTATTTTATTCAAAATGACCACGGTTGCGATCCATGGGAGCACTCCTGGTTATGCTGTTGGATGAAGTTGGCTTGGATTCATTCTCCCAGTCTAATCCTGAATAGGGCCCTTCTCTCATGTTCTAATTAGAGCACAGTCCTCAAGCATGAAATAGTTTACTACCAAAAGAAGTCAAAAATAAAATTAAATAGATGAGAGGGCACAATCATTGCCTTCAAATGTCATGTAGAAGTAGCATTATTTTTAATGAACCAGACAGAGTACAGAGATAAGAATAATATGTGCACTCTACATAGGCCCAGGGTGAGATCTCTGAATTTATTTATTTTTGTTGTAAATATAACTTATGTACAATGAGTGTATTAAGTGTATGTACGTGCTGCTTAAGGTGTAATAAAATTAACGCTCATTCTCTCACCCCTCAGCTGAAATAGTATACAGATCAGTTCCTTTGACCCTGCCTGCCCCTGTTTTCAACATATTCCTTCCTCCTCCTTTAGAGAAACCACATGGTGAATATTGTCCACCATTTTCTTCTTTTCCTTTGTAGTTTTGCCACATAGGCAGTGTTGTGGGAGGTAACCGGGAGGACATGAAGGCAGGTTGTCCTGAGAGCAAGGCCCAGACAGTCGGAGGCTCCTCTTTTCTCCCCTGTCTTGGACTGGAAGTTCTCTCCTCTGTTCCCACCATTTCCAAGGAGATGGCCTTAAGAGAGCAACTTGACATTGAGACCATCTGGATCCTCTATGTGTCTGAACCCAGTTAAAGCCTCTCTGTAAAGTTGCGGATATTGGCGGGAGGGTAGGGAGAAGTTACTGGTCTCCTGGAGCCTAAGGCCAGCCACTTAAGTAAGTTCCTTTGCTTGCTAAACTCATCACCTCCCAATCTGGAGAGGGCTGATGTTCTTCATTCTTTCCTGTCCCTTGGTCGAAGAGTGCCAGTTTGCACACCGATATGTATATGTGTCTAAACTGTGTGCTGAAGGCTGTGACTTTGTCCCTTTTTGTTATTTCTGTGAAAAGAATTATATATTCTTTGTTGTCTTCTGTAAATGGCTTATGTGCTCAACATTATTTTTTTTTTTAGATTTATCCACGTGAATGCATAGAGCCAAAGGGCATTCTCATTCACCATTATCCTGTGCAAGTCCCAGACTCTTGTTATAGATTCTTGTCATCCAATCTGAATTTCAGATTTTAGAACCGTTGGTTTTGATGTTATGCGTATGTTGTGTACAATTCCTCTGCATTTTCTGGGGAGCACTCCATAAACAAATACATAATGTTTTCACAACAGAATTAATGAATATTTACACCTGGTCCCACTAATGTATCTATTAATTGCCTCATGTAAATTCAGAGCATGTGTTCCGGCTACATAAGTTCACTTCAAAAATATTTACTTTGTCTGAGCTTTGGTATGTTAGAAATGTGTATAGATATTGTGGTGGGTCGTAGTATTTTGTTGTGTTTATTTCAAAAAAAAATTAAATAGTGGAGTATAACACATAGAGAAAACTGCAAAACACAAACTGATCACCTAAGAAATTATTGGGAACCAATAACCTATGTACTACTATCCTGATTTAGAAGTAGAACATTGATTGCCCACAGGTCTCAAGCTTCTTTTGTATATTCTGCTAATCATTACTTTTCTCTCCTCAAAGTAAAACCATCCCTGTCCTCCTTGTAACATTTAATTTTAGTTTAGCCTGTTTTTCAACTTTATGTAAATAAATTCATATATTATGTATTCTATGGCTTCTCTTGTTCAATTTTACTTTTTTAAATTCATCTACGTAGCTCTATGTGGTGGTCATTTGTTCATTTCCATCACTGTGAGTTGCATCATGTATGACAACATCATGCGTACTCATGCAATTTATTGTTGAAGGAACAGTTGGCTGTTTGATTATTAGGAATAATGTTGCGATGATCATTCTTGTATGTGTTCTTGGTGCACACATGCATTCCTTTGTGTTGTGTGCATATCTAGGAGTTGAATTGCTGGGTTCTAGAATGTCCACGTCTTCAGTATACAATGTCAAACCAACTTCCAAAGAGATCGTACCAGATTGCACTCTACGAGCAATTTCTGGCACACCACAACCTTGCTAACATTTGGTGGCATCAGCCTTTTTCACTGTAGTCATTTTGGTGTGTGTGTGTATTGGGGGGTGTCTTCTGATAATTTGATTTTTAATTTAGTGATTAATAATGAGTTTAAGTATCTTTTATATACTTATTAAAAATTTTAATTTCCTAATTTTAAAATAACTTTCAAAATTTTCACTTTTTCATTTATTTATCTATCATATTCTAATTTATAAAAGTATTTAAATATCCTTGATACCAGTCCTTCATTGATTATATACACTAAAAACATTTTCTGTTTGTGGTTTGTCTTTTTCCACTTTTAAAACAGTGCAGTTTGCTAAGTAAATGGCACATACAGAAAACAGCACGAAATGTATATATGCTACCGAAAAAACTATTATAAATTTTTTGTTTTTATGATTGAATTCATTACTACATCTCATTTTCTTGTTGCTTTATTTGTGTCTGATTTAAGAGGTCCTTTTTTCCTTGAGAAGGAAAATACTTTCTAGCATTCTCTTCTAAAAGCCTTATAATTTTGCCTTTCATAATTAATTCTTTGGTATCTGGAGTTGAAGTTTGTGTATGTTCACAAGTTGAAGGGGGCTATTTTTTTTTACATGAAGACATATAATATTAATTTAAATGGCTCATGTATTGACTCTTTTGAATTGCAATTGTATAAAAATGTCCTCTGTGACTAAAATGCAGATTTTCTTCCTTTAGAGAATTTACATCTTTTATTTATTTTTCTCACCTTACTACTGGATGTGACCTCAAGTATATGTGGGGTAGTAGAGGTGAGAGCTGGTATTTTGTCTTTTTCTTCGTTTGGGTAGGAAAGATTTAAGTGTATAATTATTACTCATACATGCTGTACTGTTGAAAAAGGATAACTTTTTCAGACTAAAATGTATCTTCTAGACCTCGAGTGGGGAGCACCCAATGAAATATACAGATGTTATACTATAAAGTTGTACATCTGAAATTTATAGAATTTATTAGCCAATGTTACCTCAATAAATTAGATAAAAAATATTTTAAATTGACCAAAAGAAAAGTAAATCTATCTTAAAAAGAGCTGCTTCTATTTCTGGTTTTGCTAAGAGAACTTTTTAAAAAAGATTTTTATTAAAATATAGCAAATATATAATATTTTATTAGTTTCAGGTGTACATCATAGTTATTCAATATTTATATCTTTAAAGAAGTGATCATCATAAATGCAGCAATAATCTGGTCCCTTACCACACTTGAATAAAATTATTGACTTATTCCCCATATCATACGTTACATCCCCATGACTTATTTGTTTTATACCTGGAAGTTTGAACCTCTTATACTACTTCACCTTCCCCACCCATTTTTTCACTTAGAGGACTTTTTAATGAGTGGATATTGTTTTACATCCAATGTATTTTTCTTGTCTCTATTGAGGTGCTATTTTCATATCATATAATTTTGGTCCTTTGCTTCTATAAATATATAAATAGATTTTGATTAATTTTCAAAATATGGGTATGAATGACATTAATTTCAGGTGTACAATGTGGTAATTCAATATTTGTATATATTGTGAAATGATCACAATAACTCAACATCCGTCATCCATACAATGACATTTTTTTCTTGTGATGAGGACTTTTAAGATTTGCTCTCTTAACAATTATTTCTGTGGATAGGAAATTAACTTCCAAATATGTCATTCAATAATATTAACTATGGTCACCATGACGTACATTATACTCCCATGAGTTCTGAAATATTAAAAGTAACAGAAAGACCTAGAAGTAAGATTGGAACTAATACATTTCATAGAAGAAAATGCAGGTTCTAAATATATGGATCTTGGTTTTAGAGAGATTTTATGAATCTGACATCAAAAGGCAACACAGGTAAAATTGAAATTAAATGAATGGGACTATGTCTAACTGAAAAGCTTCTGTGCAGAATGAGAAACCATCAACAAAACAGAGAGGCAACTAACAATGGAAAAGATATTTTCTTTTTTTCCCTCTCCCCCAGTTTTTATTAAGTTTATTGTGGGTAACATTGGTTAATACAATTATATAATTTTCAGGTGTACATTATAATTTGACATCTATACATTCTATTGTGATTACCACCAAAGTTCAGTTTCCTTCAGCTACCATATAGTTGATCCCCTTTACCCACTTCACTCTCCCCCTGTCCCCTATATTTGACCCCCTTTACCCCATCTACCACCCTTCTACTCCCCTACCTCCTATCCTCTGGTAACCACTAGTCTAAAGTCCATGTCCATGAGTTTCTGTTTCTGTGTCCTGTTCCTTTATTGCTTTTAGGTTTATATCCCACATATAAGTGCTATCATGTGATTTTCAAATTTTTCTGTCCGGCGTTTATCTCAAGGTGCATCCATGTTGTGGCAAATGGCAGTATTCCATTGCATATATGTACCACAGCTTCTTTGTCCAATTATCTGTTGTAGGACACTTCGGTTGCTTCCATTTCCTGGCCACTGTGAATAATGATGGTATGAACATCAGTGTGCAAATATCTTTACAAATATGAGCTTTCAAGTCTTTGAAGTAAATACCCAGTAGAAGGATTGTTGGATCATATGGTAGATCAATTCTTAGTTTTTTGAGGAACCTCCATACTGTTTTCCATAGTGGCTGTACCAATTTACAATCCCACAAGCAGTGTATGAGGGGTCTTATTTTTCCACATCCGGGAGAAGATATTTTCAAATAATGCCTCTGATAAGGAGCTATTATCCAAAATGTATAAAGAACTCATACAACTCAACAACAAAAAAGTCACATTCCAATGAAAAGATGGGCAGAAGGAGTGAACAGGCACTCCCCCGAAGAAGACATACAAATGGGCAACAGACATATAAAAAGGTGCTCAACCTCACTGCTATCAGGGAAATGCAAATCAAAACTACTATGATATACTAACTCACACCTTTCTGATGACTATTATTAACATGACATGTAACATAAAGTGTTGGAAAGGTTATGGGGATAAAGGAACTCTTATACACTGCTGGTGAATATGTAAATTGATACAGCTTTTATGGAAAACAGTGTGGAGGCCCCTTAAAAAATAAAAATAGAATTACCTTATGATCAGCAATCTCTCTCCTGAATGTCTGCCTCCGAAATTAAAAACATGTATATTTGTAAAGATATTTGTACCACAGTGTTCATTGCAACATTATTCTTGGTGGCCAAGACAAGGAAACAACAAAAGAGGTCTTCAATACATGATTTGTTAAAGAAGATGTAATGCATATATACAATGAAATATTAGTCAGCCAGAAGAAAAGTTGAAATAGGGCCATTTGCCACAACATGGATAAATCTTGAAATAATCATGCTAAGGTAATCATGCTAAGTCAGACAGAAAAAGTAGAGAACCAAATGATGTCAATTATATGTGGCATATAAACCTGAAAGGAACAATGAACAAGACAAATGATCAAAAACTCAGAGACAACAGTTTAGTGGTTACCAGAGGGAAAGAGGGGAGGGGGAAATGTAAATAAGAGTGAAGAGGTCAAATATATGGTAATGGTAGGAAATTTGACTTTTGGGTGATGCGCACACAATGCAATATACATATGACATATTATTGAATTGTATATTGAAACTTACATAATTTTATTAACCAGTGTCACCCCAATAAATTTAAACAAAAAAAATGAAATGACAACCTGGAAATGATATAAAATATTATAGGGATAGCGAGTGCTTTTTTCTTATTTGTTTAAGTTTTACAAATTTAATAATCATGTCTTGTTCTGTTGTAGGGAAAAATCAAATCAACCAAATTTGAGTTAAGGAGTGAAGGAATCAAGAACTTTTTCTATAACTCATAATCACTCACTGTCAGAGTCTTAGATCTAATCCCAACTGTGAGATTTCAGAACAGTCCTCTAATCTATCTGTACCCTGCTTCCTCTCCTATAATTATTTTTGCTCTCCTCTTCACAGCAAATGTTGTATCTGTTTGGATGTTAACCACAATGAATGAATTGCTTCCAAGCTAGCCTTGAAACTCAGAGCCGATGACCCTCTCAGGTCTTGTCAGCATGTCTTGTAGTTTGGGGGGATGTGTGAGTCAGAGACTGAGCTGCTAACTGGGCTACCTCTTAGACCTAAATTCTGTTGGGTGTCATTTATTTGGTAGCCCCCAGTCTCTGGTCTGAATCTGGTTGGACACCTATACGCGTTAATCAGTTCACCCTGTAGGGATCACTGGCTCCTCCCTTTTCCAGGCTGCAGCCTGTCCTAGGCCAGTGGACCTCATTCCAGTTCTACCAACGTAAGCATTTTCCATTTGTTAAAACTGCTCCATAATTGGTTAGATAGAGGAGATGTGGTATATTTATACAGTGTAATATTACTCTGTCATAAAAAAAAGATGAAATCCTTCCATTTGCAACAACCTAATTAGATCTTGAGATTATCATGCTAAACAAAATAAGTCAGAATAAGCGGAGAAGCATATATCACTCTTATTTGGGATATAACACTGAAAGCAACAATGAACGAGACAAACAAACAAGAACTCATTGACACAGACAACAGTTTAGTGATGACCAAACAGAAACAGGAAAGGAAGTGATGCAGATGAGGAGGAAGGACATTAAATAAATGGTGATGAAAGATAATTTAATATTGGATGGTGAACATACGATGCAATTTATGTATAACGTAGTATTGAATTGTTTGCTTGAAATCTATATAATTTTACTAACCAAGTTATGCCAATAATTTAATAAAATGTATGTTTTAAAAAACTGCTTTGAGGCTGAGTGTCCATCCTGCTTTGAAACTGGGTTTCCAGAATTACCCAGAGAAGTCCAGGGGCAAGGCATTTCAAAGGGTCTGAGCTTCCAGGCTGGGGAAGGACTCTTTACCGAGTAGAGTATCTTCTCCAGCCAAAGAGTCTCCACAAAGCCCTCTTCATGTCTCTGTTCCTCAGGCTGTAGATAAAAGGGTTCAGCATGGGGGTCACCATTGTATATATCACAGATAGAATCATTCCAGTGTCTGCTGAGTACGAGGATGAGGGCTGGTAATACACCAGAAAGAGTGTCCCATAGAAGAGAGTGACCACTGACAGGTGAGAGCCACAGGTAGAGAAGACTTTGTGCTTCCCCCCAGCAGAGGGGACTCTGAGGATGGTATGGATGATGTGGGCGTATGACACTACCACACAGGTGAGAGGAATCATGCCTGAGGGAATAGCTTCAGTTAACATTGTGACTTGAAAGAATTGGGTGTCTGAGCATGCAAGTGTGAGGAGTGGGGGTAAATCACAGAAGAAGTGTGGGATGGAATGCGAGGCACAGAAAGAGAACTGAGACATCAGGAGAGTGAGTGAGAAGGCGAAGAGGTGGGAACAGAGCCAGCATGCAGTGACCAGCAGCAGACAGCGTTGAGGACACATAATCATGGTGTAGTGTAGAGGAAGACAGATGGCCACATAGCGGTCATATGCCATCACAGCCAGCAGGAAGTCATCCAGTATGGTTAATGCCATGAAGAAATACATTTGCATGAGGCACCCAGTGTGGGAGATGGTGTGGTGCTGTGTATGGATGTTCACCAGTAGCTTGGGGACAATGGTGCAGGAGAAGCAGGTATCAATGAAGGACAGGTTGGCCAGGAAAAAGTACATGGGGGTGTGGAGATGGTGGTCAGTACCTATGGCCAGGATGATGAGCAGGTTCCCCAACACGGTGACCAGGTACATGGCCAGGAAGAGCCCGAAGAGGAGCGGCTGCTGCTCTGGGTGTTCGGAGAAGCCCAGAAGCAGAAAGTCAGAGTCTCTGGTGTGATTTCTAATTTTCTTTGAAGGCAGAGAAATTAGAGAAGGATTTTTCTTAAATCAAGATTAGCTCTAAATATTCAGAGTCTAAAGACTTGGTTCTGTTTTTTTTTGATCCCTAGAAGAGGCCACTGAGCATCTCTAGAAGTGTCAGTCTGGTTTGCACACACGTATACATGGTGGCTGTGGATTATGATAATGATGCTTCAGAGCGGAGATGTAGTTTGGATTCTAGATTACTATAATATGGCCAGCATTGTGATGGATTGTCTAAATGAGATTGAAATGGATTCATGTGATAGAACCTCTTTAAAATAATTCACTTAAAAAACTTTAGAACAACTTTAGTCTTAATTTCATTATCTTAGTATTGAGCTCATTTTGGGGTCATGCATATACTAAGATTTACTGGGCAAAACAAGTTGCTCTGTGTATGTGTGTGAGTGTATATTGAGGGAGATGGCAGCATTGTAGAGGTGGGCTGGGAACCCATTCATTGTTCTTTATTCTCAGTCTGACTTGGAAGTTACTTGACATTGAATCCCTGCTTTCTAGTTTGTGACCATGTGTAACTGCTTCAGAGAGTTGTTGAAGTCATAATTAAGACAACATCTATGGTACTGTCAGGGAGAGTGATGCAACTGTCATTGTCAGCAGTCAATATGATATGTGATCCTGAGACACACGATGTCATGGAAAAGCATTGGGTGACCTGCTTACAGCTCTGTTCCTTATGTGTCTTTTAATCTTGAGAATGGTTTACTCTCTCTGACTCTTCCTTTACTTATCGATTTGTTATATATTGATAACAACCCTACCTGATGGGCTTGTTGGAGAGACCAGATGCTGGAATCAGTTGAAGGTTTTTCATCAATCATGATGTGCAATCAAGACGAGAAATTCCAGTGTTCCTGTTCGATAGTGTGGAGGAATAAGTGCAGCGAACTGTCAGCGTCAGCATGTGCTAATGTCACATTTATTTAGTGTCATGATTAAAAAGACAATACATGCTGTGGAGTCTGACAGAATTTTCCCACTCTTATTCTTGATGTTACCTTGAGAAAGTCACTAAGACCCTTTTTGGCTTTAGTTTCTATGTCTGCTTAAATGAGACAATAAGACAGTTTACTGTATAGAGTGATTATGAAGATGAAATTAGATTTGCAAATGATTATATAGTACATAGATGTCAGCTGGTTCACATTAAGTGCTCGATGGTATGATCTGTTATTTTTATTGTCATTTTTAATCAAATAAAGGTGCTCTGTTGTTGTGTCCTGGTCACTGCTTGTGAACTGTGAGATGTCAGTACAAAAGTCGCCACCATCTTTATCATCAGTACCATTTTTGAAAGGTTGTAACTACTTAGAACCATGAATGGCAAAGCATTTGTTTTGGCATCTGGAAACCACATGTAAACGTGGTCTAGTTGCTTATTCCTCAGAGCTCTCCATTATTAACTGTATAATGGGAATAAATCTATCTTGATACTTATTTGCTGGCTCAAATTTTAAGAAAAAGAAAGGCTGTGACCAGGGTTAGTAAACCTTAAGTGGATGTCGATGGATTAATTACTGGTGGGTACCTGGTTTTGCACTTGAGAGTGATCCTGGGAACCATGCCTGCCTGAGGGGACTGAGAGATTCATGCTTTGTCAGTGCACAAGTGCTCTGTGCTGTTCCTGATGGACTTTGGGGAAAGAGGTCTGATTAGCTCCTCTACATGCAGTTAAAGTTTAGTAAACTCATTCTGCACAATGCCATCAGTCTGGACCATTAAGGATGTGATGACCACTAGAAGTGGATGCCCGTCATGGTGATCTGAAGCACCAGAATCTGATTGGCAGGTAGGGATGTAGGAGAGAAACAGAAAAGGAAAAAAAAAACGGATATCTTGGGCTGGGCTGTGTGTGTGTGTGTGTGTTTGTTCTATGGGCTGTGTGTGCATGTGTGTGTGTGTGCCCAAGTACGTGCTCAGGTGAGTCTTTGGTAGACTCTGGTCTGTCTCTCCATGCCTATCTATGCCTCAGTTCTTACCTGGAGATACTGGCCAGCCTCCAACTGTGACACCTCCAAGCGGGAGATTGGGTTCACGGTCACATTATCTGCCCAAGAAGTCATGGTTGGAGTCGTAGAACTTTTACCCATCTGTAGGAACAGCAGAGACTGAAGACTCAGGTGTTTGGTGGTAGTTCAGGCACAGGAGCCGGGAGGAGCTCTGACTTTTCCCGGGTAGTGTCTCCTGGGAGCCATTCCCAGACCTCCTAGTTAGAGATGAGATGGGGCAGATGTCCAACCTCTCACCTGTGCCCTCTAGACTTGGCCCCCTGAGTTCCAGATTATTTTATTCAAAATGACCACGGTTGTGATCCATGGGAGCACTCCTGGTTATGCTGTTGGATGAAGTTGGCTTGGATTCATTCTCCCAGTCTAATCCTGAATAGGGCCCTTCTCTCAAGTTCTAATTAGAGCCCAGTCCTCAAGCATGAAATAGTTTACTACCAAAGGAAGTCAAAAATAAAAGTAAATACATGAGAGGGCACAATCATTGCCTTCAAATGTCATGTAGAAGTAGCAATATTATTTTCAAAGAACCAGAGAACAGAGATAAGAATAATATGTGCACTCTACATAGGCCCAGGGCGAGATCTCTGAATTTATTTATTTTTGTTGTAAATATAACTTATGCACAATGAGTGTATTAAGTATGTATGTGCTGCTTAAGGTGTAATAAAGTTAATGCTCATTCTCTCACCCCTCAGCTGAAATAGTATATAGATCAGTCCCTTTGACCCTGCCTGCCCCTCTTTTCAACATATTCCTTCCTCCTCCTTTAGAGAAACCACATGGTGAATATTGTCCACCATTTTCTTCTTTTCCTTTGTAGTTTTGCCACATAGGCATTGTTGTGGGAGGTCACCGGGAGGACATGAATGCAGGTTGTCCTGAGAGCTAGACCCAGACAGTCGGAGGCTCCTCTTTCCTCCCCTGCCTTGTACCGGAAGTTCTCCCCTCTGTTCCCACCATTTCCAAGGAGATGGCCTTAATGAGCAACTTGACATTGAGACCATCTGGACCCTCTATGTGTCTGAACCCAGTTAACGCCTCTCTGTAAAGTTGAGGATATTGGCAGGAGGGTAGGGAGATTTTACTGTTCTCCTGGAGCCTAAGGCCAGCCACTTAAGTAAGTTCCTTTGCTTGGTAAACTCACCACCTCCCAATCTGGAGAGGGCTGATGTTCTTCATTCTTTCCTGGCCCTTGGTCTAAGAGGGCCAGTTTGCACACCGATATGTATATGTGTCTAAACTGTGTGCAGCAGGCTGTGACTTTGTCCTTTTTTGTTATTTCTGTGAATAGAAATTACATATTTTTTTGTTGTCTTCTGTGAATGGCTTATGTGCTCAACATCATTTTCGAAAGATTTATCTACATGAATGCATAGAGCCGAAGGACATTCATGCTCACCATTATCCTGTATAAATTCTTGTCATCCAATCTGAATTTCAGATTTCAGAACTGTTGGTTTTGAGGTTATGCATATGTTGTGTCCAATTCCTCTGCAGTTTCTGGGGAGCATTCCATGAACAAATACTTAATGTTTTCACAATGGAATTAATAAATATTTACACCTAGTCCCAGTAATACATTCTATTCATTGCCTCATGTAAATTCCAAGCATGTGTTCCGGCTACATAAGTTCACTTCAAAAATATTTACTTTGAGCTTTGATATGTTAGAAATGTGTATAGATATTCTGGTAGGTAGTAGTATTTTGTTGTGTGTATTTCAAAAAATGAAATAGTGGAGTATAACACATACAGAAAACTGTGCAAAGCACAAACTGATCACCCAAGAAATTATAGGAAGTAATAACCTATGTACTACTATCCTGATTTAGAAATAGAACATTGATTGCCCACAGGTCTCAAGCTTCTTTTGTATATTCTGCTAATCATTACTTTTCTCTCCTCAAAGTAAAACCATCCCTGTCTTCCTTGTAACATTTAATTTTAGTTTAGCCTGTTTTTCAACTTTATGTAAATAAATTCATATATTATGTATTCTATGGCTTCTCTTGTTCAATTTTATTTTTTTAGATTCATCTACATAGCTCTATGTAGTGGTCATTTGTTCATTTCCATTGCTGTGAGTTGCATCATGTATGACAACATCACATGTACTCATGCAATTTATTGTTGAAGGAACAGTTGGCTGTTTGACTATTAGGAATAATGTTGTGATAATCATTCTTGTATGTGTTTCTTTTACACACATGCATTCCTTTGTGTTGTGTGCATATCTAGGAGTGGAATTGCTGGGTTCTAGATTGTCCACGTCTTCAGTATACAATGTCAAACCAACTTCCAAAGAGATCGTACCAGATTGCACTCTACCAGCAATTTCTGGCACACCACAATCTTGCTAACATTTGGTGGCATCAGCCTTTTTCACTGTAGTCATTTTGGTGTGTGTGTATTGAGGGGTGTCTTCTGATAATTTGATTTTTAATTTAGCGATTAATAATGAGTTTAAGTATCTTTTATATACTTATTAAAAATTTTAATTTCCTAATTTTAAAATAACTTTTTGAAATGTTCACTTTTTTATTAGGTATCTGTTATATTCTAATTTATAAAAGTATTTAAATATCCTTGATACTAGTCCTTCATTGATTATATATACTAGAAACATTTTCTGCTTGTGGTTTGTCTTTTTCCACTTTTAAAACAGTGCAGTTTGCTAAGTAAATAGCACATACAAAAAACAGCATGAAATGTACATATGCTACCAAAAAAAATATTATAAATTTTTTGTTTTAATGAATTGAATTTATTACTGTGTCCTCTTTCTTGTTGCTTTTTTTTGTTTCTGATTTAAGAAGTCCTTTCTTCCTTGAGTTCAAGAAAATACTTTCTTGCATTCTCTTCTAAAAGCCTTATAATTTTGCCTTTCATAATTAGTTCTTTGGTACCTGGAGTTGAAGTTTGTGTATGTTCACAAGTTGGAGGGGGCTATTTTTTATTTGTTTTTACATCAAGACATCTAATATTAATTTAAATGGCCCATCTATAGACTCTTTTGAATTGCAATTGTATAAAAATGTCTTCTGCGACTAAAATGCAGGTTTATTTCTTCCTTTAGAGAATTTACATCTTCTATTTATTTTTCTCAACTTACTACTGGATGTGACCTCAAGTATATGTGGGATAGTTGTGGTGAGAGCTGGTATTTTGTCTTTTTCTTCATTTGGGTAGGAAAGATTTAAGTGCATAATCATTACTCATACATGCTGTACTGTTGAGAAAGGGTAACTTTTTCAGACTAATGTATCTTCTAGACCTCGAGTGGGAGCACCCAACGAAATATACAGATGTTATACTATAAAGTTGTACATCTGAAATTTATAGAATTTATTAACCAACGTTACCTCAATAAATCAGATAAAAAATATTTTAAATTGACCAAAAGAAAAGTAAATCTATATTAAAAAGAGCTGCTTCTATTTCTGGTTTTGCTAAGAGAACTTTTTAAAAAAGAATTTTATTAAAATATAGCTAATATATAATATTTTATTAGTTTCAGGTGTACATCATAGTTATTCAATATTTATATCTATAAAGAAGTGATCATCATAAGTGCAGCAATGATCTGGCCCCTTACCACATTTAATAAAATTATTGACTTATTCCCCATATCATACGTTACATCCCCATGACTTATTTGTTTTATACCTGGAAGTTTGAACCTCTTATGCTCCTTCACCTTCCCCACCCATTTTTCACTTAGAGGACTTTTTAATGAGTGGATATTGTTTTATATCCAATGTATTTTTCTTGCCTCTATTGAGATGCTATTTTAATATCATATAATCTTGGCCCTTTGCTTTTATAAATATGTAAATAGATTTTGATTAATTTTCAAAATATGGGTATGAATGACATTAATTTCAGGTGTACAACATGGTAATTCAATATTTGTATATATTGTGAAATGATCACAATAACTCAACATCTGTCATCCATACAATGGCAATTGTTTTCTTGTGATGAAGACTTTTAAGATTCGCTCTCTTAACAATTATTTCTGTGGATAGAAAATTAACTTCCAAATATGTCATTCAGTAATATTAAATATGGTCACCATGCCATACATTATACTCCCATGAGTTCTGAAATATTAAAAGTAACAGAAAGACCTAGAAGTAAGATTGGAACTAATACATTTCATAGAAGAAAATGCAGGTTCTAAATATATGGACCTTGGTTTTAGAGAGATTTTATGAATCTGACATCAAAAGGCAACACAGGTAAAATTGAAATTAAATGAATGGGACTATGTCTAACTGAAAAGCTTCTGTGCAGAATGAGAAACCATCAACAAAACAGAGAGGCAACTAACAATGGAAAAGATATTTTCTTTTTTTTCCCTCTCCCCCAGTTTTTATTACATTTATTGGGGGTAACATTGGTTAATACAATTATATAATTTTCAGGTGTACATTGCAATTTGACATCTATACATTCTATTGTGATTACCACCAAAGTTCAGTTTCCTTCAGCTACCATATAGTTGATCCCCTTTACCCACTTCACTCTCCCCATGTCCCCTATATTTGACCCCCTTTACCCCATCTACCACCCTTCTCCCCCTCTCCCCCCTATCCTCTGTTAAACACTAGTCTAACGTCCATGTCCATGAGTATCTGTTTGTGTGTCCTGTTCCTTTATTGCTTTAAGGTTCATATCTCACATATAAATGCTATCATGTGATTTTCAACTTTTTTTTGTCCTGCTTCTTTCACTTAGCATGAGTATCTCGAGTTCCGTCCATGTTGTCACAAATGGCAGTATTTCATTGTATATATGTACAACAGCTTCTTTGTCCAATCATCTGTTGTAGGACACTTTGGTTGCTTCCATGTCCTGGTCACTGTGAATAATGATGCTATGAACATCAGTGTGCAAATATCTTTACAAATATGAGCTTTGAAGTCTTTGGAGTAAATCCCCAGTAGAAGGATTGTTGGATCATATGGTAGATCAATTCTTAGTTTTTTGAGGAACCTCCATACTGTTTTCTATAGCGGCTGTACCAATTTACAATCCCACAAGCAGTGTATGAGGGGTCCTATTTTTCCACATCCGGGAGAAGATATTTTTAAATAATGCCTCCGATAAGGAGCTATTATCCAAAATGTATAAAGAACTCATACAACTCAACAACAAAAAAGTTACATTCAATGAAAAGATGGGCAGAAGAACTGAATAAGCACTCCTCCAAAGAAGACATACAAATGGGCAACAGACATATAAAAAGGTGCTCAACCTCACTGCTATCAGGGAAATGCAAATCAAAACTACTATGATATACTAACTCACATGTTTTAGATGACTATTATCAACATGACATGTAACATAAAGTGTTGGAAAGGTTATGGGGATAAAGGAACTCTTATACACTGCTGGTGGATATGTAAATTGATACAGCTTTTATGGAAAACAGTGTGGAGGCCCATTAAAAAATAAAAATAGAATTACCTTATGATCAGCAATCCCTCTCCTGGATGTCTGCCTGCCAAATCTAAAAACATGTATATTTGTAAAGATATTTGCACCACAGTGTTCATTGCAACATTATTCTTGGTGGCCAAGACAAGGAAACAACAAAAGAGGTCTTCAATACATGATTTGATAAAGAAGATATAATGCATATATACAATGAATATTAGTCAGCCAGAAGAAAATTTGAAATACTGCCATTTGCCACAACATGGATAAATCTTGAAATAATCATGCTAAGGTAATCATGCTAAGTCAGACAGAAAAAGTAGAGAACCAAATGATGTCAATTATATGTGGCATATAAACCTGAAAGGAACAATGAACAAGACAAATGATCAAAAACTCAGAGACAACAGTTTAGTGGTTACCAGAGGGAAAGAGGGGAGGGGGAAATGTAAATAAGAGTGAAGAGGTCAAATATATGATAATGGTAGGAAATTTGACTTGGGTAATGAGCACACAATGCAATATACATATGACATATTATTGAATTGTATATTGAAACTTACATAATTTTATTAACCAGTGTCACCCCAATAAATTTAAACAAAAAAATGAAATGACAACCTGGAAATGATTTAAAATATTATAGGGATAGTGAGTGTTTTTTTTTTTATTTGTTTAAGTTTTACAAATTTAATGATCATGTCTTATTCCGTTGTAGGGAAAAATCAAATCAACCAAATTTGAGTTAAGGAGCCAAGGAATCAAGAACTTTTCCAATAACTCATAATCACTCACTGTCAGAGTCTTAGATCTAATCCCAACTGTGAGATTTCAGAACAGTCCTCTAATCTATCTGTACCCTGCTTCCTCTCCTATAATTATTTTTGCTCTCCTCTTCACAGTGAATGCTGTACCTGTTTGGATTAGCTTTTTTGCGTGTGAATGTTAACCACAATGAAAGATTTGCTTGCAAGCTAGCTTTGCATATGGTCCTTGAAACTCAGAGCCAATGACCCTCTCAGTTCTTGTCAGCATGTCTTGTACTTCGGGGGGATGTGTGAGTCAGAGACTGAGCTGCTAACTGGGCTACCTCTTAGACCTGAATTCTGTTGGGTGTCATTTATTTGGTAGCCCCCACTCTCTGGTCTGAATCTGGTTGGACACTTATACGCCTTAATCAAGTCTCCCTGTAGGGATCACTGGCTCCTCCCTTTTCCAGGCTGCAGCTCTGCCCTAGGCCAGTGGACCTCATTCCAGTTCCACTAACTTAAGCATTTTCCATTTGTTAAAACTGCTCCATAGTTGTTTAGATAGAAGAGATGTGGCATATTTATATAGTGTAATTACTCAGTGGTAAAAAAAAAATGAAATCCTTCCATTTGCAACAACCTAATTAGATCTTGAGATTATCATGCTAAGCTAAATAAATCAGATTAAGCTGAGAAGCATATATCACTCATATGTGGGATATAACACTGAAAGCAAAAATGAATGAGACAAGCAAACAAAAATTCATTGACTCAGACAACAGTTTAGTGATGACCAAACAGAAATAGGGGAGGGGGTGATGTAGATAAGGGGAAAGGACACTAAATAAATGGTGATGAAAGGTAATTTAATTTTGGGTGGTGAACGCACAATGCAATTTATGTAAAACGTATCATTGAATTGTTCGCTTGAAACCTATCTAATTTTACTAACCAAGTTATGCCAATAATTTAATAAAATATTTTTTTAAAAAAACTGCTTTGAGGCTGAGTATCTATCTTGCCTTGAAACTGGATTTTCAGAATTACCCAGAGAAGTCCAGGGGCAAGGCATTTCAGAGTCTGACCTTCCTGGCTGGGTAAGGACTCTTTACCGAGTAGAGTATCTTCTCCAGCCAAAGAGTCTCCACAAAGCCCTCTTCATGTCCCTGTTCCTCAGGCTGTAGATAAAAGGGTTCAGCATGGGGGTCACCATTGTATATATCACAGATGCCACCATTCCAGTGTCTGCTGAGTACGAGGATGAAGGTTGGAAATACACCAGAAAGAGTGTCCCATAGAAGAGAGTGACCACTGACAGGTGAGAGCCACAGGTAGAGAAGACTTTGTGCTTCCCCCCAGTAGCGGGGACTCTGATAATGGTATGAATGATGAGGGCATATGACACTACCACACAGGTGAGAGGAATCATGCCAGAGATAACAGCTTCAGTTAACATCGTGACTTGAAAGAATTGGGTGTCTGAGCATGCAAGTTTGAGGAGTGGGGGTACATCACAGAAGAAGTGCTGGATGGAATGGGAGGCACAGAAAGAGAATTGAGACATCAGGAAAGTGAGTGAGAAGGCCAAGAGGTGGGACCAGAGCCAGGATGCAGTGACCAGCAGCAGACAGCGTTGAGGACACATAATCATGGTGTAGTGTAGAGGAAGACAGATGGCCACATAGCGGTCATATGCCATCACAGCCAGCAGGAAGTCATCTAACAGAGTCAATGCCATGAAGAAATACATCTGCACAAGGCACCCTGTGTGGGAGATGGTATGGTGCTGTGTATGGATGTTCACTAGCAGGTTTGGGACAATGGTGCAGGAGAAGCAGGTATCAATGAAGGACAAGTTGGCCAGGAAAAAGTACATGGGAGTGTGGAGGTGCTGGTCAGTACCTATGGCCAGGATGATGAGCAGGTTCCCCAACACGGTGACCAGGTACATGGCCAGGAAGATTCCAAAGAGGAGCGGTTGCTTCTCTGGGTGTTCAGAGAAGCCCAGGAGCAGGAAGTCAGAGACACTGGTGTGGTTTCTAATTTCCTTTGAAGGCATGATATTAGAGAAGGATTTTTCTTAAATCAAGATTAGCTCTAAATATTCAGAGTCTTATCACTTTGGTCTGTTTTTCTTGATTCCTGGAAGAGGTCACTGAGCTTCTCTAGGGGCTGTAAGTGCTAGTTTTTACACATATACACATGGCAGTTGTGGAGTACGATGATGCATCAGAGTGGAGACACAGTTAGGGTTCTATGTGGCCATTGTTCTCCATGGATTGTCTAAATGAGACTGAAGTGGAATTCACCTGAAAGAATTTCTTTAAATATTATTCTTTTAAAAAACCTCCATACTACTTTAGTCTTAATTTGGTTATCTTCTTGCAGAGCTCATTTTGTGGTCATGCATATTCTAGAATTTGGGAATACAAGATGCTCTCTCTGTGTGTGAGTGTGTATTGAGGGAAATGGCAGCAGTAGTGATTTCTTCAGAGAGGAGCCAGCTTGGATTTAGGGCGGGTCTCTAAGTGTGCTGGGGCTGCTCTGTCTCCATTTGCTATTGAAGATGATTTCATCAAATTACTATGACTATGAGATTGTTGCAATGTGAAAAGCTCTATATTGTAAAGGCACAATTATTCTATTTTAATCTTCAATAATTTTTGGAAAATAGCCAAAAACGTTCAAGATAAGAGTCTCTTCAATAAGTGGTGTTGGGATAATTGGAAAGCCACATGCAAAAGAATAAAATTAGTCTGCTATCTGTGACCACACACCAAAATTAACTCTGAATGGACCAAAAACCTTAATGTACAACCTGAAAAAATAAATTCGTAAGAGAAAACATAGGTACTAAACTTATAGACCTTGGATTTAGAGATGATTTTATGAATTTTACCTCAAAGGGAAAGTAAAACCAAAAATAAATGTATGGGACTATATCAAACTATAAAGCTTCTGCACAGCAAAAGAAACCAACTTTCACTCTTGATATGTCCTTGAGAAAGTCACTTAACCCTCTAAAGCTTCAAAGTCTATAACTGCTGAAATAGAATAATAATGTTAACTAGATAAAAAGGTTATGAGGATTAGATTTAAAAATTATTATATATAGACATAAACTGGCATATAGTAAGTGCTAATTATATGATCTGTTATTGTTATTGCTGTTTTTGATAAGGGTAGGTTGCTTTGTCATTGTGTCCTGGTCACTGCCTGTAGGTTGGGCTTGTAAATTGTGAAATGTCAGTCTAAAAGTTGTCATCGTCTTCAATTTCATCATCATCAGAACCACCTTGAAGGACTATAACTCTACTCAGAATTTTCTATTGCAAAGCATTTGTTTTGGCATCTGGAAACCAAGTGTAAATGTGGTCTAAGAGCTTATTCCTCAGAGTGCCCAATTATTAATTGCATAATGGGAATAAATAAGTCTATCTTAATAGTTACTTGCTGGCTCAAATTTTAAGAAAAAGAAAGGTTGTGACCAAGGTTAGTACTTTAAGTGGATATAGAGTGGTTAATTACTGGTGTGTAACTGGTGTGGCACTTGAGAGTGATTTTGGGAACTATGTCTAAGGGGACTGAGAGTGACTTATGCTTTATTGGTACACGAATGCTCTGACCTGTTACTGATGGACTTTGGGGAAGGTGGTCTAATTAACTCCTCTATATGCAATTAAAGTTTACTAAGCCCATTCTGCACAATGGCGTTAGTCTGGACCATCAAGGATGTGATGAGCACCAGCCTGTCATGGTGATCAGAAACGCCAGAAATTGATTGTCAGATAGGGATGTAGAATAGAAAGAGAAAAGAAAAAAGAAAGAATCTCTATGGGCTGTGCATATGTGTTTGCATGTGAGTGTGTTTGTTCTATGATCAGTGTGTGGTGTGCCCACGTGTGTGCACAGGTGAGCCTTAAGTAGACTCTGCTATCTCTCCCCATCCCTATGTCTCAATTCTTACCTGGAGATACTGTCCAGCCTCTATCTGTGATACCTCTAAGAGGGAGAATGAGTTTGCTGTCACATTGTCTGCCCAAGAAGTCATGGCTGGAGTCATAGAGCCCTTCCTCATCTGTAGGAACAGCAGAGACAGAAGACTCAGGTCTTTAGTGGTAGCTCAGGCACAAGAGCCAGAAGGAGCTCTGACTTTTCACAGGCAGTGTCTCTTGGGACCCATTCCCAGACATCCTAGTTAGACACAAGGTGGGGCAATTGTACAAACTCTCTAGACTTGACCCCTTGAGGTCCAGATTATTTTATTCAAAATGACCAGAGCTGGCATCCATAGGAGCACTCCTGGTTATTTCCTTGGATGAAGTGCTGCTTGGATCCATCCTCCCAACCTAATCCTGAATAGGGTCCATCTGTCTCATGGAGTCAATACTGTCTAATTAGAGCCCAGTCCTCAAGAATGAAATACAGTATGTCCCAGAGAATAAGTAAAAAATAAAAGTAAAATAGATCAGAGATCATAATTATTGACTTCAAAAATAGTGTAGAAGAGGCAACATTCTTATTTCTGTTTCCCCCAGAAAACATAGATATGAATAGTATGTAGACTCTACATAAGGCCCAGGGTGTGATCTCTGGACTTTTTTTGTTTTAAGTGTATGTTACATACAACAAGAGTGTATAAAGCATGTATATGCTATTTAAAGAATAATAATAAAATTAATGTCCATATTCTCACCTCTCAGCTTAGATAGCATATGGATCGATTCCTTAGAAGCCATATCTGCCCCTCTTTTCAACATATTCCTTCTTCCTCCTTTAGAGGAAACCACCTTGGTGAATAGTGTCCACCATTTTCTTCTTTTCCTTTGTAGTTTTGCCACATTATTGTGGGAGGCCACCAGGAAGATATGAAGACAGATTGTCCTGAGAGCTAGATCCAGGTTATCAGAGGCTCCTCTCCCCTCCCCTCACCTTGGACCAAAAGTTCTTTGTTCCCTCCATTTACAAGGAGATGGCCTTAAGAGAGCCCTCTCTTGTTGAGGTGATCCAGTCCATATATGTGACTGAACCTCATTAAAGCCTTTGTGTTTACTTGAATGTTCTGGTAAGTGGATGGGAAGAAACTATTGCTCTTTTGCTTCTTAGACAAGCATCTTAAGTTCCCTTACTTGTTAAACATGCCACCTACCCATCTGGAGAGGCCTGATGGTCTTCAGTCCCTCTTGGCTCTCTAAGATGGCTGGTTTCAAACCAACATGCGTATATATTCATACTATATAGAACATTCTGAGGATTTGCCTCTTTTTATTTTATTCTGTGAATAGAATTATACTTTTTATATAGTCTGTAAATGGATTTTATTGCTCAACTTTTTTTTTTGATTTATTCATGTGAATGTCTGTACCTGAGGGACATTCATGTTCACTGTTGTCTCGTGCAAGTCACAGCTCTCATGAACTTGTGTTACCTGCTGAATTTCAGATTTCAGAACTGTTGGTTTTGGGATTATATATATGTTGTATATGATCAATTCCTTTACTATTTCTGGGGGAGCATTCCATATCCGACACATAATATTTTTATAATAGAATGAATGAAAATTCCCACTTTTACTAATGCTGACTGTTAATAGTGTTATGTAAATTCAGATCCTGTTTTCCTGTGCTGAGTACAGTGAAAAAAATATTTCTCTTTTCTATCGTATGTTAGAAATGTAGATAGATATTCTGGTGTTATTTAGTAGTATTAGTTGTGTGTATTTTAGAAATAAAATGAGGATATGATTCATAGATACAATGGAATATTACTCAGACATAAAACATGATGAAATACTGCTATTTGTGATAACATGGGATCTGGTGATAATCATGCCAAACAAAATAAGTAAGGCAGAATAAGTAGGGAACCACAAGATTTCACTGTTTGTGGGATATAAAACTGAAAGCAACAAAGGAACATGACAAACAGAAGTTCAGGCAACAGTTTAGTGCTTACCAAAGGAAAAGTGGGGAGGATGTGAGATAGATAAAAGTAATGGATGTTTATTTAACATATGGTGATGAAAGGAGATTTGACTTGGGGTGGTGAGCACAGTACCATTCAGATGATGTATTATTGAATTGTATACTTGAAACATGTATAATTTTATTAAGCATTGTCAGCCAATAGATTCAGTAAAAATCAAAATAACAAATGAATTAGACATAACACACACATAAAACTGCACAAAACAAAAACATACATCCAAGAAATTATTGGGAACCAATCCCCTATGTATCACTTCCCATGTTTGGAAGATTATTTCCAACTGGTCTGAAGCTAATCATCACTTTTATCTTCTTCTCCAAGTAGAATAATTCCTATCTTCATTGTAATCTTTAATTTTAATTTTGCCTGTTACTGAACTCTATGTAAATGTACTCATACGTGTGTAGTTTTTGGCTTCTTTTGTTCAATATTCTACATTCTGAGACTTATCTAGGTAGGTGTTATGTAGTTTTATTTCTTTAATCATTTTTAGCACAATTTTATTTTTATTTACTTCTAATAATTTTATTGGGGTGACATTGGTTGTTAACATTATGTAAGTTTTGAATGTGCATTTTCATATATTGCATCGTGTGCTCTCCACCCAAAGTCTAGCCTCCCTCTGTCACCTTATATATTGCCCCTTGCCTTTTTATTTTGTTGATGATTTATTTTGCTGTGCAGAAGCTTTTTCGTTTGATGCAGTCTCACTTGTTCATTTTTGCTTTTGTTGCCTTTGCTTTTAGTGTCAGATTTATAAAAAATCACCATGAAGACTGATGTCAAGGAGTTTGCCTCCGATGTTTTCTTCTGGGAGTGTTTTGGTTTCAGGTCTTGGATTTATGTCTTGAATTTATTTTGAGTTAATTTTTGTATATGGTGTAAGATAGCAGTCCAGTTCTTTTTTTGCATGTGGCTATCCAGTTTTCTTAACATCATCTATTGAAGGAATTATCATTTACTGTTTTATATTCTTGGCTTTTTTTGTCATAAGTTAATTGGCTATACATGCATGGGATTATTTCTATGCTTTCTATTCTGTTTTATTGATGTCTTTTTTTTTTTTATCCTGAAACCTTACTGTTTTGATTGCTAAGGTAATAGTAATAAAGTCTGAAATTAGAGAGCGTGATGTCTCAGCTTTGTTTTCTCAAAGTTCTTTTGGGTAGTTGGAGGCTTTTGTTGTCTCATACAAATTTTAGGACTTGTTCTATTTCTTTGAAATATGCCGTTAGAATTTTGATAGGAATTGCACTAAATCTGCAGATTTCTTTGGATGCAGTGACATTTTAACAATATTAATTCTTCAAATCCTTGAGCACAAGATATCTTCTAATTTATTTGGGTCTTTTCCAGTTTATTTTATTAATGTCTTAAAGATTTTAGTGTGCAGAAAGATCACCTCCTTGGTCAAAATTATTCCTAGGGTTTTTATTTTTGAAGGAGTTCAAGTGGTATCGTTTTCTTAATTTCTCTTTCTGATACCTTGTTACTAGTTTATTAAAATGTGATAGACTTTTGTATGTAGATTTTGTAACCTGCACTTTACTGAATTTATTTATTAGTTCTTCAGGCTTTTTTTTTTTTTTTTTGGTAATGTGGTAAGGGTTTTCTATATGTAATTCTAAATAATCTTTTCAAAAATTAACCTTTATTTTTTCTAAAAATAGTAATTTATCTTTTCAAAAGTAATCTTTGGCTTAATTATATATTTTATTCTATTTTGTGATGATTTACTCTCATTTTTCTTTTTCTAGTACTGACTGCTTTTTTTAAAGTAGCTTTTAAAGACATATTCTTACTTAATATTTGTAGCTTTTTCTCCTCTAACATTTTCCTTTTGGGTTATATATTTTGTAAATATTTCCTATAAATAATGTTTTATACCGCTTTTCATTCAAATAAAATATTTTCCAACAGACATTATTTCTTCATTTTTCCTGAATTATTCTTAGTTAGTTTCTCAATTCCCAAATTGTAGGGATTTTTAGTTATAAATCTGTTATAATTTTTAGCTTAATTGTATGCTGCCTATACAAATTCAGCACTTTGGCATTTGTTGAGATTTGCTTTATGGCTTAGTAAATGAGCAAGTTTTGCACATTTTCCTTGAAATCTTGCAAAGGCTGTGTTCTCTGCAAATATTGAATGTATGTTTTATGTGTGTCTATTAAGTTATTAATGTTAATTGTGCTGTTCAAATGTTCTATATCTTTATTGAATTTTCAAAGCCTATTTATGTTATCCATTACCATGAGAAGTTTGTTCACATTTCCCACCAGAAGTGAATTTTCTCAGTTCTCCCTGATAATTAATATATATAAAAGTGGGTTTCTTATTACTGAAAAATAACAGTTATTAGATTTTCCTGGTGAATGAGAAATATTATTCTTATAACATGAAGCTTTATATAAGAAATATCTATTTTTTTGCCTAAAAATCTATTTGTTTGATAATAATAGAGGTATGCCAATATTTTTGTGGTATATAATGTTCAACTCTTTATTGTCACTTTTCTGTATTTTTATATTTGTTGAGTACACACTTTGTTGAAGAAATAGTTATTGAAACATACAGAAATTGTATAAAACCGTGCATGTGTAGTATAATGAATTCTCTCAAAGTGAACATATTCTCATCACTAGCCTCAGATCACAAAGCAGAGAATGACCAGCATTGCAGAATCCTTCCTCAGGCCCCTGTTCAGAGCCAGTAAACATTTATATTTGTTAATAATCATACACACAAATTGGAGAGAAATCACAGAAAGTGAGAGGGATGTGTTGAGAGAGAACCACTTTATATGATTTCACTATAAAGTAGCACATGGTTACATTGAAAAATACTGTATTCAACAAGAAAATGAAAGAAGGATTTTTTATTTGTATGAATTCTGCAAATGGAAAGAATTTTAAATGATAACTCCAGCAAAGAAGGTAACAAAAGAAAGATGTCTTGATGTGATACACAAAATTAAAACTTTATTCCATAAAAAATCACAGTTAATATAAAGAATGAACTGGAAATATTACCAAGACAAAGGAGGTAAATATATATCTTTAATCTAAAAAGGCTCATACAAATCAATAAAGAATTTCCAGTAGGTATTAGGCCTGAACAGACAATTACTTAGAGAATTAAAAGTTTGGTTAACTGGGGAATAGTCCCCTTACCAATAATCAAAGAAATTAAAACTAAAGCAAGGAGAATCCATTTTGGCTATTATATTAGTTATAATTAAGGAGAAAATAGGAACATCAAAATATGGAGAGGAAAACAAAAGATATTCTCATATGGGCATTTTGGCAACATAGACGAAGAGCCCTAAAATGTTCTACTTGGATATCTACTTTGTAGGTATTAAAGTAACATACTATGCATGTAAGAGTTATTCTTTTTTGGAGATTTTCTGTGTGTTGTTATGTGTATTGGTGAAAGCTTAGAAATTCCCTAATTTTTCAATAATGGTGAAATGGTCTATAAATCATGGACCTTTCTTCTGATTTAATCTCAGAGAGCCAAATGTTTAACAGATAACTCATGTTACAAGATTAAGCAAAAAAGTATATATATGTGCCTCCAGTATTTTCGAAACAAAGTAAGAGACCTGAGTCTCTTAGAAAATGATACATTTGACTTTGGGTGGTGAACACACAATACAGTATAGAGTTGATGTATTATATAACTGGACACTTTAAATTTATGTAATTAAGTAATGTCACTCAATAAATTTAATACAATTCAAAAAGCAAATGGCCATCTGGAAATGATATAAAATATTGTCGGTGATATACCTTAATTGTAGAGATGATAAGTGTTTTTTCCTATTTGTTTACATTTTACAAATTTACTGTAATGAGCATATCATGTTCTGTAGAAGGGAGAAATGAAAAGAACCAGAGTTTGAGAGCCAAAGAATCAGACTTGTCCCAAACCCATAATCATGTACTGTCAGTTTTAGATTTAATGCCAATTGTGAGATTTTGGGCTAGTCCCCTGATCTATCTGTACCTCATTTTCCTCTCTAGAATTATTCTTACTCCCTCAATAGGGTGTCTTTTTGATCCAGCTTATTGAATGTGAGGGTTATCTACTGTGAGTGAATTGCTTCCAAAGTCAGCCTTGGCTATGGTCCTTGGAACTCAGATACTGTGACCCTCCCAGTGTTGTCATCATGTCTTGCAGTTGGGTGGGACCTGTGGGACACAGACAGAGCTGCTAACTGGGCTTCCTCTTAGAACCTGAGTTCTGTTGGATGTCATATTTGGTAGTCCCCAGACTAGTCTGAATCTTTTCAGACCCCTATACCCACTAATCAAGTCACCCTGTAGGGATGACTGGCTACTCCCTCTTCCAGGCTGCAGCTCTGTCCTGGGCCAGTCAATTCTTTTCTAGTTCTCCAAACTCATGCACTTTTTTTTTTTCTTAAACTTGTGCTGCCTAGCATCCATCCAGACTCAGATTTGGATTTGGAAATACAATGGAGACGTCTATGGGAAAGTCACTTTAGGGAGCCCAAGCTTCCAGGCTAGGAAAAGACTCTCTTCTGAGTACAGTATTTTCTCCAGCCAAAGAGTCTCCACAAAGCCCCCTTCATGTCCCTGTTCCTCAGGCTGTAGATAAAAGAGTTCAGCATGGGGGTCACCATTGTATACATCACAGATGCAACCATTCCAGTGCCTGCTGAGTATGAGGATGAGGGCTGGAAATACACCACAAAGAGTGTCCCATAGAAAAGAGTGACCACTGACAGGTGAGAGCCACAGGTAGAGAAGACTTTGTGCTTCCCCCCAGCAGAGGGGACCCTGAGGATGGTATGGATGATGTGGGCATAAGAGACCAGGATACAGGTGAGAGGTACCACTCCTGAGAGGACTGCCTCAGCAAACATCATGATGTGAAAAACATGGGTGTCTGAGCAGGTAAGTTTGAGGAGTGGGAGAAGATCACAGAAGAAGTGTTGGATGGAATGGGAGGCACAGAAAGAGAACTGAGACATCAGGAGAGTGAGTGAGAAGGCCAAGATCTGGGAACAGAGCCAGGGTGCTGCAACCAGCTGCAGACAGCGTTGGGGACACATAATCATGGTGTAGTGTAGAGGAAGACAGATGGCCACGTAGCGGTCATATGCCATCACAGCCAGCAGGAA
Source organism: Cynopterus sphinx (assembly GCA_030015415.1). NCBI lineage: Eukaryota > Metazoa > Chordata > Mammalia > Chiroptera > Pteropodidae > Cynopterus > Cynopterus sphinx. The sequence continues at coordinate 121,787,668 of CM057385.1, read as the reverse complement.
GTCATCTAGCAGAGTCAATGCCATGAATAAATACATCTGCACGAGGCACCCAGTGTGGGAGATGGTGTTGTCCTGTGTATGCATGTTCACTAGCAGCTTGGGGACAATAGTGCTAGAAAAGCAGGTATCAATGAAGGACAAGTTGGCCAGGAAAAAGTACATGGGAGTGTGGAGGTGCTGGTCAGAACCTATGGCCAGGATGATGAGCAGGTTTCCCAACATGGTGACCAGGTACATGGCCAGGAAGATCCTGAAGAGGAGCGGCTGCTGCTCTGGGTGTTCGGAGAAGCCCAGGAGCAGGAAGTCAGAGACACTGGTGTGATTTGTAATTTCCTTTGAAGGCAGAGAAATTAGAGTAGGATCTTGCTTAAATAAAGATGGGTTCTGAATATTATAGAGTCCAAAGTTTGGTCTGTTTTTCTTGATTTGTGGAAGAGGATACTAAGATTTTGCAGTGGCTATTTTGGTTTGCACACATGTACTCATCTGAGGGCTGTGGACTATCAAGATAAAGCACCAGAATGGACATGTAGTTTGGGTTCTATATTTCTGAAATATGACAAGTTTCCAATATGAATTAACTCAATGAGACTGATGTGGGTTCACCTGAAAGAATGTCTTCAAATATAATTCCCTTTTATAAGAAACTTTTGAACAACTTTAGTTTAAAATTGGTGTAAATTTTATTATGTTATTGTCAAGCTCATTTGGGAGTTATGCATATACTAGGATTTAGTGGCCAAAACAAGTGGCTTTGTTTGTATGTGTGTGAGTGTATGTGTGTGTGTATTGAGGGAGAGGGCAGCAAGACCGGTTTCTTCAGAGATGAACTAACTATCTTGGATTTAGGGGATCTAAGTGGACTGGGGGTGCCTGGGCTCTTTTGTTATTGATGGTCATTCTAGTGAGTTAGTGTGTTTGTTTGTGAGAAAATTACAAATGATAGGCTCTTTATCATAGGACACATTTTTTTTTCATTTTAATCATCAATTGATCTCAATGTCTACTATATTAATATCCAGGCTTTAAAATTCTGGCTGAGGGGTGAGAATTCTTTCTTTATTCCCTATTCTCAGTCTTTCCTTGGTCATTTACTTGACTTTGAGTCTGTTTCCTTGTTTGTACCCATGTGTGACTATTTCATAGAGTCTTTGAAGTTTTGATTAGAAAATACATATGGAGGTACATTAGTATTAGGAAGAGTGATGTCATTGTTTTGTCAGCAGTAGATGATGAAGTGTGAACCTGCAACACAGGAGATCATGGAAAAGCATCAGCTGACCTGCTTACAGATCTGTGCCTCACATGTCTTTTAAAAACTTGGGAAAAGTTTTCTTCCTTCAATTCTTGCTTTTTATATCTATAGCACATATATAACAAACCTAGGGTGAGGCTTGTTGAAGACATCAAATGCTGGAATCAGTGGAAGGTTTTCCATGAACCACGATGTGCAATTGATATGAGAAATTTTAATGTTTCTCTCTGATGGTGTAGAGCATTAAATGCAATGAACTGTCTGTGGCAGCATGTGTTAGTGTCATGTTTAGTGTCATGGTAAAGAATATAATACACGCTGGAGTCTCTGATTGAATTTTCCCACTTGTTATTCTTGATGTGACCTTGTGAATGTCACTTCAACTTTTTTGGCGTCAGTTTCTACACCTGTTAATAGGGATAATAATAGCATTAACTGGGTAGTGTGGTAATATGGATAAATTTAAATTTAAAATTGGTTATACAATATGTACTAGTAAGCTGGCTTACGGTATGCGCTCAAATATGTCATCTGATATTGTTACTGCTGTTTTTAAGAAAGTGATGGTGCTTTGTTGAGTGTCTTGGTCACTGCCTACAGGTTGGGCTTGTGAATTGTGAGATGTCAGTATAAATGTCATCATCATCATCATCATCATCATCATCATCATCATTATCAGCACCACCTTTGAAGGATTGTAGCTCTATTGAGAACTGTGGATGGCAAAACATTTGTTTTGGCATCTGAAAACCAAGTGTAAATGGGGTTCAATAACTTATTCCTCAGAGCCCCCAATTATTAATTGTATAATAGGAATAAATAAGTCTATCTTAAAAGTCATTTGATGGCTCAAGTTCTAAGAAAAAGGATGTGACTGGGGTTAGTAAACATTAAGTGGATGTAGAGGGATTAATTACTGGTGGGTACCTGGTTTGATGCTTGAGAGTGAATTGAGAACCACGCCTACCTAAGGGGACTGACAGATTTATGCTTTGGTAGCACACAGGTGCTGTCCTGTTACTGATCGCTTTGGGCAAGTTTGTCTAAAACCCATTCTTCAGTATTCTGCAAGTCTTACCATTAGGGATATGATGAACACCAGAATTAGATGCCCCTAATAGTGAACAGAAGAGCCAGAAAATTGTGGGCAGATAGAGATGAAATGAAATGAAAAAAGGGAGAAGCTTGATGGGCTTGTGTGTGTATATGTGTGTGTGTGTGTTTTTCTATAGGCAGTGTGTGCGTGTGTGTGTGCCCACATGTGTGCACAAGTAAGCCTTTGTTAGACTCTGCTCTCTCTCCCCATCGGTATGCCTCAGTTCTTACCTGCAGATGATGGCCAGCCTCCTTATGTGACACCTCCAAGCGGGAGATTGAGTTTGCTGTCACATTGCCTGCCCAGGAAGTCATGGCCAGAGTCTTAGAGCCCTTCCTCATGTGTAGGAACAGCAGAGACTGAAGACTTGAGTCTTTAATGGTAGCTCAGGCACAGGAGCTTTGACTTTTCACAGGCAGTGTCACCTGGGACTCATTCCCATACCTCTTAGTTAGAGACAAGATGGGGCAGATGTCCAACCTTTTCAGCTTTCCCCTCTAGACCTGACCCCCTTAGTTCCAGTTAATTTTATGAGAATGACCAGGGCTGGATCCATGGGAGCAACCTGGTTATGCCCTTGGGTGAAGTGCAGCTTGGATCTATTTTCCCAGCTTTAACCCTTAATCAGGTCCATCTGTCTCTTATGCAGTCTACACTTTTTCATTAGAGCTCTGTTCTCAAGAACAAAATAAATTAGGTCCCAGAAAATAAGTAAAAAATAAAAGTGATATAGATTGGAGTTCACAGTCATTGCCTTCCAATGTCATGTAGAAGAGGTACCATTTTTATTTTATATCACCCCAGAGAAGAGCGCTATGTATAGTATGCAGATTTATAAGTTCCATGGTGTGCTCTCTGGACTTATTTCATTTTCAAATGTTTGTTACATATAAAAGAGTGTATAAAGCATGTATATGCTAATTAAAGAAGAATAATAAAATTAATGCTTGTTCTCTCACCCCTCAGCTTAAATAGTATATGGTTTAGACACTGTATGCACCTGTTTTTGATCATATTCCTTCTTCCCTCTTTAGAGGAAAACACCATGGGGAATATTGTCCACCATTTCTTCTATTCCTTTGTAGTTTTGCCACACAGACATTGTTTGGTAGGTCACCAGAAAGAAGTGAGAGCTAGAGGCAACTCTTCCCTCCCCTGGCCTTGGATCAGAATTTCTCTGCTCTGTTCCCAGCATTTTCAAGGAGATGGCCTTAAGAGAGCAAAGTGGTGTTGAGACCACCTGGACCCAATATGTCACTGAACCTGGTTAAAGCCTCTGTGTAAACTTGAAAATACTGGCCGGCAGTGGGGAGAAGCCTCCCGTCTCCTGGGGCCTAAGGCTAGCCACTGAAGTAAGTTTCCTTGTTTGTTAAACTGGCCACCTACCAATCTGGAGAGGCCAGATGTTTTCATTCCCTCCTGGCCCTTCATCTACCAGGGCTGGTTTGCCAACCGACATGCCTATGTGTCTAACCTGTTTAGAGCATTCCATGGAATTGCTGCTGCTGCTGCTGCTGCTGCTGCTGCTGCTGCTGCTGCTGCTGCTCCTGCTCCTCCTGCTCCTCCTCCTCCTCCTCCTCCTCCTCCTCCTCCTCCTCCTCCTCCTCCTCCTCCTCTTCTTCTTCCTCTTCTTCCTCCTCCTCCCACCACCACCACTACCTCCTCCTCCTCCTCCTCCTCCTCCTCCTCCTCCTTCTTTTTCTTCTTTTCTGTAAATGGAATTAAACCTCTTTCGGTCTTCTATAAATAGCTTATGTGCTCTACATTATTTTTTTTTAGATTTATTCATGGAAATGCATGTAGCTGAAGGGCATTCATGTTCACTGTGTTTTGTGCAGTTCTCACCCTCTCGTTATACATTTTTGTTGCTCACTGAAAATCAGATTTCAGAACTGTTGGTTCTGGGTTTATATGTATTTTGTGTATGATTCCTATACAGTTTCTGGGTGAGCACTCCAAAAACAACTACGTAACATTTCCATAGCAGAATGAGTGAATATTCACACTAAATCCCACTCACACGGACTATTAATAGCCTCAAGTAAATTCAGATCATGTTTTTCTTCTTTCTGAATGAGTTCACTTAAAAAATATTTTTCTTATCAGAGCTTTTGTATGTTGGAGATGTAGATAGATATTGTGGTGGTACATGGTAGCCTTAGTTGTATTTTAAACACTGAAAAGAAGATGTGGTAATATTACTCAACCACAAGCAAAGATGAAATGCTGCCATTTGTAACAACATGGATTGATTTAGAGATTATCATGCTAAGTGAAATAAGTCAGACAGAAAAAGTTGAGAACCATATGATTTCACTTGTATATAGGATATAAAACTGAAAGCAACAAGTGAAAATTCAAACAGAAACTTATAGATACATACAGAAGTTTAGTGCTTAATGAAAAGAAAGTGGGGAGGGTGTGAGGTAGAAAAGGGTATTGGGTATTTACTACATGGTGATAAAAGGAGATTTGACTTTGGGTGGTGAACACACAATGCCATTCAAAATGATGCATTATTGAACTGCATACTTGAAACATGTATAATTTTATTAAGCAATGTCACCCAATAGATTCAGTAAAAATCAAAATAACAAATGAAATAGTGAGACATAACACATATAGAAAACTGCACAAAACACAAACATACATCCAAGAAATTATTGGGAACCAATCATCTACGTATCACTTCCCGTGTTTAGAAGATTGTTTCCAACTGATCTGAAGCCCTTTTTTGTATCCAGCTAATCATCACTTTTATCTTCTTCTTCAAGTAGAGTAATTCCTATCTTTGTTGTAATCTTTAATTTTAATTTTGCCTGTTATTGAACTTTATGTAAATGCACTCATACGTTGTATAGTTTTTGGCTTCTGTTGTTTAATATTCTATTTTCTGAGACTTATCTAGATAGCTGTTGTGTAGTTTTATTTCTGTAATCATTTTTAGCATCATTTTATTTTTATTTATTTATAATAATTTTATTGGGTTGACATTGGTCATTGGTTATTAACATTATGTAAGTTTTGAATGTGCACTTTCATATATTGTATCATGTGCTCTCCACCCAAAGTCTAGCCTCCTTCCATCACCATATATTTGACCCCCTGCCTTTTCATGTTGTCAGTTTTGTTTTTCTTTTTGCTATGCAAAAGCTTTTTAGTTTGATGGAGTCTCACTTATTCATTTTTGCTTCCATTGCCTTTGCTTTTATTGTCAAATCTAAAAAATCATCGTGAAGACTGATGTCAAGGGGTTTACCCCCTATATTTTCTTTTAGGACTTTTGTAGTTTCAGGTCTTAAATTCATGTCTTTAGTTCGTTTTGAGTTCGTTTTTGTATATGGTGTGAGATAGTGGTCCAGTTTCATTCTTTTGCATATGGCCATCTAGTTTTCTTAACGTCATTTATTAAAAAATTGTTTTTTCTCCACAGTATATTCTTGGCTTTTTTTGTCATAAAGAATTGACCATACATGCATGGATTATTTCTGTGCTCTGTATCCTGTTTTATTGTGTGTGTTTTTTTATCCTGTTACCATACTATTTTTATTACTATAGTAATAGTAATATTGTCTGTAATCAGGGAGCCTCACCTTTGTTCTTTCCCAAAGTTTCTTTGGCTAGTTGGAGTCTTTTGTTGTTTCATACAGATTTTAGGATTCTTTTTTTACATCTTATTTATTAATTTACTTTTAACATTTTATTTATTTTTCCCTCTTCTCTTCCCCCCTCCCCTCTGGTAACCACTAGTCCATCGTTCATGTTCATGAGTCTCTGTTTGTCCTGTTCATTTGTTGCTTTTAAGTTTATATCCCACATCTAAGTGCTATCATGTGATTTTCCACTTTTTCTGTCCGGCTTATTTCACTTAGCATGAGTATCTCAAGGTTCATCCATGTTGTCGCAAATGGCAGTATTCCATTGTGTATATGTACCACAGCTTCTTTAGCCAATCATCTATTGTAGGACACTTTGGTTGTGTCCATGTCCTGGCCACTGTGAATAATAGTGCTATGAACATCGGTGTGCAAATACCTTTACGGATATGAGCTTTCAAGTCTTTGGGGTAAATACCCTGTAGAGGGATTGGTGGATCATATGGTAGATCAATTCTTAGTTTTTTGAGGAACCTTCATACTGTTTTCCATAGTGGCTGTGTCAATTTACAATTCCACAAGCAGTGTATGAGGGTTTCTATTTCTTCACATTCTCTCCAACATTTGTTATTGTCCTGTTGATTATAGCCATTCTAACAGGATGAGATGGTGTATCATAGTGGTTTTGATTTGCATTTCACTAACAGCTAGGAATGTTGAGCATCTCTTCATATATTTGTAGGCCATTGGTATGTCCTCTAGAGAGAAGTGTCTGTTCAGGTCCTCTTCCCATTTTTTGATTGGATTGTTAGTTCTTTTGTTGTTACTGAGCCATAGGAATTCTTTATCTATTTTGTATATCAGGCCTTTAGTGGAGGCATTGCTTGCTAATATATTTTCCCATTTGGATGGTTGTCTCTCTACCTTGTTGATGGTTTATTTGCTGAGCAGAAGCTTTTCAGTTTGATGTAGTCCCATTCATTTATTTTAGCTTTTACTTTTCTTGCTTTTGAGGTCAAATTCATAAAATCCTCTTTAAGTCCAAGGTCCTTGAGTTTAGTTCCTATGTTATCTTCTATGCAATTTATTGTTTCAGGTCTTCTATTTAGGTCCTTAATCCATTTTTTAAAATTTTGGTGTGTGGTGATAGACAAAAGTCTGGTTTCTTTCTTTTGCAGGTGGCTTTCAGTTTTTCCAGCACCATTTATTAAAGAGGATTTCCTTTCTCCATTGTATGTTTTTTGCTTTTTTGTCAAAAATTATTTGCCCGTATAAATACAGGTTTACAGGTGGACTATTGGTTCTCTTCCACTGGTTTATGTGTCTGTTTTGCTGCCAGTACCATGCTGTTTTGATTACTGTCACTTTGTAGTATAATTTGAAGTTGAGCAGAGTAATGCCTCTAGCCTTGTTCTTTTTTTGTCAGGATAACTTTGTCAATTTGGGGTCTTTTGTGCTTCTGTACAAATCTAAAGATTTTTTGTTCTATTTCTTTACAAAATGCCAATGGGATTTTGATGGGGATTGCATTAAATCTATATAATGCTTTAGGTAGTATGGTCATTTTAACTATGTTGAGTCTTCCAATCCAAGAACACAGAGTATCTTTCCATTTCTTTGTATCTTCTTTGATTTCTTTTAATAGGGTCTTATGGTTTTCATTATATAGGTCCTATACATGTTTCGTTAAATTTATTCCTAGGTATTTTGTTCTTTTTGTTGCAATTGCAAAAGGAATTATTTTCCATTTATTTTTCTGACACTTCATTATTAGAGTATAGGGATGTTATAGATTTTTGAACATTGATTTTATGTCCAGAAACTTTACTGTATTTGCTTATTGTTTCTAGTAGTGTTCTTGTGGAGTCTTTAGGGTTTTCTATATAGAGAATCATGTCATCTGCAAATAGTGACAGTTTGACTTCTTTGTTTCCCATTTGGATGTCTTTTATATTGTTCTCTTGGATGATTGCACTCGCTAGGACCTCCAAAGTTATATTGAATAACAGTGGTGATAGTGAACAGCCTTGCCTTGTTTCTGATCTTAGAGAGAAGGTTTTTAGGTTTTCATCATTAAGTATAATTCTGGCTGAGGGCTTGTCATACATAGCCTTTATTATATTAAGACACTTTTAAACCAATATTGTTAAGTGTTTTGATCATAAATTGGTGCTGTATCTTGTCCAAGGCTTTTTCTGCATCTATTGATATGACCATATGATTCTTATTTCTTAATTTGCTTATGTGGTATATCACATTAATCGATCTGCGTATTTTGGATCATCCCTGTGACCCTAGGGTGAAGCCCACTTGATTGTGATGTATAATCTTTTTCATGGGTTGCTGTATTCAATTCACTAATATTTTATTTAGGATTTTTGCATCTGTGTTCATGAGAGATATTGGTCTGTAGTTCTCTTTTTGGTATCAGGGTGATATTGGCCTCATAAAATGAGTTGGGAAATATTGTCTCCTCTTGATTTTTTTTGGAGGAGTTTGAGGAGAATATGTATTAAATCTTCTTTGAGTGTTTGGTAGAATTTACTGGTGAAGTCATCTGGTCCTGGACTTATACTTTTTGGTAGGTTTTTGATGATTGTTTCAATTTCTGTACTGCTGATTGGTCTATTTAGATTTTCCACTTCTTCTTGATTCAGTCCAGGAAGGTTGTATTTTTCTAAGTATTGGTTCATTTCTTCTAGGTTATTAAATTTGGTGTTTATGTACTTTTTAATAGTATCACCCTTTGTATTTCTGCAGTGTCTATTCTAATTTCCCCTCGTTCATTTCTGATTTTGTTTGTGTCCTTTCTCTTTTTTCTTAGGGAGTCTATTTTGTTAACCTTCTCAAAGAACCAGCTCTTTCTTGCATTTATTTTTTCTATTGGTTTTTTTTTTTGTTTTCAATTTCATTTATTTCAGCTCTAATTTTGATTATTTCTTTCCTTCTGCTGACTTTAGGTTTCATTTGTTTTTCTTTTTCTAGTTTTTTTAAGATGAAGCATTAGATTGTTTATTTGGGCTAGTTCTTGTTTTTGAAGGTAGGCCTGTAATGATATGAACTTTCCTCTCTGACCTCTTTTGCCATCTCCCAAAAGTTTTGATGTGTTGTACTATCATTATGATTTCTATGTATCTTGATCTCTCTCTTTATTTCTTCCCTGACCTAGATATTCTGTAGAAGAATGTTGTTCAATCTCCATGTATTTGTAGTTCTTTCCGATTTCTTTTTGTAGTTGATCTCTAGTTTCAAAGCATTATAATCAGAGAATATGGTTGGTATGATTTCAACTCTCTTATATTTGTTGAGACTATCTCTGTGTCCCAGTATGTGTGATTCTTGAGAATGTTCCATGTGCACTAGAGAAGAATGTATTAACAGCTGTTTTGAAAGGGAAGACTCTGTAAATGTCAATTATGTCCAGTTGGTCTAATGTATCATTTAAGAATGGTGTTTCCTTATTGATTTTCTGTTTGGATGATCTGTCCATATCTGACAGTGGGGTATTTAGGTCCCATACTATGATAGTGTTTTGGTCTTTTTCTCCCTTTAGTTCTGTTAGTGATTGCTTCATATATTTTGGGGCTTGCTGATTGGGGGTGTAGATATTAATAAGTGTCATGTCTTCTTGGTGCATGATTCCTTTTATTATTATGAAGTACCCCTCGGTATCTTTCTTTACCTTTTTTATTTTGAAATTTATTTTTTCCAATATTAGTACCATAGCTCCCACTTTTCTCTGAATGCCATTTGCTTGAAATATCATTTTCTACCCTTTCACTTTGAATCTATATTTGTCTTTGGAACAGAGGTATGTCTCCTGGAGGCAGCATATGGTTTGTTTGTTTGTTTTTTTTTCAACCAGTCTGCAACTCTGTGCCTTTTTATTGGTGAGTTCAGTCCATTTACATTTGGAGTGATTATTGAAATATAAGGTCTTCTTATAGCTGTTTTTTCTTTTCTGGTACCTTGGTGTTTCCATTGCTTCTTTATCTTTGTGTTTCTTTTTTCTTTTTTTTCTTTTTCTTTTTTTTTTTTTTTTTGGTTGGCTTTGGTGAGTTTTCCCTCTGTTCCTTTTCATTTTATGTTATATACTTTGGTTCTGAATCTTTGGTATGTGTTTACCATTGTGAATATGTAAAGGATAGTTTTATATATATATACAATTGTCCATTTTCTTCTGTGCATGCCTTATCACCATTCCCCTTTGTGAATTTGGATCTTTGAATCCTCCCCTTTTCAGTCATTGTTGTCTCCATTTGTCCCTATGTATGCTGAACATTCATTACTAACTTGCTATAGCAAATCTCATCTTATTTTAAGCTTTTGATGGCCTGTTCCTAGTAAGGGTTGCACTTCTCTGGTTTTATCAGCCTGCTAGTCAACTCACTCCTAATTATTATTATTATTATTTTTAGGTGAGCTCACTGCTTTCAGTATTTCCTGTAGTGCAGGCCTCATAGTGGAGAATTCCCTCAATTTTTGTATGTCTAGAAGTTCTTAATTTCTCCTTCATCTCCAAAGGAGAGCTTAGTTGTATACACTATTCTAGGCTGGTAGTTACTTTCATTTAATAGTTTGAATATTTGATTTCACTTCTTTCTGGCTCATAAGGTTTGTGCTGAGAAGTCTGACGATAATCTAATGGGTTTTCCTTTATAGGTCACCATCTTTTCACTGGCTGCCCTGAGAGTTCTGTCTTTGTCATTGATTTTTTGCCAATTTTAATACAGTATGTCTTGGTGAAGGCCTTTTTGGGTTGAGATAATTGGGTGTTCTATTGACTTCTTGAATTTCAAGCTCCAGCTCATTCCTTAGACTTGGAAAATTCTTGTCAATTATTTGTCTGAAAATACTTTCTAATCCCTGCTCCATTTCCTTGCCTTCAATAATGCCCATTATTTTTATGTTTCTTCTCCTGATGGTATCAGCTAGTTCTTAAATTTCTCTTTCATTATATTTCATTCTTCAGTTTCTCTCTTCTACCTTTTGTTTTATTTCTAGATTTCCATCTTCGATATCACCCACCCTTTCATCCGTTTGGTCAACTCTATTTCCCAAGCTTGTTGTTACTTTTTTTTTTTTAACTCTTGCAGTGTGTTCTATATCTCCAGAAGGTCTATTTTGTTCTTTTTGAGGGTTTCAGTCTCCTTGCTGAAGAACTCATTATGCTCAAATAGTTGCTTTTTCAATTCCTGAAGTTGTTGATATGACTTGTTTTGGATCTCATTGAGTTTTTTTTTCAGAAATACTACTCTGAAATCTCTGTCATTTGAGTAACATATTTCTGTGTCTGTAAGGTTATTATCTCGAGATTTTTCTCTTTTTTTTTCTGAGATGCCTTGTCACTTTGGTTGTTCATGTGTGTTTAATAGACTATTTCTCTGCCTGGGCATTAATTGAAATGTATTCTGCTTCCCCACCCCCACAAAGATTTATTGTATAAAGGTCCCTAGCTTGTTGCAAAGAAATTGTTTTTCTTTTGGTTTCCAGTAGGTGACATCTAAGCCTCTTGAATCTCTGCTTTATATAAAATCATAATAATGTCTTTTTTTCCCTTATAGATGTTTAATCATGCTTGTTACCCTCATTCTCAGTTCCTGCCAATATTGGCGACAGTTTCAGTAGTGTTTGCTCAGATTTTTCTGGGGTTCCACAGGTGTGGGGTCTCAGAGGGTGTGGGAGATAGATTGGAAGCTGAAGGCTGTGGCTCAGCCTTGGTTTTGCAGCCGTGGCTGGTACAAATCAACTATTGTTTCTCTGCTGTCCCCATTTCTTTGCCTTATTCCCTGACTACTGGGCACTGCTACCAGCCAGCTGCGAGGAGCTCACAGCACTCCTAGGCAGGATTGTTCTGGGAAGTTGTCATACCCTCTCCTCTTCCCTTCCTCCTATAGGGAGCTCAGGTGGCTGCAAAGAAAGCTTCTTTATTTGTCCCAGTCCATGCCTGACACCTGGGGTTCTGACCTGTGGTAGCTCTTATACTCAAATTCCATGCTCAGACATGCTGGTGTGCAGTCTGGGTGTTTTTTGTTGAGTTTTAGATTTTTACCTTATTGTTGTTTTAAGGGGAAAGATCTGGGGATGCCTCTCACTCAACCATGTTTAATCCAATCTCTCTTAGGATTGTTTTCTTCTATTTCTTTGAAAAATGTCATTGGAATTTTGATAGGGATTGCATTGAATCTGCAGATTGCATTGGGTGCTGTGGAGAATTTAACAATGTTAATTTTAATCCAGGAGCACAGGATATCTTCTCATTTACTTGTGTCTTTTTCAGTTTGTTATATTAATGTCTTATAGATTTTAATGTACAGATCTTTCACCTTTTTGATCAAAATTATTGCTATGTCTTTTATTTTTGATGTAGTTGCAAGTGGTATTGTTTTCCTAATTTCTCTTTCTGATAGTTTGTTATTTATAAAAATGCTACACACTTTTGCATATAGATTTTGTATCCTATTGCATTACTGAATTCATTTATTATAGCAGGGTGTTTTTTTTTTCAGTGATATCTTAAAGGTTTTGTATATATAATCATAAATTTTCTTTTCCATAAATAATCTTTAGCTTTTTTATATATAATAGTCAATGATCTCTTCAAAATTTATATTTTTGCTTAACTATGTTTTATTCTATTTGGTAATGATTTGCTTTCATCTGTTTTTTTTTTTCTCTTCCTTGGATTTTTGCTGTTGTTTTTATACTTCTTTTTTCACATTAAGAAATTTTTAGTTTTAAGTATACGGTACATTGGCTAGACTTTTATATAGTTTATAAAAGGAACCCCCTAATTGCTCCTTCTCTCTGCTGGTTTTCCACCTAGTCAATATATTAATACTAACTACATTTCCTATGCCATGCTCCTCATCCCCATGACCATCTATCAGCTACACATTTGCACTTCTTTTTATAGCTTTTCTAGGTGGATTCTTATTTAATTTTGTGTAGTCTTTTTCTTTTCATCACCATCATTTTTATTTAGAATTATCAATCCTATATATAATTTCCTATAAACAGTGTTTTATATTGATTCTAAATGTGTTCTAATAATCATTATTTCTTCTGTTTTTCCTGAATTATTCTTAGCTGAGTTTCCCAATTTTTAATTGTAGGGATTTCTGGTTATAAATATGTTATGATTCTTAGTTTAATTGTATGCGGCTTGTACAAATTCAGCTGTTTGACATTTGTTGAGATTTGCTTTATGGCTTAATAGATGCATAGATTTTAAGATATTTTCCTTGAAATCTTGCAAAAGCTGTGTTCTCTGCCAGTATAGAATGTAATGTTTTATGTATGTCTATGAAGCTATTAATGTTAATTGTGCCTTTCAAATGTTTTATATCTTTACTGAATTTTCAAAGCCTAATTATGTTATCCATTACTATGAGAAGTGTGTTCACATCTCCCACCAGAAGTGAATTTTTTCAGTTCTCCTTGTTTAATTAATTGTGTGTGTGCGTGTGTGTGTGAACATCAAAATATGGAGAGGGAAAAAAGGGCACTGCCATTTGGGCATTTTGACAACATGGATAAAGAACCCTAAAAATGTTCTATTTAGATATCTACTTTGTAGATATTAAAAGTAACAGACTATGAATATAAGAGTTATTCTTTTTTGGAGTTTTTCTGTATGTCATTATGTGTATTGGTGAAAGTTTAGAAATCCCCTAATATTCAACAACGGTGAAATGGTCTATAAATCATGGACCTTTCTTCTGATGTAATCTGAGAGAGCCAAATGTTTAACAAGATAACTCATGTTGTAAGATTAAGTAAAAAAGTATACATATGTGCCTCCAGTATTTTCTAAACAAAGTAAGAGACCTGAATCCCTTAGAAAATGATACACTTGACTTTGGGTGGTGAACACACAACGCAGTATAGATATGATGTATTATATAACTGGACACTTTAAATTTATGTAATTAAGTAATGTCATCCAATAAATTTAATAAAAATTAAAAAAGCAAATTATATAAAATATTGGAAATGATATAAAATATTGTTGGTGATATTTCTTAATTGTAGTGATAATAAGTGTTTTTTTTCTATTTGTTTATATTATACACATTTACTATACTGAGCATATTATGTTCTGTAGAAGGGAGAAACAAAAACAACCAGAGTTTGGGAGCCGAGGAATAAAGGACTTGTCCCAATAACCCATAATCATGTACTGTCAGTTTTAGATTTAATGCCAATTGTGAGATTTAGGGCTAGCCCCCTGATCTATCTGTATGTTGTTTTTCTCTCTAGTCATAGTATTGGAATTATTCTTACTCCCTTCATATCGGCCGATAAGGTGTCACTTTGGTCCAGCTTTTTTAATGTGAGTATTAACCACTATGAGTAAGTTGCTTCCAAAGCAGGCCTTGGATATGGTCCTTGGAACTCAGACACCATGACACTTGCAGTCTTGTCGTCATGTCTTCTAATTGGGAGGGACCTATGTATTACAGACCGAGCTGCTGACTGGGCTCCCTTTTAGAACCTGAGTTCTATTGGATGTCATTTTTTTTTTTGGTCCCCACCACTCTCTGGTCTGAATCTGCTTGGACACCTATATCCAAAATCAAGTCACCCTGTAGAAATGGCTGGCTATTCCCTCTTCCAGGCTGTAGCGCGGTCTTGGGGCCAGTTGATCTATTCCAGATCTGAAGTCAGGCATTTTTTCTCTTGTTAAACCTGCTGCGTTGCCGAGCTCCATCCAGACTTGGATTTGGATTTTGGAAATATAACAGAGATGTCCAGGGGAAAGGCATTTTGCAGAGCCTGAGCGTCCAGGTTGGGGAAGGACCTTTACTGAGTAGAGTATTTTCTGCAGCCCAAGAGTCTCCACAAAGCCCTCTTCATGTCCCTGTTCCTCAGGCTGTAGATAAAGGGGTTCAGCATGGGGGTCACCATTGTATACATCACAGATGCAACCATTCCAGTGTCTGCAGAGTAGGAGGATGCGGGCTGGTAATACACCAGAGAGAGAGTCCCATAGAAGAGAGTGACCACTGACAGGTGAGAGCCACAGGTAGAGAAGACTTTGTGCTTCCCCCCAGCAGAGGGGACCCTGAGGATGGCATGAATGATGTGGACATAAGAGACCAGGATACAGGTGAGAGGTATGACTCCTGAGAGGACTGCCTCAGCAAACATCATGATCTGAAAAACATGGGTGTCTGAGCAGGTAAGTTTGAGAAGTGGAGGTACATCACAGAAGAAATGTGGGATGGAATGGGAGGCACAGAAAGAGAACCTAGACATCAGGAGAGTGAGTAAGAAGGCCAGGATGTGGGAACCGAGCCAGGATGTGACAACCAGTAATACACAACGTTGGGGACACATGATCGTGGTGTAGTGTAGAGGAAGACAGATGGCCACGTACCGGTCGTATGCCATCACAGCTAGCAGGTAGTCATCTATCAGGGCCAGTGCTATGAAGAAATACATCTGCATGAGGCACCCAGTGTGGGAGATGGTGTGGTGCTGTGTCTGGATGTTCACCAGCAGCTTGGGGACAATGGTACAGGAGAAGCAGGTATCGATGAAGGACAGGTTGACCAGGAAAAAGTACATGGGAGTGTGGAGGTGCTGGTCAGAACCTATGGCCAGGATGATGAGCAGGTTCCCCAACACGGTGACCAGGTACATGCCCAGGAAGAGCCCGAAGAGGAGCGGCTGCTGCTCTGGGTGTTCAGAGAAGCCCAGGAGCAGGAATTCAGAGACTCTGGTTTGGTTTCTAATTTCCTTTGAAGGCAGAGAAGTTAGAGGAGGATCTTGTTTGAATAAATACTGGCTCTAAATATTATGGAGTTAAAAAATTTTGGTCTTTTTTTCTCGATTCCTGGAAGAGGTCACTTAGCTTCTTTAGTAGCTGTAAGTGCAAGTTTGCACACATGGACACATTTGAGGGGGCTGTGGACTCTGAATATAAAGCCCCAGAATGGATATGTAGTTTGTGTTCTAGATTACTGCAATGTGGCAAGTTTCCCACATGGATTGCTTATGTGAGACTGAAGTGAGATTCATGTAAAGAACCTATTCAAATATAATTCCTCTTTTAAAGGAACATTAGAACAACTTTAGTGTTAGTTTCATTATGTTGTTGTCATGCTCATTTTGGGGCTTTGCATATACCAGGATTTACTGGGCAAAGCAAGTTGTTCTTTGTGTATGTTGTGAGTGTGTATTGAGGGTGATGGTAGCGGGACTGGTTTCTTCAGAGAGGAGCCAACTTGAATTTAGGAGTCTCTAAGTGGGCTGGGGTGGTCTGGCTCCCTTTGTCATAGAAGATCTTTCTAGAGCATTAGTGTGTTTGTGGGAATGTTACAAAGTGAAAGGACCTGTATCAAAGGGCACATAATTTTGATTTAACATCAATCAATCTCACCCTCAATGTCCTCTGTTTTAATGTCTGGGCTTTGAAAATCTGGTGTATAGATGAGAATCCTTTCACTGTTTCTTATTCTCAGTCTGACCGTGGTCAGTTACTTGACTTTGAATCCACGTTTTGTAGTTTGTAAGCATGTGTGACTCTTTCATAGATTCATTGAAATGATAATAAAAAATATGTATATGTGGGGGCACGGTGCTATTAGGAGGAGTGATGTAATTGTCATGGTCGGCAGTAGTTGGTGAAATGTGACCCTGAGACACAGTTTTGTGGAAAAGCACCAGCCAACCTGCTTATAGCTCTTTTCCTTACGTGTCTTTTAATCTTGGAAACAGTTTACTCCCTCTGCCTCTTCCTTTACTTATCTATCACACTATCGATAAGAACCCTACCCGATGGGCTTGTTGAAGAGACCAAATGCTGGAATCAGTTGAAGGTTTTTATGAACCATGATGTGCAATCAAGATGAGAAATTCCAGTGTTCCTGTTTGATGGTGTGGAGGAATGAATGCAATGACCTCTCAATGGCGGCATGTGCTAATGTCACCTTTATTTAGTGTCATGATTATAACGATGATACAGTTTCTGGAGTCTGACAGAATTCGCCCAATCTTACTGTTGACGTGATCTTGAGACCGTCACTCAACCATTTCTGCCTTTTGTTTCTATATCTGCTTAAATGGAATAATGATAGAATTAAATGGACAGGTTTGTTATGAAGCTTAAATTAGATTAGAAAATGACTGTATAATATTTAGATGTCAGCTGGCACATATTAAGTGTCCATAATATGATCTGTTATTATTTTGGCCATTCTTAAGAAAGTGATAGTGCTTTGCTGTTGTGTCCTGGTCACTGCCTTAGGTTGGGCTTGTGAATTGTGAGATGTCAGTATAGAAGTCCTCATTATCATCTACAATATCATCATCATCATCATCATCACCATCATCACCATCAGCACCACCTTTGAAGGATTATATCTCTACTCAGAACTTTTGTTGGCAAAGCATTTGTTTTGACCCCGGAAGTCCAAATGTAAATGTGGTCTAATAGCTTATTTTTCAGAGCCCCAAATTATTAATTGTAAAATGGAAATAGATAAGTCTACCTGAGAAGTTATGATGGGTAGAGTTCTCAGAAAAAGAAAGGATGTGACCGGGGTTAGTAAAGTTTAAGTGGATGTAGAGGGGTTAATTCTTGGTGGGTACCTGTTCTGATGCTTGAGAGTGAATTGAGAACCACGGCTACCTGAGGAGACCGAGAGATTTATGTTTTGTCAGCACCTAGGTAGGTGCTCCGTCCTGTTACTGATGTGCTTTGGGGAAGGTTGTGTGAAACCTGTTCTCCAGTACACTGTAAGTCTCATCATTAGGGTATGATGAATACCAGAATTAGATGCTCCTCAAGGTGAAAAGAAGAGCCAGAAAATGTGGAGCAGACTAAGGTGTAGGAATGAAAAGAGATAAGGAAAAAGAAACTCAGTGGGTTGTGTGTGTGTGTTTTCTGTGGGCAGTGTGTGTTTGCCTTTGTGTGCACATGTGAGCCTTTCGTAGACTCTGCTCTCTCTCCCCATCCCCATGCCTCTGTTCTTACCTGGAGATACTGGCCAGCATCCATTTGTGAAACTTAAAAGAGGGAGATTGGGTTCACTGTCACATTGTCTGCCCAAGAAGTCATGGCCAGAGTCATAGAGCTCTCCCCCATGTGTAGAAACAGCAGAGACTGAAGACTTTGGTCTTTAGTGGTAGCTCAGGCACAGGAGCCAGGAGGAGCTCTGACTTTTCACTGGCAGTGTCTCTTGGGAGCCATTCCCAGATCTCCTAGTTAAAGATAAGATGGGGCAATTTTCCAAACTTACAGCTGTCCCTGTTAGTGTTGGCCCCATGAGTTCAGAACGTTCAAGGCCCGGATCCACAGAAAACTAGTTTTTCCCTTGTGTGAGTGCAGCTTGGATCCACCCTCCCAGCCTAACCCTGAATAGGTCCTGTCTGTCTCATGGAATCCAGACTTTCTAATTAGAGCTCAGTCTTTTAGAATGAAATTGAGTATGTTCCAGAAAATAAGTATAAGATAAAGGTAAAATAGATCAGACAGCAATATCATTGCCTTAATGTCATGTATAAGAGGCAACATTCTTATATTCTGTGAAACAGAGAACAGAGATATGGTTAGTATGTAGACTCTACATAGGGCTCAGGGTAGATCTCAGTATCTCCTTGGACACCTATATCCACTAATCAAGTAGGGATGACTTCCTACTCCCTCTCCCAGACTGCAGCTCTGACCTGGGCCGGTTGATTTATTCTAGTTTTCTGAACTAGGTGTTTTTACTTTTGTGAAACCTGCAGTTCTGCTGAGCTCCATCCAGACTTGAATTTGGATTTTAGAAACACATCAGTGATGTCCAGGAAGAAGGCATTTCAAAGAGTCTGAACGTCCAGGTTGGACTCTTAATTGAGTAGAGTATTTTCTGTGGCCCAAGAGTTTTCACAAAGCTCCCTTCATATCCTTGTTCCTCAGGCTGTAGATAAAGGGGTTCAGCATGGGGGTCACCATTGTATATATCACAGATGCCACCATTCCAGTGTCTGCAGAGTAGGAGGATGAGGGTTGGTAATACACCAGAAAGGGTGTCCCATAGAAGAAAGTGACTACTGACAGGTGAGAGCCACAGGTAGAGAAGACTTTGTGCCTCCCCTCAGCAGAGGGGTCCCTGAGGATGGTATGGATGTTGTGTGTGTAAGAGATCAGGATACTGGTAAGAGGGACCACTCCTCAGAGGGTTGCCTCAGCAAACATCATGATCTGAAAGATATGGGTGTCAGAGCAGGCAAGTTTGAGGAGTGGGAGAAGATCACAGAAGTGCTGGTTGGAATGCAAGGCACAGAGAGAGAACTGAGACATCAGGAGAGTAAGTGAGAAGGCTAGGACGTGACCGCAAAGCCAGGATGTGGCAACCAGCAAATACACAGTGTTGGGGACAAATGATCATGGTGTACTGTAGAGGAAGACAGATGGCCACGTAGCGGTCATATGCCATCACAGCCAACAGGAAGTCATCCAGTATGGTCAATGCGATGAAGAAATACATCTGCACGAGGCACCCAGTGTGGGAGATGGTGTAGTGCTGTGTGTGGATGTTCACTAGCAGTTTGGGGACAATGGTGCAAGAGAAGCAGGTATCAACAAAGGACAAGTTGGCCAAGAAAAAGTACATGGGGGTGTGGAGGTGCTGGTCAGAACTTATGTCCAGGATGATGAGCTGATTCCTCAAAACTGATTAGGTACATGCTGAGGAAAAACCCGAAGAGGAGCGGTTGCTGCTCTGGGTGTTCAGAGAAGCCCAGGAGCAGGAAGTCAGAGACGTTGGTGTGGTTTCTAATTCTCATGTAAAGTGGAATTTTGGAGGCAAATCTTGCTAGATTTACACAGACTCCCCAAAGTTATATCAGTCAAAGCCTTTCATCTTTTCTCTGCATACGTTTAAGAGTTCACAGAGGTGCAGTGATGTCTCTTGGTGGCAGGCGTATAAACATGTATTGAGGTAAGATCTAGGGACATTGACAATAATAGGTCTTGGTGGGGATAACTTTGCATTTTTGCTGTCTAGTAAGTTGTCTTATAGACCTCCATATGAAATTAAACTGGAGTTTAGCTTGGAACAAACTTCTAGAGCCTTAGTCCCACCCATCCTTTTTAATAGAAAGATATCCATTTCATATTGTTGTGAAATTTGAGTAAGACATCTTAGGGATATGCATACTAGAAAATTATTAAACACAATTCTCTGTCTCTGTTTCTCTTTCTCTCTTGCTTGTGTGTGTGTGTTGTGCATGTGCACATTGGGTGTTGAGGGGTAGAAAAAGGATAACTAATTATGTATACAGTTCATAGCTGGGCCTCAGGTTTTCTCGCTGTGATAAAAGCAGATGCCTCTCTTTCTTTTGAAGACCTTTGAAATGAACTAATGTTGATGAAATACTTCATACGCTTAAAGGCACTTTTCAAATAAAAATCCCATCATCATCTTCTACTTCTTCATCATCATCTTCATTACCATCACCAGTCCTTTGTAGTTCTGGCTTTGATGTCCTATAACCTAGGTGGAAGTGCTTCTGGTTGCATTTTCCTCTGCAGCTTACAAATCCTCTTAGCCTCTCTGAGTTTCAGTTTTCTAGTCTAAATTATGTTTAAATTTGCTTGCTTATTACTAATAATCAGTGAGATTATCAAACTCAAAGCTCTATCACAGAGTAGGCCTTCAATAAATTGTGATAGCAGTTATTAATATCACTAGCAGTAGTAGATAAAATGAAACCTAGGTTTCTTATGCACTGGAAACTGGTAGAGGACAAGCCTTCCAACTCTAAACCCTCATTGCCTTTTATATTTAGGGGAAATTATTTATTTCCTTTGTCCCCCATTTTCTTCATCTGTAAGATGTGGTCATAAATCTACCATATAGGACTGATAAAAGCTTGAAAATGCCAGAATCATTTAAGAGTTTTTCATGGCCTCTGCTATAAAATCCAAAATGAGAGATTTTATCTTAGTCAGCCTCTGCTAGTGTCATGCTCTTTGGTGTAGTGATAAAATATACTCCCCCTTGTTCTGACAAACTTTTGTTTGGCCACCAGCCCCCTTGTGGTCTGTACTGCGGAACAAATTTGTCAGCCTTTCTGGCCTCCATTTCTGCTTCTGCCTGAAGAAGATAAGAATGATGCCTAAGTCATCACTTATTGTGAGGATTATATTAGATAAGGATTGTAGAGAACTAGAGCAATACCTGGCTTCTATCAGATGCTTATCAAACAGTCGCTTTTGCTGATGTATTGTTTCTTTAGATGGAGGTAATAAAAAGGAGGCTGCTGCCTTGAGTGACCGACTAATTCTCCATGTTTGCCAGGTCTTTCCTGCTCTCAGGACTGAATGTCCCAATTCCAGGACACTCCATCAGTCCTGAGCAAATTGGACTTTCTTGGTCATCATTTGTGAGAAGCTGGGCTTTGAAAACTGAAAACTTTCATACGAAGAGTTGTAAGTGCCATTGTCATGAATATCATCATCATGACCCTTGAGTGTAAAAGGGTCCTAACCTAGTAGTACTAGGACAAAACATACACTTTGACGTGTGCAGGTGTAGGTTTGAGTCTCAGCTGGGCCATCATGGCTCATCCTTCCTTTAACTTTTCAGAACCTCACTTGATAAATGAGCCTAAATAGATCTAGCACAAGTAATTCTGAAACTCAAGTTAAAAACATTAAACAGGGCTTGTGAACCATCGATTGCTGTGGAGATTGTTGCTCTCCATGAGTGGTGGCATAGAATGATTCTGAAAGCCACTCATGATGGCATGGGCTGAGAGTGGATTGTCTGTGCTAAGTACCAGGGTCCTGATCACTGTCACTGTGTAGTTTTGATACTGGCCACTGGCAGGGGCTTGTGGACAGGTGATCTGTATTGAATTGAGGCTGGACTTCCAGGGAGTTTGTCAATAGGAAATCAAGGCCCTTGACATGGTGGATAAGAGAGCCAAGTTGTATTTGCCTGAGACTGAGGAAGGGGCAGGAAAGGAAGAAGCAATGGAAGTGTGAATGTGTGTGTGTGTGTGTGTGTGTGTGTGTGTGAGAGAGAGAGAGAGAGAGAGAGAGCGCATGAGAGAGAACGAGAACGCAAGCAAGTGTGAGTGAGAGAGCAGTATCTCCCATGTCCAATCCTGAGGTCTTACCTGGAAAGTCTGACCATTCTCAGATCCCGTGGCCATCACCAGGTATTGGCTCTGCCTCCTCTATTTGTTTGCTTTCCATACTTCTCTGCAGGAGGACTTGCTAGAATCTCAGTTTTCTTCCTCCCTGTAACAGCAGCACAGACTAAAGACTTGGGGCTGGAGCACCCTGTGCTCAGGCACAGGAGCCAGGAAGAGCTGTGGGCTTTTCACAGGCCATCTCTCCTGGGACCAAATCTCAGACATGTTAATTAGAGCCAAGATGGGGTGGATGTCCAACTTGGAAGCTGTCCCCTCTGGGCCTTGGATTTTGAGTCCAAGCAGTTTCAGGAACACTTGTGTTTCAGAGTGACCAGGCCCAGGACTCCTGGTACTCATCCCTTGGGCCTGGGAGTGAGTGGGCTCCTTATCCCCCAACACTAACCTTCTATAAAGTTCATACACTTGAATCAGATTCCAGTCTCCAAAAGCCTACAATTTCCCAGCCAGTCAATAGTTTAAATGAATCGACCAGATTTGGGGTAGGGTGGGCCACCCAATCAGTCTTCTAATTCCTACAGTTATGTATGTAGAAAAAGCAAACAAACTTGTTTCCTGTGACTTGAGAGGGTAAAGATATGGCTGGTCTATAAAAATCTGTAGAAGTAATAGGGGCTTCTGCATGCTAAATTCATTAAACTTTTGTAAAATTGTGAAACAGCACATAAAAAAGAGTATATAAAACACAAAGAACAATTTTCTCATGGTTTTACCAGCTATGCACATATGTATAAATCATGTATTTTTATATTTGGCCTTTCTTGTCTTTTATATGAATGGAACAATTTAGCCTCTTCCATCCAGTATTATGTTTTTACATTCATTCCTATTGTTACTTGTAGCAACTGATGACCAAATATTTTCACTGACTGGTCTTTTCCCTTTTGCTCTCATTTCTTTTAAAAAACTCAGTTGTATCTGACTCCAGTTATAAAGTTCCAAATGCTATTACAATCATAACTAACCATTATCAGGCATTTTGACTGGGCCAGGTAATGTGCTATTGCTTTACACGGGAAGTCAACTTTTTTCACAAAACTCCAGAGGCTGGCTATTTTATTGTCCATTCTATAAACCAGAAAATACAGGTGTATTAAAAATGAATAGAAGAGCTAGATTTGAATTCAAAGCCATGTTCTCCTTAGACACCCCACTATGTCTTCTCATAGTTGTCCACTGGCTCTCCGAGTATAACTTGCAAATTCACTAAGTAATCATTTTTAGCCTATTGGTGAGGTTATCCTCTTTTTCCACCTTGTTTCAAGGAAGACCTTGGGAAAAACTCCTGATCAGTTAAGATCCATTAATGTTTTTTCCTTCAGCTTTATTGAGGTATATTTGACAAATAAAATCATACATTTAAAGTACACAATGTGATGATTTGATATGCATATATCTTGTGAATGATTCCACATCCATCACCTCACATAGTTACCTTTTTTGTTTTATGCTGAGAATGCTTGAGATTTACTCTTTACCATATTTCAAGTATTGTACAAATCAATAAATCAGTATTATTAACTATAGTTGCCATGCTGTACTTTAGATCCCCAGATTTATTCATCTTATAACTGAAAGCTTGGATTTTTTTGAGGATTAATTGTAGCCAGGACAGTTGGCTTTTCTTTTTGTAATGCAAGTAACTGACAAGTTTTGATTGCTCAGGCATCCAATAAACATGTTTTCCACTAGAGTAGATAACAGCCAGGCTGCCCCACACACTGCCCTAGGTACCTTCGGTTTAGAGATCTTCCTTGATTTTGAATAACTGACCATTTGGACTATTTGTTTTTCTCTGTTCTCATGATTTAAGTTCTGCTTCTTACATTTTCAATTCAACAATACAGAGTGAGTCCTGGAAACTCTAGGCTCCCTCCCTTGGTCTCATAAAAGCAGAACCCCAGGTCCTCAATCTCCTGATCTCCCTCCATCTCTCCCTCTCACTTTTTGCTTCTCCCTCCCTCCTTTCTAACCCTTTCCCCATTTCACCATATGGCCCTAGATGTGCCATGTGCTTGTCAGAACCTGTGGGTATCATTTTTTTCCATTTGACACCCACAGCCATGTGGTGAGATTATTTCTTCTATCTGTACATAGACAAGAAAAGTGAGGCTTAGAGAGGTTTTTAATGGCTTGATAATGGCCACACAATTTCTAAGATTGACTTGTAACTTAAGTTTTTTGACTCAGAATAAAAGCATCTTATTACCATGCTTGGGCAGCTGCCTTCTGTGGCAAATAAGGAAACAGCTTTGGAGAAGTTATGAGCTGTCTTAAAGGTAACAAAACATCCCAATAACCAGTCCTCAGGAATTCGTGCAATAGATTAATAACTCATATGATGAGAACATTGGCTTATTGAGGCTCCACGTGAGCTGACCCACATCACCGATTCAAAACAATGTTACTATAGAAGCTTTTATTTCCTTTTCATCAGGACACTGATCACACAGTCCTGGCCATATATGTGGCACAGGCACCAGATACTTCGAAAGAAAAAGAAGGAAACTATGTATATAATGCAGTAAGATATCAATGTCAATTTCCCATTTTATTTATTTTATCATAAAGTACAATAATTTTTTATTGCAGTTGTCTCATCCCCACTTTCTGAACTATAATTAATTTTGAAGAAGGAGCTATGATTGACATATCTTTGAAATATTTTCATAATTGAGTACAGTTCCTGGCACAGCGTGGGTGTTTTATGGGTTCTTGTTGAATGAACGAATGGTGAGAAGTAACATATATGGATTATGTTATCCCTCCTTCCTAATAAGCTTTTTCAAGGCATGATTCATGTTATTATTCCTAAGGCTATAGATAAAAGGGTTCAGCATGGGAGTAACTACTGTATAGATGACAGTGACCACACGGTCCTTTGTCACTGAGTACGTGGATGAGGGGCGAATGTACACAGATATTACGGTTCCATAGAATAGCATTACAACTGTAAGGTGAGATCCACAGGTGGAAAAGACCTTGTACCTACCTTTCCCAGAAGGGACCCTCAGAACAGCACAGGTGATGTATATGTAAGAGACAATAATAAAGATAAAGGGACTCATGACCACAAAGGACCCTTCTGTGAAGACCAAAAGCTCATTGACAGAGGTGTCAGAGCAGGAGAGGGTTAGCAGTGGCTGGACATCACAAAAGAAGTGGTGGATGATGTTGGGCCCGCAGAAGGAGAGGCGGGCCATGAGAATCGTGTGGATGAGCGAGTGGAGATGGGACACCACCCAGCATGCTATCACCAGCAGAAGACAGCGCCGAGGGTTCATGGTTGTGGTATAATGCAGTGGCTTACAGATGGCCATGTAGCGGTCAATGGCCATGGCAGCCAGGAGGAAGCTGTCAGTGATTCCAAAGGCCATAAAGAAATACATCTGGGTGAGGCACTGGGCAAAGAAGATGGTCTTTCTCTGAGTCACCATGTTCACTAGCATTTGTGGCACGATGGCAGTTGTAAAGCACATGTCCACCAGGGACAGGTTGGAGAGGAAGAAGTACATGGGGGTGTGGAGGCGGACATCTCCCCTGATGGCTGCAATGATTACTGAATTGCCAACCACATTGACTAGGTACATGGCCAAGAAGCTGACAAAAAGCCCTATCTGCTCTTTGGGGTCACTGCTCAGTCCCAGAAGGAGGAATTCAATTTTGTGGCTCTGGTTTCCCCATCGCACTGATTTTCTGCAAGTAGGAAATAGAAAAGAATGTTAGGTGTGTGTCCTGACTTGGGTTCTTCATTCTTGTAGAGGGGATTTGTCATAACATCTTCCAGCTTGAGCATTACAGAAGTGGAGTTATTCACTTAGACCAACTTCACAAAATTAACCAGTAGCAAAGTTGAGTCTGAGATCAAGATGTGTCGACACCAATTCTGTGATATAACTTTATAGGATTGGTGTTGACATACCTTGATCTCAGTTTCAACTTTGCATATCTGATTTTGTGAAGTCAAAAAGGTATTTCAACTCTCATTTTTTGTTCAAAGATTAAACTTATAATACCCATGTACATAGGCTATTCTGAGAATATGGGTAATGATACTAGGATAAATGTTCATACAGTAATCATTTTGCTTAATATCCCAAATTGTATTTAGACTCGTCTTTTTGCTCTGGCCTCACTTACCGATCAGCCTGCTACCTTCATTGCTCCCACATGATGCTTCTTGGTAGGATTTCTATTTTTCTGCTCCCCTTGTGTTAAGGAAATTAGGGTATTCTATATTCTCTCTATGGGTTGCAAAATATTAGAGATATGTATTCCTGGATCCAGCCCCTCTTGAATGGAAATAGTTTTGGAACATGTTTGAGAATTTGATTATGGGCAAGAAGGTCATATTAGTAGGTGCTGGGACCTGGAAATTTGGCACATTTATCAGAATGTGTAACTGTCTAGGGTAAATGGGAAGTTGGAGAACTGTTTTACTCAACATTGAGCTTGGTGGTTTAGGCAGGTGGATGGCATCAAGGCAGATATAGAGGAACTAACAGGTGGGTGCTCTTATAAGCAAGAAGACTTCAAGGAGTGGTAGTGTGGACAATGGAAATATGAGAAGCAGTGTTCTGAAAAAAAACACACATAAAACAAAAAACAAACAAACAAACAAAACTCTGAGAGATATGAATAGAAAGATGCAGAGGTTCAGTAATGGGTCCCTTATCTCTTGCAAAGGCTAGGGCCAAAGAAAACAAGCCAAGGCTCCAGTAGGGCAGCAATTTAGGCACTACTCATCTATCTACTAAGGTAGGGAGCTCAGTTGGAATGGAGCTAGATAAGAAACCATTGAGACATAAAGTTAAAACCAGCCAGCAGCCAACCGGGTTGATGAGACCCAATGAGACCATTGGGTAACAGAATATGCACTTCTAATGTCTACCTTGACTAGATACCAGATTGGCTTCAGAGAAAACAGAGCTGAAAAGAAAGCTGCAAACAGTGGTCAGATAATCCCAAGTCAGGGAGGGCAGACTTAGGTATGCAGATTTCAAATTAGAGGAAGTCCACACCATATATTTTTTGTGTCCTCATTATCTTTCTAGTACTTTTGACAGTGAGTCAAAAGCAAACCTACCTACTCATGGTTTGTTTTAATGTGTAGTAATCTCCAGTGAAACTCACTACCCTTCTTTGAACAACTCAGACTTCTTATTTCTCTTTTAACACCTTAAAAAGTACTTGTAGACAGTAGCATTGTTTCCTGAAGCATTTCCTTTTTCATTGAAATGCTGAGATATTTGATGATTGGTCCAAATTGAATCCTTCTGTGAGGAAAGAGGACCACTAAGGTATGAACAGTTTCTGGAGAGGCCCATGATGAAAGTGTTACCAAGGCAGAGTCTAAGTCTACTTTGCTCCTCATTGTTCCCAGTGAATTACATAGTACTTGGTTCATAGTAGTTGTGTAATAAATGCTGGCTGATGGACTGTCTAGATTCATCACTACTGATCACTCATTGCAAGGCCATGGGTTTTATAGTAGCAACCAAGGGACTAGTCTCCTATGATCAGGAGAGTCAATGGGGAGAGTTCATGATTTAGAAACCACTTCTGGTTCAGAGACTTACTATTTTTTCTTGGAAATATGTCTATGTTTCCATTTTTTTTTCTCATCTGAAAAAGGGGAAATAAAATTTTCATCTCTAAAACTTGATTGTTAATTTAAACAATGTATTTGACAAGAATTTGAGATCTACAAAGTTCTGTGCAAATGTTACTTACACTACTAATAATATTTATTATTAGTATTCAGTACCTAATTGTGTAAGCTGAAAAATAGTGAGTGCAATCTAGGGAAACCCAGGCAGAGGGTAAGAGGGTTAGCGGGTTTAGGGGGAGACCTAAGAGATCACTGGAAGGGTCATAAGTGCTGAGCTGGAAGGGACAAAAGAACAACAGGGTGCGGACTTCAGACAAACAGGGCTTTTCTGGGAAGACAGGGAAAGGCACAAGAGTTCTCAAGGATTTTCTGCTCCTTAGGATAATTCGTATGGGAGTGTGTATTATTTTCTATGGCTGTTGTGATAATGTACCATAAACTTAGTGGCTTAAAATAACACAAATTTATTATCTCACAGTTCTGTAGGTCAGAAAGATCAAGGTGTTGACAAGACTGTGTTCCTTTCTGGAGGCTCCACAGGAGAATCCAATTCCTTGCCTTTTTCAGCTCCTAGAGACTGCCCACATTCCTTGACTAGAGGCCCCCTTACCCCATCATCAAAGCCAGCAATGATGGGTGAGTCTTTCTCTTGCTGCCATCTTTCTGGTTTTCTTCTTTCCCTTCTCTGCTGCATATTTAAGATTCCCTTGAGTACATTGGGTCCACTCAGGTACTCCAGGATAATCTTTTATTTTAAGAGTTTGGACTTCTGGCTGTCAGAACTGTGAGAGAATACATTTCTGTTGTTTTAAGGCACCAAGTTGTGACAATTTGCTACTATAGCCATGGGAAACTAATACAAAGGATATAAAACCGAAAGAAACAAATAAACAACACAAACAAAAACTCAAAGACACAGACAACAGTTTAGTGGTTACCCGAAGGAAAGGGGTAAGGGAACATAGATAAGGGTAAAGGGGTCAAATATATGGTGATGAAGAAGATTTGGCTCTGGGCTGTGAATGCACTCTGCAATATACAGATAAATGTATTATTGAATTGTATGCTTGAGACCTATATAATTTTATTAACCAATGTCACCCCAATAAATTTAATAAAAAATTAATGAAATAGACCTTTGGTAAGACTAGTCAAGAAAAGAAAGAATTCATGGAAAAATAATTGAGTTAGAAAAAATTATTTCAGGCATATGAAGATAAAATAATAAAAGTCTTTTAAACTAAATTGGAAAATTTAGATAAAAAGACAAATTCCTAGAAACATAAATTGTACAGAAATAGCTGAAGACTAATCAGTTGTAAAAAAAAAAAAAACTAGAAATGGTAGTCAAAACCGTTCTCTCTCTAAAATCCTCATGCTCATAGGTGAATCCTACCAAACTTTCAAAATAGCTAATTCTATTTTATGCAATTTGTTTTAGAAATCAGATAGGAGAGTGGAATGGGTGGCCTTTTCAGCTCACTTTACAGTATTAATTTAATACTCCAAAACCAGAAAACACAAGAAAATAATATAAAATTACATAGACACAAAATTCTAAAGAAAACAATAATTAAATGAGTCCAATATTGCACTAAAAATAATACATCATGGAGAAGCAAGATTTTTAATGCCAAGAATCATTCAACATTAGAAAAGTCAATCAATAAACTTTTCCACATTAATAAAATAAAGGAGAATAATTATGGGATAATTTTAATTGAAGCAGAATAATCATTTTGCAAAGCTCAATATCTGCATATAATTAACTCTGTTGGCTAACTAAAGGGGATATTCTTAACCTGGTAAAAGAATTTCTTAAATAAGATACCCAACATTAAAGAAAAAGTAAAAAAATATTACATCATAACTAGGAATAAAGCTAATAGACATGAAAGACTGAGAGATGATATCCGCAAGGTCCAACAGGTGAAGTACTAATATCAAGAAAGTGAAATGATCATTTTCCTCTCACCATGAAATAGAAAAATTCTAACAGAAAAGCGTGCAAGAAAGCCAAAAGGCTAACAAGCATATGAGGAGATACTCAAATCCATTGGTTATCAGATAAATGAGAAAGTAGATAATGAGATTTCACATTACATTTGTTGTCTTGACAGATATTAGAAAGGAAATAAGGGCAAATGTTGGCAGGGATGTGAGAATATAGGGGTCCTTGGGCACTGCTGGTGGGAATATAAATTGGCACAGTACTCTAAAGCACAAATTGGCATGATTTACTTAAGTTACTGAATATTCCATGACCCAAAAATCTTGATTCTAGATGGATGTCCCAGAGATATTGTCATACAGGCAAATAAAAGCTGTGGATGAGAATGTTTCCTCACTGTCCTTTGTGTCGATGATGAGTTTGTGGTGATCTGGTTGTCTCTCTCAGGGCTGGTAAATGTGACAGAAGCCCACCATGGGGTACAATGCAGCTGTTTAGAAACAACTGACCAGAATCACTCATAGCAAGATTGATAGACTAAAATATATATATAATATGAGTGAAAAATTAAGGAAATGAATGAGTTCTATAACATGATTTACATTAATAAAAATGTAACAAAATCATTTCATGATGTATACAGATATCAAACTTCACACAGTACACCTTGAAAATAATTAAAAAATATAACAAAACAAATATAACCATACAAAGTTTAATTTTAAGCATCTTAGAATGGAGGAAGATAGGAGGAGTGGGGAATGAATATAAAAGTTCATGACTGAGTGAGGAAGCAAACAAACAAAAGAAAAAGGGGACTAGTGTTGGCAATATGCCATGAACTGAGATGTGCGGTTAATTTTACCCTTTGCATGTGAGGTCTATGAATAAGAAAAGAAATCTCAAATCTTAAATAGAACTCAGGGGATTTCTCTTCCCTTATACTCCTCAAGCAGTGAACCCACCAGGAACACAAATGTCAGGTCATTCATCTGAAACATTCTCAGTAAAGGTCACTGTCTCTTAAATTGTGCCCTTAAAATCTTATAATCAAATTGAATAAGTCTATATATCTTGGCTTTAAATACAAAAGGCAAACATTCTGCTAAGTCTGGCAAAACCAGCATCCTGTTAGATGACCTTCCTCTTTGCTTGTGATGTTAGCTATGCTTTCCGTTCATGGGATGATCCATTGCTCTGTAACTCACTCAACAAATATTCACTGTATAGCAGGAAACAACATAGGTACTGGGGACACAGAAGAACCAGATACCATAATGGACATTTTGATGTTTAAACACAGTGACCATGTCCCCAGTCTTCTTCTCTGGGTGAAATTCCCTCAGTTCCTTCCAATCCTTACTCAACAGGACTTGATATTAAGTCATCCCATTTTTTTAAGGTACTGGCTGGCATGGCTGAACCCCTGTGGGGTGGTCAGACATTTCCTTTTAGAATGTAAAGTCCTGGGGAACAGAAAGATATTTGTAAAATTCTAAATTGTTGGAGGTGGAAATGATTTTAGAATTTATCTGTTACTTCAGTTTCCTAATGGCGCTTCCTTGAGGGACCCAGGAGCCATTTCAGCATGGATCAGCAAGTCAAGGGAAATGCCAAATGAGAGGGACTACAGGTCTCCCCTTCTTTCCTCAGACTAATTCTGCTATCTCTATGTTTAACACACTGGATTACCCTGTAAGGCATATGAAGACATAGTTGAAAACAACACAGTCACTTTATGTAGGGAAATCCTGAGGCTCAGAAAGGGAGTGGTTGAGTCAATACTACAAAGTTATCTGTGACAGTGATAAGACAGCCCAGGCTGTCTGTCTGCAGAGTTTTCTCTGCCCTTATCACTCTCACATGTCAGTTCATGGCCCACGGTGCCCTGAAGATGTTCATAGGACAGGATGAGGCCCTAGGATATGGCGTTTTCCGCAGCAGGCTTGGCTTGGGCAATAACTGGGAGCCAAGCTGGGTAAGCAGAAGCTGGCTTCTCCCTGTCAGCATCAACTACATCTGTTCCTTAGGGTAGAGCTTGGCCAATAATAACCAATTTTTCCTGTGTTATGTAAATGGAGAAGAAAAAGCAGAGGAGTGTGGACACATTGGCATTGGAAGTTGAGGTGACTGATCTGATTTGTAGTATCAGCTACAGCTTTCAACCTCAGAGTTTATTTTTGTAAATTAAGGATGTCATGCACATTGGTTTTGGTTTCTAATACTATAGGATTTGTAGGATTTGGGTATAGTGATGGGTTGAAGAAAACAGCTACTTACTCAGCACAGGGATGATGACCTGCGGGATGACCATTCCAAGGTCCAGTCATCTTCTTGGTCTCATTGGCCTTGTGGATTAGGGGAGCAGTGAGGGCTGGTGGACAGGCAGAAGTCTCATTTTAAGGGAGGAAGGAAAAGACCTTGGATTTGTGTGGGAGCTGACAGCATTTGCTACACTTCAAGAGTCAAATGTGTAATTGTCATCTCAGACACTTCTTTCTCTTCTTTAAAGAAGTGGCCCCAGGCATCTAGGACACAAGGCTCCCTCCCATTCCCAGCTACCATAACTGACCTCTGTAGAGTTACTGAAATGATGAGGAAGATTGGGGCCCTGGGAAGAGTTGATTGCTCTATACATAATGCCACCCGAAGGACCTGGGTTGTCTTTTGCTTCACCACCCCCAGGGAGCTCATTAAGATGGAAGACTTGAGGGAAGACTAGAGACCAAAGAAACTCAGGTTTCCAGGGTGACAGGTTTCTTGGAATCTCAGATAATTGGTGGATTTTTATTGTGATTTTGAAGGAGAATGAGGTAGATAGGGGATGTTTGGGGTTGGGACTGTCTTGGGATGTTGGTGCATGACGTGTAGTGCCATTGAAAAGATCCCAGAGGTGAAGATTCCTGGGTTCTGGTCAGCCAATGAGTAGCTACGATTCTGGGCAAACCTTGAGCCTCTCTGAATTATAGGTTTCTCATCAATAACATGGAATTTTTAGTACTTGCATGCCAGGGAGGGTTGCCTAGAGAATTAAATAAGCTCAATCATGAGAATATGTCCACATAATAATCATTTATTGAATGCTTCTGTGACATTTTATAAGCGCAGTGTCCTAGTTTTTATAAATGAGGAATTAAGATTCAGTATTATTAAATAATTTGTCCAAACTAACATGGCTAGGAATTGTTTCAGCTTAAGTTCATATACAAGGTTGTTTTTGGTGCTAAATTCCATACTATTCTACTTTGTTATGTAGAGACTATAACCTGAAATCTTTCGCAGATCCCTTTCATTTTCTCCCACAAGGTGCCATCCATAGGTGTGCTACCCCTTTTCCTTATTCAAGTTTGCTGACCAAGCTGTTTCTCTTGGTCACATGGCTCAATTAGGGTAGGTCTATGTCTTCTCTTTAGTTTACTGATGCATTCCCACAACATCCAGCAGAAAATCTGGCCGTAGTGGACCTTCAAAATCATTTGTTAAATTAATAAACAAGATACCTGGCACTTATTTTTAGTTTTTGTGAAGATGTGAAAGGTAATTCCAACTGCAGTAAGTTTTTGTTGCAAACAGTGTAACATCATGATACTTCTACCATATCGGATAGAATGCAGCCACTACCTCAATCAGCTTCTCAGACTGAGAAAGCTAAGAATGCTGAGATTTTGTCTTTATGTTGCTCCTTTGATGAAAACCTTTAGTTTATTCGTTCATGCAATACTATGTTAGGTGCTGGAAATAAAGAAATCTATCCCACCAGCTGAGTCCTTATTCTTGCAGTGTAGTAGAGAGAGAGACATGTAAACATGTGATTACAACAAGGAGTGAGCAGTCTTATGAAATAAATATGTACGAGGAGTTATGGGAGAATAGAAAAATGAGCATTGAACTCATACTTGGGTAGGGCTAGGGGTTTCGGGGTGGGTTGAATAGAGCATTTAGAGTAGAAATGACATTTGAGCTGATTCTTGAATGTGTAAATAAAAGATGACCAGAGCGTCATGGGAGGAATACTGAAGGCAAGGGACATCCTGCAGGCTGGCATTCTATGTCTGGGTATCTGTAAATAGCCATATGTGATCTGAGCTTAGAGTGAACATGTCGGAGTGACCCGCGATAAGGCTGGAATGTTAGGCTTGCTATCCTTACTGAAAGTTCAAATTCCTTAGCTTGCCATTCATAACTTTCCATGAGTGAGTCCTGCCTGTTTTTCAACACCTATCAAAAGTTTCTGAGGCTGGAGCCTTTCTTGGCTTCTTGCCATCTTTCGTTCCTTGTTGCTGTGCAGGTTTGCTTGTGATGTTTTCTTGGAATGTCATATCTACACAGCCTTCCCACATTTGCTTGTGTGAAAACTTCACCTTCCAAGTCTAGGCTTCCTGTTCTATGAAAACTTTCCATATTTGTTCACTCACCTATAATTTTGACTTATTTATTATTTCTTTAGATTCATGTAGGATTGGCTTTTCCACAGTCACATGGAAACTCCCTTTCTATATGGTTTGTCTTTTTCTGTGCTCTTGTTTCATCTCTTCTGATAGGTTAGCAACTGTCTGAAGCCAGGGCCAGTCAGCGTGGCGTGAGGCAGATACCATAGAGTGGTTCATCTGTTACTGAATCCAATCCCCCTTCTCAATGCTGCCTTTAGAATACAGACTGTAAAAGTTGTGTATTAGAGTTTCAGCCACTGGGAGAGGCTATGTGATGTAGTCTCAGTAATGAGAAGACTTGAACATCAATCATTCCTTCTTTTTCTTCCCCTTTTTTACTCCCTTTAACTATTTTGATTGAAGCTCAATCCATCATATGAAAAGAGTCAAGAGAATGATATATATATCATCCATGACATCACTGAGGCATGAATCTAATGCCAGATACCAACACCTGTGATTTCTTGTGGGGGTACAATATAGACCTCCCTTGCCCGCCCAATGGATTAAGTCATCATTGTAAGGTTTTTCATTCCTTTCATCCAAATGTGAATCTAAAACATATAGAGACTTTTGTGGGAAAGTGGAGATAGTAGAGAGGTGGATCTAGATATAGGATATACATACTTGAGCAGAGTCTGGGCTTCGGGTGGACACTGCTGGGTGCGATGTTGGTTGCCCTCAGCATTTGCAGATAAAGTATCTGAAGGTAACAATTCAGGCAAGAGGTATTTTCAGGAAGGTCTAGTAACAGAGACTGTGATCAGTCTATGTATTATGACTTTTTTTTTTAGTGAATCTTGGCATATTGAGCCTTTGTACTACTACTCTAGAGTTGTAAAACATTTTACAATCACTGGTCCCAGTCTTAAAAAGAAATTTGATCTCCTCCCACATCATTCTTTATTTGCTGGTATACCTCTGTGACGACTCTGTGCATCGTTACGCAGCATGGGGACTTGTTCAAGTGTCTGAGATTGTTCATGTCATACACTCTTTCTTGTGCCCTGTGATGGTGGAGACTGAATTTCTCAAACACTGTCCTTATCCTCGCTTAGTGGGACCAGCTGCTCTAGTCCTCCTTGGTCTTCTCACTCACCTGGTTTACAACTCATTGAGTAGTAAGGTGGTAGACACGTCTAGAGTCTAATGAATTCATAAGTGTTTATTAGCTAACATTTTAAAATCTTTCTCAGGTATTTTACTTTACCTTGTCTCAGAAAGAATGACTTTGTATATATTTTTCAGCTTTATTGAGGTATAATTGGCAATGAATTTGTGTATATTTAACATGTTGTACTTGAAGCTTTGATATGTGTATATATCGTGAAATGAACACAACAACCAAACTAATTAACATGTTCATCGTCTCACATAATTACCAATATTTTTTTTGTGGTGAGAACACTTAAGATCTACCCTCGTAACAAATTTCAAGTATACAATGCAGTATCGTAAGCTATAGTCACAGTGTTCAATTAGATCTCTGAATTTATTCATCTGGCATAACTGAAACTTGGTACCTTTTGACATCTTTGCACAATTCGTACAATTTTGACTTTACCAATCAAGGCACATTTAATGCTCATCGAGCACATGTTTTTTTTCTCAGAGTTTCATTGCATTCCTTTCCCTATCAATAACATGCATCGAGTGCATTCTAAGATTCTGTGCTGATTGCTCTATATTCCTCTTAGCGTTGTTTTTGCAATTGACCACTACATATATACTATTAATGTATGTATTTACTTTTGACCTACACAATAAAGGTTTATTTCTTGCTAACAGAAAGTTTAATGTGAATGTAACATGGTCTTTCAGAATCCCAGGATCCGTCCTTTTTGTGGATCCATCCTCCTCTATTTCCTCAGAGAAGTCTCTGTTCTGCCAATGGTTGAATAAAGAGAGAGGGTTTCAGGTAAGAGAGTTGTATGGGCCACGTAGAAAAGCGATAAGCATTCTTTCCATTCATGTCCTTTGTTCCTTTAGCTAGAGCTAAGTTCAGTGGCCACACCTAACTCTAAGAAAGGCTGGAAAATATGGGATAGCTGTCTTCTCAGGAGGTATATAGGATAGCTGTTTCCTTGCGTGTCATTTGAATAAAGTCTGAATCTGGGAAGAGAGGACAAGTATAAATATGTGTATCTGAGGGAGAAGCCCTTCAGATAGTGAAACTGGTAAATTCAAAGGCACTGTGTCTGGAGCAATTCATGTTTGTTTAAGAAAAAGCAGAGAGCAGTATATCTGGAGGGGAGTCTGTAAGGAAAAGAAGAGTAGGATGAAGAGACAGAAAATATGTTGTGGGGAGCCAGATCATGTAGATTCTGGTGGGCTGACACAAGAACTTTGGCTTTTTCTCTGGGCACAATGAGAAGACATTTGGTTATCGTGATATTTTGCATAGGGGAGGAACATGATTTAACTTTTGTTTTTGCTTCTGACATTTTATGTTGAAAATTTCAAATTTACATAAAAATGGAAAGAAGACGCCAATGAATACTTACATGTCCTTCATACAGATTCACTGATTGTTAACCTTCTCTCATGTTTATTTTATCTGTCTCCAAAAGTCTACAATTTATTTTTGCTGAACCATTTAAAGTCAATTGAAGACAATCTGCCATTTTAAAAAATTCTTTATCAGTTATCTCCGACACCGCCCTCTAAACCTTAACTGTATCTAAGAATATGAACCGAAATTCTACATGTCATCCAATATGTGGTCTAGTTTTTCCAGTCTAGACTCCAATCTATGTGAATGCATTATATTTGTCCTTAATGTTTTTCTACTTTTTTTTTCTGACATTGACTCTTTGAAAGCGTCCAAACTCATTACCTTGTAGAATGTTTTATGTTCCTGATTCATCAGTTGGTTGCACCAAATTAGATTTAAGTTAAGCCTTTTTGACCGGAACACCACATAGGAGATTGTGTGTACTTCTTGTTCCATCACATCAGTAGGAACATAGTGTCATGTGCCACTATTGGTCATATCAGTTAGATTGCTTTGTGAACATGGTAATTAATAGATCTTTTACAAGAAATGTCTCCTTTGTAATTAATAAAAAATCAGTGGGTGATATTTGAGAATGTTTGACTATCCAAATTTTTTTCCATCAACCTTCTGCCTAATGGTTTTAGCTTAGCTTTAGGTTAACAACTCTTGCCTGCATAATCATTACTTTTGGGTACTTTACCCATGTGACTTACGAAGAATTTAAGGTCAGACAAGTGAACATTCCTAAGATCAAAGAACTGGTATATGGTAGAGCTAGGATTCAAACTCAGAGCTGTATAACCATAGTCCATGCTTTTGACC
The DNA here is from genome assembly GCA_030015415.1 of Cynopterus sphinx. Taxonomy (NCBI): domain Eukaryota; kingdom Metazoa; phylum Chordata; class Mammalia; order Chiroptera; family Pteropodidae; genus Cynopterus; species Cynopterus sphinx. The sequence goes on along the minus strand of CM057385.1, from coordinate 121,750,255 downwards.
ACTGTATTACTTTCCTACTGCAACTGTAACAAATATTCAAAATTTAGTGCCTTGAAATGACACAAACATGTTTTCTTATAGTTCTGCAAGTTGAATCTAAATTAAAAAGTTGGCAGGGCTGTGTTCTTTCTTGGCTTCAGGGCAGAATCTACTCCTCGTTTTTCACTTCCTAGAGGCCACCTGTATTCCTTGGGTAGTGGTCTTTTTTCTCACATCACACCAAACCTTTGCCACCATCATTACATCTATGTCTCATTCTGAGGCTCCTGTATCTTGTTTGTTTCTATTGGGCCCACCTGAATAATTCAGAATAATCTTCCCATATCAAAATCTTGATCGCACTTGGTAGGTCTCTTTTGTCAAAAAAAATTAACATGTGCAAAGGTTCGAGGAATTTAGAATTATTCATCTTTGGGGACCATCTTTCAGCTTCTTGTAGCTACTAAATAATATTTTCTCTCACTAAAGTGGTAAAAAAAAGAAAAATAAATAAATAAACTTTTTCTACTTTCTATTGCTTTTCCTGTGAGATGGACCTGAGCTGAAAATCCAACAATCACTTGACCTCTATAAGGCCTGCTCTGATTGGTCAATCGCAGCAGTATTTGGAGTTTTGAGGAATTAGTATCAGTTCAGATAGTGTGTTCAGTAGTGTGAAATCTGGTTATTTCCTTTTCCAGTGCATAGTAAACCTGATATATGGCTGCATGTCTCTGTGGGGAAGACCAGTATAAAAATTTATAGCATACCATTTTTTTTGACCCTAGGTTTGTTAAGTGGCTTAAGACTTGGAATTGGTGAAGATATGTACTATATATTATGATGATTTAAGTTAATTCTTGGTTTACCACATCTGGAGATTTTTTTCTTATACAAATTAGGACTTTTATGGGCTGTTTATCTGTCCTAGGGATATTATAATCAAATAGCTCCTGTCAGTAACTCTGTGGGTTAATGCATTTGGATTTCTGATCTCTCTTAACTACTGCAGTAACCTTGCCTACTCTGTTTCTTGCAGACCAATGTTACCACCTGACGTTTCTTGTTTTGGGATCTCACTATGTCCATTACTTCTGGGAGCCCATTTAGTGGTGACATCTCTCACTGCCATACAGAGAACCTGTATGTCTTCACTCACTGTCTATAGAGACTGTTCACCACTGAGTCTTTCAAAGATGTCTGGTTAGTTCACCTATGTATTTCTCAAAGCCTTGGTAAAAGAAGTGTCCTCTCAGCCCTTAGGTGTAATATATAGTGAATGGGAGGTGACACATGTAGATATACTCCAGCATTCTTCTGTCTCCATGCTTTCTCTACAGTATACCAGGGAAGTTCTCAGCTGTACTTAATGCACTCCATGTTTCAGTTAACCATCTGAGAAAACAGAGCCACTTTCAGCTACTTAATGTAACACAGTGAATTCAGAATTCTTGGACTGTGTATGCTCACGATTCAATTCAGCCCATCCTAAAATCATTTTCCTTCTTCCCTTGACCAATACATGTAGGACCTATTTGCATAAGTATTGCCCATTATTCTGCCGATATAATAGGTAACATGTTGTTCTTTTATTGTGTGTGGTATTGTGTAATTATCCTGCAAGTTCTGCCATGATCTGAGTTTCATTATGAGAGTGCAGATAATGAGGAGTGGTGGAAGTTGGTCTAGAGAAGAATCAGCATTCCCTTGCAAGATGACTGCCCCAGAAAAATTATTATAGCTCCCTAGAACAAGAGGCAAATAACATCCTCAGAGAGAGGAGAAAGGACTGCATAGACTAGCAGAGGAGGCTCAATGACATTTGGGGCTTCTATGTACTCAGATTCATTATAGTCTACGAAAATGTCCCATTTCAATTCTCAGGAAACCACTCTTTCCCAAGCAATGGCCTGATTTTAATATAAATGACAAGGCTATCAATTCAATTTGCATTGTCATTTAGCCATGGAGGGGATGAGATTCTGGCTTTGGATTCTAGAAATCTTGATCCTGTAAAAAACGAAAGAAGGAATTTTCCCCCCTGGGAAATCAGAAAAGTTTTTGCTTTCTATTTATGTATCTTCTTTATTCCCATTATAACATCCTAACATTGCTAAGACTATTTGATCTCTCAAGGATTGTAACTATGTCACCAATGGAGTCTACTGGTTATCAGTGCCCCGTTTTCCACTAGCACAGAGGTCATTACTATTCAAATTACTAAGTAGATTAGATAGCCAATTCCAGATTCCCATATTTAAGTTTATGTTTCTTTGAGATTGTTTTGGTACTAGCAATTTCATCAGCCAGTTAGAAAAACAGATAGTACGTATCCGTGATATGATGACTTTCATATAGAATTTGGAGCTTACAGAATTATTGAAAGAATGAGAGGAGCAAAGTTCAAAGTTGTTTCTGCTAGAGGTAAGAGAGGTTGATGCAAAAGAACTTTGCCAAGAGAATTAAAGCAGATAATTTTAAAAGGCTGGACAGGAAGATGCTGCAACTCTTGAGAATCTTTGAGAAGTTTCCAGCAAGTGTCTTAGTTTGAAGTTACAAAGCAGCGGGGTTTATCAGATTCCATTGAAGGCCTAGAACAAAATGGCTGAGTAAAGGAACATTTTCTTTCTCTGCCTGACTGTCTTCAAGCTAGATATAGGTCTTTTGTCCTTGGACTTGGACTCAGGCTGGAACTATACCATCAGCATTCTGGGCTTTCCAGTTTTCCATACTGCAGATCTTGGGACTTATCGCCTCCATAATCATGCCCGCCCAATTCCTTATTTCATATATCTATATATGTATATCTTTTTGGCTTTGTTTCTCTAAATCCAGATGAATACAGAATCCGAAAGGGTGAAGATTGCATCTATATGCAAGGACAGCAAGCTGTGGGCTATCTGAACCTGAACAGGGGAGGAGAGTATCAAAGATGAATTCAGCCCACATGAGATGTAGGAGTTATGTGGGGCGAGAAAGGGGGCTTTTATTACAGGAGGAAACCCACTGTAGGGCGCAAAACTCAAACAAGATGAGGTGGGTGTCAGTTGTGAAGAGGCAACCCATTATGAGGAATTAGAGATCATGTATGATAAGAGGGTAAACATGCTTAGGGCAGCACAGCATTACGTGTTGCAGCCCACATGAGGTGAGAAGGACATCTATGGGAGCAAATCCCAGGAGAGTCAGATCCAAAAATGAGCAAGGAGAAACCTGGAATGTACTGGGAGAGTCTGAGTAGGGTAAAGATGATATCAATGTTGGGAAGCTTGGTTTTTTTGAGAAACGGTGGATTCTAGGACTGGAGTAATAAAAGTATAAGACGAATCTGGAACATCTTGATATGACAGAAAGCAAAGACATGCTCAGAGCATGGTGGAAACATATAACAGGACAAAGTAATAAATTATAACTCATTGAATAAAGTATGAATCCATAATTCTATACCAATATAAAAATATAAATAGATGGAAAGAATTTTGATGAGGAATGGGATATTTATGTTTCAAACTATCTTGCCTCCTGAAAATTTTTCACTTATTCTATTCTTTTCTCCTAATCAGCTTTCTCAGTGCTCGTTTCATGTCCTTGTTTCTAAGGCTATAGATAAAAGGGTTCAGCATGGGGATTATCACAGTATAAATGACACTGAGTATACGGTCCTTGGTCACTGAATAGGTGGATGAGGGGCGAATGTACACTGAAAGAGCAGTTCCATAGTACAATGCCACAACTGTAAGGTGGGATCCACAGGTGGAGAAGACCTTGTACCTGCCTCTCCCAGAAGGGACCCTCAGAACAGCCCAGGCGATATAGAGGTAAGAGATAATAATGCAGATTAAAGGACTCATGATCACCAAGGACCCTTCTGTGAAGGCCAGAAGCTCATTGACAGAGGTGTCAGAGCAGGAGAGGATTAGCAGTGGCTGGAAATCACAAAAAAAGTGGTGGATGACGTTGGGCCCACAGAAGGAGAGGCGGGCTGTGAGAATGGTGTAGGTGAGTGAGTGGAAATGAGATACCACCCAGGATGCTATCACCAGCAGAAGACAGCGCCGGGGATTCATGGTTGTGGTGTAATGCAGTGGCTTACAGATAGCCACATAGCGGTCAATGGCCATAGCAGCCAGGAGGAAGCTGTCAGTGATTGCATAGGTTACAAAGAAAAACATCTGGGCAAGACACTGGGCAAATGGGACCTTCTTGCTCTTGCTCACCATATTTGCCAGCATCCTAGGTATGATGACATTTGTATAGCAGATGTCTACCAAAGATAGGTTGGAAAGGAAGAAGTACATGGTGGTGTGGAGGTGGACATCTCCCCTGATGGCTGCAATGATGACTGAATTGCTAGCCACAGTGATGAGGTACATGGTCAGGAAGATGGCAAAGAGCCACACCTGCTGTTGAGGGTCACTGGTAAGTCCCAGAAGAACAAATTCAGTGATGCGACTCTGGTTTCCTCTTAGCATTGGTGTCCTGCAAGTGAAAAATTGTAAGTGCTGTTAGGCGTATGTCCTGGCCTAGAGTTCAGTTGTTACAGCTTATGTGAGTGGCTAACATAGGTGACAAGAGTATGCATTTTGATGTGACACAGGTCCGGCATTTCATTCTGGCTCTGTCACCAATAAACATGTCTAAAAATTGTTTCATAAATGAATAATTGCTATGTAATTACTAATTATATAATATGTAGCCTAAGTAATAGAAAATATAAAAAATAATAAACCTCATATTTAATATATAGTACTTGAGTTAGCTGGTTAAGGCTGGTTAAAGTAAGGAAGAGACTCTTCATGTTTAATTAATCTTTTTGCATTTTACAAATAATGAAAGGAAGAGAGAGAGAGGGAATGAGGGAGGTGGGAGAGAGAAGAGAAAGTTAGTTGAGATAGTCACCGAAAGGAGAGAAGGTCTAAGTTGGAGAGGGACATAACAGAAAACATTAGAATTTCCACGACCAGGTCACTGAGAGTGGTTTCAGATAGCTCAGCAAAGGTAGATGAAATTTCTTCACACAGTATGTTCCACTTACTCAGAAGTCTCTTGATGTGGGATAAGAGTAGTTGGCTATAAGCTCCCTAGCTCCTTCTATTCTTTCTATGCAACCTCCTTGATTCCAAGACAGGCTGTTTCTGAGCTGGGACAGTGGGAATAATGTAAAAGAGGACAGCAAGAGATAGTGGCATATGATGATGATGATGATGATGATGATGATGATGATGATGATGTGTGTGTGTGTGTGTGTGTGTGTGTGTGTGTGTGTGTGTGTTTGAGGTAGTCCTGAGGGCCTTGCCTAGGAAATTTTAAAGTAAAAAGCAAAATGATAGAACTCCTATGAATCAATATTAAAAAACTAATAACCCAATTAAAAAATGGACTGAGGACATGAGCAGTCATTTCTCCAGGGAAGATATGTAAATGGCTAACAGGAACATGAAAAGGTGCTTAGCGTTATGAATCATCAGAAAAAAATTCAAATCAAAACAGCAATGAGATATCATCTCTCACCTGCTTTATGGCTATTATAAAAAAAAAAACACAAAGACATGGCAGTTGCCGCAGTTCCGTCTTCAGCTTCACTCCCTTGGCCCAAAACACTCTCAGTCATCTCCAAGTTCAAGGCATTCAGCAAACAATGGCAAGGCAAAATCACCAAAACAAACACTTGTTTTCCATGACAAGTGTGGCAATGCTGTATTAGCTAGTGGAATCACTTTCTGCATTGCTACATGAACATATGCAGCAACACAAGTTGGAATAGAATGGAACCTGTCCCCTGTTGGGAGAGTCACCCCAAAGAAATGGAGAAATCAGTAATCATCCCAGATGGTGTCATACTGAATTGTTTCAAAACCAGCTCATAGTTGATGCCAAGTGAAAGTGCTGTGTACCCATTAAAATGTGGCTTGAGTAAGGAAATAAAGTGTATCTGAAAACTTCAAAACAAAAAAGAAGACAAGAAGTGTGGTGAAGGATGTGGAGAAAAGGGAACCCCTGTACATGGAAGAATGTAAATTGGTACAGTGATCCTGGAAAATAGAGTGTCTTCAAGAAATTAAAAATAGAATTACCGTATGATTCAGCGGTTGCATTGGTGGGTATTAATCTTATGGAAGTGAAATCACTCTCTTGAAGTCATATTAGTACTCTTATGTTCATTGAAGTTATTCACAATAGCCAAGGTGTGGAAACAATTTGAATATCTGTTGACAGATACAAAAATAAGGAAAATATGGTGTGTACCTACAATGGAATACTATTCAGCCTCAAAATAGAAGGAAATTCTGCCATATGTGACAGCATGATGACCTTTAAGGACATAACTTCAAATCCTCTCATATCTCTAGTTAACGTCTTCCTTTCTGCCCAGGCTGACACTCTTTCATGACAGATGTGTCACCAGTGAGGTACAGTGTGAATAGGGAGATTCAGGAGTCCCAGGACTCTTCTTCTTTATCCAGAAAAATTCTGCTTTCATGGGTTTTACAGATTTTAAGAAGAAGGATAATTTTAAAGATAGTTTCCAGTACTAAGTATATTTTAAAATCTAAATTTGAATCTCCATGATCTATTTGCAGAGCGCCAATGAAGGTCTAAAGAAGGAATTTGGTCAATTAATATTGTACTATGAGTTAACAGTGGGACTGAAATGACAGCCCAGGGCTTATAGAAATATTCTCCTTCCTTACATTTCTCTTGTTTCAACTTTTCCCATAGTCTATGTCCCACACCTTTGGGATAAGGCTATTGAGGTGGATTCTCTTTAGTGCAGGACTGGCTTTGGGGACACTGAGAAGCCAGACTGGAATGACAGAAGCTGGACGTTTACCCATCAGCATAGTGCTGCTACACCATTCCTCTGAAAGTCTTGATACTTTTGACTTGAAATCTCCCTCATGCATAACAAATTCTACCACCTTTTTTGAATGGAGAAGAGCAACAGAGGTGTGTGGAGGAGTCTGAGGCACTCAAATAGGGGAGTCTGGGTGATAAGGATGAGGTGACCTGGCATGTAGTTCCAACTATGGCATTAACTTGCTGCACGTTCTTAAGCAGCTAATTTTCCTTCTCTGTACAGTTGAATGCATTAAATAGGAGGGTTTCTAAGTTTCTGTCACTCTTGGGTTAGAAACACTCTAGGTTGGGTGTGGTTGAGGATACTAGCTACTTACTCAGAAAATGGACCGTGACCTCCAGGGTAGTCTTTGGAGGATCCAAGCAGTGTCTTCTCAGCCTTGTTGGCCCTGATATCTAGAGGAGAGATGGAGAGTTGGGGCATAGAAAGTATGTTCATGTCAGGGCAAGAAACGTAAAAACCTCCAGATTCTAGTGAGAGGTTTCAAGACCTGCAATGTTGGGTGCGTGAGGTGTGCATGATTTTGATGTTTGAACACAGCGACCATGTTCTCTATCTTCTTCTCTGGGTGAAATTCCCTCAGTTTCTTCCAATCCTTACTCAACAGGACTTGACATTTAGTCATCCCATTTTTTTAAGGTACTGACTGGCATGGCTGAACTCCTGTGGGATGGTCAGGCATTTACTTTTAGAATGTAAGGTTCTGGGGAAAAGAATGATGTTTGTAAAATTCTAGGTTGTTGGAGGTGGAAGTGATCTTAGAATTTATCTGTTACTTCAGTTTCCTAATGGTGCCTCCTTGAGGGACCCAGGAGCCACTTGAGCATGGATCAGCAAGTCTAGGGAAATGCCAAATGAGAGGGACTACAGATCTCCCCTTCTTTCCTCAGACTAATTCTGCTATCTCTATGTTTAACACACTGGATTACCCTGTAAGGCATACTATGAAGACATAAATGAAAACAATCCAGTCACCTTATGTAGGGAAATCCTGAGGCTCAGAAAGGGAGTGGTTGAGTCAATACTACAAAGTTATCTGTGACAGTGATAAGACAGCCCAGGCTGTCTGTCTGCAGAGTTTTCTCTGCCCTTATCACTCTCACATGTCAGTTCATGGCCCACGGTGCCCTGAAGATGTTCAGAGGGCAGGATGAGGCCATAGGATGTGGAGCTTTCCTCAGTAGGCTTGGCTTGTAGGATAACTGGGAGCCAAACTGGATAAACAGAAGCTGGCTTCTCCCTGTCAGTGTCAGCTACATCTGTCCCTTAGTGTAGAGCTCAGCCAACAGTAACCAATTTTTCCTGTGTTATGTAAATGGAGAAGAAAAAGCAGAGGAGTGTGGACACATTGGCATTGGAAGTTGAGGTGGATGATCTGATTTGTAGTATCAGCTACAGCTTTCAACCTCAGAGTTTATTCTTGTAAATTGAGGATGTCATGCACATTGGTTTTGGTTTCTAATACTTCAGGGTTTGTAGAACTTGGGTATAGTGATGGGTTGAAGAAAACAGCTACTTACTCAGCACAGGGATGGTGACCTGCGGGATGACCATTCCAAGGTCCAGTCATCTTCTTGGTCTCATTGGCCTTGTGGATTAGGGGAGCAGTGAGGGCTGGTGGACAGGCAGAGGTCTCATTTTAAGGGAGGAAGGAAAAGACATCGGCTTGGTGTGGGAGCTGACAGCATTTGCTACACCCTGAGAGTGTCATCTCAGACACTTCTTTCTCTCCTTTAAAGAAGTGGCCCCAGGCATCTAGGACACAAAACTTTCTCCCATTCCCAGAAACCATCTCTGACCCCTGTAGAGGTACTGAAATTATGAGGAAGAGTAGGGCCCTCGGAAGAGGTGATTTCCCGATACATAATGTAGCCGCAAAGACATGGGTATTCTTTTTCTTCACCACCCCCAGGGAGCTCATTAAGATGGAAGACTTGAGGGAAGACTAGAGACCAAGGCAACTCAGGTTTCTTGGTATCTCAGATAGTTGGTGGCTTGTAATTGTGATTTTGAAGGAGGTTGAGGTAGATAGGGGATGTTTGGGCTTGGGACTGTCTTGGGTTGTTGGCGTGTGACGTGTAGTGCCATTGAAAAGATCCTGGGAGTGAAGATTCCTGGGTTCTGGTCAGCCAATGAGTAGGTGTGATCATGGGCAAACCCTGAGCCTCTCTGAATTGTAGGTTTCTCATCGATAACTTGGGATTATTAGCACCTGCATGCCAGAGAGGGTTGCCTAGAGAATTAAATAGCTCAATTATGAGAATATGTCCACATAATAATCATTTATTGAATGCATCTGTGACATTTTATATGCAACTCTTCAAGAGCAGTGTCCTTGTTTTATCTATGAGGGAATTAAGATTCAGTCTTATTAAATAACTTGTCCAAACTAACATGGCTAGGATTGTTACAGCTAAGATCAAATACAAGATTGGTTTTGGTGCTAAATTCCATACTTATTCTACTTAGTTATAGAGAGACTACAACTTGGAATGTCTTTGGCAGATCCCTTTCATTTTCTCCCACAAGGTGCCATCCATAGGTGTGCTACCCCTTTTCCTTATTCAAGTTTGCTGACCAAGCTGTTTCTCTATTGGTCACATGGCTCAATGAGGGTGGGTCCATGTCTTCTCTTTAGTTTACTGATGCATTCCCACAACATCCAGCAGAAAATCTGGCCGTAGTGGACCTTCAAAATCATTTGTTAAATTAATAAACAAGATACCTGGCACTTTATTTTTTTAGTTTTTGTGAAGATGTGAAAGGTAATTCCAACTGCAGTAAGTTTTTGTTGCAAACAGTGTAACATCATGATACTTCTACCATATCGGATAGAATGCAGCCACTGTCTCAATCAGCTTCTCAGACTGAGAAAGCTAAGAATGCTGAGATTTTGTCTTTATGTTGCTCCTTTGATGAAATCTTTTCGTTTATTAATTCATGCAATACTATGTTAGGTGCTGGAAATAAAGAAATCTATCCCACCAGCTGAGTCCTTATTCTTGCAGTGTAGTAGAGAGAGAGACATGTAAACATGTGATTACAACAAGGAGTGAGCAGTCTTATGAAATAAATATGTACGAGGAGTTATGGGAGAATAGAAAAATGAGCATTGAACTCATACTTGAGTAGGGCTAGGGGTTTCGGGGTGGGTTGAATAGAGCATTTAGAGTAGAAATGACATTTGAGCTGATTCTTGAATGTGTAAATAAAAGATGACCAGAGCATCATGGGAGGAATACTGAAGGCAAGGGACATCCTGCAGGCTGGCAGTCTATGTCTGGGTATCTGTAAATAGCCATATGTGATCTGAGCTTAGAGTGAACATGTCGGAGTGACCCGCGATAAGGCTGGAATGTTAGGCTTGCTATCCTTACTGAAAGTTCAAATTCCTTGGCTTGCCATTCATAACTTTCCATGAGTGAGTCCTGCCTGTTTTTCAACACCTATCAAAAGTTTCTGAGGCTGGAGCCTTTCTTGGCTTCTTGCCATCTTTCGTTCCTTGTTGCTGTGCAGGTTTGCTTGTGATGTTTTCTTGGAATGTCATATCTACACAGCCTTCCCACGTTTGCTTGTGTAAAAAAAATCACCTTCCATGTCTAGGCTTCCTGTTCTACGAAAACTTTCCTTATTTGCTCACTCACCTATAATTTTGATTTATTTATTATTTCTTTAGATTCATGTAGGATTGGCTTTTCCACAGTCACATGAAAACTCCCTTTCTATATGGTTTGTCTTTTTCTGTGCTCTTGTTTCATCTCTTCTGATAGGATACCAACTGTCTGAAGCCAGGGCCAATCAGAGTGGGGTCAGGCAGATATTGTAGGCTGGTTTATATGTTACTCAACCCAATGCCCTTTTTCATTGTTGCCTTTAGAATACAGACTGTAAAAGTTATGTATTAGAGTTTTAGCCACTGGGAGAGGCTATGTGATGTAGTCTCAGTAATGAGAAGACATGAACATCAATCATTCCTTCCTTTTCTTCCCCCTTTTTGCTGCCTGTAAGTATTTTGGTTGAAGCTCAATCCATCATATGAAAAGAGTCAAGAGAATGATATATATATCATCAATGACATCACTGAGGCATGAATCTAATGCCAGATACCAACACCTGTGATTTCTTGTGGGGGTACAATATAGACCTCCCTTGCCCGCCCAATAGATTAAGTCATCATTGTAAGGTTTTTCATTCCTTTCATCCAAATGTGAATCCAAAACATAGAGACTTTCATGAGAAAGTGGAGATAGTAGAGAGATGGATCTAGTCATAGGAGATACATACTTGAGCAGAGTTTGTGCTTGGGGTGGACATAGCTGGGTGTGATGGTTGGTGCCCTCAGCATTTGCAGATAAAGTATCTGGTGGTAACAATTCAGGCAAGAGGTATTTTTAGGAAGATCTAGAAACAGGGAGACTGTGATCAGCCTATATATTATGGCTTTTTCTTTTCTTTAGTGAATCTTGGCATATTGAGAGGCTTTGTACTACTACTCTAGAGTTGTAAAACATTTAAAAATATCTCTGGTCCCACTCTTAAAAGCAAATTTGATCTTTTCTTATATCATCCGTCATTTGCTGGTATACCACTGTGATGACCCTGTTCATCGTTACGCAGCACGGGGACTTGTTCAAGTGTCTGAGATTGTTCTTGTTGTACACTCTTTCTTGTGTTCTGTGATGGTGGAGACTGAATTTCTCAACCACTGTAAACACTGTCCTTATCCTCGCTTAGTGGGACCAGCTGCTCTAGTCCTCTTTGGTCTTCTCACTCACCTGGTTTACAACTCATTGAGTAGTAAGGTGGTAGACACGTCTAGAGTCTAATGAATTCATAAGCATTTATTAGCTAACATTTTAAAATCTTTCTCAGGTATTTTACTTTACCTTGTCTCAGAAAGAATGACTTTGTACATATTTTTCAGCTTTATTGAGGTATAATTGGCAATAAATTTGTGTATATTTAACATGTACTACTTGACGCTTTGATATGTGTATATATTGTGAAATGATCAGAACAACCAAGCTAATTAACATGTCCATCGTCTCACATAATTACCAATATTTTTTGTGGTGAGAACACTTAAGATCTACCCTCGTAACAAATTTCAAGTATACAATGCAGTATCGTAAGCTATAGTCACAGTGTTCAATTAGATCTCTGGAATTTATTCATCTGGCATAACTGAAACTTGGTACTTTTGACACCTTGCCCAATTTGTGCAGTTTTGACTTCACCAATCAAGGCACATTTAATGCTCATTGGGCACATGTTTTTTTTTCTCAGAGTTTCATTGCATTCCTTTCCCTACTATTAATAACTTGCATCGAGTGCATTATAAGATTCTGTGCTGATTTCTCTATATTCCTCTTGCATTGTTTTTGCAATTGACCACTACATATGTACTATTATTATCATGTTTTTGTGTGTGACATTTTATGTTGAAAATTTCAAATTTACATGAAAATGGAAAGAACGCACCAATGAACACTTACATGTCCTTCATACAGGTTCATTGATTGTTAACCTTCTGTTATGTTTATTTTATCTGTCTCCAAAAGTCTACAATTTATTTTTCTGAACCATTTAAAAGTCAATTGAAGTCAATCTGCCACTGTTTTAAATACTTTAGCAGTTATCTCCGACACCGCCCTCTAAACCTTAACTGTATCTCAGAATATGAACCGAAATTCTACATGTCATCCAATATGTGGTCTAGTTTTTCCCGTCTAGACTCCAATCTATGTGAATGAATTGCATTTTGTTGTTAATGTTTTCTGACATTGACTCTTTGAAAATGTCCAAACTCGTTGTCTTGTAGAATGTTTTATATTCCCAATTCGTGTGATGGGTTGCACCTGATCACATTTATTTAAGCCTTTTGACCAGAACACCACATAGGAGATAGTGTGTACTTCTTGTTCCTTCACATCAGTAGGAACATAGTGTCATGTGCCACTATTGGTCATATCAGTTTGATTGCTTTGTTAACATGGTAATTAGTAGATCTTTTACAAGAAATGTCTCCTTTGTAATTAATAAATATCAGTGGGTGACATTTGAGACCGTTTGACTATCCAATTTTTTTTCCAACAACCTTCTGCTTAATGGTTTTAGCTTAGCTTTAGGTTAACAACTCTTGCCTGCATAATCATTACTTTTGGGTACGTTATCCATATGGCTTACGAAGAAACTTAAGGGAAGACAAGTGAACATTCCTAAGATCAAAGAACTGGTATATGGTAGAGCTAGGATTCAAACTCAGAGCTGTATAACCATAGTCCATGCTTTTGACCACTGTATTACTTTCCTACTGCAACTGTAACAAATATTCAAAATTTAGTGCCTTGAAATGACAGAAATATGTTTTCTTATAGTTCTGCAAGTTGAATCTAAAAAAAAAAAAAAAGTCAGCCGAGTTTTGTTCTTTCTTGGCTTTAGGGCAGAATCTACTCCTTCTCGTTTTTCACTTCCTAGAGGCCACCTGTATTCCTTGGATAGTGGTCTTTTTTCTTACATCACATCAACCTTTTGCCTCCATCATTACACCTATGTCTCTTTCTGAGGCTCCTGTATCTTCTGTGTAAAGACGTTTTTGTTTCCATTGGGCCCGCCTGAATAATTCAGAATAATCTTCCCATATCAAAATCTTGATCACACTTGTTAGTTCTCTTTTGTCAAAAAAAATTAACATGTGCAAAGGTTCGAGGAATTAAGAATTATTCGTCTTTGGGGACCATCTTTCAGCTTCTTGTAGCTACTAAATAATATTTTTCTCTCACTAAAGTGGTAAAAAAAAGAAAAATAAATAAATAAACTTTTTCTACTTTCTATTGCTTTTCCTGTGAGATGGACCTGAGCTGAAAATCCAACAATCACTTGACCTCTATAAGGCCTGCTCTGATTGGTCAATCACAGCAGTATTTGGAGTTTTGAGGAATTAGTATCAGTTCAGATAGTGTGTTCAGTAGTGTGAAATCTGGTTATTTCCTTTTCCAGTGCATAGTAAACCTGATATATGGCTGCATGTCTCTGTGGGGAAGACCAGTATAAAAATTTATAGCATACCATTTTTTTTGACCCTAGGTTTGTTAAGTGGCTTAAGACTTGGAATTGGTGAAGATATGTACTATATATTATGATGATTTAAGTTAATTCTTGGTTTACCACATCTGGAGATTTTTTTCTTATACAAATTAGGACTTTTATGGGCTGTTTATCTGTCCTAGGGATATTATAATCAAATAGCTCCTGTCAGTAACTCTGTGGGTTAATGCATTTGGATCTGTGATCTCTCTTAACTACTGCAGTAACCTTGCCTACTCTGTTTCTTGCAGACCACTGGTACCACCTGACGTTTCTTGTTTTGGGATCTCACTATGTCCATTACTTCTGGGCGCCCATTTAGTGGTGACATCTCTTACTGCCATACAGAGAACCTGTATGCATTCACTCACTGTCTAAAGAGACTGTGCACTACTGAGTCTTTCAAAGATGTGTGGTTACTTCATTTATGTATATCTCAAAGCCTTGGTAAAAGAAGTGTCCTCTCGGCCCTTAGGTGTAATATATAGTGAATGGGAGGTGACACATGTAGATATACTCCAGCATTCTTCTGTCTCCATGCTTTCTCTACAGTATACCAGGGAAGTTCTCAGCTTTACTTAATGCACTCCATGTTTCAGTTAACCATCTGAGAAAACAGAGCCACTTTCAACTACTTAATGTAACACAGTGAATTCAGAATTCTTGGACTGTGTATGCTCATGATTCAATTCAGCCCATCCTAAAATCATTTTCCTTCTTCCCTTGACCAATACATTTAGGACTTATTTGCATAAGTATTGCCTATTATTCGACTGATATATTATGTAACATCTTGTTCTTTTGTTGTGTATCGTAATGTGTATGTAATTATCCTGCTGGTTCTGCCATGATCTGATGTTAACTATGGGTGTGGAGATAATGAAGAGTGGTGGAAGTTGGTCTTGAGAAGAATCAGCATTCCCCTGCATGATGACTCCCCCAGGAAAAATTATTATAGCTCCTTTGACAAGAGGCTAATAACATTCTCAGAGAGAGGAGAAAGGACTGCATAAACTGGCAGAGGAGGCTCAATGACATTTGGGGCTTATATGTACTCAGATTCATTGTAGTCTACGAAAATGTCCCATTTTAATTCTCAGGAAACCACTCTTTCCCAAGCAATGGCCTGACTTTAATATAAATGACAAGGCTATCAATTCAATTTGCATTGTCATTTAGTCATGGACGGGATGAGATTCTGGCTTTGAATTCTAGAAATCTTGATCCTGTAAAAGAAGAAAGAAGGAATTTTCCCCCCAGGGAAATCAGAAAAGTTTTTGCTTTCTATTTATGTATCTTCTTTATTCCCATTACAACATCCTAACATTACTAAGACTATTTGATCTCTCAAGTGATTGTAACTATGTCACCAATGGAGTCTACTGGTTATCAGTGCCCCATTTCCCAGTAGCACAGAGGTCATTACTATTCATATTACTAAGTAGATTAGATAGCCAATTCCAGATTCCCATATTTAAATTTATGTTTCTTTGAGATTGTTTTGGTACTAGCAATTGCATCTGCAGTTAGAAAAACAAATATTATTATGTATTCCTTATATGATGACTTTAATATGGAATTTGGAGCTTACAGAATTGTTGAAAGAATGAGAGGAGCAAAGTTCAAAGTTGTTTCTGCTAGAGGAAAGAGAGGGTGATGCTGAAGAACATTGCCAAGAGCACTAAAGTGGATGGTATTCAAAGGCTGGGTGGGAACATACTGCGACTCTTGAGATTCTCTGAGAAGTTTCCAGCAAGTGTCTTAGTCTGAAGTTACAAAGCAGCGGGGTTTATCAGATTCCATTGAAGGCCTGGATAGAACAAAATGGTTGAGTAAAGGAGCATTTTCTCTCTCTGCCTGTCTTCAAGCTGGATATTGTTCTTGTGTCTTCGGACGTGGACTCAGGCTGGAACTGTGCCATCAACTTTCTGGGCTTTCCAGGTTGCCAAACTGCAGATCTTGGGACTTCCCAGCCTCCATAAACATGCCCAATTTTTTATTTCATATATCTACATCTATACTTTTTGGTTTTGTTTCTCTAAAGAACCCAGACTAATACAGAGTCCTAGGAGGGTGAAGGTTGCATGCACACAAGGAAAGCAAGCTGTGGGCTATCTGAGCCTGAACAGGGAAGGAGAGTATCAAAGATGAGTTCAGCCTGGCATGAGACGTTGGAGTTCATGTGGGGAGAGAAACAGGGCTTTCATTGCAAGGAGGAAAACCAGTGTTGGAGCAAAATTCAGAAAAGAAGAGATGAGTGTCAGCTGCAAAAGGCTACCCAGTATGAGGAATCAGACATCATGTATTGTAACAGGTTATGCATGATTCAGGGCAGTACAACATTAAGTGTTGGGGCTCACATGAGGTGAGAAAGACATCTCTGGGAGCAAATCTTAGGAGAGTCTCTGCCAAATATGACCAAGGAGAAACCTGGAATGTACTGGGAGAGTCTGGGTCGGGTGAAGATGGTATATATGTTGGAAAGCTTGTTTTTTCTGAGAAGGAGATATTCTAGGACTAGAGTAAAGAAAGCATAAGATGAATCTGGAACATTTTGATATGACAGAAAGCAAGAATATGCTTAGAAATGGTGGAAATGTATAACAGGACAAAGTAATAAATTATAGCTCATTGAATAAAGTAAAAAACCGTAAGTCTATAACAGTATAAGTAAATAAATAGATGGAAAGAAGTTTGATGAGGATTGAGATATTATGTGTCAAACTCTCACCTTCTAAAACATTTACACGTATTCTATTCTTTCCTCCTAATCAGCTTTCTCAATGCTCGTTTCATGTCTTTGTTTCTAAGGCTATAGATAAAAGGGTTTAGCATGGGGATTATCACAGTATAAATGACACTGGCTATACGGTCCTTGGTCGCTGAATAGGAGGATGAAGGGCGAAAGTACACGGAAATGGCAGTCCCATAGTACAATGCCACAACTGTAAGATGGGATCCACAGGTGGAGAAGACCTTGTACCTGCCGCTCCCAGAAGGGACCCTTAGAACAGCACCGGTGATATAGACATAAGAGACAATAATGCAGATTAAAGGACTCATGATAACCAAGGCCCCTTCTGTGAAGGACAAAAGCTCATTGACAGAGGTGTCAGAGCAGGAGAGGGTTAGCAGTGGCTGGACATCACAAAAGAAGTGGTGGATGATGTTGGGCCCACAGAAAGAGAGGCGGGCCATGAGAATGGTGTGGGTGAGTGAATGGAAATGAGATACCACCCAGGATGCTACCAACAGCAAAAGACAGAGCCAAGGATTCATGGTTGTGGTGTAATGCAGTGGCTTACAGATAGCCACATAGCGGTCAATGGCCATCGCAGCCAGGAGGAAGCTGTCAGTGATTGCATAGGTTACAAAGAAAAACATCTGGGCAAGACACTGGGCAAAGGAAACCTTCTTGCTCTTGCTCACCATACTTGCCAGCATCCTTGGCACGATGACATTTGTATAGCAGATGTCTACAAAGATAGGTTGGAGAGGAAGAAGTACATGGGTGTGTGGAGGCGGACATCTCCCCTGATGGCTGCAATGATGACTGAATTGCTAGCCACAGTGATGAGGTACATGGTCAGGAAGATGGCAAAGAGCCACACCTGCTGTTGAGGGTCACTGGTAAGTCCCAGAAGAACAAATTCAGTGATGTGACTCTGGTTTCCTTTTAGCATTGGTGTCCTGCAAGTAAAAAATTTTAAGGGATGTTAGGTGTGTGCCCTGGCCTAGAGTATCTATCCAGTTGTTCCAGCTTATATGAGTGTCTGATATAGGAAACAGGAGTATGGATTTTGATGTCACACAGGTCTGGCTTATCATTCTGGCTCTGTCACAATAAACATGTCTAAAAATTGTTTCATAAATGAATCAGTGCTATGCATTTACTAATTATATAATATGTAGCCTAAGTAATAGAAAATAATGAAAAATAATAAACCTCATATTTAATATATAGTACTTGAGTTAGCTGTAATAAACCTCATATTTAATATATAGTACTTGAGTTAGCTGGTTAAGGCAAAATAAAATAAGGAAAGACTTCAGATTTGATAAATATATTTGCATTTTATGAAAAAAAGAAAGTGAGAGAGAGAGAGTGCAGGAGGGAGGGCAGGACGTGTGGATGGAGAAAAGAGAAAGTTAGCTGAGATAGTCACCGAAAGGAGAGAAGGTCTAAGTTGGAGAGGGACATAACAGGAAACGTTAGAATTTCCACGACCAGGTCACTGAGAGTGGTTTCAGATAGCTCAGCAAAGACAGATGACATTTCTTCACATAGTATTTTCCACTTACTCAGAAGTCTTTTGATGCAGGACAAGAGACTAGTTTGCTGTCAGCTCTCTAGCTCCTCTTATTATTTCTATGCATCCTCCTTGATTCCAAGACAGGCTGTTTCTGAGCTGAGACAGTGGGAAAAATATAAAAGAGGACAGCAAGAGATAGTGGCACATAATGATGATGATGATGATGGTGGTGGTGTGTGTGTATATGTGTGTTTGTGTTTGTGATGTATTCCTGAGGGCCTTGCCTAGGAAGTTTTAAAGTAAGAATCAAAATGATGGAACTCTTATGAATCAACATCACAAAAACTGATAACCCAATTTAAAAATGGACTAAAAACATGAACAGTCATTTCTCCAAAGAAGATATGTAAATAGCTAACAGGAACATAAAAAGGTGCTCAGCGTTATGAATCATCAGGAAAATGCAAATCACAACCACAATGAGATATCATCTCTCACCTGTTATCTTGGCTATTATCAAAAAAAACAGAAAAGACATGGCAGTTGCCGCAGTTCTGTCTTCACCTTCACTCCCTTGGCCAAAAACACCCTCAGTCATCTTCATTTCAAGGCATTCAGCAAACAATGGTAAGGCAGAATCACCCAAAACAGATACTTGATTTCCATGACAAGTGTGGCAATGCCGCATTAGCTACTGGTGTCACTTTCTGTTTTGCTACTTGGATATATGCAGCAACACAGGTTGGAATTGAATGGAACCTGTCCCCTGTTGGAAGAGTCACCCCAAAGAAATAGAGAGATCAGTAATTGTCCCAGCCGGTGTCATACTGTATTATTTCAAAACCAACTCATAATTGATGCCAAGTGAAAGCGCTGTGTAACCATTAATATATGGCTTGAGTAAAGAAATAAAGTATATTTGAAACTTTTAAATCAAAGAAGACAAGAAGTGTTGGCAAAGATGTGGAGAAAAAGGATCCCTTGTACATAGAGGAATGTAAATTGGTACAGCAATTCTGAAAAATAGTATAGAGTGTCCGCAAGAAATTAAAAATAGAATTATCATATGATTCAGCAATTACATTGGTGGGTATTTATCTAAAGAAAGTGAAATCACTCTCTTGAAGTCATATTAACATTCTTATGTTCATTGCAGTGTTATTCACCTTAGCCAAGATATAGAAACAATTTGAATGTCCATTTGCATAAGAATAAGGAAAATGTGGTATTATTCTACAGTGAAATACTATCAGCCCTAAAATAGAAGGAAATTCTACCATATGTGACAACATGATGACCTTTAAGGACATAACTTCAAATTCTCTCACATCTCTAGGTAACGTCTTCCTCTCTGCCCAGGCTTGCACTCCTTTATGACAGATATGTCACCAGTGAGGTCAGTGTGAATAGGGAGATTTAGGAGTCCCAGGATTTTAAGAAGGATAATTTTAAAGATAGTTTCCAGTACTAAGGAAATTTTAAAACCTAAATTTGAATCTCCATGATCAATTTGCAGATGGCAAATTAAGGCCTAAAAGAAGTTGGTCAATTAATATTGTACTATGAGTTAGCAGTGGAACTGTTATGACGGCCCAGAGCTTATAGAAATTTTCACCTCCCTTACTTTCTCTTGTTTCAACATTTCCCACAGCCTATGTCCCCTGCTGCTCTAGGATAAGGCCATTGAGGTGGATTCTCTTTAGTGCAGGACTTGCTTTGGGACACTGGGAAGCCAGGCTTGGGTGACAGAGGCTGGACTTCTACCAATCAGCACTGTACTGCTACACCATTCCACTAGAAGGCTTGAGGCCTTTGTCTTGGAAATCTCCCTCATGCATAACAAATCCTACCTCATTTCTGTGAATGGAGAAGGGGAACAGAGGCATGTGGAGGAGTTTGAGGCACTCAAAGAAATAGGGGAGTCTGGGTGGTAAAGATGAGGTAACCTGGCATGTAGTTCCAACTATGGCATTAACTTGCTGCATGTTATTAAGCAGCTAATTTTCCTTCTCTGTACAGTTGAATGTATTAAATAGGAAGGTTTCTAAGTTTCTGACACTCTTGGGTTAGAAACACTCTAGGTTGGGTGTGGTTAAGGATACCAGCTACTTACTCAGAAAATGGACCGTGACCTCCAGGGTAGTCTTTGGAGGATCCAAGCAGTGTCTTCTCAGCCTTGTTGGCCCTGATATCTAGAGGAGAGATGGAGAGTTGGGGCATAGAAAGAATGTTCACATCAGGGCAAGAAATGTAAAAACCTCCAGATTCTAGTGAGAAGTTTCAAGACCTGTAATGTTGGGTGCGTGAGGTGTGCATGATTTTGATGTTTGAACACAGCGACCATGTCCCCAGTCTTATTCTCTGAGTGAAACTCCCTCAGTTTCTTCCAATCCTTACTCAACAGGACTTGATATTAAGTCATCCCCCTTTTTTTAAATTACTGACTTGCATGGCTGAACCCCGGTGGGACAGACAGGCATTTCTTTTTAGAATGTAAAGTCTTGGGGAACAGAATGATGTTTGTAAAATTCTAGGTTGTTGGAGGTGGAAGTGATCTTAGAATTTATTTGTTTCTTAAGTTTTCTAACGGTACCTCCTTGAGAGACCCAGGAGCCACTTGAGCATGGATCAGCAAGTCTAGGGAAATGCCAAATGAGAGGGACTACAGGTCTCCCCTTCTTTCCTCAGACTAATTCTGCTATCTCTATGTTTAACACACTGGATTACCCTGTAAGGCATACTATGAAGACATAAATGAAAACAATCCAGTCACCTTATGTAGGGAAATCCTGAGGCTCAGAAAGGGAGTGGTTGAGTCAATACTACAAAGTTATCTATGAAAGTGATAAGACAATCCAGGCTGTCTGTCTCCAGAGTTTTTTTCCGCCCTTATCACTCTCACATGTCAGTTCATGGCCCACGGTGCCCTGAAGATGTTCAGAGGGCAGGATGAGGCCATGGGATGTTGAGCTTTCCTCAGTAGGCTTGGCTTGTGGGATAACTGGGAGCCAAGCTGGGTAAGCAGAAGCTGGCTTCTCCCTGTCAGTGTCAGCTACATCTGTCCCTTAGTGTAGAGCTCAGCCAACAATAACCACTTTTTCCTGTGTTATATAAAAGGAGAAGAAAAAGCAGAGGAGTGTGGACACATTGGCATTGGAAGTTGAGGTGGATGATCTGATTTGTAGTATCAGCTACAGCTTTCAACCTCAGAGTTTATTCTTGTAAATTGAGGATGTCATGCACATTGGTTTTGGTTTCTAATACTATAGGATTTGTAGGACTTGGGTATAGTGATGGGTTGAAGAAAACAGCTACTTACTCAGCACAGGGATGGTGACCTGTGGGATGACCATTCCAAGGTCCAGTCATCTTCTTGGCCTCATTGGCCTTGTGAATTAGGGGAGCAGTGAGGGCTGGTGGACAGGCAGAGCTCTCATTTGAAGGGAGGAAGACCTCGGGTTAGTGTGGGAGCTGACAGCATTTGCTACACCTCGAGAGTCAAATGTGCAACTGTCATCTCAGACACTTCTTTCTCTTTAAAGAAGTGGCCCCAGGCATCTAGGACACAAGGCTTCCTCCCATTCCCAGCTACCATAACTGACCTCTGTAGAGTTACTGAAATGATGAGGAAGATTGGGGCCCTGGGAAGAGTTGATTGCTCTATACATAATGCCACCCGAAGGACCTGGGTTGTCTTTTGCTTCACCACCCCCAGGGAGCTCATTAAGATGGAAGACTTGAGGGAAGACTAGAGACCAAAGAAACTCAGGTTTCCAGGGTGATAGGTTCCTTGAAATCTCAAATAATTGGTGGCTTGTTATTGTGATTTTGAAGGAGATTGAGGTAGAAGAGGATGTTTGGGGTTGGGACTGTCTTGGGATGCTAGCGTATGATGTGTAGTGCCATTGAAAAGATCCTGGGAGTGAAGATTCCTGGGTTCTGGTCAGCCAATGAGTAGCTGTGATCATGGGGTAAACCCTGAGCCTCTCTGAGTTGTAGGTTTCTCATCTATAACATGGGTTTTTAGTACCTGCATGCCAGAGAGGGTTGCCTAGAGAATTAAATAAGCTCAATCATGAGAATATGTCCACATAATAATCATTTATTGAATGCTTCTGTGACATTTTACATGCACCTCTTTAAGCGTAGTGTCCTTATTTTTATAGATGAGGGAATTAAGATTTAGTCTTATTAAATAACTTGTCCAAACTCACATGGCTAGGAATTATTGCAGGTAAATTCAAATACAAGGTTGTTTTTGGTGCTAAATTCTATACTATTCTACTTAGTTATAGAGAAACTACAACTTGGAATGTCTTTAGCAGATCCCTTTCATTTTCTCCCACATGGTACCATCATTAGGTGTGCTACCCCTTTTCCTTACTCAGGTTATGCTGACTAAGCTGTTTCTTCATTGGTCACATGTCTCAATGAGGGTGGGTCCATGTCTTCTCTTTAGTTTACTGATGCATTCCCCCAACATCCAGCAGAAAATATGGCCTGTAGGAGATCTTTGAAATCATTTGTTAAATTAATAAACAATATATCTGGCACTCTTTTTAGTTTTTGTGAGGATTTGTAAGGCAATTCCAAACTGCAGTAAGTTTTTGTTGCAGAGTAACATCATGATACTTCTACCATATCGGATAGAATGCAGCCACTGTCCCAATCAGTTTCTCAGACTGAGAAAGCTAAAAATGCTGAGATTTTGTTTTTATGTTGCTCCTTTGATGAAAACCTTTAGTTTATTTGTTCATGCAATACTATGTTAGGTGCTGGAAATAAAGAAATCTATCCCACCAGCTGAGTCCTTATTCTTGCAGTGTAGTAGAGAGAGAGACATGTAAACTTGTGATTACAACAAATTTTAAGTATACAATGCAGTATCGTAAGCTATAGTCACCATGCTCAATCAGATCTCTGGAATTTATTTATCTGGCATAACTGAAACTTGGTACTTTTGACACCTTGCCCAATTTGTGCAATTTTGACTTTACCAATCAAGGCACATTTAATGCTCATCGGGCACATGTTTTTTTTTTTTTTTTCAGAGTTTCATTGCATTCCTTTTCCTACTATTAATAACATGCATCGAGTTCATTCTAAGATTCTGTGCTGATTTCTCTATATTCCTCTTGCATTGTTTTTGCAATTGACCACTACATATGTACCATTATTATATGTATTTACTTTTGACCTACACAACAAAGGTTTATTTCTTGTTAACACAAAGTTCAATGTGAATGTAATATGGTCTTTCAGGATCCCAGAATCCCTTGTTTTTGTGGATCCATCCTCCTCTATTTCTTCAGAGATGTCTCTGTTCTGCCAATGGTTGAGTTAAGAGAGAGAGGGTTTCAGGTAAGAGACTTGTATGGGCCACGTAGAAAAGCGATAAGCATTCTTTCCATTCATGTCCTTTGTTCCTTTCACTAGAGGTCAGTTCAGTGGCCACACCTAACTCTAAAAAAGGCTGGGAAATATGGGATAGCTGTCTTCTCAGGAGGTATATGGGATAGCTGTTTCCTTGAGTGTCATTTGAATAACGTCTGAATCTGGGGAGAGAGTACAAATATAAATATGTGTATCTGAGGGAGAAGTCCTTCAGATAACGAAACTGGTAAATTCAAAGGCACTGTGTCTGGAGCAATTCATGTTTATTTAAGTAAAAGCAGAGAGCAGTATTTCTGGAGGATAGTCCGTAAGGAAGAGAAGAGTAGGATGAGCAGACAGAGAAATATGCTGTGGGGAGCCAGATTATGTAGGGTCTGGTGGGCTGACACAAGAACTTTGGCTCTTTCTCTGGGCTCAGTGAGAAGACATTTGGTCATCGCAGTATTTTGAGCAGGGGAGGGACATAATTTAACTCATGTTTTTGTGTGTGACATTTTATGTTGAAAATTTCAAATTTACATGAAAATGGAAAGAACGCACCAATGAACACTTACATGTCCTTCATACAGATTCACTGATTGTTAACCTTCTGTCATGTTTATTTTATCTGTCTCCAAAAGTCTACAATTTATTTTTCTGAACCATTTAAAAGTCAATTGAAGTCAATCTTCCACTGTTTTAAATACTGTAGCAGTTATCTCCCACATGGCCCTCTAAACGTTAACTGTATCTGAGAATATGAACCGAAATTCTACGTGTCATCCAATATGTGGTCTAGTTTTTCCAGTCTAGACTCCAATCTACATGAATGCATTAATATGGTCATTAATGTTTCCCTATTTTTTTTTCTGACATTGACTCTTAAAGAGTCCAGTCTGGTTGCCTGTAGAATGTATCATATTCTTGATTCATCTGATTGTTACACCTGATTAGATTTAAGTTAAGCCTTTTTGACCAGAACACCACATAGGAAATAGTGTGTACTTCTTGTTCCATCACATTAGTAAGAACTAGTGTCATGTGCCACTATTCGTCATATCAGTTTGATTGCTTTGTTAACATGGTAATTAGTAGATCTTTTGCAGTAATTGTCTGCTTTGTGATTAGTAAGAAATCAATGGTAATATTTGAGACTGTTTGATATCCAATTTTTTTTCCAACAACATTCTGCTTAATGGTTTTAGCTTAGCTTTAGGATAACAACTCTTGCCTGCATAATCATTACTTTTGGGTACTTTACCCATATGGCTTACGAAGAAACTTAAGGGAAGACAAGTGAACATTCCTAAGATCAAAGAACTGGTATATGGTAGAGCTAGGATTCAAACTCAGAGCTGTATAACCATAGTCCATGCTTTTGACAACTGTATTACTTTCCTGCTACAACTGTAACAAATATTCAAAATTTAGTGCCTTGAAATGACACAAATATGTTTTCTTATAGTTCTGCAAGTTGAATCTAAATTAAAAAGTCGGCAGGGCTGTGTTCTTTCTTGGCTTCAGGGGAGAATCTACTCCTTCTCATTTTTCACTACCTAGAGGCCACCTGAATTCCTTAGGTAGTGGTCCTTTTTCTCACATCACACCAACCTTTTGCCTCCATCATCACATCTATGTCTCATTCTGAGGCTCCTGTATCTTTTGTGTAAAGACTTTTTTGTTTCCAATGGGCCAACCTGAATAATTCAGAATAATCTTCCCATATCAAAATCTTTGATCGCACTTGGTAGGTCTCTTTTGTCAGAAAAAATTAACATGTGCATAGGTTCAAGGAATTAAGAACTATTCGTCTTTGGGGACCATCTTTCAGCTTCTTGTAGCTACTAAATAATATTTTTCTTTCATTAAGTGGTAAAAAAAAAAAATCAAAAAAACTTTTTTTACTTTCTATCACATTTCCTGTGAGATGGACCTGAGCTGAAAATCCAATAATCACTTGACCTCTATAAGGCCTGCTCTGATTGGTTAATCACAGCAGTATTTGGAGTTTTCAGGAATTAGTATCAGTTGAGATAGTATGTTCAGTAATGTGAAATCTGGTTATTTCCTTTTCCAGTGCATAGTAAAGCTGACATATGGCTGCATGTACCTGTGGGGAAGGCTAGTAGAAAGATTTATAGTATACCTTTATTTGACCCTAGGTTTGTTAAGTGGCTTAAGACTTGGAACTGGTGAAGATATGTGACTATATATCATGATGATTTAAGTTACTTCTTGGTTTACCACATCTAGAGATTTTTTCTTACACAAATTAGGACTTTTATGGGCTGTCTACCAGTCCTAGGGATATCATAATCAGTTAACTACTGTCAGTAACTCTGCAGGTCAATTCATTTGGATCTGTGATCTCTCTTAACTACTGCAGTAACCTTGCCTACTCTGTTTCTTGCAGACCATTGCTACAACCTGACCTTTTTTGTTTGGGATCCCATTATGTCCATTACTGCTGGCAGCCCATTTAGTGGTGACATCTCTTACTGCCATACAGAGAACCTGTATGCATTCACTCACTGTCTATAGAGACTGTTCACCACTGAGTCTTTCAAAGATGTGTGGTTACTTCATTTATGTATATCTCAAAGCCTTGGTAAAAGAAGTGTCCTCTCGGCCCTTAGGTGTAATATATAGTGAATGGGAGGTGACACATGTAGATATACTCCAGCATTCTTCTGTCTCCATGCTTTCTCTACAGTATACCAGGGAAGTTCTCAGCTTTACTTAATGCACTCCATGTTTCAGTTAACCATCTGAGAAAACAGAGCCACTTTCAACTACTTAATGTAACACAGTGAATTCAGAATTCTTGGACTGTGTATGCTCATGATTCAATTCAGCCCATCCTAAAATCATTTTCCTTCTTCCCTTGACCAATACATTTAGGACTTATTTGCATAAGTATTGCCTATTATTCGACTGATATATTATGTAACATCTTGTTCTTTTGTTGTGTATCGTAATGTGTATGTAATTATCCTGCTGGTTCTGCCATGATCTGATGTTAACTATGGGTGTGGAGATAATGAAGAGTGGTGGAAGTTGGTCTTGAGAAGAATCAGCATTCCCCTGCATGATGACTCCCCCAGGAAAAATTATTATAGCTTATGTGAGTGTTTAATATAGGTGACAAGAGTATGCATTTTGATGTCATACGGGTCCGGCATTTATTCTGGCTCTGTCACAATAAACATGTCTAAAAATGTTTCATAAATGAATCAGTGCTATGCAATTACTAATTATATGTAGCCTAAGTAATAGAAAATAATGGAAAATAATGGAAAAATAATGGAAACCTCATATTTAATATATAGTACTTGAGTTAGCTGGTTAAGGCAAAATAAAATAAAAACGAGACTTCAGATTTGATAAATCTTTTTGCATTTTATGAAAAAAAGAAAGGGAGAGAGAGAGTGCAGGAGGGAGGGCGGGATGTGTGGACAGAGAAAAGAGAAAGTTAGCTGAGATAGTCACCGAAAGGAGAGAAGGTCTAAGTTGGAGAGGGACATAACAGAAAACGTTAGAATTTCCACGACCAGGTCACTGAGACTGGTTTCAGATAGCTCAGCAAAGGCAGATGACATTTCTTCACATAGTATTTTCCACTTACTCAGAAGTCTTTTGATGCAGGACAAGAGACTAGTTTGCTGTCAGCTCTCTAGCTCCTCTTATTATTTCTATGCATCCTCCTTGATTCCAAGACAGGCTGTTTCTGAGCTGAGACAGTGGGAAAAATGTAAAAGAGGACAGCAAGGGACAGTGGGACATGATGATCGTGTATATGTGTGTGTGTGAGTGTGATGTATTCCTGAGGGCCTTGCCTAGGAAGTTTTAAAGCAAGAATCAAAATGATGGAACTCTTATGAATCAACATCACAAAAACTGATAACCCAATTTAAAAATGGACTAAAAACATGAACAGTCATTTCTCCAAAGAAGATATGTAAATAGCTAACAGGAACATGAAAAGGTGCTCAGCATTATGAATCATCAGTAAAATGCAAATCACAACCACAATGAGATATCATCTCTCACCTGTTATCATGGCTACTATCAAAAAAATAGAAAAGACATGGCAGTTGCCGCAGTTCTGCAGTTCTGTCTTCAGCTTCACTCCCTTGGCCAAAAACACCCTCAAGTCATCTCCAAATTTAAGGCATTCAGCAAACAATGGTAAGGCAGAATCACCCAAAACAGATACTTGATTTCCATGACAAGTGTGGCAATGCTGTATTAGCTAGTGGAGTCACTTTCTGCATTGCTACATGAACACATGCAGCAACACAGGTTGGAATAGAATAAAATCTATTTCCTGTTGGGAGAGTCACCCAAAGTAATGGAGAGATCCGTAATCATCCCAGCTAGTGTCATACTGAATTTGTTTCAAAACCAGCTCATAATTGATGCCAAGTGAAAGTGCTGTGTACCCATTAAAATGTGGCTTGAGTAAGGAAATAAAGTATATCTGAAAACTTCAAAACAAAACAAGTGTGGGCAAGGATGTGGAGAAAAGGGAACCCCTGTACGTGGAGGAATGTAAATTGGTACAGTGATTCTGGAAAATAGTGTCCTCAAGAAATTAAAAATAGAATTACCGTATGATTCAGTGGTTGCATTGGTGGGTATTTATCTGAAGGAAGTGCAATCACTCTCTTGAAGTCATATTAGTATTCTTATGTTCATTGCAGAGTTATTCACA
This sequence comes from Cynopterus sphinx, assembly GCA_030015415.1. Lineage (NCBI taxonomy): Eukaryota > Metazoa > Chordata > Mammalia > Chiroptera > Pteropodidae > Cynopterus > Cynopterus sphinx. The sequence continues at coordinate 121,721,991 of CM057385.1, read as the reverse complement.
ATAGCCAAGACATGGAAACAATTTGAATGTCCATTGACAGATATAAAAATAAGGAAAATATGGTGTGTACCTACAATGGAATACTATTCAGCCTTAAAATAGAAGGAAATTCTGCCATATCTGACAACATGATGACCTTTAAGGACATAACTTCAGATCCTCTCATATCTTTAGTTAACGTCTTCCTCTTTGCCCAGGCTAACACTCCTTTATGAGAGATATGTCACCAGCGAGGGACAGTGTGAATAGGGAGATTCAGGAGTCCCAGGACTTTCCTCTTTATGCAGAAAAATTTTGCTTTCATGTGTTTTACAGATTTTAAGAAGAAGGATAATTTTGAAGACAGCTTCCAGTGCTAAGGAAATTTTAAAACCTAAATTCTAATCTCTATGATCAATTTTCAGAGGGCCAATTAAGGCCTAAAGAAGGAAGTTGGTCAATTAATATTGTAGTATGAGTTAGCAGCCGAACTGATATGACGGCCCAGGTCTTATAGAAACTTCTCTTTCCTTACATTTCTCTTTTTCAACATTTCCCCCAGTCTATGTCCCATGCCTCTGGGATAAGGCTATTGAGGTGGATTCTCTTTAGTGCAGGACTGGCTTTGGGGACACTGGGAAGCCAGGCTGGGATGACAGAGGCTGGACTTTTACCCATCAGCATTGTGCTGCTACACCATTCCTCTGAAAGACTTGAGCCCTTTGACTTGGAAATCTCCCTCGTGCATAAGAAATTCAACCTCCTTTTTGTCAGTGGAGAAGGGGAACGGAGGCATGTGGAGGAGTCTGAGGCACTCAAAGAAATAGGGGAGTCTGGGTGGTAAGGATGAGGTGACCTGGCATGTAGTCTCAATTATGGCATTAACTTGCTGCACATCATTAAGCAACTAATTTTCCTTCTCTGTACAGTTGAATGTATTAAATAGGAAGGTTTCTATGTTTCTGACACTCTGGGGCTAGAAAAACTCTAGTTTGGGTGTGGTTAAGGATACCAGCTACTTACTCTGATAAAGGATGGTGACTTCCAGGGTATTCTTTGGAAAATCCGAGCAGTGACTTCTCAGCCTTGTTGGCCCTGATATCTAGATGAGAGATGGAGAGTTGGGGCATAGAAAGAATGTTCACATCAGGCCTAGAAAAGGAAAAACCTCCAGATTCTAGTGAGAGGTTTCAAAACTTACAACGTTTGTTGTGTGAGCAGTGTGTGATTATTGCCTCAGCCTAGAGATAAGGTTATCAGGTCCTGAAGTGGCCACTTTCTTCTTCTTCTTGAGAGGTGACCTCTTAATATAGCTCTAAGCAGTGGACTCAGGAGTCTTTCTTCCATTCCCAGCTATTGGCCACCTGACCACTTCAAGTTCCATCAGATATTAAGTGATGGGGAGCAACTTAGAAGTATCTGACTCTCCTACACTTGACTTCACCCCAAGGGAGATAGGCAGCCTCTCCAGACACCAACCCCAGGGAGCTAACTAAACACTGTCTACAACAGGGGTAGAGACCTCTTAGTAGAGACCAAGCAAACTCTGATTGCCATAGCAGTGTTTTTCTTAGAGCCACAGATAACTAGTCACTTGTTTCTCTTGTGATTTCTAAGGAGACAGAGGGAAATGCATAGCAAAAGCCTGGACTCCTCTCAAGATTTGGGAGACTGGAGTCCAGGGCAGAGTCCCATCATCATGTGCAAGCTTTTCTTTGTCGATTAGTTGGTGCCACACTTGTTCATCCATCCATTAAAGAAAACCCTTTAACAAAAAGCTATACATAACATAAATTTAGTATTTTAGCCATTTTAAAATGCAACCATCACCACTATCCATATCCAGAACTTTTTATATCATCCGGTGCTGACACTCTATACCCATTAAGCAATAGCACTTTGTTGTTCCCTCATTTCAGACCCTGTTTTACTTTCCGTCTCTATGGATTTGACTATTCTAAGTTCTTCATATAAGTGGAAACATGCAGTCCTTGTCCCTTGTATCTGGCTTATTTTACTTAGCATAATGTCTTCAAGATTCATCCATATTATAGCATAGTCAATTCATCTATTTTTAAAACTAAAGTATAGTTCTATAGTCCAGATATGAATTCAGTCTTAATGGTGGCAGCAACATCTTCAATTTGATGAATTACTTTATCAGAAAACAGCAGTGTCATGATATATTTTTTTGATTCTTCATTCAGCGGACATAGAGCAATGTCAACTGAAACAGGATTTTTATGTCTTTTAGCTATTATTGTTCTGCGCCTCTCCAGCCACTGCAGTATGATTAGTTAACCTGTGAGGTGCCTTAATGGCTTTCTCATTTCCAGTTTGAAAGACTACTAAAAACAATTCTTGACTTTTTTGGTAATTGTAATAAAACAACCGTACAATTTTTGACTCACAGGGTGCTCCTAAGGTCCATGTTTAAAATATTCACTTTCTTTTACTTTGAACTCTGAACAATTGAACTTGAAATGATGTTACAACTTAACTAGCATCAATATACTATTCAAATATACTCTTATATGGCACAACACGGTAAGTTAATAACATTTTTATAAAGCCGAGGAAAAGACAACTTTGCCATTTTTTTATTTCTTATTTATGGGTTTTCCCAATTTCTATGGAGTAGAGTTCTCTCTTTCTTGATTTACAGAACTTTGTGATATGCCAGTTTCATTTGTTTTGGTAATTTTAAATGTGAATAGTGCAGCTGTATGCTGAGAAAATGACTTTTTTGATCTCTTTTTTAAAGAAAAGTTATCCAATAAAAATATAAGCAAAATTTAAAATTTTAGAATAATATAGTTATAATTTAAAAATTAAAATTTTAATTTTTAAATTATAAAATATTAAAAGATTTAGATAAAATTAAAAATTTAGAGAAATTTTGAAAAAATAAAAAATATTAATATTATTGTAAAACAAGATAACAAAGTATACTTCTTACTGTTTTATGTATGTACCAGAAAAATACCAGATTTTAAAATATCAATTTATTAGATCATAATGAGATTAGAGAGTTTACAGTGGATATAAACAAATAAATTTAATAACATCATAGTAGAAGTACTGATAAAATACTGAATTAATCTCTGTAAATGCACATATCTGTATCCTAAACCTATTACCTTAAGACATTCTAAAAAACCACAAGAATATACATTATACATTCTTTTATCTTTTAGAGCAATGATACTGCACATCATATGGCCTCTGAAAAATTTCACTGCTCATAGGAGAGTGAGAGTGAAAGTTAGATAACATCTTAATAACACTATGAAATTAATTTTTAAGTCACGAATCCCCTAATAGGGTCTTTGGGACACTCAGGAGTATCTCATTGTGGTTTTGATTTATATTTTCCTAATGATTAATGATGTTCAGCATCTTTTCATATACCCACTGGCCATTTGTATGTCTGTTTTGGAGAAAAGTCAATTCAAGTCCTTTGTCGATTTTTTACTTGGGTTTTTGTTTTGTTTTGAGTTGTAGGAGTTTCTTACATATTTTGTAGATTAACCTCTTATCAGATATCTGGTTTGAAAATATTTACTCCTGTTCCCTAGGTTGCCTTTTTTTTTCTCACTCCATTGGTTGTTTTACTTGCTTTGTAAAAGCTTTTTAGTTTGATGTATCCTAACTTATCTATATTTGCTTTTTTTTTTGCCTATGCTTTTAGTGTCACGTTCAAGAAATCCTTGCTAAGACTAATGTCAGTAGGTTTCCTTTAAGTTTCTTCCAAGAGTTTTATCATTTCAAGTCTTACAGTTAGTCTTCAATCAACTTTGAGTTGATTTTTGGAAGTGGTATAACATACGGGTTCCATTTCATTCTCTTGCTTTGGATAGATCTAGTTTTCCCAACAGCATTTATTGGAAAGACCATCCTTACTTCATTGTATATCCTTGAGGTCTTTGTTGAAAATTAGCAGTCCATGTATACTTGGGTTCATTTCTGGACTCTCTGTTCTGTTTCATTTATCTCTATGCAAGTAAAATAGTTTTGATTATGGTAGCTTCATAATATATTTTAAAATCATAAAATGTGAGGCTTCCAGCTTAGTTCTTTGTTATCAATATCATATTTGCTATATGGGGTCTTTTGTAGTTCCATATATATTTTAGACTTTATTTACTTATGTTAAAAATACCATTTGAATTTTAGAATTTTGATAGGAATTACATTGAATCTGTAGATCACATAGGATTGTAATGAGCATTTTAACATACTTGGTCTTCTAATCCATAAACAGGTGATGTCTTTTTATGTATTTGGGTCTTCTGTACTGTTATAAAATGTTTTTGGATACAATGGAGTAAGTCTTTCACCTCCATGGTTAGGTTTATTTCTCAATGACTTATTCTTTTTGATGTTACTGATAAAATTGTATTCTTAATTTCTTTTTTCTTTTCAGATTGTTCATTGTTAATGTAAGAATCATTACTAATTTCTTAACCTACTCCAATCTGGCTCTTTTTCCATTTTTCTTCTGCAACTTCATTACCACTGTCACCAATGACCTTCATGTCACTAAAGCCAATGGACAATCTTCGAAGCGTATTTTGCTTGAATGTTCCATATTTTGATGCTCATTAATATACAGTGCCTCTTGAAACTCCTATTCTTGGATTATATGGCTACTCCATTTTAGTCCACTTTGCTAAAACCCTCTCTATCCAACTCTTCCATGTCAGAAATACTCAACACTCTTTCCTAGGTCCTCCTCAGCTTTTTTAGATCCTTCCTAGTTTATGTCACTCACACTGATAAATGACTAAAATATGTTTAAGAAACTAAATTTGTCTTAGTTTAATATTGAAAAAAATCCCTAACATTTACATATATTTAATGAGCTTGAAATAGAAAGACCCAATACATTTCTCTTCTCACCAAGAGAAACATCTTTGGAATTATTCCACTATTGTATTCAACCAGCCTCCAAGGTGTCTATATGGTGGGTGGAGAGGCTGTCATGGACTATTCTGGGAGCTCAAGGACTCTGAGGAGCATTATACCCAATCTACTGAGGCATTCAGAAGGTCTGCATAGAGCTTTCTTTTTGTTATTTCAACTTTCATAAGAAATATACTTTATTTCTACCAAGGTTTATTATCATTTTCCAAAGTTAACTTCTGGGCACCCTTGTTTTTATAGCAAAACTTTCAAAAAAGTCTCTAGGTACTATCTGCCCACATGTTTTTGCAGGATGACAGAATAATATCTTGTGGGATTTGCCTCTTATTTTGACAGAATCAATGCAATAGCTCTGACTCAGAAGGTTAAGACTTAAGGGCCAGACTGGTCACTCTTCACCTCAATGCACTATCTTGTGATCTTATCTAGGATTCTCTTTAGTCTTAATGGTTAGGAATATCTGTTGGCTTATACATGAAAGATCTTGGATTCTTAATGACTATGTGCTGCTGAGAAAAAGGAGTATGGGGCTGATGGCAGAGTGAGTCCAGCACTAAACAAATGTTATGTTTCCTGGGACCAAAGGACATATTTGAAATTATAAGTTACTAGAAGCTGTAATTAATGAATTTACTTAACATATGCTAGGCATTCTTCACATTCTAAAGTGGTGTGTTGTACTTAGCTGAGCATGAGGCAACTACTGCATATAAACAGTTCTGTGGAGAGGGGCAGCTCATCTAGGCCAGCCTCCTGCAAAGCCAAGTGCTTGGAGGGAGGTAGTGATGAAAACCAGGTGTACCTGAACAGATAGGAAAGCTTCTGCATAATGAGTCTATGTCCTGGATATCTGGTTGCTTTGTGATAATTGGAAGAGGACATAGTGATAGTAATGGCAGGGCATTGATGTTGAGCCCTAAGTGTTCCTGAGTTCCACCTGGTTGCTATGAACCTCTTGTTATATCTTTAAGGCCACAACACTAATATTCAGCTTCAGGTTCTGCTGTCCACAAGCTTATGATCCATGAAATCTGGTGGTCGTAAAAGCTTGATGAAATAATGAAGGCAAAAAGATTCCAGAGAGAGTATATATATCTTACATTATTACTATTGTTATCGACAATAACTTAATCAGGGAAGGATTGATTATGCAACAAAGTCACACTTATGTGTTTTTGAGTTATTAGAATCATGTAAATGATCATTATCACCATTTGCCAATACTTCTAACTCTCCTTTTTACAGATACATCATTGTTGGATTGTGCCTCAGGCTCCATTTTGTTTGGGTGGGTCATGAGATTAGTTGTGGACAACGAGTTGTGGTCAGAAGTGGTTTGAGTCACTTCTGGAACAGAGTTTTGAGTTGTTGGAGCAAATGTCTTCAATAGGCTTTCTCAGCTCCTGACAGAGTGATGATTAATATTTAAAACGGTGACTTCCCCATCAGCTTTGGCCCCTGAGTGTGCATAGTGAGCAGCACTTGTAAACCTTTTTTTTATGGTGCACATGCAGTATGAGTAAGAAAAACCTTGGCTTTAAGGGCCAAAGATTTTTGAGATTGTTTCCACAGCATAACCCAGGTTACCTGACTGATATACATTGCTTTCTTCAGGATGTAAAGCACATTTCAGGAAGGATGCTGGCCATGTGCAGGGAGGAAGAATTAAGAGGGAAGGGAAAAGGAGTCGAGTGCTGAATATTCACACTATGATGACACTTTGGTGTTGTTGGGGTGTGCAGTTGCTTTGTAGATTCTGCTGTCTTTCCTATGTTATTCCTCCTACTCTCACTGGAACAAGCCTCACAGGGCTCATTATTGTCCTCATAATAATCCAATACTTATTGCCCCTACCTGTTTGGGTGGTTTCCACCATTTGGAATGCTCTGCCTATTTCCTCATCTAATCAACTTTATTCTTTTGAAATCTACTTGTCATGAAGGATAGTCTTAAGTCATTCCTCAAGGATCCTTTTCCCATTCCCTACTAAAGCCGTATCATTTCTTATTCTAAAACAGATTGAACATTACAATTCCTTGAGGACTAGCTGATGTCAAATGCAAAGGAGAATTATTTGGAGATAGCTTGATTCCCCTCTAGGTGTGGCCGAAAATGTTTTGCTGCCATCTGCATTTCTAGTAGTACCTCGTCTGAGATTATGAACATGTATGTGGTCAAGGTCATTGGTAGAAACCAAGTATTCTAACTTCCAGGGCAGTGTTCTTACTGTCATTGAACATTACCTTTTGTGACTTCTTTGGCGACCATGTGAAAAATACTGAGGAAGGAGGATACCTGTTACCTCTTAGGTCATCTCCCAATTATGCCATTTTGGGATGGAACAACATTTCATCTAGTTGTTGTTCTAGGAGTGAATTCTCTCTCTTAATTTCCTCAAACCCCTCTTCATATCTTTGTTCCTCAGGCTGTAGATGAAAGGGTTCAGCATGGGTGTCACTACCGTGTACATGACTGTGGCTACACGGTCCTTCACCACTGAGTACATGGACAGGGGCCTAAAATACACATAGATGACACTCCCATAGAATAAGATTACTATAGTGAGGTGGGAGCCACAGGTTGAGAAGGCCTTCCACTTTCCGGCTACAGAGGGTATTCTGAGCACAGTGATGATGATTCGCAGGTAGGAGAAAAGAATGCACAGGAAGGGGGTCACAATGACAGCCAGGGTCTCGGTCATGACCACAATCTGGCTGGAGGACGTGTCAGAGCAGGATAGCTTTAGTACAGGTTGGGTATCACAGAAAAAGTGCTTAATGATATGGGAAGCACAGAAAGACAGGCGGGACATGAGTAGCACACGGAGCATGGCATGCAGGTGAGAGATGGTGCAAGAACCCAGCAGCATGAGGAGGCACCGCCGTGGGTTCATAACCATGTCATAACGGAAGGGGTTGCAGATGGCTACCAGCCGGTCGATGGCCATAGAGGCCAACAGGTAGCTGTCAGTGTTGCCGAAGGCCATGAAAAAGTACATCTGGACCAGGCAGCCCACGTAGGAGATAGATTTTGTCTCTGACAGTAAATTCACCAGCATCTTGGGCACGATGACTGTGGTGAAGCAGATATCCATGAAGGATAGGTTGCTGAGAAAGAAATACATCGGTGTATGGAGCCGGGAGTCAGAGCAAATGGCCAGGATGATGAGTACATTCCCCACCATGGTGACCAGGTACATGATGAGAAAGATGGCAAAGAGGGGTTTCTGCAGCTGAGGGTTGGAAGAGAGGCCCAGGAGGATAAAGCCTGCAGTGCTGCTAGTGTGGTTCCTCATCTCCATGCGTCCTGGCTTCCTGGTGAAGCAGTGGAAAAAATGTGAAGGGTAATTTGGTTAAGACAGCTTCTTTTCCAGCCGATACAAAAGCTCATTGCTATTTTTTAGGATTTTAAAGAATAATTATGTCAAGAAACTGGAGAAACAGGTAGTAAAATCCAACAAGGGAAAAGTAAAAAATTCAAATTGGTTTCCTAAAAGGAAAACTAATGGTTTCATATGTGCTTTTAGGACTTTCTATATAGCCTACTGTGTCTGAATTCTTCTCAATTCTTTTTTTTAAAGACTCTTCTTAGATCATTTCCTGATCAATTTCTTAGCCTCTTTACTATTTTGTTTTGTCCCAGGGAAAGAGACTGCTGGTTCCCACTTTTAACCAAGATGATTTTGTACCAGGCATTTTTATGAATGAGGTCCTCTCCTCAGGATCCTCTTTGACTCTTAGGTCCAGAGGCGGTGGAGTTTGTAGTGGAAATAGAACAAAGTGAGCATTCGATTTAATCAGCACTCCTTGGCATTTATGGAAGTCAGATGAGACTTGTAAAGTTTTTGAGCAAAAGCTGCTTAGTATTAATCTAAGCATTTTTTGTTTGGCTAACATGATCTGAACACTTCAACTATGTTTGTGGTTTAGGGATGTCACTTACACTGGAGTACCCTTGGGTATAGCCTATGTTACCGATATTCATTCTTTAAATGCATTAATCATTATGGTTAAAAATCTATTGGGTCTTTATTCCCCAAATTTAGAAATTACTGGAATATAAAAAATTTTGTGTGTGAGAATTCCATTTCCAATGATATCATGGAAAAGACCAGGCAAAGTTGGCCTCCGTTATTATTATGAAGCGCCATTGCTCAGTTGGTAGTCAGACAATGAAAAAGCAAAAAGAAAGCAATAGGAAGTATAATTATCAGAAAAGATGAAATTGTCATTACATTTAAGTGACTTGGTTATCTATCTAGAAAATCACAGATAACTATCTGAAAGCTTATTCGACCATGACTATTTCACCAAAATGGCCAGATAGAAAATAGATATAAATATTTAGAAATACACCCAAGAGGAGAGAAAACAAATGAAGAAGACCTACTTGAAGAAACTATAACAGAACAAAAAAGGATGATCTGAATAAGCGAAGGTAGCATTCTCCTAAAAAAAGGAAAACTTAATATGTAAAAATGTCAGATAGTTTTCTTATATAAGCGATATACAATGCTTGTCCTTCTGTCTGACTTATTTCAGTTAGCATAATGCCTTCAGGATTCTTCTATATTGTTGCAAATGCCAGGATTTTTTCTTTCTGCTGTTCTACTCTGCTATCCTGACTGGAACTCTCAGGTTTTTCTTTTTCCTTATAGCTGAGTCTAAAAATATGAACTCATAGAAATAGAAAGTAGAATTATGGTTGCCAGAGGCTGGGGGCTGGGTGGGAGGGATGAGGGAAACAGAGCAATGTCTGTCAAAGATACAAACTTATAATTATAATTTGAATAGGTTCGAGAGATCTGATATAGAGCATGGTGACTAAATTAACAATACTCTATTATTATATATTTGAACTTTGCTGAGGAAGTAGATATTTATTTATTTATTGAGATATAATTGACAGAATATTGTGTAAGCCTACAGTGTACAACATGCTGATTTGATATTTGTATGTTGCCATATGATTACCAGTGTAGTGTTAGCAAACACATTTATCACGTCATCTAATCATCATTTCTGTTTTCTGGGTGTGTGTGGTTGAAACAAGTAAGATGCAATCCCTTAGCAACTTGAAAGTTTATAGTACAGTATTGTCTGTGTCACTATGCTGTGCGTTAGATTTCTAGGACTTATTTGTCTACTGGTTACAAGTTTGTACCTTTAAACAACATCTTCCCAGTTCCTCCACTCCACAGCTCCAGTAACCACCATTCTGCTTAAGCAAGTAGACCTTAAATGTTCTTAACAATGTAAAGGGTAATTATGTGAGGTGGTGGAAGTGTTAACTAACTCTCCTGTGGTAATCACTTTTAACATTTAAATGTATGAAATCATTACATCGTATGCCTTAAATTATACAATGTTATGTGTCAGTTAGATCTCCATAAAGCTGGGAACAATTAAATTCTCAAACTAATAAAATTCAGTGCACTTATAATAATACTGCAAGGTTTTTTTTCTTAAAATAAGACTTGAGAAGGTCATTTTGAAATTTATCTAGAGGAGTAAATGGCTAAGGAAAGACAAGGTGATTTTGAAAAAAAATTAGCATAATGACAGATAACTTTTCTAGTTTAAAACCAAAGCACATAATGATGAAAAACAATAATTGTACAGAAAAAAAAAACAAATCAATGGACCCACATAAAGAATTCTGCATACCTGTATTTATACATGTATATATGTCTTGATCAATATGAAACTTAATATATAATAAAGATTGATTTTATAGCAACGGAGAAAGAATATTAAATAACTGATAAGTCTTGGGTGAACATTTTGAAAAAGTAAGGCTAGATTTCTTTTTAACCCACATAGAGGAATAAAACCCATACAAATCTTCTAAAAGTAAAAAATGCAAATCATAAAATAAGTATGAACCAAAAATAGAGGGGCCTAATTATATGGTCTCAGGATGAGAATGACATTCCAACCAAGAAAGAGAATGTAGAGGCGAGAATGACTAAATATTATACCTAAAATTGTAAAAATTATACCGAGACAATTAGTAAAACTGAAATATAAACTGCTAACTCAAAGAAAATTTTGTAACACATTTACCAAAGAAAGCATATGAAAAGGGGTTCAACCTCACTAGTAATCAGAAAACATAATTAGACTGAAATATAATTTTCACCTATCAGATTGTCAATACATGTTTGGAAAATATTTTAAGGGAAAGACCTTCACATCACTTAAAGTAAGAGGGTAATCAGAATAGACCTTTTGGTAGTCTCTATCAGAATTGAAAATCTACATTTCTTTATTTAATAATTCTATTTTTGGAGGTCTTTCTTTTAAAAATAGTAACATGTGTAGCACAGAGAAGTGTACACACAGTGTTATTGTAGCATGGCTTATAATTTCCCACAAACAATACAAACGAACAAAATAACCCACTGAGAAAACAACCTAAATATCCACAAATCAGTAAATTATTAAACAATTTTAAAGAATTTGTAGTGCATTCTCATTACTCAGTGTCACCGTCTCTAAAGAAATAAGTTGGCTAATGTTAGTCACCATTTTTTAGCACTCAGTTTATGCCACACACTGATCTAAGTGCTTTGCATGTCTTTCATCATTTATTTTTTAAAATCTTAACATAGGATACATGCTATTATTTATCCCCATTTTGCAGATAAAGAAATAGAATTTAGCAAAGTTGCATAACTTACCAGATCTTACAATTAGTAAGTGATAGAGCTGGGATTTTGATTCAGGCATTCTGAAGGCAGAGTGGAGCTATTTGTTGCTAAGCTGTACTATTCCTGTTACACTACTGTCTCTGATAATCTATTACATGACTGAAGCAAGTTGCATAACAATGTATGAAAATAATCCTCTTTTTGTAAAGAAAGGTACCTATTTTATGTGTTGTTCAGTGTGTGTATTTATGTGTGTCTGACTTCCTCCTGAAGTAAAATGAAGGGATGAAGTGAAGAGTTCTATACCATTGTATATTTCCTCATGCTTTGGACAAGTCATTTCAGCTCAATGTGTATTCATTGATACGATGGAGAGGGCACTACTTTCTGTCCCACCTACTCCTGTCATTTAGAGGCTCAGATGACAGTTGACATATGTATGTACCTATGATACCCTCACCACATTAAATTATATGCATTAAATAATTACAGTTTTTTTCTCTTTTGTATATTAATTATATCTCAACAATGGTATTTTCTTCAAAAAAAAAAAAGAGGAAGCATTGCAGAGCCTGGAATGTTTGCAGACTTAAGTTACATAAATAATAAGAGAACCACACCTATTTGGCTGTCCCTGAATACTTTTCAAATGTAGACCTGAAAAGAATGAAATGATTTTGACAGGTCATGCAGTCTTATAGGCGGAAGTCAAGGCCACTTACTTGAAAAAACTGTTGCTTCAGAGCACAGTTACCAGAGGCAAACATGTGATAGTTGATATCAGATTATTAAATGTCTTACTTATTCTGGGATTTTGATGTGAAAAATGTCATGTGAGTAAATGAGAGGACTGAAATTTGAAAATGTGGTTCCTATGTCCCCTCCCCAAATGTTTAGCCTCTCTTGTCCATTGCTACTGGTTTCATACAACCCACATAGGTAGGATGATCCTTGATCAAGTCTTTGTAATGATTAAGAAGAAGCATGGGATGTTGATTCACAGTCAGTTTTAGAGTCAAGCACTTTTCATTTCTTTCAAAAGCGCAATTATAATAGCTAGCTTGAACAATGTGCCTTCATAAGCTTGTTATTAATGACAAACATTGTTTTACCACTTACTGATTATTTAAATAAGATAATGTAGGCAAACATTTTTTTATGTTATAGCATTATGTAAAAGTTATTATGGTTAACGATAAAGCATTTTGCATTACTGGCAAAAAAAATGACAGTTGACTGAACGTTTGGTAAAGCTTTCTATAGGTGGTTAATATTATTGCTCATACACTAAGCTAGACAATGACATTTAGTGATGGAACTTGTCATCAGTTTTTGGTTAAGAAAACCCAGCAGTGACTAGAAACTTGCCTGAGCCTTTTAAATCCCACTATCCCGCCTGTAAGGGTCCTTATACTAGTCCTCGATAGACAGAAAATATCGATGATTACTATACTATCAACTTTCTCCATTAGAAATTCCACTTTGTGGACATGTATCATTCTGGGTTGGATTTTCCTTTCTTCCTTATTCACTTATGCAGGCCCCTTCTAGTCACCAGCCCACCTGAAACCAGGAGATACAAACTTGGAGCATAGAATGCGTTTTCTAGACAGGATTTAAAAATGCTCGGCAGGTAATACGCTGGCAGAAAGCTATTCATCATCCATGCACTCGGTGCCTTGAATTATTAAGGACAGCTGAAAAGTGACTAAACTGGGAAAAAGTTCAGCCAACAGTTGTAGGACAAGTTCTGTGCTCAGCACTTGTCTCATTTAATTCTCATAACAGCACTATGATGTTAGTAGCATTGTCACAGACCTTTATAGAGAAAAAGACTGAAATTCAGAGAGTCACATAAGCTAGTAAGTGGTTTATATAAGGCTCACACTCAGCTATGTCTGATTTCAAATTGTGTGTTTTTAATTTCCTCTATTATACCTTGAACCATATACATGTGAGAGAACTAAGCTGGAGTGTCCTCTGCAAGCAGAAGTACTCTAACTGCCAAGTGCCTTAAGCCTCCTCATTGATCCACTCTTCCTACTCCATCCATCCTTTGCTCCCACACTTTGGGATTCTTTCGATTTCCTCCCTTCCTGTGTTCACATCTGCCACCCATACCACAAAGCCTTAGGTTCTCCTGCTTTTTGTTTGTTTGTTTTGTTTTGTTTTGTTTTGCCTTCAGCAGAAATGGTTGCAAGGCATTTCGGTCCTCAGCTCAGTCAGAGTCTAGGAAACAGCAGTTCTGTGCTTTGGCAGCATAAATGTCTGACCTTAGAATTCCTCCTGGTTCCAGATGTTTTGAAACTTCGCTTTACCTTGTCTTCCTTTTCTCACTTCCTGCAGTAAGACAAAGAGGTATTTCCTCCATGAACAGGTGTGTCGTGGTTAGGTTAGCAGGGCCCTTTCAGGTAGGATTTTCCAACATTCAGCTCTCTGCAATCTCTCCTTTCTGCCTACTTTACACACCAGTATCAGATTAGATATTTATGTCACTCTTCCTAGCTACTCAGTTCTAGATTCCAAGGCAAGTAGACATTTAAAATATTCCCATTGGAATTCTTTTGTAAAAAATTGTCTTCTTTCTGTCTCAGTGTAGCTTTGGTCTCCATCTGATCACCCAGAGGTGTTTAAAGCAGGGCATCTGCTGGAACGTGGTATCTTGTGTTCTTCTGCTGAGCTGGCTTGCCTCATTCAGATGTCTCCTGTTAGAGATGCCCAATTCATCACAGCCCTTTCCCTGTAGATTCCCAACCATGGTACTGCCATAGCTAGCAATGACGTGGTGCTTACACATGCCAGACCCTGCTCTGAGAACTTTCCAAACATTAGGTCATTTAGTGTTTACAAGACCGCCTGTGCTTTTAACCCCTGCATTATCCTAAGTCTCTTGTTCCTTGTTCCTCTGCTGACCTGGTTTCCTGGAGGAGTTAGCTGTGGTTCTGGGTTTGCAGGATGTGGGATGTGAGAGTTAAGGGTGGGGCACTGCCCTTTTTGTGCACAAAGTGGACTCTACAAAAATATGTGATGTATGATCAAAAGGACAGAGGGAAAAACAAAAGGAGAGACAATGTCTCCTGGCTTTTGAGATGAAGAAGGGAAGTAGATAGGGTTAGGAAAGTGTAGGAAGGTCACATGAAGATGATTACCCCACAGTCTCTGACCCTAAAGACCCCTTAGCCTGCCTACCTGTGGGCTGACAGAGAAGATTCCGGGTCCTGACCAGGGTTGGGCGTGCCAGGGGGTGGAGATCAGACTCTGAGTCTCTGAGAAAGGAGGCTGCTTAAAGTGCAGATGCAGCTTCAGAAATGTGCTGGTTCTTCCCTCTGCCTACTGTGGGAAATGATGACAGGAAGGAAGACCTAGGAATGGGTCCTCCCAGCATGCCAGAGCCCTGGGAGATTGGCCCTGTGGTGTTCCCAGGAGAAGAGAACATTACTGATGCCTCACTGAGCCCTGTGTCCAGGAGCCTGTGGGGACCTGGACTCCAGAGGTGTAGCCTCTCATACCCGAGAAGAGAACTGGGGTCATTCAGAAGCAGGGGTAGACATGGGTTCATGTATGTGCATGTGTCTGAGTGTGTTTATGCACATGTATGTCCATTCTGTACATGCTCTTTTGCATGTCTCTGTGTATGCTTAGAGCTTTCCTCGGATTATATCTACTATAGAAAGGATTTATTTTATTTTTGCCAATTTGTATTAGCAGTCCGAAGTTAACTTCTGGGCACCCTTGTTTTTACAGCAAAACTTTTTAAAAAGTCCCCAGACACTACCTGCCCACATGTTTCTTGTGGAATTTGCCTTCTATTCCAATAGAGACAACTTGACAGCTCTGACTCAAAGTTAGGACTAACTTAATGGCCGGACTGGTCACTCTTCACCTCCATGTGCCATCTCATGGTCTTATTATCTAGGGTTCTCTTTAGTCTTAACCTTTAGGAATATCTGTAGGCTTATACATGAAAGATCTTGAATTCTTAATGACTACTGTTGCTGAGAAAAGGAATATGGGGCTGATGGCAGAGTGAGTCCAGCACTAAACAAATGTTATGTTTCCTGAGACCAAAGGACATAATTGACGTTATAAGTTACTAGAAGCTGTAATTAATGAATTTACTTAACATATGCCAGGCATTCTTCACACTCTAAGTGGTGCATTGTAATTAACTGAGCATGAGGCAACTATGGCATGTAAACAGAGCTGTCAAGTGGGGCAGCTCGTATAGGTCAGCCTCCCACAAAGTCAAGTATGGCACAAAAACTTCTTAATTTGATGTAGTTCCATTTGTTTATTTTTTTCTTTTTGTTTCCCTTGACTGAGAAGATATATCTGAAAAGAAATTCCTGTTAGTGACATCAGAGAGTTTACTGCGTGTGTTTTTTCTAAAAGTTTTATGATTTCTATTTTGGATCTTATATTTAAGTCTTTAATCTGTTTTGAGTCTATTCTTGTACACACTGTAAGAACGTGGTCCAATTTCTTCTTGTTTTGGCATGTATCTGTCCAACTTTTCCAACTCCATTTATTGAAGAAACTGTCTTCACTCCATTGTATATTCTTACTTCCTTTTTCATATATTAAGTGAGTGTATATATGTAGATTTATTTCTGGATTCTCTATTCTGTTCCATTGATCAATGTATCTGTTTTAATACCAATATCATGCTGTTTTGATTACTGTAGCCTTGTAGTGTAGTTTGATATCAGGTAATGTGATACCTCCAACTTTGTTCTTCTTTCTCAAGATTGCCCTGGCTATGTGGGGGTTTTTATGTCTCCATATAAATTTTAGGATTGTTTGTTCTAGCTCTCTGAAAAATGCCATTTGTAATTTGATAGGGATTGCATTGAATCTATAGATTGCTTTGGGTAGTATGGCCATTTTAACAATGTTGATTCTTTCTACTCATGAACAGGGTATATGCTTCCACTTACTTATATCTGGTTCAGTTTCTTTTTTCAGTGACTTATAATTTTCTGAAAACAGGTCTTCTACCTTCTTGGTTAATTTGATCCCCAGCTATTTTGTAGTTTCGACACAATTGTAAATGGGATTGTTAATTTTTTTTTTCTGAAAGTTCATCATTGGTGTATAAAATGCCACTGACTTCAAAATATTTATTTTGTAACCTGCTACTTTACTGAATCCATTGATTAGTTCTAACATTTTTTGGTGGAATCTTTAGAGTTCTGTCTATATAGTGTCATGTCATCGGCAAATAATGAGCATTTTACTTCATCCTTTCCAAATTGGATGCCTTATATTTCTCTCTCTTGTTCTATTGCTGTGGCTAAGACTTCCAACACAATGCTGAAGAGCTGTGGTAAAAGTCTTGTTCCCGATCTTAAGGAAAATGCTTTTAGCCTTTCCCCATTGAGTATGATGTTAGCTGTAAATGTCATGTATGGCCTTTATTATGTTGAGGTATATTGCCTCTATTCCCACTTTGCTGAGAGTTTTTATCATAAACGGATGTTGGATTTTGTTGAATGTTTTTTTCTGCATCTCTTGGTATGACCATATGGTTTTTATCTTTCGATTAGTTAATGAGGTGTATCACATTAATTCATTTGTGGATATTGTAGCAACTCTGCATCCCAGAAATAAATCCAACTTGATCATGATGTATGATATTTTTAATGTATTGCTGAGTTTGGTTTGCTAATATGTCGTTGAGGATTTTTGCATCAATGTTCATAAGAGATATCGGCCTATAGCTTTCTTTTTATGTAATGTCTTTGTCTGGTTTTGGAATCAAGGTAATGGTGGCCTCATAAAAGGAATTAGAGAGTCTTTCCTTGAATGTTTTGGATTAGTTTGAGAAGAATAGGTGAAATGCTTCTTTGAAAGTTTGATAAAATTTGCCTATGAAGCGATCTGATCCAGGACTTTTGTTTTTTGGGAGGTTTTTGATTACTGATTCTATTTCATTGGTGATAATCAATTGGTTCAGTCCTCTCTCTCTCTTCCTTGATGAGTCTGGCTAAGGGTCTGTCAATTTTATCCTTTCAAAGAATCAGCTCCTGGTTTCATTAATTTTTTGTATTGTTTTCCTAGACTCTATTTCATTTATTTGCACTCTGATCTTTATTATTTCTTTCCTTCTATTCACTTTGGGCTTTGTTTGCTGTTCTTTTTCTAGTTCTTTTAATTGTAAGATTAGATTGTTTATTTGAGCATTTTCTTGTTTCTCAAGGTAGGCCTGTATTGCTATGAGTTTTCCTCTTAGTACTGCTTTTGCTGTGTCCCATAAATTTTGAGTTGTTGTGTTTTCATTTTTATTTGTCTCTAGGCATCTTTTTGATTTCTTCCTTGATCTCATTAATAACCCATTCATTGTTTACTAGTATGTTATTTAAGCCTCCTTGTGTTTGTGTATTTTCCAGTTTTTTTCTAGTAGTTGATATCTAGTTTCATACCATTGTGATCAGATAAGACGGTTGATACAATTTCAATGTGGTCTATCCTTGAAAAATGTTCTATGTGCACTTGAGAAGAATGAATATTTTGCTACTTTGGGGTGAAATGCTCTGAAAATATCAATTTTAGTGTGTCTTTTAGGCATATTGTTTTCTCTTTGATTCTTTGCCTGGAAGATCTGTCCATTGGTGTCAATGGGGTGTTAAAGTTTCCAACTGTGAATGTATTATTATTGCTCGCTCCTCTTATGTCAGTCAATAACTGCTTTATATATGTAGGTGCTCCTATGTTGGGTGCATATATGTTTACTAGGGTTATGTTCTTGTGATTTATCAATCCCTTTATCATTATGTAATGCCTTTTTTTTTTTGTCTCTTATTATAGCCTTTGTTTTAAAGTCTATTTTATCTGATATAAGTATTGCTACCCTGGCTTCTTTTTTCATCTCTGTTTGCATGAAATATCTTTTTCCATCTCTTTACTTTTAGTCTGTGAGTGTTGTTAGATCTGAAGTGGGTCTCTTGTAGACAGTATATGCATGGGTCTTGTTTTCTTATCCATTCGATTACCCTAAGTCTTTTGATTGAAGCACTTAGTTTGTTTACATTTAAAGTGATTACTGATAGATACACTGTTACTGCCATTTTATTATTCATATTCTTTAATTCTATTTTTTCTTTTACCCCTTTTCTTTTTGCAGAAGACCTCTTAACATTTCTTGTAATACTGGCTTGTTGGTGATGAATTCCTTAAGCTTTTTCCTGTCTGGGAAGTTCTTTATCTCACCTTCCATTTTAATTGAAAGCCTTGCTGGGTAGAGTATTTGTGGTTGTAGACTCTTGTTTTTCATAACTTTGAATATTTCTTGCCATTCCCTTCCGGTCTACAAAATTTCCATTGAAAAGTCAGCAGACATTCTTATGGAGGTACCCTTTTAAGTAACTAGCTTCATTTCTCTTGCTGTTTTTAAGATTCTCTCTTTGTCTTTGACCTTTGGCATTTTTTTTATGATGCGTCTTGGTGTAGGTCTGTTTGAACTCCTCTTGTTTGGGACTCTTTGTACTTCCTGAACTTGTATGTCTAATTCTTTTGCCAGATTAGAGAAGTTTTCTGTAATTATTTCTTCAAATAGGTTCTAAATTCCTTGCTCTCTCCCTTCTTCTTCAGATACTCCTATACTCTGGATATTTTTATACTTCATGTTGTCCCAGAGGTCTCTTAAATTATCCTTATTTAATTTTTTTTTTCTTTTTGTTGTTCTGATTGTGTGTGTTCTGCTACCTTGTCTTCCATTTGCTGATTTGATCTTTTGCTTGGTCCAATCTACTGTTGAATCTTTCTAGTGTACTCTTCATTTCAGTTATTGTATTCCTCATTTTCGTCTGATTCATTTTTATGGTTTCTATGTCCTTTTTTATGCTTACTATCTCTCTGTTGAGGTTCTCATTGTGCTCAACCGTTCTCCCCATAGGTTCATTGAATGTCTTTATAAGCATTATTTTGAACTCTGTCTCTGGTAGTTTGCTTGCTTCTATTTCCTTTAGCTTATTTTCTGGAGTTTTCTCCTGTTGTTTCATTTGTGGCATGTTTTCTTGTTCCTCATTTTATTAACCTCTCTGTGTTCATTTCTGTGTGTCAGGAATATTTGTCTCATCTCTCAGTCTTGGCCAGGTGGCCTAATATAAAATGTGTCCTGTGTGGCCCAGTGACACACTCTCCCTGATCCCTTAGGCCAGTCGCTCTGGACATGATTTTTTGTGTGGCTTGTGTGTGATCTTCTGTTGTCGCCAAGGCCTAATTGTTGTGAGTAGATCAGTGGATGTGGATGCTCAGGTTAATTATGGGAATTTGCTGCACCCACAGGGTACAAGTTGCTGTGTGAGGACTAACCCCACTGAGTGGGATTTGCCCTATCAGTCTTTTGTACTTGTTGCGACCACCCTTTGTGTGTATCACTAATGGGACTAGTCAGGAGTTGCCCCATTGCGGTTTAGTGCCAGCCTCCAGTTGCGTTGGTTTTGTGGCCTTTTGGGAGGGGCTCCTCCATGAGGGCTACCTGATGAGAATTATAAAGTGATTCGCAGATAGTTGTTGCCTATGCTCGATTGGCTTTGATGTGGCTCTCTTATATTATCAGATGTAGGTATTATTATCAGCTGGATTTCAGGTGACTCTCCATGTTGATAATTTTATAATTTGGTTGTAATTTCAATGTAGATCTGAAATGAAGAGTACTCCCTTCTGCAATTACACTTTCCACCTTAGCAGCTTTAAATACAGACTCTTCAAAAATAATAAAATTAAGGAACAGTGTGGAAGGGGAGTAACCAGTAGGTTTCACTGAGGCCTGAACAGGGTTAAGAGCCAGTTGTTGTACTGGAGTGATGAGGGAGGAGTGGTGAATGAAAAATAAAACAGTGAAGAAGGATCTGGGGACAGGACGATGCTCTCAGATTAGGAGTATCGCCTGTGCCACCTCCACAAAATTCCATGGCATGGTTGGTGCAGTCACGTATCTCAATTCTTTTTAAAGGTTCTTTTAAGTTTTTATTTTTTTCTGATGAATTTCTTAGCCTTTTGTTTGTTTGTTTGTTTCGGAGAAAGAAGCTGCTGATTCCCACCTTTAATCAGAATGCTTTCACAGAAGGGATCCCAGTGAATGAGGCCATCTCATCAAGATCCTGTCATAGTCTCAGGACCAGAGGTGGTGGTAGTGGGAATAAGATAAAGGTGAGAATCAGATTTAATCAGTGGTACTTGGTATCCTTAGAAGTCAGATGAGAAAATTTAAGTCCTCAGAGCACAGGCCGCTTAATGTATTTTAAAGCATTTCTATTTGGCTAATGTAACTTGCATATGGAAATTCTAAGTTTTTGGTTGAGGCCTACCACTCAAAATGTGGATGCTACCAAGAATAGCTTATATTACTGAGATTAATTATTTAAATGTGTATATTATTTTCTGCTTTAAAAAACTACAAAGTCCTCATTCTAAACATTTAAAATACAAAAATATAAAATTTTGAATATGAAAGTCATTCTTACCAATATCTTTGAAGAGAGAAGGCAGAATAGCTTCTGTTACCAGTAGGGGGCTACATTGCTCCAATGGTAGTCTGAGCCAACAAAAGCAAAATTAAAGAAAAAGGAGGCATAGATATTAGAATACTCATTTTAAGTGACTTGTTTATCTAGAAAAATGCAAATACACATATGAAAACTTTAAACATATGAAAATTTCACTGAAGTAGCCAGTTGGAAGATAAATATACAAATATTAGTACTTGGATTAGAAAAATGTATGGGAAAAAGTTTCAATTGGCACTGGCAAGAAAATCTAAAACATACTTAGGAATAAATCTGAGAGGGATAAAACAAGTGTAAAAGATCTTTTTGAAGAAACTTTAACAGAATACAAAAGAATGATCTGAATAAATGAAGATAATATACTCTTAAAAAAGGAAAATTCAATATTAAAAGTGTCAATTTGTTGATTACACATATAAGTGATATCATACAGTGGTCGTCTTTTTCTGTTGATTATTTCATATCATAATGCTCTCGAGGTTTATCCAACTTGTTGTAATGGCAGTATTTCCTTCTTTCTCATGGCTGAATCTAAAAGAGACAGACTCACAGAAACAGATTGTAGAATGGTGTTTGCCAGGGACCAGGAGATGGGTGAAATGTAGAGATGCTGGTCAAAGGTACAATCTTCCAGTGATAAGATGAACAAATTCTGGAGATCTAACACAGAGCATGGTGAATAAAGTTAACAATGCTATCTATATACTTGAACTTGCCTGAATGAGTAGATATTTATTTATTGAGACATAATTGACATATAACCCTGTGTAAGTATAAGGTATACAATGTGTTGATTTGATACATTTATATATTGTCATATGTTTACCAGCACCAACTCTTAGCTAACACCTCTATCCTGTCACATAATTATCATTTTGTGTGTGTGTGTGTGTGTGGTGGGAACAATTAAGATTTAGACTCTTAGCAGCTTTGAAGTTTATATATAATTTAGTATATTTTCTATGTCACTAAGCTATGCAGGACTAATTTATCTGCTGGTTACAACTTTGTATCTAAAAACAGTATCTTCTCATTTCTCCCAACCTCCAATTACTGATAACCACCATTCTAAAGAGAGTAGATCTTAAACATTCTCATCACAAAAATAAGTGGTAATTATGTGAAGTGGTGGAGGTTTTAATTAACCCTACAGTGGTAAGCATTTTTAATATATAAATGAATCAAATTATCAGGTTGTACATCTTAACTTATACAAGATTTTATGTCAGTTATATCTTAATAAAGCTAGGGAAAAGTCAATTTTTCTCAAATTATAAAATTTAGTGCATCTGTAATTATACCTCAAAGAAATTTTTAGTGTGACTTGAGGTCATCTAAAATTCATCTAGAGGAGTAAATGACTCAGGAAAGAAAAGATAAGTTTGAAAAAATTAGAATAATGACAGAGAACTTTTATAACCTAAAGATCAAAGCACATAATAAGGAAAAACAATAAGATCATGGAGCAAAATCAAGGACCAACATAAATAAATTCTATATACTTGTATTTATACATGTATATAGATCTTCAACTATAGGGGGACCATGTATGTGGTAAAGATTTATTTCATAGTAATGAGAATATTTTGCTATGAAAGGATGTGATATTTAAGACAATTGACAAACTTGGAACAAATAAGGATAGATTTTTGTCTAACCCCCACATGAAAATAAAATTCATATGAATAAGCAATGTAAAAGTAAAAATTGCAAGAAAAAATGTAGAGGCAAGAATGACAAAATACTGTAATAAAAAATGTAAAAATTATACCAAAACAGACAATAAGTAAAGCTGAACTATAAACTATTGACTCAAAAAAAAAAAAAAAAGAAAAAAAGAAAAAGAAAAAAAAAAAAGAAATCTGCAACACATTTACCAAGAAAAGCATGAGAAGATGTTTAACCTCATTGGTAATCAGAAAACATAATTAGACTGAAATACAGTTTTTACACATCAGATTGTCAATAAAATTTTGAACACTATTTCATGTACACTCGTAGTGAGAAGGTAATCAGAATAGACCTTTTGGTAGTCTCTATCGGAATAGAAAAATCTGTATCTCTTTATCCAGGAAATTCATCTATAGAGTCTGTCCTTTAAAAATAGTAAAATATGTGTAGCACAGAGATGTGTACACATAGTGTTATTGTAGCATGGCTTATAATTCCAAATAAACAATACAAACAAATGAACAAAACAACCCAAAGTGGAAATGACCTAAATATCTACAAATAGGTGAAATATTAAATAATTATTAAACAATTTATAGCTCATTCTCATTGCTCAGTATCATACAGTCTCTAAAGAAATAAGATGGCTAACATTAGCCACCATTTATTAGCACTCAGTATATGCCACACATTGAGCTAGGTACTTTGCATATCTTTTATCATTTTATTTCTTCCAAATGATAAGAGATACACACTATTATTTACCTCTGTTTTGCCAATAAAGAAATAGAATTTAACAAGGCTTAGTAAAGTACTTGATCCCACAATTAGTAAGTGGTAGAGCAGGGGTTTGATTCCTAGCAGCCTAATGGCAGAGTGGAAACTATTCGTTACTAAGCTGTCACCAATATACAACTGTCTGTTAATTTTTTTTAAGTGATAAAAGCAAGTTGCAGAAAATGTATATATAATAGTTCCATTTTGGAAAAAAATATCTTTTGCGTGTGTGTGGCTCCCTTCTGAAGTGAGATCAGAGAGATGGAGTGAGGTGTTCCTTTCATATTTAACTTTATATTACATCCCTTGCATTTGAACAGGTTTGTCGTGCTTAGGGATTTGCAGGGCCATTTTCAGGCTGAGGTTTCCCATTTTCAGCTTTCTGAAATATCTCCTTTCTGCTTAGTTTTCACACCAGTATTAGATTAGATATTTATGTCTTTCTTCCAGCTGTTTAATTTCAGGTTC
This sequence comes from Cynopterus sphinx, assembly GCA_030015415.1. Lineage (NCBI taxonomy): Eukaryota > Metazoa > Chordata > Mammalia > Chiroptera > Pteropodidae > Cynopterus > Cynopterus sphinx. The sequence continues at coordinate 121,698,009 of CM057385.1, read as the reverse complement.
CAAGGCAAGTGGACATATAAAGTATCATGCCCATTAGAATTATTTTGTGAAAAGTTGTTGTCCTTCTGTCTCAGTGTAGCTTTGGTGTCCATCTGATCACCCAGAGGTGCTTAAAGCAGGACATCAGCTGGAACATGGTATCTTGTGTTCTTCTGCTGAGCTGGCAGTGCCTCGTCCAGATGTCTCCTGTTAGAGATGCCCACTTCATCACAGCCCTTTCCCTGTAGATTCCCAACCATGGTACTGCCATAGCTAGCAATGATGTGGTGCTTACACATTCCAGACCCTGCTCTGAGAACTTTTCATACATTAGAAAACTTTTCATACATTTAGTGTTTACAAAACTGCATTTTGTAGGTAATGAAAGTGAGGTACAGGGGAGTGCAGGAACTTGCCTAAGGCCACAGAGCTAGCTGTGGATGGAGTCCAGCTTTAGAGTCTGTACTTTTAACCCCTGCATTATCCTAAGTCTCCCCTCCTGATCTTGTTTCCAGGAGGAGTTAGCTGTGGTTCTGGGTTTGCAGGATGTGGAATGTGCGCTTTAAGGGTGGGGCAGTGCCGTTCACAAAGTAGACTCTCCAAAAATATGTGATGTATGATCAAAAGGACAGAGGGAAAAACAAAAGGAGAGACAATGTCTCCTGGCTTTTGAGATGGAGAAGGGAAGAAGATAGGGTTAGGAAAATGTAGGAAGGTCACATGAAGATGATTACCCCACAGTCTCTGACCCTAAAGACCCCTTAGCCTGCCTACCTGTGGGCTGACAGAGAAGATTCCGGGTCCTGACCAGGGTTGGGCGTGCCAGGGGGTGGAGATCAGACTCTGAGTCTCTGAGAAAGGAGGCTGCTTAAAGTGCAGATGCAGCTTCAGAAATGTGCTGGTTCTTCCCTCTGCCTACTGTGGGAATTGATGATAGGAAGAGAGACCGAGGGGTCAATCCTCTCAGCATGCCAGAGCCCTGGGAGATTGGCCCTGTGGTGTTCCCAGGAGAAGAGAACACTACTGATGCCACACTGAGCTCTGTGTCCAGGAGCCTGTGGGGACCTGGGCTTCAGAGGTTTAGCCTCTCATACCCGGGAATTGGGCCCATGCAGATGTAGGAATAGACATGGGTTCATGCATGTGTGTTTATGTCTATATGTATCCTCTCTGTACATGCATGTGCTCCTGTGCATGTCTGTGTAGGCTTGTGTACCTAACTGAAGGGAGAGGTGATGGCCTCTGACATCTTTGGTGTTCTCTGTCTGTCCTATGACTGCATCCAGCTGTAGGCAAAGTGTTATGGGGAATGGATTAAGGTACAGAGGTAAGAAGGGAGTTAGAAGGAAGGGAAGAATGGATAGGTGGAGAACAGAGTCTCTGGGGCCAGAAGGAGTAGATTTAGTTGCTGGCTCTGCCTCTTACAGGCTGTGTGAGCTTTTGTAATATTTAACGTTTCTGAGCCTCATTTTGCTTTGTTGTCTTTTTGTTTGCCTTTTTAAAATGTTTTATTGCTTCATTATCTTAAGCCTGACTACTTGTTTTTGTTAAATTTATTGGGGTGACAATTGGTTAATAAAATTGTACAGGTTTCAAGTGTACAATTCAATAATACTGACTACTTATTATTGAATCCCAGTTTTACCAGTTAGGAAATGGGTGATTTAGGCAAGTTATTTAACTCCACTAACCCACATTGTCCTCATGTGTAAATGGCACAGCAATCACAATCTGTAGATAGACATTTGTTTTTCTGTTTTTTCCCTTTAAATAGACTTTATTTTTTTTTACCCGTTATATGTTTATAGCAAAATTGATCAGAAAGTAATGAGAGTTCCCATATGCCCTCCTGCCCCCACACATGCATGTCCTCCCCCGTTATCAGCATCCCCACCAGAGTGGTACCTTATTAGAACTGATAAATCTACAATGACACATTGTCACCCAAAGTTCATAGTTTACATTAGAGTTTATTCTTGGTGTTGTACCTTCTATGGGTTTTGACACATGTATATTGACTCCATTACTGGAACACAGGGAGCAGTTTCACTGCCCAAAAAATCCTCTGGTCTCTACCTATTCATCCCTCCTTTCCTTCTAACCCCTGGTAATCACTGATCTTTTTACTGTCTCCATAACTTCACCTTTTCTAGAATGTCTTATAGTTAAAATCATGTAGCCTTTTCTGATTGGCTTCTTTCCTTTAGTAATATGCATTTAAGGTTTCTTCATGTCTTTTCATGGCTTGATAGCTCTTTTTTGGGGAGCAGTATCCCATTGCCTGGATGTACCTTAGTTTATTTATTTATATCCCATTGCCTGGATGTACCTTAGTTTATTTATATCTTTGTAAACATCCTTGTTTGGGTTTTTGTGTAAAAACATAACTTTTAAACTTTTAGGTTATACCAAGGAGTGTGGTTGCTGGATCATAGGATAAGAGTATTTTTAGTTTTGTAAGAAACGGCCAAACTTTTCTTCTAAAGTATCTGTACCATTTTTCATTCCCTGAAGCAATGCACAAGCATTTCTGTTGCTCCACATTCTCACCAGCATTTGGTATGGTCAGTGTTCTGAATTTTGGCCATCCTGATAGGTATGTCGTAGTATCATAATACAGTTTTAATTTGAATTTCCCATATGATGTATGATACTGAGAATTGTTTCACCTGCTTATTTTTCATCTGCATATCTTTTTTTAATGAGCTGTCTTTAAGGCCTTTGGCCATTTCTTATCAAGTTGTTTGTTTTCTTATTGCTAAATTTTAAGAAGGTAACCTTTTGATACATATGTCAGCCTCATGGAGCATCGATCAGGTTTGATAAGGGTATAGAGAAGAGTAAACCGACAAACACAAGCTGTCCTCCCAACTCCATCCACCTTCATCTAGTTACTAGAGTGGTCTTTATAAATTAGAAATAATTCTGTGGTTATTTGGTCACTTCTCTATTCCACATTCTTCAAAGACTGCCCCCTTGTTGACAGCCTGGAAAAATGGCAATTTTATTCAATTTGTTAAAAATTTTTATAGTGAAACTGATTAACAAAATTCAATAAGTCTCAGCTGTACACTTTAATAGTAAGGCATATATACATTTACACTGTGTTCACTTTCCATAGTTAGATTTCTTTCTGTCACCACACATTTGACCCCCTTTATTCCATCTACCTTTCTCCTCCCCCCAATTTTACTCATTTTTTAAAGAGGAAGATGGAAAGTATTTATAAATATATTTGTAAAATGGAATGAGAACTTTGCCTGAATTTTAGTGATAGAGCATATAAAACCTGAATGTTTACAAGTTCTTCATCCTTTGTAGCATTGTTTCTCCTGTGAAAAGTGGCTGTCTGGGCCAAGCCCCGATGCTCTGAGGCTGAATGTCATTGCTGGCTTTCTCATGTCTCTGCTGCTGTTGTAGTTCTCTCTGGCTTGTTTTCCCACAAAGTGTGATTGAGGTTACCTCCATTTTCAAAACTGCTCAAGGCTGTGTATTAATAGACTTGAAGGTGACACAAAGAGATCACTTATGCAGAGAAACGTAGATGTGAATAGCAGCTCTCGCTGTCCCTGGAAGTCATTGCCTTTATTTAGGGGATCCATTCTGATCTTTTTTTTCCTTTTCCTGGCAGCATAACCTTAATTTATTCCAGAGGGAAGACTCCATGTTCTCTTTTTCCTAAGTTCAAGTCCCTAACAACCTATTTCTGGATGCAACAAGGGTCGGTAAGGCTGCCAGATGTAGAAACCATCCCGAGAAGCTAATATCAGTCATCTCCACAGAGATGCCACCGTCAAATGAAGACAGTCATTTACATTATTTCACAAAATGCCTAGTATCACAATCCAAAGCCATGATAATGCCCTGGTTCAGGCCTCCTCCAGAACAGTGAGGAGATTTTCTTTGTATAAACTGGTGATATAAAGTCTCACCCAAAAGAAAACTGACAACAAAGCCCTGTAAATTGTAGGTAGTAGAGGATGACAAATTGATTGCCTAATCCATATTCCTGGATTATGTGATAAAAATGTCCGTTCCCCCAGATTAATACACACATTCAATAGACTCCCAAAACTCCAGTAGGATACTTTATAGAATGTGTCAATTCTACTCTAAAGCTCATCAAGGAGAGATAATGTGCAAAAGTAACAAAATAATTTTAAAAATAAAAAAGCAAAACAATGAAGGTGGGTTTCTCTTCCTAGTCAGAAAAATGTGCCACAAAGCTTTCCCAAGTAAAATGCATAATATTAGTAGTATAGGAATAGACAACTGAACTGATGGAGCAGATTGGGATCTAAAAACAGACCTATATAAAAAGACATTTAGCCTTTTTGCATGTGGCAATACTGTAGGACGGTCATATTGATTGGAAAAATATAAGTTTAGATCTCCACGTAATTCCACATATAAAACAAATTACAGACTGATTTGAAGATATAAAAGACAAAAAAATCTATAAATCTATAACAAACAAATATAGGAGAATACTTTTATAATCTTGGTGGTGGAATAATCCATTCTCAGCACAATATAAACCCTGAAGCTCTAAAGGAAAAGATTGACAGAATTAACAACTGAAAAGTGAAAATGTGTGTGTGTGTGTGATAAATGGTGCCATGAACAAAGTTAAAAGAGAAGCAAAATATTTGTGTGTGTATATATATATATGTGTGTGTGTATATATATATATATGTATGTATGTATGTATGTATGTATGTATGTATGTATAATTTCAGACAAGAATAGAATCCATATAATGCAAAAGATTCCATCCCACCCCTACAGTTTGGTGTGGACATATGACTTGTTCTGTCCAGAGAATTATGAGTTTAAGTGATATGTGTTATGTGTTATTTCTGGGTTAAGGCTATGGAAAACCACATGAAACTCTCCAGTTTTCCTTTTCTTGCTATATGTTTTGGGTAAGCTAGGTGGACCATTATTAGTGTGATTTTTTTCTGAGTCACCATTCATGGAACAATTCTATTGTGCCATTGGGTTTGGGGATTAATTTATTGTTGCAGCATATGTACTCCAAAAGGGCTAATACTTCAATAGAAAAATGGGGAAAGAATATAAGCAGATCATTTACAGTGAAAGAAATAACCTATAAACATACAAAGAACAACAGAATATTATTTTGACCAGTATATTGGCAAACATAGAATATGTTGATACTATAAGGTATTGAATGTGTGAAGAAATAGGTGCTGTAACATGCTGCAGATTGGCACAGAAGTGTACACAGCCATTTCGGAGGATAAGTTGACAGTATCTATCAAATTTCACTTTTGTGTATAAGGCATAGTATATATTTGAATAACATATATGTACAAGGTGATTGTGGAAGTATTATTTGTAATAGAGAAAAGAGAAATTATCTAAATGCTCAGAAAAAAAACGGGTAGTATGGTAGCTTTATATTATAAAATATTAAAATAGTATGGAACAGTTAAAAACAATAGTGTGGATTGTAGATAGTAGTGACTTGGAACCACCTCTAAGACATCTTGTTAGACAAAAATTCAGGTTGTATGGTAATATATTTATGTAACATATTTTCAGTGCTGTCATTCTTTTGTAGCTGCATATGTAAAAATATATTTCTATAAATAACAGGTTTGCAGATGGAGCTCAAGGGTGACTTTCAGTTTTTACTTTATAACTTCTGTTTAAATTTTACAACTATATTTCACATATATCCATGTGTTATTGTATACTTAGGAAATAAAAAATGAAAAATAGAAATATAAAAGATCAGAGAAATAGAATTAAAGTATTTTTAACTTAGTGCCTATTCCATGCCTTCTTGGCATCAAATATTGACAAACAAAAAAACTTAAAAAAAAATTATTGTAGCTTTTAAAAACCTACATAGGAGATGGGTAAGAAGGCCATTCATTTGCCAAACCTTGAAATTATGACAGTGGTTCTAACAAATTTCACAGGCCAACTGGAGTCCTCTAAAGAGATGGGTGGTTCTCAATCTTGGCTGTTCATTGGAATTCCACGGGACCTTTAATACTACTGATACCTGGGTCACATCTAGAGATTTACATTTAATTGATCTGGGGTGTGGACCTGGGCTTCAGGGATATTTTTATATACTAAATGTGCAGGGGAGGCTGAAAATCATTGCTATAGATAAAGCAGACAGGACCACCAAGATTTTGAATTAGATCAAAAGAATTAGGGAATTTATTTGTAAGCCTTAAAGATGTTATTCTAAGAATAACAGGGGTCAAAAGCTCTGGCTAACACTTTTTTTAAAAATCCCCTCTCTCTAAAACCTGTTATGCAGTTGCACCTACCAATGCTGCCCTTGGAGGATTGACCTCAGATGAGAGGAAGTAAAGCCTCTGAGTTCTGGCATCGTCAGAATGTGGCCCCTTGAGACCAGCCCAGGGGAAAACCAGGAGACCTTACTCATGACAACCTGTCAGAAAAGTTTCTGAGCCACTGTCACTGCAGAAGTTCTCTCAAAGGAATGAGGTACAACTCAGTTTCCTTAACTAGACTCTGGGGGGATCTTGCTGGCAAACCTCCAGGTTCCTTTACTTTAATGATAATTAACCCCTCTGGGCAGCTCTTACAGCCTAATTAAATAGAGTCCAAGGTAATAGTTTGGCTTCTCCTTGTGTATGGCTGGGAATTAAGGCTGGAGTCTCTTAGCACATCTTATCAGTTTCAGAGTAACCATGGGCACAACTGACCTCAACAGCAGTCCCTGGTCAGAGAAACAGACTACCCAGGCATACCCATCCTACTGTCTAGTCAAAGACATGCTTTACCTTGAGAGCAAAAGTGTTAATACCCTAATCAGAAGAGCATTGGCTCATCTGATTCAGAATTCAGTAATAAAGCCAAGAAAAGACTCTGAGGAAGGGCTTGGCTGTCTTTGGTGACATCCTCATGTGGGTTAAGATGTATGTAGCCTCTGACACCTCTCATTTCTCCCGTGATGTTTGGGTAGGCACTTGAGATTTAGAGTTAGTCAATTCCGAGTTTGAATTCTGTTTACTACTTTGCTGCTTGCGACTCTGTGAAAGTCGCTTCACCCCTTTGAATTTCAGTTTCCTCATTGTTAAAACGAGTTCCTCAATTTCCATCAGTCAGAGTGGTAGGTGGTTGATTCATACTAGTTACATTTTCATTATCGTGATAGCTTAGTGTATATGTGTTGGCATCTTTAAATTCATTAAATATTTATGATAAAAAGTGTAATTGGCCCTCCAGATCCAGAGATTCTATATCTGCATATGTAAACAAATGAACAAATTGCAGATTGAAAATATTTTTTTTTAAATGTTGCCTCATTGCTGACATGTACTATGTAGTTAGACCTATGAAGGTTGCATGCATACTGAACATGTACAGACTATTTGTCTTGTCATTATTCCCTAAACAATATAGTATAATCACTTTTGCATAGCACTTACATTGTAGTAGGTATTATATCTAGAGATGATTTAAAGTATATGGGAAGATGCATATAGATTATATGCAAATACTACGACCTTTTATGTAAGAGAGCTGATCATCTGCAAATTTCGGTGTCAGCAGATTTGGGTATCCCAGAACCAATCCTTCATGGATATCGGGGAACAATGGTATATGCTAGCTCACCACATGATGGAAATTATGAGAGGGCATTTATTATGTCCCTGGAGCGCAAGAAAATTTGGATCCCACTCTAAGATTGTTTCCTCTTTGTATGAGGTTGCTAAGAGAAACGCTACCCCCCAAAAATGACAAAGTGGAAGTGGAGCAAGAATTTACCATTATCTGGACTTTGGGCTCAGAATGCAAATTCAGAGAACTCTGGAGAGCTAACAGAAGGACTAACAGAAGATTCTTTCTGTTTCTAAACTAGTTATTTTTACATAGCTTTAAACAAAGCAAGCTCCGGATGTGGCAACCCTAATGTATGTTCTTATGATCAAATCCAAGTCTTCCATCTTTTCACATTAAGCATTATGAAAGCAACAGATAAGTAACAGTAACAACAGAAACAATTCTTACTGAATGCTTACTGTGAGCAATTACATCTGGTGTAGCTACTTTATGCACCATCCATTTAATCCTGTAATTCCTATGTTGCACCACACAGGAGAATGACTGATATTCTTATCTCTTTTAAAGTTTTCAAGAAAAAATGTGTGAGAATTGTCAATAATAGTTTTTAAAAGTATGAGTCAAAGAAAAATAAATAACTGTGTTATTACTATTACTATTATCTTAGTATTTATTTTTAAAAAGCTATGGCCCTCAAACATTATGATTTGACGTAAACAGAGGCAGTTAAAGTAGTAGAACAGAGTAAGGAGTCCAGAAATAGACTCAAGTTCCAATAAATTGCAACTTATTATATGATCCCAGGGACTTTTTAATTCAGCCAGAAAGGTCTGTTTTATTAAATAAATGACCCTGGCACCTGGAAGATGGATATATAATCATTACATTTAAATATTTTCAAGATTGATTAAAAATATGGGTCTAAAATTAAAATAGTGAAATACTAGAATAAAATTTTAATATGGTTTCAATAAGAGATACCTTCTAACTCAGAATACAAAAGAACAATTAGGCTATGTAGCAAGTTAATAATGCTGATTTTATGATTAAAACCAGAGGCAAATAATTTATTTGGAGAAAATACTTGCAAATGCATTTAGCAAGTAAATGGCAAACATCCTCAATTTATAGATACAACAACTTGATAAGAAAATGACAACAGTGCCCCCAAATGGGCAAAGTATTTAAGCAATTTATTGCAAATGCCCAATAATGTCAGGAAAAGATGCTTTGCAGCATCAGTAGGGAGAAATACACTAAAATGTCCTTGCCCAGCATCATATTGCCTGAGATCATAAAGATTAGTAACATACAGCGATGGTGGGGATATAGAGGAATGTGTAGCTTTATATGTTTTTCTGGGGAGTATGAATTGCTAAGACTCTCATCTGACAGCATTTATTACAATGGTTTCCTTATCTACAGGTGAATTTAAGCCAATGGGAAGGAGCAGTTTAACCATCCACTTTGACTTGATCCTTCAGAGACCTTCCTTTTGGTTCATGGACCAGAAACTTCTTGGCCCTCTTTCTCATTGTATACCTTATTGCTTTAATGGGACTCAGTTAATCACTCTGGTCATTCCCTCTGACTTGCAACTCCAGACCCCCAAATATTTCTTCTTGAACATCCAGGCATTTGTTATTTATTACAATAGCCATGGCTCTAAGATGCCAGTATTGTTTTTATCATAGTTGAAGATTATTCCGATGCTAGGATCTGACATAGATGTATTTCTTCTTGGCCATCAGAAACGCAGTTCCCTTGTGGAAGCCGGACACTGATTGCAGTGTGGCTCTATGCGAGATTTCCCTTACATAACCATCACAACCTACCACCAAGACATCCTTCTGCTGGGCCATCTCTTGCTCTCTACCTTCCTGCAGTTCCTTCTGGTGAACTAATTTATCTTCCGCACTTCCAGTATAATTTTTCATTTTGTATGTGATATCAGCCCCGTGTGGATGTTGTCCTACTTTTCCACCTTTGTCAGTGAAATTGTGGGGATGACATAGATTCAGGCTGCTGTAATGACTCCCTTTACTTGCATCATTCTGTCTTATCTGTGAATCTTCCTTGCTCTTTTCAAGATCTTCAGATGAGTGTTAGGACTTCAATTATGAATTGGGAGTGGGAGGGGCCTAATTCAATCTTTTACCAATGTATTAGACACCAAATTCTTACCTTTTAAGAATCATCACTTGGCATCCACAGGTAACCCAGGGAATAGTTGAAAGAGAAATCAAAGGAAAGGAACCAACTTAGATAATGCCAGAGAGGCCCTTGGAAGGGCTTTTAAGTCATTGAATCTGTGAGTAGATTGGATGTGTGCCCTGTCCTGAGTTTGAGGGCTGTACTGGTGCTCCTAATTCTATTGGGATTAGAAAGAGCCACAGAATATAGTGGCATTGGATTTTTAGACAGTAGAGGACTGCATATTGCACTCAGCATTTTCATGGAGGTAATTTAAAGATTTTCCAAGGGCTAATAGTGGCTCCTTCTAAATAGATGGATGAGAGAGACAAAGGCCAGGTTGGTGGGGAGAAGAGAGGAGATTAACATCAAGGGGTCATGGAAAGAACTATCTCGTGATGGCTAAGGACAACATCTCTACTAAATCATCATTATAGAGTATGAGGATTAATGAAAGCCAGTCACCAATTTCAAAGGTGAACAGGAGCCATCATTCATGGTGACAAACAAATGGAAGAAGGTCATATGTTAGTCACTGAAAAATTATTAGATTAGGTTGAGAAAAGTTGGATTAGTTAAGATTAGGTAGACAAGGCTTAAAACCAAAAATAAAATTCAACTCTAGAAATAAAGTTACAGAAAAAAGTTTTACTTTTTCAGCTCAATTCTTTCTCTCTTTTTATCTAATTTTTATTGAGTAATTATTCAATTCTTGATGCTTATGGTGACTGAAAAATTTAGTAGTTCTGTGTACCAGTATTTGCTCCCATGGCTATAGCAGATATTGTTATCATTTCTATTCATTCTTCTTTTGACCCAGAGATAGGAATGTTTTTTTTTTTTTTATCATAGCAATCCACGGAAATCCTTATTAATTGGAATAGGGATGGAAGTGAAAACTAATTGGCTCATCCATGTAACAAAAAAATGAAATTGAGCAGTGTATACTCACACAGACTCTCTGTAGCCCTAGGTTAGGGATGACTGAGGCAAAATTCAAGGAATTTATTCTCCATGTTACATCATTTAAAAATTTTAATAAGATTACCGATATATTTTTTGTCTAAAATGCAATAGGAAATTAATTTGTTAGACTTACACATTGCCATCTATTAAAATGCAAATTCGAAAAGAGAGAAAATCACACTAAACTGCTGTTTTTCTTCACAGCAGTGTCAAGTAATTCATCTGACTCTGTTCCTATATGATTCATTCTCTAACAAAACTGAAGTCCCTTTCATATCAAACATTATAAAGCAAAGCTTTTTACTAATTCTTTACATCCAATTTTTTTTACTCTACTCCAATAGCTATAGGAAGTATTTCTATTTACATGAAAGAAATCCTCTTTTATCCTGAAAAAAATATAGAGAGATACAACATAGAACTAGAGGCATCTCTAGAGAGAAGGGCACACAGGCAAGCAGCCTCAGGAGAGTCAGGTGATGAATGAACCTTGAGCATACCAAGGAGGAGAAGATAGAGACCAAAGCATGTGTAGAGGCTTGGAGCTGGGTTACTAATAGTCAGTTAGGTGATCAATGTCAGTCATTGCAAATCTAATGACTCCAGAGCCCTGGATATCCAGCTGTAGGGAAAATAAAAAAAAAAAAGAGAGAGAGAGACTATAATATGATTGTGGAACAGACTCTCCAATGGGAAGCTTCTAGTGTGATAGGGAGGTCACACACATACAACTGCACAAAAATTCTAACAGTTTTAAATAGAATAGATTAGGTTATGTATCTATAAACATCCTGGCACAAATATAGTTTTCTATATAGATGTGTATAAAAGTTTTCTGGATATTCAGTGAGCAAACTAGGCTGACATTATAAATAGATGAAAAAATGGGAGGTTTCAAATAAATATGGAAGGAGTAAAGGAAATGAAATATCCTGGTTGGAGAGATATTATGGGGTGATTCTGCAATGATAGCACAGGACCAAGACATGAGTCCAATGATGGCATAACAAAGACTACAGGTGTAAAACTACACGGATCAGCTACAATGATGAAAGGTTATTTTTCTACCTAAGACTTGCCTCAGGTGCTGGTGTGTGTGTGTGTGTGTGTGTGTGTGTGTGTGTGTGTGTGTGTGTGTGTGTATGCACACATACACACAGGCATATACCTGTGTGTAAACACACCGACACTTTGCAGTCAGTGTCTACAGATTTTGTTGGATTTTGTAGTAGACAGCCTATCTATTTCAAACTTAACCCTGTGTATCAGTTTCTGTAAGCCCCGTTTCATGTCTTTGTTTCTTAAACTGTAGATAAATGGGTTCAACATTGATGTCAGTACAGTGTAGATGATTGTTGCTATTCGGTCATTGACAGTGTAGCTGGACAAGGGCCGGAAATAGACATAACTAATGCTCCCGTAGAACAGAGTCACCACAGTGAGATGGGAACTGCAGGTGGAGAAGGCTTTGCATTTTCCAGCAGCTGAGGGAATTTTGAGAACAGCAATGAAGATCCTTAGGTAAGAGATGATGATGCAGGCAAACGGGGCCATCACAGAGGCCAGCCCTTCCGTCATGGCCACGGCTTCATATACCGAGGTAGAAGAACAAGCCAACTTTAGAACAGGGTTTACATCACAAAAAAAGTGATGAATAACATTTGATGCACAAAATGTGAGCTGATTCACCAGGAGGACATATAGGAGGGCGTGGAGGCAGGAGAAAGCTATGGAGAAGGCCACTAGCAACATACAGCGTCTGGGGTTCATAACAGTGACATAGTGGAAAGGGTTGCAAATGGCTACATAGCGGTCAATGGCCATAGCTGCCAGGAGATAACTGTCCACATTTGCAAAGGCCAGGAAGAAATACATCTGTGCCAGACATTCAGCATAGGAAATGGTCTTCGTCTCTGATAAGAAGTTCGCTAACATCTTGGGGACTATGACTGTTGAGTAGCAAATATCATCAAAGGACAAGGTGCTCAGGAAGAAATACATGGGGTTTTGGAGTTGAGGATCAAAGCGGATAGCCAAGATGATGAGCAGATTTCCCATCAAGGTGACCAGATACACGAAAAGAAAGAGAGCAAACAGTGGCTTCTGGTCCTCAGGTCGAGAGGAGAGTCCTAAGAGAATGAATTCAGGAAGCGTTGTCAGGTTGTACATTTCCATAGAATTTATGCACTCCCAAGAAAAACTGCATTGTCAATTAATGGTTCTTATGTCATCTGAGACATGCATCTTTTCATCTTGTTCTTACACTGAGTGGTTATTAATAGATCATATACTCCAAAGTTTTTCTTCCTGAATATGGAAAAATCAGAGTCAAAGTGTGTCTTAACTTGTTTTAAAATCCTTGACATAGAGATCTAGATAAACACATTAAGAGGAGAGTGGGGGTTAAGAAAGAGCCACTAGGATGAAAAGGTTGCTTTTCCTTTCTCTTTCAAACTCTGGGCTGATAATCACAAGGACCACAGATGCAGTCTATGAATCAGGTTTTGGCTAGCATCTGATTAAGGATTATCAGTGGCTAACTGACATCTAGGTAATCACAAGATAGCCTTTGAGCCTGTGATTGATGTATCACCATCTTGCTAATAGAATATACTTCTTTCCACATCATTGACAATGGGAGCAAGAAAGTTATTTAAATTGAAGTGACTTCAATACATGATTGGATAAAGAAGATGTGGTACATGTTTACAATAGAATATCACTCTGCCATAAGATGAAATACTGTCATTAGTGATAACATGGATAGGTCTTGAGATTTTCATGCTAAGTGAAATAAGGCAGACATAAAAAGCTTAGAATCATATATGATTTCAGTTATATGTAAGATATAAAACTGAAAACAGCAAACAAGATAAGACAAATGAAAACTCATCGACACAGACAACAGTTTAGTGGTTACCAGAAGAAAAGTGGGGGAGAAGTATAGAAAAAGATCAAGGGGTCAAATACATGATGATGGAAAAAATTTGACTTTGGGTGGTGAACACACAATCAATATCTGTATGATGTATTATTGACTCGGACACTTAAAACCTATACAATTTTATCAACAAATGTCACCCCCCAAAATTTAATTTAAAAAAGAAAGAAATTGAATGTAAATAGTTATCGAGGATAAATATGGAAGAAATGAAAGTGAGAGGGAGAGAGTAAATTTGTGTGACAAAATTCTCTTCCAAAGTTCTCAGCTCTTGGCTGATAATTTATGCTCTGAGGGTAGGGAACTGTGACTCACAAGTAATCTGGGATGAAGGACGATTCCACTTCAAAGTAGAGATGCAAAAAGTCAACATTTAACATAAACATAAGTTAGCTTTCTTATGTAGTGTCCAATGAGGATTAATTATGTCTCTAAGATCAGATATTTCCATCTTCTCACCAGGCATTCTCACAGTTGATTTCTTACCTTGAGGTCTTGCCTCATGTATTCATTCCCCTTCCCTTATTTATACTCCATGGAATAATGAGTCAACATGAAGACAAAACCCTGACAAACAACAGCATACAGAAGATATCTTCTGAAAATTTTCAGGAATATGAATGTTCATTTCTTTGGATTCTTATTTTCCTTCACAAAGCATAGATATATCTCCTGCTTCCCTCATGGGAGTATATTTTGAGGCTGTCATAAGTCCCTGATGTTTGGAGGAGAGAAAGAAAACAAACATCTATCAACTTAGTGAAGATTTGTCTTCAAGGATTCAGAGGAATCCTTCCTCCCCATGTGACCCTACATTTCTCCCCTTCACCTTCTGGGTATAGTGCAACATCTGCTTAGCCTGTCGTAGGTGTTGAAGATGAACAATAATTTTCTATCCCTGGTTCTTACAACCTTTCTCAGGGCTTACTTAGGAGATGTTATTTCAATTTAGTACTGAGGATAAAGTACCAGGCAGGACACCCGGGTCCAGTTTCTCCCTTGAACCCATAAAGCTTTGATCAGTCCTTCTCCTCAGCACCTCCATTTTTCTGAATGACAACAACTCAGAGTACCCAACCATTGGGTATCATCTTCCTTAATCCCGTATTTAGATATATCTGCTAGTTTATGACTTAGTCTCTAACAAAAGGAACATCGTAACCTTTGAACAAAACCATAATTCAATCCCCAAGTCTTTTACTCAGATATATAATTATTATCCCTTGCTATTACAACTAGAGAAAGTCACCAGCTTTGGGTCTTTTATTTTTCTCATTTATGAAAGAACACAGAATCCAAATAGTAGAGTCCAAACATACCCTACCAAATACATGTTGCCTGTTTCCTGTCTCTTGGTGATTTCTGATCACATCTTACAATTAACCCATTGCACTGTCTTATATTTCTCCCTTCATCTGTGTCTCCAGGCTCAAATGTTCAAAAAATTCATTTTTGATGACTAAATGGAATGAAGTATCTGGCTTCTCTGCTCCCCTACTATATGAATTGACATAAATGCAAATTTCATTCATTGTCACATTATTTTTTACACAAAGGAAGGCAAGTAACATTTATGTACTCAGAGATTTATCAGTTTTTTACACAAACAACCACATCAGAACCTTATAATACATATACTTACTGTCTCCATTTTGGAGTGACATGAGAAAAAAAGGTAACTTGAAAAACATAATCTGAATCAAAGGCTGTTTGAAGCCAAACCATGTAGTTGAACTACTACACTAAAAGATCTCTCTGATTGGTTTAGACAAAGTTAAATTTTTATATTAAGGAACAGCTTTCAAATGACTAATGGAGCCAAAATTTTGCCTTACTGTTTTCTTTTCCAGAATAAACTTGAAAGCTAAATACTTTTAGCATCAGGACTACTTTGCTTTGGTACAATGATTCAGATCCTGGCCTCATTCCAGACACTATGCTCTGTATTTTCTGTGATCCAGCTACCATATTTTATTGATTCAATGACTTGTATATTGACACATTTTAACATCCCTTATATTGGGATGTGTGTAAATCTATGGCATGTCACAAATAATCAGCATCAGTTTTCCTCAGTGGTAAATTAAAATAATGGATCTTACAATTGATGAAATTTTAGACTAAATTAAATGGAAGAATTTTGAGTACCTGTAATAGAGAATAGTGGTCAGTTCATCTACATTTGCCCCAGTCGGTCCATAAATATTTGTTATGTGTTTACCATGAGCTATAGTCTGTTTTTCACTATGGAAAAGACACATCATGTTCCCCCCTGTGACTAACAGACTAGGATCCCATAGAACCTCAAGCCAGCCTATAGTGTGGATGTTGCTTAATAAATATTTATGAAATTGACTGTAGAGGTTGCCTAAAAATTATTTATGAAATTGACCTATGCATTGACTAAGCTAACTGCCTAAGTAGTATATATTTTAAATTGTTAGAAGACAGTAACTATTATTCCCTTAGTTCTTTGGCTATAAAGCTATTTCATCTATTTTTTATTTTGTTAGTTTTCATTCTAAAACGTCAATACTTATTTTTGATATAGAAATATATAAAAATGTAAACTTTCATTTTTTAAAATTCTATTTGTGGGAGAGAATAGCTAAATAAGAACCATCATATTATTTAAAATTACACTCATTCTCCTAGTCACTGTTTCTCCTCTGAAGTCTAATCTAATTAAAAGGTGTAATTAGTTGGTTTATATCTAAAAATATATTTTGTTTTGCTAGAGAAGAAATCAACTACAATGAAAGTATTTGAATTAACTCGTATCAAAATGATGTGATTTTATTTAATTATTTTTGTCATTGAATAATTCTAAATACTCAAATATGACTCCATGCCAAAAATGTTAACTGAAAATGGATTAAATACTTGAATGTAAAATCTGAAACCATAAAATACATAGAAGACAACATAGGCACTAAGCTCCTTGACATTGATTTAGTGATGTTTTTATGATTTGACTCCAATGGCAAGAAGAGCAAAACAGAAATACACAAGGGGGACAACATCAAAGTAAACGTCTTCTGCACAGTGAAGGAAACAAAATGAAAAGGCATCCTAACCAATAGAAAAAGATATTTTGCAAGTTATACATCTGGTAAGGAGGTAATATACAAAAATATAAAGAACTCATACATTTCAAAAACAACAACAACAACAAAAACCTGAACAATCTGATTAAGAAATGGGCAGAGGATCTAAACAGACATTTTTCCAAAGAAGTCAAACAGTTGGCCGATATGCACATGAAAAGATGTTGAACATCACTAATTATTCGGGAATGCAAATCAAAACGATAAGGAGATATCAACGGATACCTGTTAGAATGATTATGTTAAAAAAGACGAGAAATAACAAGTCCTGGTGTGGATGTGAAAGAAAGAAAACCCTCATACACTGTTGGTGAGAATGTAGATTGTTGCAGCCAGTATGGAAAACAGTAAGAAGATTCCTCAAAAAATTGAGAACAGAGCTACCAGGTGATTCCACGATTTCACTTCTAGGTACTTATCTGAAGAATGTGAAATACTAATTCCAAAAGATATGCATTCTTATGTGCATAGTGGCATTGTTTACAATAGCTAAGATTTGGAAACAACCCAAGTGTCCATTGATGGACAAAGAGATATGGTACGTGTACATAATGGAATACTACTCAGCCATATGAAGATGAAATCTTGCCATTCATGGTAACATGGATGGATCTTAAAGGTATTATGCTAAATAAAATAAGTCAAATAGAGAAGATCAATACCATATGATTTCACTCATGTGTGGAATATAAAAATCTTGACAAATTAAAAAAAATAGCAACTTATCGATAAAACAGATTGGTCGTTACTAGAGAGGAATGAGTTTGGGGGAGGGTAAAATGGGGAAAGGGGTCAATTGTATGGTGATGGGTGGAAAGTAGACCTTCTGTGGTGACAGATTGTGGTTGTGCACTCACAACTACATAACCATTATATTGTACATCTGATACCTATATAATGTTATAAACCAATGTATCGTCAATTTTTTTTATAAAGTGAAAGACTGAAAAAAGATATTCAGTGAAAATAGTATTGAAAGGAAAGCCGAGGTGGCTATGCTAAAATCAGATAAAACACACTTTCAGTAAAAAAAGAATTGTTACAAGAAATAAAGACATTACAGGATAATAAAAGGGCAAATGTCTCAAAAAGATATAAACACGGGGGAAAAACTCTTATCTGTGAGGGTCCTAAAGGAAGAATGGGAAAAAAGTGCACAAAAATTCTTATGATTGCAATTTGATCAGCCGTATTAAGACAAAATAAAATATCAAAGGGAAAATATGGAAACATACTAAACTAAGGCTCCTCTTTGAGAATGAAAAAAATTACATCACAAAATTTTCCTGTAAAGTGATAATCAGCAGAGGGAGTTCATAGAGATTTTCATTTTAACCCCCAAAAACTTTTTTTTTAGCCTATGATTAAAACAACAACAACAACAAAACTAAACAAAGGTCTTTTGCTAGCCATGTAATCATATTGGAATTAAGGTCTCAATGTAAATTAAACTTAAATAAGCTTATAATTAAGGCAGGTTTGCTTTGTGGCATTTTCCTTCTAGTTAATGTTAGTAGTTAGGAACTCTTACTCTCAAATTGTTTTTCTGTCACCTAAGTGAAAACCGGTTTTAAATAATTGTAGAAAGCTGTAAAACACAGCTAGAAAGGCGACTATGGTAAAGTTCATTTACATTCATTTTTGGTTGTGTAACTAACCCCAAGATGAAGTCATTAGTTTTCTGGGTATTTATTTTCTCCAAAAACTGTAATGAGGCTTTGTAATTTCATTAATTAGATGTGTAACCATAAATCAGCCACCACAATGTGATACAATCCTTGCTGCCTGATATCACAGCATGGGGTTGAGTCCCTGCCACCCTTTCAATATGGCTGAGGACTATGTCTGCTCCATATTGTGGGTGTTTCCAGGATTAAAGCACCACATACGTTTGTGGGAGTACATTGTATTATTACAAAAAAAAAATAATAATAATAGCTCCACCCCCAGGTTAGAAATGCTTAGTTAGCCCAGTATAGCCCAATAAGAAGGAGACTGGATTAGCTAACTGATTGTGAAAACAAAGGAAATGAGGAGAAAATAATACGTTAATCCCATACATATTTATCTTGGTAAACAAGAGTGCACTGTTGGAGAATGACAGTCAAGATAGCCTTGCGGCAGGAAGGTTGCATTAATGAGAGAAGGACTGCTACCCACTGGCCATTCATCCAGCCACTGATTCTAGAGTGCTTCCTCATAGCCAGGCACCATGTTAGGTCATTGGATACAGGGGTGAATTCATCACAGCCCCTTCCCCTCAGGAGCACACAGTCAGATGGAGAGCTAGGGCTACAAACAGTGCATCCTACTAAAGTCTGAAAAACTTGAATTAATCTTGCCCATAATGCCAACAATGACAGTAGCAGTAGCATTGGAAGCAGCAACAACAGTAATTATCTTTTGAGCCTTTGCTACATGCCAGGCCCTACACTTAGCACTTTGTGTAGAGTCTCATCCTTACAGGCTCATTGTCACGCATCATGGACTTGCCCCAAATGCTTCACATTCTCTTCTCTTCTTGCTCCGTGGCTTCTCAAGAGCTAGAATCTCCCCAGCCTCCTCCTCTTTCTCCTCCTGTTCTTGGCTATTTACCTGACCACAATACTGGTGAATGTGACTCTGGTGCTGCTCAGGTCCTGGCACTCCTGGCTCTACTCCCATGTGTACTTCCTGCTTGGGGATCTCTCCATGAGAGACGCAGGGATGTCTACAGTCGCTCTGCCTAAGTTGCTGGCACACATGACCTCTCATCACCCAGCCATTCCTGCTGTCCACTGCTTGGCCCAGTTATTTTTGTTCGATGAATCTGGAGTTACAGATACACTTCATATATCTGTTATGGCTCTGGATTTCTCACAGCCTCCTTGACCCTCTTCACTACCAGTCAGTGATGAAATGCCAGCTTATGTCCATGTTCTGGCCTGAAATGCGTGGTGTCCATAATGCACAGCGTGGTTCATTTCTCTGGTCTTTTTACTCGTATGAAGATTCCAAGGGTGATGTTAACCTTCTCCACTTCTTTGTGACCCCTACTTCATGAGCTTCTTACTCTGGCATACATTCCTTTGAGCCGGCTGTATACTTGGAGGATGGCTTCGTCCTGCTAAGCCACTGTGCCTCCATTGTACTATCTTGTGTCCATACTGGGGCCACTATCCTACATTTGCCTTTGGCTACTAGTCACTGCTGTGTGGTCTCTACCCATTGATCCCACCTCACATGGTCAACTTCCTCTGTGGCGTCATCACTTGTGTCTACTCTTAGCCTCGTTCCTGAACCTCTCATGGTCAGGGTATTGCGGCTACCATGAGGTACATCACCTTAATACCTTTGGCAGGTTTTTGTGCACAGCTTTTGCAATGATGAGGTCAGAGTGCAGCCTGCTGACCACCAAGATGGGGGCGGGTGGACTTGATTAGCCTACTCAAGGGCCATATTTTTTAGGAGAGGGGAGAAGTGAACAGATTTGAACATGGACGGTTTTGGAGAGGTGACAGTGTGGGATGTCCAGGACAACTTATGGACGTCTAGATTTGGCTCTTGTTGATGCAGTGTCTGATGGAGTTGTGAACATTCCACATTCACGCCACACATGCTCAGGGTTTCCTCGCAGCATATCTCTGGGACCCCATTCTCAAGCCATTTGTCTTCGGTTATCAAAGTGGATATAAGTCAGTCACCCAGCTTGAGTTTTTCAGTTCCAGAGTTTTGAAAAAATATGAAAATGTTAATGTGAAAATCTGAACTCAAGCAGAAACAGTGAAGTCAATTACAGTTACATTGAATTTGGTGTGCTAGTTCGTGGGAAGTGTGTTGGTGTATATTCGAAAATCAGTGGAAGAGAACAGTTTAGGTAAAGGGAGATGGTGAATTCATACCAGTTTCATTTAGTGAGTAAATATCTGCCAAGAAGTGAGCATGAAATGGGCAGCATGATTCTGCTGTTCCGTATGTTAGCCTTAGTTTCCATGGACCTCTCATAGTGTCTACATCTTATTCTGTAGTGTGTGATTGACAATTAACTGACATATAATATTGTATAAGTTTAAGTTGTAAAATACTTGCTTTGATATATTTAAATAATGCAATGTAGTTACCAATTAATTGTTAACACCTCCATCTCATCATGTATTCTCATTTTCTTATGTGGTGGGAAAAATTAAGATCTAGTATTTTAGCAAGTTTGAAATTGATGATACACAGTCGTTGTCTATTAGTACTATGCTGTGCATTTCATCTCTAGGACTGACTTATCTACTAGGAGCAGTTTTGTACCCTTAAACCATTTTCCCAATTTCTCCAACCCCCAGGCCCTGGTAACCCCCATTCTACTTGTTTTTGAGTTCAACTTTTGTAGATTCCAATATATGTGGTATCATATAGTATTTGTCTTGCTCGATCTGACATATCTCACTGAGCATAATGCCCTCGAGGTCTACCCATGTTGTCACAAATGGAATGGTTTTGGTGTCTGCAGATTTGTGTGTCCCAGAAACAATCCCTCATAGATAACAGGAAACAAGGGGACATGCTAGCTCACCACATGATGGAAATTATGAGAGGGCATTGTTGTGTCCATGGAACACAAGAAAACTTGGATCCTACTCTAAGATCGTTGCCTCTTTCTATGAGGTTGCTAAGGGATACACTGCCCAAAGAAAAATGACAAAGTAGAAGTTGAGCAAGAATTTATGATTATCTGGACTTTGGGCTCAGAATGCAAATTCAGAGAACTCTGGAAGCTAACAGAAGATCTAGCAGAAGATTCTTTCAGTTTCTAAACTAGTTATGTTTACCTAGCTTTAAACAAAGCAAGCTCTGGATGAGGCCACCCTAACGTATGTTCTTATGATGAAATCCAAGTCTTACATCTTATCACATTATGCATTATAAAAGCAACAGATAAGTAACAGTAACAGTAGAAACAATAATAACATAATGCTTACTGTGAGCAAGTACTTCTGGTGTAGCTACTTTATGCACCATCCATTTAAACCTGTAATTTGTATGTCACCCCACACATGAAAATGATTTATATTTTTATCTTTTAAGTTTTCATGAAGAAATGTGTGAGAATTGTCAATAATAGTTTTGAAAAGAGTCAAAGAAAAAGAAATAACTTTATCATTACTATTACTATTAACTTTATATTTATTTCTAAAAACCTATGGCCCTCAAACATTATGGTTTGATGTACACGGAGACAGTTAAAGTAGTAGAACAGAGTAAGGAGTTCAGAAATGGATTCAAGTTTTAATAAATTGCAACTTATTAAATGATCCCAGTGACTTTTTAATTTAGTGATAAAGGTCTGTTTTATTAAATAAATGACTCTGGCACTTGGAAGATGGATATATAAACATTACATCTAAATATTACCAGATTGATTAAAAATATGGGTCAAAAATTAAAATAGTGAAATACTAAAATAGAATTTTAAATATGCTTTAAATAAGAGATAGCTTAATACTCAGAATACAAAAAAGAATTTGGCTATGTAGCAAGTTAATAATGCTGATTTTATAATTGAAAATATTGGCAAATAATTTATTTGGAGAAAATACTTGCAAATGCATTTAGCAAGTAAATGGTAAACATCCTCAATTTATAGACACTACACTTTGATAAGAAAAAGACAACAGGGCTCCCAAATGGGCAACGTACTTAAGCAATTAATTGCAAGTGCCCGATAATGTTAGGAAAAGATGCTTTGCAGCATCAGTGGGGAGAAATACACTAAAATGCCCTTGCCCAACATCATATTGCCTGAGATCGTAAAGATTAGTAACATACAGTGATAGTGGGAATATAGAGGAATGTGTAGCTTTACATATTTTTCTGGGGAGTGTGAATTGCTAAGGCTCTCATCTGGCAGCATTTATTACAATGGTTTCCTTATCTACAAGTGACTTTAAGCCAACGAGAAGGAGCAGTTTAACCATCCACTTTGATTCATCCTTCAGAGACCTTTCTTTTGGTTCAAGGACAAGAAACCTATTGGCCCTCTTTCTCATTATATACCTCATTGCTTTAAAGGGAATCAGTTAATCATTCTGGTTGGTCCCTCTGACTCTCAACTCCAGACCCCCAAATATTTCTTCTTGAACATCGAGGCATTTGTTATTTATTACAATAGCCATGACCCCTAAGATATCAGTAAACTTTTTATCAGAGACAGAGATTATTCCTATGCTGGGCATCTGACATAAATGTATTTCTTCTTGGCCGTCAGAAACACAGTTACCCCGTGACAGCCACAGCCACTGATTGCAGTGTGGCTTTATGTGAGTTTTCTCTTATATCACTATGGCAGCCTACCACCAGGACATCCTTCTGCTGGGCCATCTCTTGCTCTCTACCTTGCTGTAGTTCCTTCTGTGAACTAATCTATCTTCTACACTTCCAGTATAATTTTTCATTTTGTATGTGATGTCAGCCCCGTGTAGATGTTGTCCTACTCTTCCATCTTTGTCAATGAAATTGTAAGGACGACATAGATTCAGGCTGTTGTGATGAGTCCCTTTACTTGCATCCTCCTGTCTTATCTGTGAATCTTCCTTGCTCTTTGCAAGATCTTCTGATATGGCACATAATGAGATACTGGGCATTTTGACTTAAATTTGGAATTGGGATGGGAAGGGCCCAATTCAACCTATTACCAATGTATTAGACACCAAATTCTTATGGTTTACAAATTATCACTTGGTGTTCACAGGTAACCCAGGGAACAGTTGAAAGAGAAATCAAAGGAAAGGAACCAACTGAGATAAAGCCAGAGAGGCCCTTGGAAGGGCTTTTAGGTAATGGAATCTGAGAGTAGATTGAAAATGTGCCCTGCACTGAGTTTGAGGGCTATACCTGTGTTCCTTATTCTATTGGGATTAGAAAGAGCAATAGAAAATGGAGGCCCTGGATTTGTAGACACCAGAGGACTGCTTATTGCACTCAGCAAAGTTTACCAGGGGCTCATTCTAAATAGATGGATGAGAGAGACAAAAGCCAGGCTGGTGGGGAGAAGAGAGGAGATTAAAATCAAGGGGACATGGCAAGAACCATTTAAACGGCTATGGACAACATCTCTATTAAATCATCATTATAGAGTATGAGGATTAATGAAAGCCAGTCACCAATTTCAAAAGTGAGCAGAAGCCATCATCCATGGTGATAAGCAAGTGGAAGAAGGTCAGATGTTAGTAACAGAAAAATTATTGGATTGAGTTGAGAAAAGTCAGATGAGTCACGTTAGGTAGACTGAGGGCTTAAACCAAAAATAAAATTCAACTTTAGAAATAAAGTTACAGAAATAATGTTGCCATTTTCAGCTCAATTATTTTCTCTTTTTAACTAATTTTTATTGAGTAGTTATTCAATGCTTGATGCTTATGGTGACTGAAAAATTCAATAGTTCTTTGAACCAGTACTTGCTCCCATAACTTTAGCAGATATTGTTATCCATCATATACATCCTTTCTCTATTAGCCCAGAGATAGGAATAGGTTTGTCTCATTTTTTAACATAGCGATTCAAGGAAATCTTTATTAGAAAAGGGATGGAAGTGAAAACTAATTGGCTCATCCATGTAACAAAAGAATGAAATTGAGCAGTGTATACTCATCCAGACTTTCCGTTGCTCAAAGTTAGGGATGATTGAGGTAAAATTCAAGAATTTAGTCTCCTTGTAACATCATTTAAAAACTTTAATAAGATTGCCCATCTATTTGTTGTCTAAATTCTTTGAGAGATTAATTTGTTTGATTTATACATTGCCATCTACTTAAATGCAAATTCCAAAAGAGAGGGAAAGTCACACTAAACTACTGTTTTTCTTCATAGCAGAGTGTCAAGTAATTCATCTCACTGTGTTCCTATATGATACATTCTCCAAAAAAACCGAAATTCTTTTCATATTGAACATTATAAAGCAAAGCTTCTTACAAATTCTTTCCATTCATTTTTTTTTTTTTACTCTACACCAGTGGCCGTAGGAACCATTTCTGATTACATGAAAAAAATATTTTTTATTCTGATAAAAACTGATAGAGAGATAGGACATGGAACTAGAGGCAACTCTAGAGAGAAGGGTGCACAGGCAAGCACCCTCAGGAAGAGTCAGGTGATGAATAGACTTTGAGCATACAAAGGAGAGGCGGAATAGAGACCAAAGCATGTGTAGAGGCATGGATCAAGCTTACTAATTAATAGTCAGTTAGTTGATCGATGTCAGTTGTTGCAAATCTAATGACTCCAGAGCCCCGGATATCCAGCTGTAGGAAGAAATTTTTTTTTTAGAAAGGAAAATTTATTTTTTTATTATTTTTAAGAGAATATTGTGTGATCATGGAACAGACTCTTCAATGGGAAGCTTCTAGTTTTATAGGAAGGTCTCACACATTCAACTGCACAAAATTCTAACAGATTTAAATAGAAGAGATTTCTTTTGAATCCATAAACATCCCTGCACAAATATAGTTTTCTATAGAGATGTGTATAAAATTTTCAGAAAATTCAGTAAAAAACTACACTGTATTATAAATAGATGGAAATATCGGAGGTTTTAAATAAATATGGAAAGAGTAAAGGAAATGTAATTTTCTGGAATGAAGAGATATTATGGGGTGATTCAACAATGATAGCACAGGACCAACACATGGGTCCAATGATGGCATAAAAGAGACCACAGTTGGAAAGCTACAGGGTGAAGCTACAAAGATAAAAGTCTTTTTCTACTAAAGACTTGCCTCAGGTACTGCTGCTGCTGCTGCTGCTGCTGCTGCTGTGTGTGTGTGTGTGTGTGTGTGTGTGTGTGTGTGTGTGTGTGTGTGTGTGTGTCTATGCACATACACACAGAAGTACGTAAACACACCCACAGTTTGCAGTCAGTGTCTACAGATGTTGTTGATTTTTGCAGTAGACAGCCTATCTATTTCAAACTTAACCCTGTGTACCAGTTTCTGTAAGCCCCGTTTCATGTCTTTGTTTCTTAAACTGTAGATAAATGGGTTCAACATTGATGTCAGTACAGTGTAGATGATTGTTGCTATTCGGTCTTTGACAGTGTAGCTGGACAAGGGCCGGACATAGACATAGCTAATGCTCCCGTAGAACAGAGTCACCACAGTGAGATGGGAACTGCAGGTGGAGAAGGCTTTGCATTTTCCAGCCGCTGAGGGAATTTTGAGGACAGCAATGAAGATCCTTAGGTAAGAGATGATGATGCAGGCAAACGGGGCCATTACAAAGGCCAGCCCTTCCGTCATGGCCACGACTTCATTGACAGAGGTAGAAGAACAAGCCAATTTCAGAACAGGGTTTACATCACAAAAAAAGTGATGGATAACATTTGATGCGCAAAAGGTGAGTCTATTCACCAGGAGGACATATAGGAGGGAGTGGAGGGAGGAGGAAGCTATGGAGAAGGTCACTAGCAACATACAGCGTCTGGGCTTCATAACAGTGACATAGTGGAAAGGGTTACAAATGGCTACATAGCGGTCAATGGCCATAGCTGCCAGGAGATAACTGTCCACATTTCCAAAAATCAGGAAGAAATACATCTGTGCCAGACATTCAGCATAGGAAATGGTTTTTGTCTCTGATAAGAAGTTCGCTAACATCTTGGGGACTATGACTGTTGTGTAGCAAATATCAGCCAAGGACAAGGTTCTTAGAAAGAAATACATGGGGTTTTTGAGTTGAGGATCAAAGCAGATAGCCAAGATGATGAGCAGATTTCCCATAAATGTGACCAGATACACGAAAAGAAAGAGAGCAAACAGTGGCTTCTGGTCCTCAGGGTGAGAGGAGAATCCTAAGAGAATGAATTCAGAAAGTGCTGTCAGGTTGTACATTTCTGTGGAATTGAATGCACTCAGAGGATAAACTGCATTGTCACTTAATAGTTCTTATGTCATCTGAGACATGCATCTTTTCATCTTGTTCTTACACTGAGTGGTTATTAATAGATCATTAATTCCAAAGTTATTCTTCCTGAATATGGAAAAATCAGAGTCAAAAGTGTGTCTTAAATTGTTTTAAAATCTTTGAGATAGAGATCTAGAGAAACACATCAATCGGAAGGAGGGGCTTAAGGGAGAGCCACTAGGATGAAAAGCTTGTTTTTCCTTTTCTCTTTCGTACTCTGGGCTGGTAATCACAAGAACCACAGATGCAGTCTGTGAATCAGGTTCAGGCCAGCTTCTGATTAAGGATTATCAATGCCTAACTGACATCTATGGAATTATAAGGGAGCCATCTCATGGAGCTTGTGGTTGATGAATCACCATCCTTTTACATCAAGATGCTTCTTTTCACATCATGCACAATGGAAGCAAGAAAATCATTATAATTGAGCGCCATCAATAGAGTATTATTTAAAGAACATATACATATTTACAATGGAATATTACTCTGCTATCAGTTGAAATACTGTCATTTTGTAATTACATGGATAGGACTTGAACATATCATGCTAAGTGAAATAAGGCAGACATAAAAAGTTTAGAATCATATATGATTTCAGTTACTTGTGGGATATAAAACTGAAAGTAAAACAAGACAAGACAAACAAAAATGCATAGACACACATAGCAGTTAGTGGTTACCAGAAGGAAAGTGGGCAGAAGTGTAGATAAGAATCAAGGGTCAAATATATGATGATGGAAGGAAAGTTGACTATGGGTGGTGAACACACAATTAATATACATATGATATATTATTGAATAATACACTTGAATACTATATAATTTTATCAACCAATGTAACCCCAAAATTAAGCTTAAAAAGAATGAAATTCAATGTAAATAGTTATCGGGATAAATATGGAAGAAGAAAAAGTGAGAGGGAGAGAATGAATTTGCATGACAAAATTTTTTTCCAAATTTCCCTGCTCTTTGGCTGGTAATGTATGCCCTGAGGGTAGCTTACGGTGACTGAGAAGTGAACTGGGATATAGGATGATTCCACTTCAGAGTAGAGATGCAAAAATTCAACATTTAACATGAACATAAGTTAGTTCTCTTATGTAGTATCCAGTGAGGATGAATTATGTCTCTGAGATCAGATATTTCCGTCTTCTCACCAGGCATTCTCAAAGTTGATTTCTTACCTGGTGAGGACATTGAGGTCTTGCCTCATGTATTCATTCCACTCTCCTCATTTATACTCCATGGAATAATGAGTCAAAATAAAGACAACACCCTGCCATGTGACAGCATCCAGAAAAGATATCTGATGAAAATTTTCTAATGCTTTTGGAATATGAATGTTTCGTTTCTTGGATTCTGATCTTCCTTCACAAGGTATAGATACATCCCCTGCTTCTCACATGGGAGTATCTTCTGAGACTGTGTCATAAGTCCCTGCTGTTTGGAAGGGAGAGAAAGTAAGAAAATAAAGATTCATTAATTTAGTGAAGGTTTGTCTCCAAGGATGCAGAGGACTTACAGTGTTCTTCTTCCCCAAGTGACCCCACATTTCTATCCTTGACCTTCTGGGTATAGT
The DNA here is from genome assembly GCA_030015415.1 of Cynopterus sphinx. Lineage (NCBI taxonomy): Eukaryota > Metazoa > Chordata > Mammalia > Chiroptera > Pteropodidae > Cynopterus > Cynopterus sphinx. The sequence goes on along the minus strand of CM057385.1, from coordinate 121,669,743 downwards.
GCAACACTGTTTAGCCTGGCGTAGATGTTGGTGACGGACAGAAATCTCATTTCCTATCTCTGGCTCTTCCAACCTTTCTGAGGATTTACCTTGGAGGTGTCACCCCAAAATAGTACCGAGGACAAAGTACCAGGTTAGACACCTAGGTCCAGTTTCTCCCTTGGACGTATAAAGCTTTGAGCAATTCTTCTCCTTGGCAACTTCATTTCTCTGAATGACAACTACTCAGAATACACCAACATTGGGTACCTTCTGCTTCAACCTGCAACTTTATAAATGAATGCTAGTTTATCTTTTAGTCTGTAAAAAAATGATGTCGTAACCTTTGATCAAATCATAGGCCAATACCAAAGTTTGCAGCTCAGATATATAATTACCATCCATTGCTATTACAACTAGGGAAAGCCACCAGCTTTGAGTCTTTTCTTTTTCTTATTCATGAAAGAACACAGAATCCATATATCAGAGTTCCAACATATCCTGCCAAATACATGTTGCCTGTTTCCTGTCTCTTGTTGATATGCGATCACATCTTAGAATTTCAACCCATGCACTGTCTCATATTCCTCCCTTCATCTGTGTCTCCAGGCTCAAATGCAGCCTCTTACACAAAGCATTTTTAATGACTGAGTGAAATGTAGTATCTGGATTCTCTGCTCCCCTATTATATGAATTGACATTAAATGCAAATTTCATTCATTGCCACATTATTTTTCACACAAAGGAAGGCAACTAACATTCTGTACTCAGAGATTTATCAGTTTTTTACATGTAAACCACATAAGAACCATATAATATATATACTTACTGTCTCAATTTTGTAGTGACTTGGGAAAATAAGGAAACTGAAAAAACATAACCTGAACCAGAGGCTGTTTGAAATCAAAGCATGTAGTTGAACTAATTAATACACTAAGAGATATCTCTGTTTGGTTTGGACAAAGCTAAATTTTTATGTTAAGGAACAGCTTTCAATTGACTAATGGAACCAAAATTTTGCCTTACTGTTGTCTTTTGCAGATTAAACTTGAAAGGTAATATTTTTAGCATCAGGACTACTTTTTTTTGCTGCAATGATTCAGATCCAGGCCTGATTCCAGACACTAGGCTCTGTATTTTCTGTGATCCAGCTACCATATTTTATTGATTCAATGACTCGTATATTGACACATTTTAACATCCCTTATATTGGGATGCGTGTAAATCTATGGCATGTCACAAACAATCAGCAGCAGGCTTTTCTCACTGGTACATTAAAATAATGCATTTTACAATTGATGAAATTTTAGGCTCAATTAAATGCAAGAATTTGGAGTACCTGAAATAGAGAATAGTGGTCAGTTCATTTACGTTTTCCCTAGTCAGTCCATAAATATTTGTTATGTGTTTACCATGAGCTATAGTCTGTTGTTCACTATGAAAAAGACACATCTTTCCCCCCTGTGACTTATAGACTAGGATCCCATAGCAGCTCATACCCAGCCTATAGTGTAGAGGTTGCTTAATGATTATTTATGAAATAGACCTATGCATTGACTATCCTAATGCTTAAGTAATATGTTTTAAAATGTTAGACGACAGTAACTATTATTCCCTTAGTTCTTTGACTACAAAGTTATTTCATCTATTTTTTATTTTGTTAATTTTCATCCTGAAATGTCAATACTTATTTTTGATATAGAAATATATAAAAGTGTAAAACATTCATTTTTATTATCCTATTTATATCAGAGACTTACTAAATAACATCCACCAAATTATTTAGATTTACACTCACTCTGCTAGTCACTGTTTCTCCTGCAAAGTCTAATGTAATTAAAAGGTGTACTTAGTAGGTTTTAATTCTGAAGTAAATATTTTGTTTTTCTAGAGAAGAAAGCAACTACATTGGAGGTAGTAGATTTAACTCTTATCAAATTGATGTGCTTTTATTTAATTATTGTTGTCTTTCAATAGTTCTAAATACTAAAATACTATGCCATGCCAAAAAAGGTAATTGAAAATGAATTAAATACTTAAATGGAAAACCTGGAGAAGAAAACTTAGGCACTAAGCTCCTTGATATCAATTTGGTGATGTTTTTATGATTTGACTCCAGTGGCAAGAGAAGTCAATAGAAATAAACAATGGGGACAACATCAAAGAAAACATCTTCTGCACAGCGATGGAAACCATCAATAAAATGAAAAGGCATTCTAATCAATAGGAAAAGATATTTGCAAGTTATACATCTGGTAAGGGGGTAATATACCTAAAATATAAAGAACTCATACATTTCAAAAAAACAACAACAAAAACCTGAACAATCTGATTAAGAAATGGGCAGAGGATCTAAACAGACATTTTTTCAAAGAAGTCAAACAGTTGGCTGATAGTCACATGAAAAAAAGTTAAACATCACTAAGTATTAGTGAAATGCAAATCAAAACGATAAGGAGATATCAACTGTAACCGTTAGAATGATTATGTTCAAAAAGACAAGAAATAACAAGTCCTGGTATGGATATGAAAGAAGGAAAACCGTCATGCACTGTTGGTGGGATTGTAAATTGGTTCAGCCACTATGGAAAACAGTAAAAATTGTCTTCAAAAAATTAAGAATAGAGCTACCAGTTGTTTCCACCATTTCACTTCAAGGTACTTATCTGAAGAATGTGAAACACTAATTCCAAAAGATATGCATTCTTATGTTCATAGCAGCATTGTTTACAATAGCTAAGATTTGGAAACAACCTAAGTGTCCATTAATAGATGCATGGACAAAGAGATATGATATGGTACATTTACATAATGGAACACTAATCAGCCATATGAAGGTAAAATCTTGCCATTCACAGCAACCTGGATGGATCTTAAGGGTGTTGTGCTAAATGAAATAAGTCAAATAGTGAAGATCAATACCATATGATTTCACTCATATGTGGAATATAAAAATCCTGACAAATTTTAAAAATAGCAACTCATAAATGCAACAGTTTGGTGGTTACCAGAGGAGATGGAGTTTGGGAGAGGTTGAAATGGGGAAAGGGGTCAATTGTATGGTGATAGGTGAAAACTAGATCTTCTGTGGTGACACATTGTGGTTGTACATCTACAACTACATAGGCATAATATTGTACACCAAAAACTCATATAATGTTATAAACCAATATATCCTCAATTTTAAAAAAAGTGAAAGACTGAAAAAAGATATTCAGTGAAAAGAGTAACGAAAAGATAGCTGAAGTGGCTATGCTAATATCAGATAAAACTCACTTTCAGTAAAAAAAAAATTGTTACAAGAAATAAAGACTTTATAGGGTAATAAAAGGGCAAATGTGTCAAAAAGATATAAACACTGGGACAAACTCTTATCTGAGAGGGACCTAAAAAAAGAATGAGAATAAAGTGCGCACAAGTTCTTTGTGATTGTGATTTGATCAGCCATATTAACAAAATAAAATATCAAAGGGAATATATAGAAAGATACTAATCTTAGGCCTCTCTTAGAGAATAAAAAAAAAACCATAAAAATTTTGTTGTAAGTTGATAATCAGCTTTAATCAAAGGGAGATGATGCTTGATATCACAACATGGTCTTGAGTCCCTGCCACCTTTTCCTTCATGGCTGAACACTATGTCTGCTCTGTACCATGAGTATTCCCAGGATTTAAGCACCTTATATGTGTGTGGGAGTACATTGTAATATTATAAAAAAAACAGTTAGTTAGCACAGTATAGCCCCAATGGAGATAGGACACTGAATTAGCTAATTGATTATGTAAAGAAAGGAAATAAGGAGAAAATAATACATTAATCCCATACATACTTATCTTGGTAAACAAGAGTGCACTGTTGGAGAATGACAGTCAAGATAGTGCATTTCGTTGAGGCAGGAAGTTTGCATTAAAAAGAGAAGGACTGGTACTCATGGCCATTCATGCAGCCACTGATTCTGGAGTGCTTCCTCATAGCCAGGCACCATGTTAGGTCATTGGATACAGGGGTCAATTCATCACAGCCCCTTCTCTTCAGGAGCACACAGTCAGATGGAGAGATAGGGCTATAAACAGTGCATGCTACCAAAGTCTGAAAAACTTGAATTCACCTTGCCTGTAATGCCAACAATGTCAGTAGCAGTAGCATTGGAAGCAGCAACAACAGTAATTATCTTTTGAGCCTTTGCTACATGCCAGGCCCTACACTCAGCACTTCATGTATAGAGTGCTCATCTTTACAGGCTCGTTGTCATGAATCATGGACTTGCCCCTAATGCTTCACATTCTCTTTTCTTCTTGCTCCATGGCTTCTCAAGAGCTAGAGTCTCCCCAGCCTCCTCCTCTTCCTCCTGTTCTTGGCTATTTACCTGACCACAATACAGGTGAGTGTGACTCTGGTGCTGCTCATGTCCTGGCACTCCTGGCTCTACTCCCCTGTGTACTTCCTGCTTGGGGATCTCTCCATGAGAGACGCAGGGATGTCTACAGTCGCTCTGCCCAAGTTGCTGGCCAACATAATCTCTCATCACGCAGCCATTTATGCTATTCACTGCTTGGCCCAGTTATTTTTGTTCGATGAATCTGGAGTTACAGATACACTTCATATACCTGTTATGGCTCTGGATCACTCATGGCCTCCTTGACCCTCTGCACTACCAGTCAGTGATGAATTGCCAACTCTGTGGACACCTTCAGGCCTTGAGCTGCTCAGTGTCTTAATACACAAGATGTTTTATTTCTTTTTCCTCTTTACTCATCTGGAGATTGCAAGGATGACGTTAACCTTCTCCACTTCTTCATGACCACTGACCACTTCTTGAGCTTCTTTCTCTGGCATACATTCCTTTGACCAGCTGTATTCTTGGAGGATGGCTTCCTTATGCTAAGCCAATGTGCCTCCACTGTACTATCTTGTGTCCATACTGGAGCCACTATCCTACACTTACATTCGGCTGCTAGTCCCTAAGGTGTGGTCTCTACCCGTGGATCCCACCTCACTATGGCCGGCTTCCTCTGTTGCGTCATCACTTGTGTCTACTCTTAGCCTCACATCTGGACCTCTGAGGGTCAGGGCATTGTCGCTTGTGAGGTACATCACCTTTATACTTTTGGCCTGTTTTTTGTGTACAGCCTATTGCAACGAGGAGGTCAGAGTGCAGGCCTGCTGTCCGCCATGATGGGGGCAGGTGGATTCCTGACTAGCCTGCTCAAGAGCCATATTGATTAGGAGAGGGGAGAAGTGAATAGATCTGAACATGGATGGTTTTGGAGAGGTGACAGTGTGGGATGGGCAGGACAGCTATGGGTGTCTAGATTTGGCTCTGTTGATGCAGTGTTCTAACAGAGCTGTGAACATTCCACATTCAGGCCACACGTTTTAAGGCCTTCCTCGGCAATATATCTCAGGTACCCCATCCTCAAGCCATGTGTCTTTGGTTATCAAAGTGGATACGTCAGTCACCAGGCTTGGGTTTTTCAGTTCCGGAGTTTTGAAAAAATATGAAAATGTTAATGTGAAAATCTGAACTCAAGCAGAAACAGTAAAGTCAATTACAGTTACATTTAATTTGGTGTGCTTGGTTGTGAGAAAAGTGTTGTTTGTATATACAAAAATCAGTGGTAGAGAACAGTTTAGGTAAACGAGGATGGCAATTTCATACCTGTTCCATTCAGCAAATAAATATATGCTAAAAAGTGAGTATAAAATGGGCACCATGATTTTGTTGTTTTGTATGGTAGCCCTAGTTTCCATGGACCTCTCGTAGTGTGTGCACCTTATTCTGAAATGTGTGATTGAGATATAATGCGTGTATAATATTATACGCCCATTATATTTAAATTGTATAATATTTTGCTTTGATACATTTAAATATTGCAATATAGTTACCACTAATTGTTAACTAATGCCTCCATCCATCATGTATTCTCATTTTCTTATGTGGTGGGAAAAATTAAGATCTAGTATTTTAGCAAGTTTGAGATTGATGATACAGTGTCATTGTCTATGATAATTATGCTGTGCATTTCATCTCTAGGACTGACTTATCTATTAGAAGCAGTTTTGTATCCTTAAACCATTTTCCCAATTCCTCCAACCCCCAGGCCCTGGTAACCCCCATTCTACTTTGTTTTTGAGTTCAGCTTTTGTAGATTCCACATATATGTGGTATCATATAGTATTTGTCTTGCTCAATCTGACATATCTCACTGAGCATAATGCCCTCGAGGTCTACCCATGTTGTCACAAATGGAATGGTTTTGGTGTCTGCAGATTTGTGTGTCCCAGACAAAATCCCTCATAGATAACAGGGAACAGGGGGACATGCTAGCTCACCACATGATGGAAATTATGAGAGGGAATTGTTGTGTCCATGGAACGCAAGAAAACTTGGATCCCACTCTAAGATCGTTGCCTCTTTCTATGAGGTTGCTAAGGGATACACTGCCCAAGGAAAAATGACAAAGTAGAAGTCGAGCAAGAATTTGATTATCTGGTCTTTGGGCTCAGAATGCAAATTCAGAGAACTCTGGAGAGCTGACAGAAGATCTAGCAGAAGATTCTTTCTGTTTCTGAACTAGTTATGTTTACCTAGCTTTAAACAAAGCAAGCTCTGGATGAGCCCACCCTAACATATGTTCTTTTGATCAAATCCAAGTCTTCCATCTTATCACATTATGCATTATAAAAGCAACAGATAAGTAACAGTAACAATAGAAGCAATAATTACATAATGCTTACTGTGAGCAAGTACTTCTGGTGTAGCTACTTTATGTATCATCCATTTAAAACTGTCATTTCTATGTCACCCCACACATGAGAATGATTTATATTTTTATCTTTTAAGTTTTCATGAAGAAATGTGTGAGAATTGTTAATAATAGTTTTGAAAAGTAAGAGTCAAAGAAAAAGAAATAACTTTATCATTACTATTACTATTAACTTTATATTTATTTCTAAAAAGCTATGGCCCTCAAACATTATGGTTTGATGTATATGGAGACAGTTAAAGTAGTAGAACAGAGTAAGGAGTTCAGAAATGGACTCAAGTTTTAATAAATTGCAACTTATTAAATGATCCCAGTGACTTTTTAATTCAGTGATAAAGCTCTGTTTTATTAAATAAATGACCCTGGCACTAGGAGGATGGATATATAAACATTACATCTAAATATGATCAGATTGATTAAAAATATGGGTCAAAAATTAAAATAGTGAAATACTACAATAGAATTTTAAATATGCTTTAAATAAGAGGTAGCTTAATACTCAGAATACAAAAAAACAATTTGGCTATGTAGCAAGTTAATAATGCTGATTTTATAATTGAAAATATTGGCAAATATTTATTTGGAGAAAATACTTGCAAAGGCATTTATCAAGCACATGGTTAACATCCTCAATTTATAGACACTACAGTTTGATAAGAAAATGACAACAGGGCTCCCAAATGGGCAAAGTAGTTAAGCAATTAATTGCAAGTGCCCGATAATGTTAGGAAAAGATGCTTTGCAGCATCCATGGGGAGAAATACACTAAAATGCCCTTGCCCAACATCATATTGCCTGAGATCGTAAAGATTAGTAACATACAGTGATAATGGGAATATAGAGGAATGTGTAGCTTTACATATTTTTCTGGGGAGTGTGAATTGCTAAGGCTCTCATCTGGCAGCATTTATTACAATGGTTTCCTTATCTACAAGTGACTTTAAGCCAACGAGAAGGAGCAGTTTAACCATCCACTTTGATTCATCCTTCAGAGACCTTCCTTTTGGTTCAAGGACAAGAAACCTATTGGCCCTCTTTCTCATTATATACCTCATTGCTTTAAAGGGAATCAGTTAATCATTCTGGTTGGTCCCTCTGACTCTCAACTCCAGACCCCCAAATATTTCTTCTAGAACATCGAGGCATTTGTTATTTATTACAATAGCCATGACCCCTAAGATATCAGTAAACTTTTTATCAGAGACAGAGATTATTCCTATGCTGGGCATCTGACATAAATGTATTTCTTCTTGGCCGTCAGAAACACAGTTACCCCGTGACAGCCACAGCCACTGATTGCAGTGTGGCTCTATGTGAGTTTTCTCTTATATCACCATGGCAGCCTACCACCAGGACATCCTTCTGCTGGGCCATCTCTTGCTCTCTACCTTGCTGTAGTTCCTTCTGTGAACTAATTTATCTTCTACACTTCCAGTATAATTTTTCATTTTGTATGTGATGTCAGCCCCGTGTAGGTGTTGTCCTTCTCTTCCATCAATGTCAATGAAATTGTGAGGACGACATAGATTCAGGCTGTTGTGATGAGTCCCTTTACTTGCATCCTCCTGTCTTATCTGTGAATCTTCCTTGCTCTTTGCAAGATCTTCTGATATGGCACATAATGAGATACTGGGCATTTTGACTTAAATTTTGAATTGAGATGGGAAGGGCCCAATTCAACCTATTACCAATGTATTAGATACCAAATTCTTATGCTTTAAGAATTATCACTTGGTGTCCACAGGTAACCCAGGGAACAGTTGAAAGAGAAATCAAAGGAATGGAACCAACTGAGATCATGCCAGAGAGGCCCTTGGAAGGGCTTTTAGGTAATGGAATCTGAGAGTAGATTGAAAGTGTGCCCTGCACTGAGTATGAGGGCTGTACCTGTGTTCCTTATTCTATTGGGATTAGAAAGAGCAATAGAAAATGGAGGCACTGGATTTGTAGACACCAGAGGACTGCTTATTGCACTCAGCAAAGTTTACCAGGGGCTCATTCTAAATAGATGGATGAGAGAGACAAAAGCCAGGCTGGTGGGGATAAGAGAGGAGATTAAAATCAAGGGGACGTGGCAAGAACCATGTAATGGCTAAGGACAACATCTCTATTAAATCATCATTATAGAGTGTAAGCAGTAATGAAAGCCAGTCACCAATTTCAAAAGTGAGCAGAAGCCATCATCCATGGTGATAAACAAGTGGAAGAAGGTCAGATGTTAGTCACTGAAAAATTATTGGATTGAGTTGAGAAAAGTCAGATGAGTCACGTTAGGTAGACTGAGGGCTTAAACCAAAAATAAAATTCAACTTTAGAAATAAAGTTACAGAAATAATGTTGCCCTTTTACAGCTCAATTATTTTCTCTTTTTAACTAATTTTTATTGAGTAGTTACTCAATGCTTGATGCTTATGGTGACTGAAAAATTCAATAGTTCTTTGAACCAGTACTTGCTCCCATAACTTTAGCAGATATTGTTATCCATCACATACATCCTTTCTCTATTAGCCCAGAGATAGGAATAGGTTTGTCTCATTTTTTAACATAGTGATTCAAGGAAATCTTTATTAGAAAAGGGATGGAAGTGAAAACTAATTGGCTCATCCATGTAACAAAAGAATGAAATTGAGCAGTGTATACACACCCAGACTTTCCGTTGCCCAAAGTTAGGGATGATTGAGTTAAAATTCAAGGATTTAGTCTCCTTGTAACATCATTTAAAAACTTTAATAAGATTGCCCATCTATTTGTTGTCTAAATTTTTTGAGAGATTAATTTGTTTGATTTATACATTGCCATCTACTTAAATGCAAATTCCAAAAGAGAGGGAAAGTCACACTAAACTACTGTTTTTCTTCATAGCAGAGTGTCAAGTAATTCATCTGACTGTGTTCCTATATGATTCATTCTCCAAGAAAACCAAAATCCTTTTCATATTGAAAATTATAAAGCAAAGCTTCTTACTAATTCTTTTCATTCATTTTTTTTTTACTCTACTCCAGTGGCCATAGGAAGCATTTCTGATTACATGAAAAAAATATTTTTTATTCTGATAAAAAATGATAGAGAGATAAGACATGGATCTAGAGGCATCTCTAGAGAGAAGGGTGCACAGGCAAGCACCCTCAGGAAGAGTCAGGTGATGAATAGACCTTGAGCATACAAAGGAGAGGCGGAATAGAGACCAAAGCATGTGTAGAGGCATGGATCAGGCTTACTAATTAATAGTCAGTTAGTTGATCGATGTCAGTTGTTGCAAATCTAATGACTTCAGAGCCCAGGATATCCAGCTGTAGGGAGAAATTTTTTGTAAAAAAGGGACATTTATTTTTTTATTATTTTTAAGAGAATATTGTGTGATCATGGAACAGACTCTTCAATGGGAAGCTTCTAGTTTTATAGGAAGGTCTCATACAACTGCACAAATATCTAACAGATTTAAATAGAAGAGATTTCTTTTGAATCCATAAACATCCCTGCACAAATATAGTTTTCTATAGAGATGTGTATAAAATTTTCAGAAAATTCAGTGAAAAACTACACTGTATTATAAATAGATGGAAATATGGGAGGTTTTAAATAAATATGGAAAGAGTAAAGGAAATGTAATTTTCTGGAATGAAGAGATATTATGGGGTGATTCAACAGTGATAGCACAGGACCAACACAAGGGTGCAATGATGGCATAACAGAGACCACAGGTGGAAAACTACAGGGTGAAGCTACAAAGATAAAAGTCTTTTTCTACTAAAGACTTGCCTAGGGGCTGATGCTGTTGCTGCTGCCGCTGCTGCTGCTGCTGTGTGTGTGTGTGTGTGTGTGTGTGTGTGTGTGTGTCTATGCACATACACACAGGAGTACGTAAACACACCGACACTTTGCAGTCAGTGTCTACAGATGTTGTTGATTTTTGTAGTAGACAGCCTATCTATTTCAAACTTAACCCTGTGTACCAGTTTCTGTAAGCCCCGTTTCATGTCTTTGTTTCTTAAACTGTAGATAAATGGGTTCAACATTGATGTCAGTACAGTGTAGATGATTGTTGCTATTCGGTCATTGACAGAGTAGCTGGTTAAGGGCCGGAAATAGACATAACTAATGCTCCCGTAGAACAGAGTCACCACAGTGAGATGGGAACTGCAGGTGGAGAAGGCTTTGCATTTTCCAGCAGCTGAGGGAATTTTGAGGACAGCAATGAAGATCCTTAGGTAAGAGATGATGATGCAGGCAAACGGGGCCATTACAAAGGCCAGCCCTTCCGTCATGGCCACGACTTCATATACCGAGGTAGAAGAACAAGCCAATTTTAGAACAGGGTTTACTTCACAGAAAAAGTGATGGATAACATTTGATGCACAAAAAGTGAGCCGATTCACCAGGAGGACATATAGGAGGGAGTGGAGGGAGGAGGAAGCTATGGAGAAGGTCACTAGCAATGTACAGCGTCTGGGGTTCATAACAGTGACATAGTGGAAAGGGTTACAAATGGCGACATAGCGGTCAATGGCCATAATGCCCAGGAGATAATTGTCTACATTTCCAAAGACCAGGTAGAAATACATCTGTGCCAGACATTCAGCATAGGAAATGGTCTTCGTTTCTGATAAGAAGTTCGCTAACATCTTGGGGACTATGACTGTTGTGTAGCAAATATCAGCCAAGGACAACGTGCTTAGAAAGAAATACATGGGGTTTTGGAGTTGAGGATCAAAGCGGATAGCCAAGATGATGAGCAGATTTCCCATCAAGGTGACCAGATACACGAAAAGAAAGAGAGCAAACAGTGGCTTCTGGTCCTCAGGGTGAGAGGAGAGTCCTAAGAGAATGAATTCAGGAAGTGCTGTCAGGTTGTACATTTCTGTGAATTGAATGCACTCACAGGATAAACTGCATTGTCAATTAATAGTTCTTATGTCATCTGAGACATGCATCTTTTCATCTTGTTCTTACACTGAGTGGTTATTAATAGATCATTTACTCCAAAGTTTTTCTTCCTGAATATGGAAAAATCAGAGTCAATAGTGTGTCTTAACTTGTTTTGAAATCTTCGAGATAGAGATCTAGAGAAACACATCAATAAGAAAGAGGGGCTTAAGGGAGAGCCACTAGGATGAAAAGCTTGTTTTTCCTTTTTCCTTTCGTACTCTGAGCTGGTAATCACAAGAACCACAGATGCAGTCTGTGAATCAGGTTCAGGCCAGCTTCGGATTAAGAATTATCAATGCCTAACTGACATCTATGGAATTATAAGGGAGCCATCTCATGGAGCTTGTGGTTGATGAATCACCATCCTTTTACATCAAGATGCTTCTTTTCACATCATGCACAATGGAAGCAAGAAAATCATTATAATTGAGCGCCATCAATAGAGGATTAGATAAAGAAAATATACATATTTACAATGGAATATTACTCTGCAATTAGTTGAAATACTGTCATTTTGTAATTACATGGATAGGACTTGAACATATCATGCTAAGTGAAATAAGGCAGACATAAAAAGTTTAGAATCATATATGATTTCAGTTACTTGTGGGATATAAAACTGAAAGTAAAACAAGACAAGACAAACAAAAATGCATAGACACACATAGCAGTTAGTGGTTACCAGAAGGAAAGTGGGCAGAAGTGTAGATAAGAATCAAGGGTCAAATATATGATGATGGAAGGAAAGTTGACTATGGGTGGTGAACACACAATTAATATACATATGATATACTATTGAATAATACACTTGAATACTATATAATTTTATCAACCAATGTAACCCCAAAATTAAGCTTAAAAAAATGAAATTCAATGTAAATAGTTATCAGGATAAATATGGAAGAAGAGAAAGTGAGAGGGAGGGAATGAATTTGCATGACAAAATTTTTTTCCAAATTTCCCTGCTCTTTGGCTGGTAATGTATGCCCTGAGGGTAGCTTACGGTGACTGAGAAGTGAACTGGGATAAAGGATGATTCCACTTCAGAGTAGAAATGCAAAAAGTCAACATTTAACATGAACATAAGTTAGTTCTCTTATGTAGTATCCAGTGAGGACGAATTATGTCTCTCAGATCAGATATTTCCATCTTCTCACCAGGCATTCTCAAAGTTGATTTCTTACCTGGTGAGGACATTGAGGTCTTGCCTCATGTATTCATTCCACTCTCCTCATTTATACTCCATGGAATAATGAGTCAAAATAAAGACAACACTTTGCCATGTGACAGCATCCAGAAAAGATACCTGATGAAAATTTTCTAATGCTTTTGGAACATGAATGTTCCGTTTCTTGGATTCTGATCTTCCTTCACAAGGTATAGATACATCCCCTGCTTCTCACATGGGAGTATCTTCTGAGACTGTGTCATAAGTCCCTGCTGTTTGGAAGGGAGAGAAAGTAAGAAAATAAAGATTCATTAACTTAGTGAAGGTTTGTCTCCAAGGATGCAGAGGACTTACAGTGTTCTTCTTCCCCAAGTGACCCCACATTTCTATCCTTGACCTTCTGGGTATAGTGCAACACTGTTTAGCCTGGCGTAGATGTTGGTGACGGACAGAAATTTCATTTCCTATCTCTGGCTCTTCCAACCTTTCTGAGGATTTACCTTGGAGGTGTCACCCCAAAATAGTACCGAGGACAAAGTACCAGGTTAGACACCTAGGTCCAGTTTCTCCCTTGGACGTATAAAGCTTTGAGCAATTCTTCTCCTTGGCGACTACATTTCTCTGAATGACAACTACTCAGAATACACCAACATTGGGTACCTTCTGCTCCAACCTGCAACTTTAGATATGAATGCTAGTTTATCATTTAGTCTCTAAAAAAATGATGTCGTAACCTTTGATCAAATCATAGGCCAATACCAAAGTTTGCTGCTCAGATATATAATTACCATCCATTGCTATTACAACTAGGGAAAGCCACCAGCTTTGAGTCTTTTCTTTTTCTTATTCATGAAAGAACACAGAATCCATATATCAGAGTTCCAACATACCCTACCAAATACATATTGCCTGTTTCCTGTCTCTTGTTGATATGCGATCACATCTTAGAATTTCAACCCATGCACTGTCTCATATTCCTCCCTTCATCTGTGTCTCCAGGCTCAAATGCAGCCTCTTACACAAAGCATTTTTGATGACTGAGTGAAATGAAGTATCTGGATTCTCTGCTCCCCTATTATATGAATTGACATTAAATGCAAATTTCATTCATTGCCACATTATTTTTCACACAAAGGAAGGTAACTAACATGTATGTACTCAGAGATTTATCAGTTTTTTACATGTAAACTACATAAGAACCTTGTAATATGTATACTTACTGTCTCAATTTTGTAGTGACTTGGGAAAATAAGGAAACTGAAAAAACATAACCTGAACCAGAGGCTGTTTGAAATCAAAGCATGTAGTTGAACTAATTAATACACTAAGAGATATCTCTGTTTGGTTTGGACAAATTTAAATTTTTATGTTAAGGAACAGCTTTCAGATGACTAATGGAGCCAAAATTTTGCCTTACTGTTTTCTTTTCCAGATTAAACTTGAAAGCTAAATACTTTTAGCATCAGGACTACTTTTTTTTGGTGCAATGATTCAGATCCAGGCCTCATTCCAGACACTATGCTCTGTATTTTCTGTGATCCAGCTACCATATTTTTTTGATTCAATGACTTGTATTTTGACACATTTTAACATCCCTTATATTGGGATGCGTGTAAATCTATGACATGTCACAAATAATCAGCATCAGTTTTTCCTCACTGGTACATTAAAATAATTTATCTTACAATTGATGAAATTTTAGACTAAGTTAAATACAAGAATTTGGAGTACCTGTAATAAAGAATAGTAGCCAGTTCATCTACATTTGCCCCAGTCGGTCCATAAATATTTGTTATGTGTTTACCATGAGCTATAGTCTGTTTTTCACTATGGAAAAGACACATCATGTTCCCCCCTGTGACTTACAGACTAGGATCCCATAGAACCTCATAGCCAGCCTATAGTGTAGATGTTGCTTAATAAATGTTTGTGAAGTTGACCTATATATTGACTAAGTTAACTGCCTAAGTAATATAGGCTTTAAAATGTTAGAGGACAGTAACTATTATTCCCTGAGTTCTTTAGCTATAAAGCTATTTCATCTATTTTTTATTTTGTTAATTTCCATCTGGAAGTGTCAATACTTATTTTTGATATACAAATATATAAAAATGTAAACATTCATTTTTTTATCATTCTGTTTGTATGGTAGAGTTTCTAAATAACAACCATCGTATAATTTAAATTTGCACTCATTCTGCTAGTCACTGTTTCTCTGTGAAGTCTAATCTAATTAAAATGTGTAATTAATAGCTTTAATTCTAAAAAAATTTTTTCTTTTTCAGGGGAGAAACCAACTACAGTGGAGGTAGTTGAATTAACTCTTATCAAAGTGATGTGCTTTTATTATTGTTGTCATTGAATAGTACTCAAAATGATGCCATGCCAAAACAGTTACCTGAAAATACTTGAATGTAAAACATGAAACCATAAAATACATAGAAGACAACTTAGGCACTAAACTTTTTGACATTGATTTAGTGATGTTTTTATGATTTGACTCCAATGGCAAGAGAAGCAAAACAGAAATACACAAGAGGGACAACATCAAAGTAAACATCTACACAGCAAAGGCAACAAAATGAAAAGGCATCCTAACCAATAGGAAAATATATTTTCAAGTTATTCATCTGGTAAGGGGGTAATACGCACAAAATAAAAAGAACTCATACATTTCAACAACGACAACAACAACAAGAACAAAAACAACAACAGCAACAACAACAAAAACATGAACAGTTGGATTAAGAAACTGGCAGAGGATCTGAACAGACATTTTACCAAAGAAGTCAAACAGTTGGCCGACATGCACATGAAACGATGGTGAACATCACTAATTATTAGGGAAATGCAAATCAAAACCACAAGGAGATATCAACTGATACCTGTTAGAATGATTATGATCAAAAAGACAAGGAATAACAAGTCCTGGTGTGGATGTAAAAGAAAGATAACCCTCATTTACTGTTGGTGAGATTGTAAATTTTTGCAGCCACTTTGGAAAACAGTAAGAAGATTCCTCAAAAAATTAAGAATAGAGCTACCAGGTGATTCAACAATTTCACTTCTAGGTTCTTATCTGAAGAATGTGAAACAGTAATTGCAAATGATATACATTCTTATGTTCATAGCAGCATTGTTTACAATAGCTAAGATTTGGAAATAACCTAAGTGTCCTTTGATGGATGAATGAACAAATAGATATGGTACATGTACATAATGGAACACTACTCAGGCATATAAAGATGAAATGTTGCCATTCTCGGTAACATGGATGGAACTTAAGGGTGTTGTGCCAAATGAAATAAGTTGAATAGAGAAGATAAATATCTTATGGTTTCACTCATATGTGGAATATAAAATTCCTGACATATTTAAAAAATAGCAACTCGTAGATACAACAGATTGGTGGTTACCCGAGTGAAGGGGGCTTGTGAATGGGAAAAGAGGGTCAATTGTATTGTGATAGGTGGAAACTAGACCTTCTGTGGTGACACATTGTGGTTGTGCACCTACAACTACATAGCCATAATACTGTACCCTGAAACTTATATAATGTTATAAACCAATGTATCCTCAATTTAAAAATATAGTAAAAGACTGGAAAAAATATTCAATGAAAAGAGTAAGGAAAAGATAGGTGAGGTGGTTATGCTAATATCAGATAAAACATACTTTAAGTTAAAAAAATGTTACAAGAAATAAAGACATTACAGGATAATAAAAGGGTAATTGTCTCAAAAAGATATAAACACTGGGACAAACTCTTATCTGTGAGGGTCCTAAAGGAAGAATAAGAAAAAAGTGCACAAAAATTCTTCATGATTACAATTTGATCAGTCATATTAAGCCAAAATAAAATAAAATAAGAAAAAATATGAAAACATACTAAACTAAGGCTCCTCTTTGAGAATGAAAAAATAACATCAGAAAAATTGTCTGTAAGTTGATAATCAGCTTTAATTAAAGGGACATTAAGGAGCTTTTCATTTTAACCCCAAAGAACTTTTTTTCAGACATTGTTCTGCAAAATATCTTAGCCTATGATTAAATACACACACACACACACACACACACACACACACACACACACGCACGCACGCATACACACACACTACAACAAAGGTCTTTGCTGACCACGTAATCATATTGGAATAAAGGTCTCACTGTAAATTAAACTTAAATATGCTTATCATAAAGCCAGGTTTGCTTTGTCACATTTTCCTTCCAGTTAAGGTTAATAGTAAGACATTCTTGCTCTCAAATTGTTTTTCTGTTACCTAGGTGAAAATCAGTTTTCTATAATAGTAGAAAGCCGTAGAACATGCCTAGAAGGGCAATGACTGTAAAGTGCATTTTTTGTTCCTTGTTGGTTGTATAACTAAACCCAGATGAAATCTTTACTTTTCTGGGTCTTTTTTTTTTCTCCAAAAAGTGTCAACGAGGCTATGTAAAATTATTAATTAGGTTTAAATACATAAATCAGCCTCTGGAATGTGATACAGTTCTTGCTGGCTGATGTCACAACATGGGCTTGAGTCTGTGCCACTCCTTCTTTCATGACTGAGTACTACGTCTGCTCTGTACTGTGTATATTCCCGGGATTGAAGCACCACATATGTTTGTGAGAGTACATTGTATTATTATTAAAAATAAAACATTAATAATAGCTCCATTCCAGGTTAGAGATGTTTAGTTAGCCCAGTATGGAGATAGGAGACTGGATTAGCTAACTAATTGTGAGAACAAAGAAAATGAGGAGAAAATAATACATTAATTACATACGTATTTACTCTTGGTAAACAAGAGTGCTGTGTTGGAGAATGACAGTCAAGACAGGGTATTTCCATTGGGACAGGACGTTTGTGTTAATGGGAGAAGGACTGCTACTCACTGGCCATTTATCCAGTCACTGATTCTGGACTGCCTGCTCTCTGGCAGGCACCATGTTAGGTCATTGGATACAGGGGTGATTTTATCAGAGATCCTTCCCCTCAGGAGCGCACAGTCTGATGGAGGGATAGGGCTACAAACAGTGCATGCTACCGACATCTGAAAAAGTTGAATTCACCTTGCCCGCAATGCCTACAATGACAGTAGCAGTAGCATTGGGAGCAGCAACAGCAGTAATTATCTTTTGAGCCTTTGCTATATGCCAGGCCATACACTCAGGACTTCATGTATAGAGCGCTCAGCTTTATAGGCTTGTTGTCACGCATCATGAATTTGCCCCTAATGCTTCACATCCTTTAGTCTTCTTGTTCCATGGCTTTTTAAGAGCTAGAGTCTCCCCAGCCTCCTCCTCCTCCTGTTCTTGGCTATTTACCTGACCACTATACTGTTGAAAGGGACTCTGGTGCTGCTCATGTCCTGGCACTCCTGGCTCTACTCCCCTGTGTGCTTCCTGCTTGGGGATCTCTCCGTGAGAGACACAGGGATGTCTACAGTTGCTCTGCCCAAGTTGCTGGCCCACAAAATTTCTCGTCACCCAGCCATTCCTGCTGTCTGGTGCATGGCCCAGTTATTTTTCTTCGATGCATCTGGAGTTACAGATACACTTCATATACCTGTTATGGCTCTGGATCTCTTCACGGCCTCCTTGACCCTCTTGCACTAGCAGTCAGTGATGAATTGCCAACTCTGTGGACACCTTCAGGCCTTGAGCTGCTCATTGTCCTTAATACACAAAACGTTTCATTTCTTTTTCCTCTTTACTCATCCGGAGATTGCAAGGGTGACGTTAACCTTCTCCACTTCTTCATGAGCAATTGACCACTTCTTGAGCTTCTTTCTCTGGCATACATTCTTTTGAGCCAGCTATATTCTTGGAGGATGGCTTTCTTCTGCTAAGCCACTGTGCCTTCCTTGTACTATCCCGTGTCCATACGGGGGCCACTATCCTACATTTGCCTTTGGCTGCTGGTCCCTGCTGTGTGGTCTCTATCCGTGGAACCCGGCTCACTATGGCCAGCTTCCTCTGTGGTGTCATCACTTGTGTCTACTCTTAGCCTCACGTCTGGACTTCTGAGGGTCAGGGCATTGTCGCTTGTGAGGTACATCACCTTTACACTTTTGGCCAGTTTTTTGTGTACAGCCTCTTGGAACGAGGAGGTCAGAGTGCAGCCTGCTATCTGCCATGATGGGGGCAGCTGGACTCCTGACTAGCCTGCTCAAGAGCCATATTGATTAGGAGAGGGGAGAAGTGAATAGATCTGAACATGGATGGTTTTGGAGAGGTGACAATGTGGGATGGGCAGGACAACTTATGGAAGTCTAGATTTGGCTCTGTTGATGCAGTGTTCTGACAGAGCTGTGAACATTCCACATTCAGGCCACACGTGCTACGGGCTTCCTCGGCAGTATATCTCTGGGACCCCATCCTCAAGCCATGTGTCTTTGGTTATCAAAGTGGATACGTCAGTCACCAGGCTTGGGTTTTTCAGTTCCAGAGCTTTGAAAAAATATGAAAATGTTAATGTGAAAATCTGAACTCAAGCAGAAACAGTAAAGTCAATTACAGTTACATTTCATTTGGCATCTTGTTCTGAAATGTGTGATTGAGATATAATGGGCATATAATATTGTATAAATTTAAGTTGTATAATATTTTGCTTTCATGCATTTAAATATTGCAATATAGTTACCACTTAATTGTTAACTAATACCTCCATCCCATCATGTATTAACATTTTCTTATATGGTGGAAAAAATTAAGATGTAGTCTTTCAGCAAGTTTGAAATTGATGATACAGTGTCTTTGTCTATTAATACTATGCTGTGCATTAGATCTCTAGGACTGACTTATCTACTAGGAGCAGTTTTGTACTCTTAAACCATTTTCCAAATTCCTCCAACCCCAGGCCCTGGTAACCCCCATTCCACTTGTTTTTGAGTTTAGTTTTTGTAGAGTCCATATATATGTGATATCGTATGGTATTTGTCTTGCTTGGTCTGACATATCACACTCAGCATAATGCCCTCGAGATCTACCCATGCTGTCAGAAATGGAATGGTTTTGGTGTCTGCATATTTGGGTGTCCCAGAAACAATTCTTCACAGATAACAGTAAACAGTAGGACATGCTATCTCACCACATGATGGAAATTATGAGAGGGCATTGTTATGTCCATGGAACGCAAGAAAACTTGGATCCTACTCTAAGATCGTTGCCTCTTTCTATGAGGTTGCTAAGGGATACACTGCCCAAGGCAAAATGACAAAGTAGAAGCAGAGCAAGAATTTATGATTATCTGGACTTTGGGCTCAGAATGCAAATTCAGAGAACTCTGGAGAGAGATAACAGAAGAGCTAACAGAAGATTCTTTCAGTTTCTAAACTAGATATGTTTACTTAGCTTTAAACAAAGCAAGCTCTGGATGAGGCCACTCAACGTATGTTCTTATGATGATATCCAAGTCTTCCATCTTATCACATTATGCATTATGAAAGCAACATATATGTAACAGTAACAACAGAAACAATACTTGCTGAATGCTTACTGTGAGCAAGTACTTCTGGTGTAGCTACTTTATGCACCATCCATTTAATCCTGTAATTTCTATGTCGCCCCACACATGAGAATGATTGATATTTTTGTCTTTAAAGTTTTCATGAAGAAATGTGTGAGAATTGTCAATAATCATTTTGAAAAGTAAGAGTCAAAGAAAAATAACTTTATCATTATTATTACTATTATCTTAGTTTTATTTCTAAAAAGCTGTGGCCTCAAACATTATGGTTTGACATAAAAAGAGACAGTTAAAATAGTAGAACAGAGTAAGGAGTCCAGAAATAGATTCAAGTTCCAATAAATTGCAACTTATTATATGATCCTGGTGACTTATTAATTCAGTGAGAGAAAATACTTGCAAATGCATTTAGCAAGCACATGGTTAACATCCTCAATTTACAGAACCTACAATTTAGTTAGAAAATACCAACAGGGCTCCCAAATGGGCAAAGTACTTAAGCAATGAATTGCAAGTGCCCAATAATGTTTGCCAAAATGCTTTGCACATCAGTAGGGAGAAATACGCTAAAATGCTCTTGCCCAACATCATATTGCCTGAGATCATAAAGATTAGTATCATACAGTGATGGTGTAGATTTAGAGGAATGTGTAGCATTATATGTTTTCCTGAGGAGTGTGAATTGCTAAGACTCTCATCTGGCAGCATTTATTAAAGTGATTTCCTTATGTACAAGTGAATTTAAGCCAAAGGGAAGGAGCAGTTTAACCATCCACTTTGACTTCATCTTTTAGAGACCTTCTTTTTGGTTTAAGAACCAGAAAACTTTTTGCCCTCTTTCTCATTATATACCTCTTTGCTTTAATGGGAATCGATTAATTCTTCTGGCTGTTCCCTCTGACTCTCAATTCCAGACCCCCAAATATTTCTTATTGAACATCAAAGCATTTATTATTTATTACAATAGCCATGACCACTAACATATCAGTAAACTTTTTATCAGAGACAGAGATTATTCCTATGCTGGGCATCTGACACAGATGTATTTCTTCTTGGCTGTCAGAAACACAGTTACCCCGTGACAACTATAGCCATTGATTGCAGTGTGGCTATATGTGAGATTTCCCTTATATCACCTTGGTAGCCTACCAGCAGGACATCCTTCTGCTGGTCCTTCTCTTGCTCTCTACCATTCTGCAGTTTCTTCTGATGAACTAATTAATCTTCTGCACTTCAAGTATAATTTTTTATATTTCATGTGATGTCAGCTCTGTGTGGACATTGTCCTACTCTTCTACCTTAGTCAATGAAATTGTGGGGACGACATAGACTCAGGTTGTTGTGATGACTTCCTTTACTTGCATCATCCTGTCTTATTGGTGAATCTTTCTTGCTCTTTTCAAGATCTTTGGAGAAGTCACATACCGAGATACAGGGTGTTTCGACTTAAATTTTGAATTGGGATGGGGAAAGGCCCATTAAATCTATTACCAATGTATTAGACACCAAATTCTTACCTTTTAAGAATCATCACTTGGTATCCACAGGTAACCCAGGGAAACAGTTGAAAGAGAAGCCAAAGGAAAGGAACCAACATAGATAATGCCAGAGAGGCCCTTGGAAGGGCTTTTAAGTCATTGAATCTGTGAGTATACTGGATGTGTGCCCTGTGCTGAGTATGAGGGCTGTACTGCTGCTCCTTATTCTATGAGGATTAGAAATAGACACAGAATATAGTGGCATTGGATTTGTAGACACCAGATGACTGCTTATTGTACTCATCATTTTCCTGGAGGTAATTCAAATATTACCAAGGGCTAAGAGTGGCTCCTTCTAAATAGATGGATGAGAGAGTCAAAAGCCAGGTTGGTGTGGACAAGAGAGGAGATTAACATCAAGAGGACATGGCAAGAACCACTTTGTGATGGCTAAGGAGAACACCTCTATTAAATCATCATTATAGATTATGAGGAGTAATGAAAGCCAGTCACCAATTTCAAAAGTGAGCAGGAGCCCTCTTCCATGGTGACAAACAAGTGGAAGAAGGTCAGATGTTAGTCACTGAAAAATTATTAGATTGAGTTGACAAAAGTCTGATGAGTTACAATTAGGTAAACTGAGGGCTTAAAAGCAAAAATAAATTTCAACTTTAGAAATAAAGTTACAGAAATAATGTTGCTCAAATACAGTTCAATTCTTTTTCTCTTTTAAGCTAATTTTTATTGAGTAGTTACTAATACGTGATGTTCATGGTGACTAAAAAATTCAATAGTTCTGTGTACCGGTACTTTGCTCCCATCCTTGTAGCAGATATTGTTATCCATCATATACATCCTTTCTCTTTTAGCCCAGAGATAGGGATTGTTTTTTTTTTTTTATTTTTAACATAGAAATCCAAGGAAATTTTTACTAGAGTAGGGATGAAAATGAAAACTGATTGGCTCATCCATGTAACAAAAGAATGAAATTGAGCAGTGTATACACACCCAGACTTTCTGTTGCCCAAAGTTACTGATGATTGAGGTAAAATTCAAGGATTTAGTCTCCTTGTGACATCATTTAAAAACTTTAATAAGATTGCCCATCTATTTTTTTTGTCTAAATTCTTTGAGAGATTTATTTGTTTGATTTATACATTACCATCTATTAAAATGCAAATTCCAAAAGAGAGGGAAAATTACACTAAACTGCTGTTTTTCGTCATCGAAGAGTGTCAAGTAATTCATCTCACTGTGTTCCTAAATGATTTATTTTTCCAAGAAAACCAAAGTCTCGTTCATATTGAACATTATAAAGCAAAACTTTTTACTAATTCTTTCCATCCATTCTTTTAAACCAATCCACTGGCCATTGTAAGCATTTCTGATTGCATGAAAAAAAAAAACCTTCCTTTATTCTAATAAAAACTGATAGCGAAATAAGACATGGAACTAGAGGTATTTCTAGAGAGAAGGGTACACAGACAAACTTTCGCAGGAGTCAGGTGATGAATGGACTTTGAGCATACAAAGGAGAGGAGGAATAGAGACCAAAGCATGTGTGGAGGCATGGATCTTGCTTACTAATAGTCATTTAGGTGATTGATGTCAGTTGTTGCAAATCAAATGACTCCAGAGACCAATATATCCAGCTGTAGGGAGAATTTTTACTTTTTAAAGACTATAGTATGATTGTGGAACAGACTCTACAATGGGAAGCTTCTAGTGTGATAGGGAGGTCACACACATACAACTGAACAAAAATTCTAACAGTTTTAAATAGAATAGATTAGGTTATGTATTCATAAATGTGCCTGCACAAATATAGTTTTTTATATAGGTGTGTATAAAAGTTTTCTGGAAATTCAGTGAGCAAACAAGGCTGAAATTATAAATAGATGGAAATATGGGAGGTTACAAATATATATGGAAGGAGTAAAGGAAATATGATTTCCTGGAATGGAGAGATATTATGGGGTGATTCTACAATGATAGCATAGGACCAAGACATGGGTCCAATGACGGCATAACAGAGACAGCAGGTGGAAAACTACAGGGTGCAGCTACAAAGAAGAAAGTTCATTGTTCTACCAAAGCTATGCGCCTCAGGTGCTGGTGTGTTTGTGTGTATGTGTGTGTGAATGCGTGTGTGTGTGCACATACACAGAAGTGTATACCTGTGTGTAAACACACTGAAACTTTGCAGTCAGTGTCTACAGATTTTGTTGGTTTTTGTAGTAGACAGCCTATCTATTTCAAACTTAACCCTGTGTACCAGTTTCTGTAAGCCCCGTTTCATGTCTTTGTTTCTTAAACTGTAGATAAATGGGTTCAAGATGGATGTCAATACAGTATAGATGATTGTTGCTATTTGGTCCTTGACAGTGTAGCTGGACAAGGGCCGGAAATAGACATAGCTAATACTCCCGTAGAACAGAGTCACCACAGTGAGATGGGAGCTGCAGGTGGAGAAGGCTTTGCATTTTCCAGCCGCTGAGGGAATGTTGAGGACAGCAATGAAGATCCTTAGGTAAGAGATGATGATGCAGGCAAATGGGGCCATCACAGAGGCCAGCCCCTCTGTCATGGCCATGACTTCATTGACAGAGGTAGAAGAACAAGCCAATTTTAGAACAGGGTTTATATCACAAAAAAAGTGATGGATAACATTTGATGCACAAAAGGTGAGCCGATTCACCAGGAGGACATATAGGAGGGAGTGGAGGCAGGAGAAAGCCATGGAGAAGGCCACTAGCAATGTGCAGCGTCTGGGGTTCATAACAGTGACATAGTGAAAAGGGTTACAAATGGCAACATAGCGGTCAATGGCCATAATGCCCAGGAGATAATTGTCTACATTTCCAAAGACCAGGAAGAAATACATCTGTGCCAGACATTCAGCATAGGAAATGGTCTTCGTCTCTGATAAGAAAATCGCTAACATCTTGGGGGCTACGACTGTTGTGTAGCAAGTATCAGCCAAGGACAAGATGCTCAGGAAGAAATACATGGGGTTTTTGAGTTGAGGATCAAAGCGGATAGCCAAGATGATGAGCAGATTTCCCATCAAGGTGACCAGATACACGAAAAGAAAGAGGACAAAGAGTGGCTTCTGGTCCTCAGGGCGAGAGGAGAGTCCTAGGAGAATGAATTCAGGAAACGTTGTCAGGTTGTACATTTTCGTGGAATTGTATGCACCCCCAAGAAAAACTGCATTGTCAATTAATGGTTCTCATGTCATCTGAGACATGCATCTTTTCATCTTGTTCTTACACTGAGTGGTTATTAATAGATCATTTACTCCAAAGATTTTCTTCCTGAATATGGAAAAATCAGAGTCAATGTGTGTCTTAACTTGTTTTAAAATCTTTGAGATAGAGATCTAGAGAAACACATCAAGAGGAGAGAGATGGTTAAGAAAGAGCCACTAGGATGAAAAGGTTGCTTTATCTTTCTCTTTCGTACTCTGGGCTGATAATCACAAGGACAAGGACCACAGATGCAGTCTGTGAATCAGGTTCAGGCAAGCTTCTGATTAAGAATTAATAGTGCCTAACTGACGTCTAGATAATTTTAAGGTAGCCATCTCATGGAGCCTGTGGTTGATGAATCACCATCTTTTACATCAAGATACTCCTTTCCACATAATTTACAATGGAAGCAATAAAGTCATTATAATTGAATTGCCAAAAATAGAGGATTGGATAAAGAAGATGTGGTACATCTTTACAATAGAATATTACTCTGCCATTTGATGTAATACTGTCATTTATGATAACATGGATAGGTCTTGAGATTTTCATGCTAAGTGAAATAAGGCAGACTTAATAGTTTAGAATCGTATATGATTTCACTTATATGTGGGATATAAAACTGCAAAAAAACAAGACAAGACCAACAAAAATACATAGACACAGACAGCAGTTAGTGGTTACCAGAAGGAAAGTGGGCAGAAGTGTAGATAAGGATCAAGGGGTCAAATATATGATGATGGAAGGAAATTTGACTATGGGTGGTGAACACACAATCAATATACATATGATGTATTATGGAATCATACACTTGAATAGTACATAATTTATCAACCAATGTCACTCCAAGAAATTTAGTTTTAAGAGAAAAAAATTCAATGTAAATAGTTATTGGGGATAAATATGGAAGAAGAGAAAGTGGAGGGAGTGAATTTGTGTGACAGAATTCTTTTCCAAAGTTCCCTGCTCTTTGGCTGATAATTTATACCCTGATGGTAGAAAACTGTGACTCAGAAGTGAACCGGTGTAGAGGACGATTCGATTTCAGAGAATAGATGTAAAAGGTCATCCAGTGAGGACGAATTATGTCTCTGAGATCAGATATTTCCATCTTCTCACCAGGCATTCTCAAAGTTGATTTCTTACCTGTTGAGGACATTGAGGTCTTGCCTCATGTATTCATTCCAGTCTCCTCAATTATACTCCATGGAATAATGAGTCAAAATGAAGACAAAACCCTGCCATGCGACAGCATATGGAGAAGATACCTAATGAAAATTTTCTAATGTTTTTGGAATATGAATGTTTCCTTCCTTGGATTCTTATCTTCCTTCATAAGGTATAGATACATCTCATGCTTCTCACATGGGAGTATCTTCTGAGACTATGTCATAAGTCCCTGCTGTTTGAAAGGGAGAGAGGTTAAGAAAATAAAGATTCATTTACTTAGTGAAGGTTTGTCTCCAAGGATGCAGAGATCTTATAGCTTTCTTCTTCCCCAAGTGACCCTGCATTCCTCCCCTTGACCCTCTGCGTATAGTGTATCACTGCTTAGCCTGGCGTAGGTGTTTGAGATGGACAGTCATTTCTTATCACTTTCTTTTCCAAATTTTCTGAGGGCTTACCTGGGATGTGTCATCCCAAATGTAGTACCAAGGACAGAGTAGCAGGCAGGACACCTGAGTCCAGTTTCTCCCTTGAACCTGTAAAGCTTCAATCAATTCTCACCATCAGTGCCTTCATTTCTCTGAATGACAACTACTCAGAGTACCCCAACACTGGGTACCTCTGCTCCACCCCTCCGAAGTTTAGATATATCCTGCTACTTTATGATTTAGTCTCTGAAAATAGGATGTCATAATGTTTGAACAAAACTTAGGCAAATCCCCAAGTCTGCTGCTCAGATATATAATCACCATCCCTTGCTATTACACCTAGGGAAAGCCCCCAGCTTTGGGTCTTTTATTTTTCTTATTCATGAAAGCACAGAGAATCCATATATTAGAGTCCAAACATACTCTAAGAAATACATGTTTCCTGTTTCCCATCTCTTGGTAATTTTCAATCATATCTTACAATAAACCCATTGCACTGTTTTATATTTCTCTCTTCATTTGTGTCTCCAGACTCAAATGCAGCCTCTTACACAAAGCATTTTTGATGACTGAGTTAAATGAAGTATCTGGCTTCTCTGCTCTCCTAGTATAAATATTGACATTAAATGCAAATTTCATTCATTGTCACATTATTTTTCACACAAAGGAAGGCAACTAACATTTATGTACTCAGAGCTTTATCAGTGTTTTTACATGTAAACTACATAAGAACCTTATAACATATATTCTTACTGTCTCCATTTTGTAGTGACTTTGGAAAATAAGAAAACTGGAAAAACATAACCTGAACCAGAGGCTGTTTGAAGTCAAACCATGTAGTTGAACTAATACACTAAGAGATATCTCTGTTTGGTTTGGACAAAGTTAAATTTTTATGTTAAGGAACAGCTTTCAGATGACTAATGGAGCCAAAATTTTGCCTTACTGTTTTATTTTCCAGATTAAACTTGAAAGCTAAATATTTTTAGCATCAGGACTACTTTTTTTTGGTGCAATGATTCAGATCCAGGCCTGATTCCAGACACTATGTTCTGTATTTTCTGTGATCCAGCTACCATATTTTATTGATTCAATGACTCATATATTGGCAGATTTTAACATCCCTTATATTGGGTTGCGTGTAAATGTATGCGTGTAGAAATAATCAGCATCAGTTTTTTTCCTCAGTGGTACATTAAAATAATGCATCTTACAATTGATGAAACATTAGACTAGATTAAATACAAAAATTTGGAGTACCTGTAATAAAGAATAGTAGCCAGTTCATCTACATTTGCCCCAGTCGGTCCATAAATATTTGTTATGTGTTTACCATGAGCTAAAGTCTGTTGTTCACTATGGGAAAAGACACATCATGTTCCCCTCTGTGACTTACAGACTAGGATCCCATAGAACCTCATAGCCAGCCTATAGTGTAGAGGTTGCTTAATAAATGTTTATGAAGTTGACCTATGTATTGACTAAGTTAACTGCCTAAGTAATATATGTTTTAAAATGTTAAAAGACAGTCACTATTATTCCCTTAGTTCTCTAAGAATAAAACTATTTCATCTATTTTTTTATTTTGTTAATTTCCATCTTGAAATGTCAATACATATTTTTGATATAGAAATATATAAAAATGTAAACATTCATTTTTTTATCATTCTGGTTGTATGATAGAGTTCCTAAATAACAACCATCATATGATTTAAATTTACACTCATTCTGCTAGTCACTGTTTCTCCTGCGAAGTCTATTCTAATTAAAATGTGTAATTAATAGCTTTAATTCTAAGGAAAATACTTTGTTTTTCTAGAGAAGAAAGAACTGCAATGGAGGTAGTCGATATCAAAATGATGTGCTTTATTTAATTATTGTTCTCATTGAATAGTTCTAAATACTCAAATATTACATCATGCAAAAAAGTTACCTGAAAATGGATTAAATACTTGAAAGAAAAACCTGAAACCATAAAATACATAGAAGAAAACTTAGGCACTAAACTTTTGACATTGATTTAGTGATGTTTTTATGATTTGACTCCAATGGCAAGAGAAGCAAAACAGAAATGAACAAGGAGGACAACATCAAAGTAAATGTCCTCTGCACAGCGAAGAAAACCATCAACAAAATGAAAAGGCATTCTAACCAATAGGAAAAGATATTTTTAAGTTATTCATCTGGTAAGGGGGTAATAGGCAAAAAATATAAAGGACTCATACATTTCAACAGCGACAACAACAACAACAACAACAACAACAACTACTAAAACGTGAACAATTGTATTAATAATGGGCAGAGGATCTGAACAGGCATTTTTCCAAAGAAGTCAAACAGCTGGCCGACATGCACATGAAATGTTGGTGAACATCACTAATTATTAGGGAAATGCAAATCAAAACCACAAGGAGATATTAGATGATATCTGTTAGAATGATTATGATCAAAAAGACAAGGAATAACAAGTCCTGGTGTGATGTAAAAGAAAAAAAACCCTCATGCGTTGTTGGTGGGATTGTAAATTAGTGCAGCCACTATGGAAAACAGTAAGAAGATTCCTCAAAAAATTAAGAATAGAGCTACCAGGTGATTCAACGATTTCACTTCTTGGTACTTATCTGAAGAATGTGAAACACTAACTCCAAAAGATATGCATTCTTATGTTCATAGCAACATTGTTTACAATAGCTAAGATTTGGAAACAACCTAAGTGTCCATTGATGGATGAATGAACAAAGAGATATGGAACATGTACATAATGGAATACTACTCAGGCATATAAAGATGAAATGTTGCCATTCATGGTAACATGGATGGAACTTAAGAGTGTTGTACTAAATGAAATAAGTCAAAAGGAGAAGATAAATATCTTATGGTTTCACTCATATGTGGAATATAAAATTCCTGACAAATTTAAAAAATAGCAACTCGTAGATACAACAGATTGGTGGTTATCAGAGTGGAGGGGGCTTGTGGAGTGTGAATGGGGAAAGGGGTCAATTGTATTGTGATAGGTGGAAACTAGACCTTTTGTGGTGACACATTGTGGTTGTGCACCTACAACTACATAACCATAATACTGTACACCAAAACTTATATAATGTTATAAAGCAATATATCCTCAATTTAAAAATAAAGTAAAAGACTGAAAAAAGATATTCAGTGAAAATAGTATTGAAAGGAGAGCTGAGGTGGCTATGCTAATATCAGATAAAACATACTTTAAGTAAAAAAATTGTTACAAGTAATAAGGCATTACAGGATAATTAAAGGGTAATTGTCTCAAAAAGTTTTAAACACTGGGACAAAACTCTTATGTGTGAGGGTCCTAAAGAAAGAATGGAAAAAAAGTGTACAAAAAGTCTTCATAATTACAATGTGATCAGTCATATTAAGACAAAATAAAATATCAAAGGGAAAATATGAAAACATGCTAATCTAAGGCTCCTCTTTGAGAATGAAAAAATAACATCAAAAAATTTTCCTGTAAGGTGATAACCAGCCATAAACAGTGATATTATGGAAATTATCATTTTAACCCCAAAGAACTTTTTTTCAGACATTGTTCTGCAAAATATCTTAGCCTATGATTAAATACACAAACACACACACACACACACACACACACACACATGCACGCATGCATGCACGCATGCATGCACGCATGCACGCACACACACTAAAAACAAAGGTCTTTACTGGCCATGTAATCATATTGGAAGAAAGGTCTCAATGTAAATTAAACTCAAATAAGCTATCATAAAGGCAGGTTTGCTTTGTCACATTTTCATTTCATTTATTTTAATAGTAAGACATTCTTGCTCTCAAATTGTTTTTCTGTCACCTAAAGTGAAAATCAGTTTTCAATAATAGTAGAAAGCTGTAGAACATGCCCAGAAAGGTGATGACTGTAAAGTGCATTTTTTGTTCATTGTTGGTTGTGTAATCCCAAGATGAAGTCTTTACTTTTCTGGGTCTTTTTTTCTCCAAAAACTGTAAACGAGGCTATGTAAAATCATTAATTAGGTTTATAAACACGAATCAGCCTCCGCAATGTGATATAGTTTTTTCTGGCTGATGTCACAACATGGGCTTGAGTCTGTGCCAACCCTTCTTTCATAGTGCTCAGCACTATGTCTCCTCTGTATCATGTGTATTCCCAGGATTAAAGCACCACATATGTTTGTGAGAGTACATTGTATTATTATTAAAAATAAAACATTAGTAATACCTCCATCCAAGGTTAGAGATGTTTAGTTGGCCCAGTATGGAGATAGGAGACTGGATTAGCTAATTGTGAAAACAAAGGAAATAAGAAAGAAATAATAAATTATTCCCATACATATTTACTCTTGGTAAACAAGAGTGCTGTGTTGGAGAATGACAGGCAAGATATGGCATTTCCATTGGGACAGGAACTTTGTGTTAATGGGAGAAGGACTGCTACTCACTGGCCATTCATCTAGCCACTGATTCTGGACTGCTTGCTCTCTGGCAGGCACCATGTTAGGTCATTGGATACAGGGGTGATTTTATCACAGATCCTTCCCATCCTGAGCACACAGTCAGATGGAGGGATAGGGCTACAAACAGTGAATGCTACCAACATGTGAAAAACCTTAATTCACTTTGTCTGTAATGCCAACAATGACGGTAGCAGTAGCATTGGAAGCAGCAACAGCAGTAATTATCTTTTGAGCCTTTGCTACATGCCTACACTCAGCACTTCATGTGCTCATCTTTACAGGCTCGTTGTCACACATCATGAATTTGCCCCTAATGCTTCACATTCTCTAGTCTTCTTGCTCCGTGGCTTTTCAAGAGCTAGAGTCTCCCCAGCCGCCTCCTCCTCCTCCTCCTCCTCCTCCACCTGTTCTTGGCTATTTACCTGACCACCATACTGGTGAACTTGACTCTGGTGCTGCTCATGTCCTGGCACTCCTGGCTCTACTCCCCTGTGTACTTCCTGCTCGGGGATCTCTCCATGAGAGACACAGGTTTGTCTACAGTCACTCTGCACAAGTAGCTGGCCCATATGAACTGAATCACCTAGCCATTCCTGTTGTCCGCTGCTTGGCCCAGTTATCTTTCTTCAATGAATCTGGAGTTACAGATACACTTCATATATCGGTTATGGCTGTGGATCTCTCCATGGCCTCATTGACCTTCGCACTACCAGTCAGTGATAAATTGCCAACTCAGTACCCACCTTCTGGCCTTGAGCTGTGTGGTGTCCATAATGAACACTGTGTTTCACCACTCTTGCCTCTTTACACATATGGAGATTCAAGGGTGCCTTTAACCTTCTCCACTTCTTTGTGACCCCTCACTTTGTGACTTCATGAGCTTCCTGCTCTTGCATACATTCCTTTGAGCCAGCTGTATTCTTGGAGGATGATGGTTTCCTTCTGCTAAGCCACTGTGCCTCCATTGTACTATAATGCATCCATCCTGGGGCCACTATCCTATATTTGCTTTTGGCTGCAGGTCACTGCTGTGTGGTCTCTATCTGTGGATCCTGCCTCACTATGGTTGGCTTCCTCTGTGGCATCATCACTTATATCTACTCTTAGCCTCATTCCTGGACCTCTCAGGGTCAGAGAATTGTGGCTACCGTGACATACAACACCTTTACACCTTTGGCCAGTTTTTTTTGTGTATTGCCTCTTGCAATGAGGAGGTCAGCGTGCAGCATGCTGTCTGCTATGATGGGGGTGGGTGGACTTGATTAGCCTGCTCAAGGGCCATATGTTTAAGTGAGGGAAGAAGCAAGCAGATTTGAACATAAATAATTTTGGAGAGGTGACAGGGTGGGATGGCCAGGACAACTTATGGAAGTCTATATTTGGCTCTTGTTGATGCAGTGTCTGATGAAGTTGTGAACATTCCATATTTATGCCACACGTGCTCAAGGTTTCCTCAGTAGCATATCTCTAGGACCCATCCTCAAGTCATTTGTCTTCAGTAATCAAAGTGGATATATGTCAGTCACCAGGCTTGGGTTTTTCAGTTCCAGAGTTTAGAGAAAATATGAAAATGTTAGTGTGAAAATCTGAACTCAAGCAGAAACAGTGAAGTCAATTACAGTTACATTGAAATTGGTGTGTTTGCGTATGGGAAGTGTGCTGGTGTATATTAGAAAGTGAGTGGAAGAGAACAGTTTAGGTAAAGGGGGATGGTGAATTCATACCTGTTATATTCAGTGAGTAAATATATGCCAAGAAGTGAGCATGAAATGGGCAGCATGATTCTGCTGTTTTGTATGTTAGCCTTAGTTTCCACGAACCTCTCATAGTGTGTGCATCTTATTCCGAAACGAGTGATTGAGATATCATTGATATATAATATTGTATAAGTTTAAGTTGTATAATATTTTGCTTTGATACATTTAAATAATGCAATATAGTTACCACTTAATTGTTAACTAATACCTCTGTCTCATCATGTATTATCATTTTTTTATATGGTGGAAAAAATTAAGATCTAGTCTTTTAGCAAGTTTGAAATTGATGATACAGTGTTGTTGTCTATGAGTACTATGTTGTGCATTAGATCTCTAGGAGTGACTTATCTACTAGTAGCAGTTTTGTACCCTTAAACCACTTTCACAATTCCTTCAACCCCCAGGCCCTGGCAACCACCATTCTACTTCTTTTTGAGTTTAGCTTTTGTAGATTCCACATATATGTGGTATCATATAGTATTTGTCTTGCTCGGTCTGACACATTTCACTTAGCATCATGCCCTCGAGGTCAACCCATGTTGTTACAAATGGAATGGTTTCGGTGTCTGCAGATTTGGGTGTCCCAGAACCAATTCCTCACAGATAATAGCAAACAGTGGTACGTGCTAGCTCACCACATGATGGAAATTATGAGAGGGCATTGTTATGTCCATGGAACGCAAGAAAACTTGGATCCTACTCTAAGATAGTTGCCTCTTTCTATGAGGTTGCTAAGGGATACACTGCCCAAGGAAAAATGACAAAGTAGAAGTTGAACAAGAATTTAGCATTATCTGGACTTTGAGCTCAGAATGCAAATTCAGAGAACTCTGGAGAGCTTAACAGAAAGGCTAACAGAAGATTCTTTCAGTTTCTAAACTAGTTATGTTTACTTAGCTTTAAACAAAGCAAGCTCTGGATGAGGCCACCCTAACGTATGTTCTTTTGATCAAATCCAAGTCTTCCATCATATCACATTAAGCATTATTAAAGCAACAGATAAGTAACAGTAACAGCAGAAACAATACTTGCTAAATGCTTACTGTGAGCAAGAATTTCTTGTGTAGCTACTTTATGCACCATCTATTTAATCCTGTAATTCCTATGTTGAACCACACATGAGAATGATTAATATTTTTATGTCTTTAAAGTTTTCATGAAGAAATGTGTGAGAATTGTCAATAATAGTTTTGAAAAGTAAGAGTCAAAGAAAAAAAGTACTTTATCATTCTGTTACTATTATCTTAGTATTTATTTCTAAAAAGCTATGGCCCTCATGCATTATGTTTTGATGTAAACAGAAACAGTTAATGTAGTAGAACAGGGTAAGGAGTCCAGAAATAGATTCAAGTTCCAATAAATTGCAACTTATTATATGATCCCGGGGAATTTTTAATTCAGCAAGAAAGGTCTGTTTTATTAAATAAAAGACCCTGGCACCTGAAATATGCATATATAAACATTACATATAAATATATTCCTGATTGATGAAAAATATAAGTAGTTATATTAAAGTAGTTATAAGTAGTTATATAAGTAGTTATATTAAAGTAGTGAAATACTTGAATAGAATTTTAATATGCTTTGAATAAGAGATAGCTTCATACTCAGAATACAAAAGAACAATGAGGCTGTCTAGCAAGTTAATAATGCTGTTTTTATGATTGAAAGTATAGGCAAATAACTTATTTGGAGAAAATACTTGCAAATGCATTTAAGAAGCAAGGGGCGAAAATCCTCAATTTATAGATCCAACAATTTGATGATAAAATGACAACACTGCCCCCAAATGTGCAAAGTACTTAAGCAATTAATGGAAAGTGCCCAATAATGTTAGGGAAAGATGCTTTGCAGCATCAGCAGAGAGAAATACACTAAAATGCCCTTGCCCAACATCATGTTGCTTGAGATCATAAAGATTAGCAACATACAGTGACGGTAGGGATTTGGAGGAATGTGTAGCTTTATATGTTTTTCTGGGGTGTGTGAATTGCTAAGACTCTCATCTGGCAGCATTTATGAAAGTGGTTTTCTTATCTACAAGTGAATTAAAGCCAATGGGAAGGAGATGCTTAACCATCCACTTTGACTTCATGCTTCAGAGACCTTCATTTTGGTTCAAGGACCAGAAACCTCTTTGCCCTCTTTCTCATTGTATACACCATTGCTTTAATGGGAGTCAGTTAATCATTCAGATCGTTCCCTCTGAGTCTCAACTCCAGGCCCCCAAATATTTCTTCTTGAACATCCAGGCATTTGTTATTTATTACAATAGCCATGGCCCTAAGATGCCAGTATTTTTTTTTTATCATAGTTAAATATTATTTCTATGCTGTGCATCTGACATAGATTATTCCTCTTGGCCTTCAGAAACACAGTTACCCCATGACAGCCACAGCCACTGATTGCAATGTGGCTCTATTTGAGTTTTCCTTTATATGACCATCACAACCTGATAGAGGACATCCTTCTGTAGGGCCATCTCTTCCTCTATACCTTCCTGCAGTTCCTTCTGGTGAACTAATTTATTTTCTGCACTTACAGTATAATTTTTATTTTGTATGTGATGTCAGCCCTGTGTGGACATTGTCCTACTCTTCCACCTTTGTCAAGGAAATTGTGGAGACGACATAGATTCAGGCTGTTGTGATGACTCCCTTTACTTGCATCATCTTTTCTTATCTGTGAATCTTCCTTATTCTTTTCAAGATCTTCAGATAAGTCACATTCTGAGATACTGGGCATTAGGACATAAATTTTGAATTGGGATGGGGAAGGGCCCAATTTAATCTTTTACCAGTGTATTAGACACCAAATTCTTACCTTTTAAGAATCATCACTTGGTATCCACAGGTAACCCAGGGAACAGTTGAAAGAGAAATCAAAGGAAAGGAACCAACATAGATAATGCCAGAGAGGCCCTTGGAAGGGCTTTTAAGTCATTGAATCTGTGAGTATACTGGATGTGTGCCCTGTGCTGAGTATGAGGGCTGTACTGCTGCTCCTTATTCTACTAGGATTAGAAGGAGCCACAGAAAATAGTGGCATTGGATTTGTAGACAGCAGAAGACTGCATATTGCACGCAGAATTTTCCTGGAGGTAATTTAAAGATTTTCCAAGGGCTAAGTAACATGGCTCATTATAAATAGATGGGTTAGAGAGACAAAAGCCAGGTTGTGGGGAGAGGAGAGGAGATTAACATCAAGAGGTTATGGAAAGAACCACCTCATGATGGCTAAGAACAACATCTCTATTAAATCATCATTATAGATTATGAGGAGTAATGAAAGCCAGTCACCAATTCCAAAAGTGAGCAGAAGCCATCATCCATGGTGACAAAGAAGTGGAAGAAGGTCAGATGTTAGTGATGGGTCAAGTGTAGAATGAATGTATAAATTGGCCTAGAAAAAGACCTTTTCATTTGTTGAAGACA
Source organism: Cynopterus sphinx (assembly GCA_030015415.1). Classification (NCBI taxonomy): domain Eukaryota; kingdom Metazoa; phylum Chordata; class Mammalia; order Chiroptera; family Pteropodidae; genus Cynopterus; species Cynopterus sphinx. Next base: position 121,633,450 of record CM057385.1, on the reverse strand, counting down.
TGAGAGTAGTCACATAAGTCTTGAAAGAAACATGACTTGGAAGAAGCAATAACCGTGAGAGGTGGAAATGAATGAATGGGGATGAATAAAAAATTAAAAGTCAGTGAAACATTATTGGATTGGGTTGAGAAAAGTCAGAAGTGTGTTACGATTAGGTCGACTGAGGGGTAAAACCAAATATAAAATTCAACTTTAGAAATAAAGTTACAGAGATAAAGTTTCACTTTTGCAACACAATTCTTTTTCTCTTTTAAACTATTTTTTATTGAGTAGTTACTCAATTCTTGATGCTTATGGTGACTGAAAAATTAATAGTCCTGTGTACCAGTACTTGCTCCTATGTCTGTAGGAGATGTTGTTATCTATAATATTCTTCCTTCTTCTTTTGGCCCAGAGATAGAGATGAGTTTTTTTTTTATCATAGCCATCCAAGGAAATTTATACTAATTCTAGTAGGGATGGATGTGAAAACTAATTGCCTCATCCTTGTAACAAAAAAATTAAAATTGAGCAGTGTATACTCACCCAGACTCCTTATTGCCCTCGGTTAGAAATGATTGAGAGAAAATTCAAGAAATTTAGTCTCCTTGTTATATCATTTAACAGCTTTAATAAGATTACCCATCTATTTTTTGGTCTAAAATGCTGTGAGAGTTTAATTTGTTTGATTTATACACTGCCATCTATTAAAATGCAAATTCCAAAAGAGAGGGAAAATCACACTAAACTGTTTTTCTTCTTAGCAGAGTGTGAAGTAATGAATCTCACTGTGTTCCTATCTGATTCATTCTCCAAGAAAACTGAAGTCACTTTCATATCAAACATTATAAAGCAAAGCTTCTTAATAATTCTTTCCATCCATTTTTTTAAAAATCTACTCCAATGGCCATAGAAAGCATTTCTGATTACTTGAAAGAAATCTTCCTTCATCCTGAAAAAACTGAGAGAGAGAAAAGACATGAAAATAGAGGTATCTCTAGAGAAAAGGGTGCACAGGCAAGCCGTCTCAGGAATAGTAAGGTGGTGAATGAACCTTGAGCATACAAAGAAGGAGGAGAAGAGTTAAGACCAAAGCATGCATAGAGGCATGGAGCTAGCTTACTAATAGTCAGTTACGTGATGGATATCAGTTGTTGCAAATCTAATGACTCCAGAGCACCGGATATCCAGCTTTAGGAAAAATTTAAGGAGAATTAAAAAAAAAAGACTAAAGTATAATTGTGGAACAGACTCTACATAAAGAAGCTTCTGTCTGTTAAGGAGGTCACACACATATAACTGCAGAAAAATTCTAATAGTTTTAAATAGAATAGATTGGTTATGTATCCATAAACATCCCTGCACATTTATAATTTTCACTACATATATGTGTACAAGTTTTCTGGAAATTCAGTGAGCAAAGTAGGCTGACATTATAAATGGGTGAAAATATGGGATGTTCCAAATAAATATAGAAGGAGCAAAGAAAATGTGGTTTTCTGGAAAGGAGAGATATTATGGGGTGATTCTACAATGATAGCATGGGACCCAGACATGGATCCAATGATGTCATAACAGATACTGCAGGTGGAAAACTACACGGATTAGCTACAATAATGAAAGGTTATTTTTCTAACAAAGACGTGCCTCAGGCACTGTTGTATGTGTGTGTATACATGCATGCACACATGCTAGTGTACATGCGTGCAAACACACCTACACTTTTCAGTCAGTGTCTACAGATTTTGTTGGTTTTTGTAGTAGACAGCCTATTTCAAACTTAACCCTGTGTGTCAGTTTCTGTAAGCCCCGTTTCATGTCTTTGTTTCTCAAACTGTAGATAAATGAGTTCAACACTGATAACAATGCAGTGTACATCATTGCTGCTATTTGGTCCATGACAGTGTAGGTGGACAAGCGCCGGAAATAGACATAGCTAATACTCCCATAACACAGTATCACCGCAGTGAGATGGGAACTTCAGGTGGAGAAGGCTTTGCATTTTCCTGCAGCTGAGGGAATTTTGAGGACAGCAATGAAGATCCTTAGGTAAGAGATGATGATGCCGGCAAATGGGGCCATCACGTATGCCAGCCCTTCTGTCATGGCCACAACTTCATTGACAGAGGTAGAAGAACAAGCCAATTTTAGAACAGGGTTTACATCACAAAAAAAGTGATGGATAACATTTGATGCACAAAAGGTAAGCTGATTCATCAGGAGGACATGTAGGAGGGAGTGGAGGCAGGAAAATATTATGGCGAAGGCCACTAGCAACATATAGCGTCTGGGGTTCATAACAGTGACATACTGGAAGGGGTTACAAATGGCTACATAGCGGTCAATGGCCATAGCTGCCAGGAGATAATTGTCCACATTTCCAAAGACCAGGTAGAAATACATCTGTGCCAGACATTCAGCATAGGAAATGGTCTTCGTTTCTGATAAGAAGTTCGCTAACATCTTGGGGACTATGACTATTGAGTAGCAAATATCAGCCAAGGACAAGATACTCAGGAAGAAATACATGGGAGTTTGGATTTGAGGATCAAAGCGGATAGCCAAGATGATGAGCAGTTTTCCAATCAAGGTGACCAAATACATGAAAAGAAAGAGGACAAAGAGTGGCTTCTGGTCCTCAGGGCGAGAGGAGTGTCCTAGGAGAATGAATTCAGGAAGCGTTGTCAGGTTGTACATTTCCATGGAATAGTATGCACCCCCAAGAAAACTGCATTGTCAATTAATGGTTCTTATGTCATCTGAGACATGCATCTTTTCATCTTGTTCTTACACTGAGTGGTTATTAATAGATCATTTACTGCAAAATTTTTCTTCCGGAATATGGAAAAATCAGAGTCAAAAATGATACTTAACTTCTTTTAAAATCTTTGAGATAGAGATCTAGAGAAACACATCAAGAGGAGAGGAAGGTTAGAGGTGAGCCATTAGGATGAAGAGCTTGCTTTTCCTTTTCTCTTTCATACTTTGGGCTGATAATCACAATGAGTTCAGATGAATCAGGTTCAGGCCAGTTTCTTTTTAAGGACTATCAGTGGCTAAGTGACATCTAGGTAACCATAAGATAGCCATCTCATTGAGCCTGTGGTTGATGAATAACCATTTCTTTATGTCAAGATGCTTCTTTCCACATGATTTACAATGGAAGCAAGAACGTCGTTTAAATTGAAGTGCCTTCACAAGATGATTGGATAAAGAAAATGTGATACTTGTTTACAATGAAATATTAGTCTGCCATAAGTTGAAATCCTGTCATTTGTGATAATATGGATAGGTCTTGAGATTTTCATGCTAAGTTAAATAAGGCAGACATAAAAAGTTTAGAATCATATATGATTTCAGTTATATGTGAGATATAAAACTGAAAACAACAAACAAGAGAAGACAAATGAAAATCTACAGACTACAGTTTAGTGGTTACCGGAAGGAAAGTGGGGAGAAGTGTAGAAAAGGTCAAGGGGTCAAATATATGATGATGGAAGAAAATTTGACTATGGGTGGTGAACACCCAATCAATACATATATAATGTATTATTGAATCCTACACTTAAAACCTATATAATTTTTATCAGCCAATGTCACCCCAATGAATTTAGTTAAAAAAATGAAATTGTATGTAAACAGTTATCAGGAAAAAATATGGAAGAAGAGAAAGTGGGAGACAGAGAGTGAAGTTGTGTGACAGAATTCTCTTCCAAAGTTCCTGACTCTTTGACTGATAATTTAAGTCCTGAGGGTAGGATACTGTGACTCACAAGTGAACTGGGATAAAGGAGGATTCAACTTACAGAGAAAAGATGCAAAAAGTCAATATTTAACATGAACATAAGTTAGCTCTCTTATGTAGTGTTTAGTGAGGACTAATTATGTCTCTGAGATCAGATATTTTCATCTTCTCACCAGACATTCTCAAAGTTGATTTCTTACCTGGTGAGGACATTGAGGTTTTGCCTCATGTATTCATTCCACTCCCTCTTATTTATACTCCAAGGAATAATCAGTCAAAATGAAGACAAAACCTGCTAAGTGACAGCATACAGAAAAAATACCTGATAAAAATGATCTGAAATATGAATGTTCCTTTTCTTGGATTCTTATCTTCCTTCACAAGGTATACATACACCCCCTGTTTTCCTCATGGGAGTTGCTTCTGAGACTATGTCATAAGTCCCTGGTGTTTGGAGGAGAGAGAGTAAAAAAACAAATATCTATTAACTTAGTGAAGGTTTGTCTCCAAGGATGCAGAGGACTTACAGTGTTCTTCCCTATGTAACCCCACATTCCTCATCTTGACCCTCTGGATATAGTGCAACACTGCTAGCCTGTCATAGGTGTTGGAGATGGGACTATAATTTTTCTATCGTTTGCTCTTCCAAACTTTCTGAGGGTTTACCTGGGAGATATCTTCTCAATGTAGTACTGAGGGCAGAATACTAAGGACACCTGGGTCCAATTTCTCCCTTGAACCTATAAAGCTTCTATCAGTCCTCCCCTCATTACCTCCATTTCTCTGAATAACAACTACTCAGAGTACCCCAACATTGGATACCTTCTGCCCAAAGCCTCAGGTTTAGATATATCTGCGAGTTTATGATTTAGTCTCTAAAAAAAAGGAACTTCTTAACCTTTCAAAAAAACCATAGGTCAATCCCCAAGTCTGTTGCTCAGATATATAATTACCATCTCTAGCTATTACAACTAGGAAAAGCCACCAGCTTTGGGTCTTTTATTTTTCTCATTCATGTAAGCACACAGAATCCATATATCAGAGTTCCAACACACCCTACCAAATACATATTGCCTGTTTCCTGTCTCTTGGTGATGTCTGATCACATCCTACAATTAACCCATTTCACTGTCTTATATTCTTTCATCTGTGTCTCCAGGCTCAAATGCAGCCTCTTACAAAAAGCATTTTTTGATGACCGAATGGAATGAAGTATCTGTCTTCTCTCCTCTGCTACTGTATGAATTGACATTAAATGGAAATTTCATTTATAGTCACATTATTTTTCACATAAAGGAAGGCAACTAACATGTATGTACTCAGAGATTTATCAGCTTTTTATATGTAAACCACATAAGAACCTTATAGTATATATACATACTGTCTCCATTTTGTAGTGACTTAGGAAAATAAGGTAACTGGAAAAACATAACCTGAACCAGAAGCTGTTTGAAGCCAAACCATGTAGTTGAAGTACTACACTAAGAGATATCTCTGTTTGGTTTGGACGAAGCTAAATTTTTATGTTAAGGAACAGCTTTCAAATGACGAATGGAGCTAAATTTTTTCCTTACTGTTTTCTTTTCCAGAATAAACTTGAAAACTAAATACTTTTAGCATCAGGACAACTTTTCTTTGGTGCAATGATTCAGATCCAGGCCTCATTCCAGACACTATGCTCTGTATTTTCTGTGATCCAGCTACCATATTTTATTGATTCAATGACTCGTATATTGACACATTTTAACATCCCTTATATTGGGCTGCGTGTAAATCGATGGCATGTCACAAACAATCAGCAGCAGGCTTTTCTCACTGGTACATTAAAATAATGCATTTTACAATTGATGAAATTTTAGGCTCAATTAAATGCAAGAATTTGGAGTACCTGAAATAGAGAATAGTGGTCAGTTCATTTACCTTTTCCCTAGTCAGTCCATAAATATTTGTTATGTATTTTCCATGAGCTATAGTCTGTTGTTCACTATGAAAAAGACACATCATTTTCCCCTGTGACTTATTGACTAGGATCCCATAGCAGCTCACACCCAGCATATAGTGTAGAGGTTGCTTAATGATTATTTATGAAATTGACCTATGCATTGACTAACCTAATGCTTAAGTAATATGTTTTAAAATGTTAGACGACAGTCACTATTATTCCCTTAGTTCTTTGACTACAAAGTTATTTCATCTATTTTTTATTTTGTTAATTTCCATCCTGAAATGTCAATACTTATTTTTGATATAGAAATATGTAAAAGTGTGAAACATTCATTTTTATTATCCTATTTGTATTAGAGGCTTGCTAAATAACATCCACCAAATTATTTAGATTTACACTCACTCTGCTAGTCACTGTTTCTCCTGCAAAGTCTAATGTAATTAAAAGGTGTACTTAGTAGGTTTTAATTCTGAAGTAAATATTTTGTTTTTCTAGAGAAGAAAGCAGCTACATTGGAGGTAGTAGATTTAACTCTTATCAAAGTGATGTGCTTTTATTTAATTATTGTTGTCTTTCAATAGTTCTAAATACTAAAATACTATGCCATGCCAAAAAAGGTAATTGAAAATGAATTAAATACTTAAATAGAAAACCTGGAGAAGAAAACATAGGCACTAAGCTCCTTGATATCAATTTGGTGATGTTTTTATGATTTGACTCCAGTGGCAAGAGAAGTCAACAGAAATAAACAATGAGGACAACATCAAAGAAAACATCTTCTGCACAGCGATGGAAACCATCAATAAAATGAAAAGGCATCCTAACCAATAGGAAAAGATATTTGCAAGTTATACATCTGGTAAGGGGGTGATATACATAAAATATAAAGAACTCATACATTTCAAAAACAACAACAGTAACAACAAAAACCTGAACAATCTGATTAATAAATGGGCAGAGGATCTAAACAGACATTTTTTCAAAGAAGTCAAACAGTCGGCCGATAGCCACATGAAAAAAAGTTAAACATCACTAAGTATTAGTGAAATGCAAATCAAAATGATAAGGAGATATCAACTGTAACCGTTAGAATGATTATGTTCAAAAAGACGAGAAATAACAAGTCCTGGTATGGATGTGAAAGAGAGAAAACCCTCATACACTGTTGGTGAGATTGTAAATTGGTGTAGCCACTATGGAAAACAGTAAAAATTGTCCTCAAAAAATTAAGAATAGAGCTACCAGGTGCTTCCACCATTTCACTTCAAGGTACTTATCTGAAGAATGTGAAACACTAATTCCAAAAGATATGCATTCTTATGTTCATAGCAGCATTGTTTACAATAGCTAAGATTTGGAAACAACCTAAGTGTCCATTAATAGATGCATGGACAAAGAGATATGATATGATATATGTACATAATGGAACACTAATCTGCCATATGAAGGTGAAATCTTGCCATTCACGGCAACCTGGATGGATCTTAAGGGTGTTGTGCTAAATGAAATAAGTCAAATAGTGAAGATCAATACCATATGATTTCACTCATATGTGGAATATAAAAATCCTGACAAATTTTAAAAATAGCAACTCATAAATGCAACAGTTTGGTGGTTACCAGAGGAGATGGAGTTTGGGAGAGGTTGAAATGGACAAAGGGGTCAATTGTATGGTGATAGGTGGAAACTAGACCTTCTGTGGTGACACATTGTGGTTGTACACCTACAACTACATAGCCATAATACTGTACACCTAAAACTTATATAATGTTATAAACCAATGTATCCTCAATTTAAAAAAAAAGTGAAAGACTGAAAAAAGATATTCAGTGAAAAGAGTAACGAAAAGATAGCTGAAGTGGCTATGCTAATATCAGATAAAACTCACTTTCAGTAAAAAAAAAATTGTTACAAGAAATAAAGACATTACAGGGTAATAAAAGGGCAAATGTGTCAAAAAGATATAAACACTGGGACAAACTCTTATCTGAGATGGACCTAAAAAAAGAATGAGAATAAAGTGCACACAAGTTCTTTGTGATTGCGATTTGATCAGCCATATTAACAAAATAAAATATCAAGGGGAATAATGGAAACATACTATCTGAGGCTCCTCTTAGAGAATGAAAAAAAAAACCATAAAAATTTTGTTGTAAGCTGATAATCAGCTTTAATCAAAGGGAGATGATGCTTGATATCACAACATGGTCTTGAGTCCCTGCCACCTTTTTCTTCATGGCTGAACACTATGTCTGCTCTGTACCATGTGTATTCCCAGGATTTAAGCACCTTATATGTGTGTGGGAGTACATTGTAATATTATAAAAAAAACATTTAGTTAGCACAGTATAGCCCAAATGAAGATAGGACACTGGATTAACTAATTGATTATGTAAACAAAGGAAATAAGAAGAAAATAATACATTAATTCTATACATATTTATCTTGGTAAAAAAGAGTGCACTGTTGGAGAATGACAGTCAAGATAGCGCATTTCGTTGAGGCAGGAAGTTTGCATTAATGAGAGAAGGACTGCTACTCACTGGCCATTCATCCAGCCACTGATTCTGGAGCACTTGCTCATAGCCAGGCACCATGTTAGGTCACTGGATACAGGGGTGAATTCATCACAGCCCCTTCTCCTCAGGAGCACACAGTCAGATGGAGAGATAGGGCTATAAACAGTGCATGCTACCAAAGTCTGAAAAACTTGAACTCACCTTGCCTGTAATGCCAACAATGTCTGTAGCAGTAGCATTGAAAGCAGCAACAGCAGTAATTATCTTTTGAGCCTTTGCTATATGCCAGGCCATACACTCAGGTCCTCATGTATAGAGCGCTCATCTTTATAGGCTTGTTGTTACGCATCATGAATTTGCCCCTAATGCGTCACATTCTTTAGTCTTCTTGTTCCATGGCTTTTTAAGAGCTAGAGTCTCCCCAGCCTCCTCCTCCTCCTGTTTTTGGCTATTTACCTGACCACAACACTGGTGAATGTGACTCTGGTGCTGCTCATGTCCTGGCACTCCTGGCTCTACTCCCCTGTGTGCTTCCTGCTTGGGGATCTCTCCATGAGAGACACAGGGATGTCTACAGTTGCTCTGCCTAAGTTGCTGGCCCACATAATCTCTCATCACGCAGCCATTTATGCTATTCACTGCTTGGCCCAGTTATTTTTCTTCGATGAATCTGGAGTTACAGATACACTTCATATATATGTTATGGGTCTGAATCACTCATGGCCTCCTTGACCCTCTGCACTACCAGTCAGTGATGAATTGCCAACTCTGTGGACACCTTCAGGCCTTGAGCTGCTCAGTGTCCTTAATACACACAATGTTTCATTTCTCTTGCCTCTTTGCTCGTATAAAGATTCCAAAGGTGACGTTAACCTTCTCCACTTCTTCATGACCACTGACTACTTCTTGAGCTTCTTTCTCTGGCATACATTCCTTTGAGCCAGCTGTATTCTTGGAGGATGGCTTCCTTATGCTGAGCCAATGTGCCTCCATTGTACTATCTTGTGTCCATACTGGAGCCACTATCCTACACTTACATTCGGCTGCTAGTCCTTGCTGTGTGGTCTCTATCCGTGGATCCCGCCTCACTATGGCCGGCTTCCTCTGTGGTGTCATCACTTGTGTCTACTCTTAGCCTCACGTGTGGACCTGTGAGGGTCAGGGCATTATTGCTTGTGGGGTACATCACCTTTATACTTTTGTCCAGTTTTTTGTGTACAGCCTCTTGGAACGAGGAGGTCAGAGTGCAGGCCTGCTGTCCGCCATGATGGGGGCAGGTGGACTCCTGACTAGCCTGCTCAAGAGCCATATTGATTAGGAGAGGGGAGAAGTGAACAGATCTGAACATGGATGGTTTTGGAGAGGTGACAGTGTGGGATGGGCAGGACAACTATGGACGTCTAGATTTGGCTCTATTGATGCAGTGTTCGAACAGAGCTGTGAACATTCCACATTCACGCCACACGTTTTAAGGGCTTCCTCGGCAATATATCTCAGAGACCCCATCCTCAAGCCATGTGTCTTTGGTTATCAAAGTGGATACGTCAGTCACTAGGCTTGGGTTTTTTAGTTCCGGAGTTTTGAAAAAATATGAAAATGTTAATGTGAAAATCTGAACTCAAGCAGAAACAGTAAAGTCAATTACAGTTACATTTAATTTGGTGTGCTTGGTTGTGGGAAAAGTGTTGGTTGTATATCTGAAAATCAGTGGTAGAGAACAGTTTAGGTAAACAGGGATGGCAATTTCATACCTGTTCCATTCAGCAAATAAATATATGCTAAAAAGTGAGTAGAAAATGGGCACCATGATTTTGTTGTTTTGTATTTTAGCCCTAGTTTCAATGGACCTCTCGCAGTGTGTGCACCTTATTCTGAAATGTGTGATTGAGATATAATGCGTGTATAATATTATACACCCATTATATTTAAATTGTATAATATTTTGCTTTGATACATTTAAATATTGCAATATAGTTACCACTTAACTGTTAACTAATGCCTCCATCCCATCATGTATTCTCATTTTCTTATGTGGTGGGAAAAATTAAGATCTAGTATTTTAGCAAGTTTCAAATTGATGATACACAGTCGTTGTCTATGATAATTATGCTGTGCATTTCATCTCTAGGACTGACTTATCTATTAGAAGCAGTTTTGTATCCTTAAACCATTTTCCCAATTCCTCCAACCCCCAGGCCCTGGTAACCCCCATTCTACTTTGTTTTTGAGTTCAGCTTTTGTAGATTCCACATATATGTGGTATCATATAGTATTTGTCTTGCTCGATCTGACATATCTCACTGAGCATAATGCCCTCGAGGTCTACCCATGTTGTCACAAATGGAATGGTTTTGCTATCTTCAGATTTAGGTGTCCCAGACAAAATCCCTCATAGATAACAGGGAACAGGGGGACATGCTAGCTCACCACATGATGGAAATTATGAGAGGGCATTGTTGTGTCCATGGAACGCAAGAAAACTGGGGTCCTACTCTAAGCTCGTTGCCTCTTTCTATGAGGTTTCTAAGGGATATACTGCCCAAGGAAAAATGACAAAGTAGAAGTCGAGCAAGAATTTATGATTATCTGGACTTTGGGCTCAGAATGCAAATTCAGAGAACTCTGGAGAGCTAACAGAAGATCTAGCAGAAGATTCTTTCTGTTTCTAAACTAGTTATATTTACCTAGCTTTAAATAATGCAAGCTCTGGATGAGGCCACCCTAACGTACGTTCTTATGATGATATCCAAGTCTTACATCTTATCACATTATGCATTATAAAAGCAACAGATAAGTAACAGTAACAATAGAAGCAATAATTACATAATGCTTACTGTGAGCAAGTACTTCTGGTGTAGCTACTTTATGCACCATCCATTTAAACCTGTAATTTGTATGTCACCCCACACATGAGAATGTTTTATATTTTTATCTTTAAGTTTTCATGAAGAAATGTGTGAGAATTGTCAATAATAGTTTTGATAAGTAAGAGTCAAAGAAAAAGAAATAACTTTATCATTACTATTACTATTAACTTTGTATTTATTTCTAAAATGCTATGGCCCTCAAACATTATGGTTTGATGTATATGGAGACAGTTAAAGTAGTAGAACAGAGTAAGGAGTTCAGAATTGGATTCAAGTTTTAATAAATTGCAACTTATTAAATGATCCCAGTGACTTTTTAATTCAGTGATAAAGGTCTGTTTTATTAAATAAATAACCCTGGTACCTGGAAGATGGATATATAAACATTACATCTAAATATTACCAGATTGATTAAAAATATGGGTCAAAAATTAAAATAGTGAAATACTAGAATAGAATTTTAAATATGCTTTAAATAAGAGATAGCTTAATACTCAGAATACAAAAAAGAATTTGGCTATGTAGCAAGTTAATAATGCTGATTTTATAATTGAAAATATTGGCAAATAATTTATTTGGAGAAAATACTTGCTAATGCATTTAGCAAGTAAATGGTAAACATCCTCAATTTATAGACACTACACTTTGATAAGAAAAAGACAACAGGGCTCCCAAATGGGCAACGTACTTAAGCAATTAATTGCAAGTGCCCGATAATCTTAGGAAAAGATGCTTTGCAGCATCAGTGGGGAGAAATACACTAAAATGCCCTTGCCCAACATCATATTGCCTGAGATCGTAAAGATTAGTAACATACAGTGATAGTGGGAATATAGAGGAATGTGTAGCTTTACATATTTTTCTGGGGAGTGTGAATTGCTAAGGCTCTCATCTGGCAGCATTCATTACAATGATTTCCTTATCTACAAGTGACTTTAAGCCAACGAGAAGGAGCAGTTTAACCATCCACTTTGATTCATTCTTCAGAGACCTTCCTTTTGGTTCAAGGACAAGAAACCTATTGGCCCTCTTTCTCATTATATACCTCATTGCTTTAAAGGGAATCAGTTAATCATTCTGGTTGTTCCCTCTGACTCTCAACTCCAGACCCCCAAATATTTCTTCTAGAACATCGAGGCATTTGTTATTTATTACAATAGCCATGACCCCTAAGATATCAGTAAACTTTTTATCAGAGACAGAGATTATTCCTATGCTGGGCATCTGACATAAATGTATTTCTTCTTGGTCGTCAGAAACACAGTTACCCCGTGACAGCCACAGCCACTGATTGCAGTGTGGCTCTATGTGAGTTTTCTCTTATATCACCATGGCAGCCTACCACCAGGACATCCTTCTGCTGGGCCATCTCTTGCTCTCTACCTTGCTGTAGTTCCTTCTGTGAACTAATGTATCTTCTACACTTCCAGTATAATTTTTCATTTTGTATGTGATGTCAGCCCCGTGTAGATGTTGTCCTACTCTTCCATCTTTGTCAGTGAAATTGTAAGGACGACATAGATTCAGGCTGTTGTGATGAGTCCCTTTACTTGCATCCTCCTGTCTTATCTGTGAATCTTCCTTGCTCTTTGCGAGATCTTCTGATATGGCACATAATGAGATACTGGGCGTTTTGACTTAAATTTTGAATTGAGATGGGAAGGGCCCAATTCAACCTATTACCAATGTATTAGACACCAAATTCTTATGTTTTACAAATTATCACTTGGTGTTCACAGGTAACCCAGGGAACAGTTGAAAGAGAAATCAAAGGAAAGGAACCAACTGAGATCATGCCAGAGAGGCCCTTGGAACGGCTTTTAGGTAATGGAATCTGAGAGTAGATTGAAAGTGTGCCCTGCGCTGAGTATGAGGGCTGTACCTGTGTTCCTTATTCTATTGGGATTAGAAAGAGCAATAGAAAATGGAGGCCCTGGATTTGTAGACACCAGAGGACTGCTTATTGCACTCAGCAAAGTTTACCAGGGGCTCATTCTAAATAGATGGATGAGAGAGACAAAAGCCAGGCAGGTGGGGAGAAGAGAGGAGATTAAAAGCAAGGGGACATGGCAAGAACCATGTAATGGCTAAGGACAACATCTCTATTAAATCATCATTATAGAGTATGAGGATTAATGAAAGCCAGTCACCAATTTCAAAAGTGAGCAGAAGCCATCATCCATGGTGATAAGCAAGTGGAAGAAGGTCAGATGTTAGTAAAAGAAAAATTATTGGATTGAGTTGAGAAAAGTCAGATGAGACACGTTAGGTAGACTGAGGGCTTAAACCAAAAATAAAATTCAACTTTAGAAATAAAGTTACAGAAATAATGTTGCCATTTTCAGCTCAATTATTTTCTCTTTTTATCTAATTTTTATTGAGTAGTTATTCAATGCTTGATGCTTATGGTGACTGAAAAATTCAATAGTTTTTTGAACCAGTACTTGCTCCCATAACTTTAGCAGATATTGTTATCCATCATATACATCCATCATATACATCCTTTAACCCAGAGATAGGAATAGGTTTGTCTAATTTTTTAACATAGCGATTCAAGGAAATCTTTATTAGAAAAGGGATGGAAGTGAAAACTAATTGGCTCATCCATGTAACAAAAGAATGAAATTGAGCAGTGTATACACACCCAGACTTTCCGTTGCCCAAAGTTAGGGATGATTGAGGTAAAATTCAAAGATTTACTCTCCTTGTGACATCATTTAAAAACTTTAATAAGATTGCCCATCTATTTGTTGCCTAAATTCTTTGAGAGATTTATTTGTTTGATTTATGCATTGCCATCTATTTAAATGCAAATTCCAAAAGAGAGGGAAAGTCACACTAAACTACTGTTTTTCTTCATAGCAGAGTGTCAAGTAATTCATCTCACTGTGTTCCTATATGATTCATTCTCCAAGAAAACCAAAATCCTTTTCATATTGAAAATTATAAAGCAAAGCTTCTTACTAATTCTTTCCATTCATTTTTTTTTTACTCTACTCCAGTGGCCATAGGAAGCATTTCTGATTACATGAAAAAAATATTTTTTATTCTGATAAAAACTGATAGAGAGATAAGACATGGAACTAGAGGCATCTCTAGAGAGAAGGGCGCACAGGCAAGCACCCTCAGGAAGAGTCAGGTGATGTATAGACCTTGAGCATACAAAGGAGAGGCGGAATAGAGACCAAAGCATGTGTAGAGGCATGGATCAGGCTTACTAATTAATAGTCAGGTGATCGATGTCAGTTGTTGCAAATCTAATGATTCCAGAGCCCCGGATATCCAGCTGTAGGGAGAAATTTTTTTTTAAAAAGGAACATTTATTTTTTTATTATTTTTAAGAGAATATTGTGTGATCATGGAACAGACTCTTCAATGGAAAGCTTCTAGTTTTATAGGAAGGTCTCACACATACAACTGCACAAAATTCTAACAGATTTAAATAGAAGAGATTTCTTTTGAATCCATAAACATCCCTGCACAAATATAGTTTTCTATAGAGATGTGTATAAAATTTTCGGAAAATTCAGTGAAAACTATGCTGTATTATAAATAGATGGAAATATGGGAGGTTTTAAATAAATATGGAAAGAGTAAAGGAAATGTAATTTTCTGGAATGAAGAGATATTATGGGGTGATTCAACAATGATAGCAGAGGACCAACACATGGGTCCAATGATGTCATAACAAAGACCACAGGTGGAAAACTACAGGGTGAAGCTACAAAGATAAAAGTCTTTTTCTACTAAAGACTTGCCTCAGGTGCTGCTGCTGCTGCTGCTGCTGCTGCTGCTGCTGCTGCTGCTGCTGCTGCTGCTGCTGTTGTGTTTGTGTGTGTGTGTGTGTGTGTGTGTGTGTCTATGCACATACACACAGGAGTACGTAAACACACCGACACTTTGCAGTCAGTGTCTACAGATGTTGTTGATTTTTGCAGTAGACAGCCTATCTATTTCAAACTTAACCCTGTGTACCAGTTTCTGTAAGCCCCGTTTCATGTCTTTGTTTCTTAAACTGTAGATAAATGGGTTCAACATTGATGTCAGTACAGTGTAGATGATTGTTGCTATTCGGTCCTTGACAGTGTAGCTGGACAAGGGCCGGAAATAGACATAGCTAATGCTCCCGTAGAACAGAGTCACCACAGTGAGATGGGAACTGCAGGTGGAGAAGGCTTTGCATTTTCCAGCAGCTGAGGGAATTTTGAGAACAGCAATGAAGATCCTTAGGTAAGAGATGATGATGCAGGCAAACGGGGCCATTACAAAGGCCAGCCCTTCCGTCATGGCCACGACTTCATATACCGAGGTAGAAGAACAAGCCAATTTTAGAACAGGGTTTACATCACACAAAAAGTGATGGATAACATTTGATGCACAAAAAGTGAGCCGATTCACCAGGAGGACATATAGGAGGGAGTGGAGGCAGGAGGAAGCTATGGAGAAGGTCACTAGCAACGTACAGCGTCTGGGGTTCATAACAGTGACATAGTGGAAAGGGTTACAAATGGCTACATAGCGGTCAATGGCCATAGATGCCAGGAGATAACTGTCCACATTTCCAAAGACCAGGACGAAATACATCTGTGCCAGACATTCAGCATAGGAAATGGTCTTCGTCTCTGATAAGAAGTTCGCTAACATCTTGGGGACTATGACTGCTGTGTAGCAAATATCAGCCAAGGACAAGGTGCTTAGAAAGAAATACATCGGGTTTTTGAGTTGAGGATCAAAGCGGATAGCCAAGATGATGAGCAGATTTCCCATCAAGGTGACCAGATACACGAAAAGAAAGAGAGCAAACAGTGGCTTCTGGTCCTCAGGGTGAGAGGAGAATCCTAAGAGAATGAATTCAGAAAGTGCTGTCAGGTTGTACATTTCTGTGGAATTGAATGCACTCAGAGGATAAACTGCATTGTCAATTTATAGTTCTTATGTCATCTGAGACATGCATCTTTTCATATTGTTCTTACACTGAGTGGTTATTAACAGATCACTTACTCCAAAGTTTTTCTTCCTAAATAGGAAAAATCAGAGTCAATAGTGTGTCTTAACTTGTTTTAAAATCTTTGAGATAGAGATCTAGAGAAACACATCAATAGGAAGGAGGGGCTTAAGGGAGAGCCACTAGGATGAAAAGCTTGTTTTTCCTTTTCTCTTTCGTACTCTGGGCTGGTAATCACAAGAACCACAGATGCAGTCTGTGTGTCATGTTCAGGCCAGCTTCTGATTAAGGATTATCAATGCCTAACTGACATCTATGGAATTATAAGGGAGCCATCTCATGGAGCTTGTGGTTGATGAATCACCATCCTTTTACATCAAGATGCTTCTTTTCACATCATGCACAATGGAAGCAAGAAAATCATTATAATTGAGTGTCATCAATAGAGGATTAGATAAAGAAAATATACATATTTACAATGGAATATTACTCTGCAATTAGTTGAAATACCATGTCATTTTGTAATTACATGGATAGGACTCGAACATATCATGCTAAGTGAAATAAGGCAGACATAAAAAGTTTAGAATCATATATGATTTTAGTTACTTGTGGGATATAAAACTGAAAATAAAACAAGACAAGACAAACAAACATGCATAGACACATATAGCAGTTAGTGGTTACCAGAAGGAAAGTGGGCAGAAGTGTAGATAAGAATCAAGGGTCAAATATATGATGATGGAAGGAAAGTTGACTATGGGTGGTGAACACACAATTAATATACATATGATATACTATTGAATAATATACTTGAATGCTATATAATTTTATCAACCAATGTAACCCCAAAATTAAGCTTAAAAAGAATGAAATTCAATGTAAATAGTTATCGGGATAAATATGGAAGAAGAGAAAGTGAGAGGGAGGGAATGAATTTGCATGACAAAATTTTTTTCCAAATTTCCCTGCTCTTTGTTTGGTAATGTATGCCCTTAGGGTAGCTTACGGTGACTGAGAAGTGAACTGGGATAAAGGATGATTCCACTTCAGAGTAGAGATGCAAAAAGTCAACATTTAACATGAACATAAGTTAGTTCTCTTATGTAGTATTCAGTGAGGGCAAATTATGTCTCTGAGATCAGATATTTCACCTTGATGGGAAATCTTCTCACCAGGCATTCTCAAAGTTGATTTCTTACCTGGTGAGGACATTGAGGTCTTGCCTCATGTATTCATTCCACTCTCCTCATTTATACTCCATGGAATAATGAGTCAAAATAAAGAACACTTTGCCATGTGACAGCATCCAGAAAAGATATCTGATGAAAATTTTCTAATGCTTTTGGAACATGAATGTTCCGTTTCTTGGATTCTGATCTTCCTTCACAAGGTATAGATATATCCCCTGCTTCTCACATGGGAGTATCTTCTGAGACTGTGTCATAAGTCCCTGCTGTTTGGAAGGGAGAGAAAGTAAGAAAATAAAGATTCATTAACTTAGTGAAGGTTTGTCTCCAAGGATGCAGAGGACTTACAGTGTTCTTCTTCCCCAAGTGATCCCACATTCCTATCCTTGACCTTCTGGATATAGTGCAACACTGTTTAGCCTGGCGTAGATGTTGGAGATGGACAGAAATTTCATTTCCTATCTCTGGCTCTTCCAACCTTTCTGAGGATTTACCTTGGAGGTGTCACCCCAAAATAGTACCGAGGACAAAGTACCAGGTTAGACACCTAGGTCCAGTTTCTCCCTTGGACGTATAAAGCTTTGAGCAGTTCTTCTCCTTGGCGACTACATTTCTCTGAATGACAACTACTCAGAATACACCAACATTGGGTACCTTCTGCTCCAACCTGCAACTTTAGATATGAATGCTAGTTTATCATTTAGTCTCTAAAAAAATGATGTCGTAACCTTTGATCAAATCATAGGCCAATACCAAAGTTTGCTGCTCAGATATATAATTACCATCCATTGCTATTACAACTAGGGAAAGCCACCAGCTTTGAGTCTTTTCTTTTTCTTATTCATGAAAGAACACAGAATCCATATATCAGAGTTCCAACATATCCTACCAAATACATGTTGCCTGTTTCCTGTCTCTTGTTGATATCCGATCACATCTTACAATTTCAACCCATGCACTGTCTCATATTTCTCCCTTCATCTGTGTCTCCAGGCTCAAATGCAGCCTCTTACACAAAGCATTTTTGATGACTGAGTGAAATGAAGTATCTGAATTCTCTGCTCCCCTATTATATGAATTGACATTAAATGCAAATTTCATTTATTGTCACATTATTTTTCACACAAAGGAAGGCAACTAACATGTATGTACTCAGAGATTTATCAGTTTTTTACATGTAAACTACATAAGAACCTTATATATACTTACTGTCTCAATTTTGTAGTGACTTGGGAAAATAAGGAAACTGAAAAAACATATTCTGAACCAGAGGCTGTTTGAAATCAAAGCATGTAGTTGAACTAATTAATACACTAATAGATATCTCTGTTTGGTTTGGACAAAGCTAAATTTGTATGTTAAGGAACAACTTTCAGATGACTAATGGAACCAAAATTTTGCCTCACTGTTGTCTTTTGCAGATTAAACTTGAAAGCTAAATACTTTTAGCATCAGGACTGCTTTTTTTTGCTGCAATGATTCAGATCCTGGCCTCATTCCAGACACTGTGCTCTGTATTTTCTGTGATCCAGCTACCATATTTTTTTGATTCAATGACTTGTATATTGACACATTTTAACATCCCTTATATTGGGATGCTTGTAAATCTATGACATGTCACAAATAATCAGCATCAGTTTTTCCTCACTGGTACATTAAAATAATTTATCTTACAACTGATGAAATTTTAGACTAAATTAAATACAAGAATTTGGAGTACCTATAATAAAGAATAGTAGCCAGTTCATCTACATTTGTCCCAGTCGGTCCATAAATATTTGTTATGTGTTTGCCATGAGCTATAGTCTGTTTTTCACTATGGAAAAGACACATCGTGTTCCCCCCTGTGACTTACAGACTAGGATCCCATAGAACCTCATAGCCAGCCTATAGTGTAGATGTTGCTTAATAAATGTTTGTGAAGTTGACCTATGTATTGACTAAGTTAACTGTCTAAGTAATATAGGCTTTAAAATGTTAGAGGACAGTAACTATTATTCCCTGAGTTCTTTAGCTATAAAGCTATTTCATCTATTTTTTATTTTGTTAATTTCCATCTGGAAGTGTCAATACTTATTTTTGATATAGAAATATATAAAAATGTAAACATTCATTTTTTTATCATTCTGTTTGTATGGTAGAGTTTCTAAATAACAACCATCGTATAATTTAAATTTACACTCATTCTGCTAGTCACTGTTTCTCTGTGAAGTCTAATCTAATTAAAATGTGTAATTAATAGCTTTAATTCTAAAAAAAATTTTTCTTTTTCTAGAGAAGAAACCAACTACAGTGGAGGTAGTTGAATTAACTCTTATCAAAGTGATGTGCTTTTATTATTGTTGTCATTGAATAGTACTCAAAATGATGCCATGCCAAAACAGTTACCTGAAAATACTTGAATGTAAAACATGAAACCATAAAATACATAGAAGACAACTTAGGCACTAAACTTTTTGACATTGATTTAGTGATGTTTTTATGATTTGACTGCAATGGCAAGAGAAGCAAAACAGAAATACACAAGAGGGACAACATCAAAGTAAACATCTTCTACACAGCAAAGGCAACAAAATGAAAAGGCATCCTAACCAATAGGAAAATATATTTTCAAGTTATTCATCTGGTAAGGGGGTAATACGCACAAAATAAAAAGAACTCATACATTTCAACAACGACAACAACAACAGCAACAAAAACAACAACAACAACAACAACAACAAAAAACATGAACAGTTGGATTAAGAAACTGGCAGAGGATCTGAACAGACATTTTACCAAAGAAGTCAAACAGTTGGCCGACATGCACATGAAACGATGGTGAACATCACTAATTATTAGGGAAATGCAAATCAAAACCACAAGGAGATATCAACTGATACCTGTTAGAATGATTATGATCAAAAAGACAAGGAATAACAAGTCCTGGTGTGGATGTAAAAGAAAGATAACCCTCATTTACTGTTGGTGAGATTGTAAATTTTTGCAGCCACTTTGGAAAACAGTAAGAAGATTCCTCAAAAAATTAAGAATAGAGCTACCAGGTGATTCAACGATTTCACTTCTAGGTTCTTATCTGAAGAATGTGAAACAGTAATTGCAAATGATATACATTCTTATGTTCATAGCAGCATTGTTTACAATAGCTAAGATTTGGAAATAACCTAAGTGTCCTTTGATGGATGAATGAACAAATAGATATGGTACATGTACATAATGGAACACTACTCAGGCATATAAAGATGAAATGTTGCCATTCTCGGTAACATGGATGGAACTTAAGGGTGTTGTGCCAAATGAAATAAGTCGAATAGAGAAGATAAATATCTTATGGTTTCACTCATATGTGGAATATAAAATTCCTGACATATTTAAAAAATAGCAACTCGTAGATACAACAGATTGGTGGTTACCCGAGTGAAGGGGGCTTGTGAATGGGAAAAGAGGGTCAATTGTATTGTGATAGGTGGAAACTAGACCTTCTGTGGTGACACATTGTGGTTGTGCACCTACAACAACATAGCCATAATACTGTACCCTTGAAACTTATATAATGTTATAAACCAATGTATCCTCAATTTAAAAATATAGTAAAAGACTGGAAAAAATATTCAATGAAAAGAGTAAGGAAAAGATAGGTGAGGTGGTTATGCTAATATCAGATAAAACATACTTTAAGTTAAAAAATTGTTACAAGAAATAAAGACATTACAGGATAATAAAAGGGTAATTGTCTCAAAAAGATTTAAACACTGGGACAAAACTCTTATCTGTGAGGGTCCTAAAGGAAGAATGGGAAAAAAGTGCACAAAAATTCTTCATGATTACAATGTGATCAGTCATATTAAGACAAAATAAAATATCAAAGGGAAAATATGGAAACATACTAAACTAAGGCTCCTCTTTGAGAATGAAAAATAACATCAGAAAAATTGTCTGTAAGTTGATAATCAGCTTTAATTAAAGGGACATTAAGGAGCTTTTCATTTTAACCCCAAAAAACTTTTTTTCAGACATTGTTCTGCAAAATATCTTAGCCTATGATTAAATACACACACACACACACACGCGCGCGCGTGCACGCGCGCACGCACGCATACACACACACTACAACAAAGGTCTTTGCTGACCACATAATCATATTGGAATAAAGGTCTCACTGTAAATTAAACTTAAATATGCTTATCATAAAGCCAGGTTTGCTTTGTCACATTTTCCTTCCAGTTAAGGTTAATAGTAAGACATTCTTGCTCTCAAATTGTTTTTCTGTTACCTAGGTGAAAATCAGTTTTCAATAATAGTAGAAAGCCGTAGAACATGCCTAGAAGGGCAATGACTGTAAAGTGCATTTTTTGTTCCTTGTTGGTTGTATAACTAAACCCAGATGAAATCTTTTCTTTTCTGGGTCTTTTTTTTTTCTCCAAAAAGTGTCAACGAGGCTATGTAAAATTATTAATTAGGTTTAAAAACATAAATCAGCCTCTGAAATGTGATACAGTTCTTGCTGGCTGATGTCACAACATGGGCTTGAGTCTGTGCCACTCCTTCTTTCATGACTGAGTACTACGTCTGCTCTGTACTGTGTATATTCCCGGGATTGAAGCACCACATATGTTTGTGAGAGTACATTGTATTAGTATTAAAAATAAAACATTAATAATAGCTCCATTCCAGGTTAGAGATGTTTAGTTAGCCCAGTATGGAGATAGGAGACTGGATTAGCTAACTAATTATGAGAACAAAGAAAATGAGGAGAAAATAATACATTAATTACATACGTATTTACTCTTGGTAAACAAGAGTGCTGTGTTGGAGAATGACAGTCAAGACAGGGCATTTCCATTGGGACAGGACGTTTGTGTTAATGCTAGAAGGACTGCTACTCACTGGCCATTTATCCAGTCACTGATTCTGGACTGCCTGCTCTCTGGCAGGCACCATGTTAGGTCATTGGATACAGGGGTGATTTTATCAGAGATCCTTCCCCTCAGGAGCACACAGTCTGATGGAGGGATAGGGCTACAAACAGTGCATGCTACCAAAGTCTGAAAAAGTTGAATTCACCTTGCCCGCAATGCCTACAATGACAGTAGCAGTAGCATTGGGAGCAGCAACAGCAGTAATTATCTTTTGAGCCTTTGCTATATGCCAGGCCATACACTCAGGACCTCATGTATAGAGCGCTCATCTTTATAGGCTTGTTGTCACGTGTCATGAATTTTCCCCTAATGCTTCACATCCTTTAGTCTTCTTGTTCCATGGCTTTTTAAGAGCTAGAGTCTCCCCAGCCTCCTCCTCCTCCTCCTGTTTTTGGCTATTTACCTGACCACTATACTGTTGAATGTGACTCTGGTGCTGCTCATGTCCTGGCACTCCTGGCTCTACTCCCTTGTGTGCTTCCTGCTTGGGGATCTCTCCGTGAGAGACACAGGGATGTCTACAGTTGCTCTGCCCAAGTTGCTGGCCCACAAAATCTCTTGTTACCCAGCCATTCCTGCTGTCCGCTGCTTGGCCCAGTTATTTTTCTTCGATGCATCTGGAGTTACAGATACACTTCATATACCTGTTATGGCTCTGGATCTCTTCATGGCCTTCTTGACCCTCTTGCACTAGCAGTCAGTGATGAATTGCCAACTCTGTGGACACCTTCAGGGGTTGAGGTGCTCATTGTCCTTAATACACAAGACGTTTCATTTCTTTTTCCTCTTTACTCATCTGGAGATTGCAAGGGTGACGTTAACCTTCTCCACTTCTTCATGACCACTGACTACTTCTTGAGCTTCTTTCTCTGGCATACATTCCTTTGAGCCAGCTGTATTCTTGGAGGATGGCTTTCTTCTGCTAAGCCACTGTGCCTTCCTTGTACTATCCCGTGTCCATACTGGGGCCACTATCCTACATTTGCCTTTGGCTGCTGGTCCCTGCTGTGTGGTCTCTACCCGTGGACCCCGCCTCACTATGGCCAGCTTCCTCTGTGGCGTCATCACTTGTGTCTACTCTTAGCCTCACGTCTGGACCTCTGAGGGTCAGGGCATTGTCACTTGTGAGATCCATCATCTTTACACTTTTGGCCAGTTTTTTGTGTATAGTTTCTTGGAACGAGGAGGTCAGAGTGCAGCCTGCTGTCCGCCATGATGGGGGCAGGTGGACTCCTGATTAGCCTGCTCAAGAGCCATATTGATTAGGAGAGGGGAGAAGTGAATAGATCTGAACATGGATGTTTTTGGAAAGGTGACAGTGTGGGATGGGCAGGACAAATTATGAAAGTCTAGATTTGGCTCTGTTGATGCAGTGTTCTAACAGAGCTGTGAACATTCCACATTCAGGCCACACATGCTAAGGGCTTCCTCGGCAGTATATCTCTGGGACCCCATCCTCAAGCCATGTGTCTTTGGTTATCAAAGTGGATACGTCAGTCACCAGGCTTGGGTATTTCAGTTCCAGAGCTTTGAAAAAATATGAAAATGTTAATGTGAAAATCTGAACTCAAGCAGAAACAGTGAAGTCAATTACAGTTACATTTCATTTGGCATCTTATTCTGAAATGTGTGATTGAGATATAATGGGCATATAATATTGTATAAATTTAAGTTGTATAATATTTTGCTTTCATGCATTTAAATATTGCAATATAGTTACCACTTAATTGTTAACT
The DNA here is from genome assembly GCA_030015415.1 of Cynopterus sphinx. Taxonomy (NCBI): domain Eukaryota; kingdom Metazoa; phylum Chordata; class Mammalia; order Chiroptera; family Pteropodidae; genus Cynopterus; species Cynopterus sphinx. The sequence goes on along the minus strand of CM057385.1, from coordinate 121,609,605 downwards.
AATTCCTCCATCCCATCATGTATTAACATTTTCTTATGTGGTGGGAAAAATTAAGATCTAGTCTTGCAGCAAGTTTGAAATTGATGATACAGTGTCTTTGTCTATTAGTACTATGCTGTGCATTAGATCTCTAGGACTGACTTATCTACTAGGAGCAGTTTTGTACTCTTAAATCATTTTCCAAATTCCTCCAACCCCAGGCCCTGGTTACCCCCATTCCACTTGTTTTTGAGTTCAGCTTTTGTAGAGTGCACATATATGTGATATCGTATGGTAATTGTCTTGCTCGGTCTGACATATCACACTCAGCATAATGCCCTCGAGATCTACCCATGCTGTCACAAATAGAATGGTTTTGGTGTCTGCATATTTGGGTGTCCCAGAAACAATTCTTCACAGATAACAGTAAACAGTAGGACATGCTATCTCACCACATGATGGAAATTATGAGAGGGCATTGTTATGTCCATGGAACGCAAGAAAACTTGGATCCTACTCTAAGATTGTTGCCTCTTTCTATGAGGTTGCTGAGGGATACACTGCCCAAGGCAAAATGACAAAGTAGAAGCAGAGCAAGAATTTATGATTATCTGGACTTTGGGCTCAGAATGCAAATTCAGAGAACTCTGGAGAGCTAACAGAAGAGCTAACAAAACATTCTTTCAGTTTCTAAACTAGTTATGTTTACTTAGCTTTAAACAAAGCAAGCTCTGGATGAGGCCACTCAACGTATGTTCTTATGATGATATCCAAGTCTTCCATCTTATCACATTATGCATTATGAAAGCAACATATATGTGACAGTAACAACAGAAACAACACTTACTGAGTGCTTACTGTGAGCAAGTACTTCTGGTGTAGCTACTTTATGTACCATCCATTTAATCCTATAATTCCTATGTCACCCCACACATGAGAATGATTGATATTTTTGTCTTTAAAGTTTTTGTGAAGAAATGTGTGAAAATTGTCAATAATAGTTTTGAAAAGTAAGAGTCAAAGAAAAAAGTACTTTATTATTACCATTACTATTATCTTAGTATTTACTTCTAAAAAGCTATGGCCTTCATACATTATGTTTTAATGTAAACAGAGACAGTTAAAGTAGTAGAACAGAGTAAGGAGTCCAGAAATAGATTCAATTTTCAATAAATTGCAACTTATTATATGATCCCAGGGAATTTCTAATTCAGCAAGAAAGGTCTGTTTTATTAAATAAATGACCCTGGCACCGGGAAGTTGGATATATAAACATTACATATAAATATATTCCTGATTGATGAAAAATATAAGTAGTTATATTAAAGTAGTTATAAGTAGTTATATAAGTAGTTATATTAAATTAAAGTAGTGAAATACTTGAATAGAATTTTAATATGCTTTGAATAAGAGATAGCTTCATACTCAGAATACAAAAGAACAATGAGGCTGTCTAGCAAGTTAATAATGCTGTTTTTATGATTGAAAGTATAGGCAAATAACTTATTTGGAGAAAATACTTGCAAATGCATTTAAGAAGCAAGGGGCGAAAATCCTCAATTTATAGATCCAACAATTTGATGATAAAATGACAACACTGCCCCCAAATGTGCAAAGTACTTAAGCAATTAATGGAAAGTGCCCAATAATGTTAGGGAAAGATGCTTTGCAGCATTAGTAGGAAGAAATACACTAAAATGCCCTTGCCCAACATCATGTTGCTTGAGATCATAAAGATTAGTAACATACAGTGACGGTAGGGATTTGGAGGAATGTGTAGCTTTATATGTTTTTCTGGGGTGTGTAAATTGCTAAGACTCTCATCTGGCAGCATTTATGAAAGTGGTTTTTTTATCTACAAGTGAATTAAAGCCAATGGGAAGGAGATGCTTAACCATCCACTTTGACTTCATCCTTCAGAGACCTTCCTTTTAGTTCAAGGACCAGAAACCTCTTTGCCCTCTTTCTCATTGTATACCCCATTGCTTTAATGGGAGTCAGTTAATCATTCAGATCGTTCCCTCTGAGTCTCAACTCCAGGCCCCCAAATATTTCTTCTTGAACATCCAGGCATTTGTTATTTATTACAATAGCCATGGCCCTAAGATGCCAGTATTTTTTTTATCATAGTTAAATATTATTCTTATGATGTGCATCTGACATAGATTATTCCTCTTGGCCTTCAGAAACACAGTTACCCCATGACAGCCACAGCCACTGATTGCAATGTGGCTCTATTTGAGTTTTCCTTTATATGACCATCACAACCTGATAGAGGACATCCTTCTGTAGGGCCATCTCTTCCTCTATACCTTCCTGCAGTTCCTTCTGGTGAACTAATTTATTTTCTGCACTTACAGTATAATTTTTATTTTGTATGTGATGTCAGCCCTGTGTGGACATTGTCCTACTCTTCCACCTTTGTCAAGGAAATTGTGGAGACGACATAGATTCAGGCTGTTGTGATGACTCCCTTTACTTGCATCATCTTTTCTTATCTGTGAATCTTCCTTGCTCTTTTCAAGATCTTCAGATGAGTCACATTCTGAGATACTGGGCATTAGGACATAAATTTTGAATTGGGATGGGGAAGGGCCCAACTTAATCTTTTACCAGTGTATTAGACACCAAATTCTTACCTTTTAAGAATCATCACTTGGTATCCACAGGTAACCCAGGGAACAGTTGAAAGAGAAATCAAAAGAAAGGAATCAACATAGATAATGCCAGAGAGGCCCTTGGAAGGACTTTTAGGTCATGGAATCTGCGAGTATATTGGATGTGTGCTCTGTGCTGAGTATGAGGGCTGTACTGGTGCTCCTTATTCTACTAGGATTAGAAGGAGCCACAGAAAATAGTGGCATTGGATTTGTAGACAGCAGAAGACTGCATATTGCACTCAGCATTTTCCTGGAGGTAATTCAAAGATTTTCCAAGGGCTAAGTAACATGGCTCATTATAAATAGATGGGTTAGAGAGACAAAAGCCAGGTTGGTGGGGAGAAGAGAGGAGATTAACATCAAGAGGTCATGGAAAGAACCACCTCATGATGGCTAAGAACAACATCTCTATTAAATCATCATTATAGATTATGAGGAGTAATGAAAGCCAGTCACCAATTCCAAAAGTGAGCAGAAGCCATCATCCATGGTGACAAAGAAGTGGAAGAAGGTCAGATGTTAGTGATGGGTCAAGTGTAGAATGAATGTATAAATTGGCCTAGAAAAAGACCTTTTCATTTGTTGAAGACATGAGAGTAGTCACATAAGTCTTGAAAGAAACATGACTTGGAAGAAGCAATAACCGTGAGAGGTGGAAATGAATGAATGGGGATGAATAAAAAATTAAAAGTCAGTGAAACATTATTGGATTGGGTTGAGAAAAGTCAGAACTGTGTTACGATTAGGTCGACTGAGGGGTAAAACCAAATATAAAATTCAACTTTAGAAATAAAGTTACAGAAATAAAGTTTCACTTTTGCAACACAATTCTTTTTCTTTTTTAAACTATTTTTTATTGAGTAGTTACTCAATTCTTGATGCTTATGGTGACTGAAAAATTAATAGTCCTGTGTACCAGTACTTGCTCCTATGTCTGTAGGAGATGTTGTTATCCATCATATTCTTCCTTCTTCTTTTGGCCCAGAGATAGAGATGAGTTTTTTTTTTATCATAGCCATCCAAGGAAATTCATATTAATTCTAGTAGGGATGGATGTGAAAACTAATTGCCTCATCCTTGTAACAAAAAAATTAAAGTTGAGCAGTGTATACTCACCCAGACTCCTTATTGCCCTCGGTTAGGGATGATTGAGAGAAAATTCAAGAAATTTAGTCTCCTTGTTATATCATGTAACAGCTTTAATAAGATTACCCATCTATTTTTTGGTCTAAAATGCTGTGAGAGTTTAATTTGTTTGATTTATACACTGCCATCTATTAAAATGCAAATTCCAAAAGAGAGGGAAAATCACACTAAACTGTTTTTCTTCTTAGCAGAGTGTCAAGTAATTCATCTCACTGTGTTCCTATATGATTCATTCTCCAAGAAAACCGAAGTCACTTTCATATCAAACATTATAAAGCAAAGCTTCTTATTAATTCTTTCCATCCATTTTTTAAAACTCTGCTCCAGTGGCCATAGAAAGCATTTCTGATTACTTGAAAGAAATCTTCCTTCATCCTGAAAAAACTGAGAGAGAGAAAAGACATGAAAATAGAGGTATCTCTAGAGAGAAGGGTGCACAGGCAAGCCATCTCAGGAATAGTAAGGTGGTGAATGAACCTTGAGCATACAAAGAAGGAGGGGAAGAGTTAAGACCAAAGCATGCATAGAGGTATGGAGCTAGCTTACTAATAGTCAGTTACGTGATGGATATCAGTTGTTGCAAATCTAATGACCCCAGAGCACCGGATATCCAGCTTTAGGAAAAATTTAAGGAGAATTAAAAAAAAAAGACTAAAGTATGATTGTGGAGCAGACTCTACAACAAGAAGCTTCTGTCTGATAGGGAGGTCACACACATATAACTGCAGAAAAATTCTAATAGTTTTAAATAGAATAGATTGGTTATGTATCCATAAACATCCCTGCACATTTATAATTTTCACTACATATATGTATACAAGTTTTCTGGAAATTCAGTGAGCAAAGTAGGCTGACATTATAAATGGGTGAAAATATGGGATGTTCCAAGTAAATATGGAAGGAGCAAAGAAAATGTGGTTTTCTGGAAAGGAGAGATATTATGGGGTGATTCTACAATGATAGCATGGGACCAAGACATGGGTCCAATGATGGCATAACAGATACTGCAGGTGGAAAATACACGAATCAGCTACAATGATGAAAATTTATTTTTCTACCAAATACTTTCCTCAGGCACTGTTGTGTGTGTGTGTATACATGCATGCACACATGCTAGTGTACATGCGTGCAAACACACCTACACTTTTCAATCAGTATCTACAGATTTTGTTGGTTTTTGTAGTAGACAGCCTATTTCAAACTTAACCCTGTGTGTCAGTTTCTGTAAGCCCCGTTTCATGTCTTTGTTTCTTAAACTGTAGATAAATGGGTTCAACATTGATAACAATACAGTGTACATGATTGTTGCTATTCGGTCCTTGACAGAGTAGCTGGACAAGGGCCGGAAATAGACATAGCTAATGCTCCCATAACACAGTATCACCACAGTGAGATGGGAACTGCAGGTGGAGAAGGCTTTGTATTTTCCTGCAGCTGAGGGAATTTTGAGGACAGCAATGAAAATCCTTAGGTAAGAGATGATGATGCCGGCAAATGGGGCCATCACGTAGGCCAGCCCTACTGTCATGGCCACGACTTCATTGACAGAGGTAGAAGAACAAGACAATTTTAGAACAGGGTTTATATCACAAAAAAAGTGATGGATAACATTTGATGCACAAAAGGTGAGCCGATTCATCAGGAGGACATGCAAGAGGGAGTGGAGGGAGGAGAAAGCAATGGAGAAGGCCACTAGCAACATACAGCGTCTGGGGTTCATAACAGTGACATAGTGGAAAGGGTTACAAATGGCTACATAGCGGTCAATGGCCATAATGCCCAGGAGATAATTGTCTACATTTCCAAAGACCAGGAAGAAATACATCTGTGCCAGACATTCAGCATAGGAAATGGTTTTTGTCTCTGATAAGAAGTTTGCTAACATCTTGGGGACTATGACTGTTGAGTAGCATATATCAGCCAAGGACAAGATGCTCAGGAAGAAATACATGGGGTTTTGGAGTTGAGGATCAAATCGGATAGCCAAATTGATGAGCAGATTTCTCATCAATGTGACCAGATACACGAAAAGAAAGAGAGCAAACAGTGGCTTCTGGTCCTCAGGGTGAGAGGAGAGTCCTAAGAGAATGAATTCAGAAAGTGCTGTCAGGTTGTACATTTCTGTGGAATTGAATGCACTCAGAGGATAAACTGCATTGTCAATTAATAGTTCTTATGCCATCTGAGACATGCATCTTTTCATCTTGTTCTCACACTGAGTGGTTATTAATAGATCATTTACTCCAAAGTTTTTCTTCCTGAATATGGAAAAATCAGAATCAAAAGTGTGTCTTAACTTGTTTTAAAATCTTTGAGATAGAGATCTGGAGAAACACATCAATAAGAATGAGGGGCTTAAGAGAGAGCCACTAGGATAAAAAGCTTGCTTTTTCTTTTCTCTTTTGTACTCTGGGCTGATAATCACAAGATGAATCAGATTCAGGCCCGCTGCTGATAAGAATTATCAAAGGCTAACTTGCATCTAGATAATTATAAGGTAGCCTACTCATTGAGCCTGTGGTTGAGGAATCACCATCTCTTTGCATCAAGATACTTCTTTCCACATTATTTACAATGGAAGCAAGAAAGTCATTATAATTGAGTGCCATCAATAGAGGATTGGATAAAGAAGATGTACATATTTACAGTGAAATATTAGTCTGCCATAAGTTGAAATCCTGTCATTTGTGATAAGATGGATAGGTCTTGTGATTATCATGCTAAGTGAAATGAGGCAGACCTAATAAGTTTAGAATCATATATGATTTCACTTATATGTGGAATATAAAGCTGAAAACAACAAACAATAGAAGACAAATGAAAACTCATTGACACAGACAACAGTTTAGTGGTTACCAGAAGGAAAGTGTGGACAAGTGTAGAAAAGGATCAAGGGGTCAAATATATGAAGATGGAAGAAAATTTGACTTTGCGTAGTGAACACACAATCAATCAATCAATATATATATATACATATATATATATATACACACACATATATATGTGTATATATATATGTGTATATATATATGTGTATATATATGTATATATATATATATTATTGAATTGTACTCTTGTAACATATAATTTTATTAACAAATATCACCCCCAATAAATTTATTTTAACAAAGATGGAAACTGAATGTAAATGGATATCAGGGGAAAATATGGAAGAAGAGAAAGTGAGAGAGAGGGAGTGAAGTTGTGTGACAGAATTCTCTTCCAAAGTTCCCAGCTCTTTGGCTGATAATGTATGCCCTGAGGATAGGGAACTGTGACTCAGAAGTGAACTGGGATAAAGGAGGATTCGACTTAGAGAGTATAGATGCAAAAATTCAACATTTAACATGAACATGAGTTAGCTCTCTTACATAGTGTCCAGTGAGGACGAATTATGTCTCTGAGATCAGATATTTCCATCTGCTCACCAGACATTCTCAAAGTTGATTTCTTACCTGGTGAGGACATTGAGGTTTTGCCTCATGTATTCATTCCATTCCCTTCAATTATATACTCCATGGAATAATGAGTCAAAATGAAGACAAAACCCTGCCAAGTGACTGCATACAGAAAAGATACCTGATGAAAATTTTCTAATGCTTCTGGAATATGAATGTTTCCTTTCTTGGATTCTTATTTTTCTCTTCAAGGTGTAGATACATCCCCTGCTTCTCTCATGGGAGTATCTTCTGAGGCTGTGTTATAAGTCCCTGCTGTTTGGAAGGGAGAGAGAGTAAGAAAATAAAGATCTGTTAACTTAGTGAAGGTTTATCTCCAAGGATTCAGAGGACTTACAGTGTTCTTCCCCATGGGACCCTGCATTTCACCTCTTGACCCTCTGGGTATAGTGCAACACTGCTTAGCCTGGCATAGGTGCTGAAGATGGCAAATAATTTCCTATTCCTGGCTCTTCCAATCTTTCTGAGGGGTTAACTGAGAGAGATCATCCAAATGTAGTACTAAGGATAGAGTAACAGGCAGGACACCTGGATCCAATTTCTTTCTTGAACTTATAAAGCTTTGATCAAACCTTTCCCTCAGCACCTCCATTTCTCTGAAGGACAACTACTCAGAGTACCCCACCTTTGGGTATCTTCTGCCCCAATATCACAGTTTAGATATATCTGCTAGTTTAAAACTTAGTCTCTAACAAAAGGAATGTTGTAACCTTTGAACAAACCCTCAGGCCAATCCCCAGTCTGCTGCTCAGATATATAATTACCATCCCTTGCTATTACAAATAGGGAAACCCCCAGTTTTGGGTCTTTTATTTTTCTCATTCATGAAAGAACACAGAATCCATATATTAGAGTCCCAACACACCCTACCAAATACATGTTGCCTGTTTCCAGTCTCTTGGTGATTTCTGATCACATCTTACAATAAACCCATTGCACTGTTTTATATTTCTCCCTTCATCTGTGTCTCCAGGCTGAAATGCTCAAAAAATTCATTTTTGATGACCAAATGGAATGAAGTATCTGGCTTCTCTGCTCCCCTACTATATGAATTGACATAAATGCAAATTTCATTCATTGTCACATTATTTTTTACACAAAGGAAGGCAAGTAACATTTATGTACTCAGAGATTTATCAGCTTTTTACATATAAACCATATTAGAACCTTATATATACTTTCTGTCTGCACTTTGTAGTGACTTGAGAAAAAATGTAACTGAAAAAACATCATCTGAAGCAAAGGCTGTTTGAAGCCAAACCATTTAGTTGAACTACTCCACTAAAAGATCTCTCTGTGTGGTTTGGACAAAGTTACATTTTTATGTTAAGGAACAGCTTTCAAATGACTAATGGAACCAAAGTTTTGCCTTACTGTTTTCTTTTCCAGATTAAACTTGAAAGCTAAATACTTTTAGCATCAGGACTACTTTTCTTTGGAGCAATGATTCAGATACAGGCCTCATTCCAGACACTATGCTCTATATTTTCTGTGATCCAGCTACCATATTTTATTGATTCAATGACTCATATGTTGGCAGATTTTAACATCCCTTATATTGGGATGCATGAAAATCTATGGCATGTCACAAGTAATCAGTTTTTCCTCGGCGGTACATTAAAATAATGCATCTTACAATTGATGAAATTTTAGGCTCAATTAAATGCAAGAATTTGGAGTACCTGAAATAGAGAATAGTGGTCAATTCATGTACGTTTTCCCTAGTCGGTCCAGAAATATTTGTTATGTGTTTACTATGAGCTATAGTCTGTTGTTCACTATGGAAAAGACACATCATGTTCCCCCCTGTGACTTATAGACTGGGATCCATAGCACCTCACACCCATCACGTATTGTAGAGGTCGCTTAATAAATATTTATGAAATTGACTGTAGAGGTTGCTTAATAATTATTTATGAAATTGACCTATGCATTGACTAAGCTAGCTGCCTAAGTATTATATATTTTAAATTGTTAGAAGATAGTAACTATTATTTCCTTAGTTCTTTGGCTATAAAAATATTTCATCTATTTTTGATTTTGTTAATTTCCGTCCTGAAATGTCAATACTTATTTTGGATGCAGAAATATATAAAAATGTAAAACATTCATTTGTTTTATCATTCTATTTGTTTGAGACACTTGGTAAACAAGAACCATCATATTATTGAAATTTACACTCATTCTCCTAGTTACTGTTTTTCTTGTGAAGTCTAATCTAATTAAAAGGCATAATTAGTAGGTTTAAATCTAAAGCAAATATTTTGTTTTTCTAGAGAAGGAACCAACTACAATGGAAGTAGTTGATTTCGGTCTTATCAAAATGATATGCTTTTATTTAATTATTGTTGTCATTCAATAGTTCAAAATACTAAAATATTATGCCATGTCAAAAAAGTTACCTGAATGTGAAACACTAATTCAAAAATATATGCATTCTTATGTTCATAGCAGCATTGTTTACAATAGCTAAGATTTGGAAACAACCTAAGTGTTCATTGATGGATGAATGGACAAAGAGATATGGTACATGTCCATAATGGAATACTACTCAGCCATATAAAGATGAAATGTTGCCATCCATGGAAACATGGATGGATCTTAAGGGTGTTGTGCTAAATGAAATAAGTCAAATAGAGAAGATCAATACCATATGATTTCACTCATATGTGGAACATAAAAATCCTGACAAATTAAAAAAATAGCAACTTGTAGATAAAACAGATTGGTGGTTACCAGAGGGGACGGAGTTTGGGGGAGGAATAATGGTAAAGGGGAGTTAATTGTATGGTGATGGGTGTAAACCAATCCTCAATTTAAAAAGAAAGTGAAAGACTGAAAAAAGATATTCATTGAAAATAGTAACGAAAAGATAGCAGAGGTGGGTATGCTAATATGAGATAAAACATACTTTAGGTAAAAAAATTGTTACAAGAAATAAAGACATTACAGAATAATAAAAAGACAAATGTCTCCAAAATATATAAACACTGGGAGAAAACTCTTATGTGTGATGGTCCTAAAGGAAGAATGGGAAAAAAGTGCACAAAAATTCTTATGATTGCAATTTTATCAGCCCTATTAACAAAATAAAATATCAAAGGAAATATATGGAAACATACTAATTTAATTCTCTTCTTTGAAAATGAAAAAAATAAGATAGGAAATTTTTCCTGTAAGTTGATAATGACCTTTAATCAAAGGGAGATTATGGAGCTTTTCATTTTAACCCAAAAATACTTTTTTCAGACGTTGGTCTGCAAAATATCTTAGGCTATGATTTAAAAAAGACAAAAAACAAACAAACAAACAAATAAAAAACCCAACAAAACAAAGGTCTTTTGCTAGCCATTTAATCATTTTGGAATGAAGGTCTCAGTGTAAATTAAATAAGCTCATAATAAGGCAGGTTTCTTTGTTGCATTTTCCTTCCAGTTAATGTTAGTAGTAAGACACTCTTGCTCTCAAATTGTTTTTCTGTCACCTAAAGTGAAAATTGGTTTTAAATGATTGTAGAAAGCCATAGAAGACGCCTAGAAAGGCGATGATGGTAAAGTGTGTTTTTGTTCATAGTTGATTGGGTAACTAAACCCCAGATGAAGTCATTACTTTTCTGGGTCTTTTTTCCTCCAAAAACTGTAAATGAGTCTTTGTAATTTCATTAATTAGGTTTGTAAACAAAAATCAGCCTCCGCAATGTGGTACAGTCCTTGTTGCCTGATATCACAGCATAGGCTTGAGTCACTGCCACCTTTTCCTTCAAGTCTGAACACTATGTCTGCTCCGTACCATGTGTATTCCCAGGATTTAAGCACCTCATATGTTTGTGGGAATACATTGTAATATTATAAAAAAGCATTTAGTTAGCACAGTATAGCCCAAATGGAGATAGGACACTGGATTAGCTAATTGATTATGGAACAAAGGAAATAAGGAGAAAATAATACATTAATCCCATACATTTTTATCTTGGTAAACAAGAGTGCAATGTTGGAGAATGAGAGTCAAGATAGCGCATTTTGTTGGGGCAGGAGTTTGCATTAATGAGAGAAGGACTGCTACTCACTGGCCATTCATCCAGCCACTGATTCTGGAGTGTTTATTCATAGCCAGGCACCGTGTTAGGTCATTGGATACAGGGGTGAATTCATTACAGCCCTTCTCCTCAGGAGCACACAGTCTGATGGGGGGATAGAAATACAAACAGTGCATGCTACTAACAACTGAAAAACTGAATTCACTTTGACTGTAATGCCAACAATAATGGTAGCATTAGCATTGGAAGCAACAACAACAGTAATTATCTTTTGAGCCTTTGCTACATGCCAGATCCTACACTCAGCAATTCATGTATAGTGTGCTCGTCCTTATAGGCTCGTCAAGCATCATTGACTTGCCCCTAATGCTTCACTTTCTTTAAACTTCTTGCTCCGTGGCTTCTCAAGAGCTAGAGTCTCCCCAGCCGCCTACTCCTCCTCCTGTTCTTGGCTATTTACCTGACCACCATACTGGTGAACGTGACTCTGGTGCTGCTCACGTCCTGGCACTCCTGGCTCTACTCCCCTGTGTACTTCCTGCTCTGCGATCTTTCCATGAGAGACACAGGAATGTCTACAGTTACTCTGCGCAAGTTGCTGGCCCATATGATCTCTAATCACCCAGCCATTCCTGCTGCCCACTCCTTTTTGTGTACAGCCTCTGTAATGAGGAGATCAAGACTGCACCCTCCTGTCCACTTGGATGGGAGAGGATGGATTCCTGATTAGCCTGCTCAAGAGCCGTATTATTTTGGTGAGGGGAGAAGTGTGCAGATTTGCGCATGGATGGTTTTGGAGGGATGGCCAGGACAACTTATGGAAGTATAGATTTGGTTCTTGTTGATGCAGTGTTCTGATAGAGTTCTGAATTTCCACATTCAGGCCACATGTGCTAAGGGCTTCCTTGGCAGCATATCTTTGGGACCCAGTCTTCAGACCATTTATCTTAGGTTATCAAAGTGAATATAAGTCAGTCACCAGGCTTGGGTTTTTCAATTCCAGAGTTTTGAAAAAAATGAAAATATTAGTGTGAAAATCTGAACTAAAGCAGAGACAGTGAAGTTAATTACAGTCACATTTAATTTGGTGTGCTTGCTCATGGGAAGCATGTTGGTTTCTATCAGAAAGTCAGTGGAAGAGAACAGTTTAGGTAAAGGGAATGGCAATTTCATACCTGTTCCATTAAGCAAGTAAATATATTCCCAGAAGTGAGTATGAAATGGGCACTATGATTCTGCTGTTCCATATGGTAGTCTTAGTTTCCATGGACCTCTCATAGTGTGTACATCTTATTCTAAAGTGTGTTATTAAGATATAATTGGCATACAATACTGTATAAATTTAAGCTGTATAATCTTTTGCTTTAATACATTTCTATATTGCAATATGGTTACCACTTAATTGTTAACTAATACCTCTGTCCCATCATGTGTTATCATTTTTTTTATATGGTGCAAAAATTAAGATCTAGTCTTCTAGCAAGTTTGAAATTGATGATACAGTGTCATTGGCTATGACAATTATGCTGTGCATTAGATCTCTAGGACTGACTTATCTACTAGGAGCAGTTTTGTACTCTTAAACCATTTTTCCAATTCCTCCAACCCCCAGGCCCTGGTAACCACCATTCTACTTTATTTTTGAGTTCAGCTTTTGTAGATTCCACATTTATGTGATATCATATAGTATTTGTCTTTCTCAATCTGACTTATCTCACTCAGCATAATGCCCTTGAGGTCTACCCATATTGCCACAATTGGAAAGGTTTTCTTCTTTCTTATGGCTGAATAATACTCCATTGCATTTTACCACCTCATTTGATTTGCTGTGTGGAAACTTCTTAGTTTGGTGTAGCCTACTTGATGTTTGTGTTTTTGGTGTCATGTCCAGAAATTCGCTGACTAGACCAATGTCATAGAGCTTTTCCCATCTGTTATCTTCTAGGAGTTTTAAACAGGTCTATGTTTAAGTTTTAAACCATTTCAAGCTAATTTTTGTATATGGCATAAGATAAGGGTTCAATTCCATTTTTCTATATATGGTTATCCAATTTTCCCAGCACCATTTGTTGAAGAAACGATTATTTTCCCATTGAGTATTCTTTATTCACTTGTCAAAGATCAATTGATAAAGATGAATGGGTTTACTTCTGAACTCTCAATTATACTGATCTCTATCTCTATCCTTTTGCAAGTAGCACATTCTTTGGATTGCTATAGCTTTGAAATAAGCTTTGAAAGGTGAGTGCATGGGTTCTCCAATATTTCTATTTTCCCCCTAAGATTAGTTTGGGTACTCATAGTTCCTTGAAATTCCATATGAATGTCAGGATTGCTTTTTCCATTTCTTCAAAATAGTCCTTTGGGGTTTTGAAAGCAATTGCATTGAATCTGTAGATCAATTTGTGGAGACTTGTCACTTTAACAATATGAAGTCTTCCAATCCATTACTTGGGATATTTTTTCATTCATCTAAGTATTCTTTCATTTATTGTAGCCATGTTTTGTAGTTTTCAGTGTATACAAGTCTTCCCCATCTTTGAATCTATTCTACAATATTTAATTACTTTTGATGTTATTGTAAATGAAATTATTTTCTTAATTCCCTTGCAGACTGTTCATGGCTGATATATATAAATGCAACTCATTTATCTTGATGATCTTGTGTTCAGCAACTTTACTGAAATTTATTATCTTTATTCATTTATTAACTCTAACAGTTTATTTGTGGAAGACAATGTGAAATTTTTTTATCTAGGTTTGTCTGATTTTATCACTGTATTGTATTTTAACACATTCCTTTGTACTTTATATTTTCTATAAGTTTGAAGTTGAATGTAGAAGCTCGATTAAATTTATGTTTGACTACTGGAAAGAGTAGACAACTTCTTAGGTGGTGGTGTGTTCTTCCATCTGTGGGAGACGTAATATCTGAGTGCTGTTAGCTGTTGCTATTCAATGTCTAGTTCTGTTGGTTAGAGCAGTGACTAACACACAGGTGTACATGTATGGGCAGGGGTAAGGAGTCAGGTGGAGGGGGAAAACCCTAAGCATCCAGAACTGAATGAAATCCAACAAAGTGATACTACTGAGTGAGGTCAGGGAATGAGAAAATCATGGGAGAGCAGAATGGAAACAACAGTCTTGTCAGACTGCTGTCTCATAAAACCTCATTCTTTGCAGCTACTTCAGTCAAGTTAAGACATTTGCATAAATGCAGAAAGGATAGGTCAGGAGAGGTGGTTTCTTGATGTGATAAAATGGGAATCAGTTTCCCCTTGGGGTTTCTCCTCACCCAACTGTTGACATTATGCAAGCCTATGGCATTCCGCAAAGGGTAGACTTACCATACAGACACAAATGTTTTCAGAAGCTTTATGGGTTTTGCCTCAGTGAGATCTATGTATACGGAAAGAGAGGGAGCAAACTACTAAGCCACAGTTCCAGTTTATAAAGAAAGGTAGAAGGGCTCAGCCCATTTAATTAATATTTTATCTGAGCAAAGTCAAAAGCTTGTGGGGTTGGTAGAGCCCCAGAGTGAGCACATGTAAGTGAGGCTGTTTCCCTGGGGTGAGGTGCTCTCTGGAAGGCTTTTATGGAAAATAATGAAAACAAAAACCCTCTTTTATTTGATGTGCAAATAAAAAGCTCTACCCAGAGTTTCTAAATTATGTGTATGATGTTATATATACAGAAGGTGAGAATAAGATTACAGTCTGTCATAATAGTAAGTAGGAAGGGAATAGAAAATAAATTATATTCTTTCTGTAGAAAATAATGTGATATTTGTACAAAAGAGATCAATAAATAGAATAAGGTACAAATATTATCATTAAAGGAAGCAATGGGATGGAGAAATAGTCAATAATAACGTAGGAAGATAGGTTTTTGAGTGAATAGAAGAAGAATATAGTCATGCAATCAGGGAGGATACAGAGATTTCATAGTTTCCTGGTACAAGAAATTTGTGACAGAAGACCTAATTTATTTCATGAGAATTTGGAAAATATATTCTTGAGATGGAGAAAAAGAGATTCTGATTTATATGTCTAAGGCTCTACATTTGTGAATCATCAACACAGGGAACAGACTAGAAGAAGAATTTAGACCAAGAAGACATTAAATGTGCATATTCCTAGCATTTAGGTATTGATAAAACAGTGAAGACTCATATGTCCCTTGGTGCTTTCATCAAGTTGTCTTGAAGACAAGAGTAGGTAGGATAAGAGCTTGTTTTTCCGGCTGTCTACCTTCTCCACGATTCTAGATGTCCCTGAAGCACCAGGTTGGAATGAGGCAGCCTGAGATGATTTTTGGTCTCATTCTAGGGTGTCTTCCTTTTGCTTTGTTCTCCCAGATTTCAGTTGAGGTTACTGTCTTGAGGTGTTCAAATCTGTAAACGTCTCTTCATATCTCTTCTAAGCAAATTGCTCCCTACTCTGCCATCAGCATCCTTCAAACATTGGACTCCAACAGGAATAATGTTGAAATAATAAAAAATAAAAATGATAAAGAGATGAGTCTTGAAGAAGGCAGTCAACAAGACCACTACCACTGTTTATTATTCTCATTGCATATATAAATGTCAGTTTTTAGTACTTTGAAAAAATGGACTCTCTGTGTTAATACATTCTTATTCTCATAACAAATAAATCTACCCTCTCTGCTACTTTTTCCCCCTTGGAGACCATTTTATCTCCCTTTCTCAGGAAGGGTCTTATTCTGTCTCTTTTCCTTGTCATCTCTTCATCCCTTTCACCTTCATGAATACCTTTATATATACACCTTTATGTGGCCAGGACCTTGAATGAGTATTGGGATCACAGGAATATATAGTTTGATCTATATCTACTGACACAGAGAAGGATACAGGAAGAAATAAACACAAAAAAACAGAAACTGGAAAAAGTAAGTTTTCTTTATCTTCTAAGCCTCTGGCTTATGTATGATTTCTTTTTTTTTTCTTTTTCTTTCTTTCTTTCTTTTTTTTTTGGAGAGTAAAGAAAGAACCAAGAAGAATGTCCTTAAAATAGCTTTGATTCTTTATCTCAATGTTAGGAATATTCTCCTTTAGTGTGGCGGAAGACTGGACTCATCAAAGAATAAATGCAACCAGACCACATCACTAGGTTCTGCAGTGACAGATATATTTACATAAGTTTACTAAGATTAATGTTGTCTACTGACTCTCAGCTTTTACCTGGATGACAACTATGGTTACAATTCATAATTTATATGTTTTTAATCTTAATAAATAAATCAAGATATAGGTTTTCATTTGGGAGGATGCAAAGATGAAGAAGATAAATGGGTCTGATTTTTAATGGAATAAGAAATAAAGATTTAAGTATACCATTTAAAAGCAGAAAAGAAACTAATTGGGTAACTAAAACAACCATCAGAAATTGAGGAAAGGAGGAGAAGAGAGTAGGGATAATGTAAACAAGATAAAACTTTATTTTTTATAGTAGAGAGCTGAAAGATATATTGAATTGATAAAACTGATACAGAGATATATAAGCATGTAGAATATTATTTAGAGACACAGAAGCAGACACCATGAGAAGAGTTAAAACTTAACATCGAGGTGGGCAAACTCAGGGTAGGAGACCTCTGCTTTTTGTTATATGTCCTCTTATACTCTACTATTTTAAAATTATTTTTCTCACATTCATGGCAAAATATAGTATTTCATCAAAATATCTTTATTCATATAGCAGACTCAAAGAGTTACCTCTTCGGCATACCATGTAGGTCTGCCTATAGTGAAAGCGCAAACTGAAAAGCCTTGAGAATCTCATCCACTAGCAGGTTTTATTATTCACTGAAAATGAATCCCTAATAAAATCCATGATTATATTAATCACTTCTACTCTCATCTCAGGTAAATTCAGTTGACTTAATGGAACAGAACTCCCCTGCCAAAAGATCAGTAGCTTCTGGACATACAAAATTAGGACCAGATCTTCACCCCGGTGCCCCATCAAAAATGTAGAGACTCGGACATCTGGCTGGAACCTTGACATCTTTCCATTCTCTTTCCAGCTCTGAAAACCAGCAAAGGATGGTGCTTAAGTCCAACAATACTATACAGGGTTAAGTTCAAATTTTGTCACTCAGGTTTTATAAGACCTTCAAGAGAGTAGTCTCTTTGCTTTAGTTTCTCATCTGTAATATGGGACTGCAAGTACTATAGTTTCTCCCATGTGGGGTTGTTGTGAGGATGAAAAGCATGATATTACTATGCTCTTCAGTGCATAGCAAGCACCAAAGTGGTACCATGCATAGAGATGCATGCCTTGTTACACAGTGAATTTCATTAAAGCAGGGACCGTGTGTGATTTAGCCAACTGTCCTTAGTGTCTATCAAATTGAAAGATTGTAAGGGATTCATAAATGAACCTGGAATAAACTACAGATTGAGTGGATGGACAGAAAGGTAATGGCAAGGGAAATAAAGGTCGGGGGGAAAGACTTGGAATTAAAGGCATCCTTAAAAGAAAAGATATTTCTTAAATGTTATCTCAGAGTGAATTTCAGCATTATTTATTTGATCTTAACATTTGCTCTTTGCAGATATGTGGTTTGTCTTATGGCCACTAGAAACAGGACAGAAGTAACTGAATTTGTCTTATTGGACCTTTCCAGCTGGCCAGAGATACAGCCATTTATTTTTGGAATTATCCTTGCCATGTACCTGGTGACAGTTTTAGACAATGTGCTATTAGTAATTGTTGCATAGGTTATATGCAAATATTATGACATTTTATATAAGGAATTAGAGCATCTGCAGATTTCGGTGTCTGCAGTTTTGGGTGTCCCAGAACCAATCCCTCACAGATATCAGAGAACAGTGGTATATGCTAGCTCACCACATGATGGAAATTATGAGAGGGTATTCATTATGTCCATGGAACACAAGAAAATTTGGATCCCACTCTAACATTGTTGCCTCTTTCTATGAGGTTGCGAAGGGAAACACTACCCAAAAAAATGACAAAGTGGAAGTAGAGCAAGAATTTACCATTATCTGGACCTTGGGCTCAGAATGCAAATTCAGAGAACTCTGGAGAGCTAACAGAAGATTCTTTCTGTTTCTAAACTAGTTAATTTTATATAGCTTTAAACAAAGCAAGCTCCGGATAAGGCCACCTTAACGTATGCATGTTCTATGATCCAATCCAAGTATTCCATCTTATCACATTATGCATTATGAAAGCAACAGATAAGTAACAGTAACAACAGAAACAATACTTACTAAATGCTTACTATGAGCAAGTATTCTAGTCTAGCTACTTTATGCACCATCCATTTAATCCTGTAATTCCCATGTTGCACCACACAGGAGAATGACTGATATTCTTATTTCTTTAAAAGTTTTCAAGAAGAAATGTGTAAGAATTGTCAATAATAGTTTTGAAAAGTAAGAGTCAAAGAAAAAGAAATTACTTTATCACTACTATTACTATTATCTTTATATTTAATTTTAAAAAGCTATGGCCCTCATACATTATATTTTGATGTAAACAGACACAGTTAAAGTAGAACAGAGTAAAAAATCCAGAAATAGATTCAAGTTCCAATAAATTGTAACTTGTTATATGATCCTGGTGACTTTTTAATTCAGTATGAAAGGTCTGTTTTATTAAATTAATAACGCTGGCACCTGGAAGTTGGATATATAAACATTACATATAAATATATTCCAGATTGATGAAAAATATAAGTCTAAAATTAAAATAGTGAAATACTAGAATAGAATTTTAACAATCTTTTAAATAAGTGATAACTTCTTACTCAGAATACAAAAGAACAATTAGGCTATGTAGCAAGTTAATAATGCTGATTTTATAATTGAAACTACAGGCAAATAATTTATTTGGAGAAAATACTTGCAAATGCATTTAGCAAGTAAATGGTAAACATCCTCAATTTATAGATACAACTTGATAAGAAAATGACAACAGTGCCCCAAAATGGGCAAAGTATTTAAGCAATTAATTGCAAATGCCCAATAATGTTAGGAAAAGATGCTTTGCAGCATCAGTAGAGAGAAATACACTAAAATGTCCTTGCCCAACATCATGTTGCTTGAGATCATAAAGATTAGTAACATAGAGTGATGGTGGGGATATAGAGGAATGTGTAGCTTTACATATTTTTCTGGGGAGTGTGAATTGCTAAGACTCTCATCTGGCAGCATTTATTAAAGTGGTTTCCATATCTACAAGTGAATTTAAGCCAATGGGAAGGAGCAGTTTAACCATCCACTTTGACTTCATCCTTCAGAGACCTTCCTTTCAGTTCAAGGACCAGAAACCTGTTTGCCCTCTTTCTCATTATATACTCATTGCTTTAATGGGAATCAGTTAATCATTCTGGCTGTCCTCTCTGACTCTCAACTCTAGACTTGCAAATAATTCTTCTTGAATATCCAGGCGTTTGTTATTTATTACAATAGCCATGACCCCTAAGATATCAGTAAACTTTTTATCAGAGACAGAGATTATTCCGATGCTGGGATCTGACATAGATGTATTTCTTCTTGGCCGTCAGAAACACAGTTACCCTGTGATAGCTACAGGCATTGATTTCAGTGTGGCTCTATTTGAGTTTTCCCTTATATGACCATCGCAGCCTACCATCAGGACATCCTTCTGCTGGGCCATCTCTTGCTCTCTACATTCCTGCAGCTCCTTATGATGAACTAATTTATCTTCTGCACTTCCAGTATAATTTTTTATTTTGTATGTGATGTCAGCCCAGTGTGAACGTTGTCCTACTCTTCCACCTTTGTCAATGAAATTGTGGGGATGACATAGATTCAGGCTGCTGTAATGACTCCCTTTACTTGCATCATTCTGTCTTATCTGTGAATCTTCCTTGCTCTTTTCAAGATCTTCAGATAAGGCACATAATGAGATACTGGGCCTTAGGACTTAAATTTTGAATTGGGATGGGGAAGGGCCCAATTTAACCTTTTACTAGTGTATTAGACACCAAATTCTTACCTTTTAAGAATCACCAATTGGCATCCACAGGTAACCCAGGGAACAGTTGAAAGAGAAATCAAAGGAAAGGAACCAACTTAGATAATGATAGAAAGGCCCTTGAAAGGGCTTTTAAGTCATGGAATCTGAGAGTAGATTGGATGTGTGCCCTATCCTGAGTATGAGGGCTGTACTGGTGCTCCTAATTCTATTGGGATTAGAAAGAGCCACAGAAAATAGTGGCATTGGATTTTAGACAGTAGAGGACTGCATATTGCACTCAGCATTTTCCTGGAGGTAATTTAAAGATTAAAGGCTAAGGTAATTTAAAGGCTAAGAGTGGCTCCTTCTAAGTAGATGGATGAGAGAGACAAAAGCCAGGTTAGTGTGGAGAAGAGAGATTAACATCAAGGGGTCATGGAAAGAACCACCTCGTGATGGCTAAGGAACACATCTCTATTAAATTATCATTACAGAGTATGAGGAGTATGAAAGCCAGTCACCAATTTCAAAGGTGAACAGTAGCCATCATCTGTGGTGACAAACAAGTGGAAGAAGGTCACATGTTAGTGATGGGGTTCAGTGTAGCACGAATCTTAAATTGGCCTAGAAAAAGACCTTTTCTGTTGTTGAAGGCATTAGAGAAGAGTCACATAAGCCCTGAAAGAAACAGGACTCGGAAGAAGTAATAATCGTGAGAGGTGAAAATGAATAAATGGGGCTGAATAATAAATCAAAAGTCACAGAAACATTATTGGATTGGGTTGAGAAAAGTCAGATGAGTTACGATTAGGTCGACTGAGTTATAAAACCAAAAATAAAATTCAACTTATGAAATAAAGTTACAGAAATAAAGTTTCACTTTTGCAGCCCAATTTTTTTCTCTTTTATAGTAATTTTTATTGAGTAGTTACTCAACTCTTGATGCTTATGGTGACTGAAAAATTTAGTAGTTCTGTGTACCAGTACTTACTCCCATGCCTGTAGCAGATATTGTTATAAACTATATTCATCTCTCTTATTTTGGCCTGAGATAGTGATACATTTTTTTTATCATAGCAATTCAAGGAAATCCTTATTAATTAGAGTAGGGATGGCAGTGAAAACTAATTGGTTTATACATGAAAAAAAGAATAAAATTGAGCAGTGTATACTCACCTAGACTCTTTATTGCCCTAGGATAGGAATGATTGAGGCAAATTCAAGGAATTTAGTCTCCTTGCTATATCATTTAAAAACTTTAATAAGATTACCCATCTATTTTTGTCTAAAAGGCTGTGAGAGACTAATTTGTTTGATTAATACACTGCCATCTATTAAAATGCAAATTCCAAAAGAAAGGGAAAATCACACTAAACTGCTGTTTTTCTTCATAGCAGAGTGTCAAGTAATTTATCTGACTGTGTTCCTATATGATTCATTCTCCAAGAAAACTGAAGTCACTTTCATATCGAACATTATAAAGCAAAGCTTCTTACTAATTCTTTCCTTCCATTTTTTTTAAAACTCTACTCCAATGGCCATAGGAAGCATTTCTGATTACTTGAAAGAAATCTTTCTTCATCCTGAAAAAAATTATAGAGAGTTAAGACATGGAACTAGAGGCATCTCTAGAGAGAAAGGCACACAGGCAAGCACCCTCAGGAGGAGTTGGGTGATGAATGGACCTTGAGCATACAAAGGAGAGGAGGAATAGAGACCAAAGCATGTGTAGAGGCATGGATCAGGCTTACTAATAGTCAGTTACATGATCAATGTCAGTTGTTAGAAATCTAATGACTCCAGAGCCCAGGATATCCAGCTGTAGGGAGAATTATTTTTTTAAGTGACATTTATTTTTAAATTATTTTTAAGAGAATATTGTGTGATCTTGGAATAGACTCTTCAATGGGAAGCTTCTAGTCTAATAGGGAGGTCACACACATACAACTGCACAAAAATTCTAACAGTTTTAAATAAAATAGATTTGTTACATATCCATAAACATCCCTGCACAAATATAGTTTTCTATATAGACGATATAAAAGTTTTCTGGAAATTCAGTGAGCAAACTAGGCTGAAATTATAAATGGATGAAAATATGGGATGTTCCAAATAAAGATGAAAGGAGTAAAGAAATGTGATTTTATGGAATGGAGAGATATTATGGGATGATTCTACGATGATAGCATGGGACCGAGACATGGGTCCAATGATGGCATAACAAAGACCTCTAGTGTAACATGGGTCAGCTACAATGATGAAAGGTTATTTTTCTACCAAAGACATGCCTCAGGTGCTGATGTGTGTGTGTGTGTGTGTGTGTGTGTGTATTTGTGTGTGTGTGTGTGTGTGTGTGTGTGTGTGTGTGTATGCATGCACGCACATCCTAGTTTACATGTGTGCAAACACAGCCACTTTTTGCAATCAGGGTCCACAGATTTTGTTGGTTTTTGTAGTAGACAGCCTATCCATTTCAAACTTAACCCTGTGTACCAGTTTCTGTAAGCCCCGTTTCATGTCTTTGTTTCTTAGACTGTAGATAAATGGGTTCAACATTGATAACAATACAGTGTACATCATTGCTGCTATTCGGTCCCTGACAGTGTAGGTGGACAAGGGCCGGAAATAGACATAGCTAATACTCCCATAACACAGAATCACCACAGTGAGATGGGAACTGCAGGTGGAGAAGGCTTTGCATTTTCCTGCAGTTGAGGGAATACTGAGGACAGCAATGAAGATCCTTAGGTAAGAGATGATGATGCAGGCAAATGGGGCCATCACAGAGGCCAGCCCTTCTGTCATGGCCACGACTTCATTGACAGAGGTAGAAGAACAAGCCAATTTTAGAACAGGGTTTACATCACAAAAAAAGTGATGGATAACATTTGATGCACAAAAGGTGAGCCGATTCATCAGGAGGACATGTAGGAGGGAGTGGAGGCAGGAGAATGTTATGGCGAAGGCCACTAGCAACATACAGCGTCTGGGGTTCATAACAGTGACATACTGGAAGGGGTTACAAATGGCTACATAGCGGTCAATGGCCATTGCTGCCAGGAGATAATTGTCCACATTTCCAAAGACCAGGAAGAAATACATCTGTGCCAGACATTCAGCATAGGAAATGGTCTTCGTCTCTGATAAGAAGCTCGCTAACATCTTGGGGACTATGACTGTTGAGTAGCAAATATCAGCAAAGGACAAGATGCTCAGGAAGAAATACATGGGGTTTTGGAGTTGAGGATCAAAGCGGATAGCCAAGATGATGAGCAGGTTTCCAATCAAGGTGACCAAATACATGAAAAGAAAGAGGACAAAGAGTGGCTTCTGGTCCTCAGGGCGAGAGGAGAGTCCTAAGAGAATGAATTCAGGAAGTGTTGTCAGGTTGTACATTTCCATGGAATTGTATGCACCCCAAGAAAAACTGCATTGTCAATTAATGGTTCTTATGTCATCTGATACATGTATCTTTTCATCTTGTTCTTACATTGAGTGGTTATTAATAGATCATTTACTGCAAAATTTTTCTTCTGGAATATGGAAAAATCAGAGTCAAAAATGATACTTAACTTCTTTTAAAATCTTTGAGATAGAGATCTAGAGAAATACATCAAGAGGAGAGGAAGGTTAGAGGTGAGCCATTAGGATGAAGAGCTTGCTTTTCCTTTTCTCTTTCATACTTTGGGCTGATAATCACAATGAGCTCAGATGAATCAGGTTCAGGCCAGTTTCTTTTTAAGGACTATCAGTGGCTAAGTGACATCTAGGTAACCATAAGATAGCCATCTCATTGAGCCTGTGGTTGATGAATAACCATTTCTTTATGTGAGGATGCTTCTTTCCACATGATTTACAATGGAAGCAAGAACGTCATTTAAATTGAAGTGCCTTCACAAGATGATTGGATAAAGAAAATGTGATACTTGTTTACAATGAAATATTAGTCTGCCATAAGTTGAAATCCTGTCATTTGTGATAATATGGATAGGTCTTGAGATTTTCATGCTAAGTTAAATAAGGCAGACATAAAAAGTTTAGAATCATATATGATTTCACTTATATGTGAGATATAAAACTGAAAACAACAAACAAGAGAAGACAAATGAAAATCTACAGACTACAGTTTAGTGGTTACCGGAAGGAAAGTGGGGAGAAGTGTAGAAAAGGATCAAGGGGTCAAATATATGATGATGGAAGGAAATTTAACTTTGGGTGGTGAACACCCAATCAATATATACATAATGTATTATTGAATCCTACACTTAAAACCTATATAATTTTTATCAGCCAATGTCACCCCAATAAATTTAGTTAAACAAATGAAATTGAATGTAAACAGTTATCAGGGAAAAATATGGAAGAAGAGAAAGTGGGAGAGAGAGATTGAAGTTGTGTGACAGAATTCTCTTCCAAAGTTCCTGACTCTTTGACTGATAATTTAAGTCCTGAGGGTAGGATACTGTGACTCACAAGTGAACTGGGATAAAGGAGGATTCAACTTACAGAGAAAAGGTGCAAAAAGTCAATATTTAACATGAACATAAGTTAGCTGTCTTATGTAGTGTTTAGTGAGGGCTAATTATGTCTCTGAGATCAGATATTTCCATCTTCTCACCAGACATTCTCAAGTTGATTTCTTACCTGGTGAGGACATTGAGGTTTTGCCTCATGTATTCATTCTACTTCCTCTCATTTATACTCCAAGGAATAATCAGTCAAAATGAAGACAAAACCTGCGAAATGACAGCATACAGAAAAAATACCTGATAAAAATGATCTGAAATATGAATGTTCCTTTTCTTGGATTCTTATCTTCCTTCACAAGGTATAGATACATCCCCTGTTTCCCTCATGGGAGTTGCTTCTGAGACTATGTCATAAGTCCCTGGTGTTTGGAGGAGAGAGAGTAAAAAAACAAATATCTATTAACTTAGTGAAGGTTTGTCTCCAAGGATGCAGAGGACTTACAGTGTTCTTCCCTATGTAACCCCACATTCCTCATCTTGACCCTCTGGATATAGTAGAACACTGCTAGCCTGTCGTAGGTGTTGGAGATGGGACTATAATTTTTCTATCGTTTGCTCTTCCAACCTTTCTGAGGGCTTACCTGGGAGATATCTTCCCAATGTAGTACTGAGGGCAGAATACTAAGCAGGACACCTGGGTCCAGTTTCTCCCTTGAACCTATAAAGCTTCTATCAGTCCTCTTCTCATTACCTCCATTTCTCTGAATAACAACTACTGAGAGTACCCCAACATTGGATACCTTCTGCCCAAAACCTCAGGTTTAGATATATCTGTGAGTTTATGATTTAGTCTTTAAAAAATAGGAACTTCTTAACCTTTCAAAAAAACCATAGGCCAATCCCCAAATCTGCTGCTCAGATATATAATTACCATCCCTTGCTATTACAACTAGGAAAAGCCACCAGCTTTGGGTCTTTTATTTTTCTCATTCATGTTGCACACAGAATCCATATATCAGAGTTCCAACACACCCTACCAAATACATGTTGCCTGTTTCCTGTCTCTTGGTGATTTCTGATCACATCCTACAATAAACCCATTTCACTGTCTTATATTTTTTTCTTCATCTGTGTCTCCAGGCTCAAATGCAGCCTCGTACGAACAGCATTTTTTGATGACCGAATAGAATGAAGTATCTGTCTTCTCTCCTCCGCTACTGTATGAATTGACATTAAATGGAAATTTCATTTATTGTCACATTATTTTTCACATAAAGGAAGGCAACTAACATGTATATACTCAGAGATTTATCAGCTTTTTATATGTAAACCACATAAGAACCTTATAGTATATATACATACTGTCTCCATTTTGTAGTGACTTAGGAAAATAAGGTAACTGGAAAAACATAACCTGAACCAGAAGCTGTTTGAAGCCAAACCATGTAGTTGAAGTACTACACTAAGAGATATCTCTGTTTGGTTTGGACAAAGCTAAATTTTTATGTTAAGGAACAGCTTTCAAATGACTAATGGAGCTAAATTTTTTCCTTACTGTTTTCTTTTCCAGAATAAACTTGAAAACTAAATACTTTTAGCATCAGGACAACTTTTCTTTGGTGCAATGATTCAGATCCAGGCCTCATTCCAGACACTATGCTCTGTATTTTCTGTGATCCAGCTACCATATTTTATTGATTCAATGACTCGTATATTGACACATTTTAACATCCCTTATATTGGGATGCGTGTAAATCTATGGCATGTCACAAATAATCAGCAGCAGGCTTTCCTCAGTGGTACATTAAAATAATGCATTTTACAATTGATGAAATTTTAGGCTCAATTAAATGCAAGAATTTGGAGTACCTGAAATAGAGAATAGTGGTCAGTTCATTTACGTTTTCCCTAGTCAGTTCATAAATATTTGTTATGTATTTTCCATGAGCTATAGTCTGTTGTTCACTATGAAAAAGACACATCATTTCCCCCCTGTGACTTATAGACTAGGATCCCATAGCAGCTCACACCCAGCCTATAGTATAGAGGTTGCTTAATGATTATTTATGAAATTGACCTATGCATTGACTAACCTAATGCTTAAGTAATATGTTTTAAAATGTTAGAGGACAGTAACTATTATTCCCTTAGTTCTTTGACTACAAAGTTATTTCATCTATTTTTATTTTGTTAATTTCCATCCTGAAATGTCAATACTTATTTTTGATATAGAAATATATAAAAGTGTAAAACATTCATTTTTATTATCCTATTTGTATTAGAGGCTTGCTAAATAACATCCACCAAATTATTTAGATTTACACTCACTCTGCTAGTCACTGTTTCTTCTGCAAAGTCTAATGTCATTAAAAGGTGTACTTAGTAGGTTTTAATTCTGAAGTAAATATTTTTTTTTTCTAGAGAAGAAAGCAACTACATTGGAGGTAGTAGATTTAACTCTTATCAAAGTGATGTGCTTTTATTTAATTATTGTTGTCTTTCAATAGTTCTAAATACTAAAATACTATGCCATGCCAAAAAAGGTAATTGAAAATGAATTAAATACTTAAATGGAAAACCTGGAGAAGAAAACTTAGGCACTAAGCTCCTTGATATCAATTTGGTGATGTTTTTATGATTTGACTCCAGTGGCAAGAGAAGTAAAGAGAAATAAACAATGGGGACAACATCAAAGGAAACATCTTCTGCACAGCGATGGAAACCATCAATAAAATGAAAAGGCATCCTAACCAATAGGAAAAGATATTTGCAACTTATACATCTGGTAAGGGGGTAATATACATAAAATATAAAGAACTCATACATTTCAAAAACAACAACAATAACAACAAAAACCTGAACAATCTGATTAAGAATTGGGCAGAGGATCTAAACAGACATTTTTTCAAAGAAGTCAAACAGTCGGCCGATAGCCACATGAAAAAAAGTTAAACATCACTAAGTATTAGTGAAATGCAAATCAAAATGATAAGGAGATATCAACTGTAACCATTAGAATGATTATGTTCAAAAAGACGAGAAATAACAAGTCCTGGTGTGGATGTGAAAGAGAGAAAACCCTCATACACTGTTGGTGAGATTGTAAATTGGTGTAGCCACTATGGAAAACAGTAAAAATTGTCCTCAAAAAATTAAGAATAGAGCTACCAGGTGCTTCCACCATTTCACTTCAAGGTACTTATCTGAAGAATGTGAAACACTAATTCCAAAAGATATGCATTCTTATGTTCATAGCAGCATTGTTTACAATAGCTAAGATTTGGAAACAACCTAAGTGTCCATTAATAGATGCATGGACAAAGAGACATGATATGGTATATGTACATAATGGAACACTAATCTGCCATATGAAGGTGAAATCTTGCCATTCACGGCAACCTGGATGGATCTTAAGGGTGTTGTGCTAAATGAAATAAGTCAAGTAGAGAAGATCGGTACAATATGATTTCACTCATATGTGGAATATAAAAATCCTGACAAATTTTAAAAATAGCAACTCATAAATGCAACAGATTGGTGGTTACCAGAAGAGATGGAGTTTGGGAGAGGTTGAAATGGGGAAAGGGGTCAATTGTATGGTGATAGGTGGAAACTAGACCTTCTGTGGTGACACATTGTGGTTGTACACCTACAACTACATAGCCATAATACTGTACACCTAAAACTTATATAATGTTATAAACCAATGTATCCTCAATTTTAAAGAAAGTGAAAAACTGAAAAAAGATATTCAGTGAAAAGAGTAACAGAAAGATAGCTGAAGTAGCTATGCTAATATCAGATAAAACATACTTTCAGTAAAAAAAAATTGTTACAAGAAATAAAGACATTACAGAGAAATAAAAGGGCAAATGTGTCAAAAAGATATAAACACTGGGACAAACTCTTATCTGAGAGGGACCTAAAAAAAGAATGAGAATAAAGTGCACACAAGTTCTTTGTGATTGCGATTTGATCAGCCATATTAACAAAATAAAATATCAAAGGGAATAATGGAAACATAGTAATCTTAGGCTTCTCTTAGAGAATAAAAAAAAACCATAAAAATTTTGTTGTAAGTTGATAATCAGCTTTAATCAAAGGGAGATGATGCTTGATATCACAACATGGTCTTGAGTCCCTGTCACCTTTTCCTTCATGGCTGAACACTATGTCTGCTCTGTACCATGTGTATTCCCAGGATTTAAGCACCTCATATGTGTGTGGGAGTACATTGTAATATTATAAAAAAGCATTTATTTAGCACAGTATAGCCCAAATGGAGATAGGACACTGGATTAGCTAATTGATTATGTAAACAAAGGAAATAAGGGAAAATAATACATTAATCCCATACATTTTTATCTTGGTAAACAAGAGTGCACTGTTGGAGAATGACAGTCAAGATAGCACATTTCGTTGGGGCAGGAAGTTTGCATTAATGAGAGAAGTACTGCTACTCACTGGCCATTCATCCAGCCACTGATTCTGGAGCGCTTCCTAATAGCCAGGCACCATGTTAGGTCATTGGATACAGGGGTGAATTCGTCACAGCCCCTTCTCCTCAGGAGCACACAGTCAGATGGAGAGATAGGGCTACAAACAGTGCATGCTACCAAAGTCTGAAAAACTTGAATTCACCTTGCCTGTAATGCCAAAAAGGATGGTAGCAGTACATCGGAAGCATCAACAGCAGTAATTATCTTATGAGCCTTTCCTACATGCCAGGCCCTACACTTAGCACTTTGTGTAGAGTGCTCATCCTTACAGGCTTGTTGTCACGCATCATGGACTTGCCCCAAATGCTTCACATTCTCTTGTCTTCTTGCTCCATGGCTTCTCAAGAGCTAGAGTCTCCCCAGCCTCCTCCTCTTCCTCCTCCTGTTCTTGGCTATTTACCTGACCACAATACAGGTGAGTGTGACTCTGGTGCTGCTCATGTCCTGGCACTCCTGGCTGTACTCCCTGTGTACTTCCTGCTTGGGGATCTCTCCATGAGAGACACAGGGATGTCTACACTCGCTCTGCCTAAGTTGCTGGCACACATGACCTCTCATCACCCAGCCATTCCTGCTGTCCACTGCTTGGCCCAGTTATTTTTGTTCGATGAATCTGGAGTTACAGATACACTTCATATATCTGTTATGGCTCTGGATTTCTCACAGCCTCCTTGACCCTCTGCACTACCAGTCAGTGATGAAATGCCAACTTATGTCCAAGTTCTGGCCTGAAATGCGCGGTGTCCATAATGCACAGTGTGGTTCATTTCTCTGGTCTTTTTACTCGTATGAAGATTCCAAGGGTGACATTAACCTTCTCCACTTGTTTGTTACCTCTACTTCATGAGCTTCTTACTCTGGCATACATTCCTTTGAGCCGGCTGTATATTTGGAGGATGGCTTTGTCCTGCTAAGCCACTGTGCCTCCATTGTACTATCTTGTGTCCATACTGGGGCCACTATCCTACATTTGCCTTTGCCTGCTAGTCACTGCTGAGTGGTCTCTACCCATTGATCCCACCTCACATGTTCAGCTTCCTCTGTGACGTCATCACTTGTGTCTACTCTTAGCCTCGTTCCTGAACCTCTCATGGTCAGGGTATTGCGGCTACCATGAGGTACATCACCTTTATACCTTTGGCAGGTTTTTGTGCACAGCCTTTGCTATGATGAGGTCAGAGTGCAGCCTGCTGACCACCAAGATGGGGGCGGGTGGACTTGATTAGCCTGCTCAAGGGCCATATTGTTTAGGAGAGGGGAGAAGTGAACAGATTTGAACATGGACGGTTTTGGAGAGGTGACAGTGTGGGATGTCCAGGACAACTTATGGATGTCTAGATATGGCTCTTGTTGTTGCAGTGTCTGATGGAGTTGTGAACATTCTACATTCACGCCACACATGCTCAGGGTTTCCTCGCAGCATATCTCTGGGACCCCATTCTCAAGCCATTTGTCTTCGGTTATCAAAGTGGATATAAGTCAGTCACCCAGCTTGAGTTTTTCAGTTCCAGAGTTTTGAAAAAATATGAAAATGTTAATGTGAAAATCTGAACTCAAGCAGAAACAGTGAAGTCAATTACAGTTACAATGAATTTGGTGTGCTTGTTCTTGGGAAGTGTGTTGGTGTATATTCGAAAATCAGTGGAAGAGAACAGTTTAGGTAAAGGGAGATGGTGAATTCATACCAGTTTCATTTAGTGAGTAAATATATGCCAAGAAGTGAGCATGAAATGGGCAGCATGATTCTGCTGTTCCGTATGTTAGCCTTAGTTTCCATGGACCTCTCATAGTGTGTGCATCTTATTCTGTAGTGTGTGATTGACAATTAACTGACATATAATATTGTATAAGTTTAAGTTGTATAATATTTTGCTTTGATACATTTAAATAATGCAATATAGTTACCACTTAATTGTTAACTAATACCTCCATCCCATCATGTATTCTCATTTTCTTATGTGGTGGGAAAAATTAAGATCTAGTATTTTAGCAAGTTTGAAATTGATGATACAGTGTCGTTGTCTATGAGTACTATGCTGTGCATTTCATCTCTAGGATTGACTTATCTACTAGGAGCAGTTTTGTACCCTTAAACCATTTTCCCAATTCCTCCAACCCCCAGGCCCTGGTAACCCCCATTCTACTTTGTTTTTGAGTTCAGCTTTTGTAGATTCCACATATATGTGGTATCATATAGTATTTGTCTTGCTCGATCTGACATATCTCACTGAGCATAATGCCCTCGAGGTCTACCCATGTTGTCACGAATGGAATGGTTTTGCTGTCTGCAGATTTGGGTGTCCCAGAAAAAATCCCTCATAGATAACAGGGAACAGGGGGACATGCTAGCTCACCACATGATGGAAATTATGAGAGGGCATTGTTGTGTCCATGGAACGCAAGAAAACTTGGATCCTACTCTAAGATAGTTGCCTCTTTCTATGAGGTGCTAAGGGATATACTGCCCAAGGAAAAATGACAAAGTAGAAGTTGAGCAAGAATTTATGATTATCTAAACTTTGGGCTCAGAATGTAAATTCAGAGAACTCTGGAGAGCTAACAGAAGAGCTAGCAGAAGATTCTTTCTGTTTCTAAACTAGTTATGTTTACCTAGTTTTAAAAAAAGCAAGCTCTGGATGAGGTTACCCTAACATATGTTCTTTTGATCAAATCCAAGTCTTCCATCTTATCACATTAGGCATTATTAAAGCAACAGATAAGTAACAGTAACAACAGTAACAATACATACTGAATGCTTACAGTGAGCAAGAATTTCTTGTGTCGCTACTTTATGCACCATCCATTTAATCCTGTAATTCCTATGTTGCACCACACGTGAGAATGATTGATATTTTTATGTCTTTATGTCTTTTATGTCTTTAAAGTTTTCATGAAGAAATGTGTGAGAATTGTCAATAATAGTTTTAAAAAGAGTCAAAGAAAAAAAGTACTTTATCATTCTGTTACTATTATCTTAGTATTTATTTCTAAAAAGCTATGGCCCTCATACATTATGTTTTAATGTAAACAGAAACAGTTAAAGTAGTAGAACAGGGTAAGGAGTCCAGAAATAGATTCAAGTTCCAATAAATTGCAACTTATTATATAATCTCAGTGACTTATTAATTCAGTGAGAGAAGTATGTTTTATTAAATAAATGACCCTGCCACTTGGATGATGGATATATAAACATTACATATAAATATATTCCTGATTGATGAAAAATATAAGTCTAAATTAAAATAGTGATATACTAGAATAGAATTTTAATATGCTTTAAATAAGAGCTTAATACTCAGAATACAAAAGAACAATTAGGCTGTGTAGCAAGTTAATAATGCTGTTTTTATGATTGAAAGTATAGGCAAATAGCTTATTTGGAGAAAATACTTGCAAATGCATTTAAGAAGCAAATGGCGAACATCCTCAATTTATAGATACAACAATTTGATAAAAAAAGGACAACAGTGCCCCCAAATGGGCAAAGTACTTAAGCAATTAATGGCAAGTGCCCAATGTTAGTCAAAGATGCTTTGCAGCATCATTTGGAAGAAATACACTAAAATGCCCTTGCCCAACATCATGTTGCTTGAGATCATAAAGATTAGCAACATACAGTGATGGTAGGGATAATGGAATGTGTAGCTTTATATGTTTTTCTGGGGAGTGTGAATTGCTAAGGCTATCATCTGGCAACATTTATGAAAGTGGTTTCCTTATCTACAAGTGAATTAAAGCCAATGGGAAGGAGATGCTTAACCATCCACTTTGACTTGATCCTTCAGAGACCTTCCTTTTGGTTCAAGGACCAGAAACCTCTTGGCCCTCTTTCTCATTATGTACCTCATTGCTTTAATGGGAATCAGTTAATCATTTTGGCCGTTCCCTCTGAATCTCGACACCAAGACCCCCAAATATTTCTTCTTGAAAATCCAGGCATTTATTATTTATTACAATAGCCATGGCTCTAAGATGCCAGTATACTTTTATCATAGTTAAATATTATTCCTATGCTGTGCATCTGATATGGATGGAAGAAGGTCAGATGTTAGTGATGGGGTTCAGTGTAGAATGAATGTATAAATTGGCCTAGAAAAAGACCTTTTCTGTTTTTGAAGACATGAGAGAGGTCACATAAGCCCTGAAAGAAACAGGACTAGAAGAAGCAATAACCATGAGAGGTAGAAATGAATGAATGGGGTTGAATAATAAATCTAAAGTCACTGAAACATTATTGGATTGGGTTGAGAAAAGTCAGAATTATGATATGATTAGGTCGACTGAGGGGTAAAACCAAAAATAAAATTCAACTTTAGAAATAAAGTTACAGAGTAAAGTTTCACTTTTGTAGCCCAATTATTTTTCTCTTTTAAACTAATTTTTATTGAGTAGTTACTCAATTCTTGATGCTTATGGTGACTGAAAAATTTAGTTCTGTGTCCCAATACTTGCTCCTATGTCTGTAGGAGATATTGTTATCTATTATATTGTTCCTTCTTCTTTTGGCCCAGAGATAGGAAAGGGCTTTTTTTTTATCATAGTAATTCAAGGACATCTTTATTAATCAGTGTAGGGATGGAAGTGACAACTAATTGGCTCATCCTTGTAACAAAAGAATGATTTTGAGCAGTGTATATGCACTCAGACTCTCCATTGTCCTAGGTTAGGGATGACTGAGAGAAAATTCATGGAATTTAGTCTCCTTGTTATATCATTTAACAACTTTAATAAGATTATCTATTCCTTGTCTAAAATGCTATGAGAGATTAATTTGTTTGATTTATTCATTGCTATCTATTAAAATGCAAACACCAAAAGAGATGAAAAATCACATTAAACTGTTGTTTTTCTTCATAGCAGAGTGTCAAGTAATTCATTTGACTGTGTTCCTATATGATTCATTCTCCAAGAAAACTGAAGTCTCTTTCATATCGAACATTATAAAGCAAAGCTTCTTACTAGTTCTTTCTATCCATTTTTTAAACTTAAACTCCAATGGCCATAGGAAGCATTTCTGATTACTTGAAAGAAATCTTCCTTCATCATGAAAAAAATGACAGAGAGATAAGACATGGAAATAGAGGCATCTCTAGAGAGAAGGGTGCACAGGCAAGCCGTCTCAGGAATAGTAAGGTGGTGAATGAACCTTGAGCATACAAAGAAGGAGAGAAAGAGTCAAGACCAAAGCATGCATAGAGGCATGGAGCTGGCTTACTAATAGTCAGTTACGTGATCGATGTCAGTTGTTAGAAATCTAATGACTCCAGAGCACCGGATATCCAGCTGTAGGAAGAATGTAAGGAAAATTAAAAAAAAAAAAGACTAAAGTATGATTGTGGAACAGACTTTACAACGAGAAGCTTCTGTCTGATAAGGAGGTCACAACATACAACTGCACAAAAATTCTAATAGTTTTAAATAGAGTAGATTGGTTATGTATCCATAAACATCCCTGCACATTTATAATTTTCACTACATATATGTATACAAGTTTTCTGGAAATTCAATGAGCAAAGTAGGCTGATATTATAAATGGGTGAAAATATGGAATGTTCCAAATAAATAAGAAGGAGCAAAGAAAATGTGGTTTTCTGGAATGGAGAGATATTATGGGGGATTCTACAAAGATAGCATGGGACCAAGACATGGATCCAATGATGGCATAACAGAGACTGCAGGTGTAAAACTACACAAATCAGCTACAATGATGAAAGGTTATTTTTCTACCAAAGACTTGCCTCAGGTGCTAGTGTGTCTGTGTGTATGCATGCATGCACCCACGGGAGTGTACATGTGTGTAAACACACCTACACTTTTCAGTCAGTGTCTACAGATTTTGTTGGTTTTTGTAGTAGACAGCCTATCTATTTCAAACTTAACTCTGTGTACCCGTTTCTGTAAGCCCCGTTTCATGTCTTTGTTTCTTAAACTATAAATAAATGGGTTCAACACTGATAACAATACAGTGTACATGATTGTTGCTATTCGGTCCTTGACAGTGTAGCTGGACAAGGGCCGGACATAGACATAGCTAATGCTCCCATAACACAGTATCACCACAGTGAGATGGGAACTGCAGGTGGAGAAGGCTTTGCATTTTCCTGCAGCTGAGGGAATACTGAGGACAGCAATGAAGATCCTTAGGTAAAAGATGATGATGCAGGCAAATGGGGCCATCACATAGACCAGCCCTTCTGTCATGGCCACGACTTCATTGACAGAGGTAGACGAACAAGCCAATTTTAGAACAGGGTTTATATCACAAAAAAGTGATTAATAACATTTGATGCACAAAAAGTGAGCCGATTCACCAGGAGGACATATAAGAGGGAGTGGAGGCAGGAGAAAGCTATGGAGAAGGCCACTAGCAACATACAGCGTCTGGGGTTCATAACAGTGACATAGTGGAAAGGGTTACAAATGGCGACATAGCGGTCAATGGCCATAACTCCCAGGAGAGAATTGTCCACATTTCCAAAGACCAGGAAGAAATACATCTGTGCCAGACATTCAGCATAGGAAATGGTTTTTGTCTTTGATAAGAAGTTCGCTAACATCTTGGGGACTATGACTGTTGAGTAGCAAATATCAGCCAAGGACAAGATGCTCAGGAAGAAATACATGGGAGTTTGGAGTTGAGGGTCAAAATGAACAGCCAAGATGATGAGCAGATTTCCCATCAAGGTGACCAGATACACAAAAAGAAAGAGGACAAAGAGTGGCTTCTGGTCCTCAGGGCGAGAGGAGAGTCCCAAGAGTTTGAATACAGGAAGCGTTGTCAGGTTGTACATTTCCGTGGAATTGAATGCACTCACAAGAAAAACTGCATTGTCAATGAATGGTTCTCATGTCATCTGAGACATGCATCTTTTCATCTTGTTCTTACACTGAGTGGTTATTAATAGATCATTTACTCCAAAGATTTTCTTCCTGAATATGGAAAAATCAGAGTCAAAGTGTGTCTTAAGTTGTTTTAAAATCTTTGAGGTAGAGATGTAGAGAAACATATCAAGAGGAGAAGGGGCTTAGGGAGAGCCACTAGGATGAAGAGCTTAATTTTTCTTTTCTCTTTCTTACTCTGGGCTGATAATCACAAGATGAATCAGGTTCAGGCCAGATCTGATTAAGAATTATCAGTGGCTAACTGACATCTAGGTAATTTATAAGATAGCCATCTCATTGAGCCTGTGATTGATGTATTACCATCTTGGTAAGAGAAAATGCTTCTTTCCACATTATTTACAATGGAAGCAAGAAAGTCATTTAAATTGAATGCCTTCAATATATGATTGGCTAAAGAAGACATGGTATGTGGTTATGATAGAATATCATTCTGCCATAAGATGAAATACTGTCATTTGTGATAAGATGGATAGGTCTTGAGATTATCATGCTAAGTGAAATAAGGCAGACATAAAAAGTTTAGAAAAACAACAAACATGAGAGGACAAATGAAAACGCTTCGACACTGACAACAGTTTAGTGGATACCAGAAGGAAAGTGGGGAGAAGTGTAGAATAGGATCAAGGGGTCAAGTATATGATGATGGAAGGAAATTGACTTTGGGTGGTGAACACACAATTTATATATATTATTGAAATGTAAACTTGCACTATACAATTTTATTAACAAATGTCACCCTCAATAAATTTAATTTAAAAAAAGAAGAAAATTGAATGTAAATGGATATCAGGGGAAAATATGGAAGAAGAGAAAGTGAGAGAGAGGGAGTGAAGTTGTGTGACAGAATTCTCTTCCAAAGTTCCCAGCTCTTTGGCTGATAATGTATGTCCTGAGGGTAGGGAACTGTGACTCAGAAGTGAACTTGGATAAAGGAGGATTTGACTTAGAGAGTATAGATGCAAAAATTCAACATTTAATATGAACATAAGTTAGCTCTCTTACATAGTGTCCAGTGAGGACGAATTATGTCTCTGAGATCAGATATTTCCATCTTCTCACCAGACATTCTCAAAGTTAATTTCTTACCTGGTGAAGATATTGAGGTCTGGCCTCATGTATTCATTCCAGTCCCCCTCATTTATACTCCATGGAATAATCAGTCAAAATGAAGACAAAACCTGCCAAGTGATAGCATACAGAAAAAATACGTGATGAAAATGTTCTGAAATATGAATGTTCCCTTTCTTGGATTCTTACCTTCCTTCACAAGGTATAGATACTCCCCCTGTTTCCCTCATGGGAGTTGCTTCTGAGACTATGTCATAAGTCCCTGCTGTTTGGAAGGGTGTGAGAGTAAGAAAATAAAGATCTGTTAACTTAGTGAAGGTTTATCTCCAAGGATTCAGAGGACTTACAGTGTTCTTTTCCCCACGGGACCCTGCATTTCATCCCTTGACCCTCTGGGTATAGTGCAAAACTGCTTAGCCTGGCATAGGTGCTAAAGATGGAAAATAATGTTCTATCCCTGGCTCTTCCAATCTTTCTGAGGGCTTACCTGGGAGGCATCATCCCAATATAGTTCCAAGGACAGAGTACCAGACAGGACACCTGGATCCAATTCCTCCCTTGAACTTATAAAGCTTTGATCAGTCCTTTCCTTCAGCACTTACATTTCTCTGAATAACAACTACTCTGAGTCCCCGACCTTTGGGTATCTTCTGCCCCAATGCCATAGTTTAGATATAACTGCTAGTTTATGACTTAGTCTCTAACAAAAGGAATGTTTTAACCTTTGAACAAAACCTTAGGCCAATCCCCAGTCTGCTGCTCAGAAATATAATTACCATCACTTGCTATTACAACTAGGGAAACCCCGAGTTTTGGGTCTTTTATTTTTCTCATTCATGAAAGCACACAGAATCCATATATTAGAGTCCCAACACATCCTACCAAATACATGTTGCCTGTTTCCTGTCTCTTGGTGATTTCTGATCACATCTTACAATAAACCCATTGCACTGTTTTATATTTCTCCCTTCATTTGTGTCTCCAGGCTGAAATGCTCAAAAAATTCATTTTTGATGACCAAATGGAATGAAGTGTCTGGCTTCTCTGCTCCCCTACTATATAAATTGACATTAAATGCAAATTTCATTCATTGTCACATTATCTTTTACAAAAGGAAGGCAAGTAACATTTATGTACTCAGAGATTTATTACCTTTTAACATATAAACCACATTAGAACCTTATAATATATATACTTACTGTCCACATTTTGTAGTGACTTGAGAAAAAAAGTAACTTGAAAAAGATAATCTGAAGCAAAGGCTGCTTAAAGCCAAACCACGTAGTTGAGCTACTCCACTAAAAGATCTCTTTGTTTGGTTTGGAGAAAGTTAAATTTTTATGTTAAGGAACACCTTTCAGATGACTAATGGAGCCAAAATTTTGCCTTACTGTTTTCTTTTCCAGGTTAAACTTGAAAACTAAATACTTGTAGCATCAGGACTACTTTTCTTTGGTGCAATGATTCAGATCCAGGCCTGATTCCCAGACACTATGCTTTATGTTTTCGGTGATGCAGCTACCATATTTTATTGATTCAGTGACTCATATATTGACACATTTTAACATCCCTTATATTGGGATGCATTTAAACCTATGGCATGTCAGAGATAATCAACATCAGTTTTTCCTCAGTGGTATATTAAAATAATGCATCTTACAATTGATGAAATTTTAGACTAAATTAAATGCAAGAATTTGGTGTAACTGAAAAAGAAAGTAGTGGTCAGTTCGTCTACGTTACCCCTAGTCGGTCCATTGTTGCGGTGACGGTTTGGAAGAAGAGTCGGAGTCTGGAAATGCATTTACTAACATGGATAAGGGAGAGGAGGAATGGCAAGACAAGGCGATGCTAGCATCCCCCACCCCTGTTTCCATGGCTTTTATTCCTTCTTACAATATTTGCTTTGTAGTTTATTATTAGCTACTATCAAGTTAGTATATACAAACTACAGCCGGTTCCCACATTCAACCTCAAGGCCACCACTGTGTTTTCAGCTATCTCTTCTCAAGTATGCTTTTCCCATCCTCATCCCTAGAGCAAGAAGTCTCAGAATTGGTTAGGCGTTTGCGCCCTCCCTGCAATGTGTCCTTGTGTGCAAGTCCACACCTGCTTCTGATGACCTTGTTGCTCCAAGCACCAGGCATCCTGCCAGGACTGCAGGCATCTCTTACAACAGTCCATAAATATTTGTTATGTGTTTACCATGAGCTACAGTCTGTAGTTCACTATGGAAAAAGACACATCATTTCCCCCCTGTGACTTATAGACTAGGATCCCATAGTACCTCACACCCAGCCTATAGTTTAGAGGTTGCTTAATAATTATTTATGAAATTGACCTATGCATGACTAAGCTAACTGCCTAAGTAATATATATTTAAATTGTGAGAAGACAGTAACTATTATTCCCTTAGTTTTTTGACGATAAAGCTATTTCATTTATTTTTTATTTTGTTAATTTCCATCCTAAAATGTCAATACTTATTTTTGATATAAAAATATATAAAAATGTAAAACATTCATTTTTTATCATCCTATTTGTATGATAAAGTTTCTAAATAACAACCATCATATAATTTAAATTTACACTCATTCTGCAAGTCACAGTTTCTCCTGTGAAGTCTAATTTAATTAAAAGGCATAATTAGTAGGTTTAAATCTAAAGCAAATATTTTGTTTTTCTAGAGAAGGAACAAACTACAATGTAAGTAGTTGATTTAGGTCTTATCAAAATGATATGCTTTTATTTAATTATTGTTGTGTTTCAATAGTCCTACATACTAAAATATTATGCCATGCCAAAAATGTTACCTGAATATGAAACACTAATTCAAAAATATATGCATTCTTATATTCATAGCATTCTTATGTTTACAATAGCTAAGATTTGGAAACAACCTAAGTGTCCTTTGACGAATGAATGGACAATGAGATATGGTACATGTACATAATGGAATACTACTCAACCATATAATGATGAAATGTTGCCATTCACGGCAACATGGATGGATCTTAAGGGTATTATGAAAAATGAAATAAGTCAAATAGAGAAGATCAATACCATATGATTTCACTGATATGTGGAATATAAAAATCACAACAAATTAAAAAAACAGCAATTGTAGATTAAAACAGATTGGTGGTTACCAGAGGAGATGGAGTTTGGGAGAGGTTGAAATGGGGAAAGGGGTTAATTGTATGGTGATAGGTGGAAACTAGACCTTCTGTGGTGACACATTGTGGTTGTACACCTACAACTACATAGCCATAATACTGTACACCTAAAACTTATATAATGTTATAAACCAATGTATCCTCAATTTAAAAAAAGTGAAAGACTGAAAAAAGATATTCAGTGAAAAGAGTAACGAAAAGATAGCTGAAGTGGCTATGCTAATATCAGATAAAACATACTTTCAGTAAAAAAAAATTGTTACAAGAAATAAGGACATTACAGGGTAATAAAAGGGCAAATGTGTCAAAAAGATATAAACACTGGGACAAACTCTTATCTGAGAGGGACCTAAAAAAAGAATGAGAATAAAGTGCACACAAGTTCTTTGTGATTGCGATTTGATCAGCCATATTAACAAAATAAAATATCAAGGGGAATAATGGAAACATACTATTCTGAGGCTCCACTTAGAGAATAAAAAAAAAAACATAAAAATTTTGTTGTAAGTTGATAATCAGCTTTAATCAAAGGGAGATGATGCTTGATATCACAACATGGTCTTGAGTACCTGCCACCTTTTCCTTCATGGCTGAACACTACGTCTGCTCTGTACCATGTGTATTCCCAGGATTTAAGCACCTCATATGTGTGTGGGAGTACAT
Organism: Cynopterus sphinx; assembly: GCA_030015415.1. NCBI lineage: Eukaryota > Metazoa > Chordata > Mammalia > Chiroptera > Pteropodidae > Cynopterus > Cynopterus sphinx. Next base: position 121,568,576 of record CM057385.1, on the reverse strand, counting down.
TGTAATATTATAAAAAAGCATTTAGTTAGCACAGTATAGCCCAAATGGAGATAGGACACTGGATTAGCTAATTGATTATGTAAACAAAGGAAATAAGGAGAAAATAATACATTAATCCCATACATTTTTATCTTGGTAAACAAGAGTGCACTGTTGGAGAATGACAGTCAAGATAGCGCATTTTGTTGGGGCAGTAAGTTTGCATTAATGAGAGAAGGACTGCTACTCACTGGCCATTCATCCAGCCACTGATTCTGGAGCGCTTCCTCATAGCCAGGCACCATGTTAGGTCATTGGATACAGGGGTGAATTCGTCACAGCCCCTTCTCCTCAGGAGCACACAGTCAGATGGAGAGATAGGGCTACAAACAGTGCATGCTACTAACAACTGAAAAACTTGAATTCACCTTGCCTGTAATGCCAAAAAGGACGGTAGCAGTACATCGGAAGCAGCAACAGCAGTAATTATCTTTTGAGCCTTTGCTACATGCCAGGCCCTACACTTAGCACTTTGTGTAGAGTGCTCATCCTTACAGGCTCGTTGTCACGCATCATAGACTTGCCCCAAATGCTTCACATCCTCTCGTCTTCTTGCTCCATGGCTTCTCAAGAGCTAGAGTCTCCCCAGCCTCCTCCTTTTCCTCCTCCTGTTCTTGGCTATTTACCTGACCACAATACAGGTGAGTGTGACTCTGGTGCTGCTCATGTCCTGGCACTCCTGGCTCTACTCCCCTGTGTACTTCCTGCTTGGGGATCTCTCCATGAGAGACACAGGGATGTCTACAGTCGCTCTGCCTAAGTTGCTGGCACACATGACCTCTCATCACCCAGCCATTCCTGCTGTCCACTGCTTGGCCCAGTTATTTTTGTTCGATGAATCTGGAGTTACAGATACACTTCATATACTTGTTATGGCTCTGGATCGCTCATGGCCTCCTTGACCTTCTGCACTACCATTCATTGATAAAATGCCAACTCTGTGGACACCTTCAGGTCTTGAGCTGCTCAGTGTCCTTAATACACACAATGTTTCCTTTCTCTTGCCTCTTTGCTCGTATAAAGATTCCAAGGGTGACGTTAACCTTCTCCACTTCTTCGAGACCACTGACCACTTCTTGAGCTTCTTTCTCTGGCATACATTCCTTTGAGCCAGCTGTATTCTTGGAGGATGGCTTTCTTATGCTAAGCCACCGTGCCTCCATTGTACTATCTTATGTCCATACTGGGGCCACTATCCTACCTTGCGTTTGGCTGCTAGTCCCTGCTGTGTGGTCTCTACCTGTGGATCCCACCTCACTATGACCGGCTTCCTCTGTGGTGTCATCACTTGTGTCTACCTGTGTCACAAGCATTGTCGCTTGTGGGGTACATCACCTTTACACTTTTGGCCAGTTTTTTGTGTACAGCCTATTGCAACGAGGAGGTCAGAGTGCAGGCCTGCTGTCCGCCATGATGGGGGCAGGTGGACTCCTGATTAGCCTGCTCAAGAGCCATATTGATTAGGAGGGGGAGAAGTGAATAGATCTGAACATGGATGATTTTGGAGAGGTGACAGTGTGGGATGGGCAGGACAAATTATGGAAGTCTAGATTTGGCTCTGTTGATCCAGTGTTCTGACAGAGCTGTGAACATTCCACATTCAGGCCACACGTTTTAAGGGCTTCCTCGACAATATATCTCAGGGATCCCATCCTCAAGCCATGTGTCTTTGGTTATCAAAGTGGATACGTCAGTCACTAGGCTTGGGTTTTTCAGTTCCGGAGTTTTGAAAAAATATGAAAATGTTAATGTGAAAATCTGAACTCAAGCAGAAACAGTGAAGTCAATTACAGTTACATTTAATTTGGTGTGCTTGGTTGTGGGAAGAGTGTTGGTTGTATACCTAAAAATCAGTGGAAGAGAACAGTTTAGGTAAACGAGGATGGCAATTTCATACCTGTTCCATTTAGCAAGTAAATGTATGCTAAGAAGTGAGTATAAAATGGGCACCATGATTTTGTTGTTCTGTATGGTAGCCCTAGTTTCCATGGACCTCTCATAGTGAGTGCACCTTAATCTGAAATGTATGATTGAGATATAATGGGCGTATAATATTGTATAAGTTTAAATTGTATAATATTTTGCTTTGATACATTTAAATATTGCAATATAGTTACCACTTAATTGTTAACTAATACCTCCATCCCATCATGTATTATCATTTTCTTATGTGGTGGGAAAAATTAAGATCTAGTCTTTTAGCAAGTTTGAGATTGATGATACAGTGTCATTGTCTATGATAATTAGGCTGTGCATTTCATGTCTAGGACTGACTTATCTACTAGAAGCAGTTTTGTATCCTTAAACCATTTTCCCAATTCCTCCAACCCCCAGGCCCTGGTAACCACCATTCTACTTTGTTTTTGAGTTCAGCTTTTGTAGATTCCACATATATGTGGTATCATATAGTATTTGTCTTGCTCGATCTGACATATCTCACTGAGCATAATGCCCTCGAGGTCTACCCATGTTGTCACAAATGGAATGGTTTTGCTGTCTGCAGATTTGCGTGTCCCAGAAAAAATCCCTCATAGATAACAGGGAACAGGGGGACATGCTAGCTCACCACATGATGGAAATTATGAGAGGGCATTGTTGTGTCCATGGAACGCAAGAAAACTTGGATCGCACTCTAAGATCGTTGCCTCTTTCTATGAGGTTGCTAAGGGATACACTGCCCAAGGAAAAATGACAAAGTAGAAGTCGAGCAAGAATTTATGATTATCTGGACTTTGGGCTCAGAATGTAAATTCAGAGAACTCTGGAGAGCTAACAGAATATCTAGCAGAAGATTCTTTCTGTTTCTGAACTAGTTATGTTTACCTAGCTTTAAACAAAGCAAGCTCTGGATGAGCCCACCCTAACATATGTTCTTTTGATCAAATCCAAGACTTGCATCTTATCACATTATGCATTATAAAAGCAACAGATAAGTAACAGTAACAATAGAAGCAATAATTACATAATGCTTACTGTGAGCAAGTACTTCTGGTGTAGCTACTTTATGTACCATCCATTTAAAACTGTCATTTCTATGTCACCCCACACATGAGAATGATTTATATTTTTATCTTTTAAGTTTTCATGAAGAAATGTGTGAGAATTGTTAATAATAGTTTTGAAAAGTAAGAGTCAAAGAAAAAGAAATAACTTTATCATTACTATTACTATTAACTTCGTATTTATTTCTAAAATGCTATGGCCCTCAAACATTATGGTTTGATGTATATGGAGACAGTTAAAGTAGTAGAACAGAGTAAGGAGTTCAGAAATGGATTCAAGTTTTAATAAATTGCAACTTATTAAATGATCCCAGTGACTTTTTAATTCAGTGATAAAGGTCTGTTTTATTAAATAAATGACCCTGGCACTTGGAAGATGGATATATAAACATTACATCTAAATATTATCAGATTGATTAAAAATATGGGTCAAAAATTAAAATAGTGAAATACTAGAATAGAATTTTAAATATGCTTTAAATAAGAGATAGCTTAATACTCAGAATACAAAAAACAATTTGGCTATGTAGCAAGTTAATAATGCTGATTTTATAATTGAAAATATTGGCAAATATTTATTTGGAGAAAATACTTGCAAAGGCATTTATCAAGCACATGGTTAACATTCTCAATTTATAGACACTACAGTTTGATAAGAAAAAGACAACAGTGCCCCCAAATGTGCAAAGTACTTAAGCAATTAATGGAAAGTGCCCAGTAATGTTAGGAAAAGATGCTTTGCAGCATCAGTGGGGAGAAATACACTAAAATGCCCTTGCCCAACATCATATTGCCTGAGATCGTAAAGATTAGTAACATACAGTGATAGCGGGAATATAGAGGAATGTGTAGCTTTACATATTTTTCTGGGGAGTGTGAATTGCTAAGGCTCTCATCTGGCAGCATTTATTAAAATGGTTTCCTTATCTACAAGTGACTTTAAGCCAATGAGAAGGAGCAGTTTAACCATCCACTTTGATTCATCCTTCAGAGACCTTCCTTTTGGTTCAAGGACAAGAAACCTATTGGCCCTCTTTCTCATTATGTACCTCATTGCTTTAATGGGAATCAGTTAATCATTCTGGTTGTTCCCTCTGAGTCTCAACTCCAGACCCCCAAATATTTCTTCTAGAACATCGAGGCATTTGTTATTTATTACAATAGCCATGACCCCTAAGATATCAGTAAACTTTTTATCAGAGACAGAGATTATTCCTATGCTGGGCATCTGACATAAATGTATTTCTTCTTGGCCGTCAGAAACACAGTAACCCCGTGACAGCCACAGCCACTGATTGCAGTGTGGCTCTATGTGAGTTTTCTCTTATATCACTATGGCAGCCTACCACCAGGACATCCTTCTGCTGGGCCATCTCTTGCTCTCTACTTTCCTGTAGTTCCTTCTGTGAACTAATTTATCTTCTACACTTCCAGTATAATTTTTCATTTTGTATGTGATGTCAGCCCCGTGTAGGTGTTGTCCTTCTCTTCCATCAATGTCAATGAAATTGTGAGGACGACATAGATTCAGGCTGTTGTGATGAGTCCCTTTACTTGCATCATCCTGTCTTATCTGTGAATCTTCCTTGCTCTTTGCAAGATCTTCTGATATGGCACATAATGAGATACTGGGCGTTTTGACTTAAATTTTGAATTGAGATGGGAAGGGCCCAATTCAACCTATTACCAATGTATTAGATACCAAATTCTTATGTTTTACAAATTATCACTTGGTGTCCACAGGTAACCCAGGGAACAGTTGAAAGAGAAATCAAAGGAAAGGAACCAACTGAGATAATGCCAGAGAGGCCCTTGGAAGGGCTTTTAGGTAATGGAATCTGAGAGTAGATTGAAAGTGTGCCCTGCGCTGAGTATGAGGGCTATACCTGTGTTCCTTATTCTATTGGGATTAGAAAGAGCAATAGAAAATGGAGGCACTGGATTTGTAGACACCAGAGGACTGCTTATTGCACTCAGCAAAGTTTACCAGGGGCTCATTCTAAATAGATGGATGAGAGAGACAAAAGCCAGGCTGATGGGGTAAGAGAGGAGATTAAAATCAAGGGGACGTGGCAAGAACAATGTAATGGCTAAGGACAACATCTCTATTAAATCATCATTATAGAGTGTAAGCAGTAATGAAAGCCAGTCACCAATTTCAAAAGTGAGCAGAAACCATCATTTATGGTGAAAAACAAGTGGAAGAAGGTCAGATGTTAGTAACTGAAAATTATTAGATTGAGTTGAGAAAAGTCAGATGAGTCACGTTAGGTAGACTGAGGGCTTAAAAACAAAAATAAAATTCAACTTTAGAAATAAAGTTACAGAAATAATGTTGCCATTTTTCAGCTCAATTATTTTCTCTTTTTAACTAATTTTTATTGAGTAGTTACTCAATGCTTGATGCTTATGGTGACTGAAAAATTCAATAGTTCTTTGAACCAGTACTTGCTCCCATAACTTTAGCAGATATTGTTATCCATCATATACATCCTTTCCCTTTTAGCCCAGAGATAGGAATAGGTTTGTCTCATTTTTTAACATAGCGATTCAAGGAAATCTTTATTAGAAAAGGGATGGAAGTGAAAACTAATTGGCTCATCCATGTAACAAAAGAATGAAATTGAGCAGTGTATACACACCCAGACTTTCCGTTGCCCAAAGTTAGGGATGATTGAGGTAAAATTCAAGGATTTAGTCTCCTTGTGACATCATTTAAAAACTTTAATAAGATTGCCCATCTATTTGTTGTCTAAATTCTTTGAGAGATTAATTTGTTTGATTTATACATCGCTATCTACTTAAATGCAAATTCCAAAAGAGAGGGAAAGTCACACTAAACTACTGTTTTTCTGCATAGCAGAGTGTCAAGTAATTCATCTCACTGTGTTCCTATATGATTCATTCTACAAGAATACCAAAATCCCTTTCATATTGAACATTATAAAGCAAAGCTTCTTACTAATTCTTTCCATTCATTTTTTTTTACTCTACTCCAGTAGCCATAGGAAGCATTTCTGATTACATGAAAAAAATCTTTTTATTCTGATAAAAAATGATAGAGAGATAAGACATGGAACTAGAGGCATCTCTAGAGAGAAGTGCGCACAGGCAAGCATCCTCAGGAAGAGTCAGGTGATGAATAGACCTTGAGCATACAAAGGAGAGGTGGAATAGAGACCAAAGCATGTGTAGAGGCATGGATCAGGCTTACTAATTAATAGTCAGTTAGGTGATCGATGTCAGTTGTTGCAAATCTAATGACTCCAGAGGCCCGGATATCCAGCTGTAGGGAGAAATTTTTTTTTAAAAAGGAACATTTATTTTTTTATTATTTTTAAGAGAATATTGTGTGATCATGGAACAGACTCTTCAATGGGAAGCTTCTAGTTTTATAGGAAGGTCTCACACATAGAACTGCACAAAATTCTAACAGATTTAAATAGAAGAGATTTCTTTTGAATCCATAAACATCCCTGCACAAATATAGTTTTCTATAGAGATGTGTATAAAATTTTCGGAAAATTCAGTGAAAAACTACGCTGTATTATAAATAGATGAAAATATGGGAGGTTTTAAATACATATGGAAAGAGTAAAGGAAATGTAATTTTCTGGAATGAAGAGATATTATGGGGTGATTCAACAATGATAGCACAGGACCAACACATGGGTCCAATGATGTCATAACAAAGACCACAGGTGGAAAACTACAGGGTGAAGCTACAAAGATAAAAGTCTTTTTCTACTAAAGATTTGCCTCAGGTGCTGCTGCTGCTGCTGCTGCTGCTGCTGCTGCTGCTGCTGCTGCTGCTGCTGCTGCTGTTGCTGTGTTTGTGTGTGTGTGTGTGTGTGTGTGTGTGTGTGTGTCTATGCACATACACACAGGAGTACGTAAACACACCGACACTTTGCAGTCAGTGTCTACAGATGTTGTTGATTTTTGTAGTAGACAGCCTATCTATTTCAAACTTAACCCTGTGTACCAGTTTCTGTAAGCCCCGTTTCATGTCTTTGTTTCTTAAACTGTAGATAAATGGGTTCAAGATGGATGTCAATACAGTATAGATGATTGTTGCTATTTGGTCCTTGACAGTGTAGCTGGACAAGGGCCGGAAATAGACATAGCTAATGCTCCCGTAGAACAGAGTCACCACAGTGAGATGGGAACTGCAGGTGGAGAAGGCTTTGCATTTTCCAGCAGCTGAGGGAATTTTGAGAACAGCAATGAAGATCCTTAGGTAAGAGATGATGATGCAGGCAAACGGGGCCATTACAAAGGCCAGCCCTTCCGTCATGGCCACGACTTCATATACCGAGGTAGAAGAACAAGCCAATTTTAGAACAGGGTTTACATCACAAAAAAAGTGATGGATAACATTTGAGGCACAAAAGGTGAGCCGATTCACCAGGAGGACATATAGGAGGGAGTGGAGGCAGGAGGAAGCTATGGAGAAGGTCACTAGCAACATACAGTGTCTGGGGTTCATAACAGTGACATAGTGGAAAGGGTTACAAATGGCGACATAGCGGTCAATGGCCATAATGCCCAGGAGATAATTGTCTACATTTCCAAAGACCAGGAAGAAATACATCTGTGCCAGACATTCAGCATAGGAAATGGTCTTCGTCTCTGATAAGAAAATCACTAACATCTTGGGGACTATGACTGTTGTGTAGCAAATATCAGCCAAGGACAAGGTGCTTAGAAAGAAATACATGGGGTTTTGGAGTTGAGGATCAAAGCGGATAGCCAAGATGATGAGCAGATTTCCCATCAAGGTGACCAGATACACGAAAAGAAAGAGAGCAAACAGTGGCTTCTGGTCCTCAGGGCGAGAGGAGAGTCCTAGGAGAATGAATTCAGGAAGTGCTGTCAGGTTGTACATTTCTGTGGAATTGAATGCACTCACAGGATAAACTGTATTGTCAATTAATAAGTCTTATGTCATCTGAGACATGCATCTTTTCATCTTGTTCTTACACTGAGTGGTTATTAATAGATCATTTACTCCAAAGTTTTTCTTCCTGAATATGGAAAAATCAGAGTCAATAGTGTGTCTTAACTTGTTTTAAAATCTTCGAGATAGAGATCTAGAGAAACACATCAATAAGAAAGAGGGGCTTAAGAAAGAGCCACTAGGATGAAAAGCTTGTTTTTCCTTTTCTCTTTCGTACTCTGGGCTGGTAATCACAAGAACCACAGATGCAGTCTGTGAATCAGGTTCAGGCCACCTTCTGATTAAGGATTATCAATGCCTAACCAACATCTATGGAATTATAAGGTAGCCATTTCATGGAGCCTGTGGTTGATGAATCACCATCCTTTTACATCAAGATGCTTCTTTTCACATCATGCTCAATGGAAGCAAGAAAGTCATTATAATTGAGTGCCATCAATAGAGGATTAGATAAAGAAAATATACATATTTACAATGGGATATTACTCTGCAATTAGTTGAAATACTGTCATTTTGTAATTACATGGATAGGATTTGAACATATCATGCTAAGTGAAATAAGGCAGACATAAAAAGTTTAGAATCATATATGATTTCAGTTACTTGTGGGATATAAAACTGAAAATAAAACAAGACAAGACAAACAAAAATGCATAGACACATATAGCAGTTAGTGGTTACCAGAAGGAAAGTGGACAGAAGTGTAGATAAGAATCAAGGGTCAAATATATGATGATGGAAGGAAAGTTGACTATGGGTGGTGAACACACAATTAATATACATATGATATATTATTGAATAATATACTTGAATACTATATAATTTTATCAACCAATGTAACCCCAAAATTAAGCTTAAAAAGAATGAAATTCAATGTAAATAGTTATCAGGATAAATATGGAAGAAGAGAAAGTGAGAGGGAGGAAATGAATTTGCATGACAAAATATTTTCCCAAATTTCCCTGCTCTTTGGCTGGTAATGTATGCCTTGAGGGTAGCTTACGGTGACTGAGAAGTGAACTGGGATAAAGGATGATTCCACTTCAGAGTAGAGATGCAAAAAGTCAACATTTAACATGAACATAAGTTAGTTCTCTTATGTAGTATCCAGTGAGGGCGAATTATGTCTCTGAGATCAGATATTTCCATCTTCTCACCAGGCATTCTCAAAGTTGATTTCTTACCTGGTGAGGACATTGAGGTCTTGCCTCATGTATTCATTCCACTCTCCTCATTTATACTCCATGGAATAATGAGTCAAAATAAACACAACACCCTGCATTGCGACAGCATATGGAAAAGATACCTGATGAAAATTTTCTAATGCTTTTGGAATATGAATATTCCGTTTCTTGGATTCTGATCTTCCTTCACAAGGTATAGATATATCCCCTGCTTCTCACATGGGAGTATCTTCTGAGGCTGTGTCATAAGTCCCTGCTGTTTGGAAGGGAGAGAAAGTAAGAAAATAAAGATTCATTAACTTAGTGAAGGTTTGTCTCCAAGGATGCAGAGGACTTACAGTGTTCTTCTTCCCCAAGTGACCCCACATTTCTATCCTTGACCTTCTGGGTATACCGCAACACAGTTTAGCCTGGCGTAGATGTTGGTGATGGACAGAAATTTCATTTCTTATCTCTGGCTCTTCCAACCTTTCTGAGGATTTACCTTGGAGGTGTCACCCCAAAATAGTACCGAGGACAAAGTACCAGGTTAGACACCTAGGTCCAGTTTCTCCCTTGGACGTATAAAGCTTTGAGCAGTTCTTCTCCTTGGCGACAACATTTCTCTGAATGACAACTACTCAGAATACACCAACATTGGGTACCTTCTGCTCCAACCTGCAACTTTAGATATGAATGCTAGTTTATCATTTAGTCTCTAAAAAAATGATGTCATAACCTTTGATCAAATCATAGGCCAATACCAAAGTTTGCTGGTCAGATATATAATTACCATCCATTGCTATTACAACTAGGGAAAGCCACCAGCTTTGAGTCTTTTCTTTTTCTTATTCATGAAAGAACACAGAATCCATATATCAGAGTTCCAACATACCCTACCAAATACATGTTGCCTGTTTCCTGTCTCTTGTTGATATCCGATCACATCTTAGAATTTCAACCCATGCACTGTCTCATATTCCTCCCTTCATCTGTGTCTCCAGGCTCAAATGCAGCCTCTTACACAAAGCATTTTTGATGACTGAGTGAAATGAAGTATCTGGATTCTCTGCTCCCCTATTATATGAATTGACATTAAATGCAAATTTCATTCATTGCCACATTATTTTTCACACAAAGGAAGGCAACTAACATGTATGTACTCAGAGATTTATCAGTTTTTTTACATGTAAACAACATAAGAACCTTATAATATATATACTTACTGTCTCCATTTTGTAGTGACTTGGGAAAATAAGGAAACTGAAAAAACATAACCTGAACCAGAGGCTGTTTGAAATCAAACCATGTAGTTGAACTAATTAATACACTAAGAGATATCTCTGTTTGGTTTGGACAAAGCTAAATTTTTATGTTAAGGAACAGCTTTCAGATGACTAATGGAACCAAAATTTTGCCTTACTGTTTTCTTTTCCAGAATAAACTTGAAAGCTAAATACTTTTAGCATCAGGACTACTTTTTTTTGGTGCAATGATTCAGATCCTGGCCTGATTCCAGACACTATGCTCTGTATTTTCTGTGATCCAGCTACCATATTTTATTGATTCAATGACTTGTATATTGACACATTTTAACATCCCTTATATTGGGATGCGTGTAAATCTATGACATGTCACAAATAATCAGCATCAGTTTTTTCTCAGTGGTACATTAAAATAATTCATCTTACAATTGATGAAATTTTAGACTAAATTAAATACAAGAATTTGGAGTACCTGTAATAAAGAATAGTAGCCAGTTCATCTACATTTGCCCCAGTCGGTCCATAAATATTTGTTATGTGTTTACCATGAGCTATAGTCTGTTTTTCACTATGGAAAAGACACATCATGTTCCCCGCTGTGACTTACAGACTAGGATCCCATAGAACATCATAGCCAGCCTATAGTGTAGATGTTGCTTAATAAATGTTTATGAAGTTGACCTATGTATTGACTAAGTTAACTGCCTAAGTAATATAGGCTTTAAAATGTTAGAGGACAGTAACTATTATTCCCTGAGTTCTTTAGCTATAAAGCTATTTCATCTATTTTTTATTTTGTTAATTTGCATCTGGAAGTGTCAATACTTATTTTTGATATAGAAATATATAAAAATGTAAACATTCATTTTTTTATCATTCTGTTTGTATGATAGAGTTTCTAAATAACAACCATCGTATAATTTAAATTTACACTCATTCTGCTAGTCACTGTTTCTCTGCGAAGTCTAATCTAATTAAAATGTGTAATTAATAGCTTTAATTCTAAAAAAAAATTTTTCTTTTTCTAGAGAAGAAACCAACTACAGTGGAGGTAGTTGAATTAACTCTTATCAAAGTGATGTGCTTTTATTATTGTTGTCATTGAATAGTACTCAAAATTATGCCATGCCAAAACAGTTATCTGAAAATACTTGAATGTAAAACATGAAACCATAAAATACATAGATGACAACTTAGGCACTAAACTTTTGACATTGATTTAGTGATGTTTTTATGATTTGACTCCAATGGCAAGAGAAGCAAAACAGAAATACACAAGAGGGACAACATCAAAGTACACATCTACACAGCAAAGGCAACAAAATGAAAAGGCATTCTAACCGATAGGAAAAGATATTTTCAAGTTATTCATCTGGTAAGGGGGTAATACACACAAAATAAAAAGAACTCATACATTTCAACAACGACAACAACAACAGCAACAAAAACAACAACAGCAACAACAACAAAAACATGAACAGTTGGATTAAGAAACTGGCAGAGGATCTGAACAGACATTTTACCAAAGAAGTCAAACAGTTGGCCGACATGCACATGAAACGATGGTGAACATCACTAATTATTAGGGAAATGCAAATCAAAACCACAAGGAGATATCAACTGATACCTGTTAGAATGAATGATTATGATCAAAAAGACAAGGAATAACAAGTCGTGGTGTGGATGTAAAAGAAAGAAAACCCTCATTTACTGTTGGTGAGATTGTAAATTTTTGCAGCCACTTTGGAAAACAGTAAGAAGATTCCTCAAAAAATTAAGAATAGAGCTACCAGGTGATTCAACGATTTCACTTCTAGGTTCTTATCTGAAGAATGTGAAACAGTAATTCCAAATGATATACATTCTTATGTTCATAGCAGCATTGTTTATAATAGCTAAGATTTGGAAGTAACCTAAGTGTCCTTTGATGGATGAATGAACAAAGAGATATGGTACATGTACATAATGGAATACTACTCAGGCATATAAAGATGAAATGTTGCCATTCTCGGTAACATGGATGGAACTTAAGGGTGTTGTGCCAAATGAAATAAGTTGAATAGAGAAGATAAATATCTTATGGTTTCACTCATATGTGAAATATAAATTTCCTGACATATTTAAAAAATAGCAACTCGTAGATACAACAGATTGGTGGTTACCCGAGTGAAGGGGGCTTGTGAATGGGGAAAGGGGTCAATTGTATTGTGATAGGTGGAAACTAGACCTTCTGTGGTGACACATTGTGGTTGTGCACCTACAACTACATAGCCATAATACTGTACCCTTGAAACTTATATAATGTTATAAACCAATGTATCCTCAATTTAAAAATATAGTAAAAGACTGGAAAAAATATTCAATGAAAAGAGTAAGGAAAAGATAGCTGAGGTGGTTATGCTAATATCAGATAAAACATACTTTAAGTTAAAAAAATGTTACAAGAAATAAAGACATTACAGGATAATAAAAGGGTAATTGTCTCAAAAAGATTTAAACACTGGGACAAACTCTTATCTGTGAGGGTCCTAAAGGAAGAATAAGAAAAAAGTGCACAAAAATTCTTCATGATTACAATTTGATCAGTCATATTAAGCCAAAATAAAATAAAATAAGAAAAAATATGAAAACATACTAAACTAAGGCTCCTCTTTGAGAATGAAAAAATAACATCAGAAAAATTGTCTGTAAGTTGATAATCAGCTTTAATTAAAGGGACATTAAGGAGCTTTTCATTTTAACCCCAAAGAACTTTTTTTCAGACATTGTTCTGCAAAATATCTTAGCCTATGATTAAATACACACACACACACACACACACACACATGCGTGCACACGTGCACGCACGCACGCACACAAACACACTACAACAAAGGTCTTTGCTGACCACGTAATCATATTGGAATAAAGGTCTCATTGTAAATTAAACTTAAATATGCTTATCATAAAGCCAGGTTTGCTTTGTCACATTTTCCTTCCAGTTAAGGTTAATAGTAAGACATTCTTGCTCTCAAATTGTTTTTCTGTTACCTAGGTGAAAATCAGTTTTCGATAATAGTAGAAAGCCGTAGAACATGCCTAGAAGGGCAATGACTGTAAAGTGCATTTTTTGTTCCTTGTTGGTTGTATAACTAAACCCAGATGAAATCTTTACTTTTCTGGGTCTTTTTTTTTTCTCCAAAAAGTGTCAATGAGGCTATGTAAAATCATTAATTAGGTTTAAAAACATAAATCAGCCACTGGAATGTGATACAGTTCTTGCTGGCTGATGTCACAACATGGGCTTGAGTCTGTGCCACTCCTTCTTTCATGACTGAGTACTACGTCTGCTCTGTATTGTGTATATTCCCAGGATTAAAGCACCACATATGTTTGTGAGAGTACATTGTATTAGTATTAAAAATAAAACATTAATAATAGCTCCATTCCAGGTTAGAGATGTTTAGTTAGCCCAGTATGGAGATAGGAGACTAGATTAGCTAACTAATTGTGAGAACAAAGAAAATGAGGAGAAAATAATACATTAATCCCATACATATTTACTCTTGGTAAACAAGAGTGCTGTGTTGGAGAATGACAGTCAAGACAGGGCATTTCCATTGGGACAGGAAGTTTGTGTTAATGCGAGGTGGACTGCTACTCACTGGCCATTCATCCAGTCACTGATTCTGGACTGCCTGCTCTCTGGCAGGCACCATGTTAGGTCATTGGATACAGGGGTGATGTTATCAGAGATCCTTCCCCTCAGGAGCGCACAGTCTGATGGAGGGATAAGGCTACAAACAGTGCATGCTACCAAAGTCTGAAAAACTTGAATTCACCTTGCCCGCAATGCCTACAATGACGGTAGCAGTAGCATTGGAAGCAGCAACAGCAGTAATTATCTTTTGAGCCTTTGCTACATGCCAGATCCTACACTTAGCACTTTGTGTATAGTGCTCATCCTTACAAGCTCGTTGTCACGCATCATGAATTTGCCCCTAATGCTTCACATTCTCTAGTCTTCTTGTTCCATGGCTTTTTAAGAGCTAGAGTCTCCCCAGCCTCCTCCTCCTCCTCCTGTTCTTGGCTATTTACCTGACCACTATACTGCTGAATGTGACTCTGGTGCTGCTCATGTCCTGGCACTCCTGGCTCTACTCCCCTGTGTACTTCCTGCTTGGGAATCTCTCCATGAGAGACACAGGGATGTCTACAGTTGCTCTGCCCAAGTTGCTGGCCCACAAAATTTCTCATCACCCAGCCATTCCTGCTGTCCGCTGCTTGGCCCAGTTATTTTTCTTCGATGCATCTGGAGTTACAGATACACTTCATATACTTGTTATGGCTCTGGATCTCTTCATGGCCTCCTTGACCCTCTTGCACTAGCAGTCAGTGATGAATTGCGAACTCTGTGGACACCTTCAGGCCTTGAATTGCTCATTATCTTTAATAAACAAGATGTTTCATTTCTTTTTTCCTCTTTACTCATCTGGAGATTGCAAGGGTGATGTTAACCTTCTCCACTTCTTCGAGACCACTGACCACTTCTTGAGTTTCTTTCTCTGGCATACATTCCTTTGAGCCAGCTATATTCTTGGAGGATGGCTTTCTTCTGCTAAGCCACTGTGCCTTCCTTGTACTATCCCGTGTCCATACTGGGGCCACTATCCTACATTTGCCTTTGGCTGCTGGTCCCTGCTGTGTGGTCTCTATCCGTGGAACCCGCCTCACTATGGCCAGCTTCCTCTGTGGTGTCATCACTTGTGTCTACTCTTAGCCTCACGTCTGGACCTCTGAGGGTCAGGGCATTGTCGCTTGTGAGGTACATCACTTTTACACGTTTGGCCAGTTTTTTGTGTACAGCCTCTTGAAACGAGGAGGTCAGAGTGCAGCCTGCTGTCTGCCATGATGGGGGCAGCTGGACTCCTGACTAGCCTGCTCAAGAGCCATATTGATTAGGAGAGGGGAGAAGTGAATAGATCTGAACATGGATGGTTTTGGAGAGGTGACAATGTGGGATGGGCAGGACAACTTATGGAAGTCTAGATTTGGCTCTGTTGATCCAGTGTTCTGACAGAGCTGTGAACATTCCACATTCAGGCCACACGTGCTAAGGGCTTCCTCGGCAGTATATTTCTGGGACCCCATCCTCAAGCCATGTGTCTTTGGTTATCAAAGTGGATACTTCAGTCACCAGGCTTGGGTTTTTCAGTTCCAGAGCTTTGAAAAAATATGAAAAGTTAATGTGAAAATCTGAACTCAAGCAGAAACAGTGAAGTCAATTACAGTTACATTTCATTTGGCATCTTATTCTGAAATGTGTGATTGAGATATAATGGGCATATAATATTGTATAAATTTAAGTTGTATAATATTTTGCTTTCATGCATTTAAATATTGCAATATAGTTACCACTTAATTGTTAACTAATTCCTCCATCCCATCATGTATTAACATTTTCTTATGTGGTGGGAAAAATTAAGATCTAGTCTTGCAGCAAGTTTGAAATTGATGATACAGTGTCTTTGTCTATTAGTACTATGCTGTGCATTAGATCTCTAGGACTGACTTATCTACTAGGAGCAGTTTTGTACTCTTAAATCATTTTCCAAATTCCTCCAACCCCAGGCCCTGGTTACCCCCATTCCACTTGTTTTTGAGTTCAGCTTTTGTAGAGTGCACATATATGTGATATCGTATGGTAATTGTCTTGCTCGGTCTGACATATCACACTCAGCATAATGCCCTCGAGATCTACCCATGCTGTCACAAATAGAATGGTTTTGGTGTCTGCATATTTGGGTGTCCCAGAAACAATTCTTCACAGATAACAGTAAACAGTAGGACATGCTATCTCACCACATGATGGAAATTATGAGAGGGCATTGTTATGTCCATGGAACGCAAGAAAACTTGGATCCTACTCTAAGATTGTTGCCTCTTTCTATGGGGTTGCTGAGGGATACACTGCCCAAGGAAAAATGACAAAGTAGAAGCAGAGCAAGAATTTAGCATTATCTGGACTTTGGGCTCAGAATGCAAATTCAGAGAACTCTGGAGAGATAACAGAAGAGCTAACAAAACATTCTTTCAGTTTCTAAACTAGATATGTTTACTTAGCTTTAAACAAAGCAAGCTCTGGATGAGGCCACTCAACGTATGTTCTTATGATGATATCCAAGTCTTCCATCTTATCACATTATGCATTATGAAAGCAACATATATGTAACAGTAACAACAGAAACAATACTTGCTGAATGCTTACTGTGAGCAAGTACTTCTGGTGTAGCTACTTTATGCACCATCCATTTAATCCTGTAATTCCTCTGTCGCCCCACACATGAGAATGATTGATATTTTTGTCTTTAAAGTTTTCATGAAGAAATGTGTGAGAATTGTCAATAATCATTTTGAAAATTAAGAGTCAAAGAAAAAGAAATAACTTTATCATTATTATTACTATTATCTTAGTTTTATTTCTAAAAAGCTGTGGCCTCAAACATATGGTTTGACATAAAAGGAGACAGTTAAAGTAGTAGAACAGAGTAAGGAGTCCAGAAATAGATTCAAGTTCCAATAAATTGCAACTTATTATATGATCCTGGTGACTTATTAATTCAGTGAGAGAAAATACTTGCAAATGCATTTAGCAAGCACATGGTTAACATCCTCAATTTACAGAACCTACAATTTGGTTAGAAAATGACAACAGGGCTCCCAAATGGGCAAAGTACTTAAGCAATTAATTGCAAGTGCCCAATAATGTTAGTCAAAATGCTTTGCACATCAGAAGGGAGAAATACACTAAAATGCCCTTGCCCAATATCATATTGCCTGAGATCATAAAGATTAGTATCATACAGTGATGGTGAGGATTTAGAGGAATGTGTAGCTTTATATGTTTTCCTGGGAAGTGTGAATAGCTAAGACTCTCATCTGGCAGCATTTATTAAAGTGATTTCCTTATGTACAAGTGAATTTAAGCCAAAGGGAAGGAGCAGTTTAACCATCCACTTTGACTTCATCCTTTAGAGACCTTCTTTTTGGTTTAAGAACCAGAAAACTTTTTGCCCTCTTTCTCATTATATACCTCTTTGCTTTAATGGGAATCGATTAATTCTTCTGGCTGTTCCCTCTGACTCTCAACTCCAGACCCCCAAATATTTCTTCTTGAACATCAAAGCATTCATTATTTATTACAATAGCCATGACCACTAACATATCAGTAAACGTTTTATCAGAGACAGAGATTATTCCTATGCTGGGCATCTGACGCAGATGTATTTCTTCTTGGCTGTCAGAAACACAGTTACCCCGTGAAAACTATAGCCATTGATTGCAGTGTGGCTATATGTGAGATTTCCCTTATATCACCTTGGTAGCCTACCAGCAGGACATCCTTCTGCTGGTTCTTCTCTTGCTCTCTACCATTCTGCAGTTTCTTCTGATGAACTAATTAATCTTCTGCACTTCAAGTATAATTTTTTATATTTTATGTGATGTCAGCTCTGTGTGGACATTGTCCTACTCTTCTACCTTAGTCAATGTAATTGTGGGGATGACATAGACTCAGGTTGTTGTGATGACTTCCTTTACTTGCATCATCCTGTCTTATTGGTGAATCTTTCTTGCTCTTTTCAAGATCTTTAGAGAAGTCACATACCGAGATACAGGGCGTTTCGACTTAAATTTTGAATTGGGATGGGGAAAGGCCCATTAAATCTATTACCAATGTATTAGACACCAAATTCTTACCTTTTAAAAATCATCACTTGGTATCCACAGGTAACCCAGGGAAACAGTTGAAAGAGAAGCCAAAGGAAAGGAACCAACATAGATAATGCCAGAGAGGCCCTTGGAAGGGCTTTTAAGTCATTGAATCTGTGAGTATACTGGATGTGTGCCCTGTGCTGAGTATGAGGGCTGTACTGCTGCTCCTTATTCTATTAGGATTAGAAATAGCCACAGAATATAGTGGCATTGGATTTGTAGACACCAGATGACTGCTTATTGTACTCAGCATTTTCCTGGAGGTAATTCAAATATTACCAAGGGCTAAGAGTGGCTCCTTCTAAATAGATGGATGAGAGAGTCAAAAGCCAGGTTGGTGTGGACAAGAGAGGAGATTAACATCAAGAGGACATGGCAAGAACCACTTTGTGATGGCTAAGGACAACATCTCTATTAAATCATCATTATAGATTATGAGGAGTAATGAAAGCCAGTCACCAATTTCAAAAGTGAGCAGGAGCCCTCATCCATGGTGACAAACAAGTGGAAGAAGGTCAGATGTTAGTCAGTGAAAAATTATTGGATTGAGTTGAGAAAAGTCAGATGAGTTACAATTAGGTAGACTGAGGGATTAAAAGCAAAAATAAAATTCAACTTTAGAAATAAAGTTACAGAAATAATGTTGCTCATTTACAGTTCAATTCTTTTTCTCTTTTAAGTTAATTTTTATTGAGTAGTTACTCAATACGTGATGCTCATGGTGACTAAAAAATTCAATAGTTCTGTGTACCGGTACTTTGTTCCCATCCTTGTAGCAGATATTGTTATCCATCATATACATCCTTTCTCTATTAGCCCAGAGATAGGGATTGGTTTTTTTTTTTTTATTTTTAACATAGCAATCCAAGGAAATTTTTACTAGAGTAGGGATGGAAATGAAAACTGATTGGCTCATCCATGTAACAAAAGAATGAAATTGAGCAGTGTATACACACCCAGACTTTCCGTTGCCCAAAGTTAGGGATGATTGAGGTAAAATTCAAGGATTTAGTCTCCTTGTCACATCATTTAAAAACTTTAATAAGATTGCCCATCTATTATTTTGTCTAAATTCTTTGAGAGATTTATTTGTTTGATTTATACATTACCATCTATTAAAATGCAAATTCCAAAAGAGAGGGAAAATCACACTAAACTGCTGTTTTTCGTCATCGAAGAGTGTCAAGTAATTCATCTCACTGTGTTCCTAAATGATTTATTTTTCCAAGAAAACCAAAGTCTCTTTCATATTGAACATTATAAAGCAAAACTTTTTACTAATTCTTTCCATCCATTCTTTTAAACCAATCCACTGGCCATTGTAAGCATTTCTGATTGCATGAAAAAAAAAACCTTCCTTTATTCTAATAAAAACTGATAGCGAGATAAGACATGGAATTAGAGGTATTTCTAGAGAGAAGGGTACACAGACAAACTTTCGCAGGAGTCAGGTGATGAACGGACTTTGAGCATACAAAGGAGTGGAGGAATAGAGACCAAAGCATGTGTGGAGGCATGGATCTTGCTTACTAATAGTCATTTAGGTGATTGATGTCAGTTGTTGGAAATCAAATGACTCCAGAGACCAATATATCCAGCTGTAGGGAGAATTTTTATTTTTTAAAGACTATAGTATTATTGTGGAACAGACTCTATAATGGGAAGCTTCTAGTGTGATAGGGAGGACACACACATACAACTGAACAAAAATTCTAACAGTTTTAAATAGAATAGATTAGGTTATGTATTCATAAATGTGCCTGCACAAATATAGTTTTTTATATAGGTGTGTATAAAAGTTTTCTGGAAATTCAGTGAGCAAACAAGGCTGAAATTATAAATAGATGGAAATATGGGAGGTTACAAATATATATGGAAGGAGTAAAGGAAATATGATTTCTTGGAATGGAGAGATATTATGGGGTGATTCTACAATGATAGCATAGGACCAAGACATGGGTCCAATGAAGGCATAACAGAGACAGCAGGTGGAAAACTACAGGGTGCAGCTACAAAGAAGAAAGTTCATTGTTCTACCAAAGCTATGCGCCTCAGGTGCTGGTGTGTTTGTGTGTATGTGTGTGTGAATGCATGTGTGTGTGCACATACACAGAAGTGTATACCTGTGTGTAAACACACTGAAACTTTGCAGTCAGTGTCTACAGATTTTGTTGGTTTTTGTAGTAGACAGCCTATCTATTTCAAACTTAACCCTGTGTACCAGTTTCTGTAAGCCCCGTTTCATGTCTTTGTTTCTTAAACTGTAGATAAATGGGTTCAAGATGGATGTCAATACAGTATAGATGATTGTTGCTATTTGGTCCTTGACAGTGTAGCTGGACAAGGGCCGGAAATAGACATAGCTAATGCTCCCGTAGAACAGAGTCACCACAGTGAGATGGGAGCTGCAGGTAGAGAAGGCTTTGCATTTTCCAGCAGCTGAGGGAATGTTGAGGACAGCAATGAAGATCCTTAGGTAAGAGATGATGATGCAGGCAAATGGGGCCATCACGTAGGCCAGCCCTTCCGTCATGGCCACGACTTCATTGACAGAGGTAGACGAACAAGCCAATTTTAGAACAGGGTTTATATCACAAAAAAAGTGATGGATAACATTTGATGCACAAAAGGTGAGTCGATTCACCAGGAGGACATATAGGAGGGAGTAGAGGCAGGAGAAAGCTATGGAGAAGGCCACTAGCAATGTACAGCTTCTGGGGTTCATAACAGTGACATAGTGGAAAGGGTTACAAATGGCGACATAGCGGTCAATGGCCATAATGCCCAGGAGATAATTGTCTACATTTCCAAAGACCAGGAAGAAATACATCTGTGCCAGACATTCAGCATAGGAAATGGTCTTCGTCTCTGATAAGAAAATCGCTAACATCTTGGGGGCTATGACTGTTGTGTAGCAAATATCAGCAAAGGACAAGATGCTCAGGAAGAAATACATGGGGTTTTGGAGTTGAGGGTCAAAGCGGATAGCCAAGATGATGAGCAGATTTCCCATCAAGGTGACCAGATACACAAAAAGAAAGAGGACAAAGAGTGGCTTCTGGTCCTCAGGACGAGAGGAGAGTCCTAGGAGAATGAATTCAGGAAGCGTTGTCAGGTTGTACATTTTCGTGGAATTGTATGCACCCCCAAGAAAAACTGCATTGTCAATGAATGGTTCTCATGTCATCTGAGACATGCATCTTTTCATCTTGTTCTTACACCGAATGGTTATTAATAGATCATTTACTCCAAAGTTTTTCTTCCTGAATATGGAAAAATCAGAGTCAAAGTGTGTCTTAACTTGTTTTAAAATCTTTGAGATAGAGATCTAGAGAAACACATCAAGAGGAGAGAGATGGTTAAGAAAGAGCCACTAGGATGACAAGGTTGCTTAATCTTTCTCTTTTGTACTCTGGGCTGATAATCACAAGGACAAGGACCACAGATACAGTCTGTGAATCAGGTTCAGGCAAGCTTCTGATTAAGGATTATCAGTGCCTAACTGACGTCTAGATAATTGTAAGGTAGCCATCTCATGGAGCCTGTGGTTGATGAATCACCATCTTTTATATCAAGATACTCCTTTCCTCATAATTTACAATGGAAGCAATAAAGTCATTATAATTGAATTGCCAAAAATAGAGGATTGGATAAAGAAGATGTGGTACATCTTTACAATAGAATATTACTCTGCCGTTTGATGTAATACTGTCATTTATGATAACATGGATAAGTCTTGAGATTTTCATGCTAAGTGAAATAAGGCAGACTTAAAAAGTTTAGAATCATATATGATTTCACTTATATGTGGGATATAAAACTGCAAACAAAACAAGACAAGACCAACAAAAATACATAGACACAGACAGCAGTTAGTGGTTACCAGAAGGAAAGTGGGCAGAAGTGTAGATAAGGATCAAGGGGTCAAATATATGATGATGGAAGGAAATTTGACTATGGGTGGTGAACACACAATCAATATACATATGATGTATTATGGAATCATACACTTGAATACTACATAATTTATCAACCAATGTCACTCCAAGAAATTTAGTTTTAAGAGAACAAAATTCAATGTAAATAGTTATCGGAGATAAATATGGAAGAAGAGAAAGTGGAGGGAGTGAATTTGTGTGACAGAATTCTCTTCCAAAGTTCCCTGCTCTTTGGCTGATAATTTATACCCTGATGGTAGGAAACTGTGACTCAGAAGTGAACCGGTGTAAAGGATGATTTGATTTCAGAGAATAGATGCAAAAGGTCATCCAGTGAGGACTAATTATGTCTCTGAGATCAGATATTTCCATCTTCTCACCAGGCATTCTCAAAGTTGATTTCTTACCTGGTGAGGACATTGAGGTCTTGCCTCATGTATTCATTCCACTCTCCTCAGTTATACTCCATGGAATAAGGAGTCAAAATGAAGACAAAACCCTGCATTGCGACAGCATATAGAAAAGATACCTGATGAAAATTTTCTAATGCTTTTGGAATATGAATGTTCCCTTCCTTGGATTATGATCTTCCTTCATAAGGTATAGATACATCTCCTGCTTCTCACATGGGAGTACCTTCTGAGACTATGTCATAAGTCCCTGCTGTTTGGAAGGGAGAGAAAGTAAGAAAATAAAGATTCATTAACTTAGTGAAGGTTTGTCTCCAAGGATGCAGAGGACTTACAGTGTTCTTCTTCCCCAAGTGACCCTGCGTTCCTCCCCTTGACCCTCTGCATATAGTGTATCACTGCTTAGCCTGGCGTAGGTGTTTGAGATGGACAGTCATTTCCTATCACTTTCTTTTCCAAATTTTCTGAGGGCTTACCTGGGATGTGTCATCCCAAATGTAGTACCAAGGACAGAGTACCAGGCAGGACACCTGAGTCCAGTTTCTCCCTTGAACCTGTAAAGCTTCAGTCAATTCTCACCATCAGTGCCTTCATTTCTCTGAATGACAACTACTCAGAGTACCCCAACACTGGGTACCTCTGCTCCACCCCTCCGAAGTTTAGATATATTCTGCTACTTTATGATTTAGTCTCTGAGTAATGTTTGAAAAAAAAACTTAGGCAAATCCCCAAGTCTGCTGCTCAGATATATAATCACCATCCCTTGCTATTACACCTAGGGAAAGCCCCCAGCTTTGGGTCTTTTATTTTTCTTATTCATGAAAGCACAGAGAATCCATATATTAGAGTCCAAACATACTCTAAGAAATACATGTTTCCTGTTTTCCATCTCTTGGTGATTTCCAATCATATCTTACAATAAACCCATTGCACTGTCTTATATTTCTCTCTTCATCTGTGTCTCCAGGCTCAAATGCAGCCTCTTACACAAAGCATTTTTGATGACTGAGTTAAATGAAGTATCTGGCTTCTCTGCTCCTTTACTATATATATTGACATTAAATGCAAATTTCATTCAATGTCACATTATTTTTCACACAAAGAAAGGCAACTAACATTTATGTACTCAGAGCTTTATCAGTTTTTTTACATGTAAACCACATAAGAACCTTATAATATATATTCTTACTGTCTCCATTTTGTAGTGACTTTGGAAAATAAGGAAACTGGAAAAACATAACCTGAACCAGAGGCTATTTGAAGTCAAACCATGTAGTTGAACTAATACACTAAGAGATATCTCTGTTTGGTTTGGACAAAGTTAAATTTTTATGTTAAGGAACAGCTTTCAGATGACTAATGGAGCCAAAATTTTGCCTTACTGTTTTCTTTTCCAGATTAAACTTGAAAGCTAAGTATTTTTAGCATCAGGACTACTTTCCTTTGGTGCAATGATTCAGATCCAGGCCTGATTCCAGACACTATGCTCTGTATTTTCTGTGATCCAGCTACCATATTTTATTGATTCAATGACTCATATATTGGCAGATTTTAACATCCCTTATATTGGGATGCGTGTAAATGTATGCATGTAGAAATAATCAGCATCAGTTTTTTCCTCAGTGGTACATTAAAATAATGCATCTTACAATTGATGAAACATTAGACTAGATTAAATACAAGAATTTGGAGTACCTGTAATAAAAAATAGTAGCCAGTTCATCTACATTTGCCCCAGTCGGTCCATAAATATTTGTTATGTGTTTACCATGAGCTATAGTCTGTTTTTCACTATGGAAAAGACACATCATGTTCCCCGCTGTGACTTACAGACTAGGCTCCCATAGAACCTCATAGCCAGCCTATAGTGTAGAGGTTGCTTAATAAATGTTTATAAAGTTGATGTATGTTTTGACTAAGTTAACTGCCTAAGTAATATATGTTTTAAAATGTTAAAAGACAGTCACTATTATTCCCTTAGTTCTCTGAGTATAAAACTATTTCATCTATTTTTTTATTTTGTTAATTTCCATCTTGAAATGTCAATACATATTTTTGATACAGAAATATATAAAAATGTAAACATTCATTTTTTATCATTCTGTTAGTATGATAGAGTTCCTAAATAACAACCATCATATGATTTAAATTTTCACTCATTCTGCTAGTCACTGTTTCTCCTGCGAAGTCTAATCTAATTAAAATGTGTAATTAATAGCTTTAATTCTAAGGAAAATATTTTGTTTTTCTAGAGAAGAAATAACTGCAATGGAGGTAGTTGAATTAACTCTTATCAAAATGATGTGCTTTATTTAATTATTGTTCTCATTGAATAGTTCTAAATACTCAAATATTACATCATGCAAAAAAGTTACCTGAAAATGAATTAAATACTTGAATGAAAAACCTGAAACCATAAAATACATAGAAGAAAACTTAGGCACTAAACTTTTGACATTGATTTAGTGATGTTTTTATGATTTGACTCCAATGGCAAGAGAAGCAAAACAGAAATGAACAAGGAGGACAACATCAAAGTAAATGTCCTCTGCACAGCGAAGAAAACCATCAACAAAGTGAAAAGGCATTCTAACCTATAGGAAAAGATATTTTCAAGTTATTCATCTGGTAAGGGGGTAATACGCACAAAATATAAAGAACTCATACATTTCAACAACAACAGCAACAAAAACAACAACAGCAACAACAACAAAAACATGAACAGTTGGATTAAGAAACTGGCAGAGGATCTGAACAGACATTTTACCAAAGAAGTCAAACAGCTGGCCGACATGCACATGAAATGTTGGTGAACATCACTAATTATTAGGGAAATGCAAATCAAAACCACAAGGAGATATCAACTGATACCTGTTAGAATGATTATGATCAAAAAGACAAGGAATAACAAGTCGTGGTGTGGATGTAAAAGAAAGAAAACCCTCATTTACTGTTGGTGAGATTGTAAATTTTTGCAGCCACTTTGGAAAACAGTAAGAAGATTCCTCAAAAAATTAAGAATAGAGCTACCAGGTGATTCAACGATTTCACTTCTTGGTACTTATCTGAAGAATGTGAAACACTAACTCCAAAAAATATGCATTCTTATGTTCATAGCAACATTGTTTACAATAGCTAAGATTTGGAAACAACCTAAGTGTCCTTTGATGGATGAATGGACAAAGAGATATGGTACATGTACATAATGGAATACTACTCAGGCATATAAAGATGAAATGTTGCCATTCTTGGTAACATGGATGGAACTTAAGGGTGTTGTGCTAAATGAAATAAGTCAAATAGAGAAGTTAAATATCTTATGGTTTCACTCATATGTGGAATATAAAATTCCTGACGAATTTAAAAAATAGCAACTCGTAGATACAACAGATTGGTGGTTATCAGAGTGGAGGGGGCTTGTGGAGTATGAATGGGGAAAGGGGTCAATTGTATTGTGATAGGTGGAAACTAGACCTTCTGTGGTGACACATTGTGTTGTGCACCTACAACTACATAACCATAATACTGTACACCCGAAACTTATATAATGTTATAAAACAATGTATCCTCAATTTAAAATAAAGTAAAAGACTGAAAAAAGATATTCAGTGAAAATAGTATTGAAAGGAGAGCTGAGGTGGCTATGCTAATATCAGATAAAACATACTTTAAGTAAAAAAATTGTTACAAGAAATAAAGACATTACAGGATAATAAAAGGGTAATTGTCTCAAAAAGATTTAAACACTGGGACAAACTCTTATCTGTGAGGGTCCTAAAGGAAGAATGGGAAAAAAGTGCACAAAAAAGTCTTCATGATTACAATGTGATCAGTCATATTAAGACAAAATAAAATATCAAAGGGAAAATATGGAAACATACTAATCTAAGGCTCCTCTTTGAGAATGAAAAAATAACATCAGAAAAATTGTCTGTAAGTTGATAATCAGCTTTAATTAAAGGGACATTAAGGAGCTTTTCATTTTAACCCCAAAGAACTTTTTTTCAGACATTGTTCTGCAAAATATCTTAGCCTATGATTAAATACACGCACACACACACACACACACACACACACACACACACACTCACACACGCACGCATGCACGCATGCACACACACTAAAACAAAGATCTTTGCTGGCCATGTAATCATATTGGAAGAAAGGTCTTAATATAAATTAAACTCAAATAAGCTATCATAAAGCCAGGTTAGCTTTGTCACATTTTCATTTCGTTTATTTTAATAGTAAGACATTCTTGCTCTCAAATTGTTTTTCTGTCACCTAAAGTAAAAATCAGTTTTTGATAATAGTAGAAAGCCGTAGAACATGCCCAGAAAGGTGATGACTGTAAAGTGCATTTTTTGTTCATTATTGGTTGTGTAATCCCAAGATGAAGTCTTTACTTTTCTGGGTCTTTTTTTCTCCAAAAAGTGTAAATGAGGCTATGTAAAATCATTAATTAGGTTTATAAACACGAATCAGCCTCCGCAATGTGATATAGTTCTTGCTGGCTGATGTCACAACATGGGCTTGAGTCTGTGCCACTCCTTCTTTCATAGTGCTCAGCACTATATCTCCTCTGTATCATGTGTATTCCCAGGATTAAAGTACCACATATGTTTGTGAGAGTACATTGTATTATTATTAAAAATAAAACATTAGTAATAACTCCATCCAAGGTTAGAGATGTTTAGTTAGCCCAGTATGAAGATAGGAGACTAGATTAGCTAACTAATTGTGAAAACAAAGGAAATAAGAAAGAAATAATAAATTAATCCCATACATATTTACTCTTGGTAAACAAGAGTGCTGTGTTGGAGAATGACAGTCAAGATATGGCATTTCCATTGGGACAGGAAGTTTGTGTTAATGGGAGAAGGACTGCTACTCGCTGGCCATTCATCCAGCCACTGATTCTGGACTGCTTGCTCTCTGGCAGGCACCATGTTAGGTCATTGGATACAGGGGTGATTTTATCACAGATACTTCCCCTCAGGAGCACACAGTCTGATGGAGGGATAGGGCTACATACAGTGCATGCTACCGACATCTGAAAAACTTGAATTCACCTTGCCCGCAATGCCTACAATGACGGTAGCAGTAGCATTGGAAGCAGCAACAGCAGTAATTATCTTTTGAGCCTTTGCTACATGCCTACACTCAGCACTTCATGTGCTCATCTTTACAGGCTCGTTGTCACGCATCATGAATTTGCCCCTAATGCTTCACATTCTCTAGTCTTCTTGCTCCGCGGCTTTTCAAGAGCTAGAGTCTCCCCAGCCGCCGCTTCCTCCTCCTCCTTCTCCTCCTCCTCCTCCTCCTCCTCCTCCTCCTCCTCCTCCTCCTCCTGTTCTTAGCTATTTACCTGACCACCATACTGGTGAACGTGACTCTGGTGCTGCTCATGTCCTGGCACTCCTGGCTCTACTCCCCTGTGTACTTCCTGCTCGGGGATCTCTCCATGAGAGACACAGGTTTGTCTATAGTCACTCTGCACAAGTAGCTGGCCCATATGAACTGAATCACCTAGCCATTTCTGATGCCCGCTGCTTGGCCCAGTTATCTTTCTTCGACGAATCTGGAGTTACAGATACACTTCATATACCGGTTATGGCTGTGGATCTCTCCATGGCCTCATTGACCCTCGCACTACCCGTCAGTGATAAATTGCCAACTCAATACCCACCTTCTGGCCTTGAGCTGTGTGGTGTCCATAATGAACACTGTGTTTCACCACTCTTGCCTCTTTACTCATATGGAGATTCAAGGGTGCCTTTAACCTTCTCCACTTCTTTGTGACCCCTCACTTTGTGACTTCATGAGCTTCCTGCTCTTGCATACATTCCTTTGAGCCAGCTGTATTCTTGGAGGATGGCTTCCTTCTGCTAAGCCACTGTGCCTCCATTGTACTATCCTGCATCCATCCTGGGGCCACTATCCTATATTTGCTTTTGGCTGCTGGTCACTGCTGTGTGGTCTCTATCCATGGATCCTGCCTCACTATGGTTGGCTTCCTCTGTGGCATCATCACTAATGTCTACTCTTAGCCTCATTCCTGGACCTCTCAGGGTCAGAGGATTGTGGCTACCATGACATACATCACCTTTACACCTTTGGCCAGTTTTTTTTTTTGTATTGCCTCTTGCAATGAGGAGGTCAGAGTGCAGCCTGCTGTCTGCTATGATGGGGGCGGGTGGACTTGATTAGCCTGCTCAAGGGCCATATGTTTAAGTGAGGGAAGAAGCAAGCAGATTTGAACATGAATAATTTTGGAGAGGTGACAAGGTGGGATGGCCAGGACAACTTATGGAAGTCTATATTTGGCTCTTGTTGATGCAGTGTCTGATGAAGTTGTGAACATTCCACATTCATGCCACACGTGCTCAAGGTTTCCTCAGTAGCATATCTCTGGGACCCCATTCTCAAGCCATTTGTCTTCGGTTATCAAAGTGGATATACGTCGGTCACCAGGCTTGGGTTTTTCAATTCCAGAGTTTAGAGAAAATATGAAAATGTTAGTGTGAAAATCTGAACTCAAGCAGAAACAGTGAAGTCAATTACAGTTACATTGAAATTGGTGTGCTTGCGCATGGGAAATGTATTGGTGTATATTAGAAAGTGAGTGGAAGAGAACAGTTTAGGTAAAGGGGGATGGTGAATTCATACCTGTTATATTCAGTGAGTAAATATATGCCAAGAAGTGAGCATGAAATGGGCAGCATGATTCTGCTGTTTTGTATGTTAGCCTTAGTTTCCATGGACCTCTCATAGTGTGTGCATCTTATTCTGTAGTGTGTGATTGACAATTAACTGACATATAATATTGTATAAGTTTAAGTTGTATAATATTTTGCTTTGATACATTTAAATAATGCAATATAGTTACCACTTAATTGTTAACTAATACCTCCATCTCATCATGTATTATCATTTTCTTATGTGGTGGGAAAAATTAAGATCTAGTCTTTTAGCAAGTTTGAAATTGATGATACAGTGTTGTTGTCTATGAGTACTATGCTGTGCCTTAGCTCTCTAGGACTGACTTATCTACTAGGAGCAGTTTTGTACCCTTAAACCACTTTCCCAATTCCTTCAACCCCCAGGCCCTGGTAACCCCCATTCTACTTCTTTTTGAGTTTAGCTTTTGTAGATTCCACATATATGTGGTATCATATAGTATTTGTCTTGCTCGGTCTGACACATTTCACTTAGCATAATGCCCTCGAGGTCTACCCATGTTGTCACAAATAAAATGGTTTTGGTGTCTGCAGATTTGGGTGTCCCAGAAACAATCCCTCACAGATAATAGCAAACAGTGGTACATGCTTACTCATCACATGATGGAAATTATGAGAGGGCATTGTTGTGTCCATGGAATGCAAGAAAACTTTGATCCTACTCTAAGATTGTCGCCTCTTTCTATGAGGTTGCTAAGGGATACACTGCCCAAGGAAAAATGATAAAGTAGAAGTTGAACAAGAATTTAGCATTATCTGGACTTTGGGCTCAGAATGCAAATTCAGAGAACTCTGGAGAGCTTAACAGAAGAGCTAACAGAAGATTCTTTCAGTTTCTAAACTAGATATGTTTACTTAGCTTTAAACAAAGCAAGCTCTGGATGAGGCCACCCTAACATATGTTCTTTTGATCAACTCCAGGTCTTCCATCTTATCACATTAGGCATTATTAAAGCAACAGATAAGTAACAGTAACAACAGAAACAATACTTACTGAATGCTTACAGTGAGCAAGAATTTCTTGTCACTACTTTATGCACCATCCATTTAATCTGTAATTCCTATGTTGCACCACACGTGAGAATGATTGATATTTTTATGTCTTTATGTCTTTTATGTCTTTAAAGTTTTCATGAAGAAATGTGTGAGAATTGTCAATAATAGTTTTGAAAAGTAAGAGTCAAAGAAAAAAGTACTTTATCATTCTGTTACTATTATCTTAGTATTTATTTCTAAAAAGCTATGGCCCTCATGCATTATGTTTTAATGTAAACAGAAACAGTTAAAGTAGTAGAACAGGGTAAGGAGTCCAGAAATAGATTCAAGTTCCAATAAATTGCTACTTATTATATGATCCCAGGGACTTTTTAATTCAGCAAGAAAGGTCTGTTTTATTAAATAAATGACCCTGGCACCTGGAAGTTGGATATATAAACATTACATATAAATATATTCCTGATTGATGAAAAATATATGTAGTTATATTAAAGTAGTTATAAGTAGTTATATAAGTAGTTATATTAAATTAAAGTAGTGAAATACTTGAATAGAATTTTAATATGCTTTGAATAAGAGATAGCTTCATACTCAGAATACAAAAGAACAATTAGGCTGTGTAGCAAGTTAATAATGCTGTTTTTATGATTGAAAGTATAGGCAAATAACTTATTTGGAGAAAATACTTGCAAATGCATTTAAGAAGCAAATGGCGAACATCTTCAATTTATAGATCCAACAATTTGATGATAAAATGACAACAGTGCCCCCAAATGTGCAAAGTACTTAAGCAATTAATGACAAGTGCCCAATAATGTTAGGAAAAGATGCTTTGCAGCATCAGTAGGAAGAAATACACTAAAATGCCCTTGCCCAACATCATGTTGCTTGAGATCATAAAGATTAGTAACATACAGTGACGGTAGGGATTTGGAGGAATGTGTAGCTTTATATGTTTTTCTGGGGTGTGTGAATTGCTAAGACTCTCATCTGGCAGCATTTATGAAAGTGGTTTCCTTATCTACAAGTGAATTAAAGCCAATGGGAAGAAGATGCTTAACCATCCACTTTGACTTCATCCTTCAGAGACCTTCCTTTTGGTTCAAGGACCAGAAACCTTTTTGCCCTCTTTCTCATTGTATACGCCATTGCTTTAATGGGAGTCAGTTAATCATTCAGACCGTTCCCTCTGAGTCTCAACTCCAGGCCCCCAAATATTTCTTCTTGAACATCCAGGCATTTGTTATTTATTACAATAACCATGGCCCTAAGATGCCAGTATTTTTTTTTATCATAGTTGAAGATTATTCCTATGCTGTGCATCTGACATAGATTATTCCTCTTGGCCTTCAGAAACACAGTTACCCCGTGACAGCCACAGCCACTGATTGCAATGTGGCTCTATTTGAGTTTTTCTTTATATGACCATCACAACCTACCACCAGGACATCCTTCTGTAGGGCCATCTCTTCCTCTCTACCTTCCTGCAGTTCCTTCTGGTGAACTAATTTATTTTCTGCACTTCCAGTATAATTTTTTATTTTGTATGTGATGTCAGCCCTGTGTGGACATTGTCCTACTCTTCCACCTTTGTCAAGGAAATTGTGGAGACGACATAGATTCAGGCTGTTGTGATGACTCCCTTTACTGGCATCACCTTTTCTTATCTGTGAATCTTCCTTACTCTTTTCAAGATCTTCAGATAAGTCACATTAGAGATACTGGGCATTGGGATATAAATTTTGAATTGAGATGGGAAAGGGCTCAATTTAATCTTTTACCAGTGTATTAGACACCAAATTCTTACCTTTTAAGAATCATCACTTGGTATCCACAGGTAACCCAGGGAAACAGTTGAAAGAGAAATCAAAGGAAAGGAACCAACATAGATAATGCCAGAGAGGCCTTTGGAAGGGCTTTTAAGTCATGGAATCTGAGAGTAGATTGGATGTGTGCCCTGCGCTGAGTATGAAGGCTGTACTGGTGCTCCTTATTCTACTAGGATTAGAAGGAGCCACAGAAAATAGTGGCATTGGATTTGTAGACAGCAGAGGACTGCATATTGCACTCAGCATTTTCCTGGAGGTAATTCAAAGATTTTCCAAGAGCTAAATAACATGGCTCATTATAAATAAATGGGTTAGAGAGACAAAAGCCAGGTTGGTGGGGAGACGAGAGGAGATTAACATCAAGAGGTCATGGAAAGAACTACCTCATGATGGCTAAGAACAACATCTCTATTAAATCATCATTATAGATTATGAGGAGTAATGAAAGCCAGTCACCAATTCCAAAAGTGAACAGGAGCCATCATCCATGGTGACAAAGAAATGGAAGAAGGTCAGATGTTAGTGATGGATTCAGTGTAGAATGAATGTACAAATTGGCCTAGAAAAAGACCTTTTCATTTGTTGAAGACATGAGAGTAGTCACATAGCCTTGAAAGAAACATGACTTGGAAGAAGCAATAACCATGAGAGGTGGAAATGAATGAATGGGAATGAATAATAAATTAAAAGTCAGTGAAACATTATTGGATTGGGTTGAGAAAAGTCAGAACTGTGTTACGATTAGGTAGACTGAGGGGTAAAACCAAATATAAAATTCAACTTTAGAAATAAAGTTACAGAAATAAAGTTTCACTTTTGCAACACAATTTTTTTTCTCTTTTAAACTAATTTTTATTGAGTAGTTACTCAATTCTTGATGCTTATGGTGACTGAAAAATTAATAGTCCTGTGTACCAGTACTTGCTCCTATGTCTGTAGGAGATGTTGTTATCCATCATATTCTTCCTTCTTCTTTTGGCCCAGAGATAGAGATGAGTTTTTTTTTTTTTATCATAGCCATCCAAGGAAATTCATATTAATTCTAGTAGGGATGGATGTGAAAACTAATTGCCTCATCCTTGTAACAAAAAATAAAATTGAGCAGTGTATACTCACCCAGACTCCTTATTGCCCTTGGTTAGAAATGATTGAGAGAAAATTCAAGAAATTTAGTTTCCTTGTTATATCATGTAACAGCTTTAATAAGATTACCCATCTATTTTTTGGTCTAAAATGCTGTGAGAGTTTAATTTGTTTGATTTATACACTGCCATCTATTAAAATGTAAATTCCAAAAGAGAGGGAAAATCACACTAAACTGTTTTTCTTCATAGCAGAGTGTCAAGTAATTCATCTCACTGTGTTCCTATATGATTCATTCTCCAAGAAAAGCGAAGTCACTTTCATATCAAACATTATAAAGCAAAGCTTCTTACTAATTCTTTCCATCCATTTTTTAAAACTCTACTCCAATGGCCATAGAAAGCATTTCTGATTACTTGAAAGAAATCTTCCTTCATCCAGAAAAAACTGAAAGAGAGATAAGACATGGAAATAGAGGTATCTCTAGAGAGAAGGGTGCACAGGCAAGCCGTCTCAGGAATAGTAAGGTGGTGAATGAACCTTGAGCATACAAAGAAGGAGGGGAAGAGTTAAGACCAAAGCATGCATAGAGGCATGGAGCTAGCTTACTAATAGTCAGTTACGTGATGGATATCAGTTGTTGCAAATCTAATGACTCCAGAGCACCGGATATCCAGCTTTAGGAAGAATTTATGGAGAATTAAAAAAAAAAGACTAAAGTATGATTGTGGAACAGACTCTACATAAAGAAGGTTCTGTTTGATAAGGAGGTCACACATATATAACTGCAGAAAAATTCTAATAGTTTTAAATAGAATAGATTGGTTATGTATCCATAAACATCCCTGCACATTTATAATTTTCACTACATATATTTATACAAGTTTTCTGGAAATTCAGTGAGCAAAGTAGGCTGACATTATAAATGGGTGAAAATATGGGATGTTCCAAGTAAATATGGAAGGAGCAAAGAAAATGTGGTTTTCTGGAAAGGAGAGATATTATGGGGTGATTCTACAATGATAGCATGGGACCAAGACATGGGTCCAATGATGGCATAACAGATACTGCAGGTGGAAAATACACGGATCAGCTACAATGATGAAAGGTTATTTTTCTACCAAATACTTGCCTCAGGCACTGTTGTGTGTGTGTGTATACATGCATGCACACATGCTAGTGTACATGCGTGCAAACACACCTACACTTTTCAGTCAGTATCTACAGATTTTGTTGGTTTTTGTAGTAGACAGCCTATTTCAAACTTAACCCTGTGTGTCAGTTTCTGTAAGCCCCGTTTCATGTCTTTGTTTCTTAAACTGTAGATAAATGGGTTCAACACTGATAACAATATAGTGTACATGATTGTTGCTATTCGGTCC
Organism: Cynopterus sphinx; assembly: GCA_030015415.1. Taxonomy (NCBI): domain Eukaryota; kingdom Metazoa; phylum Chordata; class Mammalia; order Chiroptera; family Pteropodidae; genus Cynopterus; species Cynopterus sphinx. The sequence goes on along the minus strand of CM057385.1, from coordinate 121,534,017 downwards.
TTGACAGAGTAGCTGGACAAGGGCCGGAAATAGACATAGCTAATGCTCCCATAACACAGTATCACCACAGTGAGATGGGAACTGCAGGTGGAGAAGGCTTTGCATTTTCCTGCAGCTGAGGGAATTTTGAGAACAGCAATGAAGATCCTTAGGTAAGAGATGATGATGCCGGCAAATGGGGCCATCACGTAGGCCAGCCCTACTGTCATGGCCACGACTTCATTGACAGAGGTAGAAGAACAAGCCAATTTTAGAACAGGGTTTACATCACAAAAAAAGTGATGGATAACATTTGATGCACAAAAGGTGAGCTGATTCACCAGGAGGACATGTAGGAGGGAGTAGAGGCAGGAGAAAGCTATGGAGAAGGCCACTAGCAATGTGCAGCGTCTGGGGTTCATAACAGTGACATAGTGGAAAGGGTTACAAATGGCGACATAGCGGTCAATGGCCATAATGCCCAGGAGATAATTGTCTACATTTCCAAAGACCAGGAAGAAATACATCTGTGCCAGACATTCAGCATAGGAAATGGTCTTCGTTTGTGATAAGAAGTTCGCTAACATCTTGGGGACTATGACTGTTGAGTAGCAAATATCAGCCAAGGACAAGATGCTCAGGAAGAAATACATGGGGTTTTGGAGTTGAGGATCAAATCGGATAGCCAAGATGATGAGCAGATTTCCCATCAAGGTGACCAGATACACAAAAAGAAAGAGGACAAAGAGTGGCTTCTGGTCCTCAGGGCGAGAGGAGAGTCCTAAGAGAATGAATTCAGGAAGTGTTGACAGGTTGTACATTTCCGTGGAATTGAATGCACTCACAAGAAAAACTGCATTGTCAATGAATGGTTCTCATGTCATCTGAGACATGCATCTTTTCATCTTGTTCTTACACTGAGTGGTTATTAATAGATCATTTACTCCAAAGTTTTTCTTCCTGAATATGGAAAAATCAGAGTCAAAATGTGTCTTAACTTGTTTTAAAATCTTCGTGATAGAGATCTAGAGAAACATATCAATAAGAAAGAGGGGCTTAAGAGAGAGCCACTAGGATGAAAAGCTTGCTTTTCCGTTTCTCTTTTGTACTCTGGGCTGATAATCACAATATGAATCAGATTCAGGCCCGCTGCTGATAAGAATTATCAAAGGCTAACTTGCATCTAGATAATTATAATGTAGCCATCTCATTGAGCCTGTGGTTGAGGAATCACCATCTCTTTGCATCAAGATACTTCTTTCCACATTATTTACAATGGAAGCAAGAAAGTCATTATAATTGAGTGCCATCAATAGAGGATTGGATAAAGAAGATGTACATATTTATAATGAAATATCACTCTGCCATAGGATGAAATACTGTCATTTGTGATAAGATGGATAGGTCTTCTGATTATCATGCTAAGTGAAATAAGGCAGACATAAAAAGTTTAGAATCATATATGATTTCACTTATATGTGGAATATGAATCTGAAAACAACAAACAAGAGAAGACAAATGAAAACTAATTGACACAGACAACAGTTTAGTGGTTACCAGAAGGAAAGTGGGGAGAAGTGTAGAAAAGGATCAAGGGGTCAAATATATGATGATGGAAGAAAATTTGACTTTGCGTAGTGAACACACAATCAATATTTATATATATATATATATATAAATCAATATTTATATATATAAATATATATATTTGAATTGTATATATATAATATATATAATATATATAATATATATAATATATATATATATATTATTGAATTGTACTCTTGTAGCATAAAATTTTATTAACAAATATCACCCCAATAAATTTATTTTAACAAAGAAGGAAACTGAATGTAAATGGATATCAGGGGAAAATATGGAAGAAGAGAAAGTGAGAGAGAGGGAGTGAAGTTGTGTGACAGAATTCTCTTCCAAAGTTCCCAGCCTTTTGGCTGATAATGTATGCCCTGAGGATAGGGAACTGTGACTCAGAAGTGAACTGGGATAAAGGAGGATTCAACTTAGAGAGTATAGATGCAAAAATTCAACATTTAACATGAACATGAGTTAGCTCTCTTACATAGTGTCCAGTGAGGACGAATTATGTCTCTGAGATCAGATATTTCCATCTTCTCACCAGGCATTCTCAAAGTTGATTTCTTACCTGGTGAGGACATTGAGGTTTTGCCTCATGTATTCATTCCATTCCCTTCAATTATATACTCCATGGAATAATGAGTCAAAATGAAGACAAAACCCTGCCAAGTGACTGCATACAGAAAAGATACCTGATGAAAATTTTCTAATGCTTCTGGAATATGAATGTTTCCTTTCTTGGATTCTTATTTTTCTCCTCAAGGTGTAGATACATCCCCTGCTTCTCTCATGGGAGTATCTTCTGAGGCTGTGTCATAAGTCCCTGCTGTTTGGAAGGGATTGCGAGTAAGAAAATAAAGATCTGTTAACTTAGTGAAGGTTTATCTCCAAGGATTCAGAGGACTTACAGTGTTCTTCCCCATGGGACCCTGCATTTCACCTCTTGACCCTCTGGGTATAGTGTAACACTGCTTAGCCTGGCATAGGTGCTGAAGATGGCAAATAATTTCCTATTCCTGGCTCTTCCAATCTTTCTGAGGGGTTAACTGAGAGATATCATCCAAATGTAGTACTGAGGATAGAGTAACAGGCAGGACACCTAGATCCAATTTCTCCTTTGAACTTATAAAGCTTTGATCAATCCTTTCCCTCACCACCTCCATTTCTTTGAAGGACAACTACTCAGAGTACCCACCTTTGGGTATCTTCTGCCCCAATATCACAGTTTAGATATATCTGCTAGTTTAAAACTTAGCCTCTAACAAAAGGAACGTTGTAACCTTTGAACAAACCCTCAGGCCAATCCCCAGTCTGCTGCTCAGATATATAATTACCATCCCTTGCTATTACAGCTACTAGGGAAACCCCCAGTTTTGGGTCTTTTATTTTTCTCATTCATGAAAGAACACAGAATCCATATATTAGAGTCCCAACACACCCTACCAAATACATGTTGCCTGTTTCCAGTCTCTTGGTGATTTCTGATCACATCTTACAATAAACCCATTGCACTGTTTTATATTTCTCCCTTCATCTGTGTCTCCAGGCTGAAATGCTCAAAAAATTCATTTTTGATGACCAAATGGAATGAAGTATCTGGCTTCTCTGCTCCCCTACTATATGAATTGACATTAAATGCAAATTTCATTCATTGTCACATTATTTTTTACACAAAGGAAGGCAAGTAACATTTATGTACTCAGAGATTTATCAGCTTTTTACATATAAACCACATTAGAACCTTATATATACTTTCTGTCTGCACTTTGTAGTGACTTGGGAAAAAAGTAATTGAAAAAACATCATCTGAAGCAAAGGCTGTTTGAAGCCAAACCATTTAGTTGAACTACTCCACTAAAAGATCTCTCTGTGTGGTTTGGACAAAGTTACATTTTTATGTTAAGGAACAGCTTTCAAATGACTAATGGAACCAAAGTTTTGCCTTACTGTTTTCTTTTCCAGATTAAACTTGAAAGCTAAATACTTTTAGCATCAGGACTACTTTTCTTTGGAGCAATGATTCAGATACAGGCCTCATTCCAGACACTATGCTCTATATTTTCTGTGATCCAGCTACCATATTTTATTGATTCAATGACTCATATATTGACACATTTTAACATCCCTTATATTGGGATGCATGAAAATCTATGGCATGTCACAAGTAATCAGTTTTTCCTCAGTGGTACATTAAAATAATGCATCTTACAATTGATGAAATTATAGGCTCAATTAAATGCAAGAATTTGGAGTACCTGTAATAGAGAATAGTGGTCAATTCATGTACGTTTTCCCTAGTCGGTCCAGAAATATTTGTTATGTGTTTACTATGAGCTATAGTCTGTTGTTCACTATGGAAAAGACACATCATGTTCCCCCTGTGACTTATAGACTAGGATCCATAGCACCTCACACCCATCACGTATTGTAGAGGTCACTTAATAAATATTTATGAAATTGACTGTAGAGGTTGCTTAATAATTATTTATGAAATTGACCTATGCATTGACTAAGCTAGCTGCCTAAGTATTATATATTTTAAATTGCTAGAAGATAGTAACTATTATTTCCTTAGTTCTTTGGCTATAAAAATATTTCATCTATTTTTGATTTTGTTAATTTCCATCCTGAAATGTCAATACTTATTTTTGATACAGAAATATATAAAAATGTAAAACATTCATTTGTTTTATCATTCTATTTGTTTGAGACACTTGGTAAATAAGAACCATCATATTATTGAAATTTACACTCATTCTCCTAGTTACTGTTTTTCTTGTGAAGTCTAATCTAATTAAAAGGCATAATTAGTAGGGTAAATCTAAAGAAAATATTTTGTTTTTCTAGAGAAGGAACCAACTACAATGGAAGTAGTTGATTTCGGTCTTATCAAAATGATATGCTTTTATTTAATTATTGTTGTCATTCAATAGTTCAAAATACTAAAATATTATGCCATGCCAAAAAAGTTACCTGAATGTGAAACATTAATTCAAAAATATATGCATTCTTATGTTCATAGCAGCATTGTTTACAATAGCTAAGATTTGGAAACAACCTAAGTGTTCATTGATGGATGAATGGACAAAGAGATATGGTACATGTCCATAATGGAATACTACTCAGCCATATAAAGATGAAATGTTGCCATTCATGGAAACATGGATGGATCTTAAGGGTGTTGTGCTAAATGAAATAAGTCAAATAGAGAAGATCAATACCATATGATTTCACTCATATGTGGAACATAAAAATCCTGACAAATTAAAAAAATAGCAACTTGTAGATAAAACAGATTGGTGGTTACCAGAGGGGACGGAGTATGGGGGAGGAATAATGGTAAAGGGGAGTTAATTGTATGGTGATGGGTGTAAACCAATCCTCAATTTAAAAAAAAAGTGAAAGACTGAAAAAAGATATTCATTTAAAATAGTAATGAAAAGATAGCAGAGGTAGGTATGCTAATATGAGATAAAACATACTTTAAGTAAAAAAATTGTTACAAGAAATAAAGACATTACAGAATAATAAAAGGACAAATGTCTCCAAAATATATAAACACTGGGAGAAAACTCTTATGTGTGATGGTCCTAAAGGAAGAATGGGAAAAAAGTGCACAAAAATTCTTATGATTGCAATTTTATCAGCCCTATTAACAAAATAAAATATCAAAGGAAATATATGGAAACATACTAATTTAATTCTCTTCTTTGAAAATGAAAAAAATAAGATAGGAAATTTTTCCTGTAAGTTGATAATCAGCTTTAATCAAAGGAGATTATGGAGCTTTTCATTTTAACCCAAAAATACTTTTTTCAGACGTTGGTCTGCAAAATATCTTAGGCTATGATTTAAAAAAGACAAAAAACAAACAAACAAACAAATAAAAAACCCAACAAAACAAAGGTCTTTTGCTAGCCATATAATCATTTTGGAATGAAGGTCTCAGTGTAAATTAAATAAGCTCATAATAAGGCAGGTTTCTTTGTTGCATTTTCCTTCCAGTTAATATTAGTAGTAAGACACTCTTGCTCTCAAATTGTTTTTCTGTCACCTAAAGTGAAAATTGGTTTTAAATGATTGTAGAAAGCCATAGAAGATGCCTAGAAAGGCGATGATGGTAAAGTGTGTTTTTGTTCATAGTTGATTGGGTAACTAAACCCCAGATGAAGTCATTACTTTTATGGGTCTTTTTTCCTCCAAAAACTGTAAGTGAGTCTTTGTAATTTCATTAATTAGGTTTGTAAACAAAAATCAGCCTCCGCAATGTGGTACAGTCCTTGTTGCCTGATATCACAGCATAGGCTTGAGTCACTGCCACCTTTTCCTTCAAGTCTGAACACTATGTCTGCTCCGTACCATGTGTATTCCCAGGATTTAAGCACCAAATATGTTTGTGGGAGTACACTGTATTATTATTAAAAATAAAACGTTAATAATAGCTACATTCCAGATTAGAGATGTTTATTTAGCCCAGTATGAAGATAGGAGACTGGATTAGCTAACTGATTGTGAAAACAAAGAAAATGAGGAGAAAATAATACATTAATCCCATACATATTTACTCTTGGTAAACAAGAGTGCTGTGTTGGAGAATGCCAGTCAAGATAGGGCATTTCAGTTGGGGCAAGAAGTTTGTGTTAATGTGAGTAGGACTGCTACTCACTAGCCATTCATCCAGCCACTGATTCTGGAGTGTTTATTCATAGCCAGGCACCGTGTTAGGTCATTGGATACAGGGGTGAATTCATTACAGCCCTTCTCCTCAGGAGCACACAGTCTGATGGGGGGATAGAAATACAAACAGTGCATGCTACTAACAACTGAAAAACTGAATTCACGTTGACTGTAATGCCTACAATGACGGTAGCAGTAGCATTGGAAGCAGCAACAACAGTAATTATCTTTTGAGCCTTTGCTACATGCCAGGTCCTACACTCAGCAATTCATGTATAGTGTGCTCGTCCTTACAGGCTCATCACGCATCATTGACTTGCCCCTAATGCTTCACTTTCTTTAAACTTCTTGCTCCGTGGCTTCTCAAGAGCTAGAGTCTCCCCAGCCTCCTCCTCTTCCTCCTGTTCTTGGCTATTTACCTGACCACCATACTGGTGAATGTGACTCTGGTGCTGCTCACGTCCTGGCACGCCTGGCTCTACTCCCCTGTGTACTTCCTGCTCTGCGATCTTTCCATGAGAGACACAGGAATGTCTACAGTTACTCTGCGCAAGTTGCTGGCCCATATGATCTCTAATCACCCAGCCATTCCTGCTTCCCACTCCTTTTTGTGTACAGCCTTTGTAATGAGGAGGTCAAGACTGCACCCTCCTGTCCGCTTGGATGGGAGAGGATGGATTCCTGATTAGCCTGCTCAAGAGCCATATTATTTTGGTGAGGGGAGAAGTGTGCAGATTTGAGCATGGATGGTTTTGGAGGGATGGCCAGGACAACTTATGGAAGTCTAGATTTGGTTCTTGTTGATGCAGTGTTCTGACAGAGTTCTGAATTTCCACATTCAGGCCACATGTGCTAAGGGCTTCCTTGGCAGCATATCTTTGGGACCCAGTCCTCAGACCATTTATCTTAGGTTATCAAAGTGAATATAAGTCAGTCACCAGGCTTGGGTTTTTCAATTCCAGAGTTTTGAAAAAAAAAATGAAAATATTAGTGTGAAAATCTGAACTAAAGCAGAGACAGTGAAGTTAATTAAGTCACATTTAATTTGGTGTGCTTGCTCATGGGAAGCGTGTTGGTGTCTATCAGAAAGTCAGTGGAAGAGAACAGTTTAGGTAAAGGGAATGGCAATTTCATACCTGTTCCATTCAGCAAGTAAATATATTCCCAGAAGTGAGTATGAAATGGGCACTATGATTCTGCTGTTCCATATGGTAGTCTTAGTTTCCACGGACCTCTCATAGTGTGTGCATCTTATTCTAAAGTGTGTTATTAAGATATAATTGGCATACAATAGTGTATAAATTTAAGTTGTATAATCTTTTGCTTTAATACATTTATATATTGCAATATGGTTACCACTTAATTGTTAACTAATACCTCTGTCCCATCATGTGTTATCATTTTTCTTATATGGTGCAAAAATTAAGATCTAGTCTTCTAGCAAGTTTGAAATTGATGATACAGTGTCATTGTCTATGACAATTATGCTGTGCATTAGATCTCTAGGACTGACTTATCTACTAGGAGCAGTTTTGTACTCTTAAACCATTTTTCCAATTCCTCCAACCCCCAGGCCCTGGTAACCACCATTCTACTTTATTTTTGAGTTCAGCTTTTGTAGATTCCACATTTATGTGATATCATATAGTATTTGTCTTTCTCAATCTGACTTATCTCACTCAGCATAATGCCCTTGAGGTCTACCCATATTGTCACAATTGGAAAGGTTTTCTTCTTTCTTATGGCTGAATAATTCTCCATTGCATTTTACCACCTCATTTGATTTGCTGTGTGGAAACTTCTTAGTTTGGTGTAGCCTACTTGATGTTTGTGTTTTTTGGTGTCATGTCCAGAAATTCGCTGACTAGACCAATGTCACAGAGCTTTTCCCATCTGTTATCTTCTAGGTCTATGTTTAAGTTTTAAACCATTTCAAGCTAATTTTTGTATATGGCATAAGATAAGGGTTCAATTCCATTTTTCTATATATGGTATCCAATTTTCCCAGCACCATTTGTTGAAGAAACGATTATTTTCCCATTGAGTATTCTTTATTCACTTGTCAAAGATCAATTGACAAAGATGAATGGGTTTACTTCTGAACTCTCAATTATATTGATCTCTATCTGTATCCTTTTGCAAGTACAACATTCTTTGGATTGCTATAGCTTTGAAATAAGCTTTGAAAGGTGAGTTCATGGGTCCTCCAACATTTCTATTTTCCCCCTAAGATTATTTTGGGTACTCATAGTTCCTTGAAATTCTATATGAATGTTAGGATTGCTTTTTCCATTTCTTCAAAATAGTCCTTTGGGGTTTTGAAAGCAATTGCATTGAATCTATAGATCAATTTGTGGAGACTTGTCACTTTAACAATATGAAGTCTTCCAATCCATTACTTGGGAGATATTTCCATTCATCTAAGTATTTTTTCATTTATTGCAGCCATGTTTTGTAGTCTTCAGTGTATACAAGTCTTCCTTATCTTTGAATCTATTCTACAATATTTAATTACTTTTGATGTTATTGTAAATGAAATTATTTTCTTAATTCTCTTGTAGCCTGTTCATGGCTGATATATATAAATGCAACTCGTTTATCTTGTTGATCTTGTGTTCAGCAACTTTACTGAAATTTATTAGCTTTATTTATTTATTAACTCTAGCAGTTTATTTGTGGAATACATTGTGGAAATTTTTTTAATCTAGGTTTGTCTGATTTTATCACTTTATTGTATTTTAACACATTCCTTTGTACTTTATATTTTCTATAAGTTTGAAGTTGAATGTAGAAGCTCAATTAGATTTATGTTTGACTACTCGAAAGGGTAGACAACTTCATAGGTGGTGGTGTGTTCTTCCATCTGTGGGAGACATAATATCTGAGTGCTGTTAGCTGTTGCTATTCAATGTCTAGTTCTGTTGGTTAGAGCAGTGACTAACACACAGGTATACATGTATGGGCAGGGGTAAGGAGTCAGGTGGAGGGGGAAAACCCTAAGCATCCAGGACTGTATGCTAAGAGTGAGACTGGTTGAGATGAATCACATCCAACTATTTTCAGTCCCCTAATCTCCTATCTAAAATTCTTGGGTGGAAGGGCATTCAACAATGACATCAGCCTGTAACCATTTTGGGAAGAAGTCACTTTTCCAAAGTGAATAAGGCTGTTAGAAAGTCAAATAAATCCTCTGTAAACAAAGAATAAATATATTACATTTTTTAAAAAGAAAGTGATTACATTTTGGTGGATTAGAATCTCTTTCTGTTCCCACTGAATTTTTATCACACTTCCAATTAGTAGTTTGGTTTTGTAGCATGTGACTGAATTTCTTCTGTGCAGGTCAGTGGTCGAAAATACTGATATGTATTCAAGTGATGATCATTTTCACAACATATAGTCTATATCAATAAGCCATATGTCATTCTTACTATATTTTTAAATGAGACCAAGAATCTCTTCATTTTGCATATATTCTCAGATTTTTAAATGTGGTACTCTGCCTCCTGTTTCTTCGATACTCAAAGATTGTTAAAATCAAGTATTCTGAGATGATAGTTATAAAATAGATAAGCAAAATGGCTCAATGAAATTCAGAAAAAGGATATAACTGGGTGAGGGCAGGGAATGAGAAAGTCATAGGAGAGCAAAATGAAAACAACAGACTTGTTTTACTGCTGTCATAAAAGCTCATTCTTTGCAGCTACTTTAGCCAAGTTAAGACATTTAGATTAATACAGACAAAGGATAGGTTAGGAAAGGTGGATTCTTGATATGACAAAATGGGAATCAATTTCCCCTCGGGGTTTCTCCTCACCCAACTGTTGACATTATGCAAGGCTATGGCATTCCCCAAAGGGTAGACTTTCCCTACAGACACAATTGTTTTCAGAAGCTTTATGCATTTTGCCTCAGTTAGACCTATGTATAAGGAAAGAAAAGGAGCAAACTACTAAGCCACAGTCCCAGTTAATAAAGAAAGGTAGACGGGCTCAGCCCATTCTAATTAATATTTTATCTGAGCACTGTCAGATGTTTGTGGAGTTGGTGGAGCCCCAGAGTGAGCACATGTAAGTAGGGCTGTTTTCTTGGCTTGAGGTGCTCTATAAAAGGCTTTTAAGGAAAATAACAGAAACAAAAACCCTCCATTTATGAGAATGCAAAGAGCTCTACCAAGACTTTCTAACTTATGTGTATGATGTTAGATATACAGAAGGTGAGAATAAGATTACACTCTGCCATAATAGTAAGTAGAAAGGGAACAGAAAATAAATTATATTCTGTTTGTAGAAAATAATGTGACATTTGTACTAAGAAGATCAATAAATAAAATAAAGTATAAATATTATCATCAAAGGAAGTGATGGGATGGAGAAATAGTCAATAATAACATGGGAAGATAGGTTTTTGAGTGAAAATATGAAGGTTTAGATAGGAATATATCATGCAATCAGGGCGGATTCAGAGAGAGATTTCATAGTTTCCTGGTACAAGAAATATGTGACAGAAGAGCTAATTTATTTTGTGAGAATTTGGAAGATATATTCTTGAGACAGAGAAAAAGAGATTCTGATTTATATGTCTCAGAATCTACATTTGTGTTTCATCAACACAGGAAACAGACTAGAAGAAGAATTTAGACCAAGAAGACATTAAATGAGCATATTCCTAGCATTTAGGTGTTGATAAAACAGTGAAGACTCTTGTGTCCCTTGATACTTTCATCAATGAAGACAAGAGTAAGTAGAGTAGGGCTTGTTTTTCCAGCTGTCTCCTTTCTCCATGATTCTAGATGTCTCTGAATCACTAGGTAAGAACTGGGAATTCTGAGATGCTTTTTGGTCTCATTTTAGAGCATCTTTTTTTTTTTGCTTTGTTCCCCCAGATTTCAGTTGTCGTTACCATCTTGAGATGTTCAAATCTGTAAATGTCTCTTTATATCTCTTCTAAGCAAATTGCTTTCTATTCTGGCATCGGCATTCTTGATCCCTCAAACATTGGACTCCAATAGGAATAATGTTGAAATGTTGGAAAAAAGAAATGTTAAAGAGATGAGTCTTGAAGAAGTCAGTCAGTAAGAGCACTACCACTGTTTATTATTATTATTGCATATTTAAAATACAGTTTTTCTGTACTCGAAAAAAATCAGCTCTCTATGTTAATACATTCTTGTTTTCATAATGGATAAGTCTACATTCTCTGGTACTTTTTTCCCCTTTGAGACCATTTTCTCTCCCTTTCTCATGAATGGTCTTATTCCATCTCTCTTTCTTCTAGTCCCTTCTTCTCTTTCACCTTTATCTATACTTCCATCTAGACATCTACATGTGGCAAGTGATGGGATCACAGGAATATATAGTTTGATCTATATCTACTGACACAGAGAAGGATACAGGAAGAAATAAACACAAAAGAACAGACACTGGTAAAAGTAAGTTTCTTTATCTTCTAAGCTCCTGCTTTATGTATAATTTTCTTTTTTCTCTTTTCTTTTCTTCTTTTTTTTTAGAGTAAAGAAAGCACCAAGCAGAATGTCATTAAAATAGTTTTCATTCTTTATCTCAATGTTAGGAATATTCTCCTTTAGTGGGGTGGAACAGATGACTCATTAAAGAATAAATGCAACCATGGCACATCATTAGGTTCTGCAGTGACAAATATATTTACATAATTTTACTAACATAAATGTTGTCTACTAATTCTCAGCTTTTACCTGGATGACAACTATGGTTACAATTCATAATTTATATGTTTTTAATCTTAACAATAAATAAATCAAGATATAGGTTTTCATTTGGGAGGATGCAAAGATGAAGAAGATAAATGGGTCTGATTTTTAATGGAATAAGAAATAGAGACTTAAGTATACCATTTAAAAGCAGAAAAGAAACTAATTGGGTAACTAAAACAACCGTCAGAAATTGAGGAAAGGAGGAGAAGAAAGTGGGGATAATGTAAACAAGATAAAACTTTATATTTTATAGTAGAGAGCTGAAAGAAATATTGAATTGATAAAACTGATACAGAGATGTATAAGCATGTAGAATATTATTTAGAGACACAGAAGCAGAAACCATGAGAAGAGTTAAAACTTAACATTGAGGTGGGCAAACTCAGGGTAGGAGACCTCTGCTTTTGGTTATATGTCCTCTTATACTCTACTATCTTAAAATTATTTTTCTCACATTCGTGGCAAAATATAGTATTTCATCAAAATATCTTTATTCATATAGCAGACTCAAAGAGTTACCTCTTCGACATACCATGTAGATCTGCCTATAGTGAAAGCGCAAACTGAAAAGCCTTGAGAATCTCATCCACTAGCAGGTTTTATTATTCACTGAAAATGAATCCCTAATAAAATCCATGATTATATTAATCACTCTACTCTCATCTCAGGTGAATTCAGTTGACTTAATGGAACAGAACTCCCCTGCCAAAAGATCAGTAGCTTCTGGACATACAAAATTAGGACCAGATCTTCACCCCGGTGCCCCATCAAAGATGTAGAGACTCGGACATCTGGCGGGAGCCTTGACATCTTTCTCTTCCCTTTCCAGTTCTGAAAACCAGCAAAGGATGGTGCTTAAGTCCAACAATACTATACAGGGTTAAGTTCAAATTTTGTCACTCAGGTTCTATAAGACCTTCAACAAAGTAGCCTCTTTGCTTTAGTTTCTCAACTGTAATGTGGGACTGCAAGTACTGTAGTTTCTCCTATGTGGTATTGTTGTGAGGATGAAAAGCATGATATTACTATGCTCTTCAGTGCATAGCAAGCACCAAAGTGGTACTATGCCTTGTTACACAGTGAATTTCATTAAAGCAGGGACTGTGTGTGATTTAGCCAACTGTCCTTAGTGTCTATCAAATTGAAAGATTGTATGGGATTCATAAATGAACCTGCAATGAACTAAAGAGTGAGTGGGTGAACAGAAAGATAATGGCAAGAGAAATAAAGGTCGGGGGGAAAGACTTGGAAATAAAGGCATCCTTAAAAGAAAAGATATTTCTTAAATGTTACCTCAGAGTGAATTTCAGCATTAATTGATCTTAACATTTGCTCTTTGCAGATATGTGGTTAGTCTTATGGCCACTAGAAACAGGACAGAAGTAACTGAATTTGTCTTATTGGGCCTGTCCAGCTGGCCAGAGATACAGCCACTTATTTTTGGAATTGTCCTTGCCATGTACCTTGTGGCAGTTTTAGGCAATGCCCTATTAGTAATTGTTGCCCTCTCAGACCCCAAGCTTCAGACACCCATGTATTTTCTGCTCAGCCAGCTTTCTTTTATTGACATATTTCTCACCACCATCACAGTTCCCCAGATGCTGGTCCACACACTGTCTGTGAATAAAACGATCTCCTTTAACCACTGCATGATCCAGCTTTTCTTTTTTATGGCTGTGGGCAGCATGGAAGGCCACTTGTTGGCTGCCATGGCCTATGACCGCTATGTTGCCATCTGTGACCCCTTAAGATACTCTACCATCATTAGCCGTCACTTCTGTCTGCGCATAACCTTGACCTCATGGATGGTTGTCAGCCTCAACAGCCTCCTTTATAGTGTGTTGGTCACCCGTTTAACCTTCTGTGGCAACCAGGTCACCCACTTCTTCTGTGACATCACACCCCTACTGAAGCTCTCCTGCACCCGACCAGTAGTCAATGAAATGCTGATATTCACTGAGGGTGTCGCTGTGGTGGTCAGCCCTTTCTTCTTCATTTTGGGTTCCTATGCCCGCATCGGCATTGCCATTGCCCGCATGCACTCAGTCGCTGCCCTGCACAGAGCTCTGTCCACTTGCAGCTCCCACATCCTGGTTGTGCTGCTCTTGTATGGCTCTGTAATCCACATGTACCTGCGACCCTCCTCCAGCTACGACCTGAACCAGGACCGCCAGGTTGCCATCTTTTACACAGTTGTCACCCCAATGCTCAACCCGCTTATCTACAGCTTGAGGAACCAGGAGGTTAAAGGAGCTCTCCGAAGGCTTTCCAGGAAACTCCGCATCTCAGGCAGCTTCCAACCTGGCTTCCAGGCCAACCAGGAGTGGCAGCACACCTCCTGAGTCCACAGAGTTAAGAAATAACTTGAAAATGCCTCATAATGGATGATTTACACTCCTAGTAACTGGTGTGGTTCACATTTTTATGCAGTAATCTTTCATGTTGACTTTCTAGGTTGGATTTGGGGAAAAGTGAGTTCTGGAATAAATAGTTCTGGTCCTTATTGACTGACCTAGAATCTCATCATGTTAGAAAGGAAGATATATTTTTAAATCACCAATCCTGAACATCTCTTCTTTCAGATTTAATCTGAGGCAGAGGTGATTATTAAGCCAAATAATTGTCTTGCAGAGCTTTGATTATTTTAGTGATGGTGAGACATGTAATATTTTCCGTAGAGAAGCCAAAGTGAGTTACAACACTATTATACAGAAGAGTAGTCTAAACTCTTAAAATTGTGATATTTTATGGTCTCTCATCATTCTCAAGTGACAGTAATAATCAGTACTTCAATACTTATAATGACTGAATTATTTCATCTGAACTTTTGTGTCCCTTCATAAAAGACATTGTAGGTCACTAATCATAAAGGATGGAGAAGAGGGTCTTCACAGTGGCTCTAACACCAGGAGTAGGTAGTCAGTTTTAGGGACGTATGGTATGTAGAGCTGTTAGACATATTGAGATACTAGACACAATATGTAAGAGAAGAGGAAGAATCAAGGATGGACTATTAAAATGGGTCGAATCATTATTTACTTATACATGGAAGTCTCTGTGGATGTAGGTGCAGACATGGTGGGAGGGTGTGAAATAAATAACTCTGTTTTGTCCATGTTAATTTTGTAAGACCTACCCAAGTGGATATTTTTCACAGTTAAATGTGTAATTCTTGAGGTTTATGCAGAGGTCTTGAGATAGATATGTCACAGCAAAATGTAGATGATATTTGAAGCCATGCAGCTGGACAAAATCATTTAGTAAGAATATAGAAAATAGAAGAGAACTGTGAACAGAGCCTTGAGATGTTTGCACACTCCAACATTTAGAGGTCTGGGAGAGGAGATCACAAACACAACTGAGAAGTGGCCATTAGCAGGAAGACAGCATATACATTTGGTATGTCAGAATTCCAGAAAAGATTATTTCCAGAATATAGGAGTAGTCACTCAAATGCAGTTGAGGAATCATTAAAGAGAACAGATAGTTGATTATTAGATTTGGCAAAATATAGATTTTTGGAGACTTTGATAAGGGCAATTAAGTGAAGTGCCAAGGGAAAAATTACTATTATAGTCATTTAATGATAAAATTGTAAGAGTAAGTGGAAGCTGTGATGATAGCCATTTCTCAAATAAAATTTTGAGACGGTAGACAAAAAGTGGTGTGTAACTTGAGGACATGAGCCAAAGGAGAACTGCTTTTATTGAGGTCAAGTCTGAGGGCCTTGGGTTTTATAGGTTAACTCTTTATTGGCGGATAGTTTAAAACAGAAGAGCAGAGAGTTAAGATATAGGAAGAGAAAAAACAAGCTGTCCTAATGGAGATCAACCCAGATCTCTAAAACAGAGATCACTGGGGGGAGGGGGTTAAAATGGTGGTGTACTGGCTCTTTGTCTAGTCAAGTGAATGACAGTGTGTTTATTTAAATAGTTTTCAAAATGGATAACTCAGCAATTAATGCTTAAGTTAGACACTTGCATTACAAAAAGAAAAGCCAACTCTCCAAGCTCACACTACAGTGATTTTTGACAGTTATTCAACTACTCTCTACCTCAGTTATGCATTTGTAAAGAAAAGAGAAACAGCATCTATAATTTTAGGTTGTAAGAATTTGATGAATACAGTGTATGTAAAGCATTCATAAATGCGAGCAGCTCATGGTAAATATCATATATGTATATTCTATTATTATTACTATTATCATCATCGATAGCATACAGATGAAGAAATAATGGGAGAAAAGGACAAAGAGCTGTTAGGTAAAGGATTGGATATCTGTATGTGCCCAAAGGCTATTGATGAAGTTTTAGAGTAAGGCCAGGAATTAATCTGCCTCATTCTTTTTTTTTTTTTTTTTTTTGACTATACAGCAGTTCATAGTATACATGTACTATATTGGTTGTGATGTTTTTCAAAGTACTGAATAAGAAACCATCTAAAACTTCAGTGCCCTTATAACTACAGACATTTATTTCTCATTCAGAGTTCTGCAGGTTAAAAGAGGCAAATGTGCCTCAGACGCCGGGTCAAGTTCAGGTCTCTTCTATGTATTTCTCACTCTGAGGCCCATGCATAGAGGCCCTAGATATACAAGATGAGTTTTTCTTCTCATGGTAAAGGCCAGAGCTCAAGAGGGCAAACCAAACAATCTAAACCCATTAAAAAGCTTTTTATTGGAAGCTGCATTTGCTATGCCTGTTCACAAACTGCCAGCTACAGTAAGTTCAAAGTTAAAGGGATGGAGATGTATATTCTGCCCTTAGTGAAGCCATGGCAAGTGCAGGAAAGGAAGGAAGAATTGTGAACAGATAACACCATCTGACTACCCAACACAATGAACCAAAATTCCGTTGTATATGAAAAGATTATTTCCAGTTTTTCACTGTCATAAACAAAACAGTAGATGACATAACATATATGTGCATTTGTATATGTAATATATACTCATTTATTATATATATATTCATTCACTGAGATAAACTCCTGGAAGAATATCCCCTAAATACAGGTTTTCTGGATAGCATTTCCCAGTTGCTCTTCAAAAATATTTATTAATTTACTCTCTTGACCATTCCTTCACCTTAAGAAAGTTCTTTCCGTGGGAGCAAGGGAACTTCTTAGAAGAGGCTACAGTGCTAAGAGATGAGGCAAATCAGTTGGTAAACACTGAAGAGGATCAGTAATGGGGCTGCCACTGACGACAGGGAAAGGAGGGATGTGTGTCAAGGAGGCGAAGATAAAATAGAGGAAACAGTGGAGTCCAGAAAAAGAATATTGGGTATGTAAGAGACTTTCTGGCAAATGGAATGAACCAGAGTTAGCTTACTAAAAGTTAGCTTTATTTCCTTGTTATTATAATTTTATAAGTGCCAGGGCCCTTTTATTTTTTACCTTAGTGCAGCCAAAGACAGTGAGTATAACTTCTCAAATCAGTTTCAGTGGTGTAAATTTTTGACAATACTTATGTGTAGGTTACAGGAAACCTTTCTTCTAGTTCATTACACAAAATTACCACAATTTCTGCTCCTTCTCAACTCATTGCCATAACCATCTATATCTTGTAGGAGAAATTTTATCCAGACAGATAGACTAAACTGGCCACACTTGTACCTTCTGCCCCATGTCCTGAGAAGCCCCTCTCACCTTTTGCTTTTAATTCTACAGCCTTGAAACTGAAGAATTAACATTTTAGTAGACAACTTGGCTCTTGAACCTGTTCTTTACATCCAGCATTGATTGGTCAATAGATAAATACCCAGTAAAATAGACAAGTTTCATGTATCAGCTATAGAAAAGATCAGGAATGTGCTGAGACAAGAGGAATTTAAGTTATCTCTAAAAAGTGTAGCCAATGAGTTTAAGAAAATGCATGTTGGAGAACTGCAACAGTGCTTAATTCTAGAACATCTGTAAGTCTTGACCTTATAGAGTGGACATTTGTCATTATGTCCCTCTTCCCAAGTTGAAATGGTCCTCCCATTTCATTTTTCTTGGCAAGAGGCAGTACCTCCCTCTATCTTATAAAAAATAAAAGCAGTAGCATTGTTCTCTCAGTTTCCCTGGGAACTAAAGCATGAGTTAGTGACCAAGAATTGGCCAGTCACATGTGTCACCTTATTTTGAAGATATGTTAGTGCAAAAAAAATAAGAAATGACAGTTCTTTCTGGAGGTGGTCAAACCTGATTTTCAGGCCTCTAAGAGCTATGCCTGGTGACCTTTCCTGGTAGTGTTGGTGAGGATACAAGTGGCAGTGAACAGAGTTTGGTGACTACAATAGCGACCTCCTCAGACCAATTATGAGATATGATTTGACTGTGGTTCTCGTCCATTTTATTAAGCCTGGTTTCTTAGTCTTGTGGGAAAATTCATAGGACCCACATAGACTTTTAATAAACCTATTTCCTCCATGAATCGACCAGAATTGGTTTCTGTTGCCTGCATCTAACTCTGAGAGTTAAAACCCTGGTGTTTAATGGCAGATGTAGAAAACACCCTCTATTATAATCAAAGCCAAGCTAATGTTTTACACTAAGTACAGTGTTTCATGTGCTTTGGGTTTACAAGATCTCTCAGGACAATATCCAGTGAGAAAATCCATGATGTGTACTTAATTTAGACATTTCTAGGAAGTTCTGAAGGAAACAGATACATGAGAGACAAAATGGTTTCCCCAGAATCTTAAACTTGGAACTGTTTTAAGGTTTTAGCTAGAGAAGGAAGTCCATATTCTGCTCATCCATTTCCTGAAAGCTCCCTTGACATCCCCATTTTTCAGGCTATAAATGAAGGGATTCAGCATGGGGGTCACCACCGTGTACATGACTGTCAGGATGCGACCCTTGGTCACTGAATAGCTGGTAAGGGGCTGGAAGTAGACCCCTGTGAGGGTACCATAGAAGATAGCCACCACCGTAAGGTGAGAGCCACAGGTAGAGAAGGCTCTCCATTTGCTCTTGGCTGAGGGCTTCCTGAGGACCACTGAGATGATGCAGGCATAGGAGGCAATGATGAAGACCAGAGCTCCATTGATGACAATGACACCTTCTGTGTGAATCATCAGGGTGTTGAGGTGGGTACTGGAGCAGGAGATCTTCATCAGAGGGTAGAGGTCACAGAAGAAGTGGGGGATCCTGTTATCTGCACAGAATATCAGTTGGCCCATGAGAAAGGTGTGCAGCAGGGCATGAAGATGGGAGAGGATATGGCACAGAGCCACCATCTGCAAGCACAACATTCTGGTCAGGATCATAGGGTAGCGAAAAGGTTGGCAGATGGCGATGTATCTGTCATAGGCCATTATAGCCAGTAGGAAATTTTCCATGGCTGCAAAGCATATGAAGAAATAAGTCTGAGCTAAGCAGCCCATGTAGGAAATGGACTTCGTAGGAGAGAACATGTTCTGCAGCATCTTGGGGACCGTGGTGGAAGTGAAACAGATGTCCGCCAAGGCCAAGTTACTGAGAAAGATGTACATGGGAGTGTGGAGGCGTGGAGTAGAGATAATCAGTGTGATGATGGCAAAGTTGCCAGAAATGTTGATTGTATACATGAGTAGAAAAAGAAGGAAGAGTGGGATCTGTTCTTCTGGGCGGGTAGAAATGCCCAAGAGAATAAAATAGGATACACTGGTCCAGTTGGTATTGTCCAGCTGTTGAAATAAGAACAAAAAAAATGATTACTATTGTTTTTTTATTGAGCTACAATTGACATATAAAAATACATTAATTTCAAATGTACAACATGGTGATTTGATATTTGTATACATTGTAACATGGTTACCACAATAAGTCTCGTTAATATCTGTCCCCAAACATAATTTCAATTTTTTTTCTTGTGATGAGGACTTTGGAGATTTACTCTCTTAGCAACTTGCAAACATGCAATATAGTATTATTAAGTCTAGTCGTCATATTGTTCGTTACATCTCCATCAATTAATTATTTTAAACTGGTAGTTTATACTTTTGGACTCCCTTTACTCATTCCCCCCCCCCATCATTCTTTGCCTCTGGACATTGCCAATCTGTTCTCTGTATCTGAGGGTTTTTTTTCCTTTAGATTCCATATATTAGTGACATCACACAACATTTGTCTTACTCTGTCTGACTTATTTTACTTAGCATAATGCCTTAATAGTTTATTCATTTGTTGCAAATGGCAAGATTTCATTCTTTTTCATGGCCAGATAGTCACAAAAATACAGATCACATCTGTATCCACTCATCCATCATGGATTCTTTAAGTTGTTTCCATGTTGTAGCTATTTTAAATAGTGCTGCAATGAACATGGGGTTGCATATATCTTCACAAATTAATGGTTTTGTTTTCTTCAGTTAAATACCCAGAATTGAAATTATTAGATCCTATGGTAATTCTATTTTCAATTTTTTGAAGAGTTACCATACTATTTGTCAAAAAGGATTACTTTTATAAACTTGGACATTTGAGCAGGCCATTTAATTACTATCATTTTTATCCTATAAAGTAAACTACACATGGTGTTGCTAAAGGGATCACCTGCTTAATTATTTTCTAGAATAATGAGGAATGGATTTTTCATTATTATTAATATCACCACTATCACTACTGCTAGCATTTATAGAGCATTTTTCTGGAAGCAGAGAGTTTGTTGCATTATCATATTTAATTCTTAAAATAACCCCCTGAGGATATCATTATTATTGTTTTCAAATTAAGAAACCAAGGCATAGAAAGTTAAAGCTTACAAAGGACAAAATATGAACTTAAAGTAATGTTTATCTGTCTCCAAAGGCTGTGCTAGTGATATTATATTGCACAACACCTCAAATTAAAACCAAGACCTGTTGATGAGCTCCAGAACCAAGGCATTTACCTGATAAAAAGATTTCAAAGGTCATTTGGTCCAAAATGCAGACCCTGTGTCATACCCAAAGACTTCTCAAAAAGTGGTTTTAGAAGAATCTGTTTCCAGATTTCCAACTTCTATATTTCTTTTTCCAAAATAATTTTGTCTTCAATATGTCACCTTATCCATTATCCTGTCTTTTACCTAACAAATGAAAGAAATACTTTCATTCATCCTAAGCCTCACTAGATGTATTGGCCCAGGATAAAAAACCTCAAATGAATCAAATGAAGAGACAATTAGAAATATTAAAAAATGACTTTAATGACCAGATGACAAATCCATTTTTAGATCAAAAGGTTTCTAATTTTTAGCTCTCAAAAAAAAAATTGAATGAGACCTAATCTAGTTGTCAGCACATCAGTAAAAATACTTTTTGATAATAGGTGACACTAGTTTCTGTTATATTATTTAGACAGTGTTTGGTCCTTCGGAATATCACAGAACAAGTCTATTATTCTTCAGTAGGAAAGCCCTTATAAACTCTAATTATCAATCAACAGAGGCAGTACTGTGTAGTCGTTAAAAGCCCACACACTGGGCCAGAACCCTGGCTTTCATTGAACAGCCATATGACCTTGAAGAAGTCACTTATCCTTTACAAGCCTAGGTTTTCTCATCTGTAAAACTGGGGAATTTCAATAGCATATTACTTGTAAAGTTGTTTTGAGGTTAGTAAATGCTGGCAATTATACCTATTAATTTTTTAGTCTGGTTCTACACAGAGTCTCCAAGTTTGCCTTGGAGGACAGTGTTTCTGCCATCCAGGTCTCTCTACAGTGGAACTATCCCACTTTGTCATTGTCTGTGAAATGTAGTCCCCAGAACTAAGCAAAGTTCTGTGAGTCTGCTCTTTCATCACAGGGTAATCATGATGATTTGGCCTGGTCATAAATCATAGTTTTTTAGTGGGAGATAAGAGCCAATCGTCCACAACCTGGCTGTGTCTGTGGCTATAAACTTAAAGTGGCTATAAACTTAAAGTGTCTGTGGCTATAAACTTAAATTGTGAAGTTTAAGTATTAAACTATAAAGTTTAATACTTAAACTTCACAATTAAGTTGTTGAGAGAAAACGTACAATTAAGAACTGTCCCTGTGTAAGGCACTTTCAGATGCATTGTCTCATATAATCTTTACAGCAATCCTAAGATACTTCTGGCTGCAACAGTCACTTATCCTATTTTCAGAGGTGAGCAAACCCAAGTTAGGGAGGTGAAGTGGTTTGCTCAGCATAAGTCAGTGTTAAGTGGTCTGGCTGAACTTCACACTTATGTCTGGATATCTTGAGTGCTCTGTATTTCTGGCTACATCACACTGCCCATTTAGTTTACTTAGCATCTTCCCTATGGAAACAAATTATTCATCATTCCTGAACTATCTGCTTTAATATCTCAAAGGATGTCACCATAGTACAGCTCAAGTGAGTGAACATTAGGTTTTTCAATTACAAAAGTATATAAATTCATAATACACTCTTGAACTAACTTGAATTGATTTTAATATGGTATGACAATGAATGAGAACTAAAAGTTGTAGCCACATTTATTGAGTACTTACTATAGGCCAGGAATTGTTATAAGAGCTTCATATATGTGTTTCCCACTTGTTGGTCACAGCAATTCTGTGATGTAGGTATTGTTATCTCAATTTATAGATGAGGAAATCAAAGCTCAGAGGGGTTCTGTAACATGCCCAAAGTCACAGACTTTGAGGTGGTAGAAATGGAATTTGAGTTCAGTTCCATCTGATCTCCACATCCATGCTCTTAACCATTGGGCTGTGTCGTCTTTTAAGCTTTCCCTGACTGTTCCAGCTCCTACTTACCTCTTCATTTCTTCTTTTTTCACTGTGCTATCTTGTGAATTTGGCCAGTGACAAGTATCTATCATAGTTTTGCTACTGTGATCCTTGATATAAAACTAGAGAATAGATGTCATTATTCCTATTTTCATGTGAAATTAAGGACCAGAAGTCTGAATTAAATTCCCCCAAGGTAACTGACCATAGAATTGGAACCAAGTTGATCACAGATCTGTCTAACTCAGAAGCAATGTTCATTCTAGCTCACCTGACCCATTTACACCCACGTTTCATTCTCATCCTGTACTTGCTTGTCCTTATTAGTCTGCCATTATCATTAGACTCTTCAATGCAGATCCAGGGGCACTGAACTTATGGTTCAGGAAACATGGGATGTCTCTTCTCAGCTCTTAGGGGAGGCTTAAGAAAGGACTGAGCCCTACTGACAGCAGGCTATGACTGCTGCCTGGGGCACTGTCTATATAGCTCCTGTGGCAAACCTCACCATAACGCTAGGGAGAGCCCCAGAAGTGGCTGGCAGGTAAGCTACCACTTGTAGCTGGAAGAAATTATCCTGCTTGACCCATAATGCAGCATCTTCTGGGGAGGGGAGAATAATGTGGTGTGGGGCATGGGGATAGGAAGCCAAGGGCAGGGGATTACTAAAGAAGAATCTTTGTTTTCATAAAGACATGGACAAAGAAGAAGCAGTGTGGTGTGTGAGAATGGGTCTTGACTCAAGAATCAGAAGATTTGATATTTGGTCTCAGGGCTGCCATGAAAATTTTCTTAGAAACCTTAAGAAAATCACTTTACTATTGGAGGCCTCAGTTTCTTCATCTGGGAACAGGGAGAAATAGTACTTACTTTCAATCCAGAGGCTTTGAAAAAAACATAAACAGAAGAGACTCTGGACATAAAATTCCTTTAACAAGTCTTATGAAGTAGTAAGACGTTATTTGCACTAGATTCCTATAAGAACTTGGTTTCCCTGTCACAGATTAGGTCCCCATCACTTTAGACAGTCTGATCTCTAGACTTGCTGATGAAAGGTCACTCATTCCAAAGTGACCTTTGTAAGTAGAGGAGGCACTGGGATAATACAACTTGATCTATTCTCTGAGTTTCTCTTATTCATTGTCAATTACTAAAATTAGAAAGAAAAGTCTGGGTCAGTTGTTAAGAGAAGACCAACTGGACAACTATGTCCAGAGGTAAATTTTTGGATCATCCAACCCTGCTGGCCCTTAATACCTCCCCAACTGATCAATGCTCTCTGGAATTCCATCAGATATCTTCTCTTTGAATTAGGAAAGATCCTCTGAATGGGAACACTCTTGACTATCTAAATTACTCATCTTTTTTGTGGTTAAGTTTTAATCAGGAGAGGGGAGAGAATCCATGAATATACAGCATATCTGAGGATGGTGATGTACTTGAAGGGAAAGGAGAGAAAAAAAACAACTTAGGGAGTCAAAGGCAAATTTCACAATACTGTGCAAAAGACAGAATTTGAGAAAGTTGGTCCTCCTTCTGGAAATTACTTAGCCTGTGTAGGAATTTCTGAGCTGCTCAGGAATGGCTATGTGGATGTGCAGCCCTAAGTGCAAATACTCACCTCACTGTGCACCCCAAATGTCCTGGAATGGGCTGGGCTTGGCACTCCCATCTTCCCTCAGGTAGCATGTGTCAGCTTCTTTTTTTGGACAGCAGCACAGAGCAGTTCACTCATGGAAGGCAGAGGAAGTTGCCCAGCACAGAAGAAAGAAAGGCATCAGGAAGGGGTTGAGGGGCAGAGTAGCCAGACTCCAGGGGCATTTCTGCTTGTCAGCAACAGGAAGACATGTCTAGGAAAGGTGCTTGTGAGATTTTATCATGTGTTTCTGCATGAATTTTATGGTTTCTCCTAGCACAGTCTCCCAGGTGTCATTGGCCAAACTTGCTGCCTTCTCTGGGGAATGGGGCCCACGAGGCAGTGATTCTAATATTAGTATTAGTGACTGACAGTGGCTTGGCAACTTAGC
Source organism: Cynopterus sphinx (assembly GCA_030015415.1). Taxonomy (NCBI): domain Eukaryota; kingdom Metazoa; phylum Chordata; class Mammalia; order Chiroptera; family Pteropodidae; genus Cynopterus; species Cynopterus sphinx. The sequence continues at coordinate 121,509,318 of CM057385.1, read as the reverse complement.
CAGTCCCAGGAGAGTGGCCAGGACCTGGGTGATCTGCTTGGACCATGGGCTTCTCTGATGTGTGTTCTAATTGACTCTGAGAGGAAAGCCCACAAAAACTTAGATATGGTCAAACCATGAATGGGGTCTCTCCCTGCCAAGTCCTGGAAGAGGTAGCCTCTTGTTTTACATTTCTTTTAGGTGATACACACTTATTTTAAAAAAATATTTGGCAGTGAAACATGTATCAATGGAAAATGGGGAGTCTGTTTCTCACATTCCCATTCCTTTCCAGGGGTTATCACATTAATGTTTGACATGTACTGTTCTGTGCACTTTTTTATGCACATATGTATATGTCCAATTTTGATTTTACAAAAATGAGATGTGTTCTGAAGCTTTCTTTGTTTTATCAATATATCATGAACTTCCTATGTCACCATCAGACCTACCTCATTGTTTTTAAAGTATTTTGTAGATCTTTAGATGTACCAGAAGTTATAAACATCTCCCTACTCATGCCACTTATTTATCTTCTCTTTTTCTTTTTGGTGGGTGGTGGGGAGGAGACTATTACAAATGCAACACTACATGGACATTCTTTTAAGGCATATATTTTTCTAGAAACGGAAATGATAAATAGAAATGTATGTGCATCTTTTATTTCAATTGGTACCACCAGATTGTTCTCCGAAAAGTTTAAACCAGTTTATACAAGCTTAAAGGGCATATGGGAGCAACTTTTCCACACAACCTAATTGCACTGTTTGCAAACTCAATCCAATCCAATGAGGAAAAAGAAACACTTCTTTATGCTATTTTACTTTTTATCTTCCTAATCATGGGGGGGGGGATTTTTTGACCATTTTAGATTTTTCTTCTTTGAATTTTCCAACTTCATTCTTGCCCATTTTTTTGATGTGGTTGCTGAGTTTTTATTATTGATTTGTAGGGGTTATATTATGGTTAAGATATATTCTCCTATTTTTTCCTTCTTGTTCTGACTCACAACTCTCTAACTATTCTCAGTATCCAGCTAGGATGGACATTTTCTCTTTTACTTATGCTATGTTCATTCTGGGAACACAAATCATTAGTTTCCCTAGAAAGTGAAATGTGACATTTCATATCAACTTTCAGATTAGTCATTGCTCAAAAATCTGAAACACAAATGGACACAGATATTATTGAAGGCACATAGTTGGCAATAACGATAGCCTTGTGTATGTTGAGTGTTTACTACGTGTCAGGCATTCTGTTTAAAGTGCTCAAATGCTTTCATGTCATTTGATCCTCACAGTAACCAGATGCTACTTCCATGTTCTTTGAAGCATTGTTTGTGATAGCTGCGATTGGGAAACGACCTACATGTGTTTCTTGAGCACTTACTGTGCGATCCAAGGAAGTTCACATGTTATCTATTACTCAGAGGAATCCTATAATGTAGTTGTTTTTTCAGTTTTACAGATAAAGAAACCAAAACTCAGAGACAAAGAACATTCAAGGTACACAGTATGGAAATGGTAGACTTTTATTTCTAAGTTGTAACTTCAGTCTTTAAGTCTTGAATTCCTGTCACTGTAATACTAAATATTATCAGAACTGGTGTATATGTGTGTGTAGGGGTTTAGATTAACTTAGTCCTGTTACTTTAATTTAAAAATGGGGAAAACAAGGCTCAGAGACATTTAGTAATTATCCAGATGTCACACAGTTCATTAATGGCAAAGCCATCACTGGAACCCAGGACTTAATTAAAACTCCATTCTTATTTTTGTATGGAACACTGCCTGTTTAAGTGTAAAGGACCAGATTGTTTCCTTTGTGTTTCACTCTACCAAACATGATGAATCCTAAATTCTTGTTTGATACCTTCTGTAGTTCCTTTATATCTTAAATAAAAGTTTGGAATTTATTTTCATTTTATACGTATACAGGGCCCCAGCCATAGACTTCTCTTAGGCATTTATTAAAATAAACAAGAACCATTGTGAGAGTGGGTAGTAAACTACTCAGAGAATGGTCACTTTATGAAGATGATTGGAGGTTTCTGATACCACAGGTCCTTTCACTGTCCTTAGTTGTCAATCTGTACTTAGAAATATAAACTTGAGAAAAAGAGAAGTGTCCAGTTCAGAGAAGCTACAGTGGTTGGGCTCTCAGGAGGCAAATTTTCCACTCTCAGCCCTGAGTCTTGGAGTCAGGACCTTAAGGTCCTGAGAAAGATTGTTGGAGTGTTTTTCTTCTGAGTAGTTTTCCCAGAGCCCCTTTCATGTCCCTGTTCTTCAGACTGTAGATGAAAGGGTTCAACATAGGGGTGACCACTGTGTACATCACTGAGAAGACTCTGTTCTTTCCACCGGAGGTGGCTGATGGAGAACATAAATAGACCCCAATAGCTGTGCTGTAAAACAGAGAGACCACAGAGAGGTGGGAGGTGCAGTTGGAGAAGGCCCTTTGCTTACCCTTTGGAGAATCAATTCTTAGGATAACCAACACAATGTAAAAGTAAGATGTAAGGATGCAGACAAAGGGTCCAATTAGCAGTGTTCCTGCCACAAGGATGAGCATCAGGTCATTGACATAAGTACTGGAACAGGCCAGCTTTAGGAGTGGGACCAGATCACAGAAAAAATGGGGAATGACATTGGGGCCACAGAAGGAAAGCCTGGTCACTAGGAGGGTATGCACTAGGGCATGGAAGGTAGTGACCACCCATGATGCAGCCACCAAGAGGACACAGCGTTGAGAGTTCATGGTCATAGCATAATGGAGGGGACGACTGATGGCCATGTAGCGGTCAAATGCCATCACAGCCAGAAGAAAGTTGTCCAAATCTGCAAATAGGCCAAAGAAATAGAGTTGTGTAAGGCACTCACCATAAGAAATCAGTTTACTTCCTGAGCTTATATTGTCTAGCATCTTGGGAATTACTGTAGAGATGAAACCAATGTCAGAGAAGGACAAGTTGGCTAGGAAGAGGTACATGGGGGTGTGGAGGTGCATGTCAGAGCCAATGGCCAGGATGATGAGCAGGTTCCCCAGTACTGTGATCAAGTACATGCCCAGGAAGAGCCCGAACAGGAGCAGCTGCTGCTCTGGCTGCTCAGAGAGGCCCAGGAGAAAAAACTCATATATGTAGGTCTGGTTTCTTCTGTCCATGTCTGGAATTCTGTATGAAATACTATAAATAGCAAAAAAGTAAAATATTATGTGTTGAAATTATTTTGAACCTCTATTTTAAAAAAATTCTGTGGTTTAGGCAATTCTGTTTGGTAAAGCACCATTTGTAAAATTATAGATTGCTGTCAGCACTTAGTCAGATAGGTGTCTAAGGCTCCTTCAAATAATTTCAGCTGTCCCCATGAAACAAGTCAGGTACCATGGAAATGGTGTCCCGTGTTGTATACATCCTATCGGTATATCGAGAATAATTATAATTTCACTAAAAATTTTTCTCACTAAATGATTATGTAATTAAATGAATAATATTTTATTTACTTAATTAAAATTAATTAAATTTAAACAATATATAATATATAATAATTATAATTATAAATAAAATGATTATATGATTAATTTAAAATAATTTTTAAAGGTAGAATTTCAGAACAGCATGTAAATATATAATTCCATTTTTATAAAATTAAAACTTGTTTGTGTATGAGTAAGAACATTGAAAGATTATATGCTAAAGGTTAATAGTAGTTACTACTGAGAAGCCAGTGTAGGTTGAAAGGTTGGCTGCCACCTTCTGCATTACTCAGATTTTTGCCAGAAATTAAAAGAGTATTTTAAACCTATATTGGATGTGATTGGTTGAATTAATCTAAGTGACCATCCAGAAGCTAATGTAGAGATTTGGGGAGGCCTATGTTTCTGACAAGTTGACAAGGGTGTAATCTCTGAAAGACATGAAAGACAGCTCTGACAAGTGAGTATCAGGATAAAAATCAAACTTCTTTGACTCTCTGTGAAGAGAAGAAAAGGTGAGAGAGCAAGAATTTTTTCATGACAGTCTCATCCCATTTAAGCTTTTTAAAATCTTCTCAGCTTTCCCAAAGAAAAGGCTACTCCAATTCCCTCTGGCATGGCTGGGAATTACTAGCATTTTTTTCTCTGACAATCTTGATGTTCCTCACTTATAGCTGATTTTCCACCTAGCTTGAACCTCTTTTTCTGAATTTAAAAATCTAAGTTTTTAAACTCTTATATTCCAGCTTCTGATTCCTTCTTTGCTCTTACAGGGCCTTCTTATATCTATATATTAGATTCATATATTACAAACCTAAACAGAAGATGTTAAATCCTTAGTTTGTCCCCAAAACTATATCTTAGTTTGTTTCTAGCTCTGTCCAGAGAAGAGGAGATAGAGACTCAATATCTTTATTTTCTGTAGCAGCCACAGTGAAGGTACACCAGGAATCTCATAATGAGAAAATACTGAACATTAAGTTTATGTAATCCATAACTCTAGGTCTTACTCAGTGAAAAAGCCAGAGTAATAATAATAGCTAACACTGGCTGAGCACTAGCTGCATACTGGCCATTGGCATCTCTTGAGTGATAACTGTGCATTGATTATGTTTACTTTAAAGATGTAGAAACTGAGATTCAGAGGGGTTAAGAAACTTGCCAAAGGCCACATATTTAGGATTTAAAGTAAATTAGTCTGAGTCAAAAGCCTAAGTTCTTAGTTCTGCTGTGCTTTTCAGAGTTCACCAGACTGCATTGTGACTTTAATTCAGCTTTCTGCATATTTTCAATAAGAAAAATCCACTGTCAGCAAATTAATTAATTTGTTCTTTCCAACTTTATTAAGATACAACTACCAAATAACAATTGTATATATTTAAGGGGTACAACACAATTTTTAATGTATTAAATATGGAATTATAGATACATTGTGAGATGATTATGACAATCAAGGTAATTAAATAAATTGAATAAATATACACCTATCACCTTAAAAAACTTAAATATTCATTCAGTTTGGAAGTTACAGTTCTCATGGAAAATAAGAATATTGGTAATTTAGGTTTATGCATCGGTATTTTGTGAGCGTGATTGATGAGTCCATCTATTTCCATCCAATCCATTGCTTGGATAAGATCTAGTTTCTATATTTGTAAAACTATTGGCCTCAGACCATCACTTTTGCTTTGAATGGCCCAGACTCTTTCCTTTCTGGTGTCTCTTTCTCCTCTATCCCAAACTGCAACTAGATCAAGATTTAAGAGCTTAGAAAATAATAGAAAACACAGCAATATATATTTATTCAATCATATTACATTTACAGTGAAAATTAGAAAAAAAAGTACCTTTATTTCAGTTTTCACTTTTCTTGCTCAAGGGTAATTAATTTTCAGGAATCTCATTATTTACTAGAAATATACAGGTTATTATAAATAGTTACTCTGATTCCAAATGAAAAATTTGTAAGAATGAATTAATATTCTTAGAATTTCTCTGATATTCTGGGCAAATAAACTAATAACACTTTAAACGGTTGACTTTTTGGAAAAAGATATATCTTTTGGTTTCAACTTTGTAATCATGACAGTTAGTCTAACACCCTGGCCAGTGTCTAAGCTGGAAGAGAATGTAACAATCACATGGGGAACATTTCTATATTTCCCCTCAAAATGGAATCTCCACCATATCTAGACACTTAAAACCATTGCATTAGACTCACTCGTGTGTTTCCAAGGGAAATAATTAGGTTGCAGAGAGTAAAGAAAAAAACATTTAGCTTGCACTAAGAAAATTTTAATTCACCTTCTGTATCAAACCTAATAATATGGCTTGAATAATTCATTTAGCTTCTCTTAACCTTAGAGTTCCTCTCTGTGACAAAGGATAACAGAATCTAGTCATAGGTTCTTGTGAAGCTCCTTATCGACTCATACATGAAAAGTGTCCAAGCTATTTCTTATCATGACATAATCAGCCCTTCATGAGTCTGTCTCCATCTGTCTATCCAATGATATTTTCTCCTTCATGACCTGCCACCCACATTATTGCCCACAAAACTACTCAGTCTTCAAGTAACTCGTGGCCTGCCTGCATGCATTTGTTGCTTAGCTACTCCACCATCCCGAATGTCTTCTCTTCCTTGCCACATGACAAGAGCTCAGGTGTTAACACCTGATAATGTTGGAGTTCACTGCATTAGCCTCTGTGATCCCACAGCCCTGAATATGGGTCTCTGGTAGAATATTTGACATACTGCTTTATAATTATTTTATTATCTCCAATTAGACTATTTGACCCTCAGTGCCAAGGACTCATTGTTATTCACCTTGTTTCTTCTTAGTATATATTCGATAATCATCTATTGAATCAAATAGTGGTTGGATGGGAAGTAGAATGATATTATAAACTATGACAAAACTGTATGGTCTTATTATTTTGCTAACAGCATTACCTTTTACTTATAGAGGTAGTTAATAAAACAGATGACTTACATGAAGATCTTAGGTTTCCTAGTGTTTGTTCCAGCACATAAAATATTCAAAATTGTTTGAGAATATAAAAAAAAGTTTTGTGGATGTTGAATTAGTAAGTCTAATCAATTTCATATTCTCACAAGCACTAAATTTACGGTTTGTTTATAATTTATATATAAATCAGATATTGTGTTGTTTTAATTTAAAAAGAAAGCAGAGAAAATTAATGCTTGGAATTCAGATTTAATATGAACTTATCTTCATAGGTCTGAATATACTCCTTTGTACCCCTTCCAAATGCTGAGAAATGTTTCCCCAAATCTTTCTTTTCCATATTTCAAAACAGCCAACCTGACCCAACAGGCACCATCCATATGTCAAACCCCTCTGAGTATATGGAGATATCAGAAAACTGGTTTCAGAAACCAGAGGGTTAAGTTCATAACCCAGTGAAATAGTCCTCTGGATCAAAGCTACCTAACCATTTCACCCTTTAGAGACTAAAGGATATTAAGCCATCTAATATAACTGTCTTATTTTGTGAACGAATAAACAGATCTCCATGAGTTGCTTTGTTCAAGTTCAGCACTGCAACTGATACCAAAACCAGGGTTCCCAAAACTATTTCCAATGGACCATTCCACTTTTCTTTACTGACCTGGGAAGGGGATGTATGGCCAATAACTTACTGTCAGTCCTGCATTGACTCAAGAAAGCTCTTCATTTCTTCGTGTTAAGGTAGAGGTTTGATTATTCTGTCCTCCGTTCTTACTTATCAAGAGTGGAGAAACCTTATTTGAAGTCCAGATGAAAAGACAGCATTTTTCCTTATGTTTTAAGGCAGAAGGGACTCTAGGGACATAGAACCCTCATTTGCTCTAAGGAAAGAGAAATGAGAGCAGGCCATTTTAGATCCTGAGCCAACCAAACTGACTAGAAACCCAGCAGAAACCAAGTTATCTACATGCTTCTTCTAGCATAATCCCCAGAGCTCCTTGCTGGAAGTTGAAGAGACGTTTGGGAATATTAGTCTCTAAAGAATCCATTGTGGTAAAAACCTTGGTTCAGTGCCCAGATCCAGTTCTCAGATTCAAAATAACTGCTCTGTGACTTTGTGAAGTTCACTTATCCTCTCTGGACTTTAGTTTTCTTAGGTAAATAAGTCAGAAAACAAAATATTCTCTCACAATAGAAATATTAGAGTTAATATTTTGTCATTCTAGAATATATGAAGTGATATTCTACTGTGATTTAAATTTGCATTTTCCCAATTCTTAATGATATTGAGCACATTTTCATGTGCCTGTGGCCATTCTTACAACTTCTTTCTATGAAGAGTCTGCCTATTTTTACAAGGTTGATTATCTTTTGAGAATGACTTTTAGGAATTTGAACTCTGGTTTATAATAGATATACTCTTTCATTTTTTTCTTTAGTTTAAGCCTTTAAAAACCCCCAAATTTTATTAAGATATATGACCATATTTAATTTTCATACATCTTGCAGCATGTCCTAAAAATGCTTATCTTTTAATTTAAGTGTTTCTTCCACAAATCTCTTTGTGTAACAGAGCTCCTGAGATTTTATATACCTAAGAATATTGGTATATAATATGTCTCTATATTTGAATGACAACTTTTTATATATATAATTTTTGTGTTTAAAACTGTATTCCTCCTATCAGTTAAAAATATTTCATTGCCTTTTTTTCAGTCCATGTAGCTGTTAAGAAGTCTGATGTGAATACTATTCCTTTGTAGGCAAGCTTTCCTTTCAGAATTTTCTTTTTGACTTTGAAATTCTAAAACTTATTAAACTTATGGAGGTGAGAGCTTTTAATTTTTTTCTTCTTTGTCCCTCCATAGACCCTTAAAATCTGAAGTCATTAATATTTAACTTTTAATAATTTGTCTACATAATTTTTTAAAATATTTCCTTTTTCCAATTTTATTTTTTGTTCTTTTGGGATTCATGTATATTTTTAAGAATCCTTCCTTTATTTTGCTTGTTGCAGATGGCAATAATTTTTCTTCTATTATTGACTTTTTTTTGCCAGATATATAATTCCTGGTTGATGGTGTTTTTCTTTCAGCATATTTTAGATAAATCATCTTACTGCCTTGTGGCATTCATGATTTCTGATGAAAATTCAGTTAGTCTTGCTAAGCCTTGTACATGACTAGCTTCTTGCTGCCTTCAAGACTTTTCTCTTTGTCTTTCAGTAGTTTGATTATACTGTGTCTCAGTGTGGACCTCCAAGTTTACCAATTGCAAGATCATCAACTTCTTGGTATGTGTAGATTTGTGACTATGATCAAATCTGGGAAGTTTTTGAACAGTATTTCTTCATGTATTATTTCTTCCTCTTTCTCTTTTACTGAGATAAAAATCAGTGGGGGTTAGAACATGTTGACAGCACCAAGAATTTCTGAAATACTTAATCCTGGTTTAATCCTTTTATAGCTAGTTTAATTCTTTTGTTTATTTGTTTGTTTGTTTGTTTTTGTTTACTGTAATTCTCTGTCTCTCCATAAAAGTCCTTTAGGACCTTCTATACACTATGTATGATCCTATCTGTGAATAACATTTACTTCACTTTTATGCATTATTTTAAACTATACAATATTATCAGAATGAGGCATTCATCACTTCTGAAAATTGTGTGTGTGTATGTGTGTGTATATAAATATATATATATATATATAATCTTTAAGCTTCTAGCCCCACTCAAAAAATAAATTAGATTTCATCATGCTCTGCCCACTGGAAGGATTTCTCCTCACCTCTGTTCTTTAGAGTCACTCCTGAGTAGGGTTGTATATGACAGTACACATTCTTGGCAGTATCCATCTCTCTATTTTCAGCTCATCATAATGCATCATGATTTATCCATAAACCAGATTCAACTGTCTTCCACCCAAACAAGCCAGTAGTGTGAGTCAAGTGAAAGGAAACTAAAACCAGGGTAGATGACCTGGGCATCTGGGCTCAACCATCCCTGCCTGCCCCTTGCTCTCTGGCTCTGCTTGAGCCTAACTGAAATATTTCCACTGTGTGATGGCTTACTGCTACACCTTTACACCCTGGCTCAAGTCTTAAAACTGGGTGAAGAGACTGGCTGCTTTTTAACTGAAATAATGGTAGGAAGACAGGGTCACAGGCTGATCTAGGACTGTTCACATGTTGCCAATGTTCTAAGAACAGTAGGAGAACAAGCACCTTTCAAACCCTTGCTTGTGTCAAATTTGAAAAAGAAAGATTTAAGGCCAATCCATATTCTAGGGGTGCAAATTTCACCTCCTGGGAGGAGGTACAAATTCACATTGTAAGAATGCAGAATCAGAGAAAGAAGTTGGAGCCAATTGCTAAACCTACTATGAAACCTTTTCATAATAATCAGGCAATCGTGCCAAAAGTTGTCTGCCAAGGGAAAGTGGAAAGCTTCCACCCACCTGGAGGACTTAAAGGATTTTGAGGATCCACCGTACTGCATCTAAAGGTCCTAATGACAGGTCTCACATTTCTACCTTTTTCCTTGCAGAACCTTGAATTTAGAATATGAAGCCTTGTATATCTATATACCCCAAACCCTTACAATCAAATTCTGGACCTGAGGGATTTTTGGAAACAGGGCAGAGTGAGAGATGTCCCCAGATCTCTCTCCTTGAAACAACAATATGCTGAACATCTAAAACAACAAAAAACACCCAAACCACACACCAGTATGTCTGAACATGAGATCTGCTCATAAGAGCTACCACAGGTCAGTACCCTGGGTGTCAGGAAGTGGACTTGGAGAAATAAAGAAACTACTGCTAGCAGCCATGGGAGCTACTTGTAGGAGGAGTGGGAGGCAGAAGGAGCAGCCTGTTCCCTGAACAGCCCTACCTGGAAAATCTGTGAGCTACCCGTGGTAGGCTGGTGGTAGGGCCCAGTCATCAGGGCATAAGGTAGAGAAGCAGGATGGCAGAAAAACAACAGTAGATTTTTACTGGCCATGGTTGCAAAACCAAGGCTGAGCTTCAGCCCCCAACCCCTAAACAAGAGGGGCCCTCCCTCCATACCCATACCCTCCAAGACCAATAACTGCAGAGCCCTAGGAAAATCTGAGCAAATGCTGCCAAAACTATTGCTAATACTGACAAGCCTGAGATTGAGGTTAGTGAGCGTGATTAAATATCTACAAGAAAATAAAAAGGCATCATTAAGGTTTTATATAAAGCAGAGGTCCAAGTGGCTTAGACACCACCTACTGGAAACCGAAAGAAAAGCACTTTCTTTAACAGCAGGCTAACAAGAGACCTTTGTATAATAAATCTTTCTGGAAAAAAAAATACATTTCCCTTATTGCCCAGGAGGAGGATAGTCCTTTAAACACCATGAGCAACCAAGGTGACAAGGCATCTCAGAAAGAAAGAGAAAAATCTTCAGAAAACAAGCTTACAGACATAGAAATATACGATTTTAAATGACAGAGAATTCTAGATGTTACTTCTAAAAAAAATTTAGTGAATTCTGAAAAGAGTCATATCAACACTTTCAGGATTGAAGAAATACTTAGATGAGCAGAGCAAGGAGATTGAAACCCCCCAAAAGAACCAAATAGAACTTCTGGAGACAAAGAACACACTGCAAGTGTCAAAAAATGAAATAGAAAACTTGAGAAATAGAGTCGACCAAATGGGGAAAGGATCAGTGATATCGAAGATAGAAACCTAGAAATAGAAGGAAGAAGAGAGAAACCAAAGAATGAAAAATAAGAAAGAGAAATTCAAGAACTGATACCATCAGGAGAGGAAACATAATGATGGGCATTATTGAAGGTGAGGAAAAGGAGGAGGATCTAGAAAGCATTTTTCAGAAAATAGTTGAGAATTTCCTAAATCTAAGGAATTAACTGAAGATTGGAATTCAAGAAGTCAACAGAATGCCCAATTATTTCAAACCAAAAAGGCCTTCACCAAGACACATTGTATTAAAATTATAAAAAATCAACGACAAAGACAGAATTCTCTGGGCAGCCAGGGAGAAGATACAGTAACTTATAGAGGAAAACCCATTAGATTATCCTCAGACTTCTCAGCACAAACCTTACAAGCCAGAAAGGAATGGAATAAAATATTTAAACTATTAAGTGAAAGGAACTACCAGCCTAGAATAATGTATCCAGCTAAGCTCTCCTTTAGATAGAAGGAGAAATTAAGACCTTTCTAGACATTTAAAAATTGAGGGAATACTCCACTACAAGGCCTGTACTACAGGAAATACTGAAAGGGGTCAACTCACCTAAAACAAAATGACCCCCCCCAAAAAAATACATAATTAGGAGTAAAATGAGTATCAGGCAAATAGAAGCACAGGAGTGCAACCCTTACAAAGAATAGGGTATTTTGAGCTTAATAAGAAGAGAATTGTTATAACAAGATAGTAATGAACAGTCAGCATACATAAGGACAAATTGAGATAACAATAACTAAAAAGGAAAGGATTCAAATATCCAAATTTGCAAAGGGGAATGGAGATAAGGCATGCACAGAAGAAAACAGATGACTGTTTATCTGTGTGTGTGTGTGTGTGTGTGTGTGTGTGGAGAGAGAGAGAGAGACTATCCTTTACATATTCATAACACCATGTCATTCAAAATAACATTGGAGGTCCTAGCGAGTGCAATCAAACAAGAGAAAGATAGAAAACGAAGTCAAACTGTCACTATTTGTGGATGACACAATTATACAGAAAACCCTAAAGACTCCACAAGAACACTACTGGAAACAATAAGCATATACAGTAACATCTCTGGATAAAAAATCAACGTTCAAAATCCAAAGCATTCCTATACTCTAATAATGAAGTGTCAGAAAAATGAGTGAAAAAATAATTCCTTTTGTAATTGCAACAAAATAATAAAATATCTAGGAATCAATCTAATGAAACATGTGAAGGTCCTATATAATGAAAACTATAAGACCCTATTAAAATAAATTGAAGAAGATACAAAGAAATGGAAAGATATTTTGTGTTCTTGCATTGGAAGTATAGTTAAAATGACCATATTACCTAAAGCATTATACAGATTTAATGCAATCCCCATCAAAATCCCATTGGCATTTTTTAAAAAATGGAGCAAACAATCATTAGATTTCGATGGAAGCACAAAAGACCCAGAATTGCCAAAGCCATCCTGATAAAAAAAGAACAAGGCTGGAGGCATTGCTCTGCCTGACTTCAAACTATACTACAAAGTGACAGGAGTCAAAATGGCATGGTATTGGCTCAAAAACAGACACATGGACCAGTGGAACAGAATCAAGAGCCCAGAAGCAAACCCATATTTATATAGGCAAATAATTTTTGACAAAAAAAGGGACATATAATGGAGAAAGGAAAGCCTCTTCAATAAATGGTGCTGGGAAAACTGGAAAGCCACTTGCAAAAGAATGAAACTAGACTGTTGTCTATCACCACACCAAAATTAATTCAAAATGGATTAAGGACCTGAATAGAAGACCTGAAACAATAAAATCCATAGAAGAAAACACAGGAACTAAACTCAAGGACCTTGGGCGTAAAGATAATTTTATTAATTTGACCTCAAAAGCAAGGGAAATAAAAGCTAAAATGAATGAATGAGACTACATCAAACTAAAAAGCTTCCACACAGCAAAAGAAATCGTCAACAAGGTAAAGAGACAGTCATTGAAATGGGAAAATATATTTGCAAGCAACATGTCCAATAAGGGCCTAATATCCAAAATGTACAAAGAACTCATACAACTCAACAACAAAAATGCAAATGATCCAATCAAAAAAAGGGCAGAGGATCTGAACAGACACTTCTCCCTAGAGGACATACAAATGGTCAACAAAATTTGAAAAGATGCTGAACATCGCTAGCTATTAGGGAAATGCAAATCAAAACCACAATGAGATACCAACTCATGCCTGTTAGAATAGCTATAATTAACAGAACAATTAATAACAAATGTTGGAGAGAGTGCAGAGAAAAAGGAACCCTCATAAACTACTGGTGAGACTACAAATTGGTACAGCCACTGTGAAAAACAGTATGGAGGTTTCTCAAAAACTAAGAATGGATCTACCATATGATCCAACAATTTTTTTAAATGCTTATGTGGAGCCATTGGTTTTCACAGCATGCCCTTAGTGGATAGCTGGCTGAGCTAAGTCTGTCATTGTCCTTCTTCTGTATGTCTAGGAAAAGGAACAAAAGCAAACTAAAGTCACAATACTTAGACTTATCCTTTAAGTTTTAAGTGATAGAGTTATTGCATTATCTGATACTTTTCCTCCTACCTCTGTCTGGTTCCAATCCGCCACTACAGAGAATCTTTCTTACTGTGAAGGTACACACACTAGACGTTTACACTGCCTCACCCGTCACCACCACTGAAGTCCTTGTTACCATCTGAACAGCAAGGAACCCCATTTCAGAACCCTATACTAAGATGTTTGATTTTAGAGCCAATTTGGCAACCGTATGCCTTCATTTAGGTTTCTTTAAAGCAGATACTGAGACAAAGACTTGGATATAGGCAATTCATTTTAGAGATGATCCCAGGAAACATGACTGAGGGAGAAGGGGAGAGAGAAAAGCCAATGAAGGATGCAACAACATATGGATAAGCAACTGTACTCAGTCCTTCTAGATACCGTCTGAGAAGCCATATAAAATATAGCTCAGTGTTGTTTCGCCAGAAGTCAGGGGTATGGTGACATTTGTATTTCCACCTTTATCAGCTTTCAGTTTTGTTCTTGCTACTTTCGCATTAACTTCTCTCTTGCTGCATTTAAGAGTTCTCTTTCTCCCTGGCTTTCTGCAATTTTTCTCATGGTCTTTAGGCTGTTATGTATTCTCTTTCAATCTCTTTCCTCTTTATGATTCAGTTATGAGTTCACTAATCTTATTTTCTGTATCTTTAGTTTGCTGTTATACTACCTATTCTTTTTAGCAACAATTATTTTTTAATTTAATTTATTGGGCTGACATTGGTTAATAAAATTGTATCGGTTTCAAGTGTACTGTTCAATAATATGTCACATGTGTATTGCATTGTGTGTTCACTGTCTGAAGCCAAACCTCCTTTTATCACCATGTATTTGATCCTGTTTACCCTTATTTATCTCACCCCTTTACCCCTTTCTCTCTGGTAGCCACTAAACTGTTCTCTTTCTCTATGAGTTTTTGTTTGTTTGTATTGTTCGTTTGTCACTTTCAGTTTTATATTCCACATATGAGTGAAATCATATGGTTCTCAACTTTTCTATCTGACTTATTTTTCTTAGCATGGCAATCTCAAGATTCACCCTTTTGTCACAAATGCCAGTATTTCATCTTTTCTTATGGTTGAGTAATATTTCATTGTACATATGTACCACATCTTCTTTATCCAATCATCTATCAAAGGACACTTCAATTTTTTCCATGTCTTGGCCACTGTGAATAAAGCTGCAATGAACATCAGGGTACATATATATTTATGGATAAATGTTTTCAAATTTCAGGGGTAAATACCCAAAAGAGAGATTGCTGGGTCATATGGTAATTTTATTCTTAATTTTTGAGGAACCTCTGTATTATTTTTCATAGTGGCTGTACCAATTTACATTCCCATCACCAGTGTATGAGGGTTCATTTTCCCCCACAACCTCTCCAACACTCGTTATTACTTGTCCTGTTGATGATAGATGACATTCTAACAGGTATAAGGTACCACCTAATTTTTTGCTGGTAACTTGTTTATTGAGATATTATTCACATGTCATACAATTCATGCATTTAAAGTGTACAATTAAATGGTTGTAAGTGTATTCATAGAGCTATCCAACCTTGTGTCAGTTTTAAATAGCTGCATTTTTCAAGGAATTGATTTAAGCATTGCTTTAATTGAAGCTCATCAACTTTTATATGTTGTATTTTTAATATCTTACAAATTCAAATATTGTCTTATTCCCCTTGTGATTTATTACTTAACTCATTTTTTTAGATGTGTGATTGTTAATTTTAAAATATTTATGGCTTCCTTAAATATGTTATTGTTAATTTCTTTTTTAATTTCTGGTTTTAATTTTTAATGGTTTATTATGAAATAATCTTAGACTTGAAAAATTTTGCAAAAACTAGTAAAAAGCATTTTTATTTATCTTATTACCAGCTTCCTCAATTACTACAATGCAATTTTCAAGGAATTAGTATTGATAATATTCTATTAAATACTCAGCAGACCTCATTTAAATTGTGTCACTTGTCCAGAAATGTTTTTTTTCAGGTCCACCATCCACCTTAGGATGACATATTGCATTTTGCTGTTAAAATTTTCTTTAATTTTGTATAGTTCTGTTTTTCATGACCTTGACAGTTTTGAAGAGTACCAGACAGTTATTTTGTAGACTGTACTTTAATTTGGAGTTGTCACATATTTCCTTATGATTGAATTCATTATACCATTGTGACATATTACAAAAGCATAATCATATCTTTGTTATTATATCATGTTAGAAAGTAAATAGTGCTGGTATGTTTTATTACTGGTAATGTTTGTTTCATCTCTTGGTTTAAGTGACATTTGTCTTTATTTGTGATATACATTGAAAATATCTTTTCAGTATATCAGTTTTTTCTCACTTTCTGTCATGAAAAGTTTTAAGTACATGGTCAAGTTTATCAAAATTTTATTGCCTCTTGATTTTGAGTAAAAGCTGTTTTCTACACTGAAATTAAAGAAGAATTTATTGTGTTTCCTTCTAGTACTTGTATGCTGAGTAACTACCCATTTGTCCTTGTACATTTATTAAACTTGGAGGCAATTTCCTGGTACCAGAGATTCATTCACTGGGACAAAAGTTAGGGTGGACACACCTTGTGCATTTAAAATAGCAAATATCAATGCACATTTATACTAGCAACTTGAAGTTTTATCTTTATCACAGACTAAATTTTTATTTCTGAGTATTCTTTTCTATCCTGTTCTATTCATTTGTCTATTTCTATCCTCAAACAGCTAACTATATGCCCCTCAAACATATAAATATTAACAGATCTTTATGATAGAGTGAGACAAATGTTTTATAGAGAAATTTGCAAAGATCTGTGTGTACATATAGAAGTGAATTAATAATTTCCTGTAGATAGATGAATCCAGGAGGAAGACTTCACTCAAAACGTAACATCCGTGATGGGTCTTGAATTGAGAGTAGGTTGTTGCAAAACAGAAAATAGAAGGCTTTTCAAAGCAGAATAAATAGAATATGGAATGCTACAGAAATGTACAGATTTATGTCCAGAAAGGAAAATGAGCAGCTATTGCCCTAAGGAGAGCTGACATGGTAATCTAATGTCCCTGATCTCAGAGTTTCCAGTCATTTCCTTGATGTCAAAATTATAATGTATGCAAAATGGAAACTACCACTTAAAATGGTTCCTGGCCATTAATTCATTGGTCACTGCAAGCTAATGATTCAACTTATCCTCAAACAATAGTAAGCAAGAAAAGGTGATGAAATCAACATTTGATTAGACTTCTGGCAGCAGGAAAAGTCAGGAATGTGGTGATGCCATTGCAAGAAGGCAGGATAATGGCAGATAATTACAACTGCATGCACCATTCAAGGAGGAGATTGGCCAGGACCATGATAAGGCATCAGTATTGAGACATATCCCCTGTATTTTTTAAAAGTGGAGGCAATTTCCTAGTGCTAGAGATTAATTCACTAGGACAAAGATTAGGTTGGACTTGTCACCTTGTGCATTTATGATGGCAAATGTCAAGCTTCTCTTTGAGAGGGGTGGAAGGGAAGAGAAGGAAAGGGAAAAGATGGGAAGAGAGTGAGAAGAGAAAAATGGGTATGATATTTATTCTAAGCAGTAATTACAGATTACAGCATATGTTAAACGTTGTGTTAAACACTTTATATGTGTTATCTTTTTGAATTCTCACAAAAGCATTACATGCTAGTTATTATAGTTAATATTACATTTACTTGATTATATTTGGAAACTGAGACTCAGATGTTAATAACTTGCTGACAGTGGCACAGTGGTAGATCTAATACATAAGCTCAAGTATTTCTGACTCTAACATAAGTCTTATTTTCATTTTTAAAAAACTATTTAAAAATCTGAATTCATCAGCGAGGTCTCAGCAGAGCCACAATTATGTAGGGAAGAAATTGACAGAGTGTAGTGCAGTTTACAAAATTTCTCCTGTGGGTTACTGAAAAATCTTCTGCAGGTTGTTAGGGTATAACCTAAGCAGCATTCACAGGAGACATGCAATAATAAAATTAATGCAGTTATCTTTTAAAATAGATCTAAACGTAGACCAAAGAATAATGGTTCTGTAAAAGATACTTGAGAGCCCCAAGTAATGTGGTCAAGCACTCTTTTCTCTGATCATGTGGCTTAATTCATTACCCATTTCAAAATATCTAATTAGAGACTTATGTTTAAGCAGAGGGTATGCTCCCTTGGGGAGATACTAGAATCTCTGAGGCTGTTTACACTTCCATCCTCTAGATTTTTATCTGCTTTGCCTCATATTCAATACATTTGCTGGTATTGGAAGAAGTTAATTGGAACTGTGTATGTCAATAGTGTGAGAGAAGCAAGAAAAGAGAGAACACTAGTGACTGAGAGGAATATGTGGGTTTCACGTCCATTTAAGCATAGTGTAACTATTAAGTGTATTCATTTAGGAATGCGATATCTGGGTTTAAATTCTGGCTTTGCCACTTATTAGCTGTGTAACTTCAAGCAAATAATTTAACCTTTTTGAAACTTTGTGTTTCTTCTGTACAATGAAAATATATACCTCAAAGAAATATGTTAAATATTGCCAAAGATAATGAAGATCTAAGCATATAACCTGGAACAAGTTCATTTACATATAGAAAGATAGGTTTTTTTTTTCTTCTTCTTCTTATAACCCAGAAACACTGCATGACAGAGAATATTTTATTACCTCCTTTGATGAGTGAGGAAATAGTAGCTCAATAAGGTTATAACATTTGCCCTCAATCAGAAAGCTAGCAAGTGGCAGATGCAGGATTTGGACACAGATACCAATATAACTCTGAGTTGACTTCCTTAAATTTTCAAAATAATGCCTTTTGTCTCATGGGGATATCATTGCCCTTCCACTCAGGAGTCTCCCCAATGCATTCTTCATATCTTTGTTTCTCAGGCTGTAGATGAATGGGTTCAGCATGGGAGTCACCACAGCATACATCACTGCCGCAATCTTGTCCTTACTGGCAGAATCAGCAGTGGAGGGAATGAAGTACACCCCAATAGCAGACACATAGAATAAACAAACTGCGGAGAGGTGGGAGCCACAGGTGGAGAAGGCCTTCCACTTCCCCCTTGCCGATGGGACGTTCACAATGGCAGCCACAATGCGAACATAAGAAATGATTATTAGCAAGGGGATCAGGATTGTTAATGCCCCTCCCCAGTAAATCAGCACACATTGGTTGGCATAAGTATCGGAACAAGAGATCTTCAACAAGGGAAGAAGTTCACAAAAGAAATGGGGGATGATGTTGTCAGTGCAAAAAGACAGTTGAGCCAAGAGAAGGGTGTGGGTTAGAGAATATGAATGAGTGAAGATTAGGGACATGACCACTAGCAGGATACAGCATTTGGGATTCATAACCAAGGTGTAATGAAGTGGGTAGCAGATAGCCACAAGCCGGTCATATGCCATCACCGCCAGGAGAAAAACATCTAGACCAATGAACCACAGGAAGAAGTAAATCTGAGAGAGGCATCCAGTGTAGGTTATGGTATGCCTGTGGGCTTGAATGTTCACCAGCATCCTGGGTACCGTGGTAGATGATAAGCATAGGTCAGTGAGGGAGAAGGTTGCCAGAAAGAAGTACATGGGAGAGTGGAGGTGTGGATCAGAGCCAATGGCCAGGACGATGACAATGTTCCCCACCACAGTGACCAGGTACATGCTCAAGAAGATGCCAAAGAGGAGAGGTTGCAGTCCTTGCTGCTCAGACAGGCCCAGGAGGAGGAATTCAGAGACATCAAATGTGTGGTTTCCAGGCTTCATGCTGCTGGTGTAACCTAGGAGTAAAATGGGAGATAACGCTTCAATCCTACCAAATACAGCAAAGTTTCTAATCTTGTGTAGATAGTATTCTAATCATGGAAGACATATAATAAACACATGAACAAACAAAAAAATGCTAAAATATAAACAAAATATAACTAGCAGATTACTTTAAATTTGTGGTCAGCAAGGAACTATTGAGGAATGGATAGATAGGAGTCAGCCAAAAAAAAATTGAGTAGAATTGTGTTTCTAATACAGGAACAGTAATTGCAAATATAGGATGAGCACATATGTTTGAAGAAGCAGGAAGAAGGCAAATATGGTTCATGTATGTGAGCAATGGAGAATGGTAGGAGAGGAGACTGAGGAGGTGGGCAGGAGGAGGTCACATAAGACCATGGAGTCCATATTCTTAGTACAGAGACCTGATGGCATGGTCAGGTGTTTAAGCAACAGACAGTCATTATCTGATTTTTGGTATGGAAAGATCATTCTGCTACTGTGGAGAGAAGGATTGTAGTGACATGAGTGTAAAGGGAGAGTAAGAAAAGACATATGGGATTCAGGGTAGGGGATAGAGTGAAGTGGATGGATTTGGCTGTGTATTAGAGAGTTTAGTGACTTGCCTAGGGAACTGTAATCAGTGGATCTGGGCTCTAGGGCAAAAAGTTTTTCACTCCTCCAGCCTTAGAGATAGAAAGAGTAAACGTCTCTGAAATAAACAGGAAAGAATTAAGGTGATTTCCTTTATCAACTGGGACCATTTAAAAATTACATAGCTAAGAGAATCAAAGAAATGATCTCTAGACTATTTCTCAAATGACAGAATTTCTGGAATGTCTTGTAAACACGAGAAGTCTGAGAAGAGAGGTGCCAGAGACACGAGTAACTCTCAGTTATTCTCAGGAGAATGAAAAAGACAAAGGCTTCAGGGACCATTTGCAGGATTGTAGGTATAAAATCATTTGCAATGTGTTTACTATGCACCAATGACATCTGTCATTTAATCCATACAAACTATATGCTAAGTATATTTACCTTACCTTTTCATATCAGGAAACAGAGAACTCTGAGAAGCTAATTGACCAGCCTAAGATCAGACAGCTAATAAAACTAGACAGTATTAAAACTGTGATCTCTCTTCTACCAAACCTGAAGGTATTCCATTATGCAGTTCTACCTCCTAAGGCAGGCAGACCTTTATTTTCTCATGATTGCTATAGATATTTGTCAACTACTTTGGAAATATAACTCCATGGAGTAGATACATTTTTTAGATGCCTCCACTGTGGGCCTGGGGAGCCATGTTTGTAATCTTTCATCTATTCAAATATTTATTGATTGCCTACCTTATGCCCAGAGTGCCTATGGGTTAATCAAAACAAGCACAGTCCCTGTGCTTACAAGCTAATTGGCAATACTTCCAATAAACAATTAAACAGGTAAACATATAGTAAGAAGCTCTGATTCATATTGAATAAAAAGAGACATGTCATTGAGAAAGTATAATTGGAAAGCCAAATGTAAATTAGAGCTCAGGGAAGACTTCTTCAAAAAAATTAAATGCAATTCAGGAGCCCAATTAGTAATTAGCTGCACCAAGAATAGAAGGAAGAGGAGTAAGGATATAGACTTTCCAGCATATGTGAAAGTTCAGAGCAAGTAGAAAGAGTCTGGCCAGTATGGGAAGACCAGGGTGATGGGAGAATAGTCAGCAAGATGGTAAATTGCATGAAATATGGCCTGGGCTTTTTGGCCACAGGTGACTGGACCATGGAATTAGCCGACTGAAACTGAGTCAGTCAGGCTGTCTTTTCAAGACTTGGAGTTGGTCATCAAGAGAGTGTATAGCCAGTTAGTTTGGGGCTCTGAAGATAAAAGTTCACATAGAAACTAAAGTTAAAGTAGAGTTGGGAAGAGAGCAGCATCCTGACCACCCCAGCCTTGTATAACCCTCATTGAGAGGAACAGAAACTCAGATATATCTGCACACAGAATATGCGAACCAAGTTGAGAAAGAGAACAGTAAAGAGGCATGGCATTCCAGAAAGCCACAGAATAGCTGCTTCCTGATTTTCCAGTGCAATTTCATTCTCTTGAGTTTTTCCCTCCATAGTAAGAGGCAGAATGACTTAGTGCTCAAGAGTGCACACTCTGGGCTAAGACAGACCTGGCTGTCAATCCTGCCTCTGTCATCTATTAGCTGTGGTAAATAACAAAATATCACAATGATCACAGCAACAATAGCAAGAAGAGTTAACAAGTATTGACTGTCAACAGCCTGCCAGGTACTGTGCAAAAAGTGTTTTGCTTATCTTATTGTATTTTCACTATCTTATAAGATGAAATCTCTATTTTTCAGATAAGAAACTGAAATATAAAGAGATGAAGTGATTTTTTCCCAATGAAACCACTGGTGAGTAGTAAAGCCTAGACTCGAACTCTGGTCTGTCTGATTCAGTACTTACCTAACGTTTTCGACCAATCTCAAATGTTATGAACAATGAGGTTCTCCAGCCTTGACACTTTCCTCTTGTACAATGGCAAAGAGACTCTGCCTCTTCCCCTTATGGAATGGAAATGAAATCTGGTATTGTAGGCAACTGGAGTAGATTTCTGGAGTTGCAATAAATGGAACTGAGGGGGTTCACACTGGGAATATTTACTGGGTTTAGAGGCCTCGGTGTTCTCATTAGTGGGAACAGAGACTAATCATGTCCAAGTCCCTATGGAGAGGGAAGGGCACTGCTATTTTCAAGTGAGATTCTTATTCTACTCGCAGATTCTCAGGGAATGTTCTCCTTGCCCATCACCTCAGGAGGCACTGCTCTGAGCCTGCTACTTGTTGCTCTATGCACTTCCCTCTGTGACTCAGAAAGAAGAACTTGGGTATCAGTAGATAGCAGAGATGAGGCATCTATTTCCTTATCTGAACTTGACATAGTCTTAGCGTAAGTTATTCTGGCCAACATTTGAACTCTTCTCTGTGTTATTATCCTCATTAAGTGCAACTAAGGTATCTTTGTGGAACAGAAATTCTTAAATTTAATGTAGATCAATCTACCAGTTTTGTCTGACTTATTTTGCTCACCATTTTGTTTGTGAGATTCATCAGTTCTTAGTGTGTATTTGGTTTATTTTCATTCTGTTCTCTCATGTAAATGTACCACAATTTTTAATCCATTTTAATATAGATAGGCATTTAGTTTTGAGCTATTATGAGTAGAACTGTTGTGGATATTCTTGTAAATATCTTTCACAGAATATTTTTACAGAATATTACAGAAATATATATGCAATTCTTTTGAATACATACCTAGAAATGTGAATTCTGGGTCATGAGGAATACATTAAGAGATGCTATCCAATGGAACTTCAGAAAGCTTACACCAATATATTACAGTAGTTCCTCCTCTTCCAGTTTTGTTTTCTATGGTTGCAGCTACCTAAAGTCAACCATCGTCTGAAAGTATTAAATGGAAAATTCTAAAAATAATTCATAAGTTTTAAATCACATGCCATTCTGAGTATCATGACAAAATCTCGCGCCATTCTGCTCCATCCTTCCTGGGTGCAAATTATCTTTTTGTCCAGTGTATTCATGCTGCAAAGCTACCCACCCATTAGTCACTTAGTAGCCATCTCAGTTATCAGATCGACCATCTTGGTATTAAAGTGCTTGTGCTCAAGTCACCCTGATTTTACTTAATAATCCCCCCAAACTATAGGAGCAGAGCTACTGGCAATTTGGATATGCCAAAGAGGGTCTTTAAAATGCTTCCTTTAAGTGAAAAGGTGTAAGTTCTAGACTTAGTAAGAAAAAAAAATCGGATGTTGAGGTTGCTAAGGTCTACAGTCACAATGAACTTTCTGTTCATAAAATCGTGAAGAAGGAAAAAGAAGCTTGTGCTAGTTTTTTATCGCACTTCAGAACACAAAAGCTGTGGCCACAGTGGATGATAAGGGCTTTGTTGAGATGGAAGAGTCTTTAACTTCATGGGTGGAAGGCATGAACAAAAAACATGTTCTGACTGATGGCAACTTGTTGTGTCAGAAAGCGCTGAGCATGTACAAAGACTTCAGCAAGGGGTTCCTTGAAAGAAGTGACACCGCGCCATTTACTGAAAATAAGGAAGAGTTACAGACTCAGGAATAGCTTTGGCCTTTTATCTCACATCATCACAAGAAAAGTCCATATGATAGAATATTTTGGGGAGGAGAGAGACATGTTCACATAACTTTTATTATGCTATACTGTTATAATTGATCTATTTAATTATTGGTTATCATCGTTAATCTCTTCCTGTGCCTAATCTATAAATTAAACTTTATCATAGGTATGGATGTACAGAAAAAAACATAGTGTATATAGGGTCCAGTACCTTTGAGGTTTCAGTCATCCAATGGGGGTCTTGAAATGTATCCCTTATGGATAATGGGGACCACTGTATTCCCATTTGTGTTGTAAGAGGTTTTTAGTTGTTCCACATCTTCAGCAAGCTTTAGAGCGTTAGTCTTTTTATTTTATTTAATTTTATTATTTTTTTGTGTGTGGTGACATTAGTTAACAAAAATCAAAAAAGTTTCAGCTGTACACTTTAACAGTAAGGCATACATATATTTACACTGTGTGTTCATCTCCCATAGTTAGATATCTTTCTGACACCACATATTTGACCCCCTTTACCCCATCTACCTCCTCCTTCCTTCCCTCCGATAACCACTAGTCTATAGTCCATGTCCATGAGTCTTTGTTTGTTTGTCTTATTCATTTGTTTCTTTTATATGTAAATGATATCATGTGATTTTCAACATTCTGTCTGGCTTATTTTGCTTAGCATGTGTTAGTCTTTTAAGTTTTAGCCAAGTTGGTAGGTGTGTAATTGTATGTCATGGTGGTTCTAATTTGTATTTATTTGAGATTAACTGAATTTGAATAACTTTTAGTATGTTTATTGTTCATTTGGATATCTTCTTGTGTGAAGTAGCTATTCACATCTTTTGTTTATTTTCCTATTACATTTTCTCCCTTTTTTAAATCGATTTCAAGAATTTCATATATTCTGATTTTGATTTCTTTGTTGGATGGATGGATGAGTCATAGATAGATGATAGACAGACAGACAGACCGACAGACAGAATCTTCTCCTACTCTGAGTTGCCTTTTCACTATCAAAATGATATAAATGACATGTTTTAATGAATAATGAAGTTAATGTAGTCCAATTTGTCTTTTTATATCTTTATGATCAATACTTTTTGTGTTTTGTTTTAATCTGGACAAGTATATAAAGATACTCTCCTGTGTTATTTCCAAAAGGCTTTTGTTTTTTACCTTTTGTATTTATATCTATAATCCTTCTGAAAGTAATTTTTGTTTATGATGTGGATTATAATTAATCTTTCTTCCATATAGATATTCAGTCACCCCAGTACCATTTGTTGGAAATGCCAACCTCTCCTCATATATATATGTATATGTGTATAACTATCCCTACACATCTTGTATGGAGAAGTTTTATTTCTCTTGGATAAATACCTAGAAATGGAATTGCTAGATCAAGCATATGTTTAACTTTATTAGAAACTGACAGACTTTTCCAAAATGGCATTATGCACTACTACCAGCAATGTACTTCATCTGTAAAATATCTGTTCAAATCTTTTGCTCATACTTTTTTAAAAAACGAGTTGCTTGTCTTTTCTGTATACTCTGGATTCAAATCTTTATTAAAAGTATGTTTTGCAAATATTTTCTGCCAGTCTGAGGCTTGCCTTTTTATTTTATTAAGTGTTTCTTTTGAAGAGCAGATGCATTTTCTTTTTATGAAGTCCTTTTCTGGTCATGGTATTCTTATCCTGTTTTAGAAATTTTTGCCTACCACATGTTAACTAAGATTTTGTCCAATGTTTTCTTTTAATAGTTTCATAGTTATAGTTCTTACACATTTGACCCATTTCAAATTACATTTTATAGTGGTGTAGAGCTAATACAGTATGACTGGTATCCTGATATAAAGGGAAATATGCACACAGGGAGAACATATGGGAATATTATGGCACAAATTGGAGTGATTTTTATACATGTTAAAGAATGCTGAAGATTGCCAGAAGACAACCAAAAGCTAGGTTAGAGGCACAAAAGAAATTCTCTCTCATAGTCCTCAGAGGGAATCACCCTTATTAACATTTTTGGTCTTGGACTTCAAGCCTTTGGAACTATGAAACAATAAATTTATGTTTTTTAAGCCACCCAGTTTGTGGTACTTTGTTATGAGAGTCCTACTAAGGATAGTTTCCATATATCTTCAAATTCATGAATCTTTTCTTTGGAGGTATTTAATTTTCTGGTAAACCCTTCAAGTGCATTTTTCACTTTCTATGTATATTTTTTTAAAACTCAAAAGTTCAGTTTGTGGTTTTTTTTGTGTTTTGTATATTTTTCTTCCCAGGTTGTTTATGTTTTTTTCTGCCATATTAAACATATAGAGTAAATTTATTTATGATTGTTTCATGTTCTTTTATTTTTTTATCTTTGTTATTTCCATGTCAATTTCTACTGGTAAATGACTAATATATTCCTGCTTCTTTGTATGCCTGGTAATATTTATTGAGTGTCAGACACTAAATTATAGGTGAATAAATTTTAAGTTCATTTTTACTCATTTAAATATTGTTGGACTTTGTTTTTGGATGCAGGTTTTATTGGATATGACAATAAAAACTTGATCTTTTTAAGAGTTCTTTTAAGCTTTGTTAGGAATTGAATGGAGCAACCTTTTATCTATGGATAATTGGACTCCACTATTGTGGGAATACTTTTCAAAGATTCTGTGTAAGACTTTTTCCTCTCTGGTTGCTGGGACACAAACTATTTTCAGTCTTTTATGAACTCCAGTGAATGTTTCTCCTAGCCCTTTTTAGTGACTCTTCAGTCTCAGGTAGATTATTTATGATATGAAAACTTAAATTATTGTAGATCAGACATATTAACACAGTAAGAGAGAAAAGATTTTATTAATAAATGTTGCAGAAATAATCAATTGACACTCTTCATCCATCTTGACCTTGTTCTAGTGTACCTTCTTATATTACAAAGACTGGAAAGAAGAAAGGAATACTTTTCCCAGACTCCTTTGCAGTTCAGGTCCTGGATGTGAATTAGATTATACCAAATGCACTTATGTGAAGTTTGAAATATTGAAATGAGGTGGAGGGCATCCTGGGATTTTTTGGCCATTTTTACTGTCAGATGCCTTCATGGAGTCCAGTTACTAGGTACGTAGATGCTCAGAGGCAGTTGCATCGGGAGTGGCAGCTGGAGCCCACCTTTGTGTCTAGTCATCAGGTTACTGGGAGGCAAGAGGTAGTCTTGATTTTGATTCCTGATACTGGGATTGCAGTTGTAGTGATATGTTCTTGAATTCAATGGTTTCAATGGCAATCTTCTGATACCCCTCCTTCCTGATTGCATAAGAGATAGAAGTATTCCACATGGCTCAGATTATAACTGTTCTTAAATTTATTTTTGGAGATTCATTCAAGAGCCTGTGATTCTGTAACACTTTCAATGACTTTACAAGCACTTAATTCTCTGATTTAAATTCATTTCTGCTTAAAATACCAGTGGTGATTTCTTTTTTCCTACTGAGAACCTTGATTAATATAATACATAATAAAATGTAGACTTAATCCTGGAATAATTATGACACCAGGCCCTTATGTTCACACGGATGGATAAAAGACTTCTTCAGTCCCAAATGAAAACATCACAGCCTAATTCTAATACAGAAGGAAGAAAATTACTTTCATCTTTGAAATACTTAATTTTCTGTAAGAAGTCCTCTGTCTTTCTTCCTTGTAGCAGAATATTTGACAATCTCATCTAGCATCTGTTTGATGACAGCGTGGGATTTGCTGGCAATTCTCACTTAAAGAAGTGAAAGGTTGATTTTATTTCTAGAAAAGACTCCAGATAACCAAAGTATAGATATTGGCTAAAATAAGTTGATATAAAATTTAAAAATCTATTTAAATTTATAATTGTCAAAGTTATATTTTATCATAGAATATATGGGAAATACAAATTGCAAATTGATGTGGAAAAAAGAAAACAATGATCATGCATAATTCTATTATCTTTGGATAACCATTCTTAATATTTTGGTATATTTTATTTGTTTTATTGGCCAAGTATTATGAATAATGAATAATAAATTCAGTCATAATTAATTTTCCTGTTAACACTATTTTGTATTAAAAACACGTTATCAAATAATTGGAAAGCCCACACAATAGTCAATCATTTTAATATAACATAAATTAATTAAGTCCAACAACTAAAATTCGAATGGTTTCTCTTTCTCTTATGAGTAATATCATTAGACATAAATACTTGACAATATATATTTTTTTACTATTTCCTAAATCAAACTCCTGGAAGTGAAAGAGTAGGTTGTAGGATACAAATATTTTTAATGCTCATATTATAGATTATCAACTATTACCTGGAAGTCTATGCCAATTTATATTCTCATTTCCAGCAGCATTTGAAAGTGTCTCCCTTACTTCCCTCTATATAACATTAATTATTGTCATTTAAAAATCCAATTATAATATTTATTGGTATTTTAATATATAACTGGGAAGATATTATTTCTCAAAGTCTTTACATTATGATTCTGTACTATGTAAAGGAGTATTTCTATTCTCAAATTTTATTAATTGTAATTAGCTATCTATACCATGCAAAATATAGTGGGATTCTTAGGTATGATATAAAGTCTCTAAATTTTTATTTCCAAAGAAAATATGTTTCATAATTAAAACATATTCAAGTTTAATTATAGGTTTAAAATGTCAAATGAAGCACATAACGTCTGGGGTTGGGAGGTTGAGAGGGGTAAAGCACCAGTAACACTCTTATTTTCCAACTCATTTCCTCTACCTTAACAATATCCTCTTTATTTTATGAATCTTTTAAGGGACAGAGGTGGTTAAAAACACAAGAAAAGGAAAAGTGGCTGAGGTATACCCACACTGTATTCTGCTATATTCCTGCACCTCACATTTTCTGAACTCAAAAATATCTCTAGAAATATCCTCTTCATTTGAGATTTGTTTGGTTTTAAAAATTCACCTTTGAAAATGCAATTGATCCTGTGGAAGAATGAACTTTATTTACAAATTAAATGCATACCTTTGAAGGAATACAATCATATTTAGCTGAGTGCTCCAGGAATGGAGTTTTGATCACAATCACTAGAATAGTTTAGAGAACAGACTGAATAGACGCCAAACAGAATGGTGTCACTGCATGACGAGAGGGCTAGGGTGAAGATAGTAGAGATAGGAAATTAATTCAGAAAGAGGGGGATATTACTAACAAACACAAAACTTGCTTTCTTCTGACCTTTGCTTTGGTACTAGATAGAAGTGGCAGTAATAAATTGCTGTGGTCAGATCCAGGTAACCTAATTCAAGGTCAAGATAATCTAGTCTGGTTTCCTCGGTTCTCATTGTTCCCACCTCTTCTATCCAGGAAGAAGGGATAGAGGGGAGAAGAGGAGATGGCCAAAGGGAAAGCAGATGCAATCTTTTTCCTTTAAAATCTTTTTCCTCTAAAAGAAGATCTACATCTAAAAGTCACACTGTCTTTTTATAAAAAAAAAACTTTGTCCAGGACAAACATGATCTTGAACTTTGGAAAATTCTGTTTAGATACTTCTTTATTGCTCAGGGGTGATTTGCTAGTCATTGGAACATTTTTGTGCCAACCCCCAAATTTCATTTCCTGGTTCTAAAAATATTTATATGTTTTGAAGCATATAGATATAAAAAATAATAATCCTACTGCAAAGGTTTATGACTTCTTAGAACACCAATTTCCACCAAACTACTTTTCATCAAGTTATTGACCTATAATTTCCACCACACTTGATTTATTTGTTTTAGGAAATATTTTATGAATAAACCCAGAGAATGAATTGTGTACTTAGTACAAAATTGGCACACAGTATGTACACAACAAATATTGACTCCTTTTCAGCTATTCATTATAATAACAGAAAGGAATGCTTTCAAGTTAAAGAAACAAAATGTTAAGGAAATAACATAAAAATATAGATTAATTTAATTCTTTATTTCCTATTATAATCATTCAGTATCTGTCATGATCTTCACAAGGTGGTATAATAAAAAGAAGATGGGTGTAGAATTTAACTTACCTGGTTTGAGGAAGTTGTTTGGCATTCTGAGTCATAGTTTTCACAGTTCTGCCTCAAAGAACTAATACGGAGCACAATGAGTAACATCATAGGTGCTGGATAAATGTTTGTATTCTCATCCCTTCACCTCACCCCTTGCCTTGCCAAAGGCAGAATTACTAAGCTCCAAAGAGTACATCATACATTTTTGTTTACTCTGGCTAATTTCCTAGATTTAGAGATGAAGAGGTGTAATGGTGTCCTGCTCTTTACTGGGATCAGGAGAGAATCTGAGGCAGAACATTTAATTCTACTGCCAAGTAAAAAAGTGGAAATACCCCTAACTCAGAGTTACCTGATAACCTTTCCTTAAAGTCAGTCTGAGAGTGGTGGAATTATTGAAATGATGGAGGACTGGGGTTGATCAGAATACCAGGATCGGGCATCACTATCATGGCAAAAAGAATGTTTTCCTACCACCCCAAAGTTTACCCAATGCCTCCTTCATGTCTCTGTTCCTCAAGCTGTAGATGAATGGGTTTAGCATGGGAATAATTACCATGTAGAGAATGGCAGCCCTCTTCTCCCTCTCTGCAGAGTGAGTTGATGGAGGAAGTAAGTACACACCCATGAGAGAGCCATAGAAGAGCAGGACCACTGTGAGGTGAGAACCACATGTAGAAAAGGCCTTCCACCGCCCTCCAGGAGATGAGATGCCAAATACAGCCAAGGAAATGCGGACATAGGAGAAAATGATCAGCATGAGGGGAGTGGTGAGGAACATTAGGCCCATGGTGATGATCATCAGCTCATTAATGTGGGTATCTGAGCAGGCGAGCTTCAGTAGAGCACTAGGATCACAGTAGAAATGGGGGATGGCCTTATGGGCACAGAACACCACCCGGGTTAGCAACAGTGTGTGCATCAGGGCAGGACAGTTAGTTAGCACCCAGCACATGCCCAGCATTAACACACAGAGCTGGAGACTCATAGCTGTGCTGTAATGGAGTGGCTGGCAGATGGCCATGTAGCGGTCGTACGCCATCACAGCCAAAAGGCAGTTGTCGAGGCCACCAAACATAAGGAGAAAATATAGTTGTGTGAGGCACCCAGAATAGGAGATGGTCCAACTCCGGTTATAAATGTTGGCCAGCATCTTGGGGATTGAGGCAGAAGTGAAACAGGCATCAGTTAATGATAGATTGGCCAGGAAGAAGTACATGGGAGTGTGAAGGTGTGGGTGAGAGCTGATGGCCAGGATGATGAGCAGGTTCCCCATTACGGTGACCAGGTACATGCCCAGGAAGATGCCAAACAGAAGAGGCTGCTCCTCGGCCTGCTCAGAGAATCCTTGAAGGAGGAAGTCTGAAACAGCAGTTTGGTTCACTCTGTTTGGTTTCCCCATCCCTTGTCGTTCTCATTACCTGTTCAGATAAAACCCTTCTGTGTGTCAATATTTAATTATTAAATCAATTTACAGATATGCATCTGTATAGCTAGAAATATGCCAGGAAAAAGGAGAATAAGTGGACCTTGCCAATGATCTCCTTGGGGATGTAAGAAAATGCCCATGGAAATATAATGTACAGCATAGAGAATATAGTTAATAATTTTATAATAACTATGTATGATGTCAGGTGGGTACTAGATTTATCAGGGGGATCACTCCGTGAGCTATAGAAATGTCTAATCACTATATTGTACATCTGAAACTAATATGTATTGTATGTCTACTGTAATTAATAAAAACAAAATGAACATAATTTAAAAAAAAAAAAGTACCCATGGGACTTTTAGAGAAGAGTCATGATAATTTCTATTCAAATACAAATTTTGCTTTCTATTCTATTATAAGGTCCAGAGAAAAAAGATCAGTTTGACCAGAGAAGTCAGTGTACACTATTGGATGAGGTGACAATTGAGCATATACTTGAAGGCAGGTTTAAAAAAGTCATTTATGCTTACTAATTTAAAAAGAAATGCATAATCTCCATCACTGCCCCTCCATCACTGCAACACACACGTGCACACGTGCACGCACACACACACACACACACACACACACACACACACACACACACACACATGATAGGACAAGATAACCTCTCTTCCTCTCTGCTCACCTTCCAAATCCTAGAACTTGACCTCATTCATTCAGCTTCAGTGCCTGTATTCTTCCTTAACTGGAGGCATAGGATATGTAGAATGAGGCAGTGAGGGTCAGCGATGTTCCATTCTCTCCATCCACTGTTAGGACCTCCCTCCATAAGCACCCCTCCACCGCCCTCCTTCATCCCTATTCACTTCCCTTTTGCTACTCAGCACCTGCATTTGCTCTAGGAACTGACATATCAGTCCCTTTGATCTCTTGGGCATCATCATGATCAGTACCTATTTGCAGAGGCTTGCTAAGCATAGACATCTCAATGGTATTGTTTTATTCTTTACAGGGCTGTGAAGTAGGTATTATTCTTGACAACTTTGCAAATGGTGAAACTGAATCTCAGAGATGTTTGATGTTCTCAATATCAGATAGCTAGTAAATGGGAGTCAAATGCAGGTATGCCTGACTCAAAAGCCTATGCCCTTTTCACCTCTGCATTTGCTCTATGTTGCTTTGATATTTACTTTCCATCAAAAGAAAGAAAAGTGAAAGGAACCAGGCTCTGGTTTCTGGGCCTGAAAACAGCCACTACGTTCTTCTGATCTCTAAGGATTCAGAGCAAGCTGGCACGAGAGGTCATTTCATATTGGCCTTGTAGAAAGTGTGACCTTGAAAGCTTCTGTGAATGTTTTAGTGCTTTAGTGTTCTTTGGTTCATAAAGAGGCTTCTGATCTTAGACAGAGACTCAGATCATCTATCCAAGAAATTTTACCAAGTCATTGGACTATGACAGTGTATGTGCATGTCCCCACAGCTTCAGGATCTTACCTGTCTGAGCACGGGTTGATTTCAGACATCTTCAGATTCTCTCCTCTGGATAGAAAATTCATAAAGAAAAACTGACTTAGTATGGTTGGGGTCTGTTGCATCCAGGGATCATTAGAAACACCTGGAGAGTATGACTCATTTTCATCTTCCCTGGGTCTGAGAAGATTGGAGTCTTTATTAGGGTTTGAAAGGCTCCTAGGACAGCATCTCCCCAAGTGTTCATTAGAGACAACCTCAGTGTCACTGTGCAGCCTGTTCTTTAGCCAACTCAGACTGGGTCCTGGGGAATTGAGGGCATCTCTTTCCCAGGGATTAAGGTCTCAGAGGTAGGTCTTGGGAGTGTGACTCTGAAGCCTCTTGCTGGGACGCAGTGTACTTTAGCATGACCTGAAGGCCTCCTGAGACTCCCGCCTGTGCACTGGACAGTTTAATGTTTGTCTAGTGCCCTGGGTAAAACTAGATTGAGGGAGACATCAAGGCCACATATTATAACATGACTGTTCTGCTGGTGATTTCCAAAAACAGAGTAATCCTAATATGAAGCAGTCCCATCAGTTCCTAAATTCTCAATTAAATGAGGCAGCCTATGTGAGGTACACTTGCCATAATGTCAGATATGCCGCTAAAATATTACATCTCCTGTATTTTTATTAATACTAGCTAGTCCTTACTGGATACTTTCATTACATGATCTCAATAATACAACACATTTAGGATGTACAGACATGAAAACTGAGGCCCAGTGAGGATAATGATTTGACCAAGGTCATACAACCACTAAAGGAAGGGGGTGGAATTCCACACCAGGCCTGCATGACTCTAGAGCCTGTACTCTTAACCACCACACTTTGTCCCAGTGTCATTGCTGGTTTTAATCATTAGCAATTTCATAGATATAAAATAATTGTTCTAACTTGCATATCTTTGGTTACTAGTAAGATTGAATGTTTGTTTTATCTAATTTTTAGCCATAGAAAATTATTTTTCAAATTATTCTGTTAATAGAGTTGTTCTTTTTTTTCTATTAGGGTGTTTGTACCTTTTTAAATGAATATTAAAGGCAATAAAACAAAATTAAGTATTTAACTCAGTGTTTTTTTCTGTCTTTGCCATTTTGATATATATATAGAAGTTTTAAAAATTATTTGTATAGTTAAAATTGATAGATATTTGGCTTTGTGATTTTTTCCATTACTTTTATACTGAAAAGTTCTTTCCATGTCATAGATTAGAACAATCTATTTAGTTGTTCTTTTCTAAATTTTAAATACTACATTTAAATTTTTTAATTTACTGGTAACTTTTGTTGTGATACAGTGAGAGAAAGGATCTACCTTTACTTTTGGTATTTCACACATAGTTAGCTTTATGAGTATCATTGCTTTAATAACTCATGCATTCTCCATTCATTTCTTAGGTCTGATCACCTATACCTGTTCCTTCCACATCACTTAGGCTGCTCACAGCATGGCAGCGAGTTTCTGAAAGGGGGTGTCTTGAAAGCAGAAATTCAAAAAGGCTAAGGTGGAAGCTGCATAGTTTTTATAAAATTTAACTTCAGAAATCCTAGAAATCTCATTTTAATTTTCTTCTATATGTCAAACAAGTCACCGAGGCCAGGCCAGTGAGTAAGGGAAGGAAGTTAAGCTCCATCTCTCTGTAGGAAGAATAGCAAATAATTTTTGGCCTCCTTTAATTTGCCACCAATTATTTACATTCTTTCTGCATTCAAAACAGACTTGCTTGTTCCCGAGAGCCCCAGTATCTTACCCCATCACAACCATCAGGTCAGTGTCCAAGATCTTGTTATCTAAATGAGGTCCAGGTGAGAATAGGGCCTTACATACACTTTCCCATGTTCTGGTCCTCTCATTCTGAAGACGTGGGAGTGTGAGAAAATCATCCCCTTTCCCCTCTGTACACACCCAACATGACAGTGATACAGACATGTAATAACTGCACTAGACACTCCAAATCTTTCATGGGAGAAGATGGGACAGGGAGGCAGAGAGGAGCACATAGCTGTTTCTTTCATTCTTATTGCTACTAATAAGCCACTGACACATAATCACAATTCATGTAGTCTACTGTTAATAACCATTTATTTTTTTAATTTTATTTTATTAGTTTTAAGTATACAGTACCTTGGTTAGATATTAATTAATATAGTTTATAAAATGACCCCCCTAATTGCTCTTTCTCTCTTCTGGCTCTCCACCTAGGCATTCCATTGGAGCTCTTCATTCCCTGTGCCATGCTCCCCATCCCTGTGACCATCTATCAACCACTAATGTGTACTATTTTAACCTTCCACCTCATTTTTCAAGCCCCCTAGTCCCCCTCCCCTCTGGCCGTCCCTAGATTAGTCTGTTTTTGATTAGTTCTTTTTGTTCCTTAGATTGTAGATGAAGTGAAATCATATGGTATCTATCTTTCTTTGTCTGACTTATTTCACTCAACATAATAACCTCTAGGGCTATCCATGTCATTGCTAATTGTAAAATTTCATTTTTTAAATGGCTAAATTATATTCCATCGTATATATGAACCGTAACTTTTTTATCCACCCTTCTATTGATGGACATTTAGGTTGTTAATGACCCTTTAGATGATTTCCACATTGATCTTTTAAAAATAGTGGAGATATAAACATTCTTATACATGCCTCCTGTAGAATGTATATACTCATATTCAGTGTGAGTAGTAGAATTTGTAGTAGAATTAGAGGGTTCTGGATTTTGCATGTGTTCAGCTTTAGTTTTTCTGAGTGGTTGCGCTGTGGTAATAACAATGGGTCTGAGAATTCTGGTTGTTTCTATCCCACTGACACTTGGTATAGTCTCCTTCATTTGAGCTCTTCTGGTAGCAGTAACATGCTGTAGGTCAAGTTTAAATCATCCTGCTGACGTTGAACACATTTTTTTGTATTTAGTAATGTGTATATGTTTTGTGATACATCTTTTCAATTCTCTTGGGTTTTTCCTCCTCTCTTTTTGATTCAAAAGGTCTTATGTATACTGTACACAAGTGTTCTGTGACATGTATACATGAAAATAGTCTCCTCCTTCACCAAGAGTTAACTTTTCACTCTCTTATTGGTGTCCCTTGATAAACAGAAGTAATTAATTTTAGTATAGTCCACTTTATTTTTTCTTTATGCTTATGCTGTTTACATCCTAAGAGATATTTGCATACATCTTGATTATGAAGAAATTCTCCTATATTTTCATCTAAAATATTTATAATTTTATCTATAATTTATAGGAACCTATTTGGAACTGATTTTTATATAGAGCATGAGATTAGAGTCAATTTATATTATTATCCATTTGTATATCCAGTTAACTCAGATGATTTATTGAGAAGATCATTTATTCCCTGTTATGCTGAAGTATCACATATATAATTCAAATGATCATTTATCTGTGAGTCTATTTTATACTCTATTCTGTTCCATTGGCCTCTTTGTATGTCCTTGCCAAATACCACACTGTTTTAATTATTATAGTTTTATAATAAGTCTTGACATCTGGGTGCATATATCCTCTAAGTTTATTTCCTTTCAAGGTCCTCTGAACTATCCTTAGTATTTGTGTCTTTACATGAATTTTAAATTAGCTTTTCAATTTACTCATATGACAAAACTTGCTGGGACTTTAAATGTGATTTCATTATTATAGCTAATTTGGAGAGAATTTATGTCCTTGGAATGCTAAAAATTTCAATTCATGAATATTATGTTTTCTGAGCCTACTTTAATTTTTAAATAATGTTTCAATAACATTTTGTATATTTAAGTAAAGAAGCCTTGTACATTTTCTTAAATTAGTGCTTGATTTTTTCCCCTAATATAAGTAGTAAGTTTAAAATTTCTGTTTTTTATTTGTTTAATGGCTGATATACAATGAGTTTCATATATTGTCCTTGTATCCAGTGACCTTGATGTATATGCTTTTCTTAATGTAATAAGTTATTGTCTACAGCCATGCCACCCTGAACCTACCTGATCTCGTCAGATCTTGGAATCTAAGCAGTGTTGAGTCTGGTTAGTACTTGGATGAGAGACCACCTAGGAAGGCCAGGTGCGGTAGGCATAAAAAAAATATATTTCAATAAGTTATAGATTTATGGTGGCTTTTTAAGTATAAAATAGGTTGTAAATAATAACAGTTTTAGTATTTCATTTCTAATATTTATGTATTTTTAATTAAATTTAGTGGGGCTGAATTGATTTATAAAATTATATAGGTTTCAAATGTATAATTTAACAGTATATCATATGTTTATTACATCTGTATTCACTATCCAAGTCAAATCTCATTCATCACTATGTATTTGACCTCTTTTACCCTTTCTACCTCCCCCACACTTTCCCTTTCATTGTCTGTGTTTATAAAGTTTTGTTGGTCTTGTTCATTTGTTCATCTTGTTTGTTTGTTGCTTTCAGTTTTATATGCCACATCTGAGTGAAATTGTATGGTTCTTAACTTTTTCTGTCTGACTAATTTTGCTTAGCATGCTAACCTCAAGGTTCATTCATGTTATCACGAATGGCTGTATTTTATCTTTTCTTATGGCTGAGTAATATTCCATTGTACATATGTATCACATCTTCTTTATCCAACATCTAGTGGAAGATGCTTTCCATGTCCTGCCAACCATGAATAATGATGCAATGAACGTTAGGGTACACTATATCTATCTTTTAGAGATGAATAGTTTTGGGGTAGACATTACCAAGAAGAGGAATTGTTGGGTCACATGGTGAATCTATCCTTAATTTTTTGAAAAACCTTCATATGTTTTCCATTGTGGCTGCACAATTTCCATTCTCTCCAGCGGTGCATGAGAATTCCTTTTTTCCCCACAACCTCTTCGACACTTGTTACTACTTGTCCTGTTGATAATATCTGTCCTAACAAGTGTGAGATGGTATCTCATTGCGGGTTTTGATTTGCATTTCCCTAACAGCTAGTGAAGTTGAGCATCTTTTCATATGTCTCTTGGCCATTTGTACATCTTCTTGTCTTCTTGGAAAAAGTGTCTTTTCAGGTCCTCTGTCCATTTTTTCATTGGATTGTTTATTTTTTTTTATTATTGAATTCTATGGGTTCTTTGTATATTTTGGATATTAAGCTTTCATTAGGGGTGTTGTTTGCTAATATCCTCTCCCATGTAGATGGTTTTCTCTTTGTTTCATTGATGGTTTCTTTTGTTGTGCAGAAGCTTTTTCATTTGATAGTCCCCTTTATTTAATTTTCCTTTTACTTCCCTTGCCTTTGAGGTCAAATTCATTAAATGCTCTCTAAAACCAAAATACATGAGTTTACTACCTCTGTTTTCTTCTGTGCAATTTAGTGATTCAGGTCTTATATTTAGGTATTTGATCCATTTGAGTTAATTTTGGTTTAAGTTGATAGATAGCAATTCAGTTTCATCCTTTTACATGTTGCTCTCCAATTTTCCCAGCACCATTTATGAAAGAGGCCTCCTATTCTCCATTGTATGTTTTTGGAGATTTTGTCAAATATTCTTTGCCTATACATATAAGTCTTTCTTTCTGGCTTTAATTCTGTTCCATTGGTCTGTGTGTCTGCTTTTCTGCCAATACAATGCTGTTTTGATTATTGTTACTTTGTAGTATAATTTGAAGTCAGGCAGTATGATACGTTCAGCCTTGTTCTTTTTTCTCGGGATTGCTTTGGCTTTTTGGGATCTTTTGCGATTGCATGTGAATCTGATAATTTTTTCTTTGGTTCTATGGTTTTGGTATTTTGATGAGAATTGCATTAAATCCCTTAAATGCTTTGGGTGTGCTACCATTCTTAAAAACCTACATTTTAAATGGATAGCCCCAAGGTCCTTGAGAAAGTCATTTTCAGGTTGTAAAACTGGCAGGTGCCAGGGGAAGATTTACATTTTAAAGGAGCAGAGAAAAAATATAGCATTGCAGTTTTCTGAGGTGAAGCTCTAAGAAAATGGAGGTGCATGTTCCATGGTCAAGAAGAAATTGTCTAAAGTTTAGTCAAGTTGAAGGCAATGTTAAGACTGCTTTGATGGATTATGGTTACTGTTTAAAAAGAGAAGCAGAATTTTAAAAAATTTTTAATGAAGCCAGCACTATTTTGGCCTATGATGAGAGATACAGAGGAAACTGAGCAATTATGAGTGTTAGGACTAACAAGGCTCCAGGGAATTCTGTCTCCCTGACTCCCTGTCTATAGATGCCCAAGGTAAAGCCCTGTTTGGCCTCCTCCAAGCATTAGCCTGAGAGCCAGCAGCTCCTGGTTGCAGAGACTCTCGATTCAGATTTCAAGATATGAACTAGAATACCAGAATTTGAAGATCTTAGTCGAGTGGAGTCAGAGTACCGTGTGTCTCAGATAATCTTAAACGCTCACACAGACCCTCTTCTTTCTGTTCTCCTGTGTTTCAGATGATGAATGAACTGTGATTACTCCCACCTCCCCTTTAGACCAAGGATTGGCTTGGCTTTGAGGTCCTTTGTTGCTCTCTTGGTCTTGTCTGGAATCCTAATCTAATTCTCTCATTCCTTCTGCCTTCCACCCTGCTGAACATACTTTTCTTTCCTTTTTTCTTTTTCTCTTCTTTATTTCTTCCTTCCTTCCTTCCTACCTTCCTTCCTTCCTTCCTTCCTTCCTTCCTTCTTTCTTTTCCTTCCTTCCTTTCTTTCTTTCTTCCTTCCTTCCTTCCTTCCTTTCCTCCTCCTCCTCCTCCTGCTCCTCCTCCTCCTCCTCCTCCTCCTCCTCCTCCTCCTCTTTCTTTCTTTCTTTCTTTCTTTCTTTCTTTCTTTCTTTCTTTCTTTCTTTCTTTCTTTCTTTCTTTCTTTCTAACTCAGTGTAGCTGTCTGAATTTTGCTTCTGGCAATTTTCCATCTATATTTATTATTATTGACCTTAAACCCTGGGTGCAGTTAACTCCACTACTAAGATTGTCAGGAATAATCTGAACTCTTCCTACTTTCCTTCATAATTAAGGACATCTATCATGCCATCTCAGTAACCAGCATAATAGCAAAAAGAGAAACTTGAGGCAAATGGTTGCAGGTAGGTTCAGCCTTTAGAATAATTTCTCCATCATGTCCATACTAGCTCTTAGCTGTTGGCAGGCACAGTATATGAAGAAGCAACAGAGGTAAGTAAAGGTACCTCATCACCCTGGGAGATGGAGACAAAGATTGTCTCGAGGATCTGGAAGCCCCTCATTGTTGTCTCTATAATCTATAGTTTCCTGGGCTATAGACATGCTGAGGAATGAGAAACCTTTTAGAGAAAGGAAGAACTAAAGGGTAGGGCAAGAGATACCAGCACAAGAACAAAACATAAAAACATGGGCTTATGGTAGAGAGTATTGGAAACTTTTTAGAGGGTTTGAGGACTTTTCTGATGTTCAGTAGTTAGTTACATAGGAATAATCTGACCAAGGCATTATTTACCAACAGAGATAATGAAAGAGATGCATCTTTGCCCTGAAATAACGAAGTCTCTTTGAGAGCCTCAGTGGAATTGAAGGGTCATACAAGCTAAAGGTAGATCTGGATGTCAGGAAAGCATTGAGTTGTATGCCAGTTCACATCCTCCTCCTCTTGAAAAGATACACAATCATTTGGGCCTTAAAAGGACCTCGTGCCCTCCAGGATGTGGTTAGTAAGATATTGGCCAGTTAGAAAAGTTCAGTCATGTGAGGCAACATATTCACATGGAGAAATAAAATAGATAAGAAAATAACTAAGCTTGCGGCTTTCTCATCTCTCAGAAAAGTCATAAAGCTCTCATACAGGCTCTTCAATTAATTTAGAGTTAAAGAGTAGATATATATGCAATAGTGCTCAGATATTGCTCTTGCTAAAGTTTGAAGTATTGAAAATATGAACTTCAAAATATAAACAATGAATGCTTCAGTGAATTGGTTATCAATTTGGAGATCATTTTCTTTCAGTGTGGACATTGAATAGAAATATATTTAGAACTGTAAGATACTGATTACAAAAAATAATGAAAAATGAAAAAATAGCTGACGTATGAAAATGCTGGCATGGGAAACTGGATACATTGCTTCTTGTACCATAACCTCCTCTAAGGCTCAGTGTAAACTTTTTCAATCACTTCACTTTTCTGAACCTTAGCTTATTCATCTGTAAATGAAATGATAGAGTTGCACTAAATGAATTTTTTTAACCCCTACTAAGCATCAAAATACCTGAGGAGAGTTTAGTTTTAGTTTTAGTTTTTACATACAGGTATCAAGACTGTATTGTAGAGAATTTGACTCAGTAGTTCTGAAGATTATGTATTTTAAATAAGCATCTTACTTAATTATGATAAAGTGGTCCACAGACCAATGTTTGAAGACTTCTACATGAGATTCTGTGGGTTCTCCTAGTTCTTAAACTTTGTTGTTCTTTTACTAAATAAAAAAAGAAAAACGATATACAAGATAAAAAGGGCAAGTGAAGCTAAAGCCATCAAACTAGGAATATTGAGAGATTAAATATAAATGCCGAGTTAGAAAATCACTTTCTCTCTGAGATGATTGATGACACTATCTCTGGTGTCCCGATTTATGGGTTTGAATTATGTCTCAAATAATTATGAACTGTGGGTCTTTTTGCAAATTACTCTGACATTCTTACCTTCAGTTTTCTTCTCTATATGATGTTAAGAAGAAGAATCTCTGCTTTCTAGAGTTTAAGATTTAAAGGAGACAGTCTGTATGAAATGCTTTGTAGAGTATCCAACATAGAGAAAGTGCCTCATCAATGTTAGCTGCAAGATGATGATAATGATTATGATGAAGATGATACTTGGGTTAAAAATTCAAACAGTGAAAAGATGCAGAACTCCACACTTTTTATTTCAGGAAAAAGGAATGATAAAGTAAAAGATGAAGAGTTCTTCATATGCCCTTCATCTAAACTGAGATACTATCAAGGTTTTCAAAAGAATTTTGTATGGGTTTATGGACAACTAAGTGAATATACAACTTTGCTCACCTCCACCTACTCATGTATCCATGTTATTGCACTGATGAAACCAATATGGAGCTACTGATCACATTCAAGACCAGGGCTGAATGTTTGCAGACCCTCGTTAGGACTGTAACATCCATACAGAAGACTGACCAGAGGGAAAGAGAGAGTACAGGAAAAAACTGCAAGCATCCTAACAAAGAGAGAAAAGAAGACAGTTCCAATTGGAGGTAAATTGATGAATAGGAATGATAGTAACCTTAAAGGAACATTTGTGAGTTAGAAGATTTGGAAGTCATTTCAACATGTAGAGCTCCAGCAGAAATCTGGCATTCTAAATCTCTTTCGTAGCTTCTAGATACGACAGAATCATGGAAAACCAATCCAGTATCTCTGAATTTTTCCTCCGAGGAATATCTGCATCATCAGAGCAACAGCAATTATTCTTTGGTATTTTCCTGTGTATGTATCTTGTCACCTTGACTGGGAATGTGCTCATCATCCTGGCCATCAGCTCTGACCCCCACCTACACACCCCCATGTACTTCTTTCTTGCCAACCTGTCTTTGGTTGATATAGGTCTGACATCCTCCATAGTTCCTAAGATGCTGGTGAATGTTCAGACGTGGCGGCATACCATCTCCTATGCTGGTTGCCTCACACAGATGTATTTCTTCCTGATGTTTGGGGACCTGGACAGCTTCTTCCTAGCCGTGATGGCCTATGACCGCTATGTGGCCATTTGCCGCCCTCTCCACTACTCCACAGTCATGAGCCCCCACGTCTGTGCCCTGCTGCTTACATTGTGCTGGGTACTCACCCATGCTGTTGCTCTGACTTACACGCTCTTAGTGACTCAGCTATCCTTCTGCGTCACTGGGGAAATAGCTCACTTTTTCTGTGACGTAACTCCTGTCCTGAAGCTGTCATGTTCTGACACTCACATCAACAAACTGGTGGTTTTTGTGTTGGGAGGAACAGTCCTTGTTGTTCCCTTTATCTGCATTGTCATCTCCTACATTCACATCGTAGTGGCCATCCTGAGGGTCCGAACTCCTAGTAGGGCAAGCAAGGCCTTTTCCACCTGCAGTTCCCATCTCTGTGTTGTCTGTGTGTTCTATGGGACCCTCTTTACTGCCTACCTGTGCCCTCCCTCTGTTGCCTCTGAAGAGAGGGACATTGCAGCAGCTGCAGTGTACACAGTGGTGATCCCCATGTTGAACCCCTTTATCTACAGCCTAAGGAACAAGGACATGAAGGGAGCCCTTAAGAGGCTTCTCAGTCACCACAGAGTTTTTTCCTTTTAGGTATAGTGATGTCAACTTGGAATGAAATGATATTGGCTTGGATTCAAACAAACTTGATTTTAGTTTGAGTCTGCCACACACAAACCATAAGACTGTAATTTTATTTCCCAACTCTCTGAACCTAGACCTTCCATCTGTAAAATTAAAACAATCTATATCTAATAAGTTGACTTGGGGGATTAAATAAGATAAATTATAAAATGCATCTCGTATAGTGGCTAGCAATAGTAAGTTTTCAATAAACGATAGCTGTTATTATATTATTTAAAAAAATATCAAAAAATTTTAATTTCTTACTTTCCTTCGGTATTATGTAGATCCATGACTGTGTAACACCATCACCACCACCACCACCACCATCACCACCACCATCACCACCATCACCATGACCACCACCACTGCAGTTTGTTTCTAGATCTAACCTATCCTAAAATGTTATACTATTCTTGTATTATTTCAACAAATAATTATTGAGCATCTGTCATGGAATTAAAATGCCCAAGGGGTCCACCATTGGGGAGTATAAATGTGAGTCATTTAGAGCATATTTAGTAACTGAGGATTCCATTGGTTGTAAGACCTGGAAGAGGACATCCTTTCCCTTTGGATCTTTTTCCAGATAGTCTCTCCATGGTTTCAGGGGTGGGATGAGGAGGGCCATATTAGATGACCAGAACTGGAGCCATTTGTGCTCTGCAGTCCTCTGCTGTCATCCACTAGGTCTATAACTCTTCTTTCATTCCATTGTCACCTATTCTCCTACAGACTGTGGGCCCTGACATTCTCCTCTGAAACACTGACTTCCAACTTGCATCTGTCCTTTGAACTGGCAAGAAAGTATTATCCATTTCTTGTAGCCAGCTCTTTCAGGACCAGATTCCCTGG
This sequence comes from Cynopterus sphinx, assembly GCA_030015415.1. Lineage (NCBI taxonomy): Eukaryota > Metazoa > Chordata > Mammalia > Chiroptera > Pteropodidae > Cynopterus > Cynopterus sphinx. The sequence goes on along the minus strand of CM057385.1, from coordinate 121,465,493 downwards.
AGGAGTTCTAAGCCTTTAGTGACAAAGTCTGTGAATACTAGGGAGGCTGAGGCGAATGATTACAGGGTACGGCCTCACACAATCCCTGAGGTCACGCCCCTCTGATATCTTTGACCCACTGCTCAAACTGGCCCAGTGATTCCTACCTTCCATTTTCTCTAGATGGTGGTTCCTCTAGATGGCCTTATAGTTCCTCTCTCCATTCTGACCTTCGGGGTGTTTTACTGCATCAACAGTAGATTACATGTTTAAACCTTGTTTGGCAAGAATTTAAGTTGTTTCCATCAGGCCCCAAGCAAACTAGGATATGATACTGACTTTCCATCTGGTATCCCCTATGTGGTTTTGTGTCAGAGGAATGAGGTCAGCATGTGCAAAGGACACTGTTGCCTGTCACTCTTCAGAAGTCTAGTGTACTTACATGCCACCCCACCCAAACAGTTATCACTATATTCAGAGTTCCAAATTTATTCTTCCTTGATACATCAGTTACACTCACCCCGAATCCTTAAATACAAAGCTCTATTCTTTTAGGGTAAACAAGTTGATATTAAAATTTTCACAGTGAAGTGCAAATTATTTATAAAGCTTTGCATTTTGATTGTGTAATATGAGTAGGAAGTGCTTTTAATTGGGGTCAGGAGTGTGTACAGGGAGGTGATGAAGAACTGCCTGGTACCTTTTGCCTCTTTAGGGAATTGCCCTTTCTCCTATGTGGGACTCTTTTGAAAACAGTGGATGATCAGAATGTTGTTCCTTTACTTCTTTAAGACTGTTAAATCTAGTAAAAATTAATCTGAGTGCCTAGCATTCTGCTGCATTCTTAAATATCAGTTCACAAAGCCACAAATCAAGAACCATCATTTACTCCGCCACTCTTCCCGTCAATTTCCAAGAATTATCTAGTCTGCCTTCAGAGATATTCTCTTCTCGATCCTCATGCCATTGTCTTCATTCAAACACATGTCATCTGTCCCTGGATGTACAATGAGCCTGTCCCCTGCCTCTCAAATCCATTGTTAAACCCACTCGTGCATTGGTTACCTGAGTAATCTTTCTAAAACACAAACATAAGTGTCCCCAGGTTTAATCTCTACTTCAGCTCACCTCCAGCCAATGGCACCCCCTTACCTGCAAGGCAACATCTAAACTCCCTGAGAGTGCATCGTACCTCCTTTGCGATATAGTCCTTGTCTGTCTATCTAGACTCATCTCTCAGTGCTCCTTGACTTATACACATATGCTTTAGCAACACCTTTTTTTTTTTTAACAATTCTCTGCTATTTCAATGCCCTCATACCCTCTGTTCCCTCCTCCGAGACTGCCATTTTCCCCTTTATGTGTTATAATCCTGAGCATGACATTCAAAGCACAGGGAAGGAATGCTTCCTCTGCAACACATCGCTGGTATCTCGGCTGCGTTAACTCTATCCTCTGTTACACTACTACCATTTTTTATAATTATGTCATTGTCCCTAAGCTTCTGTTTCCTCAACTGAGAGATGCAGATAATAATGGCATATACTTTATAAGAATACTATGAGGATTAAAAGAGATAATACAAGTGAAGCTTTTAATGTAGTGCCCAATACACAATATCCATGTATAATAAGCACACATAGTAGTAGAATCATTATATTAAATTGTTTTTTAGTTGTTATACAAATTTTTAGTTTAGCAGGTTCTTCACTACTAGAGTATTTCCTTCTTTAGCATGGATATTGTGTCTTTATCCAGCTTTCTATGACCACACAAGGTACACTGTATGACCTAGAGTGGGCAACATGCCAAAATGCTATCAAATGATGAAATATATAAGAAAAGTCTTATTTTTTTGGTATAACTCAACACTTGCCCTTGTTTGTCCTTCAAAAGCTAAGTGATTCTAATTATTTAATAGAACCTGTCATTTATTTTCCTTCTGTAAGAAAATAAGATAATTTTTCAATCTTAAAATGTGCATGTCAGAGTTGATAGTTAATATCTTACTTATAGTAAATATATTAATATATTTACTTATACAAATATAAAGGTAATATAAATGTAAAAAGTAATGTAAATATAGAAGATACAATTTTACAATACATATTTGTATTATATATATGTGTGTGTGAGTATATATACATATACATACATACATACATACATACATACATACATACATACATACATAAATTTTATAGCTAAAATGTAAATGCCAAAGCTCCTAGTTCTATAACATTAGGTTTCCTCTTCCCTGAGAAAAGTTGGTCTATTGTCACCCTTTGAAAGAATTAATGTTATGTTTAACTTTCAGATGATACAAACTGATCAATTGAAGTTTCAGTGCCTACTAACTTCCAGAAGTATTTGTAAACTTGTGACCACATCATAAATACATCTTTTGTTTTGTTTTTTAATGTAACAGACTTTGTTCTCAACCCAGTGAGGTGCTTCACTGGCAAAAGACATGAGACAGCCCTGGCATGGCTGAGGGAAATGCCCCCAAAATAGGGCATACTACTAAATCAATTTTCAGATGTTCTGTATACATATCCAAACCAACGTGGCAACTGCCAGTTTGCTTTGGGCTGTCACAACCAGGGAGAAGAATCTAGCAGGACACGTGATGATAAAACACTTCCCAGCAGCCCAGTGGGCTTGACATTTCTTGAGAAAAATCCATTCAGAGCAATGTCACCAGCCCATGGCTAAAAATTTGTATGATATCTGGAGGATGGCCCTGACAGGGCCAGGTATGTTGTCAACACTTTAAACAACAGAATTGCAATGCAAGCACACAAACTGAGTCAGGTACTCACCGGTGTGTCTACGCCAGCCTCGCCATGCTTTCTTGAGTCCAGCAAGAAAGCTTCCAGCCTGATCTGCCTTCCCTCATCTACTCAGACACCACTGCACTTATCCATTATTCCGTAGTCACTTGATTCTAGCTGAAGCCAGAGAAGACATACTGTTGTATCCAAGAACAGCAGATTGCCTTCAAACTGGGACTACAATCTACATGCCTCACTCCCATGGTCACCATCATTCAGGAGTATCTGTACAAGTTCTGCTCCAAAATTCATCTCAGATGCACAGAGGGTAGAGAAAGCTAATATTCATTTTCTTGGTCAGCTGTTATACTATGCCAAATTTAGCATTTTATTTATTTCAAATAAATAACATAATATCTGTGTTATAGTTTTTCAGTTTACACAGAAGAAGAATTTGAGGATCAGGCACGATGCGTAAATTTCCTGAGGCTGTACGCTGGTAGATACAGCTTACAGTAGGGAACTGTCTTTCCCAAGTACTCCTCTCTTACAGCTGCATGCCTCTAAGTTCCAGAAGTTTTGTGATCTTGTTTATCTTTAACTAAGTACAGCCAGAAGAAAGAATAGAACTATGTGCTCCTTCACTGGATGCCAAGGAACTTAGACTACTTGGGCTTAAAACACAAACCTTGGGTCATTAAGTGGAGTAGTAATTATTTTCAGGGAAGCAGGTAATGAAGACAAATAATGACCCCCCTAAATGCTCTTTCTCTCCACTGGCTCTTCACCTAGCCATTCCATTGGAGCTATCTTCATTCCCTGTGCTACTCTCCCCATCCCTGTGACCATCTATCAACTCCTAATGTTACTTTTTTAACCTTTGACTCCATTCTTCAAGCCCTCTAGTCGCCCTTCCCTCTGGCCATCACTAGACTGTCCTCTGTATTGGTGAGTCTGTTTTTGATTAATTTGTTCTTTTTGTTCCTTCGATTGTAGCTGAAGTGAAATCATATGATATCTATATTTATTTGTCTGACTTATATCACTCAACATAATAATCTCTAGGGCTATCCATGTCGTTTCAAATTGTAGAATTTTATTTTTTTAAATGGCTAAATACTATTCCATTTTATATATGAACCATAACTTTTTTATCCACCCTTCTGTTGATGGACATTTAGGTTGTTAATAACCTTTTAGATGATTTTCAGTTTGATCTTTTGAAAATAGTGAAGATATAAATATTCTTATACACGCCACCTGTAGAATGTATAAATTCATATTCAGTATGAGTAGTAGAATTTGTAGTAGAATTTGTAGTAGAATTAGAGGGTTCTGGATTTTGCATGTGTTCTGCTTTAGTTTTTCTGAGTTGTTGCACTGTGATGATAATGATGGGTATGAGAATTCTGGTTGTTCCTATCCCACTGACACCTGGTATCATCTCCTTCATTACTGGTAGCAGTAATACCCTGTGGGTCAAGTTTAAATCATTCTGATGACGTTGAACCCATTTTTTCATATTTATTAATGTACATATGTTTTCTGATACATCTTTTCAATTCTCCTGGGTTTTTTCTCCTCTCTTTTTGATTTGAAAGGTCTTATGCATACTGTATACAAGGGTTCTGTGACATGTATTCATGGAAAATGTCTCCTCCTTCTCCGAGGGTTTACTTTTCACTCTCTTATTGGTGTCCCTTGATAAACAGAAGTAATTAATTTTAGTATAGTCCACTTTATTTTTTCTTTATGATGTGCTGTTTACATCCTAAGAGATATTTGCATACATCTTGATTATGAAGAAATGCTCCTATATTTGCATCTAAAATATTTATAATTTTATCTATAATTTATAGGAACCCATTTAGAACTGATTGTTATATAGAGCATGAGATTAGAGTCAATTTATATTATTGTCCATTTGTATATCCAATTACCTCAGATGATTTATTGAGAAGATCATTTATTCCCTGTTATACTGAAGTATTCCATGTATAATTTAGGTGATCATTTATCCTTGAGTCTAGTTCTAAACTCTATTCTGTTCCATTGGCCTCTTTGCCCTTTGCCTGATACCACATTGTTTTAATTATTATAGTTTTATAATAAGTCTTGACATCTGGGTGCATATATCCTCTAAGTTTATTTCCTTTCAAGGTCCTCTGAACTATCCTTAGTATTTGTGTCTTTACATTAATTTTAAATTAGCTTTTCAATGTAATTATACCATAAAACCACTGGGTCTTTAAATGTGAATTCATCATTCGATAGCTAATTTGCAGAGAATTTATTTCCTTGTAATGCCAAACCTTTCAATTCATGAATATTATGCTTTCTGAGCCTGCTTTAATTTTTAAATAATATTTTGATAATATTTTGTATATTTAAGTAAAAAGGCCTTGTACATTTTCTTATATTAGTGCTTGAGTTGTTTTTTCCCCTAATATAAATAGTAAGTTTAACATTTTTGTTTTTTATTTGTTTAATGGCTGATATACAATGAGTTTCATATATTGTCCTTGTATCCAGTGACCTTGATGTATATGCTTTTTTTAATGTAATAAGTTGTAGTCTACAGCTATGCCACCCTGAACGTACCTGATCTTGTCAGATCTTGGAATCTAAGCAGTGTTGAGTCTGGTTAGTACTTGGATGAGAGACCACCGAGGAAGGCCAGGTGCGGTAGGCATAAAAAAAATATATTTCAATAAGTTATAGATTTATGGTGGCTTTTTAAGTATAAAATAGGTTGTAAATAATAACAGTTTTAGTATTTCATTTCTAATTTTTATGTATTTTAAATTAAATTTAGTGGGGCTGAATTGATTTATAAAATTATATAGGTTTCAAATGTACAATTTAACAGTATATCATATGTTTATTACATCTGTATTCACCATCAAAGTCAAATCTCATTCATCACTGTGTATTTGACCTCTTTTACCCTTTCTACCTCCCCCACACTTTCCCTTTCATTGTCTGTGTTTATGAAGTTTTGTTGGTCTTGTTCATTTGTTCATCTTGTTCGTTTGTTGCTTTCAGTTTTATATCCCACATCTGAGTGAAATCATATAGTTCTCAACTTTTTCTGTCTAAATAATTTTGCTTAGCATGATAACCTCAAGGTCCATTCATGTTATCACGAATGGCTGTATTTTATCTTTTCTTATGGCTGAGTAATATTCCATTGTACATATGTATCACATCTTCTTTATCCAACATCAAGTGGAAGAATGCTTTCCATGTCTTGTCAACCATGAATAATGATGCAATGAACGTTAGGGTACACTATATTTATCTTTTAGAGATGAATAGTTTTGGGGTAGACATTACCAAGAAGAGGAATTGTTGGGTCACATGGTGAATCTATCCTTAATTTTTTGAAAAACCTTCATATGTTTTCCATTGTGGCTGCACAATTTCCATTCTCTCCAGCGGTGCATGAGAATTCCTTTTTTCCCCACAACCTCTTCAACACTTGTTACTACTTGTCCTGTTGATAATATCTGTCCTAACAAGTGTGAGATGGTATCTCATTGCGGGTTTTGATTTGCATTTCCCTAACAGCTAGTGAAGTTGAGCATCTTTTCATATGTCTCTTGGCCATTTCTATGTCTTATTGGAAGGAGTGCCTTTTTTTAAATATTGAATTCAATGGGTACTTTGTATATTTTAGATAATAGGCCCACATCAGAGACATTCTTTGCAAATATCCTCTCCCATTTGGATGTTTTTATCTTTGTCTTATTGATGGTTTCTTTTGGAGGGCAGAAATTTTTGCATTTGATATAGTTAGTTTCTTTTATTTAATTTTGCTTTTATTTCCCTTGCCTCTGAAGTCAAATTCGTAAAATGCTATCTAAAACCGAAATACATGAGTTTACTACCTCTGTTTTCTTCTGTGCAATTCAGTGATTCAGGTCTTATATTTAGGTATTTGATCCATTTGAGTTAATTTTGGTTTAAGTTGATAGATAGCAATTCAGTTTCATCCTTTTACATGTTGCTCTCCAATTTTCCCAGCGCCATTTATGAAAGAGGCCTCCTTTTCTCCATTGTATGTTTTTGGAGATTTTGTCAAATATTCTTTGCCCATAAATATAAGTCTTTCTTTCTGGCTTTAATTCTGATTCATTGGTCTGTGTCTGTTTTTCTGCCAATACCATGCTGTTTTGATTATTGTCACTTTGTAGTATGATTTGAAGTCAGGCAGTATGATACCTTCGGCCTTGTTCTTTTGTCTCAGAATTGCTTTGGCTTTTTGGGATCTTTAGTGATTGCATATGAATCTGATGATTTTTTTTGGTTCTACTTCTATTAAAAGAATGGTTTTGGTATTTTGATGAGGATTGCATTAAATCTCTTTAATGCTTTGGGTGTACTATCTTTCTTAATACTACATTTTAAATATTTGGCTTCCAGGTTTGAGAAAGTCATTTCCAGGTTATAAAACTGGCCAATGCCAGGAGAAGATTTACATTTTAAAGGAGTAGAGAAAAAATATAGCATTGCAGTTTTCTGAGGTGAAGCTCTAAGAAAATGGAGGTGCATGTTCCATGGTCAAGAAGAAATTGTCTAAAGTTTAGTCAAGTTGAAGGCAATGTTAAGACTGCCTTGATGGATTATGGTTACTGTTTAAAAAAAGAAGTAAAAGTTTCAAAAATTTTTAATGAAGCCAGCACTATTTTGGCCTATTATGAGAGATACAGAGGAAACTGAGCAATTATGAGTGTTAGGTCTAACAAGGCTCCAGGGAATTCTGTCCCCCTGACTCCCTGTCTATAGATGCCCAAGGTAAAGCCCTGCTTGGCCTCCTCCCAGCATTAGCCTGAGAGCCAGCAGCTCTGAGTTGCAGAGACTGTCGATTCAGATTTCAAGATATGAACTAGAACAGTTCAGAATTCTGAAGACCTTAGTCAAGTGGAGTCAGAGTACCGTGTGTCCCAGATAATCTTAAACGCTCACACAGACCCTCTTCTTTCTGTTCTTCTGTGTTTCAGATGATGAATGAACTTTGATTACTCCCACCTCCCCTTTAGAGCAAGGATTAGCTTGGCTTTGAGGTCCTTTGTTGCTCTGTTGGTCTTGTCTGGAATCCTAATCTAATTCTCTCATTCCTTCTGCCTTCCACCCTGGTGAACATACTTTTCTTTTTCTTCTTTCTTTTTCTTTTTCCTTCTTTTTCTTTCTTTCTTCTTTTTCTTTCTTTCTTTCTTTCTTTCTTTCTTTCTTTCTTTCTTTCTTTCTTTCTTTCTTTCTAATTCAGTTTTCGCTGTCTGACTTTTGCTTCTGACAATGTTCCATCTGTATTTATCATTATTGACCTTAAACCCTGGATGCCATTAACTCCATCACTAAGATGATCAGGAAGAATATGAGCTCTTCCCACTTTCCTTCATAATTAAGGACATCTACCATGCCACCTCAGTAACCAGCATAATAGCAAAAAGAGAAACTTGAGGCAAATGGTTGAAGGTAGGTTCAGCCTTTAGAATAATTTCTCCATCATGTCCATACTAGCTCTTAGCTGTTGGCAGACACAGTATATGAAGAAGCAGCAGAGGTAAGTAAAAGGACCTCATCACTCTGGGAGATGGAGACAAAAGTCGACACCAGGTTCTGGAATCACCTCATTATTATCTCTAGGATCTATAGTATCCCGGGCTATAGACATGCTGAGGGATGAGAAACCGTTTAGAGAAAAAAAGAGAAAAAGGGTAGGACAAGCACAAGAACAGTACTTGAATAAAACGTAAAAAGATGGGCTTACAGTGGAGCAGTTTTGAAACTTTTTTTAGGATTTGAGGACTTTTCTGATGTTCAGTGGTTGGTTCCGTAGGAATAATCTGATCAAGGCATTATTTACCAACAGAGATAATGAAAGAGATGCATCTCTGCCCTGAAATAACTTGGAGTCTCTTTGAGAGCCTCAGTGGAATTGAAGGGTCATACAAGCTAAAGGTAGATCTGGATGTCAGGAAAGCATTGAGTTGTATGCCAGTTCGCATCCTCCTCCTCTTGATAAGATACACAATCATTTGGGTCTTAAAAGGACCTCGTGCCCTCCAGGATGTGGTTAGTAAGATATTGGCCAGTTAGAAGAGTTCAGTCATGTGAGGCATCATATTCACCATGGAGAAATTGAATAGATAAGAAAATAACTAAGCTTGTGGCTTTCTCATCTCTCAGAAAAGTTATGAAGCTCTCATATTGGCTCTTCAATTAATATAGAGTTCAAGAGTAGATATGTATACAATAGTGCTCAGATACTGCTCTTGCTAAAGTTTGAAGTATTGAAAATATGAACTTCAAAATGCAAACAATGAATGCTTCTGTAAATTGGTTATCAATTAGGAGATAATTATATCTTTCGGTGTGGACATTGAATTGAAATTGGGAATAGGAATATATTTAGATCTATAAGATACTAATGACCAAAATAATGTAATATGGAAAAATAGCTGACGTATGAAAATGTTGGTGCGGTGGACTGGATACTCTGCTTCTTGTGCTATAGTCTCCTCTAAGGCCCAGTGTAAACTTTTTCAATCATTTCATTTTTCTAAACCTTAGCTTATTCATTTGTATGTCAAATGGAAGAGTTATATTAAATGAAATTTTTAAATTCCTATTAAGCTTCAAAATACCTAAGGAGAGTATAGTTTCAATTTTTTTTTTCATACTGGAACCAAGAATGTATCGTAGAGAACTTACTCGGTAGTTCTGACGATTATGTATTTTAAACAAGCATCTCATTTAATTATGATAAAGTGGTCCAAAGACCAATGTTCGGGGACTTCTGCACGAGATTCTGTGGGTTCTACTAGTTCTTAAACTCTGGTTTTTTTTTTTACTAAATAATAATAATAATAATAATAAAAACCAATATGCAAGGTAAGAAGGGCAGGTAAAACTAAAGACATTAAACTAGGATTATTGAGAGATTAAATATAAATGCAGTGTTAGAAAATCACTTTTCCTCTGTGTTGATTGATGATACAGAGTATGGTGTTCAGATTTATGGGTTATGAATTATGTCTCAAATATTTATAAACTGTGGATCTTTGAGCAAATTGCTCTGACATTCTTAGCTTCAGTTTTCTTCTCTACATGATGTTAAGAAGAAGAATCTCTGCTTTCTAGAGTTTAAGGTTTAAAGGAGACAGTGTATGGAATGCTTTGTAGAGTATCCAACATAGAGCAAGTGGCTCATAAATGTTAGGTACAAGATGATGATAATGATCATGATGATGATGACGCTAGAGTTAAAAATTCAAACAGTGAAAAGATGCAGAACTCCACATTTTTCATTTCAGGAGAAATGAATGATAAGAAAGTAAAAGATGATGAGTCCTTCATATGCCCTTTATCTAAAATGAGATACTATCAAGGTTTTCAAAAGAATTTTGTATGGGTTTATGAACTACTAAGAGAATATACAACTTTGCTCACCTCCACCTACTCATGTATTTATGTTATTGCACTGATGAAACCAATATGAGGCTACTGACCACATTCAAAGCCAGGGTTGAATGTTTGCGGAGCCTTGTTAGGACTGTATCATCCATGCAGAAGACTGACCAGAGGGAAAGAGAGAGTACAGGAAGAGAAATGCAGGCATACTAAGAAAGAGAGAAAAGAAGAAAGGTCCAATTGGAAGTAAATTCATAATTAGGAATGATAATAACCTTAAAGGAACATTTGAGAGTCAGAAGATTTGGATGTCATTCCAGCATGTAGAGCTCCAGCAGAAATCTGGGTTCTAACTATCCTTCGTAGCTTCTAGATACGACAGAGTCATGGAAAACCAATCCAGTGTCTCTGAATTTCTCCTCCGAGGAATATCTGCATCACCAGAGCAACAGCAATTATTCTTTGGTATTTTCCTGTGTATGTATCTTGCCACCTTGACTGGGAACGTGCTCATCATACTGGCCATCAGCTCTGACTCTCACCTACACATCCCCATGTACTTCTTTCTTGCCAACCTATCTTTGGTTGACATGGGTCTGACATCCTCCACAGTTCCTAAGATGCTGGTGAATGTTCAGACTCGGCGGCACACCATCTCCTATGCTGGTTGCCTCACACAGATGTATTTCTACTTGATGTTTGGGGACCTGGACAGCTTCTTCCTAGCCGTGATGGCCTATGACCGCTATGTGGCCATTTGCCGCCCTCTCCACTACTCCACAGTCATGAGCCCCCACGTCTGTGCCCTGTTGCTTACATTATGCTGGGTACTCACCCATGCTGTTGCTCTGACCCAAACCCTCCTTATGACTCGGCTATCCTTCTGCGTCACTGGGGAAATAGCTCACTTTTTCTGTGACATAACTCCTGTCCTGAAGCTGTCATGTTCTGACACTCACATCAACAAACTGGTGGTTTTTGCATTGGGAGGAACAGACCTTGTTGTTCCCTTTATCTGCATTGTCATCTCCTACATTCACATCGTAGTGGCCATCCTGAGGGTCCGAACTCCTAGTAGGGCAAGCAAGGCCTTTTCCACCTGCAGTTCCCATCTCTGTGTTGTCTGTGTGTTCTATGGGACCCTCTTTACTGCCTACCTGTGCCCTCCCTCTGTTGCCTCTGAAGAGAGGGACATTGCAGCAGCTGCAGTGTACACAGTGGTGATCCCCATGTTGAACCCCTTTATCTACAGCCTAAGGAACAAGGACATGAAGGGAGCCCTTAAGAGGCTTCTCAGTCACCACAGAGTTTTTTCCTTTTAGGTATAGTGATGTCAACTTGGAATGAAATGATATTGGCTTGGATTCAAACAAACTTGATTTTAGTTTGAGTCTGCCACACACAAACCATAAGACTGTAATTTTATTTCCCAACTCTCTGAACCTAGACCTTCCATCTGTAAAATTAAAACAATCTATATCTAATAAGTTGACTTGGGGGATTAAATAAGATAAATTATAAAATGCATCTCGTATAGTGGCTAGCAATAGTAAGTTTTCAATAAACGATAGCTGTTATTATATTATTTAAAAAAATATCAAAAAATTTTAATTTCTTACTTTCCTTCGGTATTATGTAGATCCATGACTGTGTAACACCATCACCACCACCACCACCACCATCACCACCACCATCACCACCATCACCATGACCACCACCACTGCAGTTTGTTTCTAGATCTAACCTATCCTAAAATGTTACACTATTCTTGTATTATTTCAACAAATAATTATTGAGCATCTGTCATGGAATTAAACTGCCCAAGGGGTCCGCCATTGGGGAGTATAAATGTGAGTCATTTAGAGCACATTTAGTAACTGAGGATTCCATTGGTTGTAAGACCTGGAAGAGGACATCCTTTCCCTTTGGATCTTTTTCCAGATAGTCTCTCCATGGTTTCAGGGGTGGGATGAGGAGGGCCATATTAGATGACCAGAACTGGAGCCATTTGTGCTCTGCAGTCCTCTGCTGTCATCCACTAGGTCTATAACTCTTCTTTCATTCCATTGTCACCTATTCTCCTACAGACTGTGGGCCCTGACATTTCTCCTCTGAAACACTGACTTCCAACTTGCATCTGTCCTTTGAACTGGCAAGAAAGTATTATCCATTTCTTGTAGCCAGCTCTTTCAGGACCAGATTCCCTGGAGGAGTTCTAAGCCTTTAGTGACAAAGTCTGTGAATACTAGGGAGGCTGAGGTGTGTGATTACAGGGTACGGCCTCACACAATCACTGAGGTCACGCCCCTCTGATATCTTTGACCCACTGCTCAAACTGGCCCAGTGATTCCTACCTTCCATTTTCTCTAGATGGTGGTTCCTCTAGATGGCCTTATAGTTCCTCTCTCCATTCTGACCTTCGGGGTGTTTTACTGCATCAACAGTAGAGTACATGTTTAAACCTTGTTTGGCAAGAATTTAAGTTGTTTCCATCAGGCCCCAAGCAAACTAGGATATGATACTGACTTTCCATCTGGTATCCCCTATGTGGTTTTGTGTCAGTGAGGAATGAGGTCAGCATGTGCAAAGGACACTGTTGCCTGTCACTCTTCAGAAGTCTAGTGTACTTACATGCCACCCCACCCAAACAGTTATCACTATATTCAGAGTTGCAAATTTATTCTTCCTTGATACATCAGTTACACTCACCCCGAATCCTTAAATACAAAGCTCTATTCTTTTAGGGTAAACAAGTTGATATTAAAATTTTCACAGTGAAGTGCAAATTATTTATAAAGCTTTGCATTTTGATTGTGTAATGTGAGTAGGAAGTGCTTTTAATTGGGGTCAGGAGTGTGTACAGGGAGGTGATGAAGAACTGCCTGGTACCTTTTGCCTCTTTAGGGAATTGCCCTTTCTCCTATGTGGGACTCTTTTGAAAACAGTGGATGATCAGAATGTTGCTCCTTTACTTCTTTAAGACTGTTAAATCTAGTAAAAATTAATCTGAGTGCCTAGCATTCTGCTGCATTCTTAAATATCAGTTCACAAAGCCACAAATCAAGAACCATCATTTACTCCGCCACTCTTCCCGTCAATTTCCAAGAATTATCTAGTCTGCCTTCAGAGATATTCTCTTCTCGATCCCCATGCCATTGTCTTCATTCAAACACACGTCATCTGTCCCTGGATGTACAATGAGCCTGTCCTCTGCCTCTCAAATCCATTGTTAAACCCACTCATGCATTGGTTACCTGAGTAATCTTTCTAAAACACAAACATAAGTGTCCCCAGGTTTAATCTCTACTTCAGCTCACCTCCAGCCAATGGCACCCCCTTACCTGCAAGGCAACATCTAAACTCCCTGAGAGTGCATCGTACCTCCTTTGCGATATAGTCCTTGTCTGTCTATCTAGACTCATCTCTCAGTGCTCCTTGACTTATACACATATGCTTTAGCAACACCTTTTTTTTTTTTAACAATTCTCTGCTATTTCAATGCCCTCATACCCTCTGTTCCCTCCTCCGAGACTGCCATTTTCCCCTTTATGTGTTATAATCCTGAGCATGACATTCAAAGCGCAGGGAAGGAATGCTTCCTCTGCAACGCATCGCTGGTATCTCGGCTGCGTTAACTCTATCCTCTGTTACACTACTACCATTTTTTATAATTATGTCATTGTCCCTAAGCTTCTGTTTCCTCAACTGAGAGATGCAGATAATAATGGCATATACTTTATAAGAATACTATGAGGATTAAAAGAGATAATACAAGTGAAGCTTTTAATGTAGTGCCCAATACACAATATCCATGTATAATAAGCACACATAGTAGTAGAATCATTATATTAAATTGTTTTTTAGTTGTTATACAAATTTTTAGTTTAGCAGGTTCTTCACTACTAGAGTATTTCCTTCTTTAGCATGGATATTGTGTCTTTATCCAGCTTTCTATGACCACACAAGGTACACTGTATGACCTAGAGTGGGCAACATGCCAAAATGCTATCAAATGATGAAATATATAAGAAAAGTCTTATTTTTTTGGTATAACTCAACACTTGCCCTTGTTTGTCCTTCAAAAGCTAAGTGATTCTAATTATTTAATAGAACCTGTCATTTATTTTCCTTCTGTAAGAAAATAAGATAATTTTTCAATCTTAAAATGTGCATGTCAGAGTTGATAGTTAATATCTTACTTATAGTAAATATATTAATATATTTACTTATACAAATATAAAGGTAATATAAATGTAAAAAGTAATGTAAATATAGAAGATACAATTTTACAATATATATTTGTATTATATGTGTGTGTGAGTATATATACATATACATACATACATACATACATACATACATACATACATACATACATAAATTTTATAGCTAAAATGTAAATGCCAAAGCTCCTAGTTCTATAACATTAGGTTTCCTCTTCCCTGAGAAAAGTTGGTCTATTGTCACCCTTTGAAAGAATTAATGTTATGTTTAACTTTCAGATGATACAAACTGATCAATTGAAGTTTCAGTGCCTACTAACTTCCAGAAGTATTTGTAAACTTGTGACCACATCATAAATACATCTTTTGTTTTGTTTTTTAATGTAACAGACTTTGTTCTCAACCCAGTGAGGTGCTTCACTGGCAAAAGACATGAGACAGCCCTGGCATGGCTGAGGGAAATGCCCCCAAAATAGGGCATACTACTAAATCAATTTTCAGATGTTCTGTATACATATCCAAACCAACGTGGCAACTGCCAGTTTGCTTTGGGCTGTCACAACCAGGGAGAAGAATCTAGCAGGACACGTGATGATAAAACACTTCCCAGCAGCCCAGTGGGCTTGACATTTCTTGAGAAAAATCCATTCAGAGCAATGTCACCAGCCCATGGCTAAAAATTTGTATGATATCTGGAGGATGGCCCTGACAGGGCCAGGTATGTTGTCAACACTTTAAACAACAGAATTGCAATGCAAGCACACAAACTTAGTCAGGTACTCACCGGTGTGTCTACGCCAGCCTCGCCATGCTTTCTTGAGTCCAGCAAGAAAGCTTCCAGCCTGATCTGCCTTCCCTCATCTACTCAGACACCACTGCACTTATCCATTATTCCGTAGTCACTTGATTCTAGCTGAAGCCAGAGAAGACATACTGTTGTATCCAAGAACAGCAGATTGCCTTCAAACTGGGACTACAATCTACATGCCTCACTCCCATGGTCACCATCATTCAGGAGTATCTGTACAAGTTCTGCTCCAAAATTCATCTCAGATGCACAGAGGGTAGAGAAAGCTAATATTCATTTTCTTGGTCAGCTGTTATACTATGCCAAATTTAGCATTTTATTTATTTCAAATAAATAACATAATATCTGTGTTATAGTTTTTCAGTTTACACAGAAGAAGAATTTGAGGATCAGGCACGGTACGTAAATTTCCTGAGGCTGTACGCTGGTAGATACAGCTTACAGTAGGGAACTGTCTTTCCCAAGTACTCCTCTCTTACAGCTGCATGCCTCTAAGTTCCAGAAGTTTTGTGATCTTGTTTATCTTTAACTAAGTACAGCCAGAAGAAAGAATAGAACTATGTGCTCCTTCACTGGATGCCAAGGAACTTAGACTACTTGGGCTTAAAACACAAACCTTGGGTCATTAAGTGGAGTAGTAATTATTTTCAGGGAAGCAGGTAATGAAGACAAATAATGACCCCCCTAAATGCTCTTTCTCTCCACTGGCTCTTCACCTAGCCATTCCATTGGAGCTATCTTCATTCCCTGTGCTACTCTCCCCATCCCTGTGACCATCTATCAACTCCTAATGTTACTTTTTTAACCTTTGACTCCATTCTTCAAGCCCTCTAGTCGCCCTTCCCTCTGGCCATCACTAGACTGTCCTCTGTATTGGTGAGTCTGTTTTTGATTAATTTGTTCTTTTTGTTCCTTCGATTGTAGCTGAAGTGAAATCATATGATATCTATATTTATTTGTCTGACTTATATCACTCAACATAATAATCTCTAGGGCTATCCATGTCGTTTCAAATTGTAGAATTTTATTTTTTTAAATGGCTAAATACTATTCCATTTTATATATGAACCATAACTTTTTTATCCACCCTTCTGTTGATGGACATTTAGGTTGTTAATAACCTTTTAGATGATTTTCAGTTTGATCTTTTGAAAATAGTGAAGATATAAATATTCTTATACACGCCACCTGTAGAATGTATAAATTCATATTCAGTATGAGTAGTAGAATTTGTAGTAGAATTTGTAGTAGAATTAGAGGGTTCTGGATTTTGCATGTGTTCTGCTTTAGTTTTTCTGAGTTGTTGCACTGTGATGATAATGATGGGTATGAGAATTCTGGTTGTTCCTATCCCACTGACACCTGGTATCGTCTCCTTCATTACTGGTAGCAGTAATACCCTGTGGGTCAAGTTTAAATCATTCTGATGACGTGGAACCCATTGTATCATATTTATTCATGTCTATATGTTTTCTGATACATCTTTTCAATTCTCCTGGGTTTTTCTCCTCTCTTTTGATTTGAAAGGTCTTATGCATACTGTATACAAGGGTTCTGTGACATGTATTCATGGAAAATGTCTCCTCCTTCTCCGAGGGTTTACTTTTCACTCTCTTATTGGTGTCCCTTGATAAACAGAAGTAATTAATTTTAGTATAGTCCACTTTATTTTTTCTTTATGATGTGCTGTTTACATCCTAAGAGATATTTGCATACATCTTGATTATGAAGAAATGCTCCTATATTTGCATCTAAAATATTTATAATTTTATCTATAATTTATAGGAACCCATTTAGAACTGATTGTTATATAGAGCATGAGATTAGAGTCAATTTATATTATTGTCCATTTGTATATCCAATTACCTCAGATGATTTATTGAGAAGATCATTTATTCCCTGTTATACTGAAGTATTCCATGTATAATTTAGGTGATCATTTATCCTTGAGTCTAGTTCTAAACTCTATTCTGTTCCATTGGCCTCTTTGCCCTTTGCCCGATACCACATTGTTTTAATTATTATAGTTTTATAATAAGTCTTGACATCTGGGTGCATATATCCTCTAAGTTTATTTCCTTTCAAGGTCCTCTGAACTATCCTTAGTATTTGTGTCTTTACATTAATTTTAAATTAGCTTTTCAATGTAATTATAGCATAAAACCGCTGGGACTTTAAATGTGAATTCATCATTCGATAGCTAATTTGCAGAGAATTTATTTCCTTGTAATGCCAAACCTTTCAATTCATGAATATTATGCTTTCTGAGCCTGCTTTAATTTTTAAATAATATTTTGATAATATTTTGTATATTTAAGTAAAAAGGCCTTGTACATTTTCTTATATTAGTGCTTGAGTTGTTTTTTCCCCTAATATAAATAGTAAGTTTAACATTTTTGTTTTTTATTTGTTTAATGGCTGATATACAATGAGTTTCATATATTGTCCTTGTATCCAGTGACCTTGATGTATATGCTTTTTTTAATGTAATAAGTTGTAGTCTACAGCTATGCCACCCTGAACGTACCTGATCTTGTCAGATCTTGGAATCTAAGCAGTGTTGAGTCTGGTTAGTACTTGGATGAGAGACTACCGAGGAAGGCCAGGTGCGGTAGGCATAAAAAAAATATATTTCAATAAGTTATAGATTTATGGTGGCTTTTTAAGTATAAAATAGGTTGTAAATAATAACAGTTTTAGTATTTCATTTCTAATTTTTATGTATTTTAAATTAAATTTAGTGGGGCTGAATTGATTTATAAAATTATATAGGTTTCAAATGTACAATTTAACAGTATATCATATGTTTATTACATCTGTATTCACCATCAAAGTCAAATCTCATTCATCACTGTGTATTTGACCTCTTTTACCCTTTCTACCTCCCCACACTTTCCCTTTCATTGTCTGTGTTTATGAAGTTTTGTTGGTCTTGTTCATTTGTTCATCTTGTTCGTTTGTTGCTTTCAGTTTTATATCCCACATCTGAGTGAAATCATATAGTTCTCAACTTTTCTGTCTAAATAATTTTGCTTAGCATGATAACCTCAAGGTCCATTCATGTTATCACGAATGGCTGTATTTTATCTTTTCTTATGGCTGAGTAATATTCCATTGTACATATGTATCACATCTTCTTTATCCAACATCAAGTGGAAGAATGCTTTCCATGTCTTGTCAACCATGAATAATGATGCAATGAACGTTAGGGTACACTATATTTATCTTTTAGAGATGAATAGTCTTGGGGTAGACATTACCAAGAAGAGGAATTGTTGGGTCACATGGTGAATCTATCCTTAATTTTTTGAAAAACCTTCATATGTTTTCCATTGTGGCTGCACAATTTCCATTCTCTCCAGCGGTGCATGAGAATTCCTTTTTTCCCCACAACCTCTTCAACACTTGTTACTACTTGTCCTGTTGATAATATCTGTCCTAACAAGTGTGAGATGGTATCTCATTGCGGGTTTTGATTTGCATTTCCCTAACAGCTAGTGAAGTTGAGCATCTTTTCATATGTCTCTTGGCCATTTCTATGTCTTATTGGAAGGAGTGCCTTTTTTTAAATATTGAATTCAATGGGTACTTTGTATATTTTAGATAATAGGCCCACATCAGAGACATTCTTTGCAAATATCCTCTCCCATTTGGATGTTTTTATCTTTGTCTTATTGATGGTTTCTTTTGGAGGGCAGAAACTTTTGCGTTTGATATAGTTAGTTTCTTTTATTTAATTTTGCTTTTATTTCCCTTGCCTCTGAAGTGAAATTCGTAAAATGCTATCTAAAACCAAAATACATGAGTTTACTACCTCTGTTTTCTTCTGTGCAATTCAGTGATTCAGGTCTTATATTTAGGTATTTGATCCATTTGAGTTAATTTTGGTTTAAGTTGATAGATAGCAATTCAGTTTCATCCTTTTACATGTTGCTCTCCAATTTTCCCAGCGCCATTTATGAAAGAGGCCTCCTTTTCTCCATTGTATGTTTTTGGAGATTTTGTCAAATATTCTTTGCCCATAAATATAAGTCTTTCTTTCTGGCTTTAATTCTGATTCATTGGTCTGTGTCTGTTTTTCTGCCAATACCATGCTGTTTTGATTATTGTCACTTTGTAGTATGATTTGAAGTCAGGCAGTATGATACCTTCGGCCTTGTTCTTTTGTCTCAGGATTGCTTTGGCTTTTTGGGATCTTTAGTGATTGCATTGAATCTGATGATTTTTTTTGGTTCTACTTCTATTAAAAGAATGGTTTTGGTATTTTGATGAGGATTGCATTAAATCTCTTTAATGCTTTGGGTGTACTATCTTTCTTAATAACTACATTTTAAATATTTGGCTTCCAGGTTTGAGAAAGTCATTTCCAGGTTATAAAACTGGCCAGTGCCAGGAGAAGATTTACATTTTAAAGGAGTAGAGAAAAAATATAGCATTGCAGTTTTCTGAGGTGAAGCTCTAAGAAAATGGAGGTGCATGTTCCATGGTCAAGAAGAAATTGTCTAAAGTTTAGTCAAGTTGAAGGCAATGTTAAGACTGCCTTGATGGATTATGGTTACTGTTTAAAAAAAGAAGTAAAAGTTTCAAAAATTTTTAATGAAGTCAGCACTATTTTGGCCTATTATGAGAGATACAGAGGAAACTGAGCAATTATGAGTGTTAGGTCTAACAAGGCTCCAGGGAATTCTGTCCCCCTGACTCCCTGTCTATAGATGCCCAAGGTAAAGCCCTGCTTGGCCTCCTCCCAGCATTAGCCTGAGAGCCAGCAGCTCTGAGTTGCAGAGACTGTCGATTCAGATTTCAAGATATGAACTAGAACAGTTCAGAATTCTGAAGACCTTAGTCAAGTGGAGTCAGAGTACCGTGTGTCCCAGATAATCTTCAACGCTCACACAGACCCTCTTCTTTCTGTTCTTCTGTGTTTCAGATGATGAATGAACTTTGATTACTCCCACCTCCCCTTTAGACCAAGGATTAGCTTGGCTTTGAGGTCCTTTGTTGCTCTGTTGGTCTTGTCTGGAATCCTAATCTAATTCTCTCATTCCTTCTGCCTTCCACCCTGCTGAACATACTTTTCTTTTTCTTCTTTCTTTTTCTTTTTCCTTCTTTTTCTTTCTTTCTGCCTTTTCTTTCTTTCTTTCTTTCTTTCTTTCTTTCTTTCTTTCTTTCTTTCTTTCTTTCTTTCTTTCTTTCTTTCTAATTCAGTTTTCACTGTCTGACTTTTGCTTCTGACAATGTTCCATCTGTATTTATCATTATTGACCTTAAACCCTGGATGCCATTAACTCCATCACTAAGATGATCAGGAAGAATATGAGCTCTTCCCACTTTCCTTCATAATTAAGGACATCTACCATGCCACCTCAGTAACCAGCATAATTGCAAAAAGAGAAACTTGAGGCAAATGGTTGAAGGTAGGTTCAGCCTTTAGAATAATTTCTCCATCATGTCCATACTAGCTCTTAGCTGTTGGCAGACACAGTATATGAAGAAGCAGCAGAGGTAAGTAAAAGGACCTCATCACTCTGGGAGATGGAGACAAAAGTTGTCACCAGGTTCTGGAATCACCTCATTATTATCTCTAGGATCTATAGTATCCCGGGCTATAGACATGCTGAGGGATGAGAAACCGTTTAGAGAAAAAAAGTGAAAAAGGGTAGGACAAGCACAAGAACAGTACTTGAATAAAACGTAAAAAGATGGGCTTACAGTGGAGCAGTTTTGAAACTTTTTTTAGGATTTGAGGACTTTTCTGATGTTCAGTGGTTGGTTCCATAGGAATAATCTGATCAAGACATTATTTACCAACAGAGATAATGAAAGAGATGCATGTCTGCCCTGAAATAACTTGGAGTCTCTTTGAGAGCCTCAGTGGAATTGAAGGGTCATACAAGCTAAAGGTAGATCTGGATGTCAGGAAAGCATTGAGTTGTATGCCAGTTCGCATCCTCCTCCTCTTGATAAGATACACAACATTTGGGTCTTAAAAGGACCTCGTGCCCTCCAGGATGTGGTTAGTAAGATATTGGCCAGTTAGAAGAGTTCAGTCATGTGAGGCATCATATTCACCATGGAGAAATTGAATAGATAAGAAAATAACTAAGCTTGTGGCTTTCTCATCTCTCAGAAAAGTTATGAAGCTCTCATATTGGCTCTTCAATTAATATAGAGTTCAAGAGTAGATATGTATACAATAGTGCTCAGATACTGCTCTTGCTAAAGTTTGAAGTATTGAAAATATGAACTTCAAAATGCAAACAATGAATGCTTCAGTAAATTGGTTATCAATTAGGAGATAATTATATCTTTCGGTGTGGACATTGAATAGAAATTGGGAATAGGAATATATTTAGATCTATAAGATACTAATGACCAAAATAATGTAATATGGAAAAATAGCTGACGTATGAAAATGTTGGTGCGGTGGACTGGATACTCTGCTTCTTGTGCTATAGTCTCCTCTAAGGCCCAGTGTAAACTTTTTCAATCATTTCATTTTTCTAAACCTTAGCTTATTCATTTGTATGTCAAATGGAAGAGTTATATTAAATGAAATTTTTAAATTCCTATTAAGCTTCAAAATACCTAAGGAGAGTATAGTTTCAATTTTTTTTTTCATACTGGAACCAAGAATGTATCGTAGAGAACTTACTCGGTAGTTCTGACGATTATGTATTTTAAACAAGCATCTCATTTAATTATGATAAAGTGGTCCAAAGACCAATGTTCGGGGACTTCTGCACGAGATTCTGTGGGTTCTACTAGTTCTTAAACTGTGTTTTTTTTTTACTAAATAATAATAATAATAATAAAAACCAATATGCAAGGTAAGAAGGGCAGGTAAAACTAAAGACATTAAACTAGGATTATTGAGAGATTAAATATAAATGCAGTGTTAGAAAATCACTTTTCCTCTGTGTTGATTGATGATACAGAGTATGGTGTTCAGATTTATGGGTTTGAATTATGTCTCAAATATTTATAAACTGTGGATCTTTGAGCAAATTGCTCTGACATTCTTAGCTTCAGTTTTCTTCTCTACATGATGTTAAGAAGAAGAATCTCTGCTTTCTAGAGTTTAAGGTTTAAAGGAGACAGTGTATGGAATGCTTTGTAGAGTATCCAACATAGAGCAAGTGGCTCATAAATGTTAGGTACAAGATGATGATAATGATCATGATGATGATGATGCTAGAGTTAAAAATTCAAACAGTGAAAAGATGCAGAACTCCACATTTTTCATTTCAGGAGAAATGAATGATAAGAAAGTAAAAGATGATGAGTTCTTCATATGCCCTTTATCTAAAATGAGATACTATCAAGGTTTTCAAAAGAATTTTGTATGGGTTTATGGACTACTAAGAGAATGTACAACTTTGCTCACCTCCACCTATTCATGTATTTATGTTATTGCACTGATGAAACCAATATGAGGCTACTGACCACATTCAAAGCCAGGGTTAAATGTTCGCGAAGCCTTGTTGGACTGTATCATCCATGCAGAAGACTGACCAGAGAGAAAGAGAGAGTACAGGAAGAGAAATGCAGGCATCCTAGGAAAGAGAGAAAAGAAGAAAGGTCCAATTGGAAGTAAATTCATAATTAGGAATGATAATAACCTTAAAGGAACATTTGAGAGTCAGAAGATTTGGATGTCATTCCAGCATGTAGAGCTCCAGCAGAAATCTGGGTTCTAACTATCCTTCGTAGCTTCTAGATATGACAGAGTCATGGAAAACCAATCCAGTGTCTCTGAATTTTTCCTCCGAGGAATATCTGCATCACCAGAGCAACAGCAATTATTCTTTGGTATTTTCCTGTGTATGTATCTTGTCACCTTGACTGGGAACGTGCTCATCATCCTGGCCATCAGCTCTGACCCCCACCTGCACACTCCCATGTACTTCTTTCTTGCCAACCTGTCTTTGGTTGACATGGGTGTGACGTCCTCCATAGTTCCTAAGATGCTGGTGAATGTTCAGACTCGGCGGCATACCATCTCCTACGCCGGTTGCCTCACACAGATGTATTTCTTCCTGATGTTTGGGGACCTGGATAGCTTTTTCCTAGCCGTGATGGCCTATGACCGCTATGTGGCCATTTGCCGTCCTCTCCACTACTCCACAGTCATGAGCCCCCACGTCTGTGCCCTGCTGCTTACATTGTGCTGGGTACTCACCAATGCTCTTGCTCTGACTTACATCCTCTTAGTGATGCGGCTGTCCTTCTGCGTCACCGGTGAAGTAGCTCACTTTTTCTGTGACATAACTCCTGTCCTGAAGCTGTCATGTTCTGACACCCATATCAACAACCTAGTTGATTTTACGTTGGGAGGAACAGCCCTCGTTGTTCCCTTTATCTGCATTGTCATCTCTTACATTAGCATCGTATTGGCCATCCTGAGGGTCCGAACTCCTGGTGGGGCAGGCAAGGCCTTTTCCACCTGCAGTTCCCATCTCTGTGTTGTTTGTGTGTTCTATCTGACCCTATTCACTGCCTACCTGTGCCCCCCCTCTGTTGCCTCTGAAGAGAAGGACATTGCAGCAGCTTCAGTATACACAGTGGTGATCCCCATGTTGAACCCCTTTATCTACAGCCTAAGGAACAAGGACATGAAGGGAGCCCTTAAGAGGCTTCTCAGTCGCCGCAGAGTTTTTTCCTTTTAGATAGAGTGATGGCAACTTGAAATGAAAAGATATAGACTTGGAGTCAGACCAACTTGATTTCAGTTTCAGTCTGCCACACACAAACCATAAGATTATAAGCTTATTTCCCAACTCTCTGAGCCTAGTCTCTCCATCTCTAAAATTAAGATAACAATTTATATCTAATAAGTTGACTTGGGGGATTAAAGAGATAAACTATAAAATGCATCTTGTATAGTGGCTAATAATAGTAAGTTTTCAATAAATGATAGCTGTTATTACTACTACTGTTCTTACTCTTCACCCCTCTCCACTCTAAGTCAAAAAGAAATCTCTTCTCTGAGATTCATTCATTCAACAAATACCAGGCACATACTGTTTGCTGGGAGCTGTTATAAATGCTAAGGATATAGCACCGAACAAGATAAAGTCCTTGTTTCCATGATATTTTCATTCTACATTATTAATCTGTCAATTATAAAACACTAAGGCTATCTGTCTTGTTTATAGCATGAATTGGAGATTAAGACCAAAGAAATAAAGGATGGAGATTCTATTCCAGGAGATGCAGAATATGTAGAATTCTTCATCAGAAGGCAGAAATTCAGTATTTATATGTTAGTGCTTGTTGCCCCACTTCACAGTTTGCCAAACTTCTCCAGGAAGGGCATTAGAGCATGAGTACTGCCTCTTCCTCTATCTGATCAGAAATGTTCAATGCCACCATTATTTTTCTATCTCATAGGTGTGAACAATACAAATCTCTTTTCTTATTTGCCTTCAGGTTTTCCTTCAGTCTAAAAGAGGCACCAATGTCTTCAATTAGTTGAGAAATAGCCAAAATTACATTTATAGGCATACAAGTGTTCTACCTCCAAGAATCTTGGATATATTTAAAAATACGATTAAAAAAATAAAGACTACCTAATTTTAATTCCTCACTTTCCTCCATTGTGTGCAA
The DNA here is from genome assembly GCA_030015415.1 of Cynopterus sphinx. Taxonomy (NCBI): domain Eukaryota; kingdom Metazoa; phylum Chordata; class Mammalia; order Chiroptera; family Pteropodidae; genus Cynopterus; species Cynopterus sphinx. Next base: position 121,440,687 of record CM057385.1, on the reverse strand, counting down.
GTATCCTCTGACTGTGTAACTCCCCTACCACAACCACTGCAGTTTGTTTCTCAGATCCAACCTATCTTAATATGTTACACGATTCCTGTATTATTCTAACAAATAATTATTGAGCATCTGTCATGAAATCACGCTGCCGCAGGGGTCCACCGTTGGGGAGTATAAATGTGACTCATTGAGAGCACATTTAGTAACTGAGGATTCCATTGGTTGGAAGACCTGGAAAAGGACTTCGGTTCCCTTGGATCTTTTTCCAGATAGTCTCTCCATGGTTTCAGGGGTGGGATGAGGAGGGCCACCTCGGATGACCAGAGCTGGAGCTGGTTGCTGCCCTGTAGAACTTCCGCTGTCATCCCCTTGGTCTATAACTCTCCTTTCATTCCACTGTCACCTATTGTCCTACAGACTGTGAGCACTGATATTCTCCTTTGAGACACTGACTTCCAGCTTCCTACTGTCCTTTGCACTGGCAAGAAAATGTTCTCCACTTCTTGCAGCCAGCTCTTTCAGGACCGGATTCCCTGGCAGAGTTCTAAGCCTGTAGTGACAAAGTCTGAAAATACAAAAGATGCTGGGTGTGTGATTACAGGGCACAGCTTCATACAATCCGTAAGGTACATGCCCCTATGATATCTAGGACCTACTGCTCAAACTGGCCCAGCCACTCCTACCTTCCATTTTCTCTAGAAGATGTTTCCTCTAGATGGCCTTATAGTTCCTCTTTCCATTCTGACCTTCAGGGTATCTTAATGCATCAACAGTAGGATACATGTTTAAACCCTGTTTGGCAAGGATTTAAGTTGTTTCTTACTGGCCCCAAGCAAACTAGGAGATGATACTGGATGTCTATCTGGTTTTCCCTATATGGTTCTCTATCAGTGATGAATGAGGTCAGCATATGCAAAGACCACCAAGGGACACTGTTGCCTCTCACCCTTCAGAAGTCTAGCATTCTTAGATTCCACCCCACCCACTGTTTAGTCATCACTGTATTCAGAGTTCCAAATGTATTTCTCCTTGTTACATCAGTTACACTCACCCCTAACCCTTAAATTCAAAGCTCTATTCCTTTAGGGTAAACATGTTGATATTAAAATTTTCATAGTGAAGTACAAATTATTTATAAAGCTTTGTATTTCTATTGTGTAATGTGATTAGGATGTGCTTTTAATTGGGGTCAGTAGTGTACAGAGGGAGTTGATGAAGAACTGCCTGGTACCTTTTGCCTCTTTAGAGAATTGCCCTTTCTCCTATGTGGGACACTTTGAAAACAGTGAATGGTCAGAACACTGCTCCTTTAATTCCTTAAAAATGTTAAATCTAGTCAAAATTAATCAGAGTGCCTAGCCTTCTGCTGCATTCTTAAATATCAGTTCACAGAACCACAAATCAAGAACAATCATTTACTCTGCCACACTTCCCATCAATTTCCAAGACTTTCCTAGTCTACCTTCAGAGATATTCTCTTCTCGATCCCCATGCCATTGTCTTCATGCAAACACATGTCATCTGTTCCTGGATGTACAATGAGCCTGTCCCCAGCCTGTCAAATCCATTGTTAAACCCACTCGTGCATTGGTTACCTGAGTAATCTTTCTAAAACACAAACATAAGTGTCCCCAGGTTTAATCTCTACTTCAGCTCACCTCCAGCCAATGGCACCTCATTACCTGGAAGGCAAAATCTAAACTCCCTAAGAGCGCATCGTACCTCCTTTGCGATATAGTCCTTGTCTGCCTGTCTAGACTCAATCTCAGTGCTCCTTGACTTATACACATATGCTTTAGCAACACCTTTCTCTTTTTTTTAACAATTCTCTGCTATTTCATTGCCCTCATACCCTCTGTTACCTCTGCCGAAACTGCCATTTTCCCCTTTATGTGTTATAATCCTGAGCATGACATTCAAAGCGCAGGGAAGGAATGCTTCCTCTGCAACGCATCGCTGGTATCTCGGCTGCGTTAACTCTATCCTCTGTTACGCTACTACCATTTTTTATAATTATGTCATTGTCCCTAAGCTTCTGTTTCCTCAACTGAGAGATGCAGATAATAATGGCATATACTTTATAAGAATACTATGAGGATTAAAAGAGATAATACAAGTGAAGCTTTTAATGTAGTGCCCAATACACAATATCCATGTATAATAAGCACACATAGTAGTAGAATCATTATTTAAATTTTTTTTTAGTAGTTATACATACTTTTTAGTTCACCAGTCTCTGTGCTACTGGAGTGTTTCCTTTTTTAGCATGGAGATTGTGTCTTTATCTAGCTTTCTATGGCAAGGACAAGGTATACTGAATGACATAGAGTGGGTAACTTGACAAAAAGCCATCGAATGATGAAATATATAAGAAATTTCTCATTTTTTTGGTATAACTCCAACATTTTATCTTAATGACAAATAAATTACATTTTATATGTACCTGAATTTCCTCCTGATCACTTATATTTTCCTCAAACAATCCCTTTTGATTTCAAAAATAACAATCAAAGCAACACTTGCCCTTATTTGTTCTTCAAAAGCTAAGTGATTCTAATTGTTTAATAAAACCTGTCATTTATTTTCCTTTTGTAAGAAAATAAGATAATTTTTCAATCTTAAAATGTCCATATCAGAGTTGATAGTTGTAATTTTACTTATAATAAATACATTAATATATTTACTTATATAAATATAAAAGTAATATAAATTTATATGTAATGTAAATATAGAAGATACAGTTTTACAATATATATTTGTATTATATTTATATGTGTGTATGTGAGTATATATATATATATATACTCACATATATATATATGTGAGTATAAATATATATACATATATATATATATTTAAAGCTAAAATGTAACTGCCGGAACTTCTAGTTTTGTGACATTAGGTTTCCTCTTCCCTGAGAAAAGTCGGTCTATTGTCACCCTTTGAAAGAATTAATGTTACATTTAACTTTCAGATGATACAAACTGATCAATTGAAGTGTCAGTGCCTACTAACTTCCAGAAGTATTTGTAAACTTGTGACCACATCATAAATACATCTTTTGTTTTGTTTTTTAATGTAACAGACTTTGTTCTCAACTCAGTGAGGTGCTTCACTGGCAAAAGACATGAGACAGCCCTGGCATGGCTGAGGGAAATGCCCCCAATATAGGGCATACTACTAAATCAATTTTCAGATGTTCTATATATATATCCAAACCAACATGGCAACCACCAGTTTGCTTTGGGCTGTCACAACCAGGGAGAAGAATCTAGCAGGACACATGATGAGAAAACACTTCCCAGCAGCCCAGTGGGCTTGATATTTCTTGAGAAAACTTCATTCAGAACAATGTCACCAGCCCATGGCTAAAAATATGCATAACATCTGGAGGATGGCCCCGACAGGGCCAGGTATGTTGTCAGCACTTTAAAGAACAGAATTGCAATGCAAGCACACAAACTGAGTCAGGTACTCATGTGTGTGTCTAGGCCAGCCTGGCCATGCTTTCTCGAGACCAGCAAGAAAGCTTCCAGCCTGATCTGCCTTCCCTCATCTACTCAGACACCACTGCACTTATCCATTATTCCATAATCACTTGATTCTAGCTGAAGCCAGAGAAGACATACTGTTGTATCTAAGAACAGCTGATTGCCTTCGAACTGGGAGTACAATCTACATGCCGCACTCCCATGGTCACCATCATTCAGGAGTATCTCTACAAGTTCTGCTCCAAAATTCATCTCAGATGCACAGAGGGTAGGGAAAGCTAATATTCATTTTCTTGGTCAGCTGTTATACTATGCCAAATTTAGCATTTTATTTATTTCAAATAAATAACATAATAGCTGTGTTATAGTTGTTCAGTTTACACACAGGAAGAATTTGAGGATCAAGCACAGTACGTAAATTGCCTGAGGCTATACGCTGGTAGATACAGGTTGCAGTAGGGATCTGTCTTTCCCAAGTACTCCTCTCTTACAGCTGCATGGCGCTAAGTTCCAGAAGTTTTGTGATCCTCTATATCCTTAACTAAGTACAGCCAGAGGAAAGAATAGAACTATGTGCTCAGTCACTAGATGCCAAGGAAGTTAGACTACTTGGGCTTAAAACACAAACCTTGGGTCATTAAGTGGAGTAGAAATGATTTTCAGGGAGACAGGTAATGAAGACAAATAGTGACCCCCCTAAATGCTCTTTCTCTCCACTGGCTCTTCACCTAGCCATTCCAAGGGGCTCTCTTCATTCTCTGTGCCATGCTCCCCAACCCTGTGACCACCTACCAACTACTAATTTGTACTTTATTAACCTTTGACTCCATTCTTCAAGCCCTCTAGTCTCCTACCCCTCTGGCCATCACTTGACTGGCCTCTCTATTAGTGAGTCTGTTTTTGATTAGTTTGTTCTTTTTGTTCCTTAAGTTCTGCATATAAGTGAAATCATATGACATTTATCTTTCTTTGACTTATGTCACTCAACATAATAACCTCTAGGTCTATCCATGTCGCTGAGAATTGTAGAATTTCATTTTTTAAAATGGCTAAATAATATTCCATGGTGTATATGAACTGTAAGTTTTTTATGCATCCTCTGTTCGTGGGCATTTAGGTTGTTAGTGACTGTTTAGATGATTTTCAGTTTGAGCTTTTAAAAATAGTGGAGATATAAACATTCTTATACACGCCTCTGGTAGAATGATATACTCATATTTAGTATGAGTAGTAGTATTTGTAGTAGAATTTGTACTAGAATTAAAGGGTTCTGGGTTTTGCATGTGTTCTGCTTTAGTTTTTCTGAGTGGTTGCACTGTGGTGATAATGATGCATATGAGAATTCTGATTGTTCCTATCCCACTGACACCTGGTATCGTCTCCTTCATTACTGGTAGCAGTAACACCCTGTGGGTCAAGTTTAAATCATTCTGATGACGTTGAACACATTTATTTGTATTTATTAATGTATATATGTTTATGAATACATCTTTTCAATTCTCTTGGTTTTTCCCCCTTTCTTTTTGATTCGGAAGGTCTTATGTATACTGTATACAAGAGTTCTGTGACATGTATACTTGGAAAATGTCTCCTCCTTCTCCGAGATTTTACTTTTCACTCTCTTATTGGTATCCCTTGATAAACAGAAGTAATTAATTTTAGTATAGTCCACTTTATTTTTTCTTTATGCTTATCTGTTTACATCCTAAGAGATATTTGCATACATCTTGATTATGAAGAAATTCTCCTATATTTTCATCTAAAATCTTTATAATTTTATCTATAATTTATAGGAACCTATTTGGAACTGATTGTTATTCAGAGCATGAGGTTAGAGTCCAATTATATTATTGTCCATTTGTATATCCAATTATCTCAGATGATTTATTGAGAAGATCATTTATTTTCTGTTATGCTGAAGTATCACATATATAATTTAAGTGATCATTTATCTGTGAGTCTATTTTATACTCTATTCTGTTCCATTGGCCTCTTTGTCTGTCCTTGCCCAATACCACATTGTTTCAATTATTATAGTTTTATAATAAGTCTTGACATCTGGGTGCATATATCCTCTAAGTTTATTTCTTTTCAAGGTCCCTTGGACTATTCTTAGTATTTGTGTCTATGCATAAACTTTAAATTAGCTCTTCAATTTGCTCATATGTCAAAAATGCTGGAACTTTAAATGTGATTTCATCATTACACAGCTAATTTGGAGAGAATTTATGTCCTTGGAATGCCGAACCTTTCAATTCATGAATATTATGTATCTCGGTGTCTCCTTTAATTTTCTTCAATAATGTTTCAATAATATTTTGTAAATTTTAGTAAAGAGGCCTTGTTTATTTTTTAATTGGTATTTTTATTCCCCTAATATAAGAAGGAAGGTAAAAATGTTTGTTTTTTATTTGTTTATGGCTGATATACAATGAGTTTTACATATTTTTTTGTATCCAGTTACATGGATGTATATGCTTTTCTTAATTTTAAAAGTTGCAGTCTATGGCCATGCCACCCTGAACAAACCTGATCTCATCTGAACGTGGAATCTAAGCAGGTCAGTTCTGGTTAGTACTTTGTTGGGAGACCTTCTAGGAAGCCTGAGTGATGTAGGTGTAAAAAAAAATAATAATTCAATAAGTATAGATATATGGTGGCTCTTAAGTATTAAGTCAGGTTGTCTGAAAATAACAGCAGTTTTAGAGTTTCATTTTTTATTTTTATGCATTTTAAATTAATTTAATGAGGTGAAATTGATGAATAAAATATTATAGGTTTCAAATGTACAATTTAACATAAATCATATGTATGTTGCACATGTATTCACCATCCAAAGTCAGATCACCTGCCATCACCATATATTTGACCCCTTTTATCCTATCTACCTCCCCCACACTTTCCCTTTAATTGTCTGTGTTTATGAGTTTTTGTTTGTTTGTCTTATTCATTTGCTCATCTTGTTCATTTGTTGCTTTCAGTTTTATATCCCACATATGAGTGAAATCATATGGTTCTCAACTTTTTCTGTCTGACTTATTTTGCTTAGCATTATAATCTCAAGGTCTTTAGTGATTCAGGTCTTATATATAGGTCTTTGATCCATTTGAGATCATTTTGGTTTATGGTGATAGATAGCAATTCAGTTTCATCCTTTTACATGTTGCTCTTCAATTTTCCCAGCACCATTTACCAAAGAGGCTTTCTTTTCTCCATTGAAGGTTTTGGCTACTTTGTCAAAAATTCTTTGCCCATACTCATAAGTCTGTCTTTCTGGCTTTAATTCTGTTCCATTGGTCTGTGTGTCTGTTTTTCTGCCAATACCATGCTGCTTTGATTATTGTCACTTTGTAGTATAATTTGAAGTCAGGCAGTATGATACCTTCGGCCTTGTTCTTTTGTCTCAGGATTGCTTTGGCTTTTTGGGATCTTTAGTGATTGCATATGAATCTGATGATTTTTTTTCGTTCTACTATTAAAAGAATGGTTTTGGTATTTTGATGAGGATTGCATTAAATCCCTTTAACGCTTTGGGTGTGCTATCTTTCTTAATAACTACATTTTAAATATTTGGCTTCCAGGTTTGAGAAAGTCATTTCCAGGTTGTAAAACTGGCCGGTGCCAGGAGAAGATTTGCATTTTAAAGGAGCAAAGAAAACATTTAACATTAGTTATCTTAGGTAAACTTCTAAGAAAATGGAGGTGCATGTTCCAGGGTCAGGAAGAAATTGTCTAAAGTTTAGTCAAGTTGAAGGCAATGTTAAGGCTGCCTTGATGGATTAAGGTTACTGTTTAAAAAGAGAAGCAGAAATTTCAAAAATTTTTAATGAAGCCAGCACTATTTTGGCCTATTATGAGAGATACAGAGGAAACTGAGCAATTATGAGTGTTAGGTCTAACAAGGCTCCAGGGAATTCTGTCCCCCTGCCTTCCTGTCTATAGATGCCCAAGGTAAAGCCCTGTTTGGCCTCCTCTTGGCACTAGCCTGAGAACCAGCAGCTCCTGGTTGCAGAGACTCTCGATTCAGATTTCAAGATATGAACTAGAACAGTTCAGAATTCTGAAGACCTTAGTCAAGTGGAGTCAGAGTACCGTGTGTCTCAGATAATCTTAAACGCTCATTACAGACCCTTTTCTTTCCGGTCTTCTGTGTTTCAGATGATAAATGAACTGTGATTACTCCCATCACTCCTTTAGACCAAGCATTGGCTTGGCTTTCAGGTTCTTTGATACTCTCTTGGTCTCATCTGGAATCCTAATCTGATTTTCTCATTCCTTCTGCCTTCCACCCTGCCAAACATACTTTTCTTTTCTTTTTTCTTTCTTTTTTTTTTTCTTTTTGTTTAGCTCAGTTCAGTTGTCTGACTTTTGCTTCTGGCAATTTTCCATCTGTATTTATCATTATTGACTTTAAACCCTGGTTGTAGTTAACTCCATCACTAAGATTGTCAGAAAGAATATGAGCTCTTCCTACTTTCCTTCATAATTAAGGACATCTATCATGCCATCTCAGTAACCAGCATAGTAGCAAAAAGAGAAACTTGAGGCAAACGATTGCAGGTAGGTTCAGCCTTTGTAATAACTTCTCCATCATGTCCATACTAGCTCTTAGCTGTTGGCAGACACAGCAGATGAAGAAGCATCAGAGGTAAGTAAAGGGACCTCATCTTTCTGGGAGATGGAGCCAAAAGTTGTCACCAGGTTCTGGAATCACTTCATTATTATCTCTAGGATCTATAGTATCCCAGGCTATAGACAGGCTGAGGGATGAGAAACCTTTTAAAGGAAGAGCAAAAGGGTAGGACAAGCACAAGAACAGTACTTGAATAAAATATAAAAGGATGGGCTTACAGTGGAGCAGTTTTGAACCTTTTTTTAGGATTTGAGTACTTTTCTGATGTTCAGTGGTTGGTTCCGTAGGAATAATCTGATCAAGGCATTATTTACCAACAGAGATAATGAAAGAGATGCATCTCTGCCCTGAAAATAACTTGGAGTCTCTTTGAGAGCCTCAGGAATTGAAGGGTCATACAAGCTAAAGGTAGATCTGGATGTCAGGAAAGCATTGAGTTGTATGCCAGTTCGCATCCTCCTCCTCTTGACAAGATACACAATCATTTGGGTCTTAAAAGGACCTCGTGCCCTCCAGGATGTGGTTAGTAAGATATTGGCCAGTTAGAAGAGTTCAGTCATGTGAGGCAACATATTCACCATGGAGAAATAAAATAGGTAAGAAAATAACTAAGTTTGTGGCTTTCTGATTTCTCAGAAAAGTCATAAAGCTCTCATCTAGGCTCTTCAATTAATATAGAGTTCAAGAGTAGATCAATGTGCAATAGTGCTCAGATATTGCTCTTGCTAAAGTTTGAAGTATTGAAAATATGAACTACAAAATGCGAACAATGAATGCTTCAGTAAATTGGTTATCAATTTGGAGATCATTTTATCTTTCAGTGTGGACATTGAATAGAAATTGGGAATAGGAATATATTTAGATCTGTAAGATACTAATGAAAAAAATAATGAAAATGGAAAAATAGCAGACGTATGAAAATGCTGGCAGTTTGGACTGGATACTCTTCTTCTTATGCCATAGCCTCCTCTAAGGCTCAGGGTAAACTTTTTCAATCATTTCATTTTTCTAAACCTTAGCTTATTCATTTGTATATCAAATGGAAGAGTTGCACTAAATGAATTTTTTTAAGCCCTACTAAGAATTAACATACCTGAGGAGAATTTAGTTTTAGTTTTAGTTTTTACATACAGGTATCCAGACTGTATTGTAGAGAATTTGACTCGGTAGTTCTAAAGATTATGTATTTTAAATAAGCATCTTATTTAATTATGATAATGCGGTCCACAGGCCAATGTTCGGGGACTTCTACATGAGATTCTGTAGGTTCCACAAGTAATTAAATCGTGTTTTTTTTTTTACTAAATAATAATAAAAAATAAATATACAAGGTAAGAAGGGCAAGTAAAGCTAAAGACGTTAAACTAAGAATATTGAGAGATTAAATATAAATGCAGTGTTAGAAAATCACTTTCCCTCTGTGTTGATTGATGACACAGTGTATGGTGTGCAGATTTATGGGTTTGAATTATATCTCAAATATTTATGAACTGTGGATCTTTGAGCAAATTGCTCTGACATTCTTAGCTTCAGTTTTCTTCTCTACATGATGTTAAGAAGAATAATCTCTGCTTTCTAGAGTTTAAGGTTTAAAGGAGACAGTCTGTATGGAATGCTTTGTAGAGTATCCATCATAGAGAAAGTGCCTCATAATGTTAGCTGCAAGATGATGATAATGATTATGATGAAGATGATACTGTGGTCAGAAATTCAAACAGTGAAAAGATGCAGAACTCCACATTTTTTATTTCAGGAAAAAGGAATGATAAAGTAAAAGATGAAGAGTTCTTCATATGCCCTTCATCTAAACTGAGATACTATCAAGGTTTTCAAAAGAATTTTGTATGGGTTTATGAACTACTAAGAGAATATACAACTTTGCTCACCTCCAACTACTCATGTATCCATGTTATTGCACTGATGAAACCAATATGGGGCTACTGACCACTTCGAAGGCCAGGGTTGAATATTCGTGGAGCCTGGTTAGGAGTGTATCATGCATACAGAAGACTGACCAGATGGAAAAAAAGATTCAGAAAGAAATATGGAAGCATCCTAAGAAACAGAGAAAAGACAGTAAGGTCTAGTTGGAAGTAAATTCATGAATAGGAATGATAGTAACCTTAAAGGAACATTTGATAGTTAGAAGATTTAGATGTCATATTCCAACATGTAGAGCTCCTGAAGAAATCTGGCATTCTAACTATCCTTTGTAGCTTCTAGATATGACAGAGTCATGGAAAACCAATCCAGTGTCTCTGAATTTTTCCTCCGAGGAATATCTGCATCACCAGAGAAACAGCAATTATTTTTTGGTATTTTCCTGTGTATGTATCTTGTCACCTTGACTGGGAACGTGCTCATCATCCTGGCCATCAGCTCTGACCCCCACCTACACACCCCCATGTACTTCTTTCTTGCCAACCTATCTTTGGTTGACATGGGTCTGACATCCTCCACAGTTACTAAGATGCTGGTGAATGTTCAGACTCGGCGGCACACCATCTCCTATGCTGGTTGCCTCACACAGATGTATTTCTTCCTGATGTTTGGGGACCTGGACAGCTTCTTCCTAGCCGTGATGGCCTATGACCGCTATGTGGCCATTTGCCGTCCTCTCCACTACTCCACAGTCATGAGCCCCCACGTCTGTGCCCTGCTGCTTACATTGTGCTGGGTGCTCACCAATGCTGTTGCTCTGACTTACATCCTCCTAGTGACACGGCTGTCCTTCTGTGTCATTGGGGAAATAGCTCACTTTTTCTGTGACATAACTCCTGTCCTGAAGCTGTCATGTTCTGACACCCATATCAACAACCTAGTTGATTTTACGTTGGGAGGAACAGCCCTTGTTGTTCCCTTTATCTGCATTGTCATCTCCTACATTAGCATCGTATTGGCCATCCTGAAGGTCCGAACTCCTGGTGGGGCAGGCAAGGCCTTTTCCACCTGCAGTTCCCATCTCTGTGTTGTCTGTGTGTTCTATGGGACCCTCTTCACTGCCTACCTGTGCCCTCCCTCTGTTGCCTCTGAAGAGAAGGACATTGCAGCAGCTTCAGTATACACAGTGGTGATCCCTATGTTGAACCCCTTTATCTACAGCCTAAGGAACAAGGACATGAAGGGAGCCCTTAAGAGGCTTCTCAGTCGCTGCAGAGTTTTTCCTTTTAAGTATAGTGATGTCAACTTCAAATGAAAAGATATAGACTTGGAGTCAGAACAACTTGATTTCAGTTTCAGTCTGCCACACACAAACCATAAGACTATCATTCTATTACTCAACTTCTCTGAGCCTTGGCTTTCTCATCTCTGTAATTAAGATAACACTCCATATTTAATAAGTTGAATTGGGGGATTAAATAAGATAAACTATAAAATGCATCTCGTATAGTGGCTAGTAATAGTAAGTTTTCAATAAATGATAGCTGTTATTACTACTACTGATGTTATTCTTCGCCCCACCCCATTTTAAGTCAAAAAGAAATCTCTTCTCTGAGATTCATTCATTCAACAAATACCAGACACATACTGTCTGCTGGGAGCTGTTTAAGTGCTAAGGATGTAGCACTGAACAAAACAAAGTCCTCGCTTCCATGGTATTTTCATTCTACATTATTAATCTGTCAATTATAAAATACTAAGGCTATCTGTCTTGTTTAAAGCATGAAATGGAGATTAAGACCAAAGAAATAAAGGATGGAGATTCTATTCCAGGAGATGAAGAACATGTAGACTTCTTCATCGGAAGGCAGAAATTCAGTGTTTATATGTCAGTGCTTGTTGCCCCACTTCACAGTTTGCCAGGACTTTTCCAGGAAGGGCATTAGAGCATGAGTACTGCCTCTTCCTCCATCTGATCAGGAATGTTAAATACCACCATCATTTTTCTATCTCATAGGTGTGAACACTACAAACCTCTTTCCTTATTTGCCTTCTGGTTTACCTTCAGCTATAAAAGTGTCACCAACATCTGAAATTAGTTGAGAAATAGCCAAAATTACATTTATAGGCATACAAGTGTTCAACTTCCAAGAATCTTGAAAATATTTAAAAATATTATTAAAAAAATAAAGACTTCATAATTCCAATTTCTCACTTTCCTCCACTGTGTCCAAGTATCCTCTGACTGTGTAACTCCCCCACCACCACCACTGCAGTTTGCTTCTCAGTTCCAACCTATCTAAAAATGGTACACTATTCCTGTTTTATTCCAACAAATAACTATTGAGCATCTGTCGTGGAATCAAGCTGTCGCAGGGGTCAGCCATTGGGGAGTATAAATGTGAGTCTTTTACAGCTGTTAGTAACTGAGGATTCCATTGGTTGGAAAACGTGGAAAAAGACTTCAGTTCTCTTTGGATCTTTATTCCAGATAGTCTTTCCAGGGGTTCAGGGGTGGGAGGAGGAGGGCCATCTTGGATGACCAGAGCTGGAGCTGGTTGCTGCCCTGCAGTCTTTCTGCTCTCATCTCCTCGGTCTATAAGTCTCCTTTCATTCCATTGTCACCTATTGTCCTACAGACTGTGGGCACTGATATTCTCCTCTGAGACACAGACTTTCAACTTGCATCTGTCCTTTGAACTGGCAAGAAAATATTATCCACTTCTTGTAGCCAGCTCTTTCAGGACAGGATTCCCTGGCAGAGTTCTAAGCCCTTAGAGACAATGTCTGTGAATACAAGGTGTGCTGGGTGTGTGATTACAGGGCACAGCCTCACAAAATTTCTGAGGTCCACACCCCTCTGATATCTTGGACCCATTGCTCAAACTTGCCCAGCGACTCCTACCTTCTAATTTCTGTAGATGGTGGTTCCTCTAGATGGCCTTATAGTTCCTCTCTCCACTCTGACCTTCAGGACATCTTTATGCATCAACAGTAGAGTACATGTTTAACCCTGTTTGGCAAGGATTTAAGTTGTTTCCCACAGGCCCCAAGCAAACTAGGAGATAATACTGAGTTTCCATTTGGTTTCCCCTATGTGGTTCTGTGTCAGTGAGGAATGAGGTCAGCATGTGCAAAGACCACCAAGGGACAATGTTGCCTCTCAATCTTCAGAAGTCTAGCATTCTTAGATGCCACCCCACACAAACAGTTCTCACTGTTTTCAGAGTTCCAAATGTATTCCTGCTTGTTACATCTGTTACACTCACCCCAACCCTTAAATTCAAAGCTCTATTACTTTAGGGTAAACATGTTGATATTAAAATTTTCACAGTGAAGTACAAAGTATTTATAAAATTTTGTATTTTGGTTGTGTAATGTGAGTAGGATGTGATTTTAATTGTGGTTGGGAGCGTGTGATGAGAGGTGAAGAAGAACTGCCTGGTATCTTTTGCCTCTTTAGGAAATTTGCCTTTCTCCTATGTGGGACCTCTTTGAAATCAGTAAATGGACAGAATATTGTTCCTTCACTTCTTTAAGACTGTTATATCCAGTCAAAATGAATCAGAGTGCCTAGCCTTCTGCTGCGTTCTTAATTATCAGTTCACAGAGCCACAAATCAAGAACAATCGTTTATTCCGCCACACGTCCCATCAATTTCCAAGACTTATCTAGTCTTCCTTCAGAAATTTTCTCTTCTCGATCCCCATGCCATTGTCTTCATTCAAACACACGTCATCTGTTACCTGGACGTACAATGAGCCTGTCCCCTGCCTCTCAAATTCATTTTTAAACCCCCTCGTGCATTGATTATCTGAATAATCTTTCTAAAACACAAAGATAAGAGTCCCCAGGTTTAATCTCTACATTACCTCACCTTCAGCCAACAGCACCTCATTACCTGGAAGGCAACACCTAAACTCCCTAAGAGTGCATCGTACCTCCTTTGCGATATAGTCCTTGTCTGCCTGTCTAGACTCATCTCCCAGTGCTCCTTGACTTACACACATATGCTTTAGCAACACCTTTTTTTTTTTTAACAATTCTCTGCCATTTCAATGCCCTCATACCCTCTGTTCCCTTTGCCGAGACTGCCATTTCCCCCATTATGTGTTATTATCCTGAGCCCCACATCAAAGCGCAGGGAAAGAATGCTTCCTCTGCAACGCATCGCTGATATCTCGGCTGCGTTAATTCTATCTTCTGTTACATTACTACCATTTTTTATAATTATGTCATTGTCCCTAAGCTTCTGTTTCCTCAACTGAGAGATGCAGATAATAATGGTATACACTTCATAAGAATACTATGAGGATTAAAAGAGATAATACAATGACACTTTTAATGTAGTGCCTAATACACAATATCCATGTATAATAAGCACACATAGTAGTAGAATTATTATATTAAATTGTTTTTTAGTAATTATACATATTTTTTAGTTCACCAGTCTCTGTGTTACTAGAGTGTTTTTTTCTTTAACATAGAGATTGTGTTTTCCCAGCGTTCTATGACTAGGACAAGGTACACTGTATGACATAGAGTGGTCAACTTGCTAAATTGCTACCAAATGATGAAATCTATAAAAAAAGTCTCATTTTTTTGGTACTACTTCAACTTTTTATCTTTAATTACAAATAAATTACATTTTATATGTACCTGAATTCCCCCTGATCATTTATATCTTCCTCAAAAAATCCCTTTTGATTTCAAAAATAACAATCAAAGCAACACTTACCCATGTTTTTCTTTCAAAGGCTAAGAGATTCTAATTATTTAATAGAGCTTGTCATTATTGTCCTTGTGTAAGAAAATAAGATAATTTTTCACTCTTAAAATGTATATATCAGAGTTGATAGTTGATATCTTACTTAAAATAAATATATTAATATATTTACTTATATACACATATATAAGTAAGATAAATGTATAAGTAATATAAATGTAGAAGATATAATTTTACAATATATATTTGTATTATATTTATAAGTGTTTGTGTGTATAACTGTATCACCTATATCTATATATCTATATAATTATGTATCTATATATCTATATATCTATATTGCATATCTCTATCTCTAATTTAAAGCAAAAATGTAAATGCCGGAGCTCCTAGTTCTGTAACATTAGGTTTCCTCCTCCCTGAGAAAAGTCAGTCTATTGTCACCCTTTGAAAGAATTAATGTTACGTTTAACTTTGAGAGGATACAAACTGGCCAATTGAAGTGTCAATGCTTACTGACTTCCAGAAGTATTTGTAAACTTCTGACCACATCATAAATACATTTTTTTCTTTTGTTTTTTAATGTAACAGACTTTGTTCTCAATCCATTGAGATGCTTCACTGGCAAAAGTCATGAGACAGCCCTGGCATGGCTGAGGGAAATGCCCCAAATTTAGGGCATACTGCTAAATCAATTTTCAGATGTTCTATATACATATCCAAACCAATGTGGCAATCACCAGTTTGCTTTGGGCTGTCACGACCAGGGAGAACAATCTAGCAGGACACATGATGAGAAAACACTTCCCAGCAGCCCAGTGGGCTTGACAATTCTTGAGAAAAGGCCATTCAGAGCAATGTCACCAGCCCATGGCTAAAAATATGCATGACATCTGGAGGATGGTCTGAGAGGTCCAGGTAGGTGGTCAGCACTTTAAACAGCAGAATTGCAATGCAAGAACACAAACGGAGTCAGGTACTCATGGGTGTGTCTAGGCCAGTTTGCCCATGCATTCTCGAGCCCAGTAAGAAAGCTTCCAGCCTGATCTGCCTTCCCTCATCTACTCAGCCACCACTGGACTTATCCATTGCTCCGTAGTCACTTGATTCTAGCTGAAGCCAGAGAAGATGTACTGCTGTATCCATGAACAGCTGATTGCTATCAAACTGGCTCTACAATCTACATGCCGCACTCCCATGGTCACCATCACTCAGGAGTATCTGTGCAAGTTCTGTTCCAAAATTCATCTCAGATGTACAGAGGGTAGGGAAAGCTAATATTCATTATCTTGGTCAGTTGTTATACTATGCCAAATTTAGCATTTTATTTATTTCAAATAAATAATATAATAGCTGTGTTATAGTTTTTCAGTTTACACACAGGAAGAATTTGAGGATCAGGCATGGTACATAAAATGCCTGAGGCTATACGCTGGTAGATACAGCTTACAGTAGGGAACTGTCTTTCCCAAGAACTCCTCTCTTACAGCTGCATGGCGCTAAGTTCCAGAAGTTTTGTGATCCTGTTTATCTTTAACTAAGTACAGCCAGAGGAAAGAATAGAACTATGTGCTCAGTCACTAGATGCCAAGGAAGTTAGATTACCTGGGCTTAAAACACAAACTTTGGGTCATTAAGTGGAGTAGAAATGATTTTCAGGGAGACAGGTAATGAAGACAAATAGTGACCCCCCCTAAATGCTCTTTCTCTCCACTGGCTCTTCACCTAGCCATTCCATTGGAGCTCTCTTCATTCTCTGTGCCATGCTCCCCATCCCTGTGACCACCTACCAACCTCTAATTTGTACTTTATTAACCTTTGACTCCATTCTTCAAGCCCGCTAGTCTCTTACCCCTTTGATCGTCACTTGACTGGCCTCTCTATTAGTGAGTCTGTTTTTGATTAGTTTGTTCTTTTTGTTCCTTAAGTTCTGCATATAAGTGAAATCATATGGCATTTATCTTTCTTTGACTTATGTCACTCAACATAATAACCTCTAGGTCTATCCATGTCGCTGAGAATTGTAGAATTTCATTTTTTTAAATGGCTAAATAATATTCCATTGTATATATGAACTGTAAGTTTTTTATGCATCCTCTGTTTGTGGGCATTTAGGTTGTTAATGACCCTTTAGATGATTTCCAGTTTGATTTTTAAAAATAATGGAGATATAAACATTCTTATACACACCTCTTGTAGAATGTATATACTCATATTTAGTATGAGTAGTAGAATTTGTAGTAGAATTTGAAGTTTCTGGGTAGCAGTAACACACTGTACATCAAGTTTACATTATCCTGATGATGTTGAACACATATTTTCGTATTTAGAAATGTATATGTTTTCTGATACATCTTTTCAATTCTCTTGGGTTTTTCCTCCTGTCTTTTTGATTCGAAAGGTCTTATGCATACTGTATACAAGTGTTCTGTGACATGTATACATGGAACATGTTTCTTCTTTCTCTGAGGGTTAACTTTTCACTCTCTTATTGGTGTCCCTTGATAAACAGAAGTAATTAATTTTAGTATAGTACACTTTATTTTTTCTTTATGCTTGTGCTGTTTACATCCTAAGAGATATTTGCATAAATCTTGATTATGAAGAAATTCTCCTATATTTTCATCTAAAATCTTTATAATTTTATCTTTCATTTATATGAACTCTTCTGGAACTGGTTTTTATATAGAGCGTGAGGTTAGAGTCAAATTATATTATTGTCCATTTGTATTCCAATTAACTCAGATGATTTATTGAGAAGATCATTTATTTTCTGTTATGCTGAAATATCGCATATATAATTCAAGTGATCATTTATCCGTGAGTCTATTTCTGTACTCCATTCTGTTCCATTGGCCTCTTTGTCTGTCCTTGCCCAATACCACACTGTTTTAATTATTATAGTTTTATAATAAGTCTTGTCATCTGCGTGCATATATCTTCTTAGTTTATTTACTTTCAAGGTCTCTTGAACTATCCTTAGTATTTGTGTCTTTACATAAACTTTAAATTAGCTTTTCAATTTGCTCATACGACAAAACCTGCTGGAACTTTAAATTTGATCTCATCATTACACAGCTAATTTGGAGAGAATTTGTGTCCTTGGAATGCCGAACCTTTCAATTCATGAATATTATATATCTCGGTGTCTCCTTTAATTTTCTTCAATAATGTTTCAATAATATTTTGTAGTAAAGAGGCCTTGTATATTTTTTAATTAGTATTTTTTATTCCCCTAATATAAGAAGGAAATTAAAAATGTTTGTTTTTTGTTTGTTTATGGCTGATATACAATGAGTTTTACATATTTTTTTTGTATCCAGTTACATGGATGTATATGCTGTTTTGACTATTGTCACTGTGTAGTATAATTTGGTGTCAGGCAGTATTTTACCTTTGGCCTTTGTTCTTTTGTCTCAGGATTGCTTTGGCTATTTGGGATCTTTAGTGATTGTATATAAATCTGAAACTTTTTGGGTTCTACTTCTATTAAAAGAATGGTTTTGGTGTTTTGATGAGAATTGCATTAAATCCCTGTAATGCTTTGGGTGTGCTATCTTTCTTAATAACTACATTTTAAATATTTGGCCTCCAGGTTTGAGAAAGTCATTTCCAGGTTCTAAAATTGGCCAGTGCCAGGAGAAGATTTGCATTTTATAGGAGCAGAGAAAAAATATAGCATTACAGTTTTCTGAGGTGAAGCTCTAAGAAAATGGAGGTGCATGGTCATTGGTCAGGAAAAAATTGTCTAATGTTTAGTCAAATTGAAGGCAATTTTAAGACTTGCTTTGGTTGATTATGAATATCCTTTAAAAAGAGAAGTAAAACTTTCAAAAAATTTTAATTAAGCAAGCACTATTTTGGCCTATTATGAGAGATACAGAGGAAACTGAGCAATTATGAGTGTTAGGTCTAACAAGGCTCCAGGGTACTCTGTCCCCCTGACTCCCTGTCTATAGATGCCCAAGGTAAAGCCCTGTTCGGCCTCCTCCCGGCATTAGCCTGAGAGCCAGGTGTTCCTGGTTGCAGAGACTCTCGATTCAGATTTCAAGATATAAACTATAACACTTCAGAATTCTGAAGACCTCAGTCGAGTGGAGTCAGAGTACCGTGTGTCCCAGATAATGTTAAATGCTCAATAGAGGCCCTATTCTTTTTGGTCTTCTGTTTCAGATGATGAATGAACTGTGATTACTCCCACCTCCCCTTTAGACTAAGCATTGGCTTGGCTTTCACATTTTTTTTGGTGATCTCTTGGTCTCATCTGGGAATCCTGAACTACTTCTCTCATTCCTTCTGCTTTCCACTCTGCCAACATACTTTTCTTTTACTTTTCTTTCTTTTCTTTTTTCTTTTTTCTTTTTTTTCTTTTCTTTTTTTTTCTTTTTTAACTCAGTTTAGTAGTCTGACTTTTGCTTCTGGCAATTTTTCATCTGTATTTATTATTATTGACCTTAATTCCTAGTTGCAGTTAATCCCATCACAAACATTGTTCAGGAAGAATCTAAGCTCTTCACATTTTCCTTTAAAATTAAGCACATCTACAATGCCATCTCAGTAACCAGCATAACAGCAAAAGGAGAAACTTGAGGCAAATGGTTGCAGGTAGGTTCAGGCTTTAGAATAATTTCTCTATCATGTCCATACTAGCTCTTAGCTGTTGGCAGACACAGTAGGTGAAGAAGCAGCAAAGGTAAGTAAAAGGACTTCATCACCCTGGGAAGACAAGGTAAAGTTTGTCACCAGGTTCTGGAATCACCTCATTATTATATTGAGAATCTAAACAGGATGTCTAGTTTTCTCAGGATATAGACAGGATGAAGAATGAGAAACCTTTTAGAGAAAGGAAGAACAATAGGGTAGGGCAGAGATACCACTACAAGAACTACACGTAAAAAGATGGGCTTCCAGTGGAGAGTTTTGAAACTTTTTTTGAGGATTTTTCGATGTTAACTGGTTATTGCCATAGGAATAATCTGACCAAGGCATTACTTACCAACAGAGATAATGAAAGAGATGCATATATGCCCTAAAATAACTTGAAGTCTCTTTGAGATTCTCAGTGGAATTGAAAGGACATACTAGCTACATATAGATCTAGATGTCAAAAAGCATAGAGTTGTATGCCACTTCATGTCCTTCCCCTCGTGATAAGATGCACAATCATTTGGGTCTTAAAAGAACCTCTTTCCCTCCAGGATGTGGTTTGTAGGATGTTGCCTAGTTAGAAGAGTTCATTCATGTGAGGCATCATATTCACCATGGAGAAATGGAATAGATAAGAAAATTACTAAGCTTGTGGCTTTCTGATCTCTCAGAAGAGTCATAAAGCTCTCATATAGGCTCTTCAGTGAATTTAGAGATCAAGAGTAGATCAATATGCAATAGTGCTCAGATATTGCTCTTGCTAAAGTTTGAAGTATTGAAAATATGAACTTCAAAATATGAACAATGAATGCTTCAGTAAATTTGTTATTAGGAGACAATTTTTTCTTTCAGTGTGGACATTGAATAGAAATTGGGAGTAGGAACATATTTAGATCTGAAAGATACTGATGACAAAAAGTAATGAAAAATGGAAAAATAGTTGACGTAAGAAAATGCTGACATGGGAGACTGGATACTTTGCTTCTTGTGCCATAGCCTCCTCTAAGTCTCAGTGAAAACTTTTTAATCACTTCCCTTTTCTAAACCTCTGCTTATTCATCTGTATATCAAATGGAAGAGTTTAACTAAATTTTTTTTAATCCCTATTAAGCATCAAAATACCTGAGGAGGGTTTAGTTTCAGTTGTGGTTTTTACATAAAGGTGCCCAGACTGTATCATAGAGAATTTAACTCAGTAGTTCTGAAGATTATGTATTTTCAACAAGCATCTTGCTTAATTATGATACAGCAGTCCATAGACCAATGTTCGGGGACTTCTGGACCAGATTCTGTGGGTTCTACTAGTTCTTAAAATGTGTTTTTCTATTACTTAGTAGTAATATAAAAATCATACAAGACAAGAAGGGCAAGTAAAGCTAAAGACATTTAACTAGAAATATTGAGAGATTAAATATAAGTGCAGTGGTAGAAAATTACTTTTTTTCTGTGGTGATTGATGACACAGTCTTTGGTGTCCAGTGTTATGGGTTTGAATTATTACTCAAATAATTATGAACTGTGGGTCTTTGTGCAAATTACTCTGACATTCATACCTTCAGTTTTCTCCTCTATATGATGTTAAGAAGAATTATCTCTGCTTTCTAGTGTTTAAGGTTTAAAGGAGACAGTCTGTATGAAATGCTTTGTAGAGTATCCAACATAGAGCAAGTGGCTCATAAATGTTAGCTACAAAATGATGATAATGATCATGATGATGATGATGCTAGAGTTAAAAATTCAAACAGTGAAAAGATGCAGAACTCCACATTTTTTTATTTCAGGAAAAATGAATGATAAAGTAAAAGATGAAGAGTTCTTCATATGCCCTTCATCTAAACTGAGATACTATCAAGATTTTCAAAAGAATTTTGTATGGCTTTATGAACTAATAAGAGAATATACAACTTTGCTCACCTCCACCTACTCATATATCCATGTTATTGTGCTGATGAAACCAATATGAGGCTACTGACCACATTCAAGGCCAGGTTTGAATGTTCGTGGAGCCTCGGTAGAAGTGTATCATCCATATAGAAGACTGACCAGAGAGAAAGAGAGAGTACAGGAAAAAACGGCATGCACCCTAAGAAAGGGAAAAAAGAAAGTAAGGTCTGATTGGAGGTAAATTCATGACTAGGAATGATAATAACCTTAAAGGAACATTTGTGAGTTAGAAGATTTGGAAGTCATATTCCAACATGTAGAGCTCCAGCAGAAATCTGGGTTCTATTTTTCATAGCTTCCAGATACAACAGAGTCATGGAAAACCAAACCAGTGTCTCTGCATTTTTCCTCTGAGGAATATCTGCATCAATAGAGCAACAGCAATTCTTTGATATTTTCCTGTGTATGTATCTTGTCACCTTGACTGGGAACATGCTCATCATCCTGGCCATCAGCTCCGACCCCCACCTACACACTCCCATGTACTTCTTTCTGGCCAACCTGTCTTTGGTTGACATGGGTCTGACATCCTCCACAGTTACTAAGATGCTGGTGAATGTTCAGACTCGGCGGCATACCATCTCCTATGCCGGTTGCCTCACACAGATGTATTTCTTCCTGATGTTTGGGGACCTGGACAGCTTCTTCCTAGCCGTGATGGCCTATGACCGCTATGTGGCCATTTGCCGCCCTCTCCACTACTCCACAGTCATGAGCCCCCACGTCTGTACCCTGCTGCTTACATTGTGCTGGGTACTCACCAATGCTATTGCTCTGACTCACACCATCCTTGTGACTCAGCTGTCCTTCTGCATCACTGGGGAAATAGCTCACTTTTTCTGTGACATAACTCCTGTCCTGAAGCTGTCATGTTCTGACACTCACATCAACAACCTAGTAGATTATGCGATGGGAGGCACAGCCCTCATTGTTCCCTTTATTTGCATTGTCATCTCCTACATTCACATTGTAGTGGCCATCCTGAGGGTTCGAACTCCTGGTGGGGCAGGCAAGGCCTTTTCCACCTGCAGTTCCCATCTCTGTGTTGTCTGTGTGTTCTATGGGACCCTCTTCACTGCCTACCTGCGCCCTCACTCTGTTGCCTCTGAAGAGATGGACATAGCAACAGCTGCAGTGTACACAGTGGTGATCCCCATGTTGAACCCCTTTATCTACAGCCTAAGGAACAAGGACATGAAGGGAGCCCTTAAGAGGCTTCTCAGTCGCCACAGTTTTTTTCCTTTAGGTATAGTGATGACAACTTGGAATGTAAAAATATAGACTTGGAGTCAGACCAACTTGATTTAAGTTTGAGTCTGCCACACACAAACCATAAGCCTATAAGCTTATTTCCCAACTCTCTGACCCTAGGCTTTCCATCTCTAAAATTAAGATAACAATTTATATCTAATAAGTTGACTTGGGGGATTAAATAATATAAACTATAAAATACATCTAGTACAGTGGCTAGTAATAGTAAGTTTTTAATAACCTATAGGTGTTATATGACCATAACTTTTTTATGCACCCTCTGTTCATGGGCATTTAGGTTGTTAATGACCCTTTAGATGATTTCCAGTTTGATTTTTAAATATAATGGAGATATAAACATTCTTATACACACCTCTTGTAGAATGTAAAAACTCATATTTAGTATGAGTAGTAGAATTTGTAGTAGAATTTGAAGTTTCTGGGTAGCAGTAACACACTGTACGTCAAGTTTACATTATCCTGATGATGTTGAACACATTTTTTCGTATTTAGAAATGTATATGTTTTCTGATACATCTTGTCAATTCTCTTGGTTTTTTTCCCCTCTCTTTTTGATTCGGAAGGTCTTATGTATACTGTATACAAGAGTTCTGTGACATGTATACTTGGAAAATGTCTCCTCCTTCTCCGAGATTTTACTTTTCACTCTCTTATTGGTATCCCTTGATAAACAGAAGTAATTAATTTTAGTATAGTCCACTTTATTTTTTCTTTATGCTTATCTGTTTACATCCTAAGAGATATTTGCATACATCTTGATTATGAAGAAATTCTCCTATATTTTCATCTAAAATCTTTATAATTTTATCTATAATTTATAGGAACCTATTTGAAACTGATTGTTATATAGAGCATGAGGTTAGAGTCAAATTGTATTATTGACCATTTGTATATCCAATTAACTCAGATGATTTATTGAGAAGATCATTTATTTTCTGTTATGCTGAAATATCGCATATATAATTTAAGTGATCATTTATCTGTGAGTCTATTTCTGTACTCCATTCTGTTCCATTAGCCTCTTTGTCTGTCCTTGCCCAATACCACACTGTTTTAATTATTATAGTTTTATAATAAGTCTTGATATGTGGGTGCATTTATCCTCTAAGTTTATTTCCTTTCAAAGTCCCTTGAACTATTCTTAGTATTTGTGTCTTTACATAAACTTTAAATTAGCTTTTCAATTTGCTCATATGACAAAACCCGCTGGAACTTTAAATGTGATTTCATCATTACACAGCTAATTTGGAGAGAATTTCTGTCCTTGGAATGCCAAACCTTTCAATTCATGAATATTATGTATCTCGGTGTCTCCTTTAATTTTCTTCAATAATGTTTCAATAATATTTTGTAAATTTTAGTAGAGACCTTGTATATTTTTTAATTGGTATTTTTTATTCCCCTAATATAAGAAGGAAGGTAAAAATGTTTGTTTTTTATTTGTTTATGGCTGATATACAATGAGTTTCACATATTTTTTTGTATCCAGTTACATGGATGTATATGCTTTACTTAATTTTAAAAGTTGCAGTCTATGGCCATGCCACCCTGAACAAACCTGATCTCATCTGAACGTGGAATCTAAGCAGGTCAGTTCTGGTTAGTACTTTGTTGGGAGACATTCTAGGAAGCCTGAGTGATGTAGGTGTAAAAAAAAATAATAATTTAATAAGTATAGATATATGGTGGCTCTTAAGTATTAAGTCAGGTTGTCTGAAAATAACAGCAGTTTTAGAGTTTCATTTTTTATTTTTATGCATTTTAAATTAATTTAATGAGGTGAAATTGATGAATAAAATATTATAGGTTTCAAATGTACAATTTAACATAAATCATATGTATGTTGCACATGTATTCACCATCCAAAGTCAGATCACCTGCCATCACCATATATTTGACCCCTTTTATCCTATCTACCTCCCCCACACTTTCCCTTTAATTGTCTGTGTTTATGAGTTTTTGTTTGTTTGAGAAAGTCATTTCCAGGTTGTAAAACTGGCTGGTGTCAGGAGAAGATTTGCATTTTAAAGGAGCAAAGAAAACATATAACATTAGTTATGTTAGGTAAACTTCTAAGAAAATGGAGGTGCATGTTCCTCCATGCACCTGCTCAGATATTGCTCGTGCTAAAGTTTGAAGTAATGAAAATATGAACTTTAAAATATGAACATAGAAGGCTTTAGTGGATTGGTTATCAATTTGGAGATCATTTTTTCTTTCAGTGTGGATATTGAATAGAAATTAGGAATAGGAACATATTTCGATCTGTAAGAAACTGCTGACAAAAAATAATGAAAAATGGAAAAATAGCTGACGTAAGAAAATGCTGGCATGAGAGACTGGATACTTTGCTTTTTTTGCCATAGCCTCCTCTAAGGCTCAGTGTAAACTGTTTCAACCACTTCACTTTTCTAAACCTTAGCTTATTCATCTGTAAATCAAATGGAAGAGTTGAACTAAATGAATTTTTTAAATCCCTATTAAGCATCAAAAAACCTGGTGAGGGTTTAGTGTCAGTTATAGGTTTTACATACAGGTACCCAGACAATATAGTAGAAAATTGAACTCAGTACTTCTGAAGATTATGTATTTTAAACAAGCATCTTATTTAATTATGATAAAGCGGTCCACAGACCAATGTTAGGGGACTTCTGGACCAGATTCTGTGGGTTCTACTAGTTTTGAAACTATGTTTTCTTTTACTAAATAATAAAAAAAAAGCAACATACAAGGTAAGAAGGTCAGGTAAAGCTAAAGATATTAAAGTAGGAATATTGAGAGATTAAATATAAATGCAGTGTTAGAAAATCACTTTCCCTCTGTGTTGATTGATGACACAGTGTATGGTGTGCAGATTTATGGGTTTGAATTATGTCTCAAATATTTATGAACTGTGGATCTTTGAGCAAATTGCTCTGACATTCTTAGCTTCAGTTTTCTTCTCTACATGATGTTTAGAAGAAGAATCTCTGCTTTCTAGAGTTTAAGGTTTAAAGGAGACAGTCTGTATGGAATGCTTTGTAGAGTACCCAACATAGAGCAAGTGGCTCATGAATGTAGCTACAAGATGATAATAATGATCCTGATGTTGATGATGCTAGAGTTAAAAATTCAAACAGTGAAAAGATGCAGAACTCTACATTTTTTATTTCAGGAGAAATGAATGATAAGAAAGTAAAAGGTAATGAGTTCTTTCTATGCCCTTTATCTAAAATGAGACACTATCAAGGTTTTCAAAAGAATTTTGTATGGTTTTATGGACTACTAAGAGAATGTACAACTTTGCTCACCTCCACCTACTCATGAATCCATGTTATTGTGCTGATGAAACCAATATGGGGCTACTGACCACATCAAGGCCAGGGTTGAATGTTCGTGGCGCCTCCTTTGGAGTGTATCATCTATACAGAAGACTGACCAGATTGAAAGAGAGAGTAAAGAGAGAAAATTTCAGGCATTCCAAAAAATAGAGAAAAGAAGAAAGGTCCGATTGAGGTAAATTCAGGACTATAAGTGATAATTAACTTAAAGGAACATTTGAGAGTTAGAAGATTTAAAAGTCATTCCTGCATGTAGAGCTCCAGCAGAAATCTGGCATTCTAAATATCTTTCATAGCTTCTGGATAGGACAGAGTCATGGAAAACCAATCCAGTGTCTCTGAATTTCTCCTCCGAGGAATATCTGCATCACCAAGCAACAGCAATTATTCTTTGGTATTTTCCTGTGTATGTATCTTGTCAACCTTGACTGAGAATGTGCTCATCATCCTGGCCATCAGCTCTGACCCCCACCTACACACCCCCATGTACTTCTTTCTGGCCAACCTGTCTTTGGTTGACATGGGTCTGACATCTTCCACAGTTACTAAGATGCTGGTGAATGTTCAAAACCAGTGGCATACCATCTCCTATCCCGGCTGCCTCACTCAGATATATTTTATCCTGATGTTTGGGACTTGGACAGCTTCTTCCTACCCATGATGGCCTATGACCACTATGTGGCCATTTGCCATCCTCTCCAGTACTCCACAGTCATGAGTTTCCATGTCTGTGCCCTGCTGCTTATATTGTGCTGGGTCCTCACCAATGCTGTTGCTCTGACTCACACCCTCCTTGTGACTTGGCTGTCCTTCTGCATCACCGGAAAAATAGCTCACTTTTTCTGTGACATAACTCCTGTCCTGAAGCTGTCATGTTCTGACACTCACATCAACAACCTAGTGCATTTTGCTCTGGAAGAACAGCCCTTGTTGTTCCATTTATCTGCATTGTCATCTCCTACATTAGCATCGTATTGGCCGTCCTGAAGGTCCGAACACCTGGTGGGGCAGGCAAGGCCTTTTCCACCTGCAATTCCCATCTCTGTGTTGTCTGTGTGTTCTATGGGACCCTCTTCACTGCATACCTGTGCCCTCCCTCTGTTGCCTCTGAATAGAGGGACATTGCAGCAGCTTCAGTGTACACAGTGGTGATCCCTATGTTGAACCCCTTTATCTACAGCCTAAGGAACAAGGATATGAAGGGAGCCCTTAAGAGCCTTCTCAGTTGCCGCAGAGTTTTTTCCTTTTAGGTATAGTGATGGCAACTTGGAATGAAACAATATAGACTAGGAGTCAGACCAACTTTATTTCAATTTTCATCTGCCAAACTCAAATCATAAGACTGTAAGCCTATTTCCCAACTATCTGAGCCTAGGCTTTACATCTGTAAAATTAAGATAACAATCTATCTCTAATAAGTTGACTTGGGGGATTAAATAATATAAACTATAAAATGCATCTCATATAGTGGCTAGTAATAGTAAGTTTTCAATAAATGATAGCTGTTATTACTACTACTGTTCTTATTCTTCGCCCCACCACACTCTAAGTCAAAAACAAATCTCTTCTCTGAGATTCATTCATTCAGCAAATACCAGACATATACTGTCTGCTGGGAGCTGTTATAAGTGCTAAGGATGTAGCACTGAAGAAGCCAAAGTCCTTGCTTCCATGATAATTTCATTCTATATTATTAATTTGTCAATCATAAAACACTAAGGCTATCTGTCTTGTTTATGGCATGAAATGGAGATTAAGACACAAGAAATAAAGGATGGAGATTCTATTCCAGGATATGCAGAATAGGTTGAGTTCCCCATCCGAAAGCTGAAATTCAGTTTCTATTTCGGTGCTTATGCCCCACTTCCCATACTTTGCTAAGATTTCACCAGGAAGGGCATTAGAGCACACATACGGCCTCTTCCCTCATCTGATCAGAAATTTTCAATGTCACCATCTTTTTGTATCTAGTAAGTGTGAACACTACAAACCTCTTTCCTTATTTGCCTTCAGGATTTCCTTCAGCCTAAAAGAGGCACCAACATCATCAATTAGTTGAGAAATAGCCACAATTACATTTATAGGCATACAAGTGTTCTTCCTCCAAAAATCTGGGAAATATTTAAAAATATTATTTAAAGAAATGAAGACCACAGAGTTTTAATTCCTCACTTTCCTCCAGTGTGACCAAGTATCTACTAACTGCATAATCTCACCCCTCCCCCCAAACTGGAGTTTGTTTCTCAGATCCCACCTATCTTAAAATGTTACACTATTCCTGTATTATTCCAACAAATTATTATTGAGCATCTGTCATGGAATCAAGTGACCCTAGGGGTCAGCAGTTCGGGAGTATAAATGTGAGTCATTTAGAGCACATTTAGTAAATGAAGATTCCATTGGTTGGATGACCTGGAAGAGGACTTTGGTTCTCTTTGGATCTTTATTCCAGATAGTCTCTCCAGGGGTTCGGGGGCGGGGGACGAGAAGGGCCATCTTGGATGACCAGAGCTGGAGCTGGTTGCTGCCCTGCAGTCCTTCCGCTGTCATCCCCTTAGTCTATAACTCTTCTTTCATCCATTGTCATAGCCCTACAGACTGTGGACACTGATATTCTCCTCTGAGACACTGTCTTTCAACTTGCTTCTGTCCTTTGAACTGGCAAGAAAATATTATCCACTTCTTGTAGCCAGCTCTTTCAGGACAGGATTCCCTGGCAGAGTTCAAAGCCCTTAGAGACAATGTCTGCGAATACAAGGTGTGCTTGGGTGTGTGATTACAGGGCACAGCCTCACACAATTTCTGAGGTCACGCCCCTCTGATATCTTGGATCCACTGCTCAAACTTGCCCAGCGACTCCTACCTTCCATTTTCTCTAGAAGATGTTTCCTCTAGATGGCCTTATAGTTCCTCTCTCCATTCTGACCTTCAGGGTATCTTAATGCATCAACAGTAGAGTACATGTTTAAACCCTGTTTGGCAAGGATTTAAGTTGTTTCCCACTGGCCTCAAGCATACTAGGAGGTGATACTGGATGTCTACCCGGTTTCCCTATGGTTCTCTGTCAGTGATGAATGAGGTCAGCATATGCAAAGACCACCAAGGGACATTGTTACCTCTCAATCTTCAGAAGTCTAGCATTCCTAGATTCCACCCCGCCCAAATAGTTATCACTGTATTTAGAGTTTCAAATGTATTTCTCCTTGTTACTTCAGTTACACTCACCCCTAACCCTTAATTAAATTCAAAGCTCTATTCCTTTAGAGTGAGCATGTTGATATTAAAATTTTCACAGTGAAGTAAAAATTATTTATACAGCTTTGTATTTTGATTGTGCAATGTGAGTAGGAAGTGCTTTTAATTGGGGTCAGTAGTGTTCAGAGGGAGGTGATGAAGAACCGCCTGGCACCTTTTGCCTCTTTAGGGAATTTGCCGTTCTCCTATATGGAACACTTTTGAAACAGTAGATGGTCAGCACATTGCTCCTTTACTTTCTTAAGACTGTTAAATCTAGTCAAAATTAATCAGAGTGCCTAGCCTTCTGCTGCATTCTTAAATATCAGTTCACAGAGCCACAAATCAAGAACCATCATTTACTCTGCCACACTTCCCATCAATTTCCAAGACTTACCTAGTCTGCCTTCAGAGATATTCTCTTCTCGATCCCCATGCCATTGTCTTCGTGCAAACACACGTCATCTGTTCAATGAGCCTGTCCCCAGCCTGTCCCCAGCCTGTCAAAATCCATTGTTAAACCCACTCGTGCATTGGTTACCTGAGTAATCTTTCTAAAACACAAACATAAGTGTCCCCAGGTTTAATCTCTACTTCAGCTCACCTCCAGCCGATGGCACCCCCTTACCTGCAAGGCAACATCTAAACTCCCTAAGAGCGCATCGTACCTCCTTTGCGATACAGTCCTTGTCTGCCTGTCTAGACTCATCTCTCAGTGCTCCTTGACTTACACACATATGCTTTAGCAACACCATTTTTTTATTTACAATTTTCTGCTTTTTCAATGCCCTCGTACCCTCTGTTCCCCCTGCCAAGACTGCCATTTCCACCATAATGTGTTATAATCCTGAGCCCCACAATCAGAACACAGGTGAAGCAATGCTTCCTCTGTAACGCCTTACTAATATCTCGGCTGCATTAACGCTATCCTTTGTTACGTTACTACCATTTATTATAATTATATCATTGTCCCTAAGTTTCAGTTTCCTCAAATGAAAAATGTAGATAATAATGGTATATACTTTCTAAGATCATTATGAGGATGAAAAGAGGTAATACAGGTCAAGCTTTTTATGTAGTGCCTAATACACAATATCCATGTGTAATAAGCACACGTAGTCGTAGAATCATCATATTAAATTGCTTTTTAGTAGTTATACATATTTTTTTAGTTCACCAGTCTCTACACTACTAGAGTGCTCCCTTCTTTAGCATGGGGATTGTGTCTTTATCCAGCTTTCTATAATGAGAACAAGATACACTGTATGACATACAGTATGTAACATGCTAAATTGCCATTGAATGATGAAATCTATAAGAATAGCTCATTTTATTTTTTTGGTATAACTCCAACTTTTTATCTTAATGACAAATAAATTACATTTTATATGTACCTGAATTCTCTCCTGATCATTTATATTTTCCTCAAATAATCCCTTTTGATTTCAAAAATAACAATTAAAGCAACACTTGCCCTTATTTGTTCTTCAAAAGCTAAGTGATTCTAATTATTTAATAGAACCTGTCATTTATTTTCCTTCTGTAAGAAAATAAGATAATTTTTCAATCTTAAAATGTGCATATTAGTGTTGATAGTTGATATCTTACTTATAATAAATATATTAATATACATACTTATATAAATATAAACGTAATATAAATTTATAAGTAATGTAAATATAGAAGATACAATTTTACAATATATATTTGTATTTATATGTGTGTGTGAGTATATACATATACATATACATACATACATATATATAATTATATATAATATATAAAATAAAATATATATGTGTGTGTGTGTGTGTCTGTGTGTGTATGTGTATGTGTGTGTGTGTGTGTGTGTATATATATGTGTATATATATATATATATATACACATATATATATATAATTTAAAGCTAAAATGTAAATGCCGGAGCTCCTAGTTTTGTAACATTAGGTTTCCTCTTCCCTGAGAAAAGTCGTTCTATTGTTACCCTTTGAAAGAATTAACATTATGTTTAACTTTTGAGAAGAATACAAACTGGTCAATTCAAGTGTCAGTGCCTACTAACTTCCAGAAGTATTTGTAAACTTGTGACCACATCATAAATACATCTTTTGTTTTGTTTTTTAATGTAACAGACTTTGTTCTCAACCCAGTGAGGTGCTTCACTGGCAAAAGACATGAGACAGCCCTGGCATGGCTGAGGGAAATGCCTCCAATATAGGGCATACTACTAAATCAATTTTCAGATGTTCTGTATACATATCCAAACCAACGTGGCAACCACCAGTTTGCTTTGGGCTGTCATGACCAGGGAGAACAATCTAGCAGGACAGTTGATGATAAAACACTTCCCAGCAGCCCAATGGGCTTGACATTTCTTAAGAAAACTCCATTCAGAGCAATGTCACCAGCCCATGGCTAAAATATGCATAACATCTGGAGGATGGCCCCGACAGGGCCAGGTAGATGGTCAGCACTTTAAAGAACAGAATTGCAATACAAGCACACAAACTGAGTCAGGTACTCATGAGTGTGCTGGGCCATCCTGGCCATGCTTCCTTGTTACCAGCAAGAAAGGTTCCAGCCTGGTCTGTCTTCCCTCATCTACTCAGTCACCACCACATTTAGCCATTATTTTGTAGTCACTTGATTCTAGCTGAAGCCAGAGAAGACATACTGGTGTATTCAAGAACAGCTGATTGCTTTCGAACTGGGATTACAATCTACATGCCTCACTCCCATGGTCACCATCATTCAGGAGTATCTGTACAAGTTCTGCTCCAAAATTCATCTCAGATGCACAGAGAGTAAAGAAAACTAATATTCATTATCTTGGTCAGTTGTTATACTATGCCAAATTTAGCATTTCATTTATTTCAAAATAAATAATATAATAGACGTGTTATAGTTGTTCAGTTTACACACAGGAAGAATTTGAGGTTCAGGCATGGTACATTAACTGCCTGAGACTGTATGCTGGTAGATACAGCTTACAGTGGGGATCTGTCTTTTTCAAGAACTTCTCCCTTTCAGCTGCATGGCGCTAAGTCCCAGAAGTTTTGTGATCCTGTTTATATTTAACTAAATACAGCCAGAAGAAAAAATAGAACTATGTGCTCCTTCACTGGATGCCAAGGACGTTAGACTACTTGGGCTTAAAATACAAACCTAGGGTCATTAAGTAGAGTAGAAATGATTTTCAGGGAAGCAGGTGATAAAGACAAATAATGACTCCCGTAATTGCTCTTTTTCTCCACTGGCTCTCCACCTAGCCATTCCATTGGAGCTCTCTTCAGTTCCTGTGCCATGCTCCCCATCCCTATGACCATCTATCAACTCCTAATTTATACTTTTTTGACCTTTGACTCCATTCTTCAAGCCCTTAGTCGCCCTCCCCTCTGGCTATCACTAGACAGTCCTCTGTATTGGTGAGTCTGTTTTTGATTAGTTTTTTCTTTTTGTTCCTTAAATTCTGCAAGTAAGTGAAATCATATGGTATTTACCTTTCCTTGTCTGATTTATTTCACTCAACATAATAACCTTTAGGTCTATCCATGTTGTTGCAAATTGTAGAATTTTATTTTTTAAACGACTAAATAATATTCCATTGTATATATGAATCATAACTTTTTTATCCACCCTTCTATTGATGGACATTTAGGTTGTTAATGACCCTTTAGATGATTTCCAGATTGATCTTTTAAAAATAGTGGATATATAAACATTCTTATACACGCCTCCCGTAGAATGTATAAATTCATATTCAGTATGGGTAGTAGAATTTGTAGTAGAATTAGAGGGTTCTGTATTTTGCATGTGTTCAGTTTTAGTTTTTCTGAGTGGTTGCACTCTGGTGATAACAATGGGTCTGAGAAATCTGGTTGTTCCTATCCCACTGACACTTGGTATAGTCTCCTTCATTTGAGCTCTTCTGGTAGCAGTAACACGCTGTCGGTCAAGTCTAAATCATTCTGATGACGTTGAACCCATTTTTTTATATTTATTAATGTATATATGTTTTGTGATACATCTTTTCAATTCTCTTGGGTTTTTTCTCCTCTCTTTTTGATTCGAAAGGTCTTATGCATACTGTATACAAGGGTTCTGTGACATGTATACATGGAAAATGTCTCCTCCTTCTCCGAGGGTTAACTTTTCACTCTCTTATTGGTGTCCCTTGATAAACAGAAGTAATTAATTTTAGTATAGTCCACTTCATTTTTTCTTTATGCTTATGCTGTTTACATCCTAAGAGATATTTGCATACATCTTGATTATGAAGAAATTCTCCTATATTTTCATCTAAAATATTTATAATTTTATCTTTCATTTATATGAACCTTTTTGTAACTGGTTTTTATATAGAGCATGAGATTAGAGTCAAATTATATTATTGTCCATTTGTATATCCAATTAGCTTAGATGATTTATTGAGAAGATTGTTTATTCCCTGTTATGCTGAAATATTCCATGTGTAATTTAGGTGACCATTTATCTGTGAGTCTATTTCTATACTCCATTCTGTTCCATTGGCCTCTTTGTCTGTCCTTGCCCAATACCACACTGTTTTAATTATTATAGTTTTATAATAAGTCTTGATATGTGGGTACATATTCATGGTCCCTTGGACTATCCTTAGTATTTGTGTCTTTGCATGAACTTTAAATTAGCTTTTCAATTTGCTTATATGACAAAACCTGCTGGAACTTGAAATGTGATTTCATCATTAGATAGCTAATTTGGAGAGAATTTATGTCCTTGGAATGCCAAACCTTTCAATTCATGAATATTATGTGTCTCGGTGTCTCCCTTAATTTTATTCAATAATGTTTCAATAATATTTTGTAAATTTTAGTAAGGAGACCTTGTCTATTTCCTTAAATTAATTCTGGAGTATGATTTTTTAATTCAAATGTAAGTAGTATGTTTAAAATGTTTGTTTTTTATTTGCTTATGATGAAATACCATGAGTTTTTATATATTGTCTTTGTAACTACTGACCTTGATGTGTATTCTTGTCTTAATAAGTTCTGGTCTACAGCCATTCCACCCTGAACACGCTTGATCTTGTCTGATCTCAGAAGCTAAGCAGGGTTGGGTCTGGTTAGCACTTGGATGGAAGACCACCTAGGAGGAACGGGTGCTGTTGATGAAAATAAATCTAATTCAATAAATTATAGATTTATAGTTGCTATTTAAGTATAAAATCAGGTTGTCTGATAATAATAGCAATTTCATTATTGCATTTCTAATTTTTATGCATTTTTAATTAAATTTAATGGGGGAGTGAAATTGATTAGTAAAATTACATAGGTTTCAAATGTATAATTTAACAGTACATCATATGTGTATTGCATGTGTATTCACCATACAATGTCAAATCCTTCCATCACCATATATTTGACCCCTTTCACTCTATTTACCTACCCTCCTCTTTCCCTTTCGCTGTCTGTGTTTATGAGTTTTTGTTTGTTCTTTCTCATTTGTTCATCTTGTTTGTTTATTGCTTTCAGTTTTGTATTCCACATATGCGTGAAATCCTATGGTTCTCAACTTTTCTGTGTGACTTATTTTGGTTAGCATGATAATCTCAAGTTCCATCCATGTTACCTCAAATGGCAGTATTTCTTCTTTTCTTATGGCTGAGTAATATTCCATTGTATATATGTATCACATCTTCTTTATCCAACCTCTATTGGAGGATGTTTTCATATCTTGTCCACCATGAATAATGCTGCAATGAATGTCAGGATACAGTACATCTATCTTTTACAGATAAATAATTTGGGTAGACATCACCAAGAAGAGGAATCAGTGGTTCACATGATAATTCTATTCTTAATTATTTGAAAAAACTTCAACATGTTTTTGATAGTGTCTGTATAATTTTACATTCTCACCAGTGGTGTAAGAGAATTCCTTTTCCCCCCACAACCTCTTCAACACTTGTTATTTCTTGTCCTGTTGATAATAGCTATTCTAACAGGTGTGAGAAGATATCTCATTGTGGGTTTTGGTTTGCAATTCCCTAAGAGCGAGTGAAGTAGAGCAACTTTTCACAAGTCTCTTGGCCATTTGTACATCTTCTTGGAAGAAGTGTCTTTTCAGGTCTTCTGTTCGTTTTTTAATTGGATTGTTTATTTTTTTATTATTGAATTCTATGGGTTCTTTGTATATTTTGGATATTAAGCTTTCATCAAGGGCATGTTTCCTAATATCCTCTCCCATTTGGATGGTTTTCTCTTTGTTTCGTCATTGGTTTCTTTCGTTGTGCAAAAGCTTTTTAGTTTGATAGTCCCATTTATTTAATTTTGCTTTTACTTCCCTTGCCTCTGAAATCAAATTCATAAAATGCTCTCTAAAACCAAAATACATGAGTTTAGTACCTGTGTATTCTTCTATGAAATTTAGTGATTCAAGTCTTATATTTAGGTTTGAACCATTTGAGTTAATTTTGGTTATGGTGATAGATAGCAATTCAGTTTCAACCTTTTACATGTTGCTCTCCAATTTTTCCAGCACCATTTATTGAAAGCCTTTATTTTCCCCATTGCATGTTTTTGGCAAATTTGTCAAAAATTCTTTGCCAATACACACAAGTCTTTCTTTCTGGCTTTAATTCTGTTCCATTAGTCTGTGTGTCTGTTTTTCTGCCAATACCATGCTGTTTTGATTATTGTCACTTTGCAGTATAATTTGAAGTCAAGCAGTATGATATCTTCGGCCATGTTTTTTTTCTCAGGATTGCTTTGGCTTCGGGATCTTTTGTGATTGTATATAAATCTGATATATACATATTTTTTTTGGTTCTACTTCTATTAAAAGATGCTATTGTTACTTTAATGAGGATTATATTAAATCTCCATAATCCTTTGGGTGTGCTATCTTTCTTAATATTTACATTTTAAATGGATAGCACCAAGGTCCTTAAGAAAGTCATTTCTACTTTGTAAAGCAGACAGGTGCCTGGAGGAAGATTTACATTTTAAAGGTACAGAGAAAACAAAGGCAACTTTAAGACTGCCTTGATCACCACTAACTCACCTATATGGTTTCCAGCTTTCGAAAATTTTGTTCCCCTTGTTTGCTTTTCACTCCTCTCTATCTTGTGGGGTTTTTGAGTTTTTAAAAATCACTTTAGGTTTAGTAGAGTTTTCAGAGAGAGTGAAATTAGGTGCATGACTTTAATATAACATTTTTAATCACAAGCATAAAAATTATTTGAAAGCTAAGTCATATGCCCCTAAACTGTTTGTAGGTGTGAATAATGGCAGCTTCAATTCTTTAAAGGAAGAGCTTAGGGACAGAAATCTTGTTTTGGAGGGCAACTTAGGAGACTTGTTATCTAACCAAGTCACTTTTTCACATAGATTACAGTTACCATATGACAAAAAGAAGTAAGCTTTCAAAAGAATTTTAATGAAACAAGCACTAATTTGGCCTATTATGAGAGATACAGAGGAAATTGAGCAATTATGAGTGTTAGGTCTAACAAGGCTCCAGGGAACTCTGTCCCCCTGACTCCCTGTCTATAGATGCACAAGGTAAAGCCCTGTTCGGCCTCTTCCCAGCATTAGCCTGAGAGTCGGCAGCTCCATCTTTCGGGGATTCTCAGTTCAGATTTCAAGATATGAACTACAACACTTCGGAATTCTGAAGACCTTAGTCAAGTGGAGTCAGAGTACTGTGTGTCCCAGATAATCTTAAACACTCACACAGACCGTCTTCTTTCTACTCTTCTTTGTTTCAGCTGATGAACAAACTAAGATGACTCCAGCTTCCCCTTTAT
This sequence comes from Cynopterus sphinx, assembly GCA_030015415.1. NCBI lineage: Eukaryota > Metazoa > Chordata > Mammalia > Chiroptera > Pteropodidae > Cynopterus > Cynopterus sphinx. Next base: position 121,403,764 of record CM057385.1, on the reverse strand, counting down.
ACCAAGCGTTGACTTGGCTTTGAGATCCTTTGTTGATCTCTTGGTCTCATCTGGAATCCTAATCTACTTCTCTCATTCCTTCACCCTTCCACCTGCCAAACATACTGTTTTTTTTTTCTTTACTTTTTTACTTCAGTTTAGCAGTCTGACTTTTGCTTGTGGCAATTTTCCATCTGTATTTATTATTATTGACCTTAAACCCTGGTTGCATTAATCCCATCACAAAGATTGTCAGAAAGAGTCTAAGCTCTTCCACTTTCTATCAAAATTAAGGACATCTACAATGCCATCTCAGTAACCAGCAAACAGTAAAAAGAGAAACTTGAGGCAAATGGTGGCACATAGGTTCAGCCTTTGGAATAATTTCTCCATCGTGTCCATACTAGCTCTTAGCTGTTGGCAGACACAGTAGATGAAGAAGCAGCAGAGGTAAGTAAAGGGACCTCATCTCCCTGGAAAGATGAAGACAAAGGTTGTTCAAAGTTCTGGAAGCCCCTTATTGTTGTCTCTAAGATCTATAGTTTTTTCAAGAAATCTACAGGCTGTGGGATGAGAAACCTTTTAGAGAAAGGAAGGAAAAAAGGTAGGGCAAGAGATACCAGCACAAGAACAAAACGTAAAAAGATGGGCTCGCAGTGGAGAGTTTGGGAACTTTTTTTGAGGATTTTCTGTTGTTAAGTGGTTAGTTTGTAGGAATTATCTGACCAGGCATTATTTGCCAACAGATATAATGAAAGAGATGCATCTCTGCCCTAAAATAACTTAGAGTCTCTATGAGAGTCTCGGTGAAATTGAAGGGACATTCAAGCTAAAGTTAGATTTGGATGTAGGGAAAGCATTCAGTGGTATGCCAGTTCGCATCCTCCTCCTCTTGACAAGATACACAATCATTTGGGTCTTAAAAGAATCTCTTGCCATCCAGGATGTGGTTAGTAGGATATTGGTCAGTCAGAAGAGTTCAATCTTTGTGAGGCATCATATTCACCATGGAGAAATGGAATAGATAAGAAAATAACTAAGCTTGTGGCTTTCTGATCTCTCATAATAGTCATAAAGCTCTCATATAGGCTTTTCAATGAATTTAGTGTTAAAGAGTAGATATATATGCAATAGTGCTCAGATATTTCTCTTGCTAAGTTTGAAGTATTGAAAGTATGAACTTCATAATATGAACAATGAATGCTTCAGTGAATTTTTTATCAATTGGGAGATCATTTTTTTCTTTCAGTGTGGACATTGAATAGAAATTGGGAATAGGAACATATTTAGAACTGTAAGATACTGATGACAAAAAATAATGAAAAATGGAAAAATAGCTGACGTAAGAAAGTGCTGGCATGGGAGACTGGATACTTTGCTTTTTTTGCCATAGCCTCCTCTAAGGCTCAGTGTAAACTGTTTCAATCACTTCACTTTTCTAAACCTTAGCTTATTTATCTGTAAATCAAATGGAAGAGATGAACTAAATGAATTTTTTAAATCCCTATTAAGCATCAAAAAACCTGGGGAGGGTTTAGTGTCAGTTATAGGTTTTACATACAGGTACCCAGACAATATAGTAGAAAATTGAACTTAGTACTTCTGAAGATTATGTATTTTAAACAAGCATCTTACTTAATTAATTATAATAAAACGATCCACAGACCAATGTTAGGAAACTTCTGGACCAGATTTTATGGGTTCTCTAGTTCTTAAACTTTGTGGTTCTTTTACTAAGTAAAAATATATATATATGTATATATACAAGATAAGAAGGGTAAGGGGTAAAACCATCAAACTAGGAGTATTGAGAGGTTAAATATAAATGCTGAGTTAGAAAATCACTTTCTGTGTTGATTGATGATGCAGTCTCTGGTGTCAAGAGTTATGGTTTTGAATTATGTATCAAATATTTATGAACTGTGGATCTTTGAGCAAATTGCTCTGACATTCTCAGCTTAAGTTTTCTTCTCTATACAATGTTAAGAAGTATAATCTCTGCTTTCTAGAGTTTAAGGATTAAAGGAGACATTCTATATGAAATGCTTTGTAGAATTCTTGACATAGAGCAAGTGAATCGTAAATGTTAGCTACAAGATGATGATAATGATGATCATGATGATGATGCCAGGGACAAAATTCAAATAGTGAAAAGATGCAGAACTCCACATTTTTTATTTTAGAAGACATGATTAGAAAGTAAAGAAGATGAGTTGTTTTTATGCCTTCTTCTAAAATGAGATACTATCAAGGTTTTAGAAAGAATTATGTGTTTATGGGCTACCAAGAGACTATATAACTTTGGTCACCTTCGTCTACTCATATATTCATGTTATGGCAATGATGAAACCAGTATAGGACTACTTACCCCATTCAAGGCTGGGTCGAACATGCACAGAGCCTCCTCAGGAGTATATCATCCATACAGAAGACTGACCAGAGGGAAAGAGAGAGTACAGGAAGAAAACTGTAGGCATTCTAAGAAAGAGAGAAGAGTAGAAATTAAAGTCTGATTGGAGGTAAATTCATGACTAGGAATGATAATAACCTTAAAAGAACATTTGAGAGTTAGAAGATATGGATGTCATATTCCAACATGTAGAGCTCATAAAGAAATCTGGCATTCTAAATATCTTTCGTAGCTTCTAGATACGACAGAGTCATGGAAAACCAATCCAGTGTCTCTGAATTTCTCCTCCGAGGAATATCTGCATCACCAGAGCAACAGCAATTATTCTTTGGTATTTTCCTGTGTATGTATCTTGCCACCTTGACTGGGAACGTGCTCATCATTCTGGCCATCAGCTCTGACAACCACCTACACACCCCCATGTACTTCTTTCTGGCCAACCTGTCTTTGGTTGACATGGGTCTGACGTCCTCCACAGTTACTAAGATGCTGGTGAATGTTCAGACTCGGCGGCATACCATCTCCTATGCCGGTTGCCTTACACAGATGTATTTCTTCCTGATGTTTGGGGACCTGGACAGCTTCTTCCTAGCTGTGATGGCCTATGACCGCTATGTGGCCATTTGCCGCCCTCTCCACTACTCCACAGTCATGAGCCCCCACGTCTGTGCCCTGCTGCTTACATTGTGCTGGGTCCTCACCAATGCTGTTGCTCTGACTCATACCCTCCTTGTGACTCGGTTATCCTTCTGCGTCACTGGGGAAATAGCGCACTTTTTCTGTGACATAACTCCTGTCCTGAAGCTGTCATGTTCTGACACCAACATCAATGACCTGATGGTTTTTGCCTTGGGAGGAACAGTACTCGTTGTTCCCTTTATCTGCATTGTCATCTCCTACATTAGCATTGTATTGGCCATCCTGAAGGTTCGAACTCCTGGTGGGGCAGGCAAGGCCTTTTCCACCTGCAGTTCCCATCTCTGTGTTGTCTGTGTGTTCTATGGAACCCTCTTCACTGCATACCTGTGCCCTCCCTCTGTTGCCTCGGAGGAGAAGGACATTGCCACAGCTGCAGTGTACACTGTGGTGATCCCCATGTTGAACCCCTTTATCTACAGTCTAAGGAACAAGGAAATGAAGGGAGCCCTTAAGAGGCTTCTCAGTTGCCGCAGAGTTTTCTCCTTTTAGGTATAGTGATGGCAACTTGGAATGAAACAATATAGACTAGGAGTCAGACCAACTTTATTTAAGTTTCCGTCTGCCACACACAAATCATAAGACTGTAAGCCTATTTCCCAACTCTCTGAGCCTAGGCTTTACATCTGTAAAATTAAGATAACAATCTATCTCTAATAAGTTGACTTGGGGGATTAAATAATATAAACTATAAAATGCATCTCATATAGTGGCTAGTAATAGTAAGTTTTCAATAAATGATAGCTGTTATTACTACTACTGTTCTTATTCTTCGCCCCACCACACTCTAAGTCAAAAACAAATCTCTTCTCTGAGATTCATTCATTCAGCAAATACCAGACATGTACTGTCTGCTGGGAGCTGTTATAAGTGCTAAGGATGTAGCACTGAAGAAGCCAAAGTCCTTGCTTCCATGATAATTTCATTCTAGATTATTAATTTGTCAATCATAAAACACTGAGGCTATCTGTCTTGTTTATGGCATGAAATGGAGATTAAGACACAAGAAATAAAGGATGAAGATTCTATTCCAGGATATGCGGAATAGGTTGAGTTCCCCATCCGAAAGCTGAAATTCAGTTTCTATTTCGGTGCTTATGCCCCACTTCCCATACTTTGCTAAGATTTCACCAGGAAGGGCATTAGAGCACACATACGGCCTCTTCCCTCATCTGATCAGAAATTTTCAATGTCACCATCTTTTTGTATCTAGTAAGTGTGAACACTACAAACCTCTTTCCTTATTTGCCTTCAGGATTTCCTTCAGCCTAAAAGAGGCACCAACATCATCAATTAGTTGAGAAATAGCCACAATTACATTTATAGGCATAAGAGTGTTCTTCCTCCAAAAATCTGGGAAATATTTAAAAATATTATTTAAAGAAATGAAGACCACAGTGTTTTAATTCCTCACTTTCCTCCAGTGTGACCAAGTATCTACTAACTGCATAATCTCACCCCTCCCCCCAAACTGGAGTTTGTTTCTCAGATCCCACCTATCTTAAAATGTTACACTATTCCTGTATTATTCCAACAAATTATTATTGAGCATCTGTCATGGAATCAAGTGACCCTAGGGGTCAGCAGTTCGGGAGTATAAATGTGAGTCATTTAGAGCACATTTAGTAACTGAGGATTCCATTGGTTGGATGACCTGGAAGAGGACTTTGGTTCTCTTTGGATCTTTATTCCAGATAGTCTCTCCAGGAATTCAGGGGTGGGATGAGAAGGGCTATCTCAGATGATCAGAGCTGGAGGTGGTTGCTGCCCTGCAGTCCTTCTGCTGTCATCCCCTTAGTCTATAACTCTTTTTTCATTCCATTGTCACAGCCCTACAGTCTGTGGGCACTGATATTCTCCTCTGAGACGCTGTCTTTCAACTTGCTTCTGTCCTTTGAACTGGCAAGAAAATATTATCCACTTCTTGTAGCCAGCTCTTTCAGGACAGGATTCCCTGGCAGAGTTCTAAGCCCTTAGAGACAATGTCTGCGAATACAAGGTGTGCTTGGGTGTGTGATTACAGGGCACAGCCTCACACAATTTCTGAGGTCACGCCCCTCTGATATCTTGGATCCACTGCTCAAACTGGCCCAGCGACTCCTACCTTCCATTTTCTCTAGAAGATGTTTCCTCTAGATGGCCTTATAGTTCCTCTCTCCATTCTGACCTTCAGGGTATCTTAATGCATCAACAGTAGAGTACATGTTTAAACCCTGTTTGGCAAGGATTTAAGTTGTTTCCCATTGGCCTCAAGCAAACTAGGAGATGATGTCTATCTGGTTTTCCCTATATGGTTCTCTGTCAGTGATGAATGAGGTCAGCATATGCAAAGACCACCAAGGGACATTGTTACCTCTCAATCTTCAGAAATCTAGCATTCCTAGATTCCACCCCGCCCAAATAGTTATCACTGTATTTAGAGTTTCAAATGTATTTCTCCTTGTTACTTCAGTTACACTCACCCCTAACCCTTAATTAAATTCAAAGCTCTATTCCTTTAGAGTGAGCATGTTGATATTAAAATTTTCACAGTGAAGTAAAAATTATTTATACAGCTTTGTATTTTGATTGTGCAATGTGAGTAGGAAGTGCTTTTAATTGGGGTCAGTAGTGTTCAGAGGGAGGTGATGAAGAACCGCCTGGCACCTTTTGCCTCTTTAAGGAATTTGCCGTTCTCCTATATGGAACACTTTTGAAACAGTAGATGGTCAGCACATTGCTCCTTTACTTTCTTAAGACTGTTAAATCTAGTCAAAATTAATCAGAGTGCCTAGCCTTCTGCTGCATTCCTAAATATCAGTTCACAGAGCCACAAATCAAGAACCATCATTTACTCTGCCACACTTCCCATCAATTTCCAAGACTTACCTAGTCTGCCTTCAGAGATATTCTCTTCTCGATCCCCATGCCATTGTCTTCGTGCAAACACACGTCATCTGTTCAATGAGCCTGTCCCCAGCCTGTCCCCAGCCTGTCAAAATCCATTGTTAAACCCACTCGTGCATTGGTTACCTGAGTAATCTTTCTAAAACACAAAAAATAAGTGTCCCCAGGTTTAATCTCTACTTCAGCTCACCTCCAGCCGATGGCACCCCCTTACCTGCAAGGCAACATCTAAACTTCCTAAGAGCGCATCGTACCTCCTTTGCGATATAGTCCTTGTCTGCCTGTCTAGACTCATCTCTCAGTGCTCCTTGACTTACACACGTATGCTTTAGCAACACCATTTTTTTATTTACAATTTTCTGCTTTTTCAATGCCCTCGTACCCTCTGTTCCCCCTGCCAAGACTGCCATTTCCACCATAATGTGTTATAATCCTGAGCCCCACATTCAAAACACAGGTGAAGCAATGCTTCCTCTGTAACGCCTTACTAATATCTCGGCTGCATTAACGCTATCCTTTGTTACATTACTACCATTTATTATAATTATATCATTGTCCCTAAGTTTCAGTTTCCTCAAATGAAAAATGTAGATAATAATGGTATATACTTTCTAAGATCATTATGAGGATTAAAAGAGGTAATACAGGTCAAGCTTTTTATGTAGTGCCTAATACACAATATACATGTGTAATAAGCACACATAGTCGTAGAATCATCATATTAAATTGCTTTTTAGTAGTTATACGTATTTTTTAGTTCACTAGTCTCTACACTACTAGAGTGCTCCCTTCTTTAGCATGGAGATTGTGTCTTTATCCAGCTTTCTATGATGAGAACAAGGTACACTATATGACATACAGTATGTAACATGCTAAATTGCCATTGAATGATGGAATCTATAATATTTTTTTTTTGGTATAACTCCAACTTTTTATCTTTAATGACAAATAAATTACATTTTATATGTATTTGAATTCCCTCCTGTTTATTTATTTCTTCCTCAATCCCTTTTGATTTCAAAACTAATAATTGATGCAATACTGGCCCTTATTTGTTCTTTAAAAGCTAAGCGTTTCTAATTATTTAAAAGGTCCTCTCATATATTTTCCTTTTGTACAAAATAAGATAATTTTTCACTCTTAAAATGTACATATCAGAGTTGATAGTTGATATATTACTTATAATAAGTATATAAATATATTAACTTATATAATATGTATAAGTAATATAAATGTATAAGTAATGTCAATATAGAAGATAAAAATTTAAAATATATATTTGTATATTTACATGTGTGTGTGTCTATATAGATAGATAGATGATAGATAGATAGATAGATAGATAGATAGATAGATAGATAGATAGAATGTAAAGCCAAAATGTAAATGTTGGAGCTCCTCGTTCTGTAAGATTAGGTTTCCTCTTATCTGAGAAAAGTCAGTCTATTGTCAGCCTTTGAAAGAAATAATGTTACAATTAACTTTTGAGAGGATACAAACTGGTCAATTGATGTGTCAGTGCCTACTAACTTTCAGAAGTATTTGTACACTTGTGACCATATCATAAATACAGCTTTTGTTTTGTTTTTTAGTGTAACAGACTTTGTTCTCAATCCATTGAGATGCTTCCCTGACAAAAGTCATGAGACAGCCCTGGCATGGCTGAGGGAAATGCCCCCAATATAGGGCATACTACTAAATCAATTTTCAGATGTTCTGTATACATATCCAAACCAACGTGGCAACCACCAGTTTGCTTTGGGCTGTCACAACCAGGGAGAAGAATCTAGCAGGACAGGTGGTGATAAAACACTTCCCAGCAGCCCAGTGGGCATGACATTTCTTGAGAAAACTCCATTCAGAGCAATGTCACCAGCCCATGGCTAAAAATATGCATGACATCTGGAGGATGGCCCTGACAGGGCCAGGTATGTTGTCAGCACTTTAAAGAACAGAATTGCAATACAAGCACACAAACTGAGTCAGGTACTCATGGGTGTGTTGGGCCAGCCTGGCCATGCATTTTCAAGACCAACAAGAAAGGTTCCACCCTGATCTATCTTCCCTCATCTACTCAGCCACCACTGCACTTATCCATTGCTCCTTAGTCACTTCATTCTAGCTGAAGCCAGAGAAGGCGTACTGTTGTATCCAAAAACAGCTGATTGCCTTCGAACTGGGATTACAATCTACATGCCACACTCCCATGGTCACCATCATTCAGGGGTATCTGTGCAAGTTCTGCTCCAAAATTCATCTCAGATGCAAAAAGGTTAGGGAAAGCTAATATTCATTATCTCGGTCATTTGTTATACTAAGCCAAATTTAGCATTATATTTATTTCAAAATAATATAATAGATGTGTGATAGTTTTTCAGTTTAAACACAGGTAGAATTTGAGGTTCAGGCACGGTATATAAATTGGCTGTGGCTGTACACTGGTAGATACAGCTTACAGTAGGGATCTGTCTTTCCAAATACTCCTCTCTTACAGCTGCATGGCGCTAAGTTCCAGAAGTGTTTGTGATCCTGTTTATCTTAAACTCAGTACAGCCATAAGTAAGAATGGAAGTATGTGCTCTGTCACTAGATGCCAAGGAAGTTAGACTTGGGCTTAAAACACAAACCTTGGGTCATTAAGTGGAGTAGAAATGATTTTCATGAAGACAGGTAATGGAGACAAACAATGACCTCTCGAATTGCTCTTTCTCTCCACTGGCTCTTCACCTAGCCATTCCATTGGAGCTCTATTCATTCCCTGTGCCATGCTCCCCATCCCAGTGACCGTCTATCAACTCCTAATTTGTACTTTTTTAACCTTTGACTCCATTCTTCAAACCCTTTAGTCGCCCTTTCCTCTGGCCATCACTAGACTGTCCTCTCTATTGGTGAGTCTGTTTTTGATTAATTTGTTCTTTTTGTTCCATAGATTCTAGCAAAAGTGAAATCATATGGAATCTATCTTTCTTTGTCTGACTTATATCACTCAGCATAATAACCTCTAGGTCTATCCATGCTGTTTCAAATTGTAGAATTTTATTTTTTTAAATGGCTAAATAATATTTCATTGTATATGAACCACAGCTTTTATCCACCCTTCTGTTGATGGACACCTAGGTTGTTAATGACCCTTTTGATGATTTCCAGTTTGATCTTTTAAAAATAATGGAGATATAAACATTCTTATACACACCTCTTGTAGAACATATATACTCATATTCAGTATGAGTAGTAGAATTTGTAGTAGCATGTGTACTAGAATTCGAGGGTTCTTGGGTTTGCATGTGTTCAACTTTAGTTTTTCTGAGTGGTTGCACTCTGGTGATAACAATGGGTATGAGAATTCTGGTTGTTCCTATCCCACTGACGCTTGAAAAGTCTCCTTCATTTGAGCTCTTCTGATAGCAGTAACATGCTGTAGGTCAAGGTTACATCATCCTGATGACGTTGAACCCATTTTTTCATATTTATTAATGTATATATGTTTTGTGATACATCTTTTCAATTCTCTTGGTTTTTTTCTCCTCTCTTTTTGATTCAAAAGGTCTTATGCATACTGTATACAAGGGTTCTGTGACATGTATACATGGAAAATGTCTCCTCCTTCTCCGAGGGTTAACTTTTCACTCTCTTATTGGTGTCCCTTGATAAACAGAAGTAATTAATTTTAGTATAGTCCACTTCATTTTTTCTTTATGCTTATGCTGTTTACATCCTAAGAGATATTTGCATACATCTTGATTATGAAGAAATTCTCCTATATTTGCATTTAAAATATTTATAATTTTATCTTTCATTTATATGAACCTTTTTGTAACTGGTTTTTATATAGAGCATGAGATTAGAGTCAAATTATATTATTGTCCATTTGTATATCCAATTAGCTTAGATGATTTATTGAGAAGATTGTTTATTCCCTGTTATGCTGAAATATTCCATGTGTAATTTAGGTGACCATTTATCTGTGAGTCTATTTCTATACTCCATTCTGTTCCATTGGCCTCTTTGTCTGTCCTTGCCCAATACCACACTGTTTTAATTATTATAGTTTTATAATAAGTCTTGTCATCTGGGTGCATATATCCTCTTAGTTTATTTACTTTTCAAGGTCTCTTGAACTATCCTTAGTATTTGTGTCTTTACATGAACTTTAAATTAGCTTTTCAATTTCCCATATAAGAAGCCTGCTGGACTTTAAATGTGATTTTATCATTAGATAGCTAATTTGGAGAGAATTTATGTCCTTGTAATGCCAAACCTTTCAATTCATGAATATTATGTATCCCTGTGCTTTCCTTAATTTTCTTCAATAATGTTTCAATAATATTCTGTAAATTTTAGTAAGGAGACCTTGTCTATTTCCTGAAATTAATTCTTGAGTATGTTTTTTTATTCTAATGTAAGTAGTATGTTTAAAATGTTTGATTTTGTTTGTTTATGGTGAACCACCATGAGTTTTTATATATTGTCTTTGTATCTACTGACCTTGATGTATATTCTTTTCTTAGTTCAATGAGCTGTAGTCTACCGCCTTGCCACCCTGAACACACCTGATCTTGTCTGATCTCAGAAGCTAAGCAGGGTCGGGTCTGGTTAGTACTTGGATGTGAGACCACCTAGGAAGAACGGGTTCTGTTGATGAAAAAAAATCTAATTTAATAAATTATGGATACACAGTAGCTTTTTAAGGATAAACTCAGGTTGTCTGATAATAATAGCAATTTTAATATTTTATTTCTAATTTTTATGCATTTTTAACTAAATTTAATGGGGGAGTGAAATTGATTAATAAAATTATATATGTTTCAAATGTATAATTTAAAAGTACATCATATGCGTATTGCATGTGTATTCACCATCCAATGTCAAATCCTTCCATCACCATATATTTGACCCCTTTCACTCTATTTACCTACCCTCCCCTTTCCCTTTCGCTGTCTGTGTTTATGAGTTTTTGTTTGTTCTTTCTCATTTGTTCATCTTGTTTGTTTATTGCTTTCAGTTTTGTATTCCACATATGCGTGAAATCCTATGGTTCTCAACTTTTCTGTGTGACTTATTTTGGTTAGCATGATAATCTCAAGTTCCATCCATGTTACCTCAAATGGCAGTATTTCTTCTTTTCTTATGGCTGAGTAATATTCCATTGTATATATGTATCACATCTTCTTTATCCAACCTCTATTGGAGGATGTTTCCATATCTTGTCCACCATGAATAATGCTGCAATGAATGTCAGGATACAGTACATCTATCTTTTACAGATAAATAATTTGGGTAGACATCACCAAGAAGAGGAATCAGTGGTTCACATGATAATTCTTAATTATTTGAAAAAACTTCAACATGTTTTTGATAGTGTCTGTATAATTTTACATTCTCACCAGTGGTGTATGAGAATTTATTTTCCCCCCCACAACCTCTTCAACACTTGTTATTTCTTGTCCTGTTGATAATAGCTATTCTAACAGGTGTGAGAAGATATCTCATTGTGGGTTTTGGTTTGCAATTCCCTAAGAGCGAGTGAAGTAGAGCAACTTTTCACAAGTCTCTTGGCCATTTGTACATCTTCTTGGAAGAAGTGTCTTTTCAGGTCCTCTGTCCATTTTTTAATTGGATTGTTTATTTTTTTATTATTGAATTCTATGGGTTCTTTGTATATTTTGAATATTAAGCTTTCATTGAGGACATTGTTTGCTAATATCCTCTCCCATTTGGATGGTTTTCTCTTTGTTTTGTTGATGGTTTCTTTCGTTGTGCAGAAGCTTTTTAGTTTGATAGTCCCATTTATTTAATTTTGCTTTTACTTCCCTTGCCTCTGAAATCAAATTCATAAAATGCTCTCTAAAACCAAAATACATGAGTTTAGTACCTGTGTTTTCTTCTGTGCAGTTTAGTGATTCAAGTCTTATATTTATGTCTGTGATCTATTTGTGTTAATTTTGGTTTAAGGTAATAGATAGCAATTCAGTTTCATCCTTTTAATGTAGCTCTCCAATTTTCCCAGCACCATTTATCAAAGAGGCTCTCTTTTCTCCATTGTATGTTTTTGGCAAATTTGTCAAAAATTCTTTGCCAATACACATAAGTCTTTCTTTCTGGCTTTAATTCCGTTCCATTGGTCAGTGTGTCTGTTTTTCTGCCAATACCATGCTGTTTTGATTATTGTCACTTTGTAGTATAATTAGAAGTCAGTCAGTATGATATCTTCAGCCTTGTTCTTTTTCTCAGGATTGCTTTGGCTATTGGGATCTTTTGTGATTGCATATAAATCTGATGATTTTTTTTTAATTCTACTTCTATTAAAAGGTTGATTTTGGTATTTTGATGAGGATTGCATTAAATTCCTTTAATGCTTTGGGTGAGCTATCTTTCTCAACAACTACATTTTAAATGGATATCCCCAAGGTCCTTCAGAAAGTCATTTCTAGTTTGTAAAGTGGGCAGGTGCCTAGAGAAATATTTACATTTTAAAGGTGCAGAGAAAACATTTAACATTGCAGTTTTCTGAGGTAAAGCTCTAAACAAATGAAGATGTATGGTCTATGGTCAAGTAGAAACTGTCGAAAGTTTAGTCAAGTTGAAGGCAACGTTAAGACTGCCTTGATCACCACTAACTCACCTATATGGTTTCCAGCTTTCGAAAATTTTGTTCCCCTTGTTTGCTTTTCACTCCTCTCTGTCTTGTGGGGTTTTTGAGTTTTTAAAAATCACTTTAGGTTTAGTAGCGTTTTCAGAGAGAGTGAAATTAGGTGCATGACTTTAATATAGCATCTTTAATCATAAGCATAAAAATTATTTGAAAGCTAAGTCATATGCCCCTAAACTGTTTGTAGGTGTGAATAATGGCAGCTTCAATTCTTTAAAGGAAGAGCTTAGGGACAGAAATCTTGTTTTGGAGGGCAACTTAGGAGACTTGTTATCTAACCAAGTCACTTTTTCACATAGATTACAGTTACCATATGACAAAAAGAAGTAAGCTTTCAAAAGAATTTTAATGAAACAAGCACTAATTTGGCCTATTATGAGAGATACAGAGGAAATTGAGCAATTATGAGTGTTAGGTCTAACAAGGCTCCAGGGAACTCTGTCCCCCTGACTCCCTGTCTATAGATGCACAAGGTAAAGCCCTGTTCGGCCTCTTCCCAGCATTAGCCTGAGAGTCGGCAGCTCCATCTTTCGGGGGTTCTCAGTTCAGATTTCAAGATATGAACTACAACACTTCGGAATTCTGAAGACCTTAGTCAAGTGGAGTCAGAGTACTGTGTGTCCCAGATAATCTTAAACGCTCACACAGACCATCTTCTTTCTGCTCTTCTTTGTTTCAGCTGATGAAAAAACTGAGATGACTCCAGCTTCCCTTTATACCAAGCGTTGACTTGGCTTTGAGATCCTTTGTTGATCTCTTGGTCTCATCTGGAATCCTAATCTACTTCTCTCATTCCTTCACCCTTCCAAACATACTGTTTTTTTTTTCTTTACTTTAGCAGTCTGACTTTTGCTTGTGGCAATTTTCCATCTGTATTTATTATTATTGACCTTAAACCCTGGTTGCATTAATCCCATCACAAAGATTGTCAGAAAGAGTCTAAGCTCTTCCACTTTCTATCAAAATTAAGGACATCTACAATGCCATCTCAGTAACCAGCAAACAGTAAAAAGAGAAACTTGAGGCAAATGGTGGCACATAGGTTCAGCCTTTGGAATAATTTCTCCATCATGTCCATACTAGCTCTTAGCTGTTGGCAGACACAGTAGATGAAGAAGCAGCAGAGGTAAGTAAAGGGACCTTATCTTCCCTGGAAAGACGGAGACAAAGGTTGTTCAAAGTTCTGGAAGCCCCTTATTGTTGTCTCTAAGATCTATAGTTTTCTCGGGAAATCTACAGGCTGTGGGATGAGAAACCTTTTAGAGAAAGGAAGGAAAAAAGGTAGGGCAAGAGATACCAGCACAAGAACAAAACGTAAAAAGATGGGCTTACAGTGGAGAGTTTGGGAACTTTTTTTGAGGATTTTCACATGTCAGGTAGTTGGTTCCGTAGGAATTATCTGACCAGGCATTATTTGCCAACAGATATAATGAAAGAGATGCATCTCTGCCCTAAAATAACTTGGAGTCTCTTTGAGAGCCTCGGTGAAATTGAAGGGATATACAAGCTAAAGTTAGATCTGGATGTAGGGAAAGTATTCAGTGGTATGCCAGTTCACATCCTCCTCCTCTTGACAAGATACATAATCATTTGGGTCTTAAAAGAACCTCTTGCCCTCCAGGAAGTGGTTAGTAAGATATCAGTCAGTCAGAAGAGTTCAGTCATGTGAGACATCATATTCACCATGGAGAAATGGAATAGATAAGAAAATAACTAAGCTTGTGGCTTTCTGATCTCTCATAATAGTCATAAAGCTCTCATATAGGCTCTTCAATGAATTTAGTGTTAAAGAGTAGATATATATGCAATAGTGCTCAGATATTTCTCTTGCTAAAGTTTGAAGTATTGAAAATATGAGCTTCAAAAAATGAACAATGAATGCTTCAGTAAATTGGTTATCAATTAGGAGATAATTTTATCTTTCAGTGTGGACATTGAATAGAAATTGGGAATAGGAATATATTTAGATCTGTAAGATGCTGATGACAAAATATAATGAAAAATGGAAAAATAGCTGACGTAAGAAAATGCTGGCATGGGACACTGGATACTTTGCTTTTTTGCCACAGCTTTCTCTAACGTTCAGTGTAAACTGTTTCAATCACTTCACTTTTCTTAACCTTAGCTTATTCATCTGTAAATCAAATGGAAGAGTTGAACTAAATAAATTTTTATCTCTATTAAGCATCAAAATACCTGAGGAGGGTTTAGTTTTAGTTTAGGTTTTATATACAGGTACCCAGACTGTATCATAGAGAATTTCACTCAGTAGTTATGAAGATTATGTATTTTAAACAAGTATCTTACTGAATTATGATAAAGCAGTCTACAGACCAATGTTTGGGGGATTCTGGATGAGATTCTGAGGGTTCTACTAGCTCTTAAATTTTGTAGTTCTTTTACTAAATAATAAAAAAAACTATATACAAGATAAGAAGGGCAAGTGAAGCTAAAGACATCAAACTAGGAGTATTGAGAGATTAAGTATAAATGGTGAGCGAGGAAATCACTTTCTCTCTGTGTTGATTGATCACACAGTCTCTGATGTTCAGTTTTATGGGTTTGAATTATTTCTCAAATATGTATGAACTGAGGATCTTTGTGCAAATTGCTCTGACATTCTTTGCTTCAGTTTTCTTCTCTATATAATGTTGAGAAGTATAATCTCTGCTTTCTAGAGTTTAAGGATTAAAGGAGACAGTCTATATGAAATGCTTTATAGAGTTCCGAACATTGAGCAACTGGCTCGTAAATGTTAGCTACAAGATGATGATGATGATGATGATCATAATGATGATGCCAGGGACAAAATTCAAACAGTGAAAAGATGCAGAACTCCACATTTCTTATTTAAGAAGAAAAGATAAGAAAATAAAGGACATGAGTCTTTCATATGCCCTTCATCTAAAATGAGATACTATCAAGGTTTTCAAAACAATTTTGTAAGGGATTATGGGCTACCAAGAGAATATACAACTTTGTTCACCTTCTGCTACACATATATCCATGTTATGGCAATGATGAAACCAGTATAGGACTACTGACCACATTCAAGGCTGGGTCGAACATGCACAGAGCCTCCTTAGGAGTGTATCATCCATACAGAAGACTGACCAGAGGGAAAGAGAGAGTACGGGAAGAAAACTGCAGGCATCCTAAGAAAGAGAGAAGAGTAGAAATTAAGGTCTGATTGGAGGTAAATTCATGACTAGGAATGATAATAACCTTAAAAGAACATTTGAGAGTTAGAAGATATGGATGTCATATTCCAACATGTAGAGCTCCTGAAGAAATCTGGCATTCTAACTATCCTTTGTAGCTTCTAGATATGACAGAGTCATGGAAAACCAATCCAGTGTCTCTGAATTTCTCCTCCGAGGAATATCTGCATCACCAGAGCAACAGCAATTATTCTTTGGTATTTTCCTGTGTATGTATCTTGTCACCTTGACTGGGAACGTGCTCATCATTTTGGCCATCAGCTCTGACTCCCACCTACACACTCCCATGTACTTCTTTCTGGCCAACCTGTCTTTGGTTGACATGGGTCTGACGTCCTCCACAGTTACTAAGATGCTGGTGAATGTTCAGACCCAGCGGCATACCATCTCCTATGCCGGTTGCCTCACACAGATGTATTTCTTCCTGATGTTTGGGGACCTGGACAGCTTCTTCCTAGCCGTGATGGCCTATGACCGCTACGTGGCCATTTGCCGCCCTCTCCACTACTCCACAGTCATGAGCCCACATGTCTGTGCCCTGTTGCTTACATTGTGCTGGGTCCTCACCAATGCTATTGCTCTTACTCACACCCTCCTTGTGACACGGCTGTCCTTCTGCGTCACTGGGGAAATAGCGCACTTTTTCTGTGACGTAAATCCTGTCCTGAAGCTGTCATGTTCTGACACCCACATCAATTACCTGATGGGTTTTACCTTGGGAGGAACAGTACTCGTTGTTCCCTTTATCTGCATTGTCATCTCCTACATTAGCATCGTATTGGCCATCCTGAAGGTCCGAACTCCTGGTGGGGCAAGCAAGGCCTTTTCCACCTGCAGTTCCCATCTCTGTGTTGTCTGTGTGTTCTATGGGACCCTCTTCACTGCATATCTGTGCCCTCCCTCTGTTGCCTCGGAGGAGAAGGACATTGCCACAGCTGCAGTGTACACCGTGGTAATCCCTTTGTTGAACCCCTTTATCTACAGCCTAAGGAACAAGGACATAAAGGGAGCCCTTAAGAGGCTTCTCAGTTGCTGCAGAGTTTTCTCCTTTTAGGTATAGTGATGACAACTTGGAATAAAATGATATAGACTTGGATTCAGACAAACTTGATTTCAGTTTCAGTCTGCCACACACAAACCATAAGACTATAATTCTATTACTCAACCTCTCGAACCTAGACCTTCTCATCTCTAAAATTGAGATAACAATCTATATCTAATAAGTGAATTGAGGGATTAAGTGAAATATACTATAAAATGCATCTCGTATTGTGGCTAATAATAGTAAGTTTTCAATAAATGATAGCTGTTATTACTACTACTGTTCTTACTCTTTGTCTCACCCCACTCTCAGACAAAGAGAAATCTCTTCTCTGAGATTCATTCGTTCAACAAATACCAGGTACGTACTGTTTGCTGGGAGCTATTACAAGTGTTAAAGATATAGCACTGAAAAAGCCAAAGTCCTTGCTTCCATGATATTTCCATTCTAAATTATTAATCTGTCAATTATAAAACATTGAGGCTATCTGTCTTGTTTATAGTATGAAATGAAGATTAAGACCAAAGAAATAAAGGATGAAGATTATATTCCAGGATATGCGGAATAGGTAGAGTTCCCCATCTGAAAGCTGAAATTCAGTTTCTATTTCAGTTCTTACGCCCCACTTCCCACAGTTTGCCAAGATTTCACCAGGAAGGGCATTAAGCATGCATACTGCCTCTTCCTCCATCTGATCAGAAATGTTAAATGCCACCATCTTTTTTCTATCTAGTAGGTGTGAACATTACAAATCTCTTTTCTTATTTGCCTTCAGGTTTTCCTTCAGGTCTAAAAGAGGCACTAATGTCTTCAATTAGTTGAGAAATAGCCAAAATTACATTTATAGGCTTACAAGTATTCTACCTCCAAGAATCTTGGAAATATTTTAAAATATTATTTAAAAAAATGAAGACCACATTTTTTTAATTCCTCACTTTCCTCCGTTGTGACCAAGTATCTACTAACTGCATAATCTCGCCCTTCCCCCAAAATTAGAGTTTGTTTCTCAGATCCAACCTATCTTAAAATGTTTCACTATTCCTGTACTATTCCAGCAAATAATTATGGACCATCTGTCATGAAATAAACGGCCCCAGGTGTCAGCTATTGGGGAGTACAAATCTAGTTAAGAACACATTTTGTAACTAAGGATTCTATTGGTTGAAAGACTTGGAAGAGGACTTCTGTTCTCTTTGAATTTTCTTTCCAGATATTCTTTCTATGGGTTCTGGGGTGCGGTGTGTGGGGCTTTCTCAGGTGATCAGAGCTGGAGCTGGTTGCTGCCTTGCAGTCTTTCTGCTGTCATCTCCTCTGTCTATAACTCTCCCTTCATCCCATCATCACCTATTGTTCTACAGACTGTTAGCCACTGATATTCTCCTCTGAGACACTGACTTCAGTCCTTTGATTTAGCAAGGAAATATTCTCCACTTCTTGTAACCAGCTCTTTCAGGACAAAGTCTGCAAATACTAGGGAGGCTGAGGTTTGTGATTACAGGACACAGCCTAACACAATCCCTGAGGTCAACGCCCTTCTGATATCTTGGACCCACTGCTCAAACTGGCCCAGCGACTCCTACCTTCCACTTTCTGTAGAATATGGATTCTCTAGATGGTGTTCTAGTTTCTGTCGATAATCTGACCTTTGGTGTATCTTAATGCATCAACAGTTCAGTACATGTTTGAACCCTGTTTGGGACTGGATTTAACTTCTTTCCTACAGGCCCCAGAAAACTAGGAGATGATACTGGATGTTTATCTGGTTTCCCCTATATGGTTCTTTTTCAGTGAGGAATGAGGTCAGCATGTGCAAAGACCACCAAGGGACACTGTTGCCTGTCACTCTTCAGAAGTCTAGCATTCTTAGATTCCACCCCACCCAAATAGTTATCACTGTATTCAGAGTTCCAAATGTATTTCTCCTTGATACATCCAGTTACACTCAGCCCCAATCCTTAAATTCAAAGCTCTATTCCTTTAAGGTAAACATGTTGATATTAAAATTTTCATAGTGAAGTACAAATTATTTATAAAGCTTTGTATTTCAATTGTTTAATGTGAGTAGAATGTGCTTTTAATTGGGGTCAGTAGTGTGCAGAGGGAGGTGATGAAGAACTGCCTGGTATCTTTTGCCTCTTTAGGGAATTTGCCTTTCTCCTATGTGGGACCTTTTTGAAAACAGTAGATGGTCAGCACATTGCTCCTTTACTTTCTTAAGACTGTTAAATCTAGTCAAAATTATTCAGAGTACCTAGCCTTCTGCTTTATTCTTAAATATCAGTTCACAGAGCCACAAATCAAGAACAATCCTTTATTCTGCCACACTTCCCATAAATTTCCAAGACTTATCTAGTCTACCTTCAGAAATATTCTCTTCTTGATTGTCATGCCATTGTCTTCAGTCAAACTCACGTCTCTGTTACTTGAATGTACAATGAGCCTGTCCCCAGCCTCTCAAATCCATTGTTAGACCCACTTGTGAATTGGTTACCTGAGTAATCTTTCTAAAGCACAAACATAAGTGTCCCCAGGTTTAATCTCTACTTCACTTCACCTCCAGCCGTCGGCACCTGATTACTTGCAAGGCAACATCTAAACTCTCTAGAGCGCATCATATCTCCTTTGCGATGTAGTCCTTGTCTACCTGTCTAGACTCATCTCTTGATGCTCCTTGACTTACGCACATATGCTTTAGCAACACCATTTTTTTCTAATTCTCTGCTATTTCTATGCCCTCATACCCTCTGTTCCCTCTGCCAATACTGCTATTTCCCCCAAAATGTATTATAATCCTTAGGCCCACATTCAAAACACAGGTGAAGAAATACTTCCTCTGTAAAGCCTTTGCTGATATCCTGGCTGCGTTAACTCTATCCTTTGTTAGGTTACTACCATTTATTATAATTATGTCATTGTCCCTAAGCTTCTGTTTCCTCAGCTGAGAAATGCAGATACCAATGGTATATACTTCATAAGATTATTATGAGGATTAAAAGAGATAATACAAGTGAAGCTTTAAATATAGAGTCTAATACACAACATCCATGTATAATAAGCACGCATAGTAATAGTATCATTAAATTAAAATGCTTTTTAGAAGTTATACATACTTTTTTTATTTCACCAGTCTCTGCGATACTAGAATGTTCCCTTCTTTAGCATGGAGATTGTGTCTTTATCCAGCTTTCTATGACCAGAACAAGGTACACTGTATGACATACAGTGTGTAACATGCTAAATTGCTATCGAATTATGGAATCTATAAGAAAAGTCTCATTGTTTTTTTTTGGTATAACTTCAACTTTTTATCCTTAATGACAAGCAAATTAAATTTTATATGTACCCGAGTTGCTTCCTGATTTCATTTATATCTTATTCCTCCAAAGATAATAATCAGTGGAACACTTTCACTTCATCTTTTTCTTTCAAATCAAAGTGATTCTCAGTAATAAATCTTCACATACATTTTTCTTTTGTAACAAAATAAGCTCATCTTTCACTCTTAAAATGTACATATCAGAGTTGATAGTTGATATATTACTTATATTAAATATATCAATATATTTACTTATATAAATATATAACTAATATAAATATATAGTAAGTAATATAACCAATAAGTAATATGAATATATAAGAAATAATTTTAAAATATATATTTGTATTATATTTATATGTGTTTAACTATATTTTTATATAATATATATCATTTTAAGCTAAAATGTAAATGCCAGAGCTCCTATTTCTGTAACTTAGGTTTTCTGTCCCCTGAGAAAAATCTGTCTATTGTCACCCTTTGAAAGAATTAATGTTACATTTAACTTTTGAGAAGAATACAAACCGGTCAGTTGAAGTGTCAGTGTTTACTAACTTGCAGAAGTGTTTGTAAACTTGTGACCACATCATAAATACATCTTTTGTTTTGTTTTTTAATATAGCAGACTTTGTTCTAAACCCAATGAGATGCTTCACTGGCAAAAGTCATGAGACAGCCCTGGCATGGCTAAGGGAAATGTCCCAAAAATAGGGCATACTGCTAAATCAATTTTCAGATGTTCTGTATACATATCCAAACCAATGTGGCAACCAGCAGTTTGCTTTGGGCTGTCACAACCAGGGAGAACAATCTAGCAGGACAGGGGGGCTTGACATTTCTTAAGAAAACTCCATTTAGAGCAATGTCATCAGCCCATGGCTAAAATTATGCACAACATCTGGAGGATGGCTCCAACAGAGCCAGGTAGGTGGTCAGGACTTTAAACAACAGAATTGCAATGCAAGCACACAAACTGAGTCAGGTACTCATGAGTGTATCTGGGCCAGCCTGGCCATGCTTTCTCGAGACCAGCAAGAAAGGTTCCAGCCTGATCTGTCTTCCCTCATCTACTCACCCACCACACTTATCCATTGCTCCTTAGTCACTTGATTCTAGCTGAAGCCAGAGAAGATGTACTGCTGTATCCAAGAACAGCTGATTGCCTTCAAACTGGCTCTACAATCTACGTGCCGCACTCCCACAGTCACCATCATTCAGGAGTATCTGTGCAAGTTCTGCTCCAAAATTCATCTCAGATGCACAGAGAGTAGAGAAAGTTAATACTCATTATCTTGGTCAGTTGTTATACTAAGCCAAATTTAGCATTCCATTTATTTAAAAATAAATAATATAATAGATGTGTTATAGTTTTTCAGTTTACACACAGGAAGAATTTGAGGATCAGGCATGGTACATAGACTGCCTGAGGCTGTACGCTGGTAGATACTGCTTGCAGTAGGGATCTGTCTTTCCCAAGTACTCCTCTCTTACAGTTGCATGGTGCTAAGTTCCAGAAGTATTTGTGATCCTGTTTCTCTTTAACTAAGTACAACCGGAGGAAAGAATAGAACTATGTGCTCCTTCACTAGATGCCAAAGAAGTTAGATACTTGGGCTTAATATACAAACCTTGGGTCATTAAGTTGAGTAACAATGATTTTCAGGGAGAGAGATAATAAAGAGATTGAATGAGAAAGTAATCAGTTTGGTGGGGGTAACAGTAGGCTCTGAACTATGGATGCTTTCTTTGTCTTTCTCTTTCCCTATCTGGACTGAGTCTGTGTCTTGATCGAAATATGCATACAGTCAGAAAGCTTCATGGGTAACTGGTCTGAATGATCTACTGAATTGTAGTCTATAAGAGCAACCTGTGTTCCTAAATTTCAGAAAAAGCCTCAATTCCTTATGTGGAGCAACTAAACTCATAATCATGGGTAATTTCCTGGAGCTATAAAGGATGCCATACATTTTCTTCTCCTGACCTGCCATCATCACCACCGCCAACGAAGAACATGAGAAATACACTGAATGAGTGGTTAGAAAAAGGAAAGGAGATAACTTTACAAATTCCCTATCCCTTACACTTTCTATGCCAATATTTTCCAACAATTCATAAGAACTAATACATTCCAAGCATCATCCAATTTTCCCCTTTTCTCAGTCCCTGGCAACCACCATTCTCTGCTTCCATGGATTTGACTATTTTGGATTCGACATATAAGTGAGACCATGTACTGTTTGCCTTTCCAGTCTGACTAATTTCACTTAGCATGATGGACAAAGTTTCAGTTGTGCAAGATGAATGAGTTCTTGAGATCTAATGTACAACATGACTATTGTTAACAATACTGTATTGTAGACTTGATATTTACTAGAAGGGTGGATCATAAATTAATTCTTCTTAACACACACATACACACAAAAGTAAAATAAAATGATAACTATGTGGAGGCGATGGATATATTAATTGGCTTGTGATCATTTCATTATGTTTACATATCACAATATCAAGTTATACACTTTAAATAAATACAATATTTATATGTGAATTTCAACACAATAAACCTGTTTTTTAAAAAAGAACTGATAAATTCCCAAGAAATAAGGAGAGACCTAAATTCTACTAGCTATGTAGTTTCTCAATCTTATAGACAATAGTAATAATCAATAATATCAAGTCAGAATTCACAATTTACACTAAAGTAGTCAAGAAAAAGACAGAATAACTATAACAGAATGTAATACAAGTTATCAAATATTTACTGACCACTTACTTCATGCTGAGCTCTAGATTAGGAGGCTAGCATCTGGGGATAAATGTGTCTGTTATAAAAATGAGCAAATGTCATTGATTCAAGACTATTGCTCTGTTGAAGAGTTTCTTCAGGGCCCCCTTCATGTCTCTGTTCCTTAGGCTGTAAATGAAAGGGTTCAGCAATGGAGTGACCACAGTATACATCACAGAGGCGATTATGTTCTCATCATTGGAGGTACTGGATGAAGGGAAAAAATAGAGCCAAATAATTGTTCCATAATACAGAGATACAACAGAGAGGTGGGAGCCACATGTAGAAAAGGCTTTGCATACGCCCTTGATAGATGGAACCTTCAGGATAGTGGCCCCAATGTGACCATAAGAGATCAGGATGCATATTAGTGGAAGAGTAATGACAGCCACCCCTGCTGTGAAAATGACCAGCTCATTGAGGGAAGTATCTGAGCAGGAGAGCTTGAGGACAGCACCAAGGTCACAGAAGAAATGGGGAATGGCATTGTCAGCACAAAAGAACAGCTGGTCCAGGAGAAGAGTATGGGACATGGCACTGGCGCAGGAGAGGATCCAAGATACAGCCACTAGTATGGTACATAGTCCCTCCCTCATGATGGTCATGTAGTGGAGAGGGTGACAAATGGCCACATACCGATCATACGCCATTGAGGTGAGAAGGAAATTGTCCAGATCAGTAAAAAATATAAAAAAATACATCTGTGTTACACACCCTGCATAGGAGATGGATTGATTCTGAGTATGCATGTTTACAAGCATCTTTGGGATGATGACAGATGAAAAAGAGACATCAGAGAAGGCCAGGTGGCTAAGAAAGAAGTACATGGGCGTGTGGAGGCGAGAATCCAACCTGATGAGCAGGATGATGAGCAGGTTCCCCAGCACCGTGGTCAGGTACATGCCCAGGAACAGGGCGAAGAACATGCCCTGCTGCTCTGGCCGGATGGGGAGCCCCAAGAGGAGGAACCCTGACATGCTGCTCTGGTTCTCCCTCCTCATGCTGCTCTTGTCTTCTGGAGGTGAAAGGACAGTGAAAAAAGCATAATCAACATATATTGATCCTAGGAGATATCCTACATGAGGTGACATTGCTTTCATTAAATGTAAAATGCAAAGACCTCCAGTGAAGAAATTTATTGTCTTTTATCTTCAGTGGAACTCAGGCAAATGTAATTGAGGTAGTAGATATTTCCTGGGCCCAAGGTTAGATGCCTTTGATGAAGGTATGGGACTATACTAGGAATTACTGTTAGGACATCATCAAGCAAACAGTTGGCTCTCTTTTCATCTCCCCATGATGTGGGATTAAAAGTATGAGAGAAGTGGCCAATATAATCACAGTATTTTTGTCTTTAGGATTTGGGAATAAGAAGTGACTTCACCAAGAACACAGGGAAGTGCATGAACACACACACACACACACACACACACACACACACACACACACACACACCTGCTTCTGAGGAAACTAGTTCTACTCTGAACGTTATGCTCAAGTCATCTAGCTTCCAGGAGTATTGGGGTATTGCTCAGCTTCTGTATAGACAACCAGAGTCCAGATTTAGCCAACAATTTCTGTGATTCTAAACCTCTCACTGACAGCAGAGAGAAAAGTCATGAGCCTGTAGCTCTTAACTCTTCTCAGTTCACCAGCTTCAGAGATGGAGATGTGAAGACTCTTCTCTGCCCACTGGGGAAAGGACCTAAGGGGACAGGCCACCAAACTCTTGCTTAGAGATGTGTATTAATTACTTAGTTTTCTTTTTACTCCCTTCAGGACAGGTGCCCTAGGGCAGTGGTCCCTAAACTTTGATGTTCAGCTGAATCACCTGGGGAGCTTGTTAAAGGTGCAGATCACAGCTCCACCTCTAGAGATGCTCATTCATGAGATCTGGGACCAGGTGATTCTGAATCAGGTAGTTCTAATGGCACACCTTGACAAAAGCCATCCTTAGGAAGAACATTGGGGTGGATGCTCTGCAAGTGTGAGCCTGAAAGGCGATGTGAAAAGACTTCCTTACTGCTGCCCCCAACTAGATTTATGTTCCCCCTAGTTAGGTCATAAATCAGGATATGAAGAAAGGGTTTTTCTCCCAGTGGATATTCCTTTTTGGTTTGTTGCTTATAAAATTAATTCTACCTCATGATGGAAATCCAGATAATATAGACATAAAAACAAAGGATAAAGTTAAAAGATAAAGTACTTTACCCTCCCATTAGTTATTTTTATCCTTTTAAAATGGTTTTTATTCATAAAATTTTATGTTCACATAAATGGGATTTATTTTATACAGTATTTTATAGTTTTATTTTTTATAATAATTTATTTTAGTAATTAAAAATATTTCTTCTGTGCATACCAATACATAGAATACATATAATATCAATCTACTTAAATTTTTAGTCAAACCTTTTGTTGAATATACACAAAGAGTCACTGTGAAACCTTATTAAAAATTATACTATGTCCTGAAGTCATTTGTCAGTGATCTGATCAAGGCTACTTTAATATTTCCAAATGCATCAATTTGAATGGTCTCCACTATCTTAGTGCCTTGGTGCCTGTGTCTTGCTCCTTTGAAAAGAGAAGAACCTAACTTGGAAAATGCCCATGAAAATACATGAAGAATGGAGGTCTAGGTGGAACCCTGTGGAAAGGGAAGCAACAAAGCCAGATTGTTTTCACTTATTCATAGCCTTAGTCAAAGTTTATGGAATGAAATGAATGAATAATAAAGGAGAGTGGATGTTATAATATTTGACACATATGACAAGTATCAAACTCCTTCGAATGTTTTGACTTTAATTTTCAGACTTCCAACAGACTAGAGTTTGGAGCAGCACCACATCCTTAAAAGTCACTGTATCTGCTGGTTACATACTAATTAGTCTTATATTTATGCATAAAGTTAGGTAAACATATTGCATTTTGCATAGGGCAGACACATGCAAAAAAAAAGATTAAAAGATGGGGGAAAACTTGATGACTATAACAATGATAATGGATTGAATTCAAGGCCAATGCTATCTTATGAACTCTGTTGTGAAACATGGCAGTCAAATGAGCACTTTGGGGCACAAATGACATAGTATAACATAAAATTGTTCAATATCCTGTCAAGAGCTCAAGTGTCCCTTGTGATGTACAAATACTCTGAAATAAACCAGTGCTTTATGACAGATTTACATTTATGGTGAATCATGTATGAAATAATAGTTAAAATATGTTTTCAAATGACATTACCAGAATTACAAATCATGCCAAAATCCCACAAGGCTCATTGGAAATAAGAAGCCACAATGGACATAGGATGTAATTTTTTCAAAGCTTTGCTTCATTTTCATTGAACAAGTAGTCTGGTATGATGATACAAAGCATGATATGAAGTATCTGATATCTATATTATATATGAAAGAATAAAGAAAATCTGATAGCTTGGGAAAGATCCTCTGATATTAAAGATTGAAAAAAAAAGAAATTTACTACAGCCAGAAATAATCTGAAAATATCAAAATGAACCACAGATTTCTCTATTATTAAAATAATTTAAGGATTCTTTTATTTCACTCTACTCACTCCAAGAATTCATGTATGGTGTTATAATGTGCATCCCACAATCTCTATGATTTAATTCTTTACACTAATGTTCTTCAAATCATTCACAGATCTGCAGGAACAGAACCAAGTGGGAGCATCATGTGTGCAAATTTTGGGAACCCATTCCAAAACTACTGAATCAGAATTCATAGGGGTAGATTCCAGGAATATGTGTTTTAACAAGCTCTCCAGGAATTTGTGTGCACATTAAAGTTTGAGAAACTCTACTTTCATTCTTCATTTGGGAGGACAGGATGTTCATGAAGTATAGTCAGTGCCAAAACTAGAGTGCCATTTGTAGAAAAGCAATAGTTTTCAGAGAGTATGCACTATAATTTGGTTGTGTTTACAAAGGAGGCCAGCATGAAGCATGCTTTCATTAATGATTGTGTACAGGGCTAAGCACTATCAACACCATGGCATTGGCAAAATGGGGGGGGGGGGGCGTGTGGAGGTCCCTGGTCATTCTTGATCTCCTACAGGGACCTTCATCTTCAGAGCTGTTGTAACATTTTATACCATAGGCAGAGAGTAATAATACATTTCCTCATATCTAAGTGATAAGTAGTTTGAATTCTCTGATCTCAATAGACCCATAAAGATAAAAAGAAAACCAATTTAGTCTGCATAAGAGAGTGTAGTGAAAAAATATAGCTAATTCTTTAGATTCTGAAGTATGTTAGAGACTAAGATTATAATCCCAAAATATAATCATTTCCAAAAATCTCCTCAAATAAGGGTTAACTGTGTATTATACCAAACTGTGTATTATATCGTTTATGCACCCAAGTTGCAGAAATAAGTAATAAAAATAATTTAGCATATACTAACCAAACGTTATTTAGAACAGAGAGCATTGTTAATAAGAGAATGAAATTCTGGTCAACAAATATTTACCAAGTACATCCAACATGCCATAATTTATCTCAGGGCTATTTCTCTCAAGAGATGTTAAAGTTTTGAGATATATTCAAGAGGAAAATCAAATCTGTGAATTCAACAAAAATGAGGTTTTGGTTTAAGTGAAAGTCACAGGTTATCACTATGAGAAAAATGTTGCTCTCCTGAAAAGTTTCTTGAGAGCCTCTTTCATGTCCTTGTTCCTAAGGCTGTAGATAAAGGGGTTCAACATGGGTGTAACTACTGTGTACATGAGAGCCACAATGATGTCCTTGTCAATGACATTGCTTAGTGTCGGGAAAAGGTACTGCCCAAATATTGCCCCATAATACAGAGTCACTACAGAGAGGTGGGAGCCACATGTGGACAATGCTTTGCAGATCCCCTTGGCTGAAGGGACCTTCAGGATGGTGGCTCCAATGTAGCCATAAGATACCAGGATACATATAAATGGCAGAGCGATTACAACCACCCCTACTGTGAACATGACTAACTCATTGAGAAAGATATCTGAGCAGGCTAATTTGAGCAAGGCACCAAGGTCACAGAAGAAATGGGGGATGGTGTTAGCAGCACAGAAGGATAACCGGGTCAGGAGGAGGGTGTGGGAAAGGGAGCTGGCACAGGATAGGATCCAGGACACAGCCACTAGTAAAGTACACAGCTCTTCCCTCATGATGGCGGTATAGTGAAGTGGGTGACAGATGGCAACATATCGGTCATATGCCATTGATGTAATAAGGAAGCTGTCCAGATCAGTAAAAAATATGAAAAAATACATCTGTGCTATGCACTCTGCATAGGGGATGGATTTGTCCTTAGTGTGCATGTCCCTCAACATCTTTGGGACAGTGACAGACGAAAAGGAGACATCAGTGAAGGCCAGGTGGCTGAGGAAGAAGTACATGGGCATGTGGAGACGAGAGTCCAGCCTGATAAGCAGGATGATGAGCAGGTTCCCCAGCACCGTGATCAGGTACATGACCAGGAACAGGGTGAAGAACATGCCCTGCTGCTCTGGCCGGATGGGGAGCCCCAGGAGGAGGAACCCGGACATGCAGCTCTGGTTCTCCCTCCTCATGCTGCTTGTCTCTCTCCTGGATGTAAAGAATGATTGATATTTAAGGACTTTGACATAACCATTTTTAGCAGTCATATGAAAATATGCATGTTTTATTTAGAAACTTGGGAAATTTAACCTGTCTCTCATATGTTTTTTTATATGTTGTTAATGAGGGGATGTTAATGAGAGCCAGCTTTTCTGGGTTTGCTGAGAAAATAGAATTCTTGCATCTGTGTCACTGAAGACCAGACCATCAAATATGATGTCTCAGCCATGTTATTGCCCCATAATGCTCTGTGGTGAATATTCCAAATCATTGACTATGGCATACCAACCTTTAGAAGACTTGACTTCAATAGCATTGTTAAATTTCAGATGAGAGGTGAATTTTTTCAATGAAAGGATGCAAAGAACAGTATTATATTCCTTGAAGAAAACTTACCAATATACATACATTTTGATTTGTTTCAGTTCAGTAGAGGATCCTTAAGAAACTCTATATTGTGTTAATTTATTCTCCCCACTGCAGTGAGGGAGATATTTTGGAAGAGTAAGAGGCCTTCCTGACACTTCTGACTTAACCACCTAAACAGTTTTGGACTACTTAAGTTCTGGCTGTCCAGATCTGGTTTTCTATAAGACCCAAAGCAAGTGAAGGTTCCCTCTGAAATACTGCTTCCTTGTACCTCTGTCTTTATCTCTTGTGTCACTTTTCTTTTGCTTCTTTCTCTCTTCCTGTCTAACTCTTCACTGTATCTTTCTCTCATTTTCTCCTTCCTTCTATCTCACTTTCTTTGCCTCTGTATCTTCATTCCTCCATCACTCCATGTCTCTTTACTCCTTTATGGCAAAGTCAGCTTTCTTTTTCTTCTTCTGTACTCATACATAAACACATAGTTTCTGAGAAAAAAAAATTCCTATTCCATTCATAATACTGATCTTACCTGCATTTATGATCCAGTGTTTGGTGAGTAAGTATGTCTGAAGATTCTCTTTAGGGGACCTACATATCAGCTTCCAAGATCCTAGACATTTCCTGAGCATCATAAAGAAGAGCTATAAGCTGACTCTCACTTCTGTCTACCAGTCCTAGATCCATGTATTGAAGAGCATAACTAGCCAAGGAGAGAGCTTTATGGGGTATGGAGTAGAACTTGTAATTTCCTGTTAAAGACATCCAACAAACTTGGATTAATTACCCAATTTTCCCTTTGATTCCTTTATAAGACATGCCCTGTGGGAGGGTTGTTTGTGCTTGGAAATTTAGATGATGAGCCCACAGAGAAAGACTCTCAAGACTCTGTTTTCCCAGCTTTAATCACCCTTTGGTAGAGGATAAACTCTAGAGAGGTTAAAAAAAGAGAGGGAATTTCTGCCTCCAACCAGGTCCACTTAGAAAGGCAGATAAATGAAGGGCCTCTAAGAAATTAAGTAAAACTGTGTCCTACTCAAAGTGACCTTACTGAGCACCTACCCACCAGGTAACCTAAAGGGAATAACTACATGTTTCTTCTCTCTGGTGATCATTATGAAATACAAAGTGGAAAATGGCAGAGATAGTCACCTTTATTTTCAGAGGTTTTATTCCTTTCTTGAAAAACTTAGGTTTGATTACATCAAATAAAAAGAGTTTTCAAGGAAGAAAGAAAAGAAATGAGAAAGGGAGGAAAGAAGGAAGGAAGGAAGGAAGGAAGGAAGGAAGGAAGGAAGGAAGAAAGGAAGGAAGGAAGGAAGGAAGAAAAACTAGGCAAAAAATAACCCCCCACACATGAAAAAAATAAAAAAAAACAACTTGCAAATAGGATGAAACATTGACACACATAATCCAGAAAAATTGACTCTTAAATTTGAAAAGCTTCAAGTTTTTGAAATTGACCTTTTGAAGAAAATTATCATTTATTATAGCATTAATGGCTCTTAGGAATGAGATATGTAGGACAAATGAAGTATTTATTAGGTTGAGAAAATCATCTTTGAGTGTTAATTTGCCCATTTTGATATCTGAGTTTAAGGGGTGGTAGATACAGCAAAGAGCTTCCATCTGCATACCTTCTTTCTAGCTGTGGTAATCCTGTGTTACTGCCACAAGTTGATGTAACTTGGGAGACTGTCAACTCAGAACCATTGAAGGCCAATAGCATTCTAGGCAAAAACCAAAGAAGAAAGTTACCAGAATATTGGCCAGTAGCAGCTTAACAAACATAAATAGGACCATATACTAGATTGGCTATAGGTACTAGATTCCCTGGGAACTGACATATGTCAAAGTCTATACCGCCAATTGTCAAACTCAAATTGCTCCTATTTTGTTACAAATTTTGGCACCTGGATCAGTTTACTTCTCCTCAACAAATTACCTTTAGGTTGGGTGCCATCAGCATGTGCATGAATGAACCATAACACAATGTGATATATTTTTTCTTTGATCTCATGTTCAATGACCTTAATCTCTATTGTGTGTTTTTGCCATCTCTTCTCATGACCATATTATGGAGACTGGAAATACCTTACATAGGAAGTATTAAATTTAAATACTCAATTCTTTGCTCTCTTTTTCCACTCTACCCATTATACAGAATCTTTTGCCTCATAAATCTATTCAGTCTCTGATCCTGTCCATTTCCCCCAAAATTCATTTTGTCTTCATTCTATGACATCTAGAGGATAAATTTTATAGGTTATTACTCTCTTACTAATTTGCCTTAGTCTTTATCACAATGACCTTTCACTCTAACCATCTAGCAAAGTTTTCATGTTGGATCAATTCAATTAGCCACCTTCTGCACTTCCTTAGTTTCAATTTATTCCTCAGTTCACTATAATCTAAATTCTGTTCCCCCCACTCACTGATGGTGCTACTGGTCAGTCATATTACCCAAATCCTCATTATTGCTAATTTAATGAATGGTTTTTCAAACTTAACTTCCTCTTTCCCTAGCTCCCATGGCCCCATATTTTCATATTTTCCTTCTATGACTCTGGTTGTTCTTTGATGTCTCTTTTTAGGACACTCTTTCCCTGACATTTCCTTAATTGTCAATGTTCTCTATGGTCTGTCCTCAGCCCTGTTCTATGACTTGCCCTCTCTTTTCTTTCCCTCCTATCTCCCTTTTGTCCTCTTCTCTTCATTCTTGTTTTCTTTTCTCATTTATCTCATGAACTTTTCTTATTCATCTCATTTTTATGCAGTCTCATTCTCACTTATGTTGACGGTCCATGAATTTTTATTTCTAGCCAAAAAATATATATATACAACTGCCTCCTGAACTTCTTCTCATGAATAACCCATAGGTACCTTGTATTCAGTGTATTAAAAACTCCTCAGATATGTTTCTCCTTCTATGTACCCTATTTTAGTAAATAAATAGCACAACCATACTCTTAGCAGCCCAAGCTATAAATTTAGAGGAAGGTTTTTAGCTCCTTTATTTTCCTCATTATCTATGGCCTAACCAAAATTAGCTCATATCAAAATTACCACATCTTTTAGATTCTGACTTCAAAAAAGACTTAAATACATATAGTTCTCTCTAGCTTTATTATCTCTCTCAGACATACTTCTATAAGCTCCTACCTAAATGACTGTAACCCTTTCCTAACTAGTCCCCTTTCTTCTGGTCTTGGATTCATCACTCTATCTTTGCCCTGTCAACATCCCCTCCACTCACTACAAACACATGCTTATTATCTATTCTTCACTTGTAGTAATAGTTTTTAATATTACACTGTAAATTTCTGATCAAATCCTTCTATGGATCTCCATTTTACTTTTTGATAAAGTGTAAATTGTTCAGTATGGCTTCCAAGTTTCTGCTAATTTCTCTGGCCTCATCCTGAAGCTCTTCTCCATTCTAATTTTCCTGATAATGGTTTCCCAAATTTGTCATCCTTTCTCTTCTCCAGGTCTTTTTGTATTTCTCTCTTTTTCTTCCTTTCAGGCATTCTGCCTCTATATTGTCCATGATACCTTTTAGTTGTTTTGATTGTCTGCTTGTGCATACCACTCTACAAGCCTACCTGCTTGACCCCTTAAATTTGGGTTTAATGCCTCTCCCAGAGCACTCAGCATTAGCCTTCATAACAGTATTCAAAAAATGGGAAAAATACATCTACCTCAAGAATTATTGTAAGGGTCAAATGAACTCATTTTTGTAAAAAAATCTTTATAAATAAATGAATCTTCAAATAATAAAAATTTTCATCTTTATTCCCAAAGGAATTGACTATCTTTAGTCTCTGGCAAAGGCTCTCTGCTGGGAATGGTTAAGAGATACATGGTAATTACTCCCAAATTGTTCTTCACCAGAAATTTGTTGCCTTGGTCTCCTGGGTTGTCAACCTGACTGGCAAAAAGACCAGCTCTGGTTTAAAAGAGAGAGTATACCTCCTCCCCACTTCAGCGTCAAGTTTGCAACTTTTCTCCCTTTCCCAACTTTAAGCCTTTTGGTAGAAAAATGAATTAGTTCACCCTCAAGCTGACAGTATTTGAATTTGTCACACCCAAGCTAGGTAAGGGCAGTACTTGTAGATTCCATTCAGCAGTGTGTGTGTGTGTGTGTGTGTGTGTGTGTGTGTGTGTGTGTGTAGTCTACTACAAAATCTCATAGATTTGTGCTGGGAACTTTATATCATTTTGTTGTGTCATCTCAAATAGCTTAGGTAGATATAATAATCATAATTCCTTACAGTTTGTATTTCCTCTCTAGGAGAATGTTATCTTTTTCACAGTTTTGCTGACTATCTGGCCTGCATCCAAGCTATGAGCACAACCATTCAAGTTTAAAAAATACAATGATCTGCAGTTTTTGCAGATAATTGTAAACATGCCTATATGTGATTTTATATTATGTTCTTTCAAATATTGTATCATAAGCTTTTCATGAACTCATTTTATTGGCTACATGATATTATTTCCATGGATGAGAACTGTAGTTGTCTTTACCTTTTCTTTATTGATGGAAACTAGGTAGTCCATCAAAAACACTGACCAGGGTCTGAGCTGCTTTTGTCCTGGATCCCTGAGAAATGCACTTTATGAGCAGCTGTCTTTGTAAATTCAGTAGCTAGTTTCGCTATTCATATCCAATCATCTGTTTACATATTTAAACAATACATCCATCTCAAAAGCTTTTGGAAAATTATGATGAGAAGCAGATCTTTTTTTTTTCTTTTTTGTCAAATCATGCTCTGCTAAAGACAATGGTGGTTATGAAACATGGTGGTTAGAAACATGGGTTCGAAATTAGATAAATCTGGGACTGAATGATCCACTCATCATTTTAATGCTGAATGATTTTGGGAAACTTATACTCTCTAAGCCCTAGTTTCCAAATGGTTAATGAGAATAATGCCTTTTTTGTGGTCCTATTAGGCTGATACAATATAAAGTATATGCAACAGCAGCTGGTCTATATTATACAGTAAATATGTGATTAATGAATGGTTGTTATAATTGTTATTGTTATCATTATTATTGATATTACCATCTAGGCACATATCTCAAAACCACAGATTTTCATTCATTCTCAAACTTTTTGATTTACTTCCTAAAACTCTATACTGCTTTTAGGTCATGAGTACTGTCTTACTTGAGGATATGTAGTTCATAAAATCATGTGATATTGTGGGAATAATTTAGTCTTTGAAGCCAGATGGACCTTGGAACAAAACCCAAGTTCACCATATACTAGTGCTAGAACATTGGGCAAGTTTCGTCGCTGAGTCCCATGAGGACTCAGTAGCTAGCTTCTCTATTCACATCACTCACATGAGGTTCAGAATGCCTGTGTTGCAAGGTTGTGGGAAGAAGTGAATGGTATTTGAAAGCACATGGTACAAATTATGTGTTCAATCAGATTATATTAGTACCGTGACTATTTCCAGCCCTATCGCAGCATGTCATCCAAATTGGAAATAGAGTAAATTTGCTCTCAGCATCTGTAGCCTTTTGTTTCACTTTGCCTATAATCCCCACCCCTCACCCTTCTCACTTTATCTGAGGAGGTCAGTGCCCTTGTTCTGCCACCCAAACCTGATGCCTAAAATGAATGGCTTCCAGCTACAACATCTCAGTGAGAGTGTTGATAAGAGGGCTCTCTCTGAAACAGCTAATTCCCCAATATGCTGGATATTCATATCTTGACTATTGGGAAATTAGCTGTTTCAGCTCTTCACTATTAGAAGCAAAGATGCAAATAATAATGTGGTCTTTTTCTTTGCAAAGAGTGTGAACACTTTTCTAATGCATAAATGGAGAAAAATTACTACATCAAAGAGAATATAAATCTTCAATTTTATAAGACATTCAAAGTAGATAAACTAATTGAAATATCTAATAGCAATGTCTCAGAGTTTTATCTCTTCACATGCTTGTCAATGCATGGTGTTCTCATATTTATTTTTATAATTTTATCAGTGGTATCTTTTTTTAATTTGCATCTTCTTATCACTTGTAAAGTAGATCCTCTTTTAATATGTTTATTGGCTATTTTGACTATATTCTGTGAATTTCTAGCTCTTATTGATTCAGCTTTTTGTCTTGTCCTTATTAATTCACAAGAACTCTATATGTGTCCTGCGTTCTAATCTTTTGCTGATTTGGGGCAGTTTATATTCTCCCATCCATGGTTTGTGATTTTATTGCAGTAGTGGTAGTGGTTATAATAAAGAAAATTTATTTAATTTAATCAAGTTTATCAGAATTTATATTTATTTTGTATGCTTTGGGGCTCTTGATTAAGATATATGTTACTATCCTAAGATTATAACATAATCTACAAATTGTATTCTAATGTTTCTAAAATTTAGCTTCTCACATTTAGGATTTTTAATGTACCTAGGATTTTTTTATGTATGATCTGAGGTAGTGATATAGTGTTATTTTTTTTCTCATGGAAAGGCAACTGCCTCAGCACCATTGATTGAAAAGCCTATATAGTTTTTCTACTGATTCATAATGCCACTTGATCAATTGCCATGTCCTCATTATAAAGGTGTCTGTTTCTAGGCTATTGTTCTCCACTGGTTTATTGATTTATCTTTGTAAAAAAATACATTATTTGTTGTAATCATTATAGCCTTATAGTAAGCTTTGATATGTTTTAATAAATCTCTACCTTTTAATAGATGATAGATAGATAGATGATAGATAAATAGATAATGATCTGAGTTAGAAAATGTCTCTTATAGGCAATTTTAGAGACAATGAGATTAGAATTTCTTTTTAAAATTAAGTTTAGCTTTTAGATTGTACTTCTTTAAATGGAATATCATGTGGCAACTACATAGTATTGGGGCTCAGGATTATTAGGGTTTACCTGGGTCTTGAACAAGGCCTGATGTGAGTTTCTTAAAGTGGCTACTATGATGAATTTAATTGGAAATGACATCTTTTCTTTGATCAACAAACTTTTATTGTGTGTGCATTAATTATCTGAGATAGATTCTGTGTCTATAACCAATGAACAAATTAGAAATAATCACGGGATCTGTAGACAAGCAGGAGATACAGAAGTAAACAGATCATTACAGGCAAACTTATGAAGGACAATGAGATTTCTGATGTCAAATAATTTGTTTTGCTTTTGGAGAGCAAACTCTGAAGCCAAAATGCTTCAGTCCAAGTCCCAGCTTCTCCTCAACTCACTGCTGTGACAGTGAGACTGTCTGCCTCAGCTCTCCCATCTGAAATGTAGACATAAAAACAGTACCGACCTAGCTTATGTATTTGACACTGTTGAGCCAGTTACTTCCTGTAGGCTAATGGGACAGTGCATAAGAACAACGTTTAATAAACATTAACTGTTAGTATTGTCATTTACAGAGGCTGAGACCGAACTGAGAAAGTGGCAGTATATCATAACCTACACTTTTTCTACATTTATCCGACAAAATATGCATCAAATTTAAGAAAATGTGGAGGAAAACATTTCCAAAATCAAAAGAACATCTCTATTATGCTATGCCACGCTATCATTTTTTTGTCCCAATACATTCCATCTTTTCCCTTCAACTTTTTCCCACCAGTCCCCTCCAGCTGCTGTACCAGTATGAGGCCTGAGAACCAGAGCAGCATGTCCAGGTTTCTCCTCCTGGGGCTCCCCATCCCACCGGAGCAGCAGGGCGTGTTCTTCGCCCTGTTCCTGGGCATGTACCTGACCACAGTGCTGGGGAACCTGCTCATCATCCTGCTCATCAGGCTGGACTCTCGCCTTCACATGCCCATGTACTTCTTCCTCAGCCACTTGGCCTTCACTGATGTCACTTTCTCATCTGTCACTGTCCCAAAGATGCTGATAAACATGAAAACCCAGCACCTATCCATCCCCTATGAAGGTTGCATTTCCCAGACATTTTTTTTCATAACCTTTGCTGATTTAGACAGTTTTTTGATCACTTCAATGGCCTATGACAGGTATGTGGCCATCTGTCACCCTCTGCAGTATACCACCATCATGAGTCAGAGCATTTGTATTATGCTGGTGGCTGGGTCCTGGGTCATTGCTTGTGCTTGTGCTCTTTTGCATACACTCCTCCTAGCCCAGCTGTCCTTCTGTGCTGACAATGCTATCCCCCACTT
This sequence comes from Cynopterus sphinx, assembly GCA_030015415.1. Lineage (NCBI taxonomy): Eukaryota > Metazoa > Chordata > Mammalia > Chiroptera > Pteropodidae > Cynopterus > Cynopterus sphinx. The sequence continues at coordinate 121,366,639 of CM057385.1, read as the reverse complement.
CTTCTGTGACCTTGCTGCCCTGCTCAAACTGTCCTGCTCAGACACTTCCCTCAACCAAATGGTCATCTTAACTGTGGGGTTAATAGCCATTATGCTTCCATTCTTATGCATCCTCATTTCTTATGGCCATATTGGGGTCACCATCCTCCGGGCTCCCTCTACCAAGGGCATCTGTAAAGCCCTGTCCACTTGTGGATCCCATCTCTCAGTAGTGACTCTCTACTATGGGACAATTATCGGTCTATATTTTCTTCCTTCATCCAACAACACCAATGACAATGACATAGTTGCTTCATTGATGTACACAGTGGTCACTCCCATGCTGAACCCCTTCATTTATAGCCTAAGAAATAAAGACATGAAAGGAGCCTTAAGAAAACTCTTGAGTAAGAAAACGTATTCTTCCAAATGATACTTTCTTTTTAAAATACTATATGATTTTATTTTTTCAATAACATATAAATATACAAATTACTGAAAAAAGAGCTCACTTGTCTTCTTTCCACAGCCATCACTCACAAACCTTTGCTGACATTATTCTTGCACCTGTTGGGGGAATAGTAAAATGGAATATGCTTTAGGGGACTTAATTTGCTTTTTTTGTTGTTGCATGACAGCAGTGTAAAGTATTTTGAGAATGCCATGTCACTTTGGCTGGTATCATGAAATGGAAGCTATCGGGGCTGACCCTTCCCCCCAATTTTAGAGTTATAAAATATGTTTGGTCTTTCACATCTCCATTTTTAGGGAATTTTTTATTTTGGTGACAATATGGTCTCCTTTCCCAGGCACCCAGGCACCCAGGCATCCAGGGACTCTGAGCCCTTCTAGAACTTTCAAAAAGAACATATTAAATTTTATTCTTCTTACATAATAGTTAACACACTGCTTTTCTTGCTATTCAGTAATACAGCCCACACTTCCTTTCTCCCCAAGCACATACAGATATTCAGCAACAAAGTAAATGTCACCTTTATTATCTCAGGTACCAGTTAAAGAGCTTTATATGCATTCAATTCATGTACTTGGCTCCTAAGAGATAGGTTAGAAAAACAACCCTAAGAGATATGTTAGGAAAAACCCTAAGAGGTATGTTAGAAAAACTTAGGCTCAAAAAAGTGAAAAACACTTTAGGATTGCATTGAGTGAAAGAAAGACTTGAATCTTGGCTCTCTGACTCCAAAGCAATTCAGCCAAGAACTAGAATTGTTTATATGAAATGGTGAGTGCTGAGGAGGAATAATTAGTTCAGCCTAGTGGCAGAGGATATATAGAGAACTTCCCAGGGAAGGTGATGCTTTACCTGAGAATTAACCAATTAGAATTATCCAGACAACCAAGCTCTGTCTTGTCCTGATGATCATAGGCAAAGGGAGCAGCATGAGTCAAAATGTTAAACTTAAAGTTCCAACCGAGGCACCCAGATTTGATAGACACCAGATACCAAAGTGAGTGATGAGACACAAAATGAAGATGTTTATAAGAAATGCTCAGTAATCGATTACACAGCTTTTGAGTGTTTCAACCTAGATGTGGATCTAAAAATACCAAGAGCTGGAGATGAGAGGTTCTTCTAAAGATATTTCTTTTGAAGAAAGCTGTGTAGTAAGTCCCAAATCTGCCCTTGGGGGTGGGGTGGGGGGGTGATTTCCTCCTCACTTAAAGCTTAGTGAGAGAAGCCTTAACAGAACCATTCAGAGAGTTCAATGTATGGCCCCCGCCTTTATGAGAGACAGAGAGAGAACAATAAAAAAAATAAAAGGGGAGGGCGAAGAGAGGGGAGAGAGAGAATGAGAATCAGAATGAATTATGTTTGAGAAATACCTTTACTTATTTTCATGGTGGGACAATAAAAGCAAAAGTGTTTCCTATGGACCACACATGGATTGTGTGAGAAAGAACTGATATGAAACCATTTTCAGTTCCTCCCAAGAAGATCTATGAGACAATCTAGAAGACTTCAAGATAGAATAAGAGATCTGTGAGTAAGGCACCACCCCCAAGCCGAGGACCACAAGGGGAAACATTCAAAAGAAAAAAATATACTTTAGTTATATCACAAGGATGTGTGGGAAGGTAGTTTGGAAGTCTTTTGATATCTCTAGGCCTGGAAGTAACAACAGGAGAACAAGTTAATTTTAACCATCATCCAGGTCAAGAGAAGTCACAACCTCTTTAATATGGAAGCAACTAAAGAACCATATTATCACCTTTTTCTCATTCTTCTTCCCATGCTTCGTTCCCACTAGGATGGGTTCAATAAATGCAACTAGACCAGAAAAATTAGGGAAAAAGAGATAATATACCATATGACTCCTTTCTGGACTTAATATTCTTGTTTGCACCCAGATCCAATGAGGGAAAAGGAAATGAAACAGAGATTGTGATGGAAAGTAATCGTTACCCATTTTAATACTTAAAGATTAGAAGAGAATTTATGGGTTCTTTAAGAGTTTTTACAGCAGAGGGGGAAGATAAATTTTAACTAAATATCTTTTGAAATAATTGTAGAAAAAATAATTACATCTCCTAAATAGTTCTTGTCAAGGTCGGTATATTGTGCTATTGTTTCTAAAAATGGTTTATTTATTTCTCTTCATTTCCACAATTAAGAGTATACTTTCTCATTCCATTGATGTTGGGCTTTTTCATACCTCTATGTATCAGTTAGCTTTTGCCACAAAAATGCTGGATAACAAATGACCACAAAACTCAGCAACATTCAACAATAAGCATTTATGTTACTTATGAACCTGAGGGTTGGTTGAGGCTTGGCTGGTCTAACTTGGAGCTTGGCTCATTTAGCTTGAGATGGCAGTTTTTTTCTGGTCTTGGCTGGTCTCACTCATGTGTCTGTGGCCAGCTGCAGGTCAGCTGATCTAAGGTGAGCTCACGTGGGATGTCTTTGTCCCATGCATCCCTTGTGCTGTTTCTAGGACTTGCATATGGGCATTCCCTCGGCCTCCTAGCCAGACTCCCTTGCTTGTCCTTGTGCCCTATATTTGATTGCTTGCTGTCAACTTCGCATCATTATCACCGCATCTAAGGCTCCCTGCATTGTAGTGGTAAGGCTAGAAACTACACTTTCCAGATTTTTCTTTACTGTATTGTTTATATTCATTGCTTTCCAATGAAAGGAACTCATTAAAGATTTAGAAGGCAGAAGAGAAGAAATCATTACTCTCTGGAGATCATTCTAGTCAGATACATAAACAGATGTGAGATTCACAGAAGTTTTCCATTGAGCTCCTAAGCGCCACCTGCATTAGTGCTGCAAACAGTGTTTTGTGCTCTCTCAGCCTACACAAAACAATATTGTAGCTGGACCCAGCCATTGTGGTCCTTATTATGATTGTAAGACACCCTCAGCAATAACTATCAGGAATTTTCAGGAAAACAAGGTTTATTACTGAAGTCCTGAAATGTACATGGCACATGTGGGACCACACAGTGAGGTTGAGGGTAGAGAACAAAAGGGCGCATGGCCTTGAGGTTCTGTTTTTATTAGGTTCTAGGGTGGGGGCCTAGGGTTTCGCTGACTCATTCTTTATTGGCGATTTAACCCATTTTCCATTAGCCCTGAGAACACTCACCAGCGGTGCTTGTAACTGCAGCATTTACCCCAAGATAACTCATGGATTACAGTCCTAACTTTACCCCCAAAGTTTGCCATAAAATATCTCACTTTTATTATTATTTTCACATCGCTCTAGTATACCGATAATCTTTGAAAACAAATGACATTCTATTTATAGCATTCAGTTGCCAAAAATGTCAAATCCTAGAAAACGGAGCATTCCTACATGTAATGTTAAATGAACACTGGCAGTGAGCTGCATTTTTTTTTCTAAACAGAAAAAAGTTTAAAGCATAATAACAGGAATTTAAAGTTTTGGAAGAGAAAAATACAAGTGTCCCAAATGGTCAGTTATAGAAATCAACCAAGACTCTTAAAACAAAAGAGCTACAGCATGAGGAGGGTCTGGTTCCATCTGCCTGTGACTGGCAACCTGTTTGTTGGAGATAGCTGTCTTTGAATTGGATGCCTCACCGATCAAAACTTGTCAGGCACTTGCATTACAAAAAGAAAACCCAACTGTCAGGGCTTACACTATACAGAGTCTTTTGGGGCTTTTCAGTGATTCTTGAAATTTGCAGCCAATACTCATTCACCTTTGAAACTATCTGTTTATACTTTAGGCTGAAATCTTCAGTTTTAGATTCATGTAAGTGGCGTTGTAAAATATTTATTGTTTTGGGTAGGCTTATTTCACTTAACATAATATCTTCCAGGTTCATCACTGTTTCAGCATGTATCAGAATTTTATTCCTTTTGAGGCTGAATAAATATTCCATTGTATGCATATGTATAACACATTTTGTTTATTCATTCGTTTGTTGATGGACACGGGTTGCTTTCACCCATGGCTACTACAGATAATGCCGTGAGGAACATGAGTGTACAAATATCTGTTTTGACTCCTGTTTTTAGTTCTTTTGTGTCTATACCCAAAAGTGGTTTTCCAATTACGTTGGACAATACAGTAATTCTATTTTTAATATTTTGGGCACACCACAATGATATTTTCACAGTGACTGTACCATTTTGCATTCCCACAAGCAGTGCAAAGGGTTCCGATTTCTCCACATTTTTGCCATCTGTTGTTGTCTAGTTTTTTTTTTTTTATCATAATCATCTGGATGGATGTGAAATGGTATCTTATTGTGGTATTGATTTGCATTTCTCTAATAATTAACAATATACAGGATCTTCTTATGTGCTTATTGGTCATTTATATATCTTCTTTGGAGAAATGTTATTCAAAACCTTTGTCCATTTTTTGAATTGGGTATTTTTTGTTTTTGTTTTTGATTTTGCAGTTGTTACTGAGTTTTATGGGCACACTGAATCCTAGCCACTAGACCGCCATGGAAGTGTGTTGTTGAATTTTAAGGGTTCCTTTTATATTCTGGATGTCAGCCCTTTGTCAGATATGTAATTTATAAATATTTTCTTCAATTTTCTCTGTCCATTCCTACACTTTCAATTTATCTATATCTTTATATTTAAGTCAGTTTGTTGTGAGCACACACAGTTGGGTCTTTTTATCCAATCTGATGGTACCATCTTTTAATTGGTACATTTAGTTTTTTACATTTAAAGCAATTATTGATGTAAGTGAATGATTAGCGTTCTCTATTTTGTAACTGTTTTCTATTTGGTGTACTTGTTCTTTGTTTCCATCTTCCCATTCTTCTGCCTTCTCTGATTTTAATCAAGTATTTTATGTGATTCTATATCTTCTTCTCTTAGCATATTCATTATACTTCTTTAAAAATTGTTTTGTTACCCCCAAGTTTGCAACTAATCTAGGTCCACTTTCAAATAACTGGTAAGGTACCTTATAACAGAATATTTCCAATTCTTTCCTCCCATCACTTAAAACATTGCTGCCCTAATGCTATCATATTGGGGGTTAGAATTTTAACATTTGAACACAAACATTTAGTCTACAGCAGAACATTTAACATTTATTACTTTGTTAATAAAATTTTAAGTATTTAATACAGTGTTATTAACTATACACACTGTTACAGCCCAATTCTGAATTGAGGTGGTGCAACTGAGACCCTTACTCTGTTCCTGACCCCTAGTATTCAGTCTTCCACTGGAAAGTCTGATATTAGCTTTAGGTTTTTCATAGATATCTTTTACCAGTTTCAAAAGTTTTCTCTATTCCCGAGGTTTCTGAGATTTTTTAAACTAAGAATGGATGTTGAATTTTATCAAACATTTTTCTTTATATATTGAGATGACAATGTGGATCTTCTTCCTAGTCTATTAAAATGGTGAATTATAATTATTGATTTTTAATGTTGCAATGAAACCTATTAGATCATGATGGTATAGCCTTTTATATATTGTTGGATCTGATTTGATAAAATTTTTGGTAATTAGTTTTTGCACCAATGTTAATGGGAGATATTAGTGTTCTTTTCTTGTATTACACGTTTATGGATTTGATGCCAGGTTTAATGCTGGCCTTGAAGAATAGGTTGGAAAATTCCTTCCTCTTCAACATTCTATAAGAGCTTGTGGGAAATTGGTATTATCTCTTCCTTAAATATTTGGTACAATTCACATGTAAGGCCATCTATAACTCTAGTTTTCTTTATGGAATGATATTACACTATAAATTTAATTTATTTAACATATAATTTCTTCTGCATTCTTGTATGAGCTTTGGGACTTTTTCTGCTCTTCAAAGAATTTGTTTCATTCAAGTCATCAAATTTATTGATATAAAATTTATAACAGCTCTTATTTCTCTGTAGAATCTGTAGTGATGTCATCCTTTAGTCTTAATAGCAGTAATTTATATCTTCTCTTTTATCTTTCCAAATTAGCTTAGCTAAAGGCTTATAGATTTTATTGTTCTAAAAAAACAATTTTTGGTTTAATTAAATTTTTTATTGTTTTTTTGTTTTTTATTTTATTAATATTGTCCTATCTTTATTGTTTCTTCTGCTTACTTTGTGTTTAACTTTGTTTTCTTTCTCTTACGGTGGATACTGAAGTCATGCTTTTTCTCTAACGTATTTATTGCTATAAATTTTCTTGTATCCATTGCTTTAGCTGCATCTCACATATTTAATATGTTTTTGTTCTTATTTTAATTCCATTAAATGCTTTATAGTTTCACTTTTTATTTCTTTTACAACCCATGGGTTATTTTGTATTACTGAATTTCCAAATATTTGGAGAGTTTTCAGGTATCATGTGTTATTGATTTCTAATTGAATTACTTGTGATTAGAGAATACTCTTTGTATGATTGAAGTACCTTTAAATTCATTGAGACGTGTTAGATGGCTCAGAGTTCATTTATTTGTCATGGTCTCTTATCAAGCTGACACAAGAGAACTAAATTTCTTGTGTACATTATTCCAGTAGCCTTATAAGTTGGTCTTCCTACTTTCACATTTTCTTCCTTCCTTCCTTCCTTTCTTCCTTCCTTCCTTCCTTCCTTCTTTCTTTTCTTTTCTTTTCTCTTCTCTTCTCTTCTCTTTTCTTCCTTCCTTCCTTCCTTCCTTCCTTCCTTCCTTCCTTCCTTCCTTCTTTCTTTCTTTCTTTCTTTCTTTCTTTCTTTCTTTCTTTCTTTCTTTCTTTCTTTCAGTCTAGACTCAATAAAGGAGCCAAGATATTTTAAAATTTAGGACATATCAATTACTTTTCTGTTGATGATTTTCTATTGGTTGTCCAAATCACTTATAGTTAAATAGAAACCTTATAATTGCCTACAAAACCTTACACAAACAGATAGCTCTGCTCTTTATCTTCTATCAATTCTTCTAATACACTGTTCACCTTCTGATAGTCATTCTAGTCTCTTTTCTATTTCCCTAACATGTCAAGCACTCTCTCATCTCAGACCCTCTGCAGTTTCTACTCCTCCTGTCTGGAATGTTCTTTTCCTCATATAAAAACAAATAACCTCTTTCCCTGTTCTCTTTAAGTTTTTTGCTTAAATCCCTCCTTCTTGTGGAAACTTACCCTGACCACTAGCCTACTTAAAATTACAGCGCCTTCCCCCATTCACCCTTGCTTGTGGTGTTGTTTTTGTTGTTGTTTGAATTAAATTTATTGGGGTGACATTGGTAAATAAAATTACATTGGTTTCAAGTGTACAATTCAATAATATGTCATTTGTATATTGCATTGTGTGTTCACACCCAAAGTTAAATCTCCTTCGGTCACCATATATTTGACCCCCTTTACCCTTATTCTCCTCTGGTAACCATTCCCTCTGGTAATCAGTAAACTGTTGATCATGTCCATGGGTCTCTATTTGTTATGTTCATTTGTTGCTTTCAGTTTTATATCTCACATACAAGTGAAATCATATGATATTGAACTTTTCCTGTCTCAGTTATGTTCACTTAGCATGATTATATCAAGATCCATCCATGTTGTCATAAATGGCAATATTTCATCTTTTTTTGTGGCTGGCTGAGTAATATTCCATTGTATAATATGTACTACATCTTCTTTATCAATCATCTATCAAAGGACCTTTAGTCATTTCCATGTCTTGACCACCACTAATAATGCAGCAATAAACATCAAGATGTATATATCTTTGCAGATAAGTGTTTTCAAATTTAGGGGGTAGACATCCAGAAGAGAGATTACTGGATCAGATGGAAATTCTATTGTTAATTTTTGAAAAACCTCCATACTTTTTTCCATAGTGGCTATACCAATTTACATTCCCACCAGCAATATATGAGGATTCCTTTTCCCTGACAACCTCTCCAACACTTGTTATTATTTTTCCTGTTGATGATAGCCATTCTAACAGGTGTGAGATGATATCTCATCGTGGTTTTGCTTTGCATTTCCCTAAGAGCTAGTGAAGTTGAGCTTCTTTTTATATGTCTATTGGCCATTCATATGTCTTCTTGGGGAAAATGTCTATTTAGGTCCTCTGCTTATTTTTTGATCAAATTGTTTATTTTTTAATTCTTGAATTGTATGGGTTCTTTGCATATTTTAGATATTAGGCCTTTATCAGAGGTGTTGTTTGCAAATATTCTCTCCCATTCGAATGGTTTGCTGTGCAGAAGCTTTTTAGTTTGATACAGTCCCATTTATTTATTTTTGCTTTTATTTCCCTTGCTTTTGAGGTCAAATTTATATAATCCTCTCTAAAACCAAAGTCCATGAGTTTAGTACCTGTGTTATCTTCTATACAATTTAGTGATTCAGGTCTTATACTTAAGCCTTTGCTCCATTTGAACTCATTTTAATGTATGGTGACAGGTAGCAGTCCAGTTTCATTCTTTTACATGTTGCTCTCCAATTTTCCCAGCACCATTTGTTGAAGAGGCTTTCTTTTCTCCATTGCATGTTTTTGGCTGCTTTGTTAAAAATTATTTACCCATATATATGTAGGTTTATTTCTGGGATCTCAAGTCTGTTCCATTGGTCTGTGTGTCTGTTTTTCTGCCAATATCATGCTGTTTTGATTATTGTCACTTTGTAGTATATTTAAAGTCAGGCAGTGTGATCCTTCTGGCCTTGTTCTTTTTTTGCTTTGGCTATTCAGGATCTTTTGTGATTCCATACAAACTTGATGATTTTTTGTTCTATTTTTTTTACAGCTTTGTTGGAACACAATAGACCATTAGATGCTTATATTTACAGTGTACAATTCAATGAGTTTTTTCAATTATAGTTGGCACACAATAATATATTAATTTCTGTTGTACAGCATAGTGATTAGAGATCTATATAACTCACAGTGATCACCCCACTAAATCTAGTACCCCTCTTTCCCCTTACATATTTATTACAACATTGTTGACTATTTTCCTCATGCTACACTTTATAGCTCCATGACTATTTTTTAACTATCCATTTGCACTTCTTAAACCCTTTTTCACTGACTCCTAGAACCTGCCTCCCATCTAGTATCCCTCTAAATATTCTGTGTCTATGAGTTTGTTTCCATTTTTTGTTGTTATTGTTTATTTTTTTCTTTAGATTCCACAGGTATATAAAAATCATGTGGCATTTGTCTTTCTCTATCTGACTTACTTCATTCAGAACAATACTTTCTAGGTCCATCAAGGCAATATCTTTTTACATCCCCTTACTTTTAGTCTGTCTGTCTTTTAATCTGAGGTAGGTCTCTTGTAGGCAGCATATGTATGGGTCTTGCTTTCTTGTCCATTCAGCCACCCTATCTTTTGGTTGGAGCACTCAATCCTTTTCATTTGATGTACTTGTTGATAGATATGTGTTTATTACCATTTTTATTCATGTTTTTTTCTTCTTCTTAAAGAAGTCCTTCCAACATTTCCTAGAATACTGGTTTAATGTTAGTGAACTCCTTTAGCTTTTTAGCTTTTTGCTTTTCTTTTCTTTCTTCGTCTTCTTTTTTGGTGGGGTGGTCCTGGGAAGCTCTTTATTTGTCTTTCTACTCTAAATGATAGCTTTGCTGGATAAAGTAATCTTGGTTGTAGGTTCTGGGTTCCTATCACTTTGAATATTTTGTGCCAAGCCCTTCTGTCCTGCAAAGTCTTTTGAGAAGTCAACTGCCTCATAGGTAAATAACTGCTTTTCTCTTGCTGATTTTAAGATTCTCTCTTTGTATTTAACCTTTGACATTTTAATTATGATGTATCTTTGTGTGGGCCTCTTTGGGTTTATCTTTTTGGGGATTCTTTGAGCTTCATGGGGTTGTATGTCTATTTCCTTTATCAGGTTAGGGAAATTTTTCATCATTATTTCTTCAAATAGGTTTTCAACTGTTTTACCTTTCTCTTCTTTTTCAGGTATCCTTATGATGTGAATTTTGTTACATTTAATTTTGTCCCATAGGCTCCTTAAATTATTATCATATTTTCAGATTCTTTTTACTTGCCATTCCAATTGGGCGACCTTGGCTTCCCCACCCTCTATATCGGTGATTCAATCCTCCACTTTATCCACTCTGTTGATTCCCTCTAATATTCTCTTCATGTCAGATAATGCGTTCTTTATTTCTGACTGGTTCCCTTTTATAATTTCTATTTCAATTTTTATGTTTTTTACCTCTTTAAGTTCTTGCCAAGTTCATCTACACTTCCTCTAAGTTCATTGAGGATCCTTATAACCAGTGTTTTGAATTCTGAATCTGTTAGATTGCTTGACTCCATTTTTCCTGGAGCTTTTTTTTCTTCTTTCATATGGGATCTGTTTCTTTGTCTTCTCACATGGCTGCCTTTCCATGTCTGTTTCTGTGTACTAAGCAAAACTCCCAAGTCTCCCAGTCTTATTAGTGTGGTTTTGTGTAGTAGGTGTCCAGTGGCACAGTCCTGAGAGGGGTCCAGCTGCAGGCCAAATTAAGCCCCAGCCTGTGCCCCTCCAGGGCCACCTGGTAAGATTCAGCAAGCAATTCACAGATGATGTGCTTATAGTTGCCTCAAGGGGCCATGCCAGAAACCAAGGCCAGCTGCCACCAGTACAGGTCTTGGAGCTGCTCTGCAAGGAGCACCGGACTTGCTGAGGACACAACTGGATGTGGCTTAGGTAGGGCCGTGAGTTGAGGGAGGTGGAGTTTTAGTGAATCCTCTGGGTGGAGCAATCTCTGTTATCGAGTTTGATGACATCTCAGCTATGGTGGCTTTGTGTCTGCACACTGGGAGTGGGGAGGGCTCAACAGAGGGACAATGGATACCAACAGCACCTCTGCCCCAGAGAAAGCCTTGCCTTCTGCCCTTGCCCAACAACTCAGTGTCCGCCTCTAAGTCCCTCATGCCCCATGAGCAGCTGAACAGGAGTTGGTGCTCAGAGTGAGAGTCTATCACTGAGAAAGTCAAGTTGGAGGACATGGCCTATTTAAAAGGAGCATCTGCAGCTGTCATAGCCTCTGTCCCACTCAGCCATTCAGGACCAGCTAGCCTTGCATCTTTGCCACTTCCTACCTCCTGCCATTGCAGGATGATTTCTTATTTCTTTCCCTAGTTGTAGGATTTCTGTTCATCTAGATCCCAGGTGACTATGCTTGCTGTTTGCTCCGTGTTTCCATCACAACTTTGGTGTGTACAAAGCCTCTATGATCTACACCATTTTTCCCAGTCTCCCTTGTTCTATTTCTTTTAAAAATGCCATTGGTATTTAGATGGAGATTGCATTAAATCTATATATTGTTTTGTATTGTCATTCATAATATAACACTCATTATGTTATACTGTGCTATTACATCTTCATTTTTTTTATTTACAGTGTCTCCCCTCTATAATGTAAGCTTCTCAAAGGTAGAAAATTTGACTCATTTGTATAGAAAAGAGCCTGGCACATAGTAGGTATGAAACAAATTTATTTAATGAGTGTTTAATCTCTTGCTTACATTTATTTTTACTTTAACAAGAAATGTATTGTCTCAGTTTGGGCAGCAAGAAATAATCCTAATTTTTTCAAATTAGAAGAAAAAGAATATAGACCATCTCACTAAGAAATATCCTTTAGGGGAAAAAGATTTATAATCAGGAAATTTGTTCATAACAGTAATTGCCCTATGAATTCCTCTTGGGCTCTTTTCACCATGAGCATAGTAAAATTAATTAGCAATATCAAAAGCTTTGCTTTTTGTTTAGGTTTTAGAAAGCTATGAAAGAACACTTTATTAATCATCTACCTCATTAGAAAGACAAACATTTCAAATTTCCTTGCTCTGAAAACTAAGAACTACACCATGTTTTTATACCTCTAGGAAAAATAAACTAAACAATAGATTATCACCAATTTTTATGCAACTATTTTGTGACACCTTAATTTCTAAAGCAACTCAGTTTCACAGACATTAAAACTAACTCAAATAAAGTATCAAATACTTTGTATTTTAAAATTAACATCTCACAACACGTTTGACAGTTCCAATCTTCAATCTGGAAATCAAGAATTTGAAGAATGAGAAGGTACCTTTTGCAATTATATTTCACACTTCTAATCCCAGGACATATAGGGGACCAAACCCAGAAGAGATTATTTTTTTTTTACTGAAATTATTGGGGTAACATTGGTTAATAAAATCAAATATGTTTCAAGTGTACAATTCAATAATACATCATATGTATATTGCATTGCATGTTCACCACCCAAAGTTAAAAGTTTGTAGGGAACAAGAAACAAGATTGGTGACCTAACTACACATTTTTCAAGGAGATCTCTTTGATGGAGTCAGTGAATAAGAACATAAGTAAGGGACTGTCACTTGGAGAAAGAGATCTCCCTTCTGAAAAGTTTTCCCATGGCTGCTTTCATATCTCTGTTCCTTAGGCTATAGATAAAGGGGTTAAGCATGGGAGTGACCACTGAGTACATCAATGAAGCAATTATGTCTTTGTCATTGGAGTTGCTTGATGATGGAAGAAAGTACAGAACGATAATTGTCCCATAGAAGAGAAATACAACAGAGAGGTGGGAGCTGCAGGTGGAGAAGGCTTTACACATCCCCTTGACTGAGGGGAACCTCAGGATGGTTGTCCCAATGAGGCCATATGAGACTAAGACACCAATGAATGACAGGACAATGACAAATCCCCCAACAGCGAAGAGAAAAATCTCACTGAGGAAGGTGTCTGAGCAAGAGAGCTTAAGTAGGGCAGCAAGGTCACAGAAGAAGTGAAGGATGGTGTCATCAGCACAAAAGGACAGTTGAGCCAGGAGAAGGGTGTGAGACAGAGCAATGGAACAAGAAATGAGCCAAAATCCACCCAAAAGAAATATGCACAGTCCTTCCCTCATGATGGTGGTATAGTGCAGAGGGTGACAGATGGCCACATACCTGTCATATGCCATTACTGCAAGAAGAAGGTTATCAGTACAACCAAAGAATATGAAAAAATACATCTGTGTTACACACCCTGCATAGGGAATGAATTTGTCCTTAGAGTACATGTCCCTCAACATCTTTGGGATGGTGACAGAAGAAAAGGAGACATCAGTGAAGGCCAAGTTGCTGAGGAAGAAGTACATAGGTGTGTGGAGGCAAGAGTCCAGCCTAATGAGCAGGATGATGAGCAGGTTCCCTAGCACCGTGGTCAGGTACATGCCCAGGAACAGGGCGAAGAACACGCCCTGCTGCTCCAGTGGGATGGGGAGCCCCAGGAGGAAGAACCCAGATACACTGCTCTGGTTGTCCCTCCTCATGCTGCTCCTCTGTCTACAGGAATGAAGGGTGAAGGAAATATCAGAGACTTTGAAAGTATGACTATGGCCACCACAATAGGATCTTTTACTTTCTCCTGGAGAAAAAGAATAACCGGTTGAAGTTATACCAACAACTAGTGCAGCTAAAAGAAGCAACACCCTCAATGCCTAACATGATGTCTTCCAAATAAATACATTCTTCTTATTCTTTTAATCAACCAGATTTTGGCATTATGATACTAATTAGAGATGTGAGAATGAATGGGATATAAAGGACCTCTTCTCTCGGCATGCTGACACTCTTGGGAGACTCTGACAAAGGGCTGACCAAAGATATGGAACTGAAGCCAGGACAGTGCAGTGATTCTGGCCCCACCTCCTTTTAGCTGATGACTTAGGGAGCCATGCCTCTCTTGACTTCATCTTGTGCACTGTAGTGTGAAGATACCAATAGCACACATTCACAGTTAATAAGAGGATTCTAATTCAATACACATTAATATCTAAGAAGAGTGTCCTGAATAAAATAAACACAAAATTTTAGCAATTGCTTTTATGCTAGAATAAGTATCCAAGTAAAACCAGAATCAAGTTTAGAAATTTAATTTAAAAAAAAAAAAAACTTTACAAGATGGTCAGCATGAAGGACCAATTATTTGACCTATAGTTTTTGCTGACTCAACAGAGCTATCATACTCTCACAAGGAGTTTTCAACTCATATCCTACTATTGGGGTAAATCTGATGAAATTTGTCTTAGTGCAAGTTCATCTTTTTCAAAGACATAAAACATTTTTCATTTTGTGTCTCTGTTTATATCTGGTGCTTCAAGGTGGCTCAGAAATAAAAAGAAAGAAAGCCACCTGAGACCTGAGATCTGAGAACTTGGAATGCCAATGATTGGGAGCTGTCTATTAGAATTTACAATTACCTGGTTCACCATCACTATTTCCCAATACTAATTTTCACACTTGTAATACTTGATATTTAATGAACACTGTGTCAGACAAACACATTTTTGCATTATTGCCTCATTGAATCTTCAACAGAACTAAGATACAGGTGTTATAAAGCTTCATTATAGACATACTCAGAAAGAATGAGGACTATCGTGACATCACTCAGTAACTGCTAAACTCATATTCCTTTTGTGTTTTTAAAATTTACTCAAATCTCTGCTGCTATGAAACTACTTTTTCTCTCTCTCTCTAATTAGACAACAGAGCCAATACCTTAAATAATGTTATTTTAGGTTTGAAAGCACCCCCCTGCTCATATAGCTGTCACAATTCATAGTCCTATAACCCTTTAGTTTTCAAATAGCTCTCATAAACCTTCAAATTCATTTAAATCAATGTTTATTTTGTGTCTGGGAAGTAGAGAAAAAATGTTATTTTTTCCTTTCATTTAATAACAGAAACAGTGACATTGCTTACAGAATTTCACATAGATATTGTGTAGTGGAACCTAATCTCAAAGGTAAATTTCCAGGTAATTTTCATGAGAGTGAGAATCTTTCTATTTCTTTCCATGGGTGGTAAGAAGGGCAGAAGTAAAGTTAAATGGTAAAGTACTCATATGCTTAGGAGAGGAACTCGACATTCACATTGTTGTGTAAGTATCTGACCAGGTAGGTAATACCAGTAGGTAACCCAGGACCTCAGACATCTTCTGAAGGACGATCCATAATAAGACTGTGGAGCTGCAACATAAAGGCAGGGAAACAATACAGAAATGGTGCCTTATTTCAGTCAGCACCCTGTGTGAAAGAGGTGGCTGGGGAAACACTCTGTATAGACCAAAGGATAAAGTGTAACCTGGAGGATTACATAGGCCTAATTCCTGTCTTTGTACCAGGTATTGTCTTCTAAGAAGTCAGGAAATGAAGAGTCAGGTTCCTGGTTTCCACGATGCTAGAGTTTACTAATTGCTGACTACGTCCTAGTATTTAACCACCTAACAGACAAGATCATACAGTGGTTATCATTGTTCATTTCCATTTGATATTGGAGACTGTTGAGCATCAGAGGCCATGCTCAAGGCCACAAGTTATCCAGTATGAAAAAGGCAGATTTGAGTGTAGACATATGTGACACCAGAAAAGAACATTTACTTTCTAACCTATATCAATAAGATTAAAGAAGATTATCTCGGGCTTCTAGGGTATTTCATATCTTATTATTCAAATCACTGAAAAATGGCACCCACTTTCTTCAAAGTGGGCTTTTTTCTTTTCTTCTTCTTCTTCTTCTTTTTTTAAAGCTACCTGTGTGGATTCTGGTCTGTTGAAAGTAAGGAATTCAAATGTGAGAATGTTAAAAACACACACACACACATTAGTGTCTTGGTTTTAAGTTTTTCCTACTATCTTCTAAGTAAAGGAATTCAGGTGTGCATTCATTACACACAAAAGCAGCACTGTGACAGAACACACTTGCCAAAGGAAATTTGATAGACTTCTCTAGCTTATACTCAAAGCAGGTAAATGCATTCAGGGTACAAGATACCATCACACAATTTATGCAAAATTTTCAAACAAAATACAGTGTCACATGCACCTCACAGCTGCACACACAGAACTATCATGCACCCTCTACCACAGGCATTGAAGTCGTAAGCTGTCATACATGTACAAATCACAGGTGGTGCACAGTGTCTTAAACACAGCACACAAACAACAAACCTCAGTAAAATAAGTGCACACGTGGCTGCGAGGATATTGCCTTCCTTTTCTGACTTATATATATTCTAGGTGAGGGCATTCAGCAGACGGTTTGCCTGGACAGACACACACACACACACACACACACACACACACACACACACACACACACAGAGCTATGGATATTCCTGGGTGCCTGCTGATCTGTACCAGTGCTGTGAGTTCAGATATCTTCTGCTTCATAATGTTATCTGAATCCTCACTTTCTGTGCAGACGATCCATGATTGAAGGAAAGAGCAAACCTCAGTGGACTGAGGACTTCTACAGACTTTCATATTTGCTCACCAGCTACAAAAAAAGGAGGCGGCAACCTCTTTTTACCCATTGGAGAGACACCTGAGAGGAAAACAGCCCCAAATCCCTGAGTAGAGCAGCAGTCAACTTGGGTTAATTACCCGGCTTCCTCTTGGCCCCTTGGGAAGGAGCATGATTAGGGTCCAGAGAGCCTGAGATGCAACTGGAGTCATAGAAGAAAGTGTCCATGATGTTCCTGATACATCGTATTTCAGGTCAGGTCTCCAGATCGGTAGCAGGAGGTTCCCCAATCACCTGCAGCCTCCACATCACAAATTCCACTTCTCTGTACCACTGTGTATGGCCCAGGCAGTGCACAGGCTCCCATAGCACCTACACAGATCTGTCTGAGACCTCCATTATGCCCTTATGAATGCACATGTCTCCCCGTGTCCCTGAGAGATTCTGAAGCATAGGGTCCATGCCTTGATGAGGAGTAGGGGGATTGAAACTATATGCTCTGGGGGAAATGACTATGAGCTCACTTACTATGCTTACTATGAGAGTATACCTGAGTAATTTTCCAAAGATCTCTGAGGCTCATTGTCTTCAAAGAGGAAATAATAATGGTTCTCATTCTGTGGGTTGGAAGGATGGTTAAATGAGCACATAAACAAAAGCTTAAAAGTTGTTAAAGATTATTGTCATTGTCTGTAATAGTAGGCATCAACCATGGCTCACACGAGGAGCTTGGTTATTGCTGAATTAATTCCTTTGTTCATTCACTCACTTCCCTGCTATTAAGTTTCTCACAAAGTGATATACACTTTGGAAACACAGCAGTGGGTAACATAACAGAAACGCCTCCTAGGGAAACACACATTCTACTAGGAGGTGCAGAAAAAATGTTAATGCAAAATAAATGGTAGAAAAATGGCAAAAAGTCCTGGGCTATAGTAAAAAACAGACTTGTAGCTAGGGAGAATCACAAATGTCCTTAAACAATGAATGGGGAAAAGAAAGCTGTGTATGTTCATACAATGGAATTAATGTCCTCATACTCAGCAAATTAAAAAAAATGAACGTGAATAAAAAGAATGAAAGATGTATTGATGCATATTCTAACAGGGGTGAATCTCAAAGTGCTTATGCTGAGTACAAGAAGACAGTAGTAAAAAATATATACCATATGATTTTATTTAGATAAACTTCTAGAAGATGCAACCTAATCTGTGTGACAGAAAACAGATCAGTGATTCCCCTGGGGACAGATGGAAGGAGCAAAGCAAGAAGGATAGAAATGAGGAAACTTCATAATCTTGACAGTTTTAGTGATAGTTTCAAGAATGTATACCTGTCAAAGCTATTCGAATTACGTTAAATATATTCAAAGTATGTTAAATATACAAAGTTTATTGTATGTCACTTATACCTCAAAAAATTTGGAGATAAATAACAAATGAACAAAAAAATCACACAGACTCATAGATACAGACAACAGAATGATGGTTACAAGAAGGGAAGGGACTGGTGGAGGACAATTAGGGTAAAGGGGTCAAATACATGGTGACAGGAAGAGACTAGACTTCAGGTGATAAGCACACAATAGAGTACATGGATGTCTCATTATACTTTTAACCCTGAGATTAATTTAATGCTGTGGACCAATATAACCCCAAAACATTTATATTTAAAAATGTGGATTTTTTAAAGGAAAATATAACAAAATTATGTATAATATTATTATTTCTTTATTGAATATCTTCCAATGGGTTCCCAAATTACTCAGACTGAAACCCAAAAACTCTACCTGGTAGTTAATTTTATGTGTCAAATTGGCTAGGATTCTGTACCCAGATATTTTGCGAAACACTATTCTAGATATTTCTATAACAATATTTTCTTAATGATATTAACAGTGCAACCCACAGGCTCTGATTAAAGCAAATTACCCTCTATAATCAAGGTGGGACCCATCTAGGCAGTTGAAGGCCTTAAGGAGAACTCTGATCTCTCCCAAAGAAGAGACAGTTCTGTCAGCAGATTACCTTCACTCCAAACAGCAGCATTTCCCTGGGTATTTGTCTGCCTGCCTACCCAGCAGATTCAGAATTACAGGCCTCCACAACTGCACAATTGCATGAGGCACAAAAAAACTTCAACCCATTTAGAATGGTGAATCACACACCTGATTAATAAGTAGTTTGGTGCTTTGAAGACAACAAGATAAAGGGATGTAGGGGAAATGCCATTTTTAGGATGATTGAAAAATAAATGGATAATGGATATGATGAACATGGAAGGTATTAGATCCAATAACATAACTGCCCATGAACGACACTTGGGAGGGTGCTAGTGACATAGGTGATAGACACACAATTTATTGAGAAGGCCTCTATGACAATGCCAGTGGGTAAAATAAGAATACGATTAGGTAATTCTCACTTGGTGATCAGGATGTTGTTTCTGAAAAGACTCCCCAGAGCCAATTTTATGTCTCTGTTCCTTAGGCTGTAAATAAAGGGGTTTAACATGGGGGTTACCGCTGTGTACATCAGAGAGGCTATCATGACTTTGTCATTGGAATCACTTAATGAAGAGGAATAGTGCAGTGCTATAATTGTTCCATAGAAAATAGACACCACAGAGAGGTGGGAGCCACATGTAGACAAGGCTTTGTGGAGCCCTGTGGTAGAGGGGACTCTCACGATAGAGGCTCCAATATGTCCATAAGTGACCAGGATGACACTAAATGGAAAAAAGACAACCAGAGCTCCTACAGTGAATATGACCAGCTCATTGACAGATGTAATTGAGCATGCCAGCTTGAGTAGGGTGGTAAGGCTACAGAAGAAGTGGGGAATGATATTGTCAGCACAGAAAGACACCTGGGCCAGGAGGAGGGTGTGCAAGAGGGCACTGCTACAGGAGACAAGCCAGCAGACAGCCACCAGCAGCATGCACAGCCCCTCCCTCATGATGGTGGTATAGCGTAGAGGGTGACAGATGGCCACGTACCTGTCGTATGCCATCACTGAGAGAAGGAGACTGTCAAGACAGCCAAAAGCTATGAAAAAATATGTCTGTAAAATGCACCCTGCATAGGGAATGAATTTGTCTTTAATGTGCATGTCTTTCAACATCTTCGGGACAGTGACAGATGCAAAGGAGACATCAGTGAAAGCCAAGTGGCTGAGGAAGAAGTACATGGGTGTGTGGAGGCGAGAGTCCAGCCTGATGAGCAGGATGATGAGCAGGTTCCCCAGAACCGTGGTCAGGTACATGCCCAGGAACAGGGTGAAGAACACGCCCTGCTGCTCCTGCGGGATGGGGAGCCCCTGGAGGAGGAACCCAGACACACTGCTCTGGTTGTCCCTCCTCATGCTGCTCCTCTGTCTGCAGGAATGAAGGGTGAAGGAAATATCAGAGACTTTGAAAGTATGACTATGGCCACCACAATAGGATCTTTTACTATCTCCTGGAGAAAAAGAATAACTGCTTGAAGTTATACCATCAACTAGTGTAGCAAAAACAAGCAACATCCTCAATGCCTAACACAATGTCTTCCAAATAAATACATTCTTCTTATTCTTTTAATCAACCAGGTTTTGGCATTATGATACTAATTAGAGATGCGAGAATAAATAGGACATAAAGGACCTCTTCTCTCGGCATGCTGACCCTTTGAGGAACCACTGACAGAGGACCGACCAAAAGTATACATCTATAGCCAGGACCGTGCAGTGATTATGTCCCCACCTCTTTCTAGCAGATAATTTAAAGAGCCATGCCTCTCTTGGCTTCATCTTGTGCCACTGTAGTGTGAAGATACCAAATGTACACATTCACAGTTAATAAGAGCATTCTAACTCATTACACGTTAATATCTAAGAAGAGTGTCCTGAATAAAATAAACACACAAAAGTTTAGCAATTTCTTTTATGCCAGCATATGTGTCTAAGTAAAACCAGAATCCAGTTCAGAAATTTAATAAAACAACATTACGAGATGGTCAGCATGAAGCACTAAGGATTTACCAAAAGTTGATGGTAACTCATTAGAGCTCTTACACTCTCAAGTGGAGATTCCAAGCTCATATCCTATCATTGGGGTAAATCTGATAGACCTGTCTTAGTGTAAGTTCATCTTTTTCCAAGATATAAAACTTACTTCATTTCATATAACTTTGTTTCTATCTGGTACTTTAAATTGGCTCAGAAATCGTGGAAAGAAATCCAGCTGACATCAGAGATCTGAGCACTTGGGATGCCAATGATTGGGAGGTGTCTATTAGAATTCACAGTTCTCTGGTTGTCCATCACTATTTCCCAGTACTAATTTTCACACTTGCAATACTTGACGTTTCATGAACACTATGTCAGACAAACACGTTTTTGCATTATTGCTCCCATTGAACTTCAGCTGTCTTAGGATACAGGCGTTATTAAAGCTTTGCTATAGACATACTCAGAAAGAGTGAGGCCTATCATGATGTCACAAGTAACTGCTGTAGTCACAACTCTCTCACATTTTTAAATTTACTCTAATCTCTGCTGCTATGATCCTACTGTTTCTCACACTCTTCAATTAAACAAAAACCAGGACCTTAAGAAATATTTTTTCAGGGTTCGAAAGCACTCCACCCTACTCAGATTACTATCACTACTTATAGTCCTTTAGCCCATAAGTTTATAAATGGCTTTCATAAGCCTTCAAGTTTATTCAATACTTCAATGCTTATTTTGTGCCTAAAAAGTAGATTTTTTAAAAAGTTATTTTTTTTCTTTTATTTACTAACAGAAGCAGTGAAAATGCTTACAGAATTTTACATAGATGTTGTATAGTAGAACCTAATCTCAAAGGTAGACTTTCTGATTTTTTTAACAAAAGAGAAATAATCTACCCATTTCTTTCCATGGGTTGTAGAAGGGATGCACTAAGTTAAATGTTAAAATGAACATATGCTTAGGAGAGGAACTCCACATTCACATTGTTGTGTAAGTATCTGACTGGGTAAGTCATCTCAGTAGGTAACCCTAGACCTCAGACATCTCCTGGAGGAGACCCAGGAGAGACGTTCCCTAATAACATCGCAGAGCTGCAACTTGAAGGAAAGGAAACAATACAGAAACAATACCTTTATTCAGTCAGCATCCTGTGTGAAAGAAGAGGCTGAGAAAATGTTCAGTACACAGAAGAGGAGAAGCACCTGAAGGTTTGCAAAGGCCTAATTTTCCTGTCTTTGTACTAGATATTGTCTCCTAAGCAGTCAGGAAATGGAGGGTCAGGTTCCTGGTGTCCATGATGCTACAGTTTACCAAGTGGTCACTATGTTCTAGTATTTAAGCAACTGACAGACAAGATCTTACAGTGATTATTGTGGTTCATTTCCATTTGATATTGGAGACTATTGAGCATCAGAGGCCATGCCCAAGGCCACAAAGCTATCCAGTGTGAGAAAGACAGAGATTCAAGTGTAGACATATGTGACCAGAAATGAACATTTACTTTCTAAACTATATCAATAAAATTAAAGATTATCTCAGGTTTCAATGTTATTTCATATATTATTATTCAAATCACTAAAAAATGTCCTCAAGTTTCTTCAAAATGGGTTTTTTAAAGCTACCTGTATGGATTATAATCTGTTGAAAGTAGAGAATTTAAATGTGAGAATGTTAAACACGCACACACACATTAGTATCTTGGTTTTAAGTCTCTACCCTACACATCATCTGAGTAAAGGAAGTCAGAGTGTGCATTCATTACACACATGAGTAGTCACTATGACAGATACACAATTATCAAAGGGAATCTGATAGACTTCTCTAGCTTATACTTGAGGTAGGTAAATGCAGTCAGGGTATGAGTCACTGTCACACAAATCTATGCAAAATTTTCAAACAAAATACAGTGTCACATGCACCTCACAGCTACACACAGAAAACTATCCTGCATCCTCTACTGCATGCATTGAAGTCTTAAGTGGTCATACATATTCAAATTTCAGGTGATGCACAGTGTCTTACACACACAACACAAACAACAAAACTCAAGTGAATAAGTGTACATGTTACTGCAAGGAAATTTCCTGCCTTCCCTGACTTATATATATTCTAGGTGAGGGCATACAGAGCATGAGTCAGCAGACCATTGGCACTGAAGCATACACACACACACACACACACACACACACACACACACACACACACACACACGACTATGGACATTCTTGGGTGCCTGCTGACTTGTACCAGTGCTGTGAGTTCAGATACCTTCCACTTCATGATGTTACCTGAATCCTCACTTTCTGTGCAGATGACTCACAATTTAAGAAAGGAGAGCAAACCTCAGTGGACTGAGGACTTTTATAGGATTTCATATCTGTTCACCAGATTCAAAACAATGGGCACACATCCTTTTTTTACCCATCACATATAACCTCAGAGAAAAACAGCCCTAAGTCTCTGAGTAGAGCAGCAGTCAACTCGAGCTAATTACCCCGCTTCCGCCTGGCCCCTTGGGAAGGAGCATGATTAGGGTCCAGAGGGCCTGGGCTTCAACTGGAGTCATAAAAGAAAGTGTGTATGATGTTCCTGATATGTCATGCTTCAGGTCAGGTCTCCAGATTGGAAGAAGGAAGTTCCCCAGTCTCTTGCAGCCTCTGCATCACAAATTCTGCTTCTCTGTACTGCTTTGTAAGGTCTGGACAGCGCACAGGCTCCAGCAGCTGCTGTGGGCTTCCACAGCACCTACACAGACCTGTCTGAGACCTTCGTCACGCCCTTATGGAGGCACAGTTTCCCTGCACCCCTGTGAGGTTCTGAAACATAGGGTCCATGCCTTGTTGAGGAGTTGGTGGACTGAAACCATATGCTCTAGGGGAAATGACCATGAGCTTGCTGCTTACTAAGAGAGCATACCTGAGTAATTTGCCAAAGATCTCTGAGACTCAGGTTCTTCAAAGTGGAAATAATAATGGTTCTCATGATGTGGGTTTGAAGGACGGTTAAATGAGCATGTAACGAAAGCTTAAAAGGTGTTAAGGTTTATTGTTGTTGTATCAGCAGGAATTAACCACGGCTCACATGAGGTGCTTCTTTGGTGCCGAATAATTTCCTTTGTTCATTCATTCACTTGAATACTATTAAGTTTCTCACAAAGTTATATACACTTTGGAGACATAGCAGTTAGTTACATAACTGAAATTCCTCCTGGGAAACATATATTCAACTAGGAGATGCAGAAGAAATGTTATTGAAAAATAAATGGTAGGAAAATAGCAAAAATTCCTGGGCTATAGTAAAAATCAGACTTTCAGCGAGGGAGAATCCCAAATGTCCTTAAAAGGTGAATAGGGAAAAGAAAGCTGTGTATATTTATACAATGAAATTAATGTCCTCATACTCAGCATTTTTAAAAAATGAACAAATGAATAAAAGAATGAAAGATGTATTGATGCATATTCTAACATGGTGAATCTCAACATGCTTATGCGGAGTGCAAGAAGACAGCACTAAAAAATATACACCATATGATTTTACTTAGATAAACTTCTAGAAGATGCAACCTAATCTATGTGACAGAAAACAGATCAGTGATTCCCCTGGGGACGGATGGAGGAGCAAAGCAAGAGATAAGGGTGGGCATGAGGAAACTCCATAATCTTGACAGTTTTAGTGATAGTTTCATGGATGTATGCATGTCAAAGCTGTTCAAATTACATTAAATATATTCAAAGTATATTAAATATACAAAGTTTATTGTATGTCACTTACACCTCAAAAAATCTGGAGATGAAATATTGCCATTTGTGCAAAACATGGGTAGATCTTGAGAGCATTATGCTAAATGAAATAAGTCAAGTGGAAAGAAAATAATTGTATGGTTTTACTCATATCCAGCTTCTAAAACAAAAACAACACATGAACAAACAAAGTAACAAACAGGATCATAGACAACAGAATGGTGATTACCAGAGGGGAAGGGGTTGGGAAAGGACAAATAGGGTAAAGGTGGTCAAATATATGGTAATGGGAAGAGACTAGACTTCAGGTGATAAGCACACTACAGAGTTGTGTCTCATTATAGTTGTAACCCTGAAATGTATATAATGTTATAAATCAGTGTAATCACAATACATTTATAATTTAAAATATGGGTGTTTTTAAAGGAAAACATAACAAAATTAAGCATGTCATGTTATTCCTTTATTGAATACCTTCCAATGAGTTCCCAAATTCCTCAGACTGAAAACCCAAATTTCTACTATGATGGTTAATTGTATGTGTCTAATTGGCTACTGTACCCAGATATTTTGTCAAACACTATTCTAAATGTTTCTATAACAGTATTTTCGAATGAGATTAACAGTGCAATCCACAGGCTCTGAGTAAAGCAGATTGCCCTTCATATTATAGGTGGGACTCATCCAGGTAGTTGAAGGCCTTAAGAAGAACTCTGGTCTTCCCCAAAAGAGACAGTTCTATCAGCAGACCTCTTTCACCTCAACTGCAGCTTTTCTCTCGGTATTTATCTGTCAACGAGCTTGCAGATTTCGGACTTATTAGCCCCCACAATTGCACAATTGTATGAGCAAATTCCTTAAAATAAATCTCTCTCTACACACGCACACATATATATGCACACACACACACATACACGCACAGATTATTGGTTCTATTTCTATGGAGAACATTGGTAACATATCACATTTACCACATGCCCAACATATTTTGTCCCCTGGTATCTCTGAACTTATGGCTTTTCATCCCTCCCCTACTTGGCCCAGTCCAATTTCTTTAATAGGCCAGATGCCATCTCATCTCAGGGTATTGCTAGTTTCTGATCTTCATGCTTGAAGTGCTTTTCCCCAAATATCCCCATGCTCCCTCACCTTTCCTCATTTGTGTTTTTGTTTGGATGTTCCCTTTCCCATTTTGTATTCCCAGAACTTAGGAAATTGCCTGTCACAGAATAGCCACACACTAAAGTGTTTTTATGTGTGTGAGTTATGAAAGTACACACTCAGCTTCTCCCTATGAGTGTGGGAGCTTCCACTTGGGAACAAGACAGCACTCATTTTTCCAGACTAAAATTAGGCAGATATAGGTTATATTTGCCACAAAAATCTAACTCAGAGGCAAAACTTAGAGTCATCCTAGAAAAAAGAATATTATCATTGGATTGATGTTGTGCACTCCCTTGTTAAGTCCTTGTCACAGGTCCAATCAAATTAAAGTTTATTTAAGTTTTTGCTGCCATCAAAAGCACTTTCTTAACTAACTACTACATTAAGAAGGTAAGCATTCTGGAATTAATTAAAATAAGCATTGGAAACTTTCCTGAATATATGTAGCTTTGGAAAATGATAGGTAAGAAAGAGGAAATAATGCACTAATTTTTGTAGCATTTACTTTGACAGGAAGAAACTGTGAGTTATAATTGAAAATTTTTTCACCTATTGACGAGAAGGGATTTTTATTTCCAGCAAAACAATATTACATGAAACTTATACTGACTCTGCTTAAAGGTACAAATCTTCATTTTATTACAGACAAAGTGAGACATACTATGTTGTAGTGAGAATTCTGGCCACCTGGGAGTTGGGATATCGGTTGTGATAAGATCAAGCTTAATCCAAAATGCCATCATATTTCAAACATCTAAGCATGTCTTAAAGCAAAACTGGTTTTATCTTTAAAAAAGAAAAAATTCTGATGCTGTTTTCCTTCGGAGACATGGTTGGTATGTTCGGTGTCTTAGCAAGTCTCCTGTCTAACAGGAAAATAAAACAAAGCTCAAGATATTTAGAATTGTAAAGCACACACCTGACTAAAAACTAGTTTGGTGCTTTGAAGACTACAAGGTGAACATGTGTTGCAGGCAATTTTATATTTAGAATATTGAAAAACAAATGGAAAATGGATATGACTAACGTGGAAGGGAGTAGATTGAATAACGTAATTGCCCCTGAAGAAAAGTTGGGAGGGTGCTAGCGACATAGGTGATAGACACACAATTTTTTGAGAAGACCTCTATGACAAGGACAGTGGCTAAAACAAGAACTCAGTTTGGGATTTTTACTTGGTGACTAGAATATTGTTTCTGCAAAGAATCCTCACGGCCAATTTTATGTCTCTGTTCCTTAGGCTGTAAATAAAGGGGTTTAACATGGGGGTCACCACTGTATACATCAGAGAGGTTATCATGGCTTTGTCATTAGATTCCCTTACTGAAGAAGAACAGTACAGTGCTATAATTGTTCCATAGAAGAGAGACACGACAGAGAGGTGGGAGCCACATGTGGACAAGGCTTTGCGGACGCCTGTGGTAGAGGGGCCTCTCAGGATGGAGGCCCCAATCTGACCATAAGAGACCATGATACCACTCAATGGAATGATGGCAAAAACAGCCCCTGCTGTTAATATGGCCAGCTCATTGACAGATGTATTTGAGCATGCCAGCTTGACTAAGAGGGGAAGGTCACAGAAGAAGTGAGGAATGATATTTTCAGTACAAAAGGACACCTGGGCCAGGAGGAGGGTGTGCAAGAGGGCACTGCCACTGGAGACAAGCCAGGAGGCAGCCACCAGCAGCACACACAGCCCCTCTCTCATGATGGTGGTATAGCGTAGAGGGTGACAGATGGCCACGTACCTGTCGTATGCCATCACTGCAAGAAGGAGACTGTCGATAGTACCAAAAAAATTAAAAAAATACATCTGTAAAATGCATCCTGCATAGGGGATGAATTTGTCCTTAGAGTGCATGTCTTTCAACATCTTTGGGATGGTGACAGATGAAAAGGAGACATCAGTGAAGGCCAAGTGGCTGAGGAAGAAGTACATGGGTGTGTGGAGGTGAGAGTTCAGCCTGATGAGCAGAATGATGAGCAGATTCCCCAGCACCGTGGTCAGGTACATGCCCAGGAACAGGGCGAAGAACATGCCCTGCTGCTCCGGTGGGATGGGGAGCCCCAGGAGGAGGAACCCAGACACGTTGCTCTGGTTGTCCCTCCTCATGCTGCTCCTCTCTCTGCAGGAATGAAGGGTAAAATAAATATCAGAGTCTTTGAAATTATGTCTATGGCCACCATAATAGGGTCTCTTACTTTCTCCTGGAGAAAAAGAATAACTGCTTGAACTTATATCACCTAGTTCTGCTAAAGTAAGCCACATCCTCAATGCCTTACACAATGTTATCCAAATAAATGCGTTCTTATTCTTTTAATCAACCAGGTTTTGGCATTATGATACTAATTTAAGTGATGAGAACAGATGGGTTGGACTTCTTTCCTCCATGTACTAACCCTCCAGGGAGCCCTGACAAAGGGCATCACAAGGTATGTAACTGCAGCCAGGGCAGTGAATGATTCTGGCCTTTCTAGCTTATGACTTAGGGAGCCACGCCTCTCTTGCCTTCATCTTGTGCCACCGTAATGTGAAGATTTCAATAGTACATCTTTGCATTTAATAACAGGATTCTAATTCAATACACGTCAATACCTAAGAAGAGTGTTTGAATAAAATAAACACACAAAAGTTTAGCAATTGCTTTTATGCCAGCATATGTGTCCAAGTAAAACCAGAATCCAGTTCAGAAATTTAATAAAACAACATTACAATTTGTTGAGGATGATTGACTAAGAATTTACTTAAAGTTTAAGCTAACTCATCTGAGTTTTCACACTCTCAAGTGGAGTTTCTGACCTCATATCCCATCATTGGTGTAAATCTGATAGACTTGTAGTGTAAGTTCATCTTTTAACAAGATATAGAACTAACTTCATATCATATGTCTTTGTTTATACCTGGTTCTTCACATTGGCTCAGAAATAGTAGAAAGAAGGACACCTGAGATCTGAGATCTGGAGACGCCAAAGGATGTGAGGTGTTAATTAGAATTCACAGTTCCCTGGTTGACCATCACTATTTTGCAATACTGATTTTCATACTTGTAATACTTGACATTTATGAATACAATGTCTGACAAACACATTTTTGTATTATTGCCTCATTGGATCTTCAACAGTCCTAGGATAAGGGTGTTATTAAAGCTTCATTATAGACATACTCAGAAGAAATGAGAACTATCATGGTGTCACACAGTAACTAGTATAGTCACAATTCGCTCACGTTTTTAAATTTATTCAAATCTCTGCTGCTGTAGTCCTACTCTTTCTCCCTATTTTTAATTCAACAAAAAATCCAGGACCTTAACAAGCATTTTTTCAGGATTTGAAATTACCCCCTTACTCAGATTACTGTCACTTACTCATAGTACTTTAGCTCTTAAGTTTGCAAGTGGCTTTTATGAGTCTTCAAGTTTATTCAGTTCCTCAATGTTTATGTTCTGTCTGAGAAATAGAGGGGAAAAAAGTTTTTTCTTTCATTTACTAACAACAATTGCAGTGAAATTACTTACAGAATTTCACATAGATATTGTATGGTGGAACTTAATCGCAAAGATAGATTTTCTGATTATTTTCACAAGAGAGGGAGAATCTATACATTACTTTCCATGGGTGGTAGAAGGGCTGAACTAAAGATAAATGTAAAATGAGCATATGCTTAGTAGAGGAAGTCATCATTTACATTGTTGTGTCTGTATCTGAATGGATAGGTAATTCCAGTAGGTAACCTGGGATTTAAAACATCTCCTGGTGGAGACCCAGAGGAGATGATCCCTAAAAACACTGTGGAGCTACAACCTGAAAAGAAGAAAAAAATACAAAAATGGTACCTTAATTTAGTCAGTATCACGTGAGAAAGAGATGGCTGGGAAAATGCTCATTACAGAGAAGAGGAGAAGCTATGACCTCGAGGTTTGCATAGGCCTAATTTTCCTGTCTTTGTACCAGATATTGTCACCTAAGCAGTCAGGAAATGGAGAGTCAGGTGCCTTGGCCTCCACAAAATTACTGTTTACTAAGTGCTCACCACATCTTAGTATTTATCCACCTTACAGACAAGTCTTACAGTAGTTATCACTATTCCTTTCAATTTGACTTGGTGACTGATAAGCATCACAGGCACAAAGGTATCCAGTGTGAAAAAGACAAAGATTCCTGTGTAGACATAAGTGACACCAGAAATGAGCATTTAGTTTCTAAACTATGTCAACAAAATTGAAGAAGACTGTTAAAAATATTAGGCTTTGTCATCCTCATGTATCATTCAAATCACTGAATAATGGCCCCCACTTTCTTTAAAATGGGTTATTTTGGGGGAGGGGAGGACGGCCTGTGCAGATTCTGGTCTGTAGCAAGTAGAGAATCAGAATGTGAGAATGTTAAACTCACACATATATTCGTATCTTGGTTTTAAGTCTCAATCCTACACATCTTCTGAGTAAAGGAAGTCAGAAAGTAAGTTTGTTACACACAAAAGCAGTCACTGTGACAGATACATAATTGCCAAAGGAAGATTTATAAACTTCTCTAGTTTAAGTCAAGGTAGGTAAATGCAGTCAGAGTATGAGTCCCCTTCACACAAATCTATGTAAAACTCACAAACAAAATTCTGTGTCACATGCACCTCACAACTGCACACATAGAACTATCATGCACCCTCTACTGCATGCATCAAAGTGGTAAGCAGTCACATATATTCAAATCTCAGGTGTTGCACAATGTCTTACACACAGCACACAGACAACAAAACTCAAGTAAAGTAAGTGCACATGTTGCTGATAGGAAATTTCAGCCTTCCCTGACAAATACAGATTCTAGATGAGGGCACTCAGTGTGTGAGTCAGAGGAGCACACACCTGCACACACACGACTATGGACATTTCTGGGCCCCTGCTGACTGTTACCAGTTCTGTGAGTTCAGATACATTCTGCTTCATGATGTAAAGTGAATCTCCATCTTCTGTGCAGAGACACTGGATTGAAGGAAAGAGAGCAAACCTTGGAGGCCTGAAGACTTTTATAGACATTCATATCTGTTCCCAGCTTCCAGACAATGGGCAGACAACCTCTTTTTACCCATCAGGAAGAAACCCCAGAAGAGAACAGCCCCAAATCCCTGTGTAGAGCAGCAGTCAACTCGAGCTAATTGCCCTGCTCCTTCCTGGCCCCTTGGGAAGGAGCATGTTTAGGGTCCAGAGGGCCTGAGCTAGAACTGGAGTCACAGTGTTGCAAAAAGATGCAAAATATCAGACCAGGGGAGATACAGGGCAACACTCAGAAAAGTCAGTTTTATTATGCCTTGGTCTCAGAGAAGCTAGCACCCTGAAGACCTGGGCCAGCAGGTCAATTGCAACATTGCTTATACAGTACCTATTTGGCATGGGCTGATTGGTTAATTTGTCCTCAGACCATTCCAAAGCAATGAGAGTTGCTATAGATGCAGGTAGTTACATTTGTTGCTTAGATAGAGGAAGCTAAAAGGAGGATGAGTTTTTGGTTACTTTTGAGTACAGTCTGTGCAGCAAGCATACTAAAGAAGCAGAACAGAGTGCTAATTAGCAATTTGGGTGCAAATTCCTCTTCAACAGGAGAAAGTGTGCATGATGTCCGTGATACCGTGGGCTTCAGGTCAGGTCTTCGCATTGGAAGCTGGAGGTTCCCCAGTCACCTGCAGCCTCTGCATCACAAATTCAGCTTTTCTCAAAGCTGCGTAGGGCCCAGGCAGTGCACAGACTCTAGTAGCTGCTGCAGGCTCCCAGAGCACCTACACAGAACTCTCCTAGACATCCATTACACCTTACAAATGCAAAGTTCTCTCTATGGCCTTGTGAGATTCTGAAGCATAGGATCCATGGTTGACAAATAGGGGAGTTGAATCTGCATGCTCTGGGAGAAACGACTCTGGGCTTGCTAATTACCAAGAGAACATACGTGAGTAATCTGCCAAAGATCTCTAAAACTCAGGTTCTACAAGTGGAGATAATAATAGTTCTCATCATGTAGGTTTGAGGGATGGTTAGATGAGAACATAATGAAAGCTTCAAAGATGTTAAGGTTTATTGACATTGTCTGTATCAGCAGGGATCAACCATGGCTCAACGAGGCACTCAGTTTTTGTTGCTTTAATTCCTTTGTTCATTCATTCACTTAAATACTATTGTTTCTCACAAAGTTATATACACTTTGGAGACATAGCAGTGAGGAACATAACAGAAACACTTCCTGGGGAAACACACGTTCAACTAGGAAGAAATGTTAATGAAAAATAAATGGTAGGAAAATAGCAAAAATTCCTGGGCTATGGTAAAAATCAGACTTGCAGCTAGGGAGAATCCCAAATGTCCATGAACAGGTGAATGGGGAAAAGAAAGCTGGGTATGTTTATACAATGAAATTAATGTCCTCATACTCTGCAATTTAAAAAAATGAACAAATGAATAAAAAATGAAAGATGTATTGATGCATATTCTAACATGGTGAATCTCAAAATGTATATGCTGAGTCAAGAAGACAGCAGTAAAAAATATACACCATATGATTTTACTTAGATAAACTTCTAGAAGATGCAACCTAATCTATGTGACAGAAAAAAGATCAATGATTCCTCTTGGGACAGATGGAAGGAGCAGAGCAAGAAAGAAGGGTAGGCATGAGGAAACTTCATAATCTTGACAGTTTTAGTGATATTTTCCTGGGTGTTTACATGTGAAATCTATTCAAATTAGATACATTAAATATACAAAATTGCTGTATGTCACACCTCAAAAAATCTGGAGATGAAATATTGCCATTTGTGACAACATGAATAGATTTTGAGACTATTATGCCAAGTGAAATAATTCAGGTGGAAAAGAAAAAGAACTACAATTTCACTCATATGTGGCTTCTAAAACAGAAACAACACATGAAGAAAAAAAACACACAGACTCATGGATACAAACAGAATGTACATTGTATGATTCTATTTAGATAAACTTCTAGAAGATGCAACCTAATCTATGTGACAGAAAACAGATCAGTGATTCTCCTGGGGACAGAAGGAAGGAGCAAAGCAAGAGAAAAGGGTGGGCAGGAGGAGACTTCATAACCTTGACAGCTTTAACTGATAGTTTTGTGGGTGTATACATGCCAAAACTGTTCAAATTGTATACTTTAAATATGGAAATTCTTATACTTCAATGAATCTGAAGATAAAATATTGACATTTGTGCAAAACATGGATAGACCTTGAGAGTATTATGCTAAATGAAATATGTCAGGTGGGAAAAAAAGGAAGTTTTATTTCACTCATAGGAGGCTTCTAAGCAAAACAACACAGAGACTCATCGATACAGATACAGAGTATTGGTTACCAGAAGGGAAAGGATTAGGGGAGGACAAATGGGTAAAGGGGGTCAAATACATGGTGACGGAAAGAGACTAGACTTCAGGTGGTAAGCACACAACAGAGTATATAAATGTCTCATTAGAGTTGTAAACCTGAAATTTATATAATGTGAAGAACCAGTGTAACCCCAATACATTTATTTTGTAAAATATGCATGTCTTAAAAAAAATAAGTATGATCATGTTATTCCATATTGAATATCTTCCATGGATTCCCAATTACTCAGACTGAAAACCCAAAACTCTACTATGATGGTTAATTTTATGTGTCATATTGGCTAGGCTATTGTACCTAGATATTTTTGCAAACACCATTCTAGATGTTTGCATAACAGTATGTTTTTGAATGAGATAAACAATGCAATCAATAGGATCTAAGTAAAGCAGATTGCCCTCCATAATGTAGGTGGGATGCACTAGGCAGTTGAAGGCCTTATGAAGGACTCAGACCTCCCCCAAAGAAGAGACAGTTCCATCAGCAGATGCCTTCACTTCAAACTGCTGCTTTTCCCCAGGTTTTTCTCTGTAAGCCTACCCTGCATATTTGGGAACTCCTAACCTCCACAATTGAACAATCATGTGAGCCAATTCCTTAAAATACATCTCTCTTTCTAAACACATGTGAATGTGTGTGCGTGTGCGTGTGCACGCACGCGCATGCATACACACACACACATACACACATATGGCTTCTTGGTTCTATTTCTCGGAACACATTGGCTATCATATCTACATTTACCATAACTGCCCCACCAATTTTGTCCCCTGATATCTCTAAACTTATTGCCTTCCATCCCTCCCGCATTTGGTTCTGTCCAGCTCCATGGGCCTCTTTAACAGGCCAGGTGCCATTTCACCTCAGGGTATTGCTAGAGGCTGATCTTCATGCTTGAAGTGCTTTTCCCCAGATATCCCCATGCTCTCACACCTATCCTCAGTCATGTCTTTGTTTGGATGTTACTTTTCTCCTTTTGTATTCTCAAACTTAGAAAATTGCCTGGCAGATAATACCCATGCACTAAATTGTTTTTCTGTGTGTGAGTTTTCAAGACATGCCCTCAGCTTCTCCCTTTGAGAAGTGGGAGCACTCAGTGTGGGAACAAAACTACATTCCTTCTTGCAGACTACAATTAGGCAGATATAGGTTGTATTCACCACAATAATCCAACTCAGAGGCAAAACTTAGAGTCCTCCTAGAAGGAAGAAATTTGATCAGTGGATTGATACTGTGCATTCCCATGTAAAGTTCTTGTCACAGGTCCAATCATAGTAAAGTTTATTTAGGTTTTCACTGCCCTCAAAATCACTTTATTCACTAGCTACTACATTAAGAAGGTAAGCATTTGGAACTTCATTAAAATAAACATTGGAAACTTTACTGAATATGTGTCACTTTGGAAAACAGTAGATAAGAAAGAGGAAAAAAGAAGCTGTTTTATGTTGTATTTCCTTTAATGCATAAAAACTGTGAGTTATAGTGTTATATCACCTATTGATGAAGAGGGTTTTTTATTCCTATCAAAACAATATTACACAAAACTTATACTGACTCTGCTTAAAGGTACAAATCTTCATTTTATTACAGACAAAGTGAGACATATATAGCACATTGAGAATTCTGACCACCTACCACCTGGAGGGCAGGAAATTGAGGTTGAGAAGGTCTAGCTTAATCAAAAGTACCATCACATTTCATACCTCTAATCATATCTTATAGAAAAACCAGTTTTACCTTTAAAAAAGTTTAAAAAATGCTGAAGTTATTATCCTTCTGAGAAGTCTTAGTAAGTATTCTGTCTCACAGGAAGATAAAACAAAGCTCAAGCAATTTAGAATTGTGAATGAAACACCTGACTGTTAACTAGTTCGGTGCTTTGGAGACTCCAAAATAAAGATGTGTTGTGGGCAATTCCATATTGAAGACATTAAAAAATAAATGGACAACAGATATGACTAACATGAAAAGACATAAATCCAATAATGTAACTGCCCCTGAAGGACAGTTGGGAGGGTGCTGGTGACATAAGTGAATTTTTCGAGAAGGCCTCTATGACAATGCCAATGGCTAAAATAAGAATACGATTAGGTGATTTTCATTTGGCGACTAGGATTCCGTTTCTGAAAAGAATCTGCAAAGCCAATTTTATGTCTCTGTTTCTTAGGCTGTAAATAAAAGGGTTTAACATGGGGGTCACCACTGTATACATCAGAGAGGCTATCATGGCTTTGTCATTGGAATCACTTAATGAAGAGGAAAAGTACAGTGCTATAATTGTTCCATAGAAGAGAGACACGACAGAGAGGTGGGAGCCACATGTAGACAAGGCTTTGCGGATGCCTGTGGTAGAGGGGGCTCTCAGAATAGAGGCAACAATATGACCATAAGAGACCATGATACCACTCAATGGAATGATGGCAAAAACAGCCCCTGCTGTTAATATGGCCAGCTCATTGACAGACGTATTTGAGCATGCCAGTTTGACTAAGAGGGGAAGGTCACAGAAGAAGTGAGGAATGATATTTTCAGTACAAAAGGACACCTGGGCCAGGAGCAGGGTGTGCAAAAGGGTACTGCCACTGGAGACAATCCAGCAGACTGCCACCAGCAGCACACACAGCCCCTCCTTCATGATGGTGGTATAGCACAGAGGGTGACAGATGGCCACGTACCTGTCGTATGCCATCACTGAGAGAAGGAGACTGTCGATAATACCAAAAAAATTAAAAAAATACATCTGTAAAATGCACCCTGCATAGGGGATGAATTTGTCCTTAGAGTGCATGTCTTTCAACATCTTTGGGACGGTGACAGATGAGAAGGAGACATCAGTGAAGGCCAAGTGGCTGAGGAAGAAGTACATGGGTGTGTGGAGGCGAGAGTCCAGCCTGATGAGCAGGATGATGAGCAGGTTGCCCAGCACTGTGGTCAGGTACATGCCCAGGAACAGGGTGAAGAACACGCCCTGCTGCTTCGGTGGGATGGGGAGCCCCAGGAGGAGGAACCCAGACACACTGCTCTGGTTGTCCCTCCTCATGCTGCTCCTCTGTCTGCAGGAATGAAGGCTAAAGGAAATATCAGAGCCTTTGGAATTTTGACCATGGCCATCACAATAGGATCTTTTACTTTCTCCTGGAGAAAAAGAATAACTGCTTTAACTTATATCATCAACTACTACTGCTAAAACAAGCAACACCCTCAATGCCTAACATGATATCTTCCAAATAAATGCGTCCTTATTCTTTTAATCAACCAGGTTTGGGCATTATGATACTAATTAGTTTGATGAGAACAAATGGGACACACAGGACCTTTTTGCTTGGAAGTCTGACCAAAAGTATGGATCTGCAGCCAGGGCAGTGAATGATTCTGTCTCTACCTCTTCTTAGCTGATGACTTAAGGAACCATGCCTCTCTTGGCCTCATCTTTTGCACTGTAGTGTGAAGATACCAATAGCACATGTCCACAGTTAATAAGAGGAATCTACTACAATACACATTAATATCAAGAAGAGTGTCCTGAATAAAATAAACACACTAAATTTTAGCAATTGCTTTTATACAGGTTATATATCTAAGTAAAACCAGAATCAAGTTCAAAAATTTAATAAGACAACTGTATGAGATGGTCAGCATGAAGGACCATGGTTTTGACCTAAAGTTTATGCTAACTCAACAGAGCTCTCACACTCTTGAGAGGAGTTTTTGACTCATATCCTACCATTGGGGTAAATCTGATGGAACTTGCCTTAGTACAAGTACATCTTTTGCCAAGATATAAAATTCCTTCATTTCATGTCTTTATTTATATCTGATATTTCTATTTGGCTCAGAAATAAATAAAAAGAAAGCCACCTGAGACCTAAGATCTGAGAACTTGGGATGCCAATGATTGGGAGGTATCTATTAGAATTTACAGTTACCTAGTTGACCATCAACATTTCCCAATACTGATCTTCAAACTTGTAATACTTGACATTGAATGAACACTATGTCAGACAAACATATTATTGCATTATTGGCCCACTGAATCTTTACCAGTCCTAGGATAAGGGTATTATTAAAGCTTGGTTATAGATGTACTCAGAAGGAAGGAGAACTATCATGGCATTACACATTAACTGCTGTACTCACAATCCTTTCACATTTTTTAATTTACTCAAATCTCTGCTGCTATGACCATATTGTTTCTCTCTCACTTTAATTAGACAACAGAGCCAGCACCTTAAAAAAATATTATTTCAGGTTTGAAACCATCCCCGCGCTCACTTAGCTGTCACAACTCATTGTCCTATAATCCTTTAGTTTGTAAACGGCATTCATAAACCTTTCAAGTTTATTCAATCCATCAATGTTTATTTTGTGTCTGGGACATAAAGGAAATAGTAATTTTGTTTTCTATCATTTACTGAGAGAGCAGTGAAAATGTTTACAAAATTTCACATAGATATTGTATGGTCTAATCTCAAAGGTAGATTTTCTGATAATATTCATGAGAGAGAATCTTTTCATTTTTTTTCTGTGGGTGGTAAATAGGATAAACTATAGTTAACTGTTAAAATTTTCATGTGCATAGGGAAGGAACTCGACATTCATACCGTTGTATAAGTATCTGACTGGGTAGGTCATCTCAGTAGGTAACCCAGGACGTCAGACATCTCCTAGAGGAGACCCAGGAGAGACGATCTCTAATAACACTGCGGAGCTGCAAATTGAAGGGATGAAAACAATACAGAATCGGCGCCTTAATTCAGTCACTACAATGTGTGAAAGAAGTGGCTGGGAAAATGCTCAGTACAGAAAATAGGAGAAGCTGTGACCTGGAGGATTGCATAGGCCTAATTTCCTGTCTTTGTACCAGATATCGTCTCCTAAGCAGTCAGAAAATGGAGAATCAGGTTCCTGGTCTCCACCACGTTACAATTTACTAAGTGCTCACAAAGTCCTAGTATTAAAGCACCTAACAGACAAGATCTTAAAGTGGTTTTCACTGTTTCTTTCCATTTGACATGGAGGCTGCTGGGCATTCCAAGCTTAACCCAAAGCCACAAAGCTATCCAGGGCAAAAAACACAAAGATTTGAGTGTGGTCATATGGGATCCCAGGAGTGAGCATTTAGTTTCTAAACTATGTCAATAAAATTGAAGAAGAGTGTCAGAAACATTGGGCTTCTAGAGGCCCTCCCGTATTATTCCAATCACTGAAAATGGCCCCCAACTCTTCTTTAGAATGTGGGGGGTGGGGTTTGTTGTTGTTTGTTTGTTTGTTTGTTTGTTTGTTTGTTGAGCAGCCTGTGTGGATTCTGGTCTCTAGCAAGTAGAGAATCAGATTATGAGAATAGTACACTCACACACACACACACACACACACACACACACACACACACACACACCACACACACGTATTTGTAGCTTGATTTTAAGTCTCTATCCTATACATCATCTGAGTAAAGGAAGTTACTGTGACAGATACATACTTGCCAAAGGGAGATTTATAGATTTTTCTATCTTATATCAAGGTAGGTCATTCATTGAGGGTATAAGTAACCGTCACACAAATTTATGCAAAACTCACAAACCAAATACTATGTCACATGCACCTCACAACTGCACACACAAAACTATCACGCACCCTCGAACACATGCATTGACTACATAAGCGGTCATACATATTCAAATCACAGGCAATGCACATAGTGTCATACACAGCACACAGGCTACAAAACTCACGTAAAATAAATGCACACATTGCTAGAGAAAATTTCCAGCCTCCTCTGACTTGTATATGGTCTAGATGAGAGCACTCAATGTGTAAATCAGTGGAGATTGCACACACACGTGCACGTGTGTACATGCACATCCACATGACTATGAACATTTCTGGGCACCATATACCAGTATTGTAAATTCAGATATTTTCTACTTCATGATGTTACCTGAATCTTCACTCTCTGTGCAGAAGACCCAGGATTAAAGCAAAGAAAGCAAACTTCAGTGGACTGAGGACTTTTACAGGATTTCATATCTGTTCACCAGATTCATAACAATGGGCAGACAACCTCTTTTTATCCATTACAAAGAAGCTCAGAGAAAAACAGCCCCAAATCCCTGAGTAGAGCAGCAGTCAACTCGAGCTAATTAACCCACTTACTCCTGGCCCCTTGGGAAGGAGCACGTTTAGGGTCCAGAGGACCTGAGCAACACCTGGAGTCAGTAGAGAAAGTGCCCATGACGTTCCTGATACATCGGGCTTCAGGTCATTCTTCCCATCAGAAGCAGGAGGTCTCTCAATCACCTGGAGCCACTGCATCACAAATTCAGCATCTCTGTACTGGTGCGTAGGGCCTGGGCATTGCACAGCCCGCAGCAGCTGTTGCAGGCTCCCACAAAACCTACGCAGACCTGTCTGAGAACTCCATTATGCCCTTACAAAGGCTCAGGTCTTCCCATGCCTCAGTGTGATCCCAAAGCATAGGATCCATGCCTTGTTGAGGAGTAGGGGGACTGAAACCATATGCTCTATGGGAAAAGACTATGAGCTTACTGCTTACTAAGAGAGCATGCCTGATTTATTTGCCAAAGATCTCTGAGACTCAGGTTCTTCAAAGTGGAAATTATAAAGGTTCTCATTATGTGGTTTTTAAGGATAGTTAAATGAGCACATAACAAAAGCTTAAAAGGTGTTAAGGTTTATATTGTCTGTATCAGGAGGGATCAGCCACAGCTCACAAGAGGTGCTCATTTATTGTTGAATTAATTCCTTTGTTCATTCATTCACTTCCTTGCTATTAAGTTTCTCACAAAGTGATATCCACTTTGGAGACATAGCAGTGAGTAACATAACAGAAATGCCTCCTGGGGAAACACACATTCAACTAGGAGGTGCAGAAAAAATGTTAATGCAAAATAAATGGTAGGAAAATGGCAAATATTCCTGGGATATAGTAAAAATCAAACTTGTAGCAAGGAAGAATCTCAAATGTCCTTAAACATGTGAATGGGGAAAAGAAAGCTGTGTATGTTCATACAATGAAATTAATGTCTTCATACTCAGGAATTTAAAAAAAATGAACAAATGAATAAAATGAATGAAAGATGTATTGATGTATTGATGCATATTCTAACATGGGTGAATCTCAAAATGCTTACGCTGAGAGCAAGAATACAGCAGTAAAAAATATACACAATATGATTTTCTTTAGATAAGCTTCTAAAAGATGCAATCTAATCTACGTGACACACACAAAAAAAAGATCAGTAATTCCCCTGGGGACAGATGGAAGGAGCAAAGCAAGAGAGAAGGGTAGGAATGAGGCAACTTCATAATCTGGACATTTTTAGTGATAGTTTCATACATGTATACATGTCAAAGCTGTTCAAATTACCTTAAGTATATTCAAGGTATGTTAAATATACAAAGTTTATTGTATGTCACCTATACCTCAAAAAATCTGGAGATGAAATATTGCCATTTGTGCAAAATATGGTTATACGTTTATGTCAGGTAGAAAAACAAGAATTGTATGATTTCACTCATATGTAGCTTCTAAAACAAAAACAACACATGAACAAACAAAATAACACATAGACTCATGGATACAGGCAACAGAATGGTGGTTGCCAGAAGGAAGGTTTTGGGGGAGGACAAATAAGGTAAAGGGGGTCAAAGACTTGGTGATGGGAAGAGACTAGACTTCAGGTGGTAAGCACACAGTAGAATATATGGATGTCTCATTATAGTTGTAACCCTGAAATTTATATAATGTTATGAACCAATGCAACCCTAATACGTTTATATTTTAAAATGTGGATATTTTTAAAGGAAAAAAATAACAGAATTAAGTATCATCACGTTATTTCTTTATTGAATACCTTTCAAAGTGTTCCCAAATTACTCAAACTGAAAACCAAAAACTCAACTATGATGGTTAATTTTAAGTGTCAAATTGGTTAGGGTATTGTACCAGGATAATTTGTCAAACACTATTCTCGATATTTCTACAATATTATTTTGAATGAGATTAACTATGAAATCAACATGCTCTGAGTAAACAGATTTTCCTCCATAATATAGATGGGACTCATCCAGGCAGTTGAAGGCCTAATAAAAACTCTGACCTCCCCCAAGGAAGAAACAGTTCTGTCAGCAGATTGCCTTCACTTTAAACTACAGTTTTTCCCTGAGTTTTCGTCTGCCAGCCTACCATGCAGATTTGAGACTTACTAACCTCCACAATTGCACAATTGTATGAGCCAATTCCTTAAAATACATCTCTCTTTCTACACATGTGGACACACACACACATACACACTCTCACACAAATGACTTATTTTTTCTATTTCTCTGGAGTATATTGACTAAAATATCTACATTTACTATAATTGCCCCACATATTTTATTCCCTGATATCTCTAAACTTCTTGCCTTCTATCCCTCACCCACTTGGCCCTCTCTAGCTCCTTGGGCTTCTTTAATAGTCCAGGTGTCATTTTATCACAGGGTAGTGCTACTTGCTGATCTTCATTCTTGGAGTGCTTTTCCCCAAATATCCATATGCTCCCTCACCAGTCCTCATTCACGTTTTTGATTGAATATTACCTTTCCTATTTTGTATTTCCAGAACTTAGAAAATTGCCTGGCACACAATAGCCATGCACTGGTGTGATTTTACGTGTGTGTGTAGTGAAGGCATGCACTCAGCTTCTCCCTATGAGAAGTGGGAGCACTCAATGCAAGAAGAAGACAACACTCCTTTTTCCAGACTAAAATTAGTCTGGGTGTAGGTTGTATTCACCACAAAAATCCAACTCAGAGACAAAACTTAGAGTCTTCCTAGAATGGGGAAATTTGATCATTGGATTGACTAATGTGTCTGCTCTGTTAAATTCTTGACACAGGTACAAACAAATTAAAGTTTATTTAGCCCTCAAAAGCACTTTAGTAACTAGCTACTACAATAAGAAGGTAAGCATTCTGGAATTCATAAAAATAAACATTGGAAACTTTATTGTATATTAGCAGCTTTGGAAAACAACCAATAATGAGTAAATGAGGAGCTGATTTATACCTCATTATACTAATGGATAGAATATGTGAATTATAATTGGAAGCTGTATCACCTATTGCTGAGGAGAGGTTTTTATTGTTTTTGTTTTTGTTTCTGTTTTTGCCCATCAAAACAACATTCCATGCAAAACGTAAACAGGCTCCATTTGAAGGTACCAATCTTCATTTCACTATAGACCAAGTAATCTGTCCTATAATACTTTGAGAATTCTAAGCAGCTACTGCCTGGGGGTCAGAAAATCAGATGTGAGAGTGTCCAGCTTAATCCAAAACACCATCAAATTTCGTACATCTAATCATGTCGTAAAGCAAAACCACTTTTATCTTTAAAAAGGGAATGTAAAATGTGGTGCTGTTTTCCTTCTGGGAAGTGGTTGGTGTGTTCTGTGTCTTAGAAAGACTTCTCCCTCTCCAGGAAGATACAAAAAACTCAACCCATTTAGATGTGAATTACACACCTGACTGATCATGAGTTTGGTGCTTTGAGGACTACAAGATAAACATGTGTTGTGGGCAATCCCATATATAGGATATTGAAAAATAAATGGACAACAGATATGACTAATGTGGAAGGGTATAGATCCAATTATATAACTGCCCCTGAAGGACACTTGGGAGGGTGCTAGTGACAATGGTGATAGACACACAATTTTTTGAGAAGGCTTCTATGACAAGGCCAGTGGGTGAAATAAGAACACAGTTAGGTGATTCTCGCTTGGTGACTAAAATGTTTTTTCTGAAAAAGAATCCTCAGAGCCAATTTTATGTCTCTGTTCCTTAGGCTGTAAATAAAGGGGTTTAACATGGGTGTCACCGCAGTGTACATCAGAGAGGCAGTCATAGATTTGTCATTGGAATCACTTAATGAAGAGGAATAGTGTAGTGCTATAATTGTTCCATAGAAGAGAGACACAACAGAGAGGTGGGAGCCACATGTGGACAAGGCTTTGTGGAGCCCTGTGGTAGAGGGGATTCTCAAGATAGAAGCACCAATATGTCCATAAGAGACCACGATGGCACTAAATGGAAAAATGACAACCAGAGCCCCTACAGTGAATATAACCAGCTCATTGACAGAGGTATTTGAGCAGGACAACTTGAGGAGGACGGGAAGACTACAGAAAAAATGGGGAATAATATTCTCATCACAGAAGGACAGTTGTGCCAGGAGGACGGTGTCCAACAGTGCACCGCCACAGGAGATAAGCCAAGAGCCAGCCACCAGGAGCAAGCACAGCCCCTCCTTCATGATGGTGGTATAGCGTAGAGGATGACAGATGGCCACGTACCTATCATATGCCATCACTGAGAGCAGGAGACTGTCAAGACAGCCAAAAACTATGAAAAAATACATCTGTAAAATGCACCCTGCATAGGGGATGAATTTGTCCTTAGAGTGCATGTCTTTCAACATCTTTGGGACGGTGACAGATGAGAAGGAGACATCAGTGAAGGCCAAGTGGCTGAGGAAGAAATACATGGGTGTGTGGAGGTGAGAGTCCAGCCTGATGAGCAGGATGATGAGCAGGTTCCCCAGCACCGTGGTCAGGTACATGCCCAGGAACAGGGCGAAGAACATGCCCTGCTGCTCTGGCCGGATGGGGAGCCCCAGGAGGAGGAACCCGGACACATTGCTCTGGTTGTCCCTCCTCATGCTGCTCCTCTGCCTACAGGAATGAAAGGTAAGGGAAATATCAGAGTCTTGAAAGTGTCTTTATGGCCACCAAAGTAGGGTCATTTACTTTCTCCTGGAGAAAAAGAATAACCGCTTGAACTTATATCATCAGATAGTGCTGCTAATGCAAGCAACACTCCCAATGTTTAATATGATCTCTTCCAGATAAAATCATTCTTCTTATTCTTTTAATCAACCAGGTTTTGGCATTATGAAACTACTTGGAGGGATAGGAACAAATGGGACACACAGGAACTTTTCCCTTGGTGTGCTGACCCTCCGGGGAGCACCTGACAGAGGGCTGACCAAAGGCATGGATCTTCAGCCAGGGCAGAGCAGTGATTCTGGCACCACCTCTTTCTATCTGATGACAGGGAGCCATGCCTCTCTTGGCTTCATCTTGTGCACTGTAGTGTAAAGATACAAAATGTATACATCCACATTTAATTTTAGGATTCTAATTTATTGCATGTTAATATCTAAGAATAGTATCTTGAGTAAAATAAACACAAAATTTTAGCAATTGCTTTTATGCTAGGATATGTATCCAGGTAAAACCAGGATCAAGTTCAGAAATTTAATAAAACATTACGAGATGGTCAGCATAAAGAACTAAGGATTTATCTAAAGTTTACGCTATCTCATCAGAGCTCTCACACTCTCTCAAGTAGAGGTTCTGAGCTCATATCCAATCACTGGGGTAAATCTGATAGAAGCTGTCTTAGCCTAAGTTCATCTTTTACCAAGATATAAAAGTTGCTTCATTTCATAAGCTTTGTTTCTATCTATTGCTTCAAATTGGCACAGAAAGAGTAGAAAGGAAGACATCTGAGATGTGAGCTCTGAGAACTGGGGATGCCAAGGGATGTGAGGTGTCTATTTGAATTCACAGTTCCCTAGTTGACCATCACTATTTCCCAATACTGACCTTCACACTTGTAATACTTGACGTTTAATCAACACTATGTCAGACAAACACGTTTTTGCATTATTGCCTCACTGAACTTTAACTGTCTTAGGATAAGGGTGTTATTAAAGCTTCATTATAGACATACTCCAAAGGAATGAGAATTTTCATGATGTCACACCGTAACTACTAT
Organism: Cynopterus sphinx; assembly: GCA_030015415.1. Taxonomy (NCBI): domain Eukaryota; kingdom Metazoa; phylum Chordata; class Mammalia; order Chiroptera; family Pteropodidae; genus Cynopterus; species Cynopterus sphinx. The sequence goes on along the minus strand of CM057385.1, from coordinate 121,321,846 downwards.
ACTCATAATCGTTTCACGTTTTTTAAATTTACTCTAATCTCTGCTGCTATGACCCTACTGTTTCTAATTCTCTGTAATTAGACAAAAAAGCCAGGACCTTAAGAAATATTTTTTCATGATTTGAAAGCAACCCCCTATTCAGATTACTGTCAATACTCATAGTCCTTTAGCCCTTGAGTTTGCAAATGGCTTTCATAAGCCTTCAAGTTTATTCAATTACTCTATGCTTATTTTGTGTCTGAGAAGTAGATTCTTTAAAAGTTATTTTTTTCTTTCATTTACTAACAGAAGCAGTGAAATTGCTTACAAAATTTCACATAAATATTGTATGGTGGAATCTAATCTCAAACCTAGATTTTCTGATTTTTTTCACAAGAGGGAGAGAATCCACACATTTCTTTCAATGGGTGGTAGAAGCACTGAACTAAGATAAATGGTGAAATACGCATATGCTTAGGAGAGGAACTTGACATTCACATTGTTGTGTAAGTATCTGACCAACTACGTTATCTCACTAGGCAACCCAAGACCTCAGACATCTCCTTGAAGAGACTCAATAAGGATGAAAAATAAAACTAATAAAACTGTAAAGCTGCAACTTGAAGAAAAGGAAACAATACAGAAACAATACCTTTATTCAGTCAGCATCCTGTGTGAAAGAAGAGGCTGAGAAAATGCTCAGTACACAGAAGAGGAGAAGCTGTGACCTGAAGGTTTGCAAAGGCCTAATTTTCCTGTCTTTGTACTAGATATTGTCTCCTAAGCAGTCAGGAAATGGAGAGTCAGGTTCCTGGTCTCTACTTTGCTACAGTTTACTATGTGGTCTCTACATCCTAGTATTTAAGCACTTAACAGACAAGATCTTACAGTGGTTATCGTTGTTCATTTCCATTTGATATTGGAGACTGTTGAGCATCAGAGGCCAAACCCAAGGCCACGAAGCTTTCCAGTGTGAAAAATGCAGAGACTCGAGTGTAGACATAAGTGACACCAAAAATGGTCATTTACTTTCTAAACTATATCAATGAAATTGAAGAAGATTGTCTCAGGCTTCTACAGTATTTCATATATTATTCAAATCACTAAAAAATGGCCCCAACTTTCTTCAAAATGGGTTTTTGTTTTAAAGCTCCCTGTATGGATTCCAGTCTGTTGAAAGTAGAGAACTCAAATGTGAGAACGTTAAACACACACACACACACACACACACACACACACACACACATTAGTATCTTGGTTTTAAGTCTCTACCCTACACATCATCTGAGTAAAAGAAGTCAGAGTGTGCATTCATTACAAACATGAGCAGTCACTGTGACAGATACACAATTATCAAAGGGAATTTGATAGACTTCTCTAGCTTATACTTGAGGTAGGTAAATGCAGTCAGGATATGAGTCACCGTCACACAAACCTGTGCAAAATTCACAAGCAAATACAGTGTCACATGCACCTCACAGCTGCACACACAGAACTATCATGCACCCTCTACTGCATGCATTGAAGTCTTAAGTGGTCATACATATTCAAATTGCAGGTGATGTACAGTGTCTTACACACAGAACACAGACAAGAAAACTCAAGTAAAATAAGTGCACACGTTGCTGCGAGGAAATTGCCTAATTCCCTAATATGTATTCTAGATGAGGGCATCCAGAGTGTGAGTTAGCAGACGGTTTGCATGGGTGAATGCGCGTGCGCACGCGCACACACACATACACACACACACATGCGCGCGCACACACACACACACACACACATGACTGTGGACATTCCTGGGTGCCTGCTGACCTGTACCAGTGCTGTGAGTTCGGATACCTTCTGCTTCATGATGTTACCTGAATTCCTCACTTTCTGTTAAGATGACCCATGTTGAAGGAAAGAGAGCAAACTTCAGTGGACTGAGGACTTTTACAGACTCTCATATCTGTTCACCAACTACAAAACAATGAGCAGGCAACCTCTTTTTACCCATCAGAAAGAAACCCGAGAGGAAAACAGCCCCAAATCCCTGAGTAGAGCAGCAGTCAACTCAGGCTAATTACCTTGCTTCCCCCTGGCCCCTTGGGAGGAACATGTTTAGGGTCCAGAGGGCCTGAGCTGCAACTGGAGTCATAGGAGAAAGTGTCCATTGTGTTCCTGATACATCAGGTCTCCAATTCAAAAGCAGACGGTTCCCCAGTCACCTGCAGCCTCTGCATCAGAAATTCAGCTTCTCTGTACCACTGCGTACAGCACAGGCAGTGCACAGCCTCCAGCATCTACTGCAGACTCCCACAGCACCTACTCAGACCTGTCTGAGACCTCCATTACTCCCTTACGAATGCTCAGGTCTCCCGCGCCACTGTGAGATTTTGAAGCATAGGGTCCATGCCTTGTTGAGTAGGGGGATTTATTCATATGCTCTGTGGAAAATGACTATGAGCTCGCTGCTTACTAACAGAGCATACCTGAGTAATTTGCCAAAGATCTCTGAGACTCAGGCTCTTCAAAGTGGAAATGATAATGGTTCTCATTATGTGGGATTGAAGGATGGTTAAATGAGCACATAACAAAAGCTTAAAAAGTGTTAAGGTTTACTGTCATTGTCTATATCAGCAGGGATCAACCACGGCTCACACTAGGTGCTTCTTTAGTGCTGAATAAATTCCTTTGTTCATTCATTTACTTAAATACTATTAAGTTTCTCACAAAGTGATATACCCTTTGGAAACACAGCAGTGAGTAACATAACAGAAACGCCTCCTGGGGAATACACATTCAAGTAGGAGGTGCAGAAAAAATGTTAATGCAAAAAAAAATGGTAGGAAAATGGCAAAAATTTCTGGGCTATAGTAAAACTCAGACTTTCACCTAGAGAGAATCCCAAATGTCCTTAAAAAAGTGAATGGGAAAAAGAAAGCTGTGTATGCTCATACAATGGTATACTACTCAGCAATAATAAAAAAATGGACACATGAATAAAAAGAATGAAAGATGTATTGATGCATATTCTAACATGGCGAATCTCAAAGTGCTTATGCTGAGTGCAAGAAGACAGCACTAAAAAATATACACCATATGATTTTACTTAGATAAACTTCTAGAAGATGCAACCTAATCTATGTGACAGAAAAAAAGATCAGCAATTTATCCTGGGAACAGATGGAAGGAGCAAAGCAAGAAAGAAGGATGGGCATTTGGAAACTCCATAATCTTGACTGTTTTAGTGATAGTTCCGTAGGAATATACATGACAAAGCTATTAAATTACATTAAATTTATTCAGAGTACATTAAATATACAAAGTTTATTGTATATCACGTACACCTCAAAAAATCTGGAGATGAAATATTGACATTTGTGACAACATGGTTAGATTTTGAGAGTCTTATGCTAAATGAAATAAGTCAGGTGCAAAAGAAAAAGAACTGTATGATTTCACTCATATGTGGTTTTTAAAACAAAAACAACACATGAACAAACAAACACAGAGACTCATAGATACAGACAACAGAATGGTGGTTACCAGAAGGGAAGGAGCTGGGGGAAGACAAGTATGATAAAGGGGTCAAATACATGGTGACAGGAAGGGACTAGACTTCAGGTGGTAAGCACACAATAGAATAAAAGGATATCTAATTAGAATTGTAACCCTGAAATTTATATAATGTTATGATCCAAAGTAACCCCAATATGTTTATATTTAAAACTGTGGTTGTTTTTAAAAGAGAAAAAAAAACAGAATTAAGTATCATCACATTATTCCTTTATCAAATACCTTCCAAAGGGTTCCCAAATTACTCAAACTGAAAACCAAAATCTCTACTATGATGGTTAATTTTATGTGTTAAATTGGCTAGGGTTCTGTACTTTGTCAAACACTATTCTAGATGTTTCTATAACAGTATTTTTTACATGAGATTCACTATGAAATCAACAGGCTCCAAGTAAAGCAGTTTGCCCTCCAGAATGTAGGTGTGACTCATCCAGGCAGTTGAAGGCCTTAAGAAGAACTCTGACCTCTCCCAAAGAAGAGACAGTTCCATCAGTAGACTGCCTTCACCTCAAACTGCAGCTTTTCCCTGAATTTTCGTCTACCAGCGTACCCTGCAGATTTGGGAATTACTAGGCTCCACAACTGCACAATTGTGTAAGCCAATTCTTTAAAATACATCTCTCTTTCTACACACACGTGGACACACACACACACACACACACACACACACACACACACACACAAATTACTGGTTCTATTTCTCTGGAAAATATTGGCTAAATTGTCTACATTTACTATAATTGCCCCACATATTTTGTCCCCTGATATCTCTAAACTTATTGCCTTCTATCCCTCACCCACTTGGCCCTGTCCAGCTCCATGGGCCTCTTTAACAGGCCAGGTGCCATCTCACCTCAGGGTATTGCTAGAGGCTGATCTTCATGCTTAAAGTGCTTTCCCCAGATATCAACATGTTCCCTCGCCTGTCCTCATTCATGGTTTTGATTGGATATTACCCTTCCCCTTTTGCATTCCCAGAACTTAGAAAATTGATGGCACACAAAAGCCATGCACTAAAGTGATTTTATGTATGTGAGTTGTGACGGCATGCACTCAGCTTCTCTCTATGAGATGTGGGAGCGTTCAGTGTGGGAACAAGACAACACTCCTTTTTCCAGACTAAAATTAGGCAGATATAGGTTGTATTTACCACAGTAATCCAACTCAGAGGCAAAAGTTAGAGTCTTTCCAGAAGGAAGAAATTTGATCATTGGATTGATGCCGTGTGTTCCCTTGTTCTGTCCTTGTCACAGGTTCATTTAAATTAAAGGTTATTTAGGTTTTAGCTGCCCTCAAAAAGTTCTTTATTAACTAGCTACTATACAAAGAAGGCATTCTACTCTTCATTAAAATAAACATTGGAAACTTTTCTGAATTTGTGTAGCTGTGGAAAACAATAGGGAAGAAAGAGGATATAAGGAGCTGATTTTTTTGCATTTACTTTAACACATAGAAACTGTGAGTTATAATTAAAAGTTATATCACCTATTGATAAGAAGGGTTATTGTACTCCTATCAAAACAATATTACACAAAACTTATACTGACTCTGCTTAAAGGTACAGATCTTCATTTTATTATAGACAAAATGAGACATACTATAGTATTGCGAGAATTCTGACCAACTACCACCTGGGAGTTGGGAAATCGGGAGTGAGAAGGTCAAGCTTAATCAAAAATACCATCACATTTCATACCTTTAATCATGTCTTAAAGCAAAACTGCTTTTATCTTTTAAAAGAAAATAAATGCTCAACTCATTTTATTTTCTGAGAGCTGGTTGATGTGTTCTGTGTCTTAGCAAGTCTCCTCTCTTTCTTGGAAGATAAAACAAAGCTCAAGTCATTTAGAATTGTGAATCACACACCTGACTGATAATTATTTTGGTGCTTTGAAGACTACAAGATAAGCATGGGTTGTGGGCAATGACATATTTAGAATATTGAAAAATAAATGAAAAATGAATATGACTAATGTGGAAGGGAATAGATCCAATAATGTAACTGTCCCTGATGAACACTTGGGAGGGGGCTAGCAACATAGGTAATACACACAAAATTTTTACAGCAGGCCTCTGTGACAAGGCCAGTGGGTGAAACAGGAACACAGTTAGGTGATTCTACTTGATGACTAACATGTTGTTTCTGAAAAGACTCCCCAGAGCCAATTTTAAGTCTCTGTTCCTTAGGCTGTAAATAAAGGGGTTTAACATGGAGGTAACCGCTGTATACATCAATGAGGTTATCATGGCATTGTCACTGGATTCACTTAATGAAGAGGAAAAGTACAGTGCTATAATTGTCCCATAGAAGAGAGACACCACAGAGAGGTGGGAGCTGCATGTGGACAAGGCTTTGCGGAGCCTTGTGATAGAGGGGACTCTCAGGATAGAGGCCCCAATACAGCCATAGGAGATCACTATTCCACTCAATGGAATCATGGCAAGCACAGATCCTGCAATTAATATGAACAACTCATTGACAGAGGTATTTGAGCAGGACAGCTTGAGTAAGAGGGGAAGGTCACAGAAGAAGTGGGGAATGATATTGTCAGCACAGAAGGACACCTGGGCCAGGAGGAGTGTATGCAAGAGGGCATTGCCACAGGAGACAAGCCAGGAAGCAGCCACCAACAGCAAACATAGCCCCTCCCTCATGATGGTGGTATAGCGCAGAGGGTGACAGATGGCCACATACCTGTCATATGCCATCACTGCAAGAAGGATATTGTCAAGAGTGCCAAAAACAATAAAAAAATACATCTGTAAAATGCACCCCTCATAGGAGATGAATTTGTCCTTAGAGTGCATGTCCCTCAACATCTTTGGGACAGTAACAGATGAAAAGGAGACATCAGTGAAGGCCAAGTGACTGAGGAAGAAGTACATGGGTGTGTGGAGGCGAGAGTCCAGCCTGATGAGCAGGATTATGAGCAGATTCCCCAGCACCGTGGTCAGGTACATGCCCAGGAATAGGGCGAAGAACACACCTTGCTGATCCGGCGTGATAGGGAGTCCCTGGAGGAGGAACCCAGACACACTGCTCTGGTTCTCCTTCCTCATGCTGCTCCTTTGTCTGCAGGAATGAAGTGTAAAAATAATATCAGAGACTTTGAAAGTGTGGTTACGGCCACCACCATAGATACTCTTACTTTCTCCTGGAAACAAATAACTGCTTGAACTTATATCATCAACCAGTGCTACTAAAGTAAGCAACATCCTGAATGACTAACACGATGTCTTCCAAATAAATGCATTCTTCTTATTCTTTTATTCAACCCTGTTTTGGCATTATGATACTAACTGAAGTGGCGAGAACAAATGGGACACACATGACCTTTTCTTTCCAGGTGCAGACCCTCTGGGCAGCCCCTCACAGAGGGCTGACCAAAGTTATGGATCTGCAGCCAGGGCAGAGCAGTGATTCTGGCCACACCTCTTTTTAGCTGATGACCCAGGGAACCATGCCCCTCATGGCTTCATCTTTTGCACTTTAGTGTGAAGATACCAATAGCACACGTTCACAGTTAATGAAAAGATTCTAAATCAATACACATTATTTTTTAAGAATAGTGTCCTGAATAAAATAAACACACAACATTTTAGCTTTTGCTTTTAAATTTAATAAAACAACATTATGAGATGGTGCATGAAGAACCAAGGATTTGACCTATAATTTATGCTAACTCATCAGAGCTCTCACACTCTCAAGAGAAGTTTTTGACTCATATCCTACCATTGGGATACATCTGATGGAACTTGCCTTAGTGCAAGTTCATCTTTTGCCAATATATAAAACGTACTTCATTTCGTGTGTCTGTTTATATCTGGTGCTTCAAGTTGGCTCAGAAATAAATAGAAAGAAAGCCACCTGAGACCTGAAATCTGAGAACTTAGGATGCCAATGATTGGGAGCTGTCTATTAGAATTCACAGTTACCTGATTGATAATCACTATTTCTCAAAACTGATCTTCAAACTTGTAATACTTGACATTTAGTGAACAGTATGTCAGACAAACACATTTTGCATTATTACCTCATTGAATCTTTAACAGTCCTAGACTACAGGTATTATTAAAGCTTCTTTATAGACAAACTCAGAAAGAATGAGAACTACTATGATGTTACACAGTAACTGCTGTGCTCATAATCCTTTCACGTTTTATAAATTTACTTGAATCTCTGCTACTATGACCCTACAATTTCTCTCTCTCTTTAATTATACAACAGAACTAACCCTCTAAAAATATTATTTCAGGTTTGAAAGCATTCCCCCTGCTACATTGCTGTCACAACTCATTGTCCTATAATCTTTTAGTTTGTAAATGGCTTTCATAAACCTTTCAAGTTCATTCGATTCATCAATGTTTATTTTGTGTTTGGGAAGTAAAGAAAACAGTGATCTTATTTATCATTTACTAAGAGAGCTGTGAAATTGTTTACAGAATTTCACATAGGTATTGTATAGTGGAACCTAATCTCTAAGGGAAGTTTTCTGGTAATTTTCACGAGAGAGAGAATCTTTTCATTTTTTTCCATGGCTGGTAGAAGGGCTAAACCAAAGTTAAATGTTAAAATTGTCATGCACTTTGAGAAGGAACTCAACATTCATATTGTTGTATAAGTATCTGTCGGGTAGGTCATCTCAGTAGGTAACCCGGGACCTCAGACATCTCCTAGAGGAGACCCAGGAGAGAAGATCCCTAATAACACTAAGGAGCTGCAACTTGATTGGAAGGAAACAATATAGAAATGGAGCCTTATTTCAGTCACTACCATGTGTGGAAGAGGTGGCTGGGAAAATGCTCAGTACAGAGAAGAGAAGCTGTGACCTCGAGGTTTGCATAGGCCTAATTTTCCTGTCTTTGTACCAGATATTGTCTCCTAAGCAGTCAGGAAATGGAGAGTCAAGTGCCTTGGCCACCACGACCTTACTGTTTACTAAGTGCTCACCACATTAGTATTTAACCACCTTAAGAACAAGTATTACAGTGGTTATCATGATTCCTTTTAATTTGATATAGCTGGCTGCTGAGCATCACAGAGCACAAAGCTATCCAGTATAAATAAGACAAGAATTTGAGTGTAGACATATGTAACACCAGAAATGAGCATTTAGTTTCTAAACTATGTCAACAAAATTGAAGAAGAGTGTCAAAACTATTGGGCTTCAGGTGCCCTCCTGTGTTATGCAAATCACTGACAAAAGGCCCCAACTTTCTTCAAAATGGGCTTTCTTTGGTGGTGGGCGGGGGGGTACTGCCTGTGTGGTTTTGGTCTCTTGCTACTAGAGAGTCAGAATCTGAGAATGTTAAACAGACACACATATTTGTATCTTGGTTTAAGTCTCTATCCTAAAAATCTTCTGAGTAAAGGAAGTCAGGATGTGAGTTTGTTCCATACAAAAGTGAATGATACACATTTGCCAAAGGGAGATTTATAAACTTCTCTAGTTTATATTCAAGGTAGGTAAATGCAGCCAGGGTATGAGTCACCTTCATACAAATCTATGAAAAACTCACAAACAAAATACTGTGTCACACGCACCTCACAACTGCACACACAGAACTAGCATGCACCCTCTACCGCGTGCATTGAAGTTGTAAGCAGTCATATATATTCAAATTGCAGGTAATGCACAATGTCTTACACACAGCACACAGGCAACAAAACTCCCATAAAACAAGTTCACACATTTCTGATAGGAAATTTCAGCCTTCCCTGATGAATAGATTCTAGATGAGGGCACTCAGTGTGTGAGTCAGAGGAGCACATACATGCACAAGCACACACACGACTATGGACATATCTGGGCCCCTGCTGACCGTTACCAGTGCTGTGAATTCAGATACATTCTGCCTCGTGATGTAAAGTGAATCTCACCTTCTGTGCAGAAGACATAGGATTGAAGGAAAAAGAGCAATACGTGGTGGCCTGAGGACTTTTACAGACTTTCATATCTGTTCTCCAGCTTCCAGACAATGGGCAGACAACCTCTTTGTACCCATCAGGAAGAAACCCCAGAGGAGAACAGCCCCGAATCCCTGAGTAGAGCAGCAGTCAACTCAGACTAATTGCCCTGCTTCTTCCTGGCCCATGGGAAAGAGCATGTCTAGGGTCCAAAGTGCCTGCACTATATCTGGAGTCACAGTGTTGCAGAAAAGTTGCAAAAAAGTCAGACCAACGAAATACCAAGCAGCACTCAGAGAGTTGGATAAGTCAGGTTTATTATGCCAGCGGTCCCAGAGGAGCTAATGCTCTGAAGATCTGGGCCATATAGAACTTATTTGTGTTTATAGTGCTTATATAGAACTTATTTGGCATTGGCTGATTGGTTAATTTGTCCTCAGACCGTTGCAGGAGTTGCTATGGGTGCAGGTAGTTACATTTGTTGCTTAGATGGAGCAAGCCGAAGGGAGGATGAGTTTTTAGTTACTTTTGAGTGCAGCCTATGCAGCAAGCATACTAAAGAGGCAGAAAAAAGAGCTAATTAGCTTTTTGGGTGCAAATTCCTCTTTATTGCCCACTTTTGATGTCCTCCAAATTCTTATAGGGCATCCACCTCTTGATCTTCCTGGGCTAGGGGCTGGCAATTTCACAGACGAGGATCTCTGCTGCAGTCTTTCTCTTGTCTATAGCCTCTATGAGGGAGAGTTGATCGGACAACAAGGGCAACAGGCAAGGAAGAAGGAGGCAGGACCCAAGGAGGAGGAGTTCTATTTCGACAAAGTCTTAAAGCCCCCATAGGTAGAGAACCAGCCTCCAAAGAAATTATAGGGTCCCACACTTTCCAACTCTGGATAGATACATGAGCTATTTTTCTAATATTAGTAGCTATATAAGTTACAGCCTGGCCTTTGTCATCTATTTGGAGACATTAATCTGACATCCTGCATACTCCCCCTTCTCCCACTAGCAAGTAATCTAAAGCTGAAAGTTTTTGATATGTTGCCTCATGCATCTGAGACTGCTCTGTGGCCCGGAGTTCTAGGGCTGAGGCCATCTGGGTAGTAATGATCTCTAGTATGGCCTGTAAACTGATCATTTGATTAAGCATCTATATGGGGTCCAGTAACCCCAGCTCCCATCTTGGGCCCAAATTGTAGTGCCATAGTATTGGATAACATGGTGGAGTGGCCACTCATCCTCTCCCCACATTTGTTGTCCCCTTACTTCAAGTGACCTCTTAGTCCTGGCCTTTAAGTCTTGATATAGGGGAACAGCTAGCTCATTTTCTCCTTGGTCTAGTAGGAGGAAGAAGCCAGGTTGAATGATCCCGATGGTGCAACTTCTCTTCCAGTTTGCTGGGAGTTTGGTGTAATCCCTCTTCTCACAATTCCAGAAGAGCTCATCTGGAGCTTTCCAACTCCTAGGGCCAGTGGAGTTGAGGGTTTCCCAAAATGTGTCAATAGCTGAGATGGCACAAAAGAGGTTAGGGACCGTGCCCTCCTTTATGGTAAAGTTTGTGACCATAGAGCTTTGGCCGAAAGAGTGGCAAAAAGATGATTTAGTTATCGTACTGTTGGCCCAATACCAGGAAGGAGGTTTGGCCCAGCAGTTTAGGTCCGTGGGATTTTTAAATAGCATTCTTCTACACGAAGTCTCTCCAACTGAGTGTTACTTGGTCCTATTGAGCAAGACATTCTTCTTCTACTAATCTGAGGAGAGGACCCAGATCCCAGGTCGACCCTCCTCATGTTGAACCACTGTGTGATTCCACTGAAAGAGGTAAAAGGCTTCTAGGCTAGCTCCCTTCCAAGGCCAATCTTGGCTCCTGAGTGCTCTTCCGCATACCCAGCATTTGGTAACACCAAGTACATGGGCTATCCTCTCAGCTAGGTCAACAAAGAGGTTCTTTCCCAAAGATGGGAGGTCTAGGTCTTGGCCCAAGTTCCTTTTAAGTTGATCATAAATTGGACTGGGCTCTGGTTTAGGTTTTGTCTGTTCTATTGCTTGCTGTACAGTCTCTTTGGCGAGCTGGTCTTGGGTGTAGTCTTGGAGTCCTCCTCCATCTGAGATACCTAATTGCCCATAGTATGTCCAACAGGCCCATTTTTCTGTTGCCCTGGCTGCATATTTTGACAAATGTATCCCACTACATATTTGGTTTTTATCCTTCCCATCCAGTACCTTCTGCCAGTGTAAGTGCATATAGTAGCTGATTTGTAACAAGAAGCTGGTTGATGGGTATATGAGCTAAAGGCCTGCTGGACCTGACCACCTATACATTTATCACATTGAGTCTCAATGGCCACCTTCAGGGGTGAGTTTATGAGAAGTATCAGCAGAGTCCTATAGCAGTACCCAGTACCCATAATTCCCCTGTAGGGTGAGGTAGGAGGCACCATTGCTTGGATGCTTGGATTACCTGAATATAAAATCCTGCTTGAATGAACAAAACAACCAATGACGATTAGACACTTTCTAGAACCATAAGAACATATCAAAGAGGGGTTGAGCCTGAACGTGCAAGAATTGAAAATGTCCCAACATAGGCTAAATAGGTCAGGGATAAAGTGATTCTTTGACTCGTGGTCCAAATGGCGGGTGCTGCTGAGCCCAACACTGAGGCTAGCAGCAGAACAAGTATGCTAAAGAGGGTCAGGGCTAAAGGATGATAACATCTGATAAGTCCAGACAGTTGGTCTTCAAGCTTCTGCCATGTGTGGACTTGCCAGCTTCCAGGAGTGGCCAGAGTAGGGCCAAAGATGTCAGATGGGTTTCTGCTGCCTCCAGAGTGTGACTTGGAGTTCCTGATTAGGAAGAGGCTCTGCAGTCCAAGTCTCCCATTTTTCCAGAGCTGTTGCCCTCTTTACCCAGGTGTGGTGGATCCACAGGGTGATACTTGCAACTTTAACAGCAGCGGGAGTTGCTAATATAATAGGGTGAGGGCCTGTTCAGCTCAGCTGGAGTGGCTCCTTCTTCCAATCTTTAACCCAAACTTCATCTTCTGGCTGAAAGAGGTGGATTCAATTCCCTAAAGGGATAAGGGCTCTTTCTAAGGTTTCCTGAGCGATATGGCAGAGGATCCTCCCTGAGGCCTGAAGGTGTCAGGACATTTCTAGGTTAGCCATTAATTGAGGGTCTCTTTTTAACTTCCCTATCACTGGGGAAGGTCTCCCATAAAGAATTTCAAAAAAGGGGTGTCCTGAAGGCCTTGGGGCACATCATGCTTAGAGTAGAGCCAAAGACAGCAAATAAATCCAAGGCAACTGGGTTTCCTGACAAAGCTTGGTAGAGTAGTCTTCAGGGTCCAGGTCATGTGCTCAACTTTTCCTGAACTCAGTGACCTGTAGGCTGCGTGAAGCTTCCATTTGGTTCCCAGAGCCTTAGACAGAGTCTGAATTATCTCAGACACAAAGGCATATCCTACAGAGAGGAGCAAACTGTATCTTGAAACAATTTCCCTCAACAAGGCTCTAGCTACTGCCGGAGCCCACCTGCGAAAGTCGAACAGTCCCTGAGAGGGGGAGTAAGGATGAAAGAAAAGACAGAGACAAGAGAAAGATTTGGGAGGGCTCACAGTCAATACTGCAGCCTCAAGTTTATTTAGCACACCCTATTTATACATGATGATTGCTCGGGAAATTGACAATTGGTTGCACCTGCACAAAAAGAAACAACTGCTTTCACCTGCACAGGGAGCCTGTTGCTCTCTCAAGGCTCCCATTCTCCTCAACAATCAGCTTGCTCTCTGGAGCAACAGGTGCTTTTCAGGCGCTACCAAAGTAGCAAAGTAATTGCAAACACCTGCTGAGCAAACAATCCCTTGTTTACCCAGAGGGTGGCCATCAAGCAAACGGCTCCCGGCTCCCGACAAGCTACTTCCTGTGCCTATGCAGTGGCGTAAGGAAGGCTTCAGCCCATCTGGAGTAAGTGCAAACTAACACAAACATGGATTGGTGGCCTTGGCATGGCTTGACCTCAATGAAGTCTACTTCTAGGTCTTGGAAAGGCATGGTCCCAATTGTTTGCACCCCTGGATTGGGTTTTAGCCTTTGCTGGCATTGTTTCATGTGCAAGTTACACATGTCCAGCACTGATCTGGGCACACAGGGTTGGAAGCTTGGGTATGAAATAGTAGCGGCCTAGCAGGCTTTCTAAAGTAGTCTTCCCCAGATGAGTCAACTCATAGTGTCATGTTACCAGCTGAGCTGCCACTGCAGAGGGAATGAAGAGTCTCTTATCTGGAAGCTCCCACCAGCCCTCTTTTCTCTTAGTTCTCTCTTCGCTTAAGGCCCATTCTTCTTTCTCCTTGGTGTATGTTGGAGATAAAGGCAATTCTGGAGCCAGGAGAACTTTAGAAACTGGCTCAGGACCCACTGTGACACTTGGTTGTTTGACAGCCTCCCTAGCTACTTGGTCTGCCAGTCTGTTTCCCCTATGGACAGAATTGTTTCCTCTCTGGTGGTTCTTGCAGCAAATGACAGCCACCGAGAAGGCTTCCAGATTGCCTCTAAGAGTTGAAGGATTTCTTCTTTGTTCTTGATTTCTTTTCCTCCCACCCTCAGTAGTCCCGTTTCTTTGTCAATGGCTCCATGTATATGCAAAGTAGAAAAGGCATACCTTGAGTCAGTATGGATTTGGCCTGTCTCCCTTCAGCCTACCACACCACTTGGATGGTTGTCCATAATTTGGCCCACTGTGCCAACCAGCCCTGTGGCAGAGCCTCGGCTCTGAGCACTTGGTTGTTTTTCCATAGCTGACTTTGCACTGTCCATCATGGTTGAAGCTGCTCCCCTTGGTGAACAATACCAGTTGTGGGTTCTGAAGAGGAACGTCTGTCAGTTCTGGCCTGCCTGAGTAGACATCATCTGTGACCTCTTCACAATCATGGTTGGGAGACCCCTCCTCAGTGGGCAGAATAGTAGCAGGGTTCAATGTCCACACAGTCTAAGGTGGACTTGTTGATTTTCACAAAGCAGTCCCTGACAATGAGCTATCCTGAAAGTGGTCAGCCACTTGAGGCCCTGGTTATTCATTAATGCAGTAACAGCATGGAGGACCTTCACGTTTACATTCTGTCCCAGCATGAGCTTGTCCAATTCTTTCTGACCAGGACAACTGTGGCAGCCAAGGCCCGGAGACATGGCGGCCAATCTGCGACCACCAGATCTAACCGTTTGGACAGATATGTAATCGGGCACTGCCATGGTCCAACTGTTTCTGTGAGGACCCCCATCGCAGTGTGATTCTTCTCACGTATGAAGAGGTTAAAGTCCATGTCACATCCTAATGCTGGGGTACTGGTTCAGAGTCTCTTTATTTCTCTGAAGGCTTTTTCTTGTTTGGAGCCCCAAACCAGGGGTTCTTTACTGAACCCAGCTGTGGCCTTGTATGGAAGCTTGGCAATTTCAGAGAATTTTAATATCCACATCCTGCAGAATCCAGCAGCACCTAGGAATTCACGAACTCCTTTCTTAGTGTTTGGCCAATGTATTGAGCAGATGGCCAGGTTCTTTTCATGTCCAAGTGCCCGATGTCCTTGTAAGATGATGAACCCAAGGTATCTGACCTCCTATTTGCAGAGTTGAGCCTTCTTCCATGACACCTTCTATCCCATGGTAGAGTAGGGCCAGCAGGGCTCTAGTACCTCTCTAGCAGTCTCCTTGGGTGGGGCTAGTCAGCAACATGTCATCTATGTACTGGAATAGAGTGCGGTTCAAAGTCTCTCTGGGGAAGGCAGCAAGATCTGCGGCCAGTGCTTCACCAAACAGGGTGGGTGAGTTCTTGAAGCCCTGTGGCATCGAGCCCAGGTCAGTTGCATCTTTCTCTAGAGTTGTGGGTCTTCCCACTCAAAGGCAAACAAAGGCTGGCTGGCCGGTGATAACCAGAGATTGAAGGAGGTGTCCTTAAGATTGAGGCAGGTGAACCAGCTTGCTTGAGCAGGTAGATGTGGGAGGGTGTACGGGTTCAGAACCACTGGATGGATGGATAGTGACCACTGCGTAGTTGATGGCACAGAGGTCATTCCCTTCAGGTTCTTGATTAGTAAGAGCAGAGTGTTCCGAGGTGACTGACAATCAACTAGAATTCCAGTATTGTGCAAATGCTGGATGTGGTCCCAAATCCCCAAGCATGCTTCCCGTGTCAATGGATATTGCCTTTGTGACAGGAGTTTTTCCTGGCCTCAGATCCACTACAATAGGTGCATGAATTTTGGCTAGATCTGGGGGCCCCTTTTCTGCCCAGACAGCAGGAAACTTTTCTAGTAGGCTGGTTAGACAGGTTTGTTTTCTTCCTGAAGCATAAAGGTGCCATTCATCTTCCCTGAACACAGTCACAGCCATAATTAGTGCAAGTTGGCTCTCCAGGGTGGGACTGGTGGGCTTTCCGGGAGCAAAGGTGACCTGTGCTCCAAGCTTCATTAATAAGTCTCTACCCAAAAGGGGGATTGGGCACTCTGGTAGGCATAAGAACTTATGGGTCACTAGGTGGCCCCCTAAACAACATGAGCAGGCTTCACAAAATAAGTGGGCAGTGCAGTTCCACATGGCCCTGACAATAGTTATTGTCCAGTATATGAGCTGAGCCACAGGCATGGTTACCACAGATCATTCAGCCCCAGTATCTACCATAAAATTTATGGATTGGCCCCTTATTTCTAGTGCAACCCTAGACTCTCAGGGGCCCAGGACCAGAGATCCCGGTGGCCCCTATTCTGATTCCCCTCCAGCCAGACCAACAAGGTCTTGGATGACTGGCTTAGGCTGGCATTTTTCTTTATGGGGTTGATTGAACTTCCTTGACCCTATAGACATTCTCCTGTGGTAGGAGCACTGGTTTATCCAAAGACTGGTCTCTTTGCAGTAGGCGCATTGTTTCTGGTGTAGTGATGGTCTCCTCTTGATCTCTCCCTTCCATAGAGGGGTTGTACTGGGCCTGCGTTTCCTAACACAGCTGCCAGCAGGGAAATCTGTTTCATCCGTTTATCAGCTACTGCTTGAGGCTCCTGGTCATGAGTCACAAACACCTTTTTTGGCACCTCCAGTAGCTGGGTGGCATTCATCCCAGCAAAGCCCTCTAATTTTTGAAGCTTGCAATGGATGTCAGTGTAGAATTGAGCCACAAATGCTGCATTGACCATGTGCTCATTCTCTCATGCTTTGGGATCAGAAGGGAAACATACCCGGAATGCCTCGCATAGTCTCTCATAGAACTCTGTGGGTGATTCATCTGGCTTCTGGAGTACTTCTCCCATTTTGGACATTTATTCAACTTTCTGGCCCCAGCTTTCACCTCCTGCAGTATGGCCTGCCACTACCTGTCGAGAGACTCTCATCTGTTTGGGATGCTGATCCCAATTGGGCCTGGTGTCAAGTGCAGTCCTCAAGGCCCAAGCCATGGGGTTTAATGCATTGTCTGGTGCATGTTCTTAGAGCCATCCCCAGGCTTCTGACAGAATTCTGTGTCTTTCTTCAGTGTTGAAGTGAGTTCGGACAAGTTGACGGCAGTCATTCCATGCAGGCTGATGAGTTTAGAAATGGACTCGAGCAGCTCGATCATCACCTGAGGCTTCTCCAAAGAGTAGGGGTGTGCTGCTTTCAGTTGAGGAGGACAGTTGTGCTAAAAGGCTGATAGTAGAGGCCAGGGCAACCTGGCTGGAATGTACTGTCTTTGCTAATTTCAAAAAGGCTTTGCTCCTTTTGGAGAGGCATCTGGAGGGCCACAGGCTGCTTGGCTGTCTGTGTGGGGAAGACGCTGTGGACTTGAGCTTGGTGGCCTCTCAGGCTGCTGGGGCAGTGAAGGTGCCGATGGCAGAGGGCTGTCTAGTAATTGGGGGTAGAGTGGCCATGCACAGACTGGTGGAGCTGCTGCGATGTACAGTGGTGGAAAGAAAAGTTCTTCCTCGGGGTACCCTTGGTGGACGACTCTCACTGGCTCTTCCTTGTCCTTTCCCTAGTTGACGGGCCATGAGTACCTTTCTCTGTCCCTGTCTCTTTGTGCAGAACCAGGCCCAAGAGGGCACTATAGTAGTAATCTGCAACCATGAGTCTATGTATGGAAACTGGTCTGGGTGTCCAGGGGTCCCTGTCACTACCCCATACACAGTACTGTCCTAGACATCCAGTACACCCTTATGAATGCAAAGTTCTCCCCATGCCTCTGTGAGGTCCTGAAGCATAGGATCCGTGCCTTGTTGAGAAATAGGGGGATTGAATCTGCATGCTCTGGGGGAAAAAAATCTAGGGTCATTCTTACTAAGAGAACATACCTGAATAATTCACCAAAGATCTCTGAAACTCAGGTTCTACAGGTGGAAATAATACCAGTACACATCATGTAGGTTTGAGGAATGGTTAAATGAGAACATAACAAAAGCTTCGAAGATGTTAGGGTTTATTGTCACTGTATCAGCAGGGATCAACCATAGCTCACGCTAGGTGCTCAGTCTTTGTTGAATTCATTCATTTGTTCATTCATTCACTTAACTACTATTAAGTTTCTCACAAAGTGATATACACTTTGGAGACATAGCAGTGAGTAACATAACAGAAACACTTCCTGGGGAAACACATTCAACTAGGAGGTGCAGAAGAAAGGTTAATGCAAAATAAATGGTAGGGAAAACACCAAAATTCCTGGGTTATAGAAAAATCAGACTTGCAACTAGAAGAATCCCAAATGTTCTTAAATAGATGAATGGTAAAAAGAAAGCTGTGCATGCTTATACAATGAAATTAATGTCCTCATACTCAGCAATTTAAAAAATAAACAAATGAATAAAAAGAATGAAAGATGTATTGATGCATATTCTAACAGGGGTGAATCTCAACATGCTTATGCTGAGTGCAAAAAGACAGCACTAAAAAATATACACCATATGATTTTATTTAGATAAATTTCTAAAAGATGCAACCTAATCTATGTGACAGAAAACAGATCAGTGATTCCCCTTGGAACAGATGGAAGGAGCAAAGCAAGAAAGAAGGGTGGACATGAGAAAACTTTATAATCTTGACTGTTAGTGATAGTTTCATGGGTGTATACGTGTCAAAGCTATTTAAATTAGGTACCTTAAATATACAAATTTATTGTATGTCACTTACACCTCAAAAAATCTGGAGATGAAATATTGCCATTTGTGACAACATGGATAGATTTTGAGAGTATTATGCTAACTGAAGTAAGTCTGATGGAAAAGAAAAAGAACTGTATAATTTCACTTATATGTGGCTTCTAAAACAAAACAACACATGAACAAATAAAACAAAACAGAGAATTATAGATACAGACAACAGATACAGTAGTTATCAGAGGGGAAAAGGTTGATGGAGGACAAATAGAATGAAGGAGGTCAAATACATGCTAATGGAAAGAGATTAGACTTCAGGAGGTAAGTACACAATAGAGTATACAGCGTCTCATTATAATTATAACCCTGAAATTTATGTAAAGTGATGAACCAGTGTAGCCCACTATATTTATTTTTTAAAATATGGGTGGCTTTTAAGAAAAAATTGACAAAATTAATTATGATCATGTTATTCCATATTGAATACTTTCCAAGAGTTCCCAATTACTCATACTAAAAACCAAAAACTCTACTATGATGGTTAATTTTCAGTGTCAAATTAGCTAGGCTACTGTACATATATATTTTGTCAAACACTATTCTAGAGGTTTGTATGATGATATATCTTTAAATGAGATAAACGATACAATCAACAGGCTCTGAATAAAGAGGATTGCCCTCCACAATGTAGGTGGGACTCATCTAGGCAGTTGAAGGCCTTAAGAAGAACTCTGACATCCCCAAAGAAGAGACAGTTCCATTCAGCAGACTACCTTAACATCCAACTCAGCTTTTCCCCTGGTTTTAGTCTGCCAGCCTACCCTGCAGATTTGGGACTTACTAACCTCTACAATTGCACAATCATAGGAGGCAATTCTTTAAAATACATCTCTCTTTTTACACACACATGGACACATGTGCACACACACACACAAATGTACACACACACACACACACGGCTTATTGGTTCTATTTCTCTGAAGAACATTGGCGAATATATCTACAATGACTATGACAGTCCCACCAATTTTGTGCCCTGATATCTCTAAACTTATTGCCTTCCAACCCTCCCCTACTTGGCCTTGTCCAGCTCCAGGGGCTTCTTTAATAGGCCAGGTGGTATCTCACTTTATTGCTAGTAGCTGTCTTCATGCTTGAACTGCTTTTCCCCAAATATCCCCATGCTCCCTCACCTTTCCTCATTTATGTTTTTGTTTGGATGTTCCCTTTACCATTTTGTATTCCCAGAACTTAGGAAATTGCCTGTCACAGAATAGCCACACACTAAAGTGTTTTTATGTGTGTGAGTTATGAAAGTACACACTCAGCTTCTCCCTATGAGTGTGGGAGCTTCCACTTGGGAACAAGACAGCACTCATTTTTCCAGACCAAAATTAGGCAGATATAGGTTATATTTGCCACAAAAATCTAACTCAGAGGCAAAACTTAGAGTCTTCCTAGAAAAAAGAAATTTGATCATTGAATTGATGCTGTGCACTCCCTTGTTAAGTCCTTGTCACAGGTCCAATCAAATTAAAGTTTATTTAAGTTTTTGCTGCCATCAAAAGCACTTTATTAACTAACTACTACATTAAGAAGGTAACCATTCTGGAATTAATTAAAATAAACATTGGAAACTTTCCTGAATATATGTAGCTTTGGGAAATGATAGGTAGGAAAGAGAAAATATTGAGCTCATTTTTGTAGCATTTACTTTGACAGGTAGAAACTGTGAGTTATAATTGAATTTTTTTTCACCTATTGACAAGAAGGGATTTTTATTTCCACCAAAACAATATTACACAAAACTTATGATGACTCTGCTTAAAGGTACAAATCTTTATTTTATTATAGACAAAGTAAGACATATGTTGGCACATTGAGAATTCTGACCACCTGGGGGTTGGTATATCAGTTGTGATTTGATCCAGCTTAATCCAAAATAACATCACATTTCATACATCTAAGCATGTCTTAAAGCAAAACTGGTTTTATCTTTAAAAAAGAAAAAATTCTGATTTTGTTTTCCTTTAGAGAGGTGGTTGGTGTGTTCTGTCTTAGCAAGTCTCCTGTCTAACAGGAAAATAAAACAAAGCTCAAGCCATTTAGAATTTGGAAACATACACGTGACTGATAATTACTTTGGTGCTTTGAGACTATAAGATAAACATGTGTTGTAGGCAATGCCATATTGAGGATATTGAAAAATAAATGGACAATGAATATGACTAACATGGAAGGGAGTAGAACCAATAACGTAACTGCCCCTGAGGGACAGTTGGGAGGGTGCTGCAATATAGGTAATAGACACACAATTTTTTGAGGAGGCCTCTATGACAAAGTCAGTGGGTGAAATAGGAACACATTTAGGTGATTCTCACTTGGTGACTAAGATGTTGTTTCTGAATAGAAAACCCAGAGCCAATTTTATGTCTCTGTTCCTTAGGCTGTAAATAAACGGGTTTAACATGGGGGTCACTGCTGTATACATCAGAGAGGATATCATGGCATTATCATTGGAATCACTTAATGAAGAGGAACAGTACAGTGCTATAATTGTTCCATAAAAGAGAGACACCACAGAGAGATGGGAACCACATGTAGACAATGCTTTGCAGACCCCGGTGGTAGAGGAGAATCTCAGGATAGAAGCGCCAATATGGCCATAAGAGACCATGATACCACTCAATGGAATAATGGCAAGCACAGCTCCTGTAGTTAATATGACCAACTCATTGACAGAGGTATTTGAGCAGGACAGTTTGAGGAGAACGGGAAGATCACAGAAGAAGTGGGGAATAATATTGTCAGTACAGAAGGATACTTGAGCCAGGAGGAGGGTGTGCAAGAGGGCATTGCCACAGGAGACAAGCCAGGAAGCAGCCACCAGCAGCACACACATCCCCTCCCTCATGATGATGGTATAGCGTAGAGGGTGACAGATGGCCACATACCTGTCATAAGACATCACTGAGAGAAGGAGACTGTCGAGAGTGCCAAAAGCTATCAAAAAATACATCTGTAAAATGCACCCTAAATAGGGAATGAATTTGTCCTTAGAGTGCATGTCCCTCAACAATTTTGGGACAGTGACAGAAGAAAAGGAGACATCAGTGAAGGCCAAGTGGCTGAGGAAGAAGTACATGGGTGTGTGGAGGTGAGAGTCCAGCCTGATGAGCAGGATGATGAGCAGGTTCCCCAGCACCGTGGTCAGGTACATGCCCAGGAACAGGGCGAAGAACACACTCTGCTGCTCCAGCGGTATAGGGAGCCCCATAAAAACGAACCCGGACACACTACTCTGGTTCTCCCTCCTCATGCTGCTCTTTTGTCTGAAGGAATGAAGGGTAAAAATAATATCAGAGACTTTGAAAGTGTGGTTACGGCCACCACAATAGATACTCTTACTTTCTCCTGGAAACAAATAACTGCTTGAACGTATATCATCAACTAGTGCTACTAAAGTAAGCAACATCCTGAGTGACTAACACACTGTCGTACAAATAAATTCATTCTTCTTATTCTTTTATTCAACCCTGTTTTGGCATAATGACACTAATTGAAGTGACAAAAATAAATGGTCATAATCTTTTCACATTTTTTAAATTTACTGGAATCTCTACTGCTATGACCCTACGGTTTCTCTCTCTCTTTAATTAGACAACAGAGCCAACACCTTAAATATATTATTTCAGGTTTGAAAGCATCCTTCTGCTCACATAGCTGTCACAATCCTTTAGTTTGCAAATGGCTTTCATAAACCTTTCCAGTTCATTCAATTCATCCAAGTTTATTCTGTGTCTGGGAATTAAGGAAAATAGTGATTTTGTTTTCATTTACTAAGAGAGCAGTGAAATTGTTGACAGAATTTCACATAGATATTGTATGGTGGAACCTAATCACAAAGGTAGATTTTCTGATAATTTTCTAGAGAGAGAAAGAATCTTTCCATTTCTTCTCGTGGGTGGTAAATAGAATAAACTACACTTAACTGTTAAAATTCTCATGCGCTTAGGAATTTAACTCAACATTCATATTGTTGTACAAGTATCTGTCTGGGTAGGTCATCTCAGTTGGTAATCTGGGACCTCAGACATCTCCTGGAGGAGACCAAGGAAAGACAATCTCTAATAACATTGAGAAGCTTCAGCCTGAAGGGAAGGAAACAATACAGAAACAGTGTCTTATTTCGGTCAGCATGCTGTGTGAGAGGTAACTAGGAAAATGCTCAATACAGACAAGAGAAGAAGGTGGAACCTGGAGGTTTGCGTAGGCCCAATTTTCCTGTCTTTGTACCGGATATTGTCTCCTATACAGTCAATAAATGGAGAGTCAGGTGCCTCCACTTTGCTACAGTTGACGAAGTGCTCACAACATCCTAGAAGTAAAGCACCTAACAGACAAGATCTTACAGTGGTTATTGTTGTTCACTTCCATTTGAAATTAGAGAAAACTGAGCATCAAAGGCCATTTCCAAGGCCACAAAGCTATCCAGTGTGAAAAAGACAGAGATTCGAGTGTAGATATAAGTGACACCAGAAATGAGCATTTAGTTTCTAAACGATATCAATAAAATTGAAGAAGATTGTCTCGGGCTTCTAGGGTACCTCCTATATTATTGTACAAATCACTAAAAAACTGGCCTTCGCTTAATTCAAATTGGGCTATCCTTTTATTTGTTTGTTTGTTTGTTTATATTTATTTTTATTTTTCTAAGAAGAAGGCTGTGTGCATTCTGGTCTGCAGAAAGTAGAGAATTCAAATGTGCAAACATTAAACACAAACACACATTAGTATCTTGGTGTTAACTCTCTATGCTACACACCTGAGTAAAGGAAGTCAGAGTGTGTGTTCAATACACACAAAAGCAGTCACTATGACAGATACACACTTACCAAAGGGAATTGAATAGACTTCTCTAGCTTAAACTCAAAGTAGTAAATGCAGTCAGGGAATGAGTCACCGTCACACAATCCTGTGCAAAATTCACAAGCAAAATACAGTGTCACATGCACCTCACAGCTGCACACACAGAACTATCACACACTCTCTCCTGCATGCATTGAAGTAGTAATCGGTCATACATATTCAACTCGCAGGTGATGCACAGCATCTTACACACAGCACACAGAAAAGAAAATTCAAGTAAAATAAGTGCACACAGTGCGGAGAGGTAATTTTCTGTCTTCCCAGTCTTATATATACTCTATATGAGGGCATGCAGAGTGTGAGTCGGCAGACGATTTTCACGAGCACACACACAAACACACATGCACATGCAAACACGACTATGGACATTTCTAGGTGCCTGCTGACATGTACCAGTGCTGTGAGTTCGCATACCTTCTGCTTCATGATGTTACCTGAATCCTCACTTACTGTGCAGATGACCCATGTTTGAAGGAAAGAGAGCAAACTTCAGTGCACTAAGGACTTTTACAGACTCCCATATCTGTTCGCCAACTACAAAACAATAAGCAGGCAACCTCTTTTAACACATCAGAAAAACACCTGAGAGGACAAAAGCCCCAAATCCCTGAGTAGAGCAGCAATCATTCAGGCTAATTGTCCCACTTCCTCCTGGCCCCACGGGAAGGAGTATGTCTAGGGTCCAGAGGACCTGAGCTGCAACTGGAGTGAGAGGAAAGTGTCCATGATGTTCCTGATATGTCAGACTTCAGGTCGGGTCTCCGGATCGGATCAGGAGATTTCCCAGTTACCTAAAGCCCCTGCATCACAAATTCAGCTGTTCTGGCACTGCACAGGCTCCAGCAGCTGCTGCGTGCTCCCAAAGCACCTACACAGACCTGTCAGAGACCTCCATTACTCCCTTACAAAGGCACAGGTTTCCCCACATCCCTGTGAGGTTCTGAAGCCAGCCTACAGTCCATGCCTTGTTGAGGAGTAGGGGGATTGAATCCATATGCTCTGGGGGAAGTGAGTATGAACTCGCTGTTTACTAAGAGAGCATGCCTATGTAATTTGCCAAAAGTCTCTGAGATTCAGGTATTTCACGTAGAAATAACAAAAGCTTTTGTAATGTGGGTTTGAATGATGGTTAAATGAGCACATAATCAAAAGGTGTTGAGGTTTATTGTCATTGTCTGTACCAGCAGGGGTCAACCACGGCTCACATGAGGTGCTCGGTTTTTGTTGAGTTACTTCATTTGTTCATTCATTCACTTAAATACTATGAAGTTCCTCACAAAGTGATATACACTGGAGACATAGCAGTGAGTAACATAACAGAAACAACTCCTGAGGAAACACATTCAACTAGGAGGTGCAGAAGAAATGTTAATGCAAAAAAAAATGGTAGAAAAATGGCAAACATTCTTGGGCTATCATAAAAATCAGACTTGCAGCTAGGGAGAATTCCAATGAACAGGGGAACTGGAAAAAGATAGCTGTGTATGTTCATACAATGGAATTAATGTCCTCATACTCAGCATTTAGAAAAGTGAACAAATGAATAAAAGAATGAAAGATGTGTTGATGCATATTCTAACATGGTGAATCTCAAAATGCTTATGCGGAGTGCAAGAAGACAGCACTAAAAAATATACACCATATGATTTTACTTAGATAAACTTCTAGAAGATGCAACCTAATGTGTGACAGAAAACAGATCAGTGATTCCCCTGGGGACAGATGGAAGGAGCAATGCAAGAGAGAAGAGTACGCATGAGGAAACTTCATAATCTTCACAATTTTAATGACAGTTTCATGGTTGTATACATGTCAAAGCTATTTAAATTACATTAAATATATTCACAGTACATTAAATATGCAAAGTTTATTGTATTTCACACCTCTAAAAACCTGGAGATGAAATATTGCTATTTGTGCAAACCGGGATAGATCTTGAGAGTATTATGCTAAATGAAACAAGTCAGGTGGGAAGAAAAGAACTGTATGATTTCACTCATATGTGGCTTCTAAAACAAAAACAACACAAACAAAATAACACACAGTCATAGATACAGACAACAGAATGGTGGTTACCAGAAGGCAAGGGCCTGGGGAAGGACAAGTAGAGTAAAGGGGTGAAATACATGGTGATGGGAAGAGTCTAGACTTCAGGTGGTAAGCGCACAATAGAGTATATGGGAGTCTCATTATAGTTGTAACCCTGAAATTAATGAAATTGACGAACCAATGCAACCTCAAAACATTTGCATTTAAGAATGCGGAGTTTTTAAAGAAAAAAGTAACAATATTAAGTATAATCACATTATCTTTTATTGAATACCTTCTAAAGGGTTCCCAAATTAGTCAGACTGAAACCCAAAGACTCTACTATGATGGTTAATTTTATGTGTCTAATCGACTAGGGTTCCATAACCAAATATTTTGTCAAACACTATTCTGGATGTTTATAAAACAGTATTTTTTTGAATGAGATTAACAGTGTAATCAACAAGCTCTGAGTAAAGCAGATTGTCCTCCATAGTGTAGGTGGGACTCATCCAGGCAGTTAAAGGCTGACCTCCCCCAAAGAAGAGACAGTTTCATCAACAGACTGCCTCACCTCAAACTGCAGCTTTTCCCCAGTTTTCCAGTCTGACAGCCTACCCAGCAGACTTACTGCTAACCTGCCTCCACACTGCACAACGTAGAAGCCAATTTTTTAATCCTCTCTTTCTACATATACATACACATGAACAAGCACACACACACACACACACACACACACACACACACACACACACACACAGGTTTTGGTTCTATTTCTCTGGAGAATATTGGCTAAGACATCAACAATGACCATATTTTCACCAAATTCATCCCCTGATATCTCTAGTCTTATTGTCTATCATTCCTCCTCCACATAGCCCTGTCCAGAGCCCCCTTTAATAGGCCAGGGGACAACTCATCTCAGAATATTTCTAGTTGCTGATTTTCATGCTTGAAGTTCTTTCCCCAATTATCATAATGCTCCCTCACCTGTCCACATTCATATCTTTGTTTGGATGTTACCTTCCCATTTTGTATTCCCAGAACTTAGAAATTGGCACATAATATTCATGCACTAAATATCTTTATGTATGAGTTGTGAACGCATGCACCCAGCTTCTCCCTAAGAGATATGCGAGCCTCTGCTCAGTGTGGGAACAAGATAATACTCCATTTTTTCAGACTAAAATTGGGCAGATATGGGTTGTATTTGCCACAAAAATCCAACTCAGATGAAAACTTAGAGTCCTCCTTGAATGGAGAAATTTGATCATTGGATTGACTACTGTGTGCTGCCCTGTTAAGTTCCTGTCACAGTTCCAATCAAATAAAAGTTTATTTTGCCTTCAAAAGCATTTTATTAACTAGCTACTGCATTAAGAAGGTAAGCATTCTGGACCTTATTGAAATAAACATTAGAAACATTACTGAATATAGTAGCTCTGGAAAACACCGATAAGAATGAGTAAATAAGGAGCTGATTTATACCTCATTTGACTAATGTATAGAAACTGTGAGTTATAATTGAAAGCTATATCACCTATTGCTGAGGAGGGTTTTCTTTTGACCTATCAAAACAACACTCCACAAAACTTAAACTAGCTCAACTCAAACATTCAAATCTTCATTTCATCATAGACAAAGTGAGAGAGATGTACTATAGCACATTGAGAATTCTGAAGAACTCCCATCTGGGAGTCGGAAAATTGGGTGGGAAAAGGTCTAGCTTAATCTAAAACATCACATTTTGTACATCTAATCATGTTTTAAAACAAAACTGCTTTTATCTTAAAAGGGAAATAGAAAATGTTAGCCATTTTCTTTCTGAGGAGTGGATGGTGTGTTCTGTGCCTTAGAAAGTCTTCTCCCTCTTCAGAAAGATTTTAAAAAAATGTAATCCATTTAGAATTGTGAATCACACATCTGACTGATAAGTAGTTTGGTGCTTTGACGACGACAAGATAAAAAGATGTTTCATAAATGCCATATTGAGGATAACTGAAAAATAAAAACAATAGATATGACTAATGTGGAGGGAATAGATTCAAGATATAAATTCCCCTGAAGGACACTTGGGATGATGCTAGCAACAAAGGTGAGAGGCACACAATTTTTGAGAAGGCCTCTATGACAAGGTCAGTGGGCGAAATAGCAGCATGGTTAGGTGATTCTCACTTGGTGACTAACATGTTGTTTCTGAAAAGACTCCCCAGAGCCAATTTTATGTCTCTGTTCCTTAAGCTGTAAATAAAGGGGTTTAACATGGGGGTCACTGTTGTATACATCAGAGAGGCCGTCATAGATTTGTCATTGGAATCACTTAATGAGGAGGAATAGTGCAGTGCTATAATTGTTCCATAGAAAAGAGACACGACAGAGAGGTGTGAGCCACACGTGGACAAAGCTTTGTGGAGCCCTGCGGTAGAGGGGACTCTCAGGATAGAAGTGCCAATGCGGCCATAAGAGACCAGGATGACACTAAATGGAAAAATTATAACAAGAGCCCCTACACTTAATATGGCCAGCTCATTAACAGAGGTATTTGAGCAGGACAGCTTGAGAAGGACGGGAAGGTCACAGAAGAAGTGGGGAATAATGTTGTCAGCACAGAAGGACAGCTGGGCCATGAGGAGGGTGTGCAAGAGGGCATTGCCACAGGAGACAAACCAGGAGCCAGCCACCAGCAGCACACACAGCCCCTCCCTCATGATGGTGGTATAGCGTAGAGGGTGACAGATGGCCACATACCTGTCATATGCCATCACTGCAAGAAGGAGACTTTCAAGACAGCCAAAAACTATCGAAAAATACATCTGTAAAATGCACCCCACATAGGGGATGAAATTTTCCTTAGAGTGCATATCCCTCAACATCTTTGGGACAGTGACAGATGAAAAGGAGACATCAGTGAAGGCCAAGTGGCTGAGGAAGAAGTACATGGGCGTGTGGAGGCGAGAGTCTAGCCTGATGAGCAGGATGATAAGCAGGTTCCCCAGCACCGTGGTCAGGTACATGCCCAAGAATAGGGTGAAGAACACACTCTGCTCTTCCAGCGGGATGTGAAGCCCCAGGAGAAGGAATGTGGACACACTGCTCTTGTTCTCCCTCCTCATGCTGCTCCTCTGCCTGCAGAAATGAAGGGTAAAGGAAATATCAGAAACTTTGAAGGTATGACTATGGCCACCACAATAGGGGCTCTTACTTTCTCCTGGAAAAATAGAATAACTGCTTGAACTTATATCATCAGCTAGTGCTGCTAAAGCAAGCAACACCCTCAGTTCCTAACATAATGTCTTCCAGATAAATGCATTCTTCCTCTTCTTTTATTCAACCAAGTCTTGGCATTATGATACTAATTGGAATGACGAGAACAAATGGTACACACTGGACCTCTTCCTTCAGCATGCCAACCTGCATTGGATCCCTTGACACAGGGCTGACCAAAGGTGTAGATCTACAGCCAGGGAAGTGCAGTGGTTCTGGCATCACCTCTTTCTAGCTGATGACTTAGAGACCCACGCCTCTCTTGGCTTCATCTTGTGTCCCTATAGTGTGAAGATATCAATAGTACACATTCACAGTTAAAAAGAGGGTTCTAATTCAATACACATTAATATCTAAAAAGATTGTCCTGAACAAAATAAATATACAAAATTTTAGCAATTGCTTTTGTGCCATGATAAATATCCAATAAAACTAGAATCAAGTTCAGTAATTTAAAAAAAGAACATAACGAGATGGTCGGCACAAAGAACCAAGAATTAGCATAAAGTTTATGCTCACTCATTCGAGCCCTAAAACTCTCCAGAAGAATTTCTGAGCTCAGATCCTATTATTGGGGAGAATCTGATGAAACTTGTCTTAATGCAAGTTTATCTTTTGCCAAGATATAAACTTCATTTCATATGTCTTTGTTTATATCCAGTGCTTCAAATTCTTTCAGAAACAGTAGAAAGAAAGACTCCTGAGATCTGAGATCTGAGAACTGGGGATGCTAAATGATGTGATGTGTCTATTTGAATTCACAGTTCCCTGGTTGACCAACACTATTTCCCAATACCAATCTTCACACTTGTAACACTTGACATTTAATGAATATTCTACGTCAGACAAACACATTTGTGCATTATTCCCTCGTTGAATGTTCAACAGTTTTAGGGTAAGGGTATTATTAAAGCTTCTTTATAGACATACTCAGAAGGAACAAGAACTATCACGATGTTGCACATGTTTTTTAAAATTGGCTTGATATCTGCTGCCATGATCTTAATGTTTTTCTCTTTCTTTAATTGGACAAAGGAACCAGGACCTTAAGAAACATCATTTCAGGATTTGAAAGCATCCTCCTGCTCAGATAGCTGTCACCACTCATTGCCCTTGAGTTTGCAAATGGCTTTCATAAACCTTTCAAGTTCATTCCATTCAGCAATGTTTATTTTGTGTCTGGAAGTAGAGAAAATAGTGATTTCTTTTTCATTTACTAAGAGAAGCAGTAAAATTGCTTATGAGACTTCACATAGTTATTGTATGATGGAACCTAAATTCAAAGGTAGATTTTCTGATAATTTTCACAAGAGAGGGAATCTATCTATTTCTTTCCATGAGCAGTAGAAGGGCTAAACTATAGTTAAAAATTCAAATACTCATATGCTTAGGAAAGGAACTCGACATTCACATGTTCTGTATGTATCTGGCCAGGTAGTTAATCCCAGTAGGTAACCCGGGACCTCAGACATCTCCTGGAGGAGACCCAGGAGCGAAGATCCCTAATAACACTGAGGAGCTGCAACTTGATGAGAAGGAAGCAATACAGAAGTGGTTTATCGGTCAGCACCCTGTGTAAAAAAGGTGGCTGGGAAAATGCTCAGTACAGAGAAGAGAAGAAGCTGTGACCTGGAGGATTGCATAGGTCTAATTTTCCTGTCTTTGTACTAGACATTGTCTCCTAAGCAGTCAGGAAATAGAGAGTCAGGAGTCTTGAGCACCATGAGGCTACATGTACTAAGTATTCACAACATCCTAGATTTAAGCACCTTCCAGACAAGGTCTACAGTGGTTACCACTGTTTCTTACCAGTTGAGATAGAAGTAGCTGGAAATTCCATGCTAAACCCAAGGTCACAAAGCTATCCAGTGTGAAAAACACAAAGATTTGAGTGTAGGCATATGGGATGACATAAGTGAGCCTTTATTTTCTAAACTATGTCAATAAAATTGAAGTTGAATATCAAAAATATTGGGCTTCCAGGTGCCATCATGTATTATTCAAATCACTGAAAAATAGCCCCCAACTGTTTTTCAAAATTGGCTTTTTTTTTTGAGCTGCCTCTGTGCATTCTGGTCTCTAGCAAGTAGAGAGTCAAAATGTGAGAATGTTAAACACACACACATATTTGTACCTGGGTTTAAAGTCTTTATCTTGTGTGTAAAGGAAGTCGGGGTTTCACTTTGTTACACACAAAAGCAGTCACTGTGACAGGTACGCACTTGCCAAAGGGAATTTGATAGACTTCTCTAGCTTATACTGAAGGTAAATAAATGCAGCCAGGATATAAGTCACCAGCACACAAATCTATGCAAAACTCACAAACAAAATAGTGTCACATGCACCTCATAGCTGCACACACAGAACTATCATGCACCCTCTACCACATGCATTGAAGTCATAAGCAGTCATACATATTCAAATCGCTGGTGATGCACGCAAGCAACAAAACTCAACTAAAATAAGTGCACATGCTGCTGAGAGGAATTTTCCAGCATTTCCTGACTTGTACATATTCTAGGTGAGGGCACTCAGTATATGAGTTAGCAGAACACGCACATGTACACACAAGCACACAGATGACTATAGACATTTCTGGGCCCCTGCTGACCTATACCAGGGCCGTGAGTTCAGATACCTTCTACTTCATGTTACCTGAATGCTCACTTTCTGTGCAGAAGCCCCAGGATTGAAGAAAAGAGAGCAAACCTTGTAGGCCTGGGGATTTTGACAGACTTTCATATCTGTTCACCAGCTTCCAAACAATGAGCAGACAACCTATTTTTAACCATTAGAATGAAACCCAAGAGGAGAACAGCCCCAAATCCCTAAGTGAAGCAGCAGCCAACTTGGGCTAATTGCCCTGCTTCCTCCTGACCCCTTGGAAATAAGCATGTTTAGGATCCAGGGGACCTGAGTTGCAACTGGAGTCAGTAGAAAAGGGTCCAGGGTGTTTGGGACATGTTGGGCTTCAGGTCAGGTCTCCAGATCAGTATTAAGAATTTCCCCAGTCACCTGCACTTCTGCATCACACATTCAGCTTCTCTGTGTGCTGTGTACGAACCTGGCAGTACACATGCTTCTGCAGCACATACACAGACCTGTTTTAGACCTACATCATACCCTTATGAATGCACAGGTCTCCCCATGCCTTCTTGAGGTTCTCAATTGTAGGGATCATGCCTTCTTGAGAAGGGATTGACTGTATGCTCTGGGTAAAATGACCCTGGGCTTGCCACTTACTAAGGGAGCATACTTAAGTAACTTGCCAAAGATCTCTGAGACTAGGTTCTTCAAAGTGGAAAAAATAATGGTTCTTTGATGTGGGTTTGAGGGATGGTTAAATGAGCACATAACAAAAGCTTAAAAGGCGTTAAGGTTTATTGTCATTGTCTGTATCAGCAGGGATCAACCACGGCTCACACGAGGTGCTCGGTTTTTGTTGAAATAACTCATTCGTTCATTCGTTCACTTAAATACTAATAAGTTTCTCACAAAGTGATATACACTTTGGAGATATAGCAGTGAGTAAAATAACAAAAACGCCTCCTCAGGAACACACATTCAAGTAGGAGGTGCAGAATAAATGTTAATGCAAAACAAAAGGTAGGAAAATGGGAAACATTCCTTGGATTGGTAAAAATCAGACTTGGAGCAGGGAGAATCCCAAATGTCCATGAACAGGTGAATGGGGAAACAAAAGCTGTGTATGTTCATACAATGGAATACTATTCAATAATTTAAGAAAAATGAACAAATGAAAGGAATGTAAGATGTATTGATGCAAATTCTAATATGAGCAAATCTCAAATGCTCATGCTGAGTTCAAAAACACAGCAATAAAAAAATCAACACTGTATCATTTCACTTAGATTAACTTCTAGAAGATGCAACCTAATCTATGTGACAGAAAACCGATTGGTGATTTCCCTAGGGACAGATGGGAAAAGGACAGAGAGAGAATGATGGATATGAGGAAACTTCATGATCTTGACAGTGTTAGTGATAGTTTCATGGGTGTATACATGTCAAAACTATTCAAATTAGGTACGTGAAATATACAAAATTATTGTATGTCACCTACACTTCAAAAAACCTGGAGATGAAATTTTGGCATATGTGACAACATGGATAGATTTTGAGAGTATTATGCTAAGTGAAATAAGTCTGATGAAAAAGAAAAAAACTATGATTTTACTCATATGTGGCTTCTAAAACAAATAACACATAAACTAACAAAACCAACACACAGAATCATAGATACAGACAACAGAATGGTGGTTATTGGAAGAGAAGCAGTTGGAGGAGGACAAATAGAGTGATGGGTCAAATACATGGTTATGGAAAGAGATGAGACTTCAGGTGGTAAGCACACAATAGAGTATACAGGTGTCTCATTATACTTGTAAACCTGAAATATATATAATGTGATGAATCGGTGTAACCCCAATATATTTATTTTTTTAAATATGGGTATCTTTAAAGAAAATAATAACAAAATTAAATGTCATCTTATTTCTTTATTGAATATATTTCAATGCATTCCCATATTATGCAGACTGAAAACCAAAATCTCCACTATGATGGTTAATTTTACGTGTCAAATTAGCTAGGCTACCATACTCAGATATTTTGTCAAACACTATTTTAGATGTTTGCAAAACGGTATTACTTTGAATGAGATAAACAATGCAATCAACAGGCTCTGAGTAAAGCAGATTGCCCTCCATAATGTAGGTGGAGTCATGCAGGCAGCTGAAGGCCTTATGAAGAATTCTTATCCCCCACAAAGAAGAAACAGTTCCGTCAGCAGACTGCCTTCACTCAAACTGCAGCTTTTCCCCTGGGTTACGTCTGCCAGCCTACCCTTTAGATTTGGGACTTACTAAGCTCCACAATTGCACAATATAGGAGCCATTTCCTTTAAATATATCTCTCTTTCTACACACACATGGACACATGTGTGTGTGCACGCATGCGCGAACACACACACAAACACACACACACAGCTTATAGGTTCTATTTCTCTGACAACATTGGCTAATATATCCACATTTACTGTAACTGTTCCACATATTTTGTCCCCTGATATTTCTAAACTTATTGCCATCTATTCCTCCCCAACTTGGCCCTGTCTTACCTTTCCCTTTTTGTATTCCAAGAACTTAGAAAATTCCCTGGCACAGAATGGCCATGCACTAAAGGGATTTTATGTGTTTGAGTGGTGAAGGCATGCACCCAGCTTCGCCCTATGAGAAGTGGGAGTGCTCAGTGTAGAAACAAGACAACACTCATTTTTCCAGACTAAAATTAGGCAGATATAGGTTATATTTGCCACAAAAATCTAACTCAGAGGCAAAACTTAAAGCCTTCCTAGAAGGAAGAAATTTGATCACTGGGTTGATGCTGTGCACTCTCTTGTAAAGTTCTTGTCACAGGTCCGATCACATTAAAGTTTATTTAGGTTTTAGATGCCCTCAAGAGCACTTTCTTAACTAGCTACTACATTCAGAAGGTAAGCATTCCGAATTAATTAAAATAAGCATTGGAAACTTTACCGAATATGTGTAGCTTTGGAAAACAATAGGTAAGAAAGAGAAAATAAGGAGCTGATTTTTGTCGCATTTACTTTAATGCATAGAAATTGTGAGTTATAATTAAAAGTTATATCACCTATTGCTGAGGAGGGATTTTGTACTCTTATCAAAACAATATTGCCCAAAACTTTTACTGACTCTGCTTAAAGGAAGAAATCTTCATTTTATTATTGACAAAGTGAGACATACTATAGTATTGTGAGAATTCTGAACAGCTACTACCTGGGATTTGGGAAATTGGGTGTGAAAAAGTCTAGCTTAACCAAAACACAGTCACATTTCATACTTCTAATCATGTCTTACAGAAAAACCAGTTTTTGTCTTTAAAAAAGAAAACAAATACTGATGTTGATTTCCTTCAGAGATGTGTTTGGTGTGTTCTGTGTCTTAGCAAGTCTCCTGACTAACAGGAAGATAAAACAAAGCTCAAGCCATTGAGCTTTAAATACATCTCTCTTTCTACACACACATGAACACATACACTTGGGAACCATACACTTGACTGATAGCAGTTTGGTGCTTTGAAAACTACAAGATAAACATGTGTTGTGGGCAAGTCCATATTTACAATATTGAAATAAATGACAATGAATATGACTAACATGGAAGACAGTAGGACCAATAATGTAACTACCTCTGAAAGACAGTTGGGAGGGTGGTGCAATATAGGTAATAGACACACAATTTTTTGAGAAGGCCTCTCTGACGAGGCCAGTGGGTGAAATAGGAACACATTTAGGTGATTCTCACTTGGTGACTAAGATGTTTCTGAATAGAAAACCCAGAGCCAATTTTATGTCTCTGTTCCTTAGGCTGTAAATACAGGGGTTCAACATAGGGGTCACCGCTGTATACATCAGAGAGGATATCATGGCATTGTCATTGGAATTACTTAATGAAGAGGAAAAGTACAGTGCTATAATTGTTCCATAGAACAGAGACACCACACAGAGGTGGGAGCCACATGTGGACAAGGCTTTGCGGAGCCCAGTGGAAGATGGGACTCTCAGGATAGAAGCGCCAATACGGCCATAAGAGACCATGATACCAGTCATTGGAATAATGCCAACCACAGCTCCTGCACTTAATATGACCTGCTCATTGACAGAGGTATTTGAGCAGGACAGTTTAAGTAGGAGGGGAGGGTCACAGAAGAAGTGGGGAATGATATTGTCAGTACAGAAAGACAGCTGGGCGAGGAGGAGGGTGTGCAAGAGGGCATTGCCACAGGAGACAAGCCAGGAGCCAGCCACCAGCAGGACGCACAGCTCCTCCCTCATGATGGTGATATAGCGCAGAGGGTGACAGATGGCCACGTACCTGTCATATGCCATCACTGCAAGAAGGAGACTGTCAAGAGTGCCAAAAGCTATCAAAAAATACATCTGTAAAATGCACCCCTCATAGGGAATGAATTTGTCCTTAGAGTGCATGTCCCTTAACATCTTTGGGACGGTGACAGATGAAAAGGAGACATCAGTGAAGGCCAAGTGGTTGAGGAAGAAGTACATGGGCATGTGGAGACGAGAGTCCAGCCTGATGAGCAGGATGATGAGCAGGTTGCCCAGCACCGTGGTCAGGTACATGCCCAGGAACAGGGCGAAGAACACGCCCTGCTGCTCCTGCGGGATGGGGAGCCCCTGGAGGAGGAACCCAGATACACTGCTCTGGTTCTCCCTCCTCATGCTGCTCCTTTGTCTGCAGGAATGAAGGGTAAAGGAAATATCAGAGACTTTGAAAGTGTGGTTATGGCCTCCACAATAGGGACTCTTACTTTCTCCTGGAGAAAAAAAATAACTGTATGAACTTTCATCATCAGCTATTGCTGCAAAAGCAGCACGCTCAATGCCTAACACAATGTCTTCCAAATAAATGCATTCTTCTTCTTTTTTTCTTCAACCATGTCTTGGCATTATGATACTAATTGAAGTGACGAGCATAAATGGGACACACATGACCTTTTACCTCCGGGTGCCGACCCTCTGGGCATACCCTGACGGAGGGCTGACCAAAGTTATGGATCTGCAGCCAGAGCAGAGCAGTGATTCTGGCCCCACCCATTTCTAGCGATTGACCGAGGAAACCACGCCTCTCATGAATATATCTTTTGCACTGTAGTGTGAAGATATCGATAGCACATGTTCTCAGTTAAGAAAAAAATTCAAAATCTGTATACATCGATATCTAAAAGCATGTCATGAATAAAATAAACACACAAAATTTTAGCAAATCCTTTTATGCCAGGATAAGTATCTAAGTATGAAAATCACTATTTCCCAATCTTCACACTTGTAATACTTGTCATTTAATGAGCACTATGTCAGACAAATATATTTTGCATTATTACCTCATTGAATCATTAACAGTCCTAGGATACAGGTGTTATTAAAGCTTCATGATAGACAAACTCAGAAAGAATGAGGACTATCATAATGTCACACAGTAACTGCTGTACTCACAAATCATTTGCATTTTTTACATTTACTTGAATATCAGCTGCCATGACCCTACAGTTTCTCTCTCTCTTTAATTAGACAGAGCCAGCACTTTAAAAAATATTATTTCAGGTCTGAAAGCATCCTCCTGCTCACATAGCTGTCACAACACATTGTCCTATAACCCTTTGGTTTGCAAATGGCTTTCATAAAGCTTTCCAGTTCATTCAATTCATCCAAGTTTATTCTGTATCTGGGAATTAAGGAAAATCGTGATTTTTTTTTCATTTACTAAGAGAGCAGTGAAATT
This sequence comes from Cynopterus sphinx, assembly GCA_030015415.1. Taxonomy (NCBI): domain Eukaryota; kingdom Metazoa; phylum Chordata; class Mammalia; order Chiroptera; family Pteropodidae; genus Cynopterus; species Cynopterus sphinx. Next base: position 121,284,732 of record CM057385.1, on the reverse strand, counting down.
GTTGACAGAATTTCACATAGATGTTGTATGGTAAAACCTAATCACAAAGGTAGATTTTCTGATAATTTTCATGAGAGAGAAAGAATCTTTCTATTTCTTCTCGTGGGTGGTAAATAGGCTAAACTACAGTTAACTGTTAAAATTCTCATGCGCTTAGGAATTTACCTCAACATTCATATTGTTGTACAAGTATCTGTCTGGGTAGGTCATCTCAGTTGGTAATCCGGGACCTCAGAAATCTCCTGGAGGAGACCGAGGAGAGACAATCTCTAATAACACTGAGGAGCTTCAGCCTGAAGGGAAAGAAACAATACAAAACAGTGTCTTATTTCGGTCAGCATGCTGTGTGAGAGGTAACTAGGAAAATGCCAAATACAGAGAAGAGAAGAAGGTATAACCTGGAGGTTTGCGTAGGCCCAATTTTCCTGTCTTTGTACCAGATACTGTCTCCTATGCAATCAATAAATGGGGAGTCAGGTGCCTCCACTTTGCTACAGTTGATGAAGTGCTCACAACATCCTAGAATTAAAGCACCTAACAGACAAGATCTTACAGTGGTTATTGTTGTTCACTTCCATTTGAAATTAGAGACAACTGAGCATCAAAGGCCATTTCCAAGGCCACAAAGCTACCCAGTGTGAAAAAGTCAGAGATTCGAGTGTCGACATAAGTGACACCAGAAATGAGCATTTAGTTTCTAAACGATATCATTAAAATTGAAGAAGATTGTCTCAGGCTTCTAGGGTACCTCCTATATTATTGAACAAATCACTAAAAAACTGGCCTTCATTTAATTCAAATTGGGCTGTTCTTTTATTTATTTATTTGTTTGTTTGTTTGTTATATTTATTTTTGTTTTTATAAGAAGCAGGCTGTGTGCATGCTGGTCTGCAGAAAGTAGAGAATTCAAAAGTGAGATTGTTAAACACAAACACACATTAGTATCTTGGTGTTAAGTCTCTATGCTACACACCTGAGTAAAGAAAGTCAGAGTGTGTTTTCAATACACACAAAAGCAGTCACTATGACAGATACACACTTACCAAAGGGAATTGGATAGACTTCTCTAGCTTAAACTCAAGGTAGTAAATGCAGTCAGGGAATGAGTCACCGTCACACAATCCTATGCAAAATTCACAAGCAAAATACAGTGTCACATGCACCTCACAGCTGCACACACAGAACTATCACACACTCTCTCCTGCATGCATTGAAGTAGTATCGGTCATACATATTCAACTCGCAGGTGATGCACAGCATCTTAAGCACAGCACACAGAAAAGAAAATTCAAGTAAAACAAGTGCACACAGTGCAGCGAGATAATTTTCAGTCCTCTCAGTCTTATATATACTCCAGATGCGGGCATCAAGTGTGTGAGTCAGCAGAACATTTGCACGAGCACACACACAAACACACATGCACGTGCAAACACAACTATGGACATTTCTAGGTGCCTGCTGACCTGTACCACTGCTGTGAGTTTGGATACCTTCTGCTTCATGATGTTACCTGAATCCTCACTTACTGTGCAGATGACCCATGTTTGAAGGAAAGAGAGCAAACTTCAGTGCACTAAGGACTTTTACAGACTCCCATATCTGTTCGCCAACTACAAAACAATAAGCAGGCAACCTCTTTTAACACATCAGAAAAACACCTGAGAGGACAAAAGCTCCAAATCCCTGAGTAGAGCAGCAATCACTCGGGCTAATTGTCCCACTTCCTCCTGGCCCCACGGGAAGGAGTATGTCTAGGGTCCAGAGGACCTGAGCTGCAACTGGAGTGAGAGAAAAGTGTCCATGATGTTCCTGATACGTCAGACTTCAGGTCGGGTCTCCGGATCGGATCAGGAGATTTCCCAGTTACCTAAAGCCCCTGCATCACAAATTCAGCTGTTCCGGCATTGCACAGGCTCCAGCAGAGCTGCGCGCTCCCAAAGCACCTACACAGACCTGTCAGAGACCTCCATTACTCCCTTACAAAGGCACAGGTTTCCCCGCGTCCCTGTGAGGTTCTGAAGCCTACAGTTCATGCCTTGTTGAGTAGAAGGATTGAATCCATATGCTCTGGGGGAAATGAGTATGAACTCGCTGCTTACTAAGAAAGCATGCCTGTGTGATCTGCCAAAAATCTCTGAGATTCAGGTATTTCAGGTAGAAATAACAACAGCTTTTGTTATGTGGGTTTGAAGGATGGTTAAATGAGCACATAATCAAAAGGTGTTAAAGTTTATTGTCATTGTCTGTATCAGCAGGGGTCAACCACGGCTCACATGAGGTGCTCGGTTTTTGTTGAGTTACTTCATTTGTTCATTCATTTATTAAATACTATGAAGTTTCTCACAAAGTGATATACACGTTGGAGACATAGCAGTGAGTAACATAACAGAAACAACTCCTGAGGAAACACATTCAACTAGGAGGTGCAGAAGAAATGTTAATGCAAAAAAAAAAAAAATGGTAGAAAAATGGCAAACATTCTTGGGCTATCATAAAAATCAGACTTGCAGCTAAGGAGAATTCCAATGAACAGGGGAACTGGAAAAAGATAGCTGTGCATGTTCATACAATGGAATTAATGTCCTTATACTCAGCATTTAGAAAAGTGAACAAATGACTAAAAGAAAGAAAGATGTATTGATGCATATTCTAACATGGTGAATCTCAAAATGCTTATGCGGAGTGCAAGAAGACAGCACTAAAAAATATACACCATATGATTTTACTTAGATAAACTTCTAGAAGATGCAACCTAAGGTGTGACAGAAAGCAGATCAGTGATTCCCCTGGGGACAGATGGAAGGAGCAACGCAAGAGAGAAGAGTACACATGAGGAAACTTCATAATCTTCACAATTTTAATGACAGTTTCATGGTTGTATACATGTCAAAGCTATTTAAATTATATTAAATATATTCAAAGTATATTAAATATATGAAGTTTATTGTATTTCACACCTCTAAAAACCTGGAGATGAAATATTGCTATTTGTGCAAACCGGGATAGATCTTGAGAGTATTATGCTAAATGAAACAAGTCAGGTGGGAAGAAAAGAACTGTATGATTTCACTCATATGTGGCTTCTAAAACAAAAACAACACAGGAACAAACAAAATAACACACAGTCATAGATACAGACAACAGAATGGTGTTTACCAGAAGGCAAGGGCCTGGGGAAGGACAAGTAGAGTAAAGGGGTGAAATACATGGTGATGGGAAGAGTCTAGACTTCAGGTGGTAAGCGCACAATAGAGTATATGGGAGTCTCATTATAGTTGTAACCCTGAAATTAATGAAATTGACGAACCAATGCAACCTCAAAACATTTGCATTTAAGAATGCAGAGTTTTTTTTAAAAAAAAGTAACAATATTAAGTATGGTCACCTTATCTTTTATTAAATACCTTCTAATGGGTTCCCAAATTAGTCAGACTGAAACCCAAAGACTCTACTATGATGGTTAATTTTATGTGTCTAATCAACTAGGGTCCCATAACCAGAGATTTTGTCAAACACTATTCTGGATGTTTATATAACAGTATTTTTTTTAATGAAATTAACAGTGCAATCAACAGGCTCTGAGTAAAGCAGATTGTCCTCCATAGTGTAGGTGGGACTCATCCAGGCAGTTAAAGGCTGACCTCCCCCAAAGAAGAGACAGTTCCATCAACAGACTGCCTCACCTCAAACTGCAGCTTTTCCCCAGTTTTCCAGTCTGACAGCCTACCCAGCAGACTTACTGCTAACCTGCCTCCACAACTGCACAATGTAGAAGCCAATTTTTTAATCCTCTCTTTCTACACATACATACACATGAACAAGCACACACACACACACACACATACACACACACACACAGGTTTTGGTTCTATTTCTCTGGAGAATATTGGCTAAGACATCAACAATGACCATATTTTCACCAAATTCATCCCCTGATATCTCTAGTCTTATTGTCTACCATTCCTCCTCCACATAGCCCTGTCCAGAGCCCCCTTTAATATGCCAGGGGACAACTCATCTCAGGATATTTCTAGTTGCTGATCTTCATGCTTGAAGTGCTTATCCCCAGTTATCATAATGCTCCCTCACCTGTCCACATTCATGTCTTTGCTTGGATGTTACCTTTCCCATTTTGTATTTCCAGAACTTAGAAATTGGCACATAATGTTCATGCACTAAGTGTCTTTATGTATGAGTTGTGAACGCATGCACCCAGCTTCCCCCTAAGAAAAGTGGGAGCCTCAGCTGAGTGTGTGAGCAAGACAACACTCCATTTTTCAGACTAAAATTAAGCAGATATAGGTTGTATTTGCCACAAAAATCCAACTCAGATGAAAACTTAGAGTCCTCCTAGAATGGAGAAATTTGATCATTGGATTGTCTACTGTGTGCTGCCCTGTTAAGTTCCTGTCACAGCTCCAATCAAATAAAAGTTTATTTTGCCTTCAAAAGCATTTTATTAACTAGCTATTACATAAAAAAGGTAAGCATTCTGGACCTTATTAAAATAAACATTAGAAACGTTACTGAATATAGTAGCTCTGGAAAACACCGATAAGAATGAGTAAATAAGGAGCTGATTTATACCTCATTTGACTAATGTATAGAAACTGTGAGTTATAATTGAAAGCTATATCACCTATTGCTTAGGAGGGTTTTCTTTTGACCTATCAAAACAACACTCCACAAAACTTAAACTACCTCAACTCAAACATTCAAATCTTCATTTCATCATAGACAAAGTGAGATGTACTATAGTACATTGAGAATTCTGAAGAACTACCGTCTGGGGGTCAGAAAATCGAGTGGGAAAAGGTCTAGCTTAATCTAAAACATCACATTTTGTACATCTAATCGTGTTTTAAAACAAAACTGCTTTTATCTTAAAAGGGAAATAGAAAATGTTAGCCATTTTCCTTCTAAGAAGTGGATGGTGTGTTCTGTGTCTTAGAAAGTCTTCTCTCTTTCCAGAAAGATTTTTAAAAATGTAATCCATTTAGAATTGTGAATCACAAATGTGAATGATAAGTAGTTTGGTGCTTTGATGACGACAAGATAAAAAGATGTTTCATAAATGCCATATTGAGGATAATTGAAAAATGAAAACAATAGATATGACTAACGTGGAGGGAATAGATTCAAGATATAAATGCCCCTGAAGGACACTTGGGATGGTGCTAGCAACAAAGGTGAGAGGCACACAATTTTTCGAGAAGGCCTCTATGACAAGGTCAGTGGGTGAAATAGCAGCATGGTTAGGTGATTCTCACTTGGTGACTAACATGTTGTTTCTGAAAAGACTCCCCAGAGCCAATTTTATGTCTCTGTTCCTTAGGCTGTAAATAAAGGGGTTTAACATGGGGGTCACTGTTGTATACATCAGAGAGGCAGTCATGGATTTGTCATTGGAATCACTTAATGAAGAGGAATAGTACAGTGCTATAATTGTCCCATAGAAGAGAGACACGACAGAGAGGTGGGAGCCACATGTGGACAAAGCTTTGTGGAGCCCTGCGGTACAGGGGACTCTCAGGATAGAAGCACCAATGTGGCCATAAGAGACCAGGATGGCACCAAATGGAAAAATTACAACCAGAGCCCCTACAGTGAATATAACCACTTCATTCACAGAGGTATTTGAGCAGGACAGCTTGAGAAGGACGGGAAGGTCACAGAAGAAGTGGGGAATAATGTTGTCAGCACAGAAAGACAGCTGTGCCAGGAGGAGGGTGTGCAAGAGGGCATTACCACAGGAGACAAGCCAGCAGATAGCCACCAGCAGCACACACAGCCCCTCCCTCATGATGGTGGTATAGCGTAGAGGGTGACAGATGGCCACGTACCTGTCATATGCCATCACTGCAAGAAGGAGACTGTCAACAGTGCCAAAAACAATAAAAAAATACATCTGTAAAATGCACCCCTCATAGGGGATGAATTTGTCCTTAGAGTGCATGTCCCTCAACATCTTTGGGATGGTCACAGATGAAAAAAAGACATCAGTGAAGGCCAAGTGGCTGAGGAAGAAGTACATGGGTGTGTGAAGGCGAGAGTCTAGCCTGATGAGCAGGATGATGAGCAGGTTCCCCAGCACCGTGGTCAGGTACATGCCCAGGAACAAGGTGAACAACACGCCCTGCTGCTCTTGTGGGATGGGCAGCCCCAGGAGGAGGAACCCAGACACGCTGCTCTTGTTCTCCCTTTTCATGCTGCTTCTCTGTTTGCTGGAATGACGGGAGTAGGAAATATCAGAGACTTTGAAAATGTGGTTACGGCCTCCATAATACAGACTCTTACTTTCTCCTGGAGAAAAAAAATAACTGTATGAACTTTCATCATTAGCTATTGCTGCTAAAGCAAGCAACACCCTCAGTGCCTAACATAATGTCTTCCAAATAATGCATTCCTCTTAATCTTTTAATCAACTGGGTTTTGGCATTGTGATACTATTGGAAAGACAAGAAAAATTAGGACATACAGGTCCACTTCCCTCTGCATGCCAACCCTCCAGGGAGCACCTGTCAAAGGGCTAAACAAGACATAGATCTGCAGCCAGGGCAGTGCAGTGATCCCGGCCCCATCTCTTTTTAGCTAATGACTTAGGGTCTGACGCCTCTCTTGGCTTCAGCATAAGCTCTGTAGTGTTAATACCAATAGCCCATGTCCACAGTTAATAAGAGGAATCTATTTCAATACACATTAATATCTAAGAAGAGTGTCCTGAATAAAATAAACACACAAAATTTTAGCAATTCCTTTTATGCCAGGATAAGATCCAAGTAAAACCAGGATCAAGTTCATAAATTTAATAAAGCAACATTACAAGATGGTCAGCTTGAAGGACCAAGAATTTGACCTATACTTTATGCTAACTCAGCTCTCACACTCTCAAGAGGAGTTTTTGACTCATATCCCACCATTGGGGCAAATATCATGGAACTAGTCTTATTGTAAGTTCATCTTTTGCCAAGATATAAAACTTATTGGTGCTTCAAGGTGGCTCTGAAATAAATAAAAAGAAAGGCACCTGAGACCTGCAATCTGAGAATGGGGATGCCAAATGATGTGAGGTGTCTATTAGAATTCACAGTTACCTGGTTGACCAGCACTATTTTCTAATGCTAATTTTCACACTTGGAAGACTTGACATTTAATGAACACTATGTCAGACAAACACGTTTTTGCATTTTGCATTATTTTCAGTCCTCTCAGTCTTATATATACTCCAGATGCGGGCATCAAGTGTGTGAGTCAGCAGAACATTTGCACGAGCACACACACAAACACACATGCACGTGCAAACACAACTATGGACATTTCTAGGTGCCTGCTGACCTGTACCACTGCTGTGAGTTTGGATACCTTCTGCTTCATGATGTTACCTGAATCCTCACTTACTGTGCAGATGACCCATGTTTGAAGGAAAGAGAGCAAACTTCAGTGCACTAAGGACTTTTACAGACTCCCATATCTGTTCGCCAACTACAAAACAATAAGCAGGCAACCTCTTTTAACACATCAGAAAAACACCTGAGAGGACAAAAGCTCCAAATCCCTGAGTAGAGCAGCAATCACTCGGGCTAATTGTCCCACTTCCTCCTCGCCCCACGGGAAGGAGTATGTCTAGGGTCCAGAGGACCTGAGCTGCAACTGGAGTGAGAGGAAAGTGTCCATGATGTTCCTGATGCATCAGACTTCAGGTCGGGTCTCCGGATCGGATCAGGAGATTTCCCAGTTACCTAAAGCCCCTGCATCACAAATTCAGCTGTTCCGGCACTGCACAGGCTCCAGCAGCTGCTGCGTGCTCCCAAAGCACCTACACAGACCTGTCAGAGACCTCCATTACTCCCTTACAAAGGCATAGGTTTCCCCGCGTCCCTGTGAGGTTCTGAAGCCTACAGTCCATGCCTTGTTGAGTAGAAGGATTGAATCCATATGCTCTGGGGGAAATGAGTATGAACTCGCTGCTTACTAAGAATGCATGCCTGTGTGATCTGCCAAAAATCTCTGAGATTCAGGTATTTCAGGTAGAAATAACAACAGCTTTTGTTATGTGGGTTTGAAGGATGGTTAAATGAGCACATAATCAAAAGGTGTTGAGGTTTATTGTCATTGTCTGTACCAGCAGGGGTCAACCACGGCTCACATGAGGTGCTCGGTTTTTGTTGAGTTACTTCATTTGTTCATTCATTTATTAAATACTATGAAGTTTCTCACAAAGTGATATACACTGGAGACATAGCAGTGAGTAACATAACAGAAACAACTCCTGAGGAAACACATTCAACTAGGAGGTGCAGAAGAAATGTTAATGCAAAAAAAAATGGTAGAAAAATGGCAAACATTCTTGGGCTATCATAAAAATCAGACTTGCAGCTAAGGAGAATTCCAATGAACAGGGGAACTGGAAAAAGATAGCTGTGTATGTTCATACAATGGAATTAATGTCCTCATACTCAGCATTTAGAAAAGTGAACAAATGAGTAAAAGAATGAAAGATGTATTGATGCATATTCTAACATGGTGAATCTCAAAATGCTTATGCGGAGTGCAAGAAGACAGCACTAAAAAATATACACCATATGATTTTACTTAGATAAACTTCTAGAAGATGCAACCTAATGTGTGACAGAAAACAGATCAGTGATTCCCCCGGGGGCAGATGGAAGGAGCCACGCAAGAGAGAAGAGTACACATGAGGAAACTTCATAATCTTCACAATTTTAATGACAGTTTCATGGTTGTATACATGTCAAAGCTATTTAAATTACATTAAATATATTCAAAGTACATTAAATATATGAAATTTATTGTATTTCACACCTCTAAAAACCTGGAGATGAAATATTGCTATTTGTGCAAACTGGGATAGATCTTGAGAGTATTATGCTAAATGAAACAAGTCAGGTGGGAAGAAAAGAACTGTATGATTTCACTCATATGCGGCTTCTAAAACAAAAACAACACAGGAACAAACAAAATAACACACAGTCATAGATACAGACAACAGAATGGTGTTTACCAGAAGGCAAGGGCCTGGGGAAGGACAAGTAGAGTAAAGGGGTGAAATACATGGTGATGGGAAGAGTCTAGACTTCAGGTGGTAAGCGCACAATAGAGTATATGGGAGTCTCATTATAGTTGTAACCCTGAAATTAATGAAATTGACGAACCAATGCAACCTCAAAACATTTGCATTTAAGAATGCGGAGTTTTTAAAGAAAAAAGTAACAATATTAAGTATGGTCACATTATCTTTTATTAAATACCTTCTAATGGGTTCCCAAATTAGTCAGACTGAAACCCAAAGACTCTACTATGATGGTTAATTTTATGTGTCTAATCAACTAGGGTCCCATAACCAGAGATTTTGTCAAACACTATTCTGGATGTTTATATAACAGTATTTTTTTTTGAATGAAATTAACAGTGCAATCAACAGGCTCTGAGTAAAGCAGATTGTCCTCCATAGTGTAGGTGGGACTAATCCAGGCAGTTAAAGGCTGACCTCTCCCAAAGAAGAGACAGTTCCATCAACAGACTGCCTCACCTCAAACTGCAGCTTTTCCCCAATTTTCCAGTCTGACAGCCTACCCAGCAGACTTAGCGCTAACCTGCCTCCACAACTGCACAACGTAGAAGCCAATTTTTTAATCCTCTCTTTCTACACATACATACACATGAACAAACACACACACACACACACACACACAGTTTTTGGTTCTATTTCTCTGGAGCATATTGGCTAAGACATCAACAATGACCATACTTTCACCAAATTCATCCACTGATATCTCTAGTCTTATTGTCTACCATTCCTCCTCCACATAGCCCTGTCCAGAGCCCCCTTTAATAGGCCAGGGGACAACTCATCTCAGGATATTTCTAGTTGCTGATTTTCATGCTTGAAGTGCTTTTCCCCAGTTATCATAATGCTCCCTCACCTGTCCACATTCATGTCTTTGCTTGGATGTTACCTTTCCCATTTTGTATTTCCAGAACTTAGAAATTGGCACATAATGTTCATGCACTAAGTGTCTTTATGTATGAGTTGTGAACGCATGCACCCAGCTTCCCCCTAAGAAAAGTGGGAGCCTCAGCTGAGTGTGTGAGCAAGACAACACTCCATTTTTCAGACTAAAATTAAGCAGATATAGGTTGTATTTGCCACAAAAATCCAACTCAGATGAAAACTTAGAGTCATCCTTGAATGGAGAAATTTGATCATTAGATTGTCTACTGTGTGCTGCCCTGTTAAGTTCCTGTCACAGTTCCAATCAAATAAAAGTTTATTTTGCCTTCAAAAGCATTTTATTAACTAGCTACTGCATTAAGAAGGTAAGCATTCTGGACCTTATTAAAATAAACATTAGAAACGTTACTGAATATAGTAGCTCTGGAAAACACCGATAAGAATGAGTAAATAAGGAGCTGATTTATACCTCATTTGACTAATGTATAGAAACTGTGAGTTATAATTGAAAGCTATATCACCTATTGCTGAGGAGGGTTTTCTTTTGACCTATCAAAACAACACTCCACAAAACTTAAACTACCTCAACTCAAACATTCAAATCTTCATTTCATCATAGACAAAGTGAGATGTACTATAGTACATTGAGAATTCTGAAGAACTCCCATCTGGGAATCGGAAAATGGAGGGAAAAGGTCTAGCTTAATCTAAAACATCACATTTTGTACATCTAATCGTGTTTTAAAACAAAACTGCTTTTATCTTAAAAGGGAAATAGAAAATGTTAGCCATTTTCCTTCTGAGAAGTGGATGGTGTGTTCTGTGTCTTAGAAAGTCTTCTCTCTTTCCAGAAAGATTTTTAAAAATGTAATCCATTTAGAATTGTGGATCACACATTTGACTGATAAGTAGTTTGGTGCTTTGACGACGACAAGATAAAAAGATGTTTCATAAATGCCATATTGAGGATAATTGAAAAATAAAAACAATAGATATGACTAATGTGGAGGGAATAGATTTAAGATATAAATGCCCCTGAAGGACACTTGGAATGGTGCTAGCAACAAAGGTGAGAGGCACACAATTTTTGAGAAGGCCTCTATGACAAGGTCAGTGGGTGAAATAGCAGCATGGTTAGGTGATTCTCACTTGGTGACTAAGATGTTGTTTCTGAAAAGACTCCCCAGAGCCAATTTTATGTCTCTGTTCCTTAGGCTGTAAATAAAGGGGTTTAACATGGGGGTCACTGTTGTATACATCAGAGAGGCAGTCATGGATTTGTCATTGGAATCACTTAATGAAGAGGAATAGTGCAGTGCTATAATTGTCCCATAGAAGAGAGACACGACAGAGAGGTGGGAGCCACATGTGGACAATGCTTTGTGGAGCCCTGCGGTACAGGGGACTCTCAGGATAGAAGCACCAATGTGGCCATAAGAGACCAGGATGGCACCAAATGGAAAAATTACAACCAGAGCCCCTACAGTGAATATAACCACTTCATTCACAGAGGTATTTGAGCAGGACAGCTTGAGAAGGACGGGAAGGTCACAGAAGAAGTGGGGAATAATGTTGTCAGCACAGAAGGACAGCTGTGCCAGGAGGAGGGTGTGCAAGAGGGCATTGCCACAGGAGATAAACCAGGAGCCAGCCACCAGCAGCACACACAGCCCCTCCCTCATGATGGTGGTATAGCGTAGAGGGTGACAGATGGCCACGTACCTGTCATATGCCATCACTGCAAGAAGGAGACTGTCAACAGTACCAAAAACAATAAAAAAATACATCTGTAAAATGCACTCTACATGGGGGATGAATTTGTCCTTAGAGTGCATGTCCCTCAACATCTTTGGGATGGTCACAGATGAAAAGGAGACATCAGTGAAGGCCAAGTGGCTGAGGAAGAAGTACATGGGTGTGTGGAGGCGAGAGTCTAGCCTGATGAGCAGGATGATGAGCAGGTTCCCCAGCACCGTGGTCAGGTACATGCCCAGGAACAAGGCGAAGAACACGCCCTGCTGCTCTTGTGGGATGGGCAGCCCCAGGAGGAGGAACCCAGACACGCTGCTCTTGTTCTCCCTTTTCATGCTGCTCCTCTGTTTGCTGAAATGACGGGAGTAGGAAATATCAGAGACTTTGAAAGTGTGGTTACGGCCTCCATAATACAGACTCTTACTTTCTCCTGGAGAAAAAAAAAATAACTGTATGAACTTTCATCATTAGCTATTGCTGCTAAAGCAAGCAACACCCTCAGTGCCTAACGTAATGTCTTCCAAATAATGCATTCCTCTTAATCTTTTAATCAACTGGGTTTTGGCATTGTGATACTAATGGAAAGACAAGAAAAATTAGGACATACAGGTCCACTTCCCTCTGCATGCCAACCCTCCAGGGAGCACCTGTCAAAGGGCTAAACAAGACATAGATCTGCAGCCAGGGCAGTGCAGTGATCCCTGCCCCATCTCTTTTTAGCTAATGACTTAGGGTCTGACACCTCTCTTGGCTTCAGCATAAGCTCTGTAGTGTTAATACCAATAGCCCATGTCCACAGTTAATAAGAGGAATCTATTTCAATACACATTAATATCTAAGAAGAGTGTCCTGAATAAAATAAACACACAAAATTTTAGCAATTTCTTTTATGCCAGGATAAGATCCAAGTAAAACCAGGATCAAGTTCATAAATTTAATAAAGCAACATTACAAGATGGTCAGCTTGAAGGACCAAGAATTTGACCTATACTTTATGCTAACTCAGCTCTAACACTCTCAAGAGGAGTTTTTGACTCATATCCCACCATTGGGGCAAATATCATGGAACTAGTCTTATTGTAAGTTCATCTTTTGCCAAGATATAAAACTTATTGGTGTTTCAAGGTGGCTCTGAAATAAATAAAAAGAAAGGCACCTGAGACCTGCAATCTGAGAATGGGGATGCCAAATGATGTGAGGTGTCTATTAGAATTCACAGTTACCTGGTTGACCAGCACTATTTTCTAATGATAATTTTCACACTTGGAAGACTTGACATTTAATGAATACTATGTCAGACAAACACGTTTTTGCATTATTGCCTCATCGAATCTTCAACAGAACTAGGATACAGGTGGTATTAAAGCTTCATTATAGACAAACTCAGAAAGGATGAGGACTATCATGACATCACACAGTAACTGCTGTACTCACAATCCTTTTGCATTTTTTAAATTTACAAGAATTTCTGCTGCCATGACCCTACTGTTTCTCTTTCTCTCTTTAATTAGACAACAGAGCCAGCACCTTAAAAATATTATTTCAGGTGGGAATGCATAGTCTTATAACTCTTGAGTTTGAAAATGGATTTCATAAAACTTCAAGTTCATTCAATTTATCCATGTTTATTTTCTGTCTGGGAAGTAGAGAAAATAGTGATTTTGTTTTTCATTTAATACGAGATCAGTGAAATGGTTTACAGAATTTCACATAGATATTGTATGGTGGAACCTAAACTCAAAGGTAGATTTTCTGAAATTTTCATGAGAGAGAATCTTTCCATTCTATCTACGGGTGGTAGAAGGGCTGAGCTAAAGTTAAATGTTAAAATTCTCATATACTTAAGAGAGGAACTCAACATTCACATTATTGTGTAAGTATATGACTGGGTAAGTCATCTCAGAAGATAACCTGGGACCTCAGACATCTCCTGGAGGAGACCAGGAGAGACCTTCTCTAATAACATTGAGGAGCTCCAACATGAAGGGAAGGAAACAATGCAGATACAGTGTCTTATTTCAGCCAGTATCACATGTGAAAGAGGTGGCCGGGAAAATGCTCAGTAGAGAGAAGAAGAGAAACTGTGACCTGGAGGATTGCATAGGCCTGATTTTCCTGTCTTTGTACCAGATATTCTCTCCTATGCAGTCAGGAACTGAAGAGTCAGGTTCCTGGTCTCCACCATGCTACAGTTTACTAAGTGGTCACTACGTCCTAGTATTTAAGCAACTAACAGACAAGATCTTTTAGTGGTTATCGTGGTTCATTTCCATTTGACATTGGAGACTGTTCAGCATCAGAGGCCATGCCCAAGGCCACGAAGCTATCCAGTGTGAGAAAGACAG